>CM038679.1:636805058-638145024 GCA_021605205.1 Aegilops longissima
ATGGTGAGCCCAGATTCCATAAAATGGCTTGAGGCCATGAAATCTGAGATGGGATCCATGTATGAAAACAAAGTGTGGACTTTGGTTGACTTGCCGAGGGTCGACAAGCAATAGAAAACAAGTGGATCTTCAAGAAGAAGACCGACGGCGGTAATATTCTGTCTACAAAGCTCGACTTATGCAAAGGGTTTCGACAAGTTCAAGGGATTGACTACGATGAGACCTTCTCACCCGTAGCGATGCTTAAGTCTGTCCGAATCATGTTAGCAATTGCCGCATTTATGATTATGAAATTTGGCAAATGGATGTAAAGACGCATTCTGAATGGATTTACGGAAGAAGAGTAGTATATGATGCAACGAAGGTTTTATCGATCCAAAGGGAGCTAACAAAGTGTGCAAGCTCCAGCGATCCATTTATGGACTGGTGCAAGCATCTCGGAGTTGGAATAAGCGCTTTGATAGTGTGATCAAAGCATTTGGGTTTATCTGAGACTTTTGGAGAAGCTTGTATTTACAAGAAAGTGAGTGGGAGCTCTGTAGCATTTTCGATATTATATGTAGATGACATATTACTAATCGGAAATGATATAGAATTCTGGATAGCATAAAGGGATACTTGAATAAGAGTTTTTCGATGAAGGACCTCGGTGAAGCTGCTTACATATTGGGCATCAAAATCTATAGAGATAGATCAAGGCGCTTAATTGGACTTTCACAAAGCACATACCTTGACAAAATTTTGAAGAAGTTCAAAATGGATCAAGCAAAGAAAGGGTTCTTGCCTGTGTTACAAGGTGTGAAGTTGAGTAAGACTCAATGCCCGACCACCGCAGAAGATAGAGAGAAAATGAAAGATGTTCCCTATGCCTCAGCCATAGGCTCTATCATGTATGCAATGCTGTGTACAGACACTGATGTGTGCCTTGCTATAAGCTTAGTAGGGAGGTACCAAAGTAATCCAGAGTGGATCCTTTGGACAGCGGTCAAGAACATCTGAAATACGAAAAGGACTAAGGATATGTTTCTCGTATATGGAGGTGACAAAGAGCTCATAAATGGCAGTTACGTTGATGCAAGATTTGACACGATCCGGACGATTCTAAATCGCAAACCGGATCGTATTTACACTAAGCGGAGGAGCTGTCGGTTGGTGCAGTTCTAAACAAAGCGTCGTGGCGGGATCTACATGTGAAGCGGAATACATAGCAACCGGAAGCAGCTAATGAAGGAGTGCGGATGAAGGAGTTCATATCCGATCTAGGTGTCATACCTAGTGCATCGGGTCCAATGAGAACCTTTTGTGACAATCTTGGAGCAATTGCTTTAGCAAAGGAATCCAGATTTCACAAGAGAACCAAACACATCAAGAGGCGCTTCAATTCCATCCGGGACTTAGTCGGTGGGAGACATAAGATTTGCAAGATACATACGGATCTGAATGTAGCAGACCCGTTGACTAAGCCTCTTCCACGAGCAAAACATGATCAGCACCAAGACTCCATGGGTGTTAGAATCATTACTATGTAATCTAGATTATTGACTCTAGTGCAAGTGGGAGGCTGAAGGAAATATGCCCTAGAGGCAATAATAAAGTTATTATTTATTTCCTTATTTCATGATAAATGTTTATTATTCATGCTAGAATTGTATTAACGGAAGCGTAATACATGTGTGAATACATAGACAAGCAGTGTCACTAGTATGCCTCTACTAGACTAGCTTGTTAATCAAAGATGGTTAAGTTTCCTAACCATAGACAAAGGAGTTGTCATTTGATTAACAAGGTCACATCATTAGTTGAATGATCTGATTGACATGACCCATTCCATTAGCTTAGCACCCGATCGTTTAGTATGTTGCTATTGCTTTTATCCATGACTTATACATGTTCCTATAACTATGAGATTATGCAACTCCGTTTACGGAGGAACACTTTGGTACTACCAAGCGTCTGGCGTGGCGGGTGATTATAAAGGAGTACTACAGGTGTCTCCAAAGGCAGATGTTGGGTTGGCGTATTTGAGATTAGGATTTGTCACTCCGATTGTCGGAGAGGTATCTCTGGCCCTCTCGGTAATGCACATCACTAAGCCTTGCAAGCATTACAACTAATGAGTTAGCTGTGAGATGATGTATTACGGAGCGAGTAAAGAGACTTGCCGATGTGAGATTGAACTAGGTATTGGATACCGACGATCGAATCTCGGGCAAGTAACATACCGATGACAAA
This sequence comes from Aegilops longissima, assembly GCA_021605205.1. NCBI lineage: Eukaryota > Viridiplantae > Streptophyta > Magnoliopsida > Poales > Poaceae > Aegilops > Aegilops longissima. Next base: position 636,807,291 of record CM038679.1, read on the forward strand.
GGGAACAACGTATGTTGTTATGCGGATCGACCGATAAAGATCTTCGTAGAATATGTAGGAGCCAATATGGGCATCCAGGTCCGCTATTGGTTATTGACGGAGGCGTGTCTCGGTCATGTCTACATTGTTCTCGAACCGTAGGGTCCTGCACGCAAGGTTTCGATGGCGGTTATATTATGAGTTTGTGTATTTTGATGTACGAAGGAGTTGAGTCCGGATGTGATCACGGACATGACGAGGAGTCTCGAAATGGTCGAGACATAAAGATTGATATATTGGACGGCTATATTCGGACACGGAAAGGTTCGGAAGTTTCGGAGAAAACGGAGTCTTGGGAGGGTTACGGAACCCCCAGGAAGTAATGGGCCTTATTGGGCCAAGAGGGAGAGAGAGGGCGCACCAGGAGGTGGCGCGCCCCCCATGGGGAGTCGAATAGGACAAGGAGGGGGGCGGCCCCTTCCCTCTCCCTCTCCTCTCTTTCCTTCCCCTTCCTCCTTCCTAGTTGGACTAGGAAAGGGAGTCCTACTCCCACTAGGAGGAGGACTCCCCCTCCTGGGCGCCTCCTAGGGCGGCCGGCCCTCCCCTTGCTCCTTTATATACGAGGGGGGGGCACCCTAGAACACACAAGTTGATCCTTGAGATCGTTCCTTAGCCGTGTGCGGTGCCCCCTCCACCATATTCCACCTCGGTCATATCGTGGCGGTGCTTAGGCGAAGCCTGCGTCGATAGAACATCAAGATCGTCCCACGCCCGTCGTCTTGTGGAACTCTCTCTCCCGGAGCTTTGCTGGATCGAACTGAGGAGGCGTCACCGAGCTGTCGTGTGTCAAGAACTTCGGGGCGCCGAATGCGGCGCTGGGATCGGTTGGATCGCGAGGAGAGCGTCGACTACTTCCTCTACGTTGTGATCGCTTCGCCGGTCTCGAGTGCGTAGACAAAACTCTCCCCTCTCGTTGCTATGCATCACCATGATCTTGCGTGTGCGTAGGAATTTTTTGAAATTACTACGTTCCCCAACAATGCCCTCCAAAGGCGACCAGCTAAAAGGAGGTGAATCTCGATCTCTCGCTTCTCATCCTTCTTACAGGCAGAAAATTGCAAAATTACCGGCGAGGTTGGCAACTAGATCCATCCTACGGGGTAAAACACTACATGGGTTGTGTGTCTTCGCATGATTGCCAAGCGAGAATACACTAGATCTGCCATGTACTCGCTAGAGATAACCGTAAGTTCTCGGTAGATTGATGCAAGTAGTTGGTAAATGAATGGATGTGTAGGAATCCATAAAAGGGAGAAAATTGAGAAATTTGGAATAATGGGGGTGTTAAAATTAATTGCCACTGGTGTCTAACGTCAGTTGCCACCTATCATTGTCGTCAACTGCCACCATGTCAACTTATTGCTTGCCATCCTATTGTAGTGGCTGATGCCATGAATCGAACGGATAGCTAGCACCCAGATTTTAGAAAAGATAGTGGATGCGCATGTCCTACTAGCCATGATATGTTGGTTGCCTACGCATGAAAATGTGATAACACTGACGTGTTAACTTCTACATGCAAGCAACACAAGGATACATTTTTTGTGGATTGTTGATGCGTTCTTGTTCATGCAGTGATTGAGAGCACATTGGCAGAAACTAGACGCGGAAAAGAATGAGTCACGGAGATGGCGCTGATATTTTGGGTTCTCAAAGGCCAGAAACGCCCCCTTGGGATGCAGCAGAATACAGTCAACTCATTTATGCAGGGCCGTTGCTGCCACTACTAGAACAATACGCATGCATTGGTATGATGCAAAGATAACAAAAAGAAAAGAACATTTTCCGTGTTCGCAACTATTATGATGACATTCTACTTATGTCCTACATTGTCATTTTTCGCGAGTTCTCATGACCAAAACACATTGAGGGGGCTCCGTGGCAAGTTCGATCCTGAGGCGCTAACACCGACAAATGTACGGGCAACCAACTTCAACTAGCTAATGTGGCAAATTAAGGTAGCTTGATCTGAAAAAGAACACATCTTGATGCGGACATGAAAAATAAATTTGCAAAGGTTGGCAAAAGACTCACGAGTTATGTCGGGAAAAAATGCAGAGCCTTCATGCAGCACGTGGCATCAGGCAGCGCCCATGTACCTGCCATCGACGTCATACACAGGTGAGTCCATAAAAAGTGAAGTTGCAGACGGTGAATTAACAGAAGGAGCATAGTTGACAACTGCAGTTGTCATGACTGGACAACTGCAATTGCTATGAATAAGTAACTGCAGTTGCCATCCCTGGACAGCTGTAGTTGCCCTCCCTGGACAACTGTAGTTGCCATGAAGGAACAACTGTAGTTGCCCTCCCCAGACAACTGCGATTGCCATGAAGGAACAAGCTGCGATTGCCATGAAGGAACAACTGCGATTGCCATGAAGGAACAAGCTGCGATTGCCATGAAAGAACAACTGCAGTTGCCATGAAGGAACAACTGCGATTGCCATGGTGAACAATCTGCACTTGCCATGCACAGACAACTTCGATTGCCATGCCAGGACAAACTGCAATTGCCATGCCAGGACAAACTGCAGTTGTCATGTATTGACCAACTACTACCATGCTTACAGGTTATTACGGTGGTAGTAACCTGGCAAATGTCTCGTGGCAAGCTTCACAGATTGCAAATAGAGAACGTCAATTTGGTGTGACAGACCACACAAGATGGGCACATGCAGCACAACAAGGTAAGGAAAAATTGAACCACAAAAAAGCACTGTGTTTGTTTTTGTGGCAATAGCATGTGATGAAAAGGATGATTTGTAGCAGTGATGGTGGAAAAAAATCAAGCATAAAATGCTAACAAGTGGTTGTGTGCAATGAGTCATATATTGTCTCGGAATTTACCAACTGCTAAAAGCATGTGTGCAGCACTAATGGTTGATCGCATTTGCCTAGTGAGCTCAAGCCTAGAATGCAAAGTTTTGATGCTAGAACACACTGATTGCCATGTATTGGTAGCAGTATTTGCCATGTATGCATGACTGCAGCTGCCATGCATATATAATCAAAGTTTTCGTACTAAAAAGGAGTTGGTTGCCATGCATTGGCAAACAGTAATTACCATGTTTGTTGAATTGTAGCTGCCATGGTGGACAACTACGGTTGCCATGCATGTCCACACGCAGACTCATGGGTTCTTTGTTTGAATGATGTCATGCCAAATCACTTGAAGTTGATGTGCTCCGTTCACGATAAACATGTCATTCAAGCAAAATCTTACGCTTGTACATGTTTTTTCTATTCTGAGGCCTACAACTCTTGGCGTAACATGGCAATGAGACATGCTGTGTTGAGACAAATACTTGCCACATGGAAAGCATATATATGGCATCGACACAATTGATGTGCAAATTAGTTGCCATGTTATGCAGCCAATTTGCCACATTATCCTGTCTACAACATGGCAACAGCCACGGTGTGTTCACAGTTTATTTGCCACAAGAATATACTATCCATGTGGCAAGAACCACGATTGATGTGCAGATTAGTTGCCATCGATTGCAATTGGTTCTTTGAAACTGCGGTGACTACCGATTTACTGCACTTTACCATTCCTACAGTGCGGCAACTATCACAATCATTCAGGAAAATTAGTTGCCACATGAAAAAGCATGTTTGTGGCAACTATCACAGTCATTCAGGAAAATTAGTTGCCACATGGAAAAGCATGTTTGTGGCAACTATCACAGTCATTCAAGAAATTAGTTGCCGCATGGAAAAGCATGTTTGTGGCAACTATCACAGTCATTCAGGAAATTAGTGTTGGGGAACGTTGCAGAAAATTAAAATTTTTCCTACGGTTTCACCAAGATCCATCTATGAGTTCTACTAAGCAACGAGTCAAGAGAGAGAGTTTGCATCTACATACCACTTGTAGATCGAGTGCAGAAGCGTTCGAGGAGTGGTGATGATGAAGGCGTTCCCAGCGTGATTCCGATCACCGATGACCAAGTGCTGAGCGGACAGCACCTCCGCGTTCAACACACGCACGGGACGGCGGCGTCTCCTTCGCCTTGATCCAGCAAGGAGGAAGGAGAGGTTGAGGAAGACCACTCCAATGGCAGCCGACAGCGTGATGCGGATGGAGTGTTGTTCTCCGGCGAGGCCGCCAAGCTTATGCGGAGGAGGAGAGGTGTTGGGAGGGAGGGCTGCGCCTTCAATGGTGTGTGCAGCCCTCCCTCCACCCCTCTATTTATAGGGAAGGGAGGAGGGGCGGCCCCTCTAGATGCATCTAGAGGGGGCGGCGGTTAAGGGAGGGCTTGCCCCCCAAGCAAGGCGCCCCCTAGGGTTCCCCCCTCAACCCTAGGCGCATGGGCCAAGGGAGGGTGCGCCCAGCCACCGGGGCTGGCTGCCTCCCACGCAGCCCAAGTGCCCCCGAAAGGGGTGGCCCCTCCGGTGGTCCTCCGGAACCTTTCCGGTGGACCCTCCATAATACCGATATGACCGAAACTTTTCGGTGTCCGTTTGGCGACTTCCATATATAAATCTTTACCTCCGGAACATTAGGAACTCCTCGTGACGTCCGGGATCTCATCGGGACTCGAACAACATTCGGTAATCACATACAAGTCTTCCTATTAACCCTAGCGTCACCGAACTTAAGTGTGTAGACCCTACGGGTTCGGGAGACATGTAGACATGACCGGGACGGTCTCAGGTCAATAACCAACATCGGGATCTGGATACCCATGTTGGCTCCCACATGCTCCTCGATGATGTCATCGGATGAACCACGATGTCTAGGGTTCAAGCAACCCCGTATTCTATTCCCTTTGTCAGACGGTATGTTACTTGCCCGAGACTCGATCGTCGGTATCCCAATACCTCGTTTAGTCTCGTTGCGGCAAGTCACTTTACTCGTCCGTAATGCATGATCCGTGACGGACACTTGATCACTTTGAGCTCATTATGATGATGCATTACCGAGAGGGCCTGTGATACCTCTCCGTCATACGGAGTGACAAATCCTGTCTCGATCCGTGTCAACCCAGCAGACACTTTCGGAGATACCGTAATGCACCTTTATAGTCACCCGATTCGTTGTGGCGTTTGGTACACCAAAGCATTCCTACGGTATCCGGAGTTACGATCTCACGGTCTAAGGAAGAGATACTTGACATTGGAAAAGCTCTAGCAAAAGCGAACTACGATCTTTGTGCTATGCTTAGGATTGGGTCTTGTCCATCACGTCATTCTCCCAATGGCGTGATCCGTTATCAATGACATCGATGTCCATAGTCGAAACCATGACTATCTGTCGACCAACGAGCTAGTCAACTAGAGGCTCACTAGGGACGTATTGTGTTCTATGTATTCACACGTGTATTACGATTTCCGGATAATATAGTTATAGCATGAATAAAGACCATTATCATGAACAAGGAAATATGATAATAATGCTTTTATTATTGCCTCTAGGGCATATTTCCAACAGTCTCCCACTTGCACTAGAGTCAATAATCTAGTTACATTGTGATGAATCGAACACCCATAGAGTTACGGTGTTGATCATGTTTTGCTCATGAGAGAGGTTTAGTCAGCGGATCTGCGACATTCAGATCCGTATGCACTTTAAAATTTCTATGTCTCCATCCCTGAACATTTTCACGGATGGAGTTGAGCGACGCTTGATGTGCTGGTCTTCTTGTGAAACCTGGGCTCCTTGGCAAGGGCAATAGCTCGGTGTTGTCACGGAAGAGTTTGATCGGCCCGACGCATTGGGTATGACTCCTAGGTCGGTGATGAACTCCTTCACCCAAATTGCTTCATGCGCTGCCTCCGAGGCTGCCATGTACTCCGCTTCACATGTAGATCCCGCCACGACGCTTCGCTTGCAGCTGCACCAGCTTCTTGCTCCACCATTCAACATATACACGTATCCGGTTTGTGACTTAGAGTCATCGGATCGTGTCGAAGCTAGCGTCGGCGTAACCCTTCTGACGAGCTCTTCGTCACCTCCATAAAGCGAAACATGTCCTTTGTCCTTTTCAGGTATTTTAGGATATTCTTGACCGCTGTCCGGTGTTCCTTGCGGGATTACTTTGGTACCTTCCTACCAAACTTACGGCAAGGTTTACATCAGTGCAGTACACAGCATGGCATACATAATAGATCCTATGGCTGAGGCATAGGGATGACACTCATCTCTTCTTTATCTTTTGCGTGGTGGGGCATTGAGCTGAGCTCAATCTCACACCTTGCAACACAGGCAAGAACCCTTCTTGGACTGATCCATTTGAACTTCTTCAAAATCTTATCAAGGTATGTGTTTTGTGAAAGACCTATGAGGCGTCTCGATCTATCTCTATAGATCTTGATGCCTAATATATAAGCAGCTTCTCCAAGGTCCTTCATTGAAAAACACTTATTCAAGTAGGCCTTAATGCTGTCCAAGAATTCTATATCATTTCCCATCAAAAGTATGTCATATACATATAATATGAGAAATGCTCTGAGCTCCCACTCACTTTCTTGTAAGCGGGCTTCTCCATAAGTCGCATAAACCAAACGCTTTGATCATCTCATCAAAGCGAATGTTCCAACTCGAGATGCTTGCACCAGCCCATAAATGGATCGCTGGAGCTTGCATACTTTGTCGACATTCTTAGGATCGACAAAACCTTACGGCTGTATCATATCTGCTCTTCCTTAAGATAACCGTTAAGGAGCGCTGTTTTGGCGTCCATCGCCATATCTCATAATCATAGTATCGGCAATTGCTAACATGATTGGACGGACTTAAGCTTCGCCACGGAGAAAAAGTCTCATCGTAGTCAATCCCTTGAACTTGCCGATAACCCTTAGCGACAAGTCGAGCTTTATAAATGGTGACATTACCATCGCGTCCGTCTTCTTCTTAAAGATCCATTTGTTTTCTATCGCTCGCCGATCATCGGGCAAGTCGGTCAAAGTCCACACTTTGTTTTCATACATGGATTCTATCTCGGATTTCATGGCTTCTAGCCATTTGTTGGAATCTGGGCCGCCATCGCTTCTTCATAGTTCGAAGGTTCATTGTTGTCTAACAACATGATTTCCGAGACAGGGTTGTCGTACCACTGCAGTGCGGGGCGTGTCCTAGTGGACCTGAAGTTCAGTAGCAACTTGATCCGAAGTACCTTGATCATCATCATTAATTTCCTCTTGGTTGGTGTAGGCATCACGGGAACACTTTCTGAGCTGCACTACTATCTGTTCAAGAGGTAGTACTTCATCGAGTTCTACTTTCCTCCCACTTACTTCCTTCGAGAGAAACTCTTTTCCGAAAGGTTCCGTTCTTGGCAACAAAGATCTTGCCCTCGGATCTTAAGTAGAAGGTATACCCAATGGTTTCTTTAGGGTATCCTATGAAGACGCATTTTTCCGACTTGGGTTCGAGCTTTTTAGGTTGAAGTTTCTTGACATAAGCAATGCATCCCCAAACTTTTAGAAGCGACGACTTAGGTTTCTTCCCAAACCATAATTCATACGGTGTCGTCTCAACGGACTTAGGCGGTGCCCTATTTAAAGTGAATGTAGCTGTCTCTAGGCGTATCCCCAAAATGATAGCGGCAAATCGGTAAGAGACATCATAGACCGCACCATATCCAATAGAGTGCGATTCGACGTTCGGACACACCGTTCTGTTGAGGTGTTCGGCGGCGTTAGTTGTGAAACGATTCCACATTTTCTTAAGTGTGTACCAAATTCGTGACTTAAATATTCTCCTCCACGATCTGATCGTAAGAATTTTATCTTTCGGTCACGTTGATTCTCTACTTCATTCTGAAATTCCTTGAACTTTTCAAAGGTCTCGGACTTGTGTTTCATCAAGTAGACATAACCATATCTACTCAAGTCATCCGTGAGAGTGAGAACATAACGATATCCTCCATGAGCCTCAACGCTCATTGGACCGCACACATCGGTATGTATGATTTCCAACAAGTTGGTTGCTCGCTCCATTGTTCGGAGAAGCGGAGTCTTGGTCATCTTGCCCATGAGGCATGGTTCGCATGTGTCAAATGATTCATAATCTAAAGACTCCAAAAGTCCATCAGCATGGAGCTTCTTCATGCGCTTGACACCAATGTGACCAAGGCGGCGATTGCCACAAGTATGTGGGACTATCGTTATCAACTTTACATCTTTTGGTATTCACGCTATAAACATGTGTAATACTACGCCGAGATTCATTAAGAATAAACCATTGACCATCGGAGCATGACCATAGAACATATCTCTCATATAAATAGAACAACCATTATTCTCGGATTTAAATGAGTAGCCATCTCGTATTAAGCGAGATCCGGATACAATATTCATGCTCAAACTTGGCACCAAATAACAATTATTAAGGTTCATAACTAATCCGTAGGTAAATGAAGAGGTAGCGTGCGGCGGCGATCACATCGACTCTGGAACCATTCCGGCGCGCATCGTCACCTTGTCCTTTGCCATTCTCCGCTTATTCCGCAACTCCTGCTGTGAGTTACAAATATGAGCAACGGCACGGTATCAAATACCGGGAGTTACTACAGTCTTGGTAAAGTACACATCAATTACATGTATATCAAATATACCTTTGGTGTTGCGGCCTTCTTGTCCGCTAAGTATTTGGGGCAGTTCCACTTCGGTGACCCTCCCTTGCAATAAAAGCACTCGGTCTCGGGTTTGGGTCCATTCTTTGACTTCTTCCGGCAACTTGCTTACGGCGCGGCAACCTCCTTGCCGTCCTTCTTGAAGTTCTTCTTGCCCTTGCCCTTCTTGAACTTAGTGGTCTTATTGACCATCAACACTTGATGTTCTTTCTTGATTTCAACCTCGGTGACTTGACATAGAGAACACCTCGGGAATGTCTTTACCATCCCCGCATGTTGTAGTTCATCCCGAGCTCTTGTAGCTTGGTGGGAGCGGCGGAGGATTCTGTCAATGACCGCCTCATCGGGGAGGTTAATATTCATTTGGGTCATACGGTTGTGCAACCTGGACATCTTGAGAATGTGCTCCTTGTGAACTGTTTTCCTCCATCTTACAACTATAGAACTTGTCGAACAACTATAGAACTTGTCGGAGATGTCATATCTCTCGACCCGGCGTGAGCTTGGAAAACAAGTTTCAGCTCCTCGAACATCTCATATGCTCCGTGATGCTCAAAAGCGCTTTTGGAGCCCGGTTCTAAGTGTAAAGCATGCCGCCTTGAGCGAGGGAGTAATCATCAAGACGAGACTGCCAAGCATTCATAATGTCTTGGTTCTGCAGGGACGGGGCGTCACCTAGCGGTCCTTCTAGGACATATTGTTTCTGGCAGCTATGAGGATGATCCTCAAGTTCGGACCTAGTCCGTATAGTTCTGCCGTCATCTTTCAGCTTGGTTTTCTCTAGGAAGCGTTGAAGTTCAAGTTGACATGGCGTTGGCCATTTGATCTACAAGACATATCATTCAAAAGTTTTAGACTAAGTTCATGATAATTAAGTTCATCTAATCAAATTATTTAAATGAACTCCCACTCAGATTAGACATCCTCTAGTCATCTAAGTGTTACGATCCGAGTCGACTAGGCGTGTTCGATCATCACATGAGACGGACTAGTCATCATCGATGAACATTCTCATGTTGATCGTATCTTCTATCGACTTGTGTTCGACCTTTCGGTCTCCGTGTTCGAGGCCATGTCTGTACATGCTAGGCTCGTCAAGTAAACCCTAAGTGTTTTCGCGTGTGTAAATCTGTCTTACACCGTTGTATGTGAATGTAAGAATCCATCACACCCGATCATCACGTGGTGCTTAGAAGCGACGAACTTTAGCAACGGTGCACCGTTAGGGGAAACACTTCTTGAAATTGTTGTAAGGGATCATCTTATTTACTACCGTCGTTCTAAGTAAACAAGATGTATTAACATAATAAACATCACATGCAATTATATAGTAGTGACATGATATGGCCAATATCATAAAGCTCCATTGATCTCCATCTTCGAGGCTCCATGATCATCTTGTCACCGGCATGACACCATGATCTCCATCATCATGATCTCCATCATTGTGCCTCCATGAAGTTGTCACGCCAACGACTACTTCTACTTCTATGGCTAACGCGTTTAGCAATAAAGTAAAGTAAGTTACATGGCGTTCTTCAATGACACGCAGGTCATACAAAATAAAGACAACTCCTATGGCTCCTGCCGGTTGTCATACTCATCGACATGCAAGTCGTGATTCCTATTACAAGAACATGATCTCATACATCACAATATGTCATTCATCATTCATCACAACTTGGCCATATCACATCACATGACAATTGCTGCAAAAACAAGTTAGGCGTCCTCTAATTGTTGTTGCATCTTTTACGTGGCTGCAATTGGGTTCTAGCAAGAACGTTTTCTTACCTCGAATAACCTGGCGTGATCTTGTCAACTTCTATTTACCCTTCATAAGGACCCTTTTCATCGAATCCGCTCCAACTAAAGTAGGAGAGCAGACACCCGCCAGCCACCTTATGCAACTAGTGCATGTTAATCGGTGGAACCGGTCTCACGTAAGTGTACGTGTAAGGTTGGTCCGGGCCGCTTCATCCCACAATACCGCGGAAGCAAGATAAGACTAGTAGCGGCAAGTAAATTGACAAGATCCACGCCCACAACTAAATTGTGTTCTACTCGTGCAAAGAGAACTACGCATAGACCTAGCTCATGATGCCCTTTGTTGGGGAGCGTTGCAGAAAATTAAAATTTTTCCTACGGTTTCACCAAGATCCATCTATGAGTTCTACTAAACAACGAGTCAGAGAGAGTTTGCATCTACATACCACTTGTAGATCGAGTGCGGAAGCGTTCGAGGGAGTGGTGATGATGAAGACGTTCCCAACGTGATTCCGATCACCGATGACCAAGTGCTGAACGGACAGCACCTCCGCGTTCAACACACGTACGGGACGACGGCGTCTCCTTAGTCTTGATCCAGCAAGGAGGAAGGAGAGGTTGAGAAGACCACTCCAATGGCAGCCTGACGGCGTGATGCAGATGGAGTGATTGTTCTCCGGCAAGGCTTCGCCAAGCTTATGCGGAGGAGGAGAGGTGTTGGGGAAGGGAGGGGCTGCGCCTTCAATGGTGTGTGCAGCCCTCCCTCCACCCCTCTATTTATAGGGGAAGGGAGGAGGCGGCCCCTCTAGATGCATCTAGAGGGGGCGGCGGTTAAGGGGGGGGGCTTGCCCCCAAGCAAGGGCGCCCCTAGGGTTCCCCCTCAACCCTAGGCGCATGGGCCAAGGGAGGGTGCGCCCAGCCCACCGGGGCTGGCTGCCTCCCACGCAGCCCAAGTGGCCCCGAAAGGTGGCCCCTCCGTGGTCCTCCGGAACCTTTCGGTGGACCCTCCATAATACCGATATGACCCGAAACTTTTCCGGTGTCCGTTTGGCGACTTCCCATATATAAATGTTTACCTCCGGACCATTCCGGAACTCCTCGTGACGTCCGGGATCTCATCCGGACTCGAACAACATTCGGTAATCACATACAAGTCTTCCTATTAACCCTAAGCGTCACCGAACCTTAAGTGTGTATACCCTACGGGTTCGGGAGACATGTGAACATGACCGGGGCGCTCTCGGTCAATAACCAACAGCGGGATCTGGATACCCATGTTGGCTCCCACATGCTCCTCGATGATGTCATCGGATGAACCACGATGTCTAGGGTTCAAGCAACCCGTATTCTATTCCCTTTGTCGACGGTATGTTACTTGCGAGACTCGATCGTCGGTATCCCAATACCTCGTTTAGTCTCGTTACCGGCAAGTCACTTTACTCGCATCACCGTAATGCATGATCCGTGACGGACACTTGATCACTTTGAGCTCATTATGATGATGCATTACCGAGAGGGCCGGTGATATCTCTCCGTCATACGGAGTGACAAATCCTGTCTTGATCCGTGTCAACCCAACAAACACTTTCGGAGATACTGTAATGCACCTTTATAGTCACCCGATTCGTTGTGACGTTTGGTACACCAAAGCATTCCTACGGTATCGGGAGTTACACGATCTCACGGTCTAAGGAAGAGATACTTGACATTGGAAAAGCTATAGCAAAAGCGAACTACGATCTTTGTGCTATGCTTAGGATTGGGTCTTGTCCATCACGTCATTCTCCCAATGGCGTGATCCCGTTATCAATGACATCGATGTCCATAGTCGAAACCATGACTATCGTCGACCAACGAGCTAGTCAACTAGAGGCTCACTAGGGACGTATTGTGGTCTATGTATTCACACGTGTATTACGATTTCCGGATAATACAGTTATAGCATGAATAAAAGACAATTATTATGAACAAGGAAATATGATAATAATGCTTTTATTATTGCCTCTAGGGCATATTTCCAACAATTAGTTGCCATACAGTCATGATAGTTACTCAAACTACCATGTTTGCCTTCATACTGCAGTTTGAAAAACAACTAACTAGATCTAGGGTTCAATGGCAACTATAATGACTTGAAATTCATCCCCAAAATTCTCCCCGAACTGATCGCAAATACCAATTCGAAGCAATGCGCAACTATCAGACCGGAAAACAACGGCCCAATCCCAAGGCACAACCAGTGTGTGTCTCCGGACAGGCAGCACCACACCACACCGGCGAGACCGCCACCGCGGCGGCGACGAAACTGCCTAGTGCCACCGAAAACGGCAAGCACATGACTCCGCCGCCGGCGGGAACGCAGGCGCATCACCAAATCGCCTGAATCTCTACGAATCTCGAGCGAAGCATCGAACACGGAGGGAAGGGGAGAAAATGCAGGCAAGGATTGTGAGAGTGGGAGCGAGCATTACCTTCAATCTGTAGGTGCTCCGGCGAGCACCACCGACGGCCGCGAACGCCGTCGACTCTTCCGCCTCCGCCGTCGCCTTCTCCCCTCGTCTTCTCCTCCAATCGTCTGAAATGCGAAGTGGGTTGTGCGAGTAACTGTAGGGATGAGTAAATGGAACCGTGAGGGGGAGGGGGCGAAGTGCGTGACGTGTTTAACGTCAACCACGGTCGGCGCGTGGCGTGCGGGCACATAGCAGTTCCACCGCACGCCCCCGAATGGCAACGGCTGATCGCGGGGGGCAACCAACGTGCGGGCGAACTATGTCACACACCACACACGCGCCTTGTCCTACGTGGTACAGAAAATCGGTCCGATTGTGCCAAGATTCGTGCATATAGTACTGGACGGTGATGGATGCGTGTGGTCGAGATGGTCAACACCCACATCGTGTGGGCGTTAACATTTCCGAATTTCTAACGTCAAATTTTTAGTGTTTCCGATTATTATTTCCTTGTCCGTTGCGCCACGCGCGCATCGCTAATGAAGTCCAAGCGCTCACACCGCATGGTTTAATTCTCAACTTGCTTGCATAATCTTGTCCTTTTTACTCTAAAATATGTTGTGTAGCATGACAAGGTTGGCTAACATGCATGAACATGCAAGGGTATTGCTCAACTTGTTGCCGTATCTTCAGGATTAATGTTCCAAAACCATCGGTCCCTGATCATGCTAAAATCTCGCCGTATCAAACAAGTGATACACCCGGATGACAACCTAGCAGTCTCGAAGCCGATCGAATCGCACATGGCCACGTCCGATCATGCATACATACCTAAGCGACTAGGCCAAACAGTTCGATCCCATGCATGCACGCATCCATATCCCCCGATTATAAATACAGCACTCTCTCCAAGCTCTCATGCATCCCAAACCCAAAGCACTAGACCACTACTAGCTATCTCACTCAAGCTCACGCTCACGATGGCATCCAGAGCTGCTACCTTCGTCGCCTTGAGCCTCCTCCTCTCCGCCGTGGCCACGCACGGCTGCGGACCATATTGCCAGCCGCCAGTTGTCGTGCCGACGCCGTACCACGGAGGAGGAGCGCACGGCCACGGCGGGCAGTGCTCTATCGACGCGCTAAAGCTGCGGGTGTGCGCCAACGTTCTCGGCGGCCTGCTCGGCCTCAAGGTCGGCGTTCCGGCGCACGGCGAGTGCTGCCCGCTGCTCCAGGGGTTGGTCGACCTTGACGCCGCCGTCTGCCTCTGCACCGCCGTCAGGGCCAACGTCCTTGGCATCCACCTCGACGTGCCTGTGGACATCAGCCTCCTCCTCAACCACTGCGGCAAGAAGTGCCCGTCAGAGTTCACTTGCCCAGGCCATTAACGGACGCGTACTGCTGCATGTACGGGCGCCGAATAAGATTTGCTTTCGATCCGTACTCCGTTGTTATTTTCGTGTTCACATTTGAATCCTTGTAACCAGTACTACCCTTTTTGTAACAATCATCAGCCATCCAAATCATGATCTATTGACACATGGAACCTGAGTAATAATCCTGCATATATATGGCAGGTTTCGATGCACGGTAGCTCTTTTAATATTGTGCGTAGTAAGTAAAATCACTAAGAACCGACACCCCTTTTTCGTGTTTTGTCTGTTTGGGTCGGCAGCCCGCTCGTTGTCCGCCCTTGTTTGCGTCGGCCGTGTGCCCAACGCGTACACCCATTTCATGTTCGTACATAATTTTAAAAATGTCCGCGGCTATAGATCATGTCTGCGGTCATGCCATCGCCCAGAGTACATGCCGGCGCCATGCCAGCCTTCAAAAAACCACCACACGGTTTATGCTGGCACACTTGCCAGCGACCGACACACATCCCAGCACACGAAAAAGGGGCGGGAGTTCAATCGCGCCATCTCGGCCGTGGTCATGCCAGCGGGCATTTCCTCTGGCCCCCGGAGGATGATCCACCCGCCACAGATGTGGCATTGAGGTCGATGGCCATGGGCGCGACCGCGCGAGCGTGGACGGCGCCAGAAGTGCCACACGAGGAAAGTCCAACGAGCCCTTGCTGGCCGCGGCCACAGCGGCGCTGACGAGCTTGTGCTGGCCTGGGTTTAACCCTAGGAAGAGCAGGGCCTGACTCGTTGCCACGGCGACTCTGACATTGTTTTCCTCTTGCTGTGCGGTGGCGGCCAGGGCGGCGGCGGGTGCGGCTTCGGGCTTTGCAATCCTTCGTGTGCCTCTGATCCTTCCTCTTGGCCGATTGCACGGCCCATTGCTCGGCCCTCAACAGCTTCTTCTTGGGCGATGCCGCCATCTTGTGGGTGGCGCGAGGCTTGCCTTTGGCGGAGGTGACAGAGGTGAGGCCGAAGGCAGTGTTGAGGATCGGCACGACGTCCATGGCGAGCGGCACGGAGTTTTTTTTGGGAAAGAGGAGGAAATGGGGGTGGTTGTGCTGCCGACTAGCGGGCCAGGGAGAGGAATAGGCGGGCGTCGCGCGTGTCTGTTTCTTGTCCACACCGACGCAAATGAGGCCCAAATTTGGGTTGGCAATGGGTCGGCAGGCAAACAAAAAGCGAACGAGTGTCCGTTTGGGTCGGCGGGTTGGGCCGATTTTTTTGTCCATTTCAATTTAAACAGACACGCGCGAACGAAATGGGTCGGCGCGTTGGAGTTGCTCAAATGCATGCCTAGCAACATGTACCATGATGAACAAAACCTTACGGACCTAGGCATAGACAGGCTCAAACCCGGGTTTTACCAAGAAATACTACTACGAGGGACCAAGTTTACACGGTAAAAATTTGCAAAGATTAATTTTAAAGAAAAAATCTAATATGCACTATATTTTTGGACAGAGGGAATAGCAAAATAGGCAAATTTATCTTAAAAAAAGGCGCAAAGAGGGAAAATCATGGCAAAGATAAGAGAACCAGCATCACAAGAAAAATGGAGAAAAAATATACAGCAAACTGAACACGCGGAATTAAAATTCCTATAAATTTCTTGCGGGCAGGCCCATTCTCCTTTTTTTTGGTGGAATGGCCATTATAAAGGAATTTTGGAGAACAATAAACATTAAGCCCAACATCGTGGAAAATTTTCTGTTTCTCTTGCAAAATTCTAAATACGAGGAAAAGTTTCCTTCTCACTTCCAGAAATTCCAGCCTCATGAAAAACTAGGTCCAAACTCATGAAAGATAAGATCGTTCTTTTTTTTAGAAAAGAAGGATGACCCCCGGCCTCTGCAACTGGGAGATGCATACGGTCACTTTCTTAATTATTCTCGAGGACCTTACAAAATATTACAAACAATATACCTGAATCCATCATCTTGGCAACATATGCCACTACTCTTATCCATATGATGAAGGGATGCTAGCTGTGCCACTACCCAAACCACTCACCTAAACCTAACATCAAAAGCCGGAAGCCCCAGCCGAGCTACATACCGGGTCTGGGGCACAATCCGGTCAGACGCACTCTTGTGTCGTCGCCGCCATCTTCCACAGGTCCGTCTTCAGATTATATCGAGTCTTCTACTTTGTGCAGGCCACTTCTGCCATCGACGTCACCATGACGCCGGACAGCTACCTCCTCCTGCGCGAGTCCATCTCCGCTCATCGAACGCCGAGCCTCCACAGCGCCATGCCGCCGATCTCCGCCGCCATCGATGAGTGAGATGAAGTACCGCTCCACCACGGCAAGTACAAGGTGAGGAACGGCGAGGTCGCCATCGGAGACACGGCCGGAAGATAAGCACCGCAGTCACGAGACATGCCCGGAGCTGCGACGCGGTAGATCAGACGGGCCGCCACCAGGAACCAGATAAGCTCGCCATGCACACCCAGCATCCCCATGCCCAAGTCGGCGCCTTCAAGAAGGTGACGACGCTGTGGTGCCGCCGCCGCTTAGCCACCGGGGCTAGGGTTTTCACCCGGGCGCAGGGGAAGGGGGGAGGAAGGGGAGGTTTAGCCTCGGCCCCGCCACCAAGGAGGGAATGGCGTCCTGGACGCCATCGACGCCGTGACCGCCACCGGTGGCCAAGGGTTTCCCCCGGCCAAGCACCCTTCCGCCACCTCCGAACTAGCCACAACATCCGCATGAGCAGCGTGCCGGAGATCCAGGCGGCGGAGGTCATGCATCACGGCGGACGGATCGCCTCCGATCGCGAGGAGCCGGGGCCACCCAGCGCCATGACCAGCGCCACGGGACCTCGCTGCCAGCGGCCGAAGGATCCGGCCTACCTCACCGCGAGCACTCCCGCCGCGGGGCGCCGTCCGCCCAACGAGGCCGCCACCTCAAATCAGCCGCGCTGAATCGGCGAACAAGCTCCGCCGCGAAAAACGCCAGCGCCGCCACCGGCCAGCAGCAGCGCCGCCGCGCCCGACTCCACCCAAGCGCCACCCGCCGCCGCCGCCGAGCTCCGCCGCTGCGCAAGAAAAAGCCCCAGCCCTGTTCGAGCGAGGGCAAGCGAGATCCGCCGCCGCCCGGCACCTGTGAGCTTTGCCCGGCGGCGGGAGGAGAGGAAGGAGGTGGGGGCTGGGTTCGGCGGCGGCTAGGGTTGGGCGCCTGGGTCGCCCGCGGGAGGGGGGGGGGGGCGACACGGGGCGAGTCTGTATCAACATTAGGTCCAAAGTCACGGAAGTTTCAGAAACTTCTCTCTAAATTTCTGCAAAATCCATGAAATTTCCAAAAAAACATTATGTTGTTTATTTCCCTGTAACATTGTGCAATGCATTCCTATAGTATAACCAGCATATATCTTCAGTAAAAGCCTCGTCGTGGCCGCTCCTTGGCAACCTCCACTAGCAGGGTACGCCCCTCAAGAATCTGCACAAAATTCAAAGTGAAAACCAGATCTCTGAACTGAATGGCGACTCAAACTGGCAGTCGACACTTGAACACTAACCTGTTTGTTCAGAGCATAAACAACGTCATAAGTTTCCTCCTCTGTCGCCATCGTGACAAAACCAAAACCCCGCGAACGCCAGGTCCCTCCTCTGCGCTCGTACACGATTCTTGCATCAAACACATCGCCGTGCTCACTGAACAGCTCCTCCAACCAAGAGTCGTCCACCTGCCACGGCAGATTGCCCACGTAGATTCCGATCCGATGCCAAGATCGGCGCCGAGGAGTTTCCACCCTTGATGATCTTGTTGTCGCTGCCTTGTTTGCGGAATGACGGCAAGGGGTGTCCATTCGGAAGCCTCTGGATTTAGGAGTTGCATTGTTCTTGTTCACTGATCGACGGCTAGGGGTGTCCATTCGGAGGCCTCTTGATCCAGGAGTTGCATTGTCGTTCAAAGATCGACGTGGAGTTTCCACCCTTGCACCTCTAGTTCTATGAGCTGCCTTATGCACGGTCAGACGCCTGCCGTACACTTCCTGTCCACATGAAAGATTAGTAAGAAAAGATTCAGTTTCCATGTTCTTTAGCACGAGCTTAGATGTGGATGTGTATACACGGCTGGCCCTAGTCCATTGCAAAAGGTGCGGCGGCTTAAGGCCCATCGTAGATAAGGGCCCAATATATTTATATATTTAAATAAATTACGAAAAAATGATTTACAAGACAAAAAATAAACATGGAAACCGGGAGCAGCTCATTTTCATGTATACAAGCAGATTAATTGCTAACTCTTAACTAAATTCAGAAAATATAAGGGAACTCCCCCACAAAAGAAAAAGGAAATATATCGGAACTAGACCTATCAAGATATAGAGTACACTTACATAGCGATGGAACATCGCCACAGCCCTCTCAGACTCCTCAACTGTACTCATGGTGACAAACCCAAATCCACGACTCTGGTCTGTGTTCCTTTTGCAAACGACCTGCGCAAACACAAAGTTGAAAATGACCTCATCACCAACTCTAAGATAATCTTGTTGAGCACTTGTGGGCACTTCACGGCGGTTGATTCATGCACTTTTATCATGTTTTATTTGGATTATTACTTCATTTGAATTTAAAAGTTTAAATTCAAAAATATGAATTTGAAATATTGTTTAAGTATATGCATCAGACATATCAAGTTCTGAATTAATGTGTTGTGCATACGTAGCTAAAATGGAGTTTGTATGCAAAAAGATGGAAGAAAAAAGAAAAGATGTGCACAATAGCCGCGATCAGGCCATAGCGGACCTGGCCATAGCGGACCGGCTTAATTGTCGGTTGGGTTCTTTCCCCACTACTTACCTAGGGATCCTCATTAGTGACTCGCGCCTTACCGTGGCGGATCTCCGCCCCACGGTGACCCGTATGCAACATCGCGCTGAACCCTGGAAAGGGCGTTGGTTGTCGAAGGCTGCTCGCGTGATCCTTATCAACTCTTCGCTTGCCAGCCTTCTGTGGTTCCTCATGAGCTTCTATAGCCTCCATGAGACCCTCCATCAGGAGATCGCCAAGTACCAATCCAGATTCTTCTGGGATGGGGAGGGGGATAAACAGAAGTACCATATGGTTAGCTGGCCCGATATCTGCAAACCCAAAGACCAGGGAAGTCTTGGGATCCTGTCCTCCCGCCGCATGAACTTAGCCCTCCTGACCCGTTGGCTCTCGCGCATTGCTAATGGCGATGGAGGTCTCTGGCTCACCATCATCCAGAACAAGTACCTTCGAGGACAACCCCTTGCATTCCGTCGGCCTTCAGCGGCTCCGGTTTTGGCGGGCCGTCGTCCGGTATTTTTCTGTGCCGCATTGGCACATCCATCTCGGTTGGTACCGGGTCCTCGACCCTGTTCTGGTTTGATCGGTGGATTGGCGACTCCCCCCTGGCCGCGCGATTTCCGAAACTCTTCGCCATTGCAGTTGACCCTCGCGTCTCTGTTAAGACGACCCTTATTGACTTAGGGCGCCTCGCTTTCCGCCGCCCCTTTGGCCCCCCTGAAGTTGCTGCCTGGGACGCCCTTCTTCAGGACATCGCCCTCCTCCCTATGGACGGCGTCGATACCACGGATGCCACCTCTTGGCGTCTTGAGCCTTTCAGCTGCTTCTCCACCAAATCCCTCTACGCGGCCATCGCCCCCTCGGCGGCCCCCGAGCCCTTTAGTTTGATTTGGGACATCCGCTTGCCCCTAAAGATCAGGATCTTCCTGTGGCAATGGATCCGTGGCCGCCTCCCGTCCGGCGTGGAGGTCCTTAAGTGTAATGGACCTGGGAACGGGATGTGCCCCTTGTGTGACACGGTGGAGGATGCTAACCACATCTTCTTCTCGTGCTCTACGGCTTAGTTCCTTTGGTCCTGTTTCCGCGAGACGGTTGGGGGCCAGTGGTGTAACACCAACTTCCACGACCGCTTGCGAAATTCCGCCTCCCCCCACAGCTACCGCCATATTAGATGGCTATGCGTTGGGGTCCTTGCCTGGACGCTTTGGACCGTTCGTAATAAGCTTATCATTCAGAAGGTCCCTCTTCGACGTGCTACTGACGCCATCTTTAAAATGTGTGGATACTTGCAGCTCTGGCTGCCGCTTAGCCGCCTCCAGGATCGGGACGTCATCAACAACCTCATCGCCGACCTTCGATCGATGGCCTTCCGCTTGGCGCCTCCGCTCCCGCCGCCACCCCCGGAGCCCGACTAGATGCTTTGCCGCACCCCGCGTGTGCGTGCTTTTTTATATTTTCCAGGGCTTGTTGAGTTGTGCCCTCAGCATTAACCCTTTGATTACTCGTTTGTGCTGGACCTTGGTGTGTGTGTGTATGTGAACCTTATTGGATGTTTGGCTTGGGCAGAAGCAAGGCAAAAGCCTTTTTTGGTAATAGTCGCGATCAGAAGCACCGGGAAAAGGGTGGCAGAATGTTGCTATCAATTCATTCAGTTCCTTGAACCTATTCTGCAGTAGTACTTTATCATCCATTCAATCATGCGTTTCGGATGGATCACGCTGAGGCACAGAATATGTCCGTCCTATTTATCAAACCATTTGGTACGTTACGGACTTCCATGTCTGAACTTATCAACGATTTGCCGTGGAGAACATGCAACTAGCCGGTGTTCACAACTGTCAACTGAAGTAGATCACTATATAAAGTGTACCCTGCAGCTCACTAACCACGCAAAAACAAACCAGTGTAGCAGCAACCACGAAGAAGAGGGTTAAAGTTCAAGAGTTTTGAGTAGCTAAGATGGCCACCGCAAGAGCTCTAGCCACCATGGCAATCTTCCTGCTGGTGGCGCTCTCCACCTCCCACATCGCGTCCTCGCTCCGCCAGGGTCTCGGCGTCTGCCGTGCAAGTGGCTATCTTCCAGGAAAGTCGGGCAACTGCGAGAAGAGCAATGACCCGGACTGTTGCGAGGACGGCAAGAGGTACCCGCAGTACCACTGCTCGCCCCCGGTCACCGCGATCACCAAGGCCGTCTTGACGCTCAACAGCTTCGAGAAGGGCAAGGACGGCGGCGGCCCATCGGAGTGTGACAACGCCTACCATAGCGACGAGGAGATGGTCGTCGCGCTCTCCACTGGCTGGTTCAAGAACATGGCCCGTTGCGGGCACCGTATCAAGATCAGTGCCAATGGAAACTCCGTGTACGCCAAGGTGGTGGACGAGTGCGACTCCGTGTATGGCTGCGACGAGGACCACAACTACGAGCCACCCTGTGCCAACAACATCGTCGACGCGTCTCCGGCGGTGTGGAACGCGTTGGGGCTCGACCAGAACGTCGGCATGGAGGGCATCACCTGGTCTGACGAGTGAGCACCTTCGTTTTCTAAACAACGGTGAGCGCAGGTTGCTGGCTTGTGCTCGTACCACTTTGTCCGTCAGAGTGTCATGTATATAATTTTCATTGTCAGAGAGGAGCCCAGTTATACCGATCCTATAGGGGGAGGTCAGATTATGTATATGATTGTGTGATTTTATAAAATAAACAGTGCAGCCTATGGTTTAGCACTGATGAGAAGTTCTTGTGTGTGATCTTCTAACTGCCTCTCAACCGCACAAACTGACGACAAATAGTGTAAATAAACAACTGCACCCCTATAGCAGATTAATAAGTAACATGACATATCCAAATAATAAGTAACTGAAAAAACTGAATTTTCTAGATGTGTATACATTATTAAGGAGTCAGACATGGGTATTGGATAATGAGAGCTAAAAAGCTCACCTTGGAGTCTTCAACGATCCCGGCATACTCGAAGAGTTCCGCGAGATACAGGCTGTCAATGTCGTAGTGTAGGTTCCCGACATACACCTTGGCTTCCTCGACCAGCTCGTCGTTGTCCTCATACATACACTCCTCATCCACTTCGTGCTGGTATGGCTCTTGTCGCTGGGGGGTGGCGCCTCTAGGAGCTGCCTTGCGCACAATCAGACGTCTGCCGTACACTTCCTGCCCACATTGAAGGCCAGTCAGAAAAGCATGAGAATTCTGGACTACATTCTTTACCACAGTCTTACATCTCATATGAATTAACCATGATAACTGCACGAAGTGAACTAGATTTAAGAACACTCTCATGTGCATTTCATACTAATGAATGAAACAAAGTTATTATAGAATGGAGAGGCTAGTGATTAAGCTGGTGTCAGAATAAGGTGTGAGAACGATAGACCAATACCAGCCCATCCAATGGGTATTGCAAGCATGTAAATTACTAGCTCAACTGTGAGCACTAT
Organism: Aegilops longissima; assembly: GCA_021605205.1. Lineage (NCBI taxonomy): Eukaryota > Viridiplantae > Streptophyta > Magnoliopsida > Poales > Poaceae > Aegilops > Aegilops longissima. Next base: position 636,829,763 of record CM038679.1, read on the forward strand.
AGCTAAGATAGGAGAATTAATGGGCTCCCCATAACTCCTTTTGGTCAAGTGAGCCCTGGCACCAAAAGTTAACATGTTTCAGTAGATTAGGAAATACTCCCTATGTCTCAAAATATAAGATGTTTTTTGTTAGTACCGTAGTACATAAATATGTGTTACTATTTTTATGTGGTGTTGCAATATTTCGTGTAAGGTGTTGCATTTTTGTGAAATAAATTAGATGCATATTCGTTTGTCATTTTGGCCCCTGTTCCTCACTCCATTTGTGCAGTCCACAAAAACATTTCTCCACTATTTTTTGCATGTTAGTTATACATACCAATAGGTACTACTCCCTCCGTATCAAAATCTAAGACGTTTTTTTACACTAGACATTTTTATTTTTCACTAACTTTTAAAATAATTCTAAGAGTTCCTTTTTAAATTTTAAATGAACATAGTGGTGCACGAGCTCCAAAAATCCACTATCAACAGATTCGCTTGAACTGAAGTCAGAAAATAAGTAAATCAGGCCCACCGAATTAGAACAATGTACTCACATAGCCATGGTAGATCCTCACAGCCCTGTCAGCCTCTTGAACAGTACTCATGGTGACAAACCCAAATCCACGGCTCTGGCATGTTTCTCTGTTATAAATGACCTGCAAATCCCAACAGTAGATATATAGCTGCATTTTACAAGAGAGAACGATAGAGAAAACATACATATCCTAACACCTATCGTCTGAGTGTATCGAATGCTTATGAAATTCTCTAAAAAAAAGGAGTGCCAATGAAACATATCAGCTAACAATATAATGAGTAGTGATCAATCTGAGTGGCAAGACCTAAATACGACTGCAACCTACACATATTATACAAGATCATTACAAACCAGCCAACTGACTCTAGCAGCTTCTACTGTGCATAAATCCATTCATGCTGCTTAGGGATTTGAGGCCTTTTTCACATATCGATGAGTGGATAAGGAAAATTAAAAGCTATAAGGCTCACCTTCGAGGACAGAACGGTGCCAGCATGCTCGAAGCTCAACGCGAGGGCCCTGTTGCTAATGTTGTAAGGTAGGTTCCCAACATACACCTTTGTGCCATCTCGCGCGTATTCCTCCTCTGTCATGTACTCCCCATCCTCTTCATGCTGGTCTGGCTTTGGTTGGTAGTTGAAGGCGGTGGCAGGGTATCTAATTTCAGAAGTATGAGCATTGCTAACATGTCTTGCAGCTCTCGTTGCAGTGTTTTCTCTTGGTGCACTGACAGTTTGTTCTAAAGGATGAGTAATTTGAGAGGTATAACCATTACTTGTATCTCTTGCAGCTCTTGCTGCATGGTTTGCTCTTGGTGCACCGGCAGTTGGATCTACAGGTTGAGTGATTTGAGCAGTGTGAGCATTGCTTGCAACTCTTCCAGCACTTATCGCAGGGTGTGGCATTGGTGCGCTGACCGTTGGTTCTAAAGGGCGAGTTACTTGAGCGGTGTGAGCATTGCTTGTACCACTTGCAGCTCTCATCGCGGGGTGTGGCCTTGGTGCACTGATAGTTGGCTCTACTAGGTGAGTAACTTGAGCAGTGTGAGCATTGCTTGCTCTTGTCGCAGGGCTTGGTGCACTGGCAGTTCGCTGTACATTCAGTCGGGCTCTAACTGAAGTATGACTTCCTTGGTTTTGGTTCACAACATTCCGAAGAGGACTTCGATTGGCAAGTGAAAGGCGGCTGAAAACTGAAGTCACTGTTGGGTGCGCCATTGTAGGGTATACATGGTTTTCCTTTTCTGGATGAGATGCTGGAAGATTTTTGCACTTGAATTCCTGCCTCAGTGTTCGCCACTTCGTTTCCTTATCCGTAGCATGACAATGATCATCAATCGAGAGACCTTTACCCCAATAAGCGCACGGAGCCAGGGTGTCGCATACAAAACAGTAGCACTGCATTTTGGAAACAACGATGAATTCGCATTGTATCGAATTGCCAACAGGATCAGTGGGTGAAAATGCTTGCAACTCACCATGGCACAGTGCTTCCCGTGAGAGGTAGCGCCGAAGGGCATATTAGAACATAAATGGCGCGAGTGAGGGAAGTCGCGGCATGCTACCTGCAGAGCAAAAACAGAGCCAATAATGAAGGAATGCTAGCGCAGTTAAACAATAGTACTACATGTTCTGCATAAAAGAAATATATAATGGGCGTCTATGTAACAATTTTTTCTTTTTCTGAAATGCGCATCTAAATGGGCGTTATTTTGTGTTAGAAGAACAAGCCCAAATATCGAAAAAATATAATGTTATCAGTAGTGACCACGAACGCCCAACCAAGTTATATTTTGCAATGAAAAACTTAGCGGCCTGCTCTAAGACAAATACAAGGAAATAAAAAATAATAGGCTAAAGTAGATAATTGCACAATAGTCAGGTACTCAGGTGGGCCAAGTATGGAAGGGCAGAAACCATGTTACAGGTTGAATAATGCATCTTTCACATTATTTGGAATCATAAGTTGTGTTCTGCAGCAGTGACTGAACACACGATAGACTCTTAAATTTTTGGCTCCTGTTTTCTGTAAAGAAATCCACATGCTCTCGGAATGACCTTTGCAACTCGATTCTGAAGACAAACACACATACATGTCCAATAAATCAGGACTAGGTATGCACACCACTGCTCGTACGGTATTTGCGGGATCAAAATGCAATTCTACGGATCAAAATGGAGGGAAACAAAATAGCTTGCCTTCCTCAGTAACTACCTGTCAATGCCCCCCTCTCCCTCGCGCTGCCCTCCCCAGGCGGCTCGAGGGCGCCTAGGGTTTCCCCGGCGCCGCCCCTCTCCATCCTCCCTCCCTCCCTTGCCGTCACCCGAGGCGGTCGCCGGGCAGCGCCTGTGCGGCTGCCGATGACGGTGGCGGCGAGGTCTCCGTCGCTTCTCTCTTGAGAAGGACTCCGGATCCAGGGCGGCGGCCCTTGGCGGCGAGGCGGCGCCGTCTCCGGCTGGCGGCGCGCGCAGGAGGTGCGGGCCGGCTTCCTCGGGTGCTCGGGCGGCGAGGAGCAGGCGGATTGCGGCCGTGGGGCGGCGAGGTCATCCTTCCTCCGCTCCAGATCTGAAGGTCAGGCTCCCCTCTCTGCTCTCTTCCTCTGCTGGCTCGTTCGATTTGGGGCCTCTGGCCGCTGGATCCGGTGCCGGCGGGGTGCGCCCCAAACTGGTGGTGTGGGTTGAGCCCGGGGAAACCCCTGTTTGGTATTTTCCAGCACGGCGGCGCCGCCGCCTTTTGGCGTCGTTCTACTCCCTGGAGTCGCCGTTGTGGGCTCCCCTCCACACCCCGGCCAATGTTCCCGGGCGAAAGCTCGAATCCCTGCTGGATGGGCGGCGGCGGCGCCAGGTGCGTCGTGTCCTCCTTGGAGGCGCCGCCTGGGGAAGATTGGTGCTTTGGGGTTGCGTGCAGCAGCTTGTAGGTGGGCGGCTGGTGTCTATCGAGTCTCTGTGGCTCGGTAGCTCCTTCACTTAGGCAACTCTTCGGCGGCTTACCCTCTACGATTGGCCGCCTTCGGTGTCTGCGGTGTTGCTGTTGTGTGTGTGCTCCGACTTGTGGTCGTGCTCCGTGGCAGGTCCAGTCTCGAGACCAATCTTTGCTCAAGCTCTCGGGTGAGCGTCTCTTCATTCGACGGTGCGGCGCCTTCGAGCCTAGGCGAGGGGAAGGGATCCCCTTCGATGTTAGAGAGGGCAGGTGTTGGGTCATCTCCTCTGCTGGTTTCGAGTCCTGTGTTCGTTTCCTCTGCCGGTGCTGATCCTTGAGGCTGCACTCGTAGTCATATTGGTGCCTTGCTGTAGTGGGCTTATCCTCAACTAGCAGTTCTTCATAGTTAATCTTCTGTTTGTTGGTTGTAGGTGTAGCATTGTAAGTTGTTCTTGCAGCCCCCTTGTATCGTTTGGCCGATGTTGTGTGGTGTTCTTGTTCTTGTACTCCTTGCCGGTTGATGGCTTTGTTAATTTCAAAGCCGGGCTCTTCTTGAGCCTTCGTTCTAAAAAAAACTACCTGTCAATGTAAATAACAAATGAATGACACTGCAGGCAGTGTCGGAGCTATGCATGCTTGGGGGGGCTGTGGCCTCTAGCCTTGGGAATATGTGTGAAGGAATTTTTTTGAGAGGGCTTAGATGAGAAGAAAAATAGTATTAGGCCTGGTACAACTTTTATCCGAAAGCTTGTTGATTAGAGAAAACCCCTTATATGCAATTTTCTGCAGACTAATCCCTTGTTTACCTGTCATTCTTTCTGGATCTACATCCGGAAATCTGCAAGGCCTGATGGCTTTTATTTTGATCCCTGATTTAGTTCCGCGCATATTTTTGGGGGCGTCATTAAATGAACACAGAAAGTTAAAATTAATACATCATCTCTAAAGTCTATATACGACGTTTGCAACTCGATTCCGAAGTTAAGTCATGCACGCGTAGATGTCCAATCAGATCAGGCCCGATACGTTACGTAGTCTATGGCACAGTGCAAAAACATATCATCTCCATACGTAGTCTCCAATTTTCGCAAGGTGCTTCTGTTTTATGGCACACACATAATGAATGCAGTGTTATGGATCAAATTACCTGGCCTTTATCTGCAACTCGTCCGAGCTGCCATCGCTCCCCGCAGCCCCCTCCTCGTCCGCAACGGCGACGGCCCCATCGGGGTCGCCGTCCAGAACCACGCAGTCGCCGTCGTCCTCGCCAACACCGTCGGCACCACCGGACTCGCCCTTCTTCACCACGAGATCGCAGACCCCGCCATCAGCAGCATCCTCAAAACGCAGCTTCCTGGCCACGGGTGGAGATCCGTCCTCCTCCTCCTCCTCATCGGAGCTGATCTCCACAACGTCCGGCGCCGGGGGCCCCGTCCTATCGGCACCAGCACCCTTGGCTCGACCAGACGGAGGCCTCTGAGAAACCAGGAAACCGTGAGCGAGTCCACAGTATGCCGCCATGGACGTACAATCCCGGACCCCGGAGGCTGCCGCTGCTACTGCCAAGAAACGGATTTTATGGGATCGCGCGTAGAAATGCAGCAGATCTTGGCTTGATCGGTGGCGCTCGCCTCTACCGCCGGTGAATTCGGCGTCGATTGGGCCATTGGGGGCACCTCTGTTCTGCTGTGCGTATGGGCGGTTCGGTTTTTTGAAAATTTGGCTTCCAATCCCCCCACGTAGCCGTTTCGTAAAAGCGGCGTGGGCCGGGCCGGTGGGAAAATATTGCCTAGGCCGGTTATCATTGGCTCCAGTACCAACACCTGCAATACAAGTTACTCGAAAAAAAAAACAGCTGCAATACAATTTCTCAAAAAAAAACCTGCAATACATTTTTTTTTACTTCGCACAAAACAAAATTGGGCATGGAACAGCTGCAATACATGACAGATATACAATGGTGGCGTTCTTTCACCAGCACGCCTCCTACCGGAAGCAGAAGACGGTGATATATAGCCTTAATTATGGTTGGCTAAAGCATATATGATACGCATGCTTGTGTGTATTCTAGAAAAATGGTCGATGAAAGCAGTGCCAAAATCCTAAGAGGTTTCATGTGAGTGGGTGGAGTAGCTGCTTTCATCACAAGAATTTCCAACTCAAGAAAATGCCTTGAAAGAAGAGCACGTTCTTGACATGGAAGATGAGGGCTTTGGTTGAGCCAACTCCATGTACGGCAGGGAGGGGAGCAAATTACACTACGAAAGAAAACAAGTTGTTGTGTGACGCATGGAAGAAAATTGGTCTTGATCCGGTCATTGATGTTGAGCAACAAATTTCAAGTTATTTGGAGTGTATCTATGAGTACTTCAAGGCCAACAATAAGGGCGCCATCCATCGATCACAAGTCTCGTGCCGTGTCAAAAGTGGTCGGCATGCTTGACATATGTTGAGAGTCTCGATCCAAGTGGTACAAATGCCTATAATAAGGTGATTGTTTGTTTGCATTGATCAATTTTTCTTCATCTCTTGTATGCATTGGTGGCCAACTTCTTTTCATAGTTGTGGTATGTAGCTCAACATTGCTCAAGAATTGTACAAGAGCAAAGCGAAGAAAGGCAATGCATTCGGTTTACACCATTGCTGGATGGACCTTTGCAATGTGGAGAAGAAGAAGAACTGCCTCATCAACAAAATTCCGAATACCGCATAGCTGGGTTGGAGATGCTTTACAAATTGACACCGATGATGATGCATCAAGTGTCAAGGAGGGAAAAGGAAGCCCCACTTCCAACTCGGATGCTACCAAGAGGCTCAATGGGAGGAAGAAAGGCAAGAAGAAGTTGAAGGGAGGAGACAATGACTACAAGGAATCATTGGGCAACATCATAGCAATAAGAAAGGATATGGCTGTTTAAAGGGCGACATTGGAGATCAAAGAAATGAAGGAGAGGAGGGCGGCAGCCGATGAGAGGAGGGCGGAGGTTGGGGAGAGGAAGGTGGCCTATGATGAAAGAATCAAGAGCTTGGAAGCATCGAAACACGATCATCTTTCACAGTGCACAACTTGTCTTAGCTCGCTTACTTGACACATTTAAGTCGCCAACCACGGAATGGATGATGACGCGCGCGAGGGGTATGGTGGTGTTGCTTCCGGTGGTGGCAATTTCTAGCACTGGGAGGCATCAAGTTGTAATTTGTAGTTACGGAACATTTCTTTCTATCAATGTATCTAGACGCAAGGCTTTTGCATTTTCTTGAAGAAAAAAACAAGAGAGGGAAAACGTGACAAGGATGGCAGTATGTAACCCAACATCACATGGAAGCCAGTTTGAACCCCGATGGGAGACGGAGGAAATTTGGAACCTCCGGAAAAGTGTTACCTATGCAATGCCATTTTAACTTTCAGTTCAAGGTAATACACTTCAGGATTCCTATGCATGCCCTACTTGAAATGAGTTTTGGAGGATAACAAAGAATCCCTCCTTGGTGGCTGACTGCGCTCACGGTCACACCCAACCCCATATTCGCAATATAAGGCAAAGATGGTATTTGAAGCATCTCCATAAAATATCATGATTTTATTAGCATGTGACTGGATATATTTAAGAACTTATTTCTCAAATAGACAGTAAATGGAACTAACTTTGATTGGAAAATATTGTACTGGACATGGCATTTTTGCATATATGTAGTTTATATGCATAGAGGAGCATCTAGGATTTCTCGCAAAAAAGAGAGGAGCTTCTAGGGTTTCTGTTATAGAATTTATCACAAGTGGATATGGGGGTTTGTTTGTAAATTCAAGACTAGAGTTTGTTATTTTAATAAACTAGATCATCGATGGTCTATTCTTTTATTTAAATGCTATGAATATTCATAGAATTTAGATACAAATCGAGTTGTTTGTAGTATAAGGCAACACCTGATCGGACTTTCTAGATTAACAGAATAGAGAACATGTACTTGTTCTTAGGGGGATAATACGATGAAACATATAGTATCTGCAAACGACTTGGTGTATAGGGTGAGCAGTATATCCTTCTTTCCAAGCACCGCTCATCCACAACAGCCATCATGTTTTTCTTTAAAATGGTTCCAGCTTTTTACCTCATTAAACAGAATCTTCCTCGGCATACATCCAGCCATCATGACAACTTCAATACAAATTATCTAGTTAGAACAAGACTTGAGGCTCTATTTCTGAAAATATCATGCAATACAAAAGCATCGGATACCCAAGATGCGATCACCAGCTAGGAAATTATTCCCTCCATCCCATAATGTAAGACATTTTTTGACACAACACTAGTGTGAAAAAACGTCTTACATTATGTGACGGAGTAGTATTATACATGACTATTGACCTACTGCAGGAGGTGATGTTTGAATTTGTGTGCAAGGACAAATGCTTCATCCATTCAATAATATAGTCACTGTTGCAACATTATACTGAAACTTTGCCGTAATGCCTTCTTATGATCCTAGTCTTAATTCATACGATAGTTTCAAATTTATATTAGTTTTGGTACTTTATTTCATCTATGTCATGCAGGTTTTAAACTGGCTATGTTCGTAGGCTGTTCTTTAGATAAGCCTTACACAGGTCATGAAGTAATGAACATTTCTTAAGACGAAATTGTGACACTAGATAGGTTAATTGACCTATCACTTGATTCGCTAAAAAAGATCAAACACTTGATTCACTTCAACATATACACCTAAGTTATTCTGCATCCAAGCAAGTTCGAGGCCGAGGTAAGAGTATTTAAGTTTCATGACCTTCTGCAGGTTCAGTTTGACCTTCTGTAGTAATAACCACATACTGTTCTCAGAATAGCTCACAAAGAGCGTACAAGTATGCTTATCAAATCAAGATTAGTTAAGAACCTTATTTCACCACAAATCAAGCTTTGAAATTTTGTTTTATGTGCCTTGAGTGTACCAAGATCTCACTAGAGGGAATCTCTGATATTGCACTATTCTCTATGCTGAAACTAGGAAATGGTGCACCACATGTTCCTTTCCTAGACTACATTCAGCCCTATTTTGCACGAAGAGATATAGATATAGATAGTTCAAGGTTCAAGGTGAATGTGCATTAGTATGGAACCGGTCGGGCACAGGACTACTGTTGTATCAGCTCAGATTTGAGATTCAGATACCAAGCTTCCTGACCAGCACTCCTAAATTCTCAATGTGAACATCAACAGAATTATGAAACAGCTTACCAGCAAGCCTTGCAGATGGGAATGTGTGCTTGGGCATTTCCTTGCAGCGCCATTGGTAGTACTGCTGCTATTTAGATTGTGAAAGTGTGAAGCATGGGTTAATTAACCAAGCATATTGGTGCGGATGCTTCTTTATAACGTTCCCACCGCCAACAATCAACAATATGTCTCAAATATGTCTCATCGCAAGTAGCACATTTCTTCACCAAGGCTCAAACTTGAGAACAATGTAGGCTTCATGTTCTCAAACTCAATAATCTAGGCAGGCTTGAGGTCCATGTATATCCTTGTATATGTCTAGCTGAACCATACAAAGCAGACTGATTTGGCCATTCACGTTTCTGCGAGAGCAACAGGAAACTGAGGACAAATATTATATATACTGGCTTTTGTCGGAGTATAGTGTATAGGCATTGGGGCCCATAGAGGAACAATTAGGTAAAAGAGCAAAGGTCAATCAACTAGGGGGAGGACCATCCTATATTCACCCGGCCTTGATGAACTGACAGTTGGATCAAATCGGTGATTAACTTGAGCAGTGGAAACATTGCTTGTACTACTTCTAGCTCCTGTTGCACCATATGCTCTTGGCGCAGCAGTGGAAACATTGCTTGTACTACTTCTAGCTCCTGTTGCACCATATGCTCTTGGCGCACTGGCAGTTGGCGCTGCATTCACTGAGGCCCTAACCGAAGTATGTGCATGTTGGTTTTGACTGGCAGCGTTCTCAGGAGGAATCTGGTTGCCAAGAGAGAGGCAGCCTTGGTTCGGCCGCTCCCTTGCAACCTTCACTCCAAGGGCATTTCCCTCCAGAATCTGCAGAAATGCAGAGTGAGAACCAGATTCCCGGACGGAGACTCAAGCTGACACTGAAAACCGACCAAATGTTACACTGACCTGCTTGTTGAGGGCACGTATCGCCTTGTACGACTCCTCGCCGGTCGCCATTGTGACAAAACCAAATCCCCTCGAACACGAGGCCCCTTCTCGGCGCTCGTAGACAACTCTTGCATCAACCACTTTGCCGTGCTTGCTGAACAGCTCCTCCAGCCGAGGGTTGTCCACTTGACTCGGTAGATTGCATACGAATATTCTGAGTGGGGAACCAGATTGACGGCGAGGGGCGTCCACCCGGGCGCCTCCTCTAGGAGCTGCAATTTTTACAGTCAGAGGCCTGCCATACATCCCCTGTAATGTCCGCACGAAAGGTTAATCAGCGAGGCCCAATGCATAAGACAGTATTTTCTATTCCCTCCGTTCCTAAATATAAGTCTTTGTAGAGATTCCACTATGAACCACATACGGATGTATATAGATGCATTTTAAGTGTAGATTCATCCATTTTGCTCCGTATGTAGTCCACCTAATAGAATCTCTACAAAGACTTATATTTCGGAACAGAGGGAGTAGTATTTAGCATATGAAATAAACAACGCATGACACATTTCTACAGGCTCAAAAATAATTTAGATTAAAGAACACTCTCATGTACATGCTGCATAGCACCTACGAATGAATGAGCTAGTAGCCTAGTATACAAGACTAACAGAATGACAAAATGATTAACCTGGCTTAAATTAAAGTTATAAAATAAACTAGCCCCATCAAGTTGCACAATATACTCACAGAGCCATGATAGATCCTCACAGCCTTCTCAGCCTCCTGAACGGTATTCATGGTGACAAACCCAAATCCACGGCTCTGGCCTGTTTCTCTGTCATAAATGACCTGCACATTTCATGCATTTTAGAACAAAAGGAGAGAAAAAAACATAACCTACAAGCTGCGTCCCAACAGTAATGATGAAGAAGCCGATGGAACGGATTGCCTAACAATTAGATGAGTAATGATCCACAGAGCTTGTAATCAGCAACCTCTCCACCCGGCACAAGCATCCTTTGAAAATTAAAATAATAGTACCATAGAGCAGCAGAGTGTAATCTAAAGATATCATACAGCAGGAACGTTACAAAGCAGCCAATTAGACTCCAGCAGCTTCACCCCTTGAGCTTCAACTATGCATAAGTCTAGTCATGCTGGTGGTAAGCGATTTGAGGCATTTTTTCACGTATAGTTGTGTGGACAGACAAAATAGCTAAAAAAACTCACCTTTGAGAACAGGACGACCCCGGCAGGTTGGAAGCTTAGCTTGAGTTTCTCATTGTCAATGTGGTAGGGTAGGTTCCCGACGTACACCGTGGCCCCCTCTGGCGCATCGGGCTCCAGCAGGCAGCCACCTGCAGTGGCGGGGTAAGTAATTTGAGCAGAGTGAGCATTGCTTGAAGCTCCTGCCGCAGGGTATACTCTTGGTGCACTGACAGTTTGCTCCACGGAGCGAGTAATTTGAGCAGACTGGGCATTGCTAGTACCTCTTCCAGTTCTTGCTGCAGAGCATGCTCTTGCTGCACTGACAGTTGTCTCTACTGGGTGAGTAATTTGAGCGGTGTGGGTGCTGCTTGTACCTCTTCCAGCTCCTGCCGCAGGCTGTGGCCTTGGTGCACTGACAGTTGGCTGTACTAGGCGAGTAACTTGAGCACTGTGGGCATCGCTTGTACCACTTCTTCCAACTGATGCAAGGGATGCTCTTGGCGCAGAAATTTGAGCAGTGTGAGCGTTGCTTGTACCTCTTCCAGCTCCTGCCACAGGGTGTGCCCTTGGTGCACTGACAGTTGGCTCTCCTAGGCGAGCAACTTGAGCAGTGTGAGCACTGCTTGTACCACTTCCCTCTCTTGGCGCATTGACACTCGGTGCTACACTCAGTGAGGCTCTAACTGAAGTATGTGTGTTTTGGTTTTGGGTCACAACATCCTGAAGAGAAATCTGATTGCTAAGAAAAAGGCGGCCGAGTGACACCATTGCTGGGTGCACAGCGGTTTCTGTTTCTGGATGAGACGCTGGAAGATTTTTGCACCTGAATGCCTCCCTCAGCATTTTCCATTTGGTTTCCTTATCCGTAGCATGACAATGATCGCCAACCGAGAGACCCTTACCCCAATAACTGCATGGAGCTGGGGCGTCGCATACAAAACAGTAGCACTGCATTTGGAAAACGGCAAAAAAATGCCATTAAAACAAATCTACTGTCTACTCAGCTAATATAATCATTATGTATCACATCGCCAGCAGCATCAGGGAGTGGAAATGTTCATGACTCACCATGGCACAATGCTTCTCGTGAGAGGTAGTGCCGAAGGGCATATTGGAACATAAATGGCGCGAGTGAGGGAAGTCACGGCATGCCACCTGCAGAAGCATAACCAATAATGAAAATAGGACACTGCAGGTAAACAGAAGTAGCCCTAAACTCTGAAATGTCTTTGTCAAATTTGATGTCAACTAAAACATACCACAGATATTCCTAGGCAGTACCAGCAGACAAGCATGGAAGAATTATGTTACAAGTTGAATAATGCATCTTTAACAACTTGCAACAAATTCAGTTATGCTTATCACCAAATTCAGATTATGGTGTGCTCTCCAAATCACTTTGCAAATCCATCATGTCATATCTCTACCAAAAATGTCCTGAAGTATAACAAGGAGGTACTGCTTCTATTGTATCCACAAAATCAAATTGCAATTCCAGAGATCAAAATGCAAGCAAGCCAATACCTTGCCTTTCTCCGCGACTATCTGCAGCTCCTCATCCGAGCCGCCGTCCTTCTCATCATTCACGGCGACCGCGCTGAAAGGATCACTGTCTAGAATCACGCAGTCGTCATCGTCTTCAACGCCACCGGCCATGCCCTTCGGCTGCGGTGGCGCCACGGCCGGCGAATTCCTGGCCACCGGGAGAGAATACTCCATGTCCATCATGATCTCCATATCCCACGATGTCAACCCAACCATAGAAGAACACGAGCACGGATCGCCCGCCACATCCCGAGACGACCCCGTGCTCACAACCATAGAAGAAGAACTCGAGCACAAATCGCCCGCCACTGCCGGCGAGTTCCTGGCCACGGGGGACAGGTCCTCCTCCTGGTCATCAAAACGCAGCTCCCTGTCCACTGGGGGAGACTCCTCCATGTCGGAGCTGACTTCCACATCCCGCGGCGACCCCGTTCTCCAAAGCTGAGAAGAACTCGTGCACAGATCGCCCGCCGCCGGCGGCGGGTTCCTGGCAACGCGGGGCAGGTCCTCCTCCTGATAATAAGAGAAAAGCAGCTCCCTGGCCACTTGGGGAGAGTACTCCATGTCGGAGATGATCTCCGTATCCCGCGGCGACCCCGTCGTCCCAACCTGAGAAGAACTCGAGCACAGATCGCCGGACCTCCTGGCGAGGACTCCAGCAGACGGACGCCCCCGAGGAGCCAGGAATACCTGAGCGAGGCCGCAGAAACCCTCAACAAGGCCGCCGCAGCAGCCCAAGCTGTCGCCGCCCGCCATGGATCCGGAACCCCCAAAGGCCGCGCTACCAGGGAACGCCTCCAGGAGCACGCACACCGAGCCCGTCGGGGTTGCTTAATGGCTTCTTACCGAGCGGAATTCGGGGGCGATTGGGGGCGAGGAGGTCGGCCTGCGGCGCCACCATGGCCGGCACCGTCTCTAGCAGACTGACTCCCAGCAAGATTGTAAACGGAGTACTGTACTGAGCAACGCATTTGCTGTTCCTCAGTCGATTGAAAACAAGAAAGATTTGTTCAGTCGATTAATGGAAGACAGAGCAGCAGCTCGCCGAGGAAGGGGGCTGGGGGTTTAGAGGGATGACCGGCGGCTCCGTGGAGGTGACGGCGGGGCAGCGACACCGGTCACGGGCGGCGGGGAACGGCGGTTAGGCCGGCGTCGGAAGTGACGCCGTAGAGAGGAGGACGACGAAGGCCACGGAAGGAGGACACAGGGGAAAGTGACTTGACTTTGAATAAAAAAATTCAGGTAAATGCCGTAGGTGCTCCTATGATTGATTTGGTTTGATGCCACAGATGCTAAATATTGGCTATTGGCCAGTGATTTGGTTGATTACCAACTTCTCTTATATCAAACTCACAAAAAGTTGCTAAATTTTAGCAATTATAACTTTATCAGATGTTGATTTGCTAAATAATCAAATGTCGAGCAATACATAGTCAAATGTATGAGTACAGTCTTGCCACTTCCCGAAGGGCTCGGACGTGGGTAAACCCGTTGTCTCATGACTTACCATATCAATCCATCACTCGCTCGCATGCCCCATCAAAAAATATGTCGTCCTCGACGGCACTACAAGTCGCAAAACACCGACAATTGACACGTCAGGTAGGGGTCAATGCTCGCTGACCATTGGAGCGGATTGTGATGGCTTCCTCAACCCACGTCGACAACAGCGTGATGGGTCAAGAGCTCTTACTCTCCCCCCTCCACCTCATCTCCAACACGACAGAGGGATGGATCTGCCCTATCCTCTTTCCTGAGGGTCAGGTCTTTTGCTTCAGCGCCATGGATATAAAATAAGTTAATAATTATAAAAAGTAGTAAAGATAGTAGATATTAAGAGGAGCCCTCCTTTAGATGGTTCATGTTTGTCAAAAGAGAACACACACAATCGAGGGAGAGAACCAGGAGGGAGTCAGGGAGACTGCCAGACAAAAAGAGGACGGACTTATCGGTGAACCCTATTTGCCGCTCATTGCGGTAAACTGTCGGCGAAACACACATGTAAGAAAATGAAGGAGTAAATGCTCTGGCCCATTTGTAGCTAGCACAGCTGACTACAGTATCCAGTTTTGGAAGCCTTCTAGAAAGGTCCTCGCCTGTTTTGGAAACCTTCCAGAAGGTTCCTGAATTTTCTATCTTTTGTTGTTTTCTATACCATGTTTTAGGTTTTTTTATTTTTTTTTATTTTCAGTGTTCTGTTTCTTTTTTGTTTTCTTTTCAACTCAAAAAGTTCAAAAAAGTCCCCTTTTCAAAATTTGTTCATAAATTCATAACATTTTCAAAAATGTTTAAGATTTTTTAAAAAAAGTTTCATTTGAAAATGTGTTCACAAATTTTAAAAATGTTTAGAATGGTAAAAAAATGTTCACAAATTTAAATTAGTTTGTGCATTTCGAAAAATGTTCAAAAGATTTGAAACAGGTCATATTTTTCAAAAGAAGTTTTTTTATTTTCAAAACAATATCAAAATCTTAAAAAGAAATGTTCGCTATAGTACGGCACACTATTGTGACGTCCCCGATTCGATCATACACTAATCATACACGCAAATGTGTACGATCAAGATCAGGGACCCACGGGAAGATATCACAACACAACTCTATACACAAATCAAAATAATACAAGCTTTATATTACAAGCCAGGAGCCTTGAGGGCTCGAATACATAAGCTCCAAGCACAAGCGTCGGCGGAAGCAACAATATCTGAGTACAGACATAAGTTAAACAAGGATGCACAAACATCAACGGTCGAAGAGGCAAGGCCTCCTGCCGTGGGACCTCCTAACTACTCCTGGTCTTCGGCGACCTCCATGCAAAAGTATCCGTCGGCGATGGCATCTGGCTCCAGGAATCCACCATCTGGTTGCATCAACCGGAAAGAGGAAAGAAGGGGGAAAAGGGGTAGCAAATCAACCATGAGTACTCATCCAAAGTACTCGCAAGCATCAGATTTATACTAAATATGCATTGGTATCAAAAGAAAGGGTTGTATCTGTGGACTGAACTGTAGAATGCCAGAATAGAGGGGAAGGCCTACCCTATCGAAGACTAGCATCTTCAAGCAGCTCCAAGCATCTTGCAACATTCAGAAGAGTACAGAATAGCATTTTAATTAACAAGCATGTTGTAACATTAATGCCCAGAGCTCCTTCCTCGACTCCTTGTGAGAAAGCAATCTCGGAGCCAACATATCCATCACATATCTCAAGTATCCATTTCTAGTTATATTAACTCAGGATACAAGTCCGAACGTCCATTACCGAGGACACGGCTATCCGAATAGATTACTTCCCTGCAGGGGTGCACCACGTTACCCAACACGCTTGATTACTCTGGTCGGACACACTTTTCTGGGTCAATGCCCGGGCTCGAAAGATCAACACGTCGCAGCCCTACCTAGGCTCAACAGAGAGGTCCCTGCCGGTCTACATCCTAAGCACTCCGGGGTCTTGGGCCCATCGCCCGTTGCACACCGGATCGTTATGCGACGAGCCGGGACGAGCACCACCTCATCATGGATGTTACTGGCCCGACAGGCCCACGATGTTGAACTGGACGTCTGACAAAGCTTCGCTGATATTGCGACGCCGAGGCCCATAACTATTCTCGCGTGGTGGTTAGAACGTAAAGGCCAGAGGCCAACTCGGAACAAATACCCAAACCATTAGTGTATTAGGGGCTTGCGGAGACGAGCAGAGACTCAAAATTGATGTGACCCCGTCGCCCCGTCTCGTGGACTTACGGCAAGGGCCCAAAATGCCCGGTTGTGCCACGTAATTATCTTTGGGTGCTCTCCGGGCCCGCCCAACTTTCACCAAGGTCTCAAGTAAAGTTAAGGTAACCATGTGTCCAAACATCAAGGGGGAAGCCCCGAGGAATCACCCTCGGGGGATTCCACTCGATGTAATCGTCAAGCTGAACTTAGGAGGAATCACCCTCGAGGTTCACACTTGAGGTGTTGCACGACATAGTCATATCAGGAGTGGTGAAAAGAGGAATCACCCTCGATGACCACAACCGAATAGCTACACCCTCGGCATTACGAGGTATCACCCTCGGCACATCATAGTAGCTCTGTAGAGTCGAGCAACAAAAGGGGCGTGATGTGATGTGAGGTGTCGGGTCTGGTCGTCGATCACGTTGATCGAGTCGTCAATGATGAAGCAGGGGCAACAAGGACAAGGTGGGGGTCACTGAAGGATCACCAACCAACCTATACTAAGCAGTTTAGGATAAAAATAGCAGGTACAAAAGTAGGCTATGCATTAGAATAGGAGCAATCAAATACAGTAGCAAAATCTAATGCAAGCATGAGAGAATGGAATGGGCGATATCGGGATGATCAAAGGGGGGGGCTTGCCTGGAAGCTACTCTGAAAGGGAAGAAGAGTCGTTGATGACGTAGTCGATCACAAGGACATCAGCAGTCTCGGGGTCTACCAAAGAAGAAGAGGGGAAGAAGCGAAGCATCTGAGCGCGGATGCACATAATTATCTTCCGGACAGATGAACCGGAGGGGGAAGGTTGCAGGTTCGCTATGCTAGGTACGTGTGGCGGATGAACGGATTGCGCATTCTGATTCGTCTCGTCGTTCTGAGCAACTTTCATGTATAAAGTATGTTTATCCGAGTTACGATTTATTTTATATGATTTTTTTAAAGTTTAAACATTTTCCAAATTTTTCTAAATTAACAGAAATGATGTCGGAGTAATTGGCCACGGGTACCCCGAAGACGGCGAGACAATAATTCAAGACATCGGGGCTAGCAAAGCCCTCTCGGACTACCCGCTTGCTCCAATGACTCCCCGTCCACCGCTCTGCTGCGGCCGGTCACGGTTGTCGATCGATCGATCACGGTTGTCGATCATACCACCACCGACCGCCGACGCATCTCGAATTCGACACCGACAAGACATCAACGAGACGGACATACTGCGACGTCATCTACAGTGTACCGGTCTCCTTGGCACTATTTTATAAAGTGCCCAGGGGACCAGCATGACATGCACCACACCTCTCATAGGCATGGTGCCCCATGCCCACTTGCCCCCCACGCCACTCACCTAGCTTAGGAAATAAGCTAGCCATGCCTATATAAGCTAGCTCCATCCATCCATCAGAGGGGACACTCACGCACACACACATAAGCAAGCTAGCTAGCAAGAGAGCTAGCTAGCCAGCCACACACCCACGCATGAGCACCCAAGCTCACTCACGGCCACGCATGGCCACTAGTCCATACGGCCACCCGGCCATGGGCACGCATGCCCGAGATACAGCTCCAGGAGCACTTTGTACCAGATATACATACCAGATACACTCAGACATGGAGCAGTAGGAGTATTATCTCTCCGGAGAGCTCCGAAACTGGGTAAATCACCGCGTGCTACCCGCATACCCGCTCCCGGTCCTATCAGCAGCAGTTTTGCCCTCACACGAAGCCATCTTGTGGCATATGTCGTCTTGCACCCCCCTGAGAATACCACGACATTTGGCGCCCACCATGGGACAGTACTATGCTACCACGCTGCTGATGGTTTTGCAGTCCAGACGGGACCATCTTCATCATCTCACCCGCGACGTCGCCGTCATCTCTCCGGTAGCGCTTGGGGCCCGACATCGACATGCCCCCGGAGCGGCCGCGAGGGGCGGCACGCCCTCGTCGTCGGCCTCGCCGCCTTCGTCATCACCACCGTTGCGACGCCGGCTGTCCATTCGCGCGCGCTGTCCTCCATATACCATCTATGTTAGCTAGATAGATGCAAGTCAAACATGGTCAAACCACTAGCCGAACCATGGCCAGATACAACCCATGCACCAGCCAATACGAGTTGGATAGAGTCTGTACACAAGTCAGATGATGTCCAGACGCAGGCCAGATTATCTCTATACATGCCCAAGATATTGGCCAGATAATCCATGTACACTACTCGGGCTACGCCCGGACAGTGTTCGAGCTTCCAGCACCAGGCAGCGGGTGAGCGCCCGCGGCCGCGGCGCCGTAGCTGCCCGTCGCAGACTCGTGCCCGCGGCCCCGCGGCCGCTCCGGTCCGCCTCGGCCGCGTCACGTCGTCCGCCGCCTTTGGCTCCCTTCGCACTCGCTCCGCCTCGTGCCCTCCTCGCTGGCCGCTTGCAACCGCAGCCGTCGGGTGCTTCGCCATCCCCAAATCCCACACTCCTCGCCCGGTGCGTTCGATCCAGTGAGCTCCAATGCTGACATCAACGCCGTCTCGCTTCTTCGGCGCCTCCTCGACCATCCCGAGCATGCCAACCGCCCTCCAACGCCAGCGCGCATCCGCGGCCGCGCCTGCCTTTTCGTGGCCCTGCGCTGGCCGCCTCCCGCGCATCCTGGCCGACTCCTGCGCGTCCGGCTCCCCAGCGTCGCCTCCGCCTGGCCACGTCGCCCGCGCCCACCCGGCTTCGGCCCTGCGCGCTTGCCTCTCCCGCGACACCCGCCGGCTTCCACCTGCGTCACGCCCAGCAGCTCGTGCGCCCGGCCGGTTGCTGGCCTCCCGCACTGGGTCCGGCCTCCGCTCCTCCGGCTGCTGGCCTCTTGCGTCGGGTCCGGCCCCCGCCCCGCCGGCTTGCCGCTCCAGCCGGTGGCCGGCTTCCGCCCGCTTGCCGGCCTGCCGTCTTAGCCGTGCCGGCTCGCCTCACGCCCGCATCGCCCCGCTCCGCGCGCCGTGTCAGGCTCCCTTGCCGCGCCTCTGGCTGGCCGGGTCACGCGCCTCCGCTGCCGGCTCTCGGGTCGAGCGCTGTGGCCAGATGTGCCCCGCGCGCACCCGCCGGGTCCCGCATCTGGCTCCCCTGGGCCTGCTGGAGAAGAAAAGAAAGGGGGCTGCCCCATGCGAAGAAAAGATGGCCTGGCCGGTATGCCTGGGAAAATGCGAAGCCTGGAAGTAGCCTGGGAAGCAGCTAGTTTTTGGCCTGGCCAGGCACGCCTGCGGTGATGTTGTTTGGTTTTATTATGTGGCCTGAAGAAAATATTAAACAATGATGGGGTGCTGGTCTGGAAAAGTGTGCAGCTAATCTTTTCATTTCACCCAGGCAGCAGCCATTAGTCATCCCAGGCGTCCCATTCCGGTTGCCTGGGCCAGGCTAAGCAAGCCTGCACGTTTTTCATCAGGCTAAGCACTTGCCTGGATGGCCCAAGCCAGGCTAGCTCTTTTTTCACGAGGACACAGACCAAACAATGCCCAGGCAACTTCCAGGGACGCTTCAGGCCAGGTAGCTTCGTGCCAGGACTCGAACCAAACACACTCTAAAAGAAGAAAGATGCCGCCGGATGGAGAAGAAAAAAAAAAAGAGGGGGGCCGGCTGCCCGCGTGGAGTCGGCCAGAAAAGTGTCCGGGTGCTGAGAAAAAGAAAGAGAGAAAAGAGAGTCCGACTGCTGGTCGGTAAAAAGAGACAAAGAACAGAATTACGTCCAGGTGCTCACAGCCGGACGAAGAAAAAAGAAAGAGGATACGATTGCAGAGATCGCAGTCCACCGATCGCCCGTCAACCGCCGCGTCGCCGCTTCGCTCGGCTGGTTCGTCGCCGCTTCACTTCTGGCCGACCGATGAGCGGTTCGGCACTGCCACCGTACCGACGACGAAAAAGTGAAAAAAAGGTAGTTGCCGGAGATCCGCCCGACCGCCAACGATCCGCACTCAATCTCGGGGCTACACCTATAGGAGTGTTGACGCCCTCGTGAAGAAGAAGACAAGGAAGTTCTTGGGAGATCCGGCCGACCTTTCGTGATCGGCCCGAATCTCGGGGCTACACCAATGGTGCAACAAGGCTCATGAGGACGAAGACAAAGTAGTTGCCGAAAGATCCGGCCCGACTGTTCAGCAGTCGGCCCGAATATCGGGGGCTACACCCAGTGGGTGCGCTGACGCGCCCCCACGGAAGATTGCAAGAAACAAAAACAAGAGAAAAAAAAGAAGAGTTTTTTTCGGCTACCAGCAGCCGGCAGAAGAGAAGAAAGAAGAAAAGGGTGCAGCGAGACACCTTGCGGCCTTCCCGGCTGTGCCAAGCCGGCTAAGCCGCGTTCCGCTCGCCGCCTGGCCGGTCAAGCCCGACCGGCTGGACCCTCTTCGAGCACCCGGAGGCCCGAAGGCTACACCTGGCGGGTGCACCGGCGCGCTCAGCAAGCGTTGAGCCGCGCCGGTTGTCTTCGACAACCTCCGCCTCGACTACACGAGAATTAATGTGAGTTCCTCACCCGCATATATTTTCACCGCGAGAGCACGGATAACCTCGAGCGATGCTTGGGGGCTATCTCCGCATTTTATTACAGTTGCATCATCGTTTCGCCCGGCGCCAAATGTAGTTGGCCGGGCTGGCCGCTGGCTTCGAGACGTTAGTTCCGCAGACGGCTTAGTAGCGGCGTGTACCAAAGGCCCACTCATCCACAGATCGCAGAGCGGCCGTCCGCCGGCAAGAGTGAACGTTGGAGGCTACCCACTAAAAACGCTCGAAGAAAAACGGTTCAGCGACCGCCGCTTCCTTTACAAGTATCTGCTCGGTCGAATCTGCTCCCGGACTCGAGTATCAGACACTCCACTTGCTGCCCACTCTCACCACGCATCAGAGCGGCTGTCCGTGAGCGAGAAAAAACCAAAGAGCGGAGGGAACACGAAAAAGATTAAGGGAGCTCGGACGAAACCGAGTCGGCACCCTCCGCCTAAAACTTGCAATGCTAAAAGCAATCATTTGATATATCTGCGTGGACTAACTTTGTTTTTTGCATGATCATTTCCATGAACACTCGCCGAAAAACCTCCGCCCAACTTTGCCAAGTTGACCGGAGGCTTGGGGGCTACTGTCGGAGTAATTGGCCACGGGTACCCCGAAGACGGCGAGACAATATTTCAAGACATCGGGGCTAGTAAAGCCCTCGGTCCAGCCCGCCGCCGCTCCACCGGCTCCCGTCCGATCGCTTCTCGCTTCGACCGGTTGCCGGTTGCCGATCGAGCCGATCACCGGCTGCCGACTACGCCCACCCACCAGCCACCGCCATTCAAGCTCGACCGACACCGACAAGACATCAACGAGACGGCCATCTTGTGACGTCATCTCGATGTACCGGTCCCCTTGGCACTATTTTATAAAATGCCCAGGGGACAAGCATGA
Organism: Aegilops longissima; assembly: GCA_021605205.1. Lineage (NCBI taxonomy): Eukaryota > Viridiplantae > Streptophyta > Magnoliopsida > Poales > Poaceae > Aegilops > Aegilops longissima. Next base: position 636,851,189 of record CM038679.1, read on the forward strand.
CATGCACCACACCTCTCATGGGGCACCATGGTGCCCCATGCCCACTTGACCCCCCACGCCACTCACCTAGCTTAGGAAATAAGCTGGCCATGCCTATATAAGGTAGCTCCATCCATCCATCAGGGGGGACACTCACGCACACACACAAGCAAGCTAGCGAGCAAGAGAGCTAGCTAGCCAGCCACACACCCAGGCATGAGCACCCAAGCTCACTCACGGCCACGCATGGCCACTAGTCCATACGGCCACCCGGCCATGGGCATGCATGCCCCGATCTGACTCGAGAGCACTCTGTAGCAGATATACATACCCGATACACTCAGACATGCAGCAGTAGGAGTATTATCTCTCCGTAGAGCTCCGAAGCTGGGTAAACCACCACGTGCTACCCGCATACCCGCTCCCGGTCCTATCAGCAGCAGTCTTGCCCTCACACGAAGCCACCTTGTGGCATATGTCGTCTTGCACCACCCGTGAGAATACCACAACAAATGAGCATCAGCATGACGTCAGCATGAGGTCGACGGGTCAACCACAGCTGTTCGGGTCAAACCTGGCAGCTGGGTCCCACCTGTCCTAGACAGTGGGGCTAAAAACAGTTTAATTTAGCTAAACAGAGTTAATTAGTGGTTGGGCCCCACATGTCAATGACTAATTAAATTAACTAATTAATTTTATTTATAAAAACGTTTTAATTAACTAAATATGCGGTGTGGCCCGCATGTCAGTGACACTGGGCTACCCAATCAACACGTTGGCTGGATCAATGCAGTTAACGGGGCCCGGGGCCCACTGGCAATGGCCCAGAGGTGGGGCCCGGCCAGCCACATTGGTGGCGGCTGATGAAGCTATGTACCTAGGGTAGGGTCATGGAACTGTCCAAACTACCCTACCCAAGGACATCTCTAGAAGAAACCACCTGTCAATCGACTCAGAAGTGTTCCACTCGACAGACTCGAAGACACTCGACCATGAAGCCAACTACTTGACCATGAAGCCAACCACTCGACAGTGAGGAGACCTAAAGTCACTCTGCACGCAAAAGGTCGGTCATTAAGTAGCTTTTATGGTTATCATAGCACTTTATTTGTAGCGTTACCAGTAACGCCCGATCTCAATGTATCTTAAACCCTGCATAACTGAGGGCCGGAGGGGTCTGGCGAACTCTATATAAGCCACCCCCTCCTCAGTGTAAAGGGTTCGCACCCCTGTAACTCATACACACATAATCCAGTCGACCGCCTCCGGGCTCCGAGACGTAGGGCTGTTACTTCCTCTGAGAAGGGCCTGAACTCGTAAAACCCTTGCGTATACAACTACTCAATAGCTAGGATCTTGCCTCTCCATACCTACCCCCCTACACTACTGTCAGACTTAGAACCACGACAGTTGGCGCCCACCTTGGGGCAGGTGTCTTAGCGACTTGTTGGAGAAGTTGCGATTTTTTCCGATCTCCTTCATCATGGTTTCAGGCGGAGTTTTGGTTGAGGGCCGCGAGATCCGTCTCGACGCGCTCACGTTCATCGCCGACGACTCTGCTTGGCTTCAGGAGGCTCCACTCGACATCGACGCGCTCCCAGTCCGCGGAGCGACGCACTTTCGCGCGTGCGTCCGTGACATCCTCCTGCGGCAACCGTCGACCCAGTATCGGTCGGTCTTTATGTCGTCCTCCCTCCCTGTTTCCCGCCGGCGCAAGCGCTCCGGTCGGTCGAGGCTTCAGCGGTGGGTGAGGCACGCGGTGGCTCGCCAGTCGGCCACCCCCCAAGTCGCGGCAATCGAGCCCGACGAATCTCTCTATGGCCTGTTCGAATGGCTCCGCAGAGACTGCATCCAAGTGCGATAGCAGTGATCCAGCGGTGGAGGTTCTGATGGTCGATGGACCACGCGGTCCTCCCGGTTTTCCTCGCACCGACGGAGGCGACGGCGGAGGCGATCCGTCGCATGCCCATGAAGAGTATCTCCCCGAGCCCCTCACTTCGCTGCAGAGGGAAGAACTTCGCCGCCGGAACATGGATGCGCTGCACACTCCTATCGTTGGAGAAACCCCCGAGGCCCGTGCCTTAGAGGACGCGCGCTTGGCCAACTTGGCTGAGCGCACTCGACTGGAGAACCTTCAGCGAGCACTCGATGAGCGTGCGAGGCAACGGGTTCCGGAATCCAGTCGACGTCAACTATTTCCACCACCGACTCAGGTATATCGAACTCCAATTCAGAATTTAGCAGCTGCGGCCCGTATAGCAGAGTCAATTCAGCCTTCCCAGTCAGAGGCTGGCAGAGGCTTGTTGCAGATCAGAGATTTACTCCGGGCAGCAGGAGATCAAAATTTAGCTGTATCGCAGTCGCGGAATAGGATTCACAACAGTGTTGGGGAATGTAGCAGAAATTCAAAATTTTCTACGCATCACCAAGATCAATCTATGAGATTCTAGCAACAAGAGAGGGAGAGGATGGGCATCTTCATACCCTTGTAGATCGCTAAGCGGAAGCGTTCAAGAACGCGGATGAAGTAGTCGTACTCGCAGCGATTCAGATCGCGGTGGATTCCGATCTAAGCACCGAACAACGGTGCCTCCGCGCTCAACACACGACAGCCCGGGACGTCTCCTCCTTCTTGATCCAGCAAGGGAGAGGAGAAGTTGAGGAGAACTCCGACAAGACGACGGCATGGTGGTGATGGAGCTCGTGGTTCTCCCGCAGGCTTCGCCAAGCACTACGGAGGAGGAGGAGGTGTTGGAGGAGGGAGAGGGCTGCGCCAGGGAAGGTGCGGCTGCCCTCTCTCTCACTATATATAGGGGAAGGGAGGAGGGAGGCTCCTAGGGTTCCCAAGGGAGGGCGGCGGCCATAGGGGAAACCCTAGATGGGTTTTGGCGCCCCACCCCTAGGAAACTTGCCCCCAAGCCGGGAGGGTGGCTGCTCTGGGGTGGCGCCCCACCTCTCGTGTTACGTGAGATGGGGTGGGGGCGCTCAGCCCCTTAGTGGGCTGATGTGCCCTCTCCCTTGGCCCATAAGGCCCCAAACCTTCTTGGGGCCTCCAAACCCCTTTCGGACACGCTGGTCATCACCGTACACGGAACAATTCTCGACTCCAATACCCTTCGTCCAATATACCGATCTTCACCTCCGGACCATTCCGAGCTCCTCGCCATGTTAGGGATCTCATCCGGACTCGAACAACCTTCGGTAACCACATACTATTTCCCATAACAACTCTAGCGTCACCGGACCTTAAGTGTGTAGACCCTACGGGTTCGGGAACCATGCAGACATGACCGAGACGTTCTCCGGTCAATAACCAACAGCGGGATCTGGATACCCATGTTGGCTCCCACATGTTCCACGATGATCTCATCGGATGAACCACGGTGTCAAGGATTCAAGCAATCCCGTATGCAATTCCCTTTGTCTAGCGGTATAGTACTTGCCCGAGATTCGATCGTCGGTATCCCGATACCTTGTTCAATCTCGTTACCGGCAAGTCTCTTTACTCGTTCCATAACACATCATCCCGTGATCAACCCCTTGGTCACATTGTGCACATTATGATGATGTCCTACCGAGTGGGCCCAGAGATACCTCTCCGTCAACCGGAGTGACAAATCGATCTCGATTCGTGCCAACCCAATGACACTTTCGAGATACCGTAGTGCACCTTTATAGCCACCCAGTTATGTTGTGACGTTTGGTACACCCAAAGCATTCCTACGGTATCCGGGAGTTGCACAATCTCATGGTCTAAGGAAATGATACTTAACATTAGAAAAGCTTTAGCATACGAACTACACGATCTTTGTGCTAGGCTTAGGATTGGGTCTTGTTCATCACATCATTTTCCTAATGATGTGATCCCGTTATCAACGACATCCAATGTCCATGGTCAGGAAACCGTAACCATCTATTGATTAACGAGCTAGTCAATTAGAGGCTTACTAGGGACATGGTGTTGTCTATGTACCCACACATGTATCTGAGTTTCCTATCAATACAATTTTAGCATGGATAATAAACGATTATCATGAACAAGGAAATATAATAATAATAACTAATTTATTATTGCCTCTAGGGCATATTTACAACAAGCAGATCCGTAGCTGCAAATACAGTCCAGTCGGCTCATAGCCCCAGATCGCCCCCGAGGCGTGAGGGGCGTGGAGACCGGCATGATTAGTACAAGAACCGTGAGCAGTATGATCATCGAACCGATCGCGATGATCGACGTCGAGTGCCCACCCCTCCCCCAAGGGGTGGATCGTACGCGCCTCGACAACATGATGATAGACGCGATCACAGTGTTGGGCGAAGGATTCCAGTCGACCCCAGGGAACCAGGCTTTGATGCAAGATCAATTATCGCTCAAGGTTTGGTCGACAGGAATAGAGCTCACCGAGAAGGTCACGACAGAGATGTACCCACCAGCAACAGAGTGCACGTCTCAGGACCAGAGTGTTTCTGCAGAGCCATCAGGGCCGCGGTGATTCCTCCCAACTTCAGGTTGGCGACTGGAGTCAGTAAGTTCACTGGTGAGTCCAAGCCTGATACTTGGCTTGAAGACTACCGAGTGGCTGTTCAGATTGGCGGCGGCAATGATGAGGTGGCCATGAAACACCTGCCCCTTATGTTGGAGGGCTCGGCCAGAGCTTGGTTGAATCAATTAGCACCGAGCAGCATTTACACTTGGGAAGATCTTGCCCGAGTGTTTGTCAGAATGTTTGAAGGAACTTGCAAGCGACCAGCAGGACTGACAGAGCTGCAATCTTGTGTGCAGAAGTCGAATGAAACTTTGAGAGATTACATCCAGAGATGGATCACATTGCATCACACGGTAGAGAATGTGTCTGATCACCATGCAGTCTGTGCCTTCAAGGAAGGCGTTAAGTACAGAGAGCTAAACCTGAAATTCGGTCGAACCGGAGACATGTCTCTGAGTCGAATGATGGAGATAGCCACCAAGTATGCCAATGGTGAAGAAGAGGATCGGCTCTGGAGTGGCAAGCACAAGTCAGTCGTCCACGAAACCGGAGGAGGGAACTCCAGTCGGAAGCAGAAGCGGAAAGCCTAGCCAGCTGCTCCTGGAGAAGCCTTGGCCGTGACTCAAGGAAAGTTTAAAGGGAAGCCCAAAGGGTCTTGGAACCCTAAGAAGGTGAAAGACAAGGAAGGAAATGACATGATGGATTTGCCGTGCCACATCCACACGAAGAAAGATGAGGAGGGTAAATTCATTTACCCGAAACATACCACTCGACAGTGTCGGCTGTTGATCCAGCAATTCCAGGGGAAACGGCCCAAAGATAAGGAAAAGGAGTCGGACAAAGTTGAGGACAAAGAGGATAGTGATGATTGGTATCCCCAGGTCAATTCCACCCTGATGATTTTTGCTGACGTTGAAAGCAAAAGTCGATTGAAAGTTATCAACCGAGAAGTGAATATGGTTGCTCGGCGACACCAGTTATCGAAATGGTCTCGCACCGCCATCACATTCGACCGGTCGATCACCCGACACACATAGCCACCCAGGAGGCAAGCTCAGGTGGTCGACCCGATCGTCGAAGGCACTGATCGACTAAAGTTTTGATGGATGGGGGCCGTAGCCTGAATATACTATACGCAGAGACATTGAAAGGGATGGGCATTCCGATGTCCAGACTCAGTACCAGCAACATGAGTTTCTATGGAGTCATTCCTAGAAAGAAGGCTGCGTCACTCGGTCAGATTGCTCTTGATGTAGTTTTCGGTGATTCCAAAAATTACCGCAAAGAAAAGTTGACATTTGAAGTTGTGGATTTCCAGAGTGCCTATCACGCTATTTTGGGCAGGCCAGCTTATGCACGTTTTATGGCTCGACCATGTTACGTGTACCTCAAATTGAAGATGCCTGGCCCCAAAGGTGTGATCACTATTACTGGCAATCGGAAGAAGGCGGAAGAGTGCTTTCAGAAAGGCTCAAAGATCGCCGATGCTCAGATGGCAGCGGAAGAGTGGCAGGAAATTCAAGGTTGGAAAAAGCGGTAGGCGTAAGCGAGGCGGTTGGCCTTCGCCTAGTGCCTAGGCGGTGCTTAAGCGCCCCAGGCGCAGTCTAGGTGGTTATATAATTTTTACTATCAAGGTGTATATGTGGTTATTATATGTGTATTTTATTAATTCAGTGCATATGAGTATGTTAACTACCAGCTACTATCATAGGAATATGGCCCTTTTGGCATATCAGTGCAGGATGGCATGATTTCTCGCATGGGTAGACAATTTCTTACTTGCTCTGCCTAGACTTCTGCTTATGCCCTAGGCGAGGCGTTTGGCCATTGCCTAGTGCCTAGGCGTGCCTAGGCGCCTCCTAGGCACTGTCTTTTCCAACAGAGGCAAGAATATTAGAAAACTGCAGACCCGAGTGATTTGTTGCGAGCTAAGAAGCCCGCCACGGAATCAGCATTTCAGTCGTCTGGTGAGACAAAACCAATTCACATTCACCCGACCGACCCGAGTGCTGCTCCGACTCATATCTCTACAACGCTCGACTCCAAATAGGAAGAAGCGCTCATCCAGTTCCTCCGTGAGAACTGGGACATCTTCGCATGGAAACCTTCTGATATGCCGGGTGTTCCCAGGGGGCTGGCTGAGCCACCTAGGCGGTCCGCCGTCTAGGAAAGAAAGGCCATTGGCGAGGAGGTGGCTCGGCTCTTAGCAGCAGAGTTTATCCGAGAAATTTATCACTCCGAGTGGCTCGCCAATGTTGTCATGGTCCCCGAGAAGGACAAGTCGCTTCGCATGTGCATTGACTTCAAACATATCAATCGGGCCTGCCCGAAAGATCATTTTCCTCTCCCCCGCAGCGACCAAATAGTGGACTCGACTGCGGGATGTGAGCGCCTGTCTTTTTTAGACGCCTATTCTGGTTACCATCAGATCCGTCTGTATGGACCCGACGAGATCAAAACAGCTTTCATCACCCCATTCGGGTGCTTCTATTATGTCACCATGCCATTCGGCCTCAAGAATGCCGGAGCCACGTTCATGAGGATGATTCAGAAGTGTTTGCTCACTCAAATCAGTCGGAATGTGGAAGCGTACATGGATGATATTGTGGTCAAGTCACGGAAAGGTTCCGACCTGCTGACCGACCTTCTTTGAGACATTTGCCAACCTCGGGAGGTATGATATCAAGCTTAATCCATCAAAGTGCACATTCGGAGTTCCTGGCGGAAAGTTACTCGGTTTTCTCGTTTACGAACAAGGAATCGACGCCAATCCAGAAAAAGTTGGTACTATACTCCGAATGAAACGACCTGTGCGTGTGCATGATGTTCAGAAGCTTACTGGTTGCTTGGCCGCTTTAAGTCGATTCATCTCTCCTCTCGGTGAAAAGGCATTGCCTCTTTACCTATTGATGAAGAAGTCAGACAAGTTCGAGTGGACTCCTAAAGCTGATGCAACGTTTGCAGAGCTAAAAGCCCTGCTTTCCACCCAGCCGGTGCTTGCTGCTCCGATCAGCAAAGAGCCTTTACTGCTTTACATTGCAGCCACAGGACAAGTCGTCAGTACAGTACTTACGGTCGAGCGGGAAGAAGAAGGAAAAGCCTTTAAAGTTCAGCGCCCAGTATATTATATTTCTGAAGTTTTGACCCCATCAAAGCAAAGATACCCCCATTATCAGAAGCTTGTATATGTGATTTATATGACCACGAAGAAGGTTGCTCATTACTTCTCGACCATTCCATTACGATCGTCACGATGCTCCATTGTCGAGATTCACTGTGAGAGATGCAACAGTCGAGTGGAAAAATGGGCGATTGAACTCCTTCCCTAGATATCAGATTTGAGGCAAAGAAAGCCATCAAGTCCCAAGCAACAAGCAGATTTCATCGCCGAGTGGACTGAACAGCAACTGCCGACTCAAGTTCACTTGGAGCACTGGACCATGTTCTTTGATGGTTCTAAGATGCTGAATGGTTCCAGTGCTGGGGTAGTCTTAGTTCCCCCCCGAGGAGATAAGCTCAGATATGTGCTCCAGATTCACTTTGATTCCTCCAATAACGAAGCAGAATACGAAGCACTTTTGTATGGGTTGCGTATGGCCATTTCACTCGGCGTCCGTCGCCTCATGGTCTAAGGCGACTCTGATTTGGTGGTTAACCAAGTGATGAAGGAGTGGGATGTCAGAAGCCCAGCCATGACTGGTTACTGCAATGCAGTGAGAAATCTAGAGAAGAAATTCGAGGGGTTAGAGCTTCATCATATACCCCGACTGAAAAATCAAGCAGCTGATGATTTGGCAAAAATAGGTTCCAAGAGAGAAGCCATTCCCAGTAATGTGTTTTTGGAACACATCCACACACCGTCGGTTCAAGAGGATCCTTTCGCCGAAGAAGCCCCGCAGCCAAAGAGTGCTACGGATCCGACTGAAGTTGAGGTCCCAGCTGTGGTCGACCTGATCATGGAAGTTTTGGTTATCACTCCCGACTGGACAGTGTCGTACATCGCGTATATCCTAAGGAAAGAGCTCCCAGAGAATGAAGAAGAGGCTTGACAGATCGTCCGTCGATCCAAGGCCTTCACTGTGATAAAGGGACAGTTGTATAGGGAAAGCGTGATTGGAGCCAGTCAGAAATGTACAACGCCAGAAGAAGGTCGGATAATTCTTGACGATATCCACTCGGGGACCTGTGGCCATCATGCGTCCTCTCGGACTATTGTGGCTAAAGCATACCGAGCGGGGTTTTACTGGCCCAGAGCAAATGAAATGGCGAAAGAAATAGTCGACAAGTGTGAAGGATGTCAGTTCTATTCCAATATGCCACACAAGCCCGCCTCAGCCTTGAAGACCATTCCACTCGTCTGGCCCTTCGCTGTTTGGGGATTAGATATGGTTGAACCACTGAGAACTGGCAGGAGCGGCTTCACCCATGTACTGGTGGCAGTCGACAAGTTCACTAAGTGGATTGAAGCCAAGCCTATCAAGAATCTTGATTCCGGCACTGCTATCAGCTTCATCAGAGAGTTGATATTCAGATATGGAGTTCCGCATAACATCATCACTGATAATGGGTCAAACTTTGATTCAAACCAATTCAAAGCTTTTTGCGCTTCTCAAGGCCGCGGGTCGACTACGCTTCCGTCGCTCACCCCCAGTCGAATGGACAAGCAGAAAGAGCAAATGGCCTAATTCTCAAAGGACTGAAACCCCGATTGATGCGTGATCTCAACCACGCAGCAGGCGCGTGGGTCGACGAACTTCCATCAGTTCTTTGGGGATTGAGGACTACTTCTAATCGGTCGACTGGGCGAACTCCATTCTTTCTGGTCTATGGAGCTGAAGCAGTTCTGCCGAGTGACCTGCTTCACAACGCACCCCGAGTCGAGCTCTACTCTGAAGATGAAGCAGAACAAGCCCGGCAGGATGCAGTCGACCTTCTAGAAGAAGAAAGAGAGATGGCCTTGATCCGATCGACCATCTAGCAGCAGGACTTGCGTCGATTCCATGCCAGAAACGTAAGGAGTCGAGCCTTCCAAGAAGGAGACTTGGTCCTCCGAGTAGACCAACAGAAGCCACACAAACTCGCCCCTACTTGGGAAGGCCCCTTCATCGTCACCAAAGTTCTCCACAATGGAGCATACCATCTTTACAACGTCGGTCGCCAGATTGATGAGCCACGAGCTTGGAATGCGGAGCTGCTCTGCCCCTTTTACACTTAAGTACTCGCTCGGATGAGATGTAATAAAAAGTATTCCTGTAGTTTGTTTATCAAAGACAATAGCGTTATAATTTTCCCATTGATTGTTGTTGCTTTTGTTTATGTGAGAAACCCCCCCAGTGGGTGGCTTAGCTGCGAATCCGTTTCGCCTAAGTTTGTAAAAAAAAATCCTACCGAGTGACGAGCAAGCCTCTCACTCGGAGGCTTAGCTGCGAATCCGTTTCGCCTAAGTATTTGAAAATCCTACCAAGTGACGAGCAAGCCTCTCACTCGGAGGCTTAGCTGCGAACCCTTTTCGCCTAAGTATTTGAAAATCCTACCGAGTGGAGAGCAAACCTCCCACTCGGGGGCTTAGCTGCAGTCCAGTACTTGCCTAAGTATTTGAAAATCCTACCGAGTGGGGAGCAAACCTCCCACTCGGGGGCTTAGCTGCAGTCCAGTACTCGCCTAAGTATTTGAAAATCCTACCGAGTGGAGAACAACCCTCCCACTCGGGGGCTTAGCTGCAGTCCAGTACTCGCCTAAGTATTTGAAAATCCTACCGAGTGGAGAGCAAACCTCCCACTCGGGGGGCTTAGCTGCAATCCAGTACTCGCCTAAGTATTTGAAAATCCTACCGAGTGGGGACCAAACCTCCCACTCGGGGGCTTAGCTGCAGTCCAGTACTCGCCTAAGTATTTGAAAATCCTACCGAGTGGGGAGCAAACCTCCCACTCGGGGGCTTAGCTGTAGTCCAGTACTCGACTAAGTATTTGAAAATCCTACCGAGTGCAGAGCAAACCTCCCACTCGGGGGCTTAGCTGCAGTCTAGTACTCACCTAAGTATTTTAAAATCCTACCGGGTGGAGAGAAAACCTCCCACTCGGAGGCTTAGCAGCAGTCCAGTACTCGCCTAAGTATTTGAAAATCCTACCGAGTGGAGAGCAAACCTCCCATTCGGAGGCTTAGCTGCAGTCCAGTACTCGCCTAAGTATTTGAAAATCCTACCGAGTGGAGAGGAAACCTCCCACTGGGAGGCTTAGCTGCAGTCTAGTACTCGCCTAAGTATTTGAAAATCCTACCAAGTGGAGAGCAAACCTCCCACTCGGGGGCTTAGCTATAGTCCAGTACTCACCTAAGTATTTGAAAATCCTACCGAGTGGGGAGCAAACCTCCCACTCGAAGGCTTAGCTGCAGTCCAGTACTCGCCTAAGTATTTGAAAATCCTACCGAGTGGAGAGCAAACCTCCCATTCGGGAGGCTTAGCTGCAGTCCAGTACTCGCCTAAGTATTTGAAAATCCTACCGAGTGGAGAGCAAACCTCCCACTCGGGGGCTTAGCAGCAGTCCAGTACTCACCTAAGTATTTGAAAATCCTACCGAGTGGAGAGCAAACCTCCCACTCGGAGGCTTAGCTGCAGTCCAGTACTCGCCTAAGTATTTGAAAATCCTACCGAGTGGAGAGGAAACCTCCCACTGGGAGGCTTAGCTGCAGTCTAGTACTCGCCTAAGTATTTGAAAATCCTACCAAGTGGAGAGCAAACCTCCCACTCGGGGGCTTAGCTATAGTCCAGTACTCACCTAAGTATTTGAAAATCCTACCGAGTGGGGAGCAAACCTCCCACTTGAAGGCTTAGCTGCAGTCCAGTACTCGCCTAAGTATTTGAAAATCCTACCGAGTGGAGAGCAAACCTCCCATTCGGGAGGCTTAGCTGATCCATGCTCGCCTAAGTATTTGAAAATCCTACCGAGTGGAGAGCAAACCTCCCACTCGGGGGCTTAGCTGCAGTCCAGTACTCGCCTAAGTATTTGAAAATCCTACCGAGTGGAGAGCAAACCTCCCACTCGGAGGCTTAGCTGCAGTCCAGTACTCGCCTAAGTATTTGAAAATCCTACCGAGTGGAGAGCAAACCTCCCACTCGGAGGCTTAGCTGCAGTCCAGTACTCGCCTAAGTATTTGAAAATCCTACCGAGTGGAGAGCAAACCTCCCACTGGGAGGCTTAGCTGCAGTCCAAGACTCGCCTAAGTATTTGAAAATCCCACCGAGTGGAGAGCAAACCTCCCACTCGGAGGCCTAGCTGCAGTCCAGTACTCGCCTAAGTATTTGAAAATCCTACCGAGTGGAGAGCAAACCTCCCACTCGGAGGCTTAGCTGCAGTCCAGTACTCACCTAAGTATTTGAAAATCCTACCAAGTGGAGAGCAAACCTACTCGGAGGCTTAGCTGCAGTCCAGTACTCACCTAAGTATTTGAAAATCCTACCGAGTGGAGAGCAAACCTCCCACTCGGAGGCTTAGCTGCAGTCCAGTACTCGCCTAATTATTTGAAAATCCTACCGAGTGGAGAGAAAACCTCCCACTCGGAGGCTTAGCTGCAGTCCAGTACTCGCCTAAGTATTTGAAAATCCTACCGAGTGGAGAGCAAACCTCCCACTCGGAGGCTTAGCTGCAGTCCAAAGCGCTCGCCTAAGTATGAAATCCAACGTGCGCTCTGCAAGGACGACGAGGTGCAGGTCGACTGCTACCTTCTCCTTCGGAGCTACGTCACAAATACAATGTGCGCTATGCAAGGACGACGAGGTGCAGGTCGACTGCTACCTTCTCCTTTGGAGCGACGCCACAAATACAATGTGCGCTCTGCAAGGACGATGAGGTGCAGGTCGACTGCTACCTTCTCCTCCGGAGCTACGCCACAAATACAATGTGTGCTCTGCAAGGACGACGAGGTGCAGGTCGACTGCTACCTTCTCCTTCAGAGCTACACCACAAATAGAACGTGCGCTCTACAAAGACGAAGGTCGACTACAATCTGTGCTCCATCCTGACTTGCAAGAGCGATGAGGTGCGGGTCGACTGGATCCTCCACCTCGGAGCTGCGTCACAAGCGCCAAAGTATATTCCAAGTGAAGAACAAAGCTCGCTCGAAGGCAAATGCAAGCATATTCAATGATAAGCCAAGTTCAGATAACATCCTACGGATTCAGAAGTGCTCAGGCATCAAGCCTGTAAAAGTTTATCGGTTACAAAATCACTCGGCATTCCGAGGCAAATTTAAGGCAAAGCACAGAAGTTTTTCTTACTCCTCGGGTGGAGGACTGGAAGGCGCGACAAACTGGTCCAGGTCGATTCCATCAGCGATCTGAGTGGCAGCAGCAATGAAGGTCTCCATGAAAGATTGGAAGTCATGCTTCTTGTTATTGGCCACTTTGAGGGACGCCGACTTGTCCTCTCGCGCATCCTTGCAGTGAACACGGACCAGGGACAGAGCAACATTAGCACCACACCTGGCAGAAGACTTCTTCCATTCTTGCACTCGACCTGGAACTTCATTCAGTCGAGTCATTAGAGACTCGAGGTCATTCTGAAGCGTCTCTCCCGGCTAGAGTGTCGTGTCGATTCGCGACGCCGCAGCTTTCAGTCGAGCAAGGTAGTCAACCACTCCAGCAACGCGAGACTCCAGGCGGAGCACGTTCATAGCAGCTTCGTCCTTCACAAGAGAGTTAACGGGGTCCAAGCCTGTCTCCACTCGACTGGTCTCCTCCTCGAAGTTCTGGCAGAATTCTGTAAACACAACTCAAAGATAAATCAGCAGTTCTATGATAAGTCGGTGATTACAAGTCAGTCGGGTAGGAGAGATTACCCTCAAGCATGATGAATAACTTCTTGGCGAGCCCTCCCAGATAAGCCTCCAGATCGTTCTTCTTCCCCACCAGTTCACTAGCCTTGTCACTCAGAGCTATCTTGTCATTCTTCAGATGGCTAACTTCCTTGTTGGCCGCGTCGAGAGCAGCTTTCAGATTGGCGTTCTCCTCTTCAAGTTTACCGACTGAAGCCAGTTTCTCTTCCGCAAGCTTCGTTTTGTCCAAAGTCGCCTTCTGCGCCTCGGCAAGTTCATGGTCCTTCTTCTTCAGAGCCTCCTTCATTTTATCTGCAAAATGACAATGAGATCAGAATCAAGAATGGGCAGAAAGATAAAGACAGTCGTCAAGTTCTCACCAATCATACCTTTTGCTTCGTCCTTCGCCTTCTGGAAGTTCTCCTGAACAAGCTTCAAGTCAAGGTCGAGCTGGATATGTTTGTTTTCCAACTCAGTATAGCGAGCCACAAGCTCACAAGATTTCTGCGAAGAGTCAGTCGACAGACATCAAAGAGAGGTCGCTTCCGAGTGACTAAGAGAAAAACCGTAACATTTCTAAGACTACAGTCGAATCAAAATATTCGACAGTAGTCTCGGGGACTACACCCAGTGGGTGCACTCAGCGTGCCCCCACTAGTCCTATCGACTTGGTCCGATCAGTCGACCGAAAGGAACAAAGAGATTATGGTCCCAAAACCATAGCTAACTGCCAGCAGTCAGCCATGGTCTCATCATGATCTATCAAAAAAAGAAAAAGAAAGGGTTCTTGGACTACAATGATCGCCAAAGAGTCCACTATAGTCTTAGGGACTACACCGATGGGTGCACTCAGCGTGCCCCACCGGTTCCAAGATTCCATTCGACATGGTCCGACCAGACCGAGTGAAGAAGTTAGAGTGAAGAAATTTCAAATACGAAGACTACAGTAGACTACCAGCAGTCCACCATAGTCTCGGGGACTACACCCAGTGGGTGCACTCAGCGTGCCCCCACCAATCCAAAAATTCAATCGACACACCCAGTGGGTGTACAGATACAAAGATCTTTGAAAGAAGGTCTTGGATAGCATATCCTAACAGAACAAGCGGTGACCAACTAACTCGGACGTTGCTCGAAGGGCTGAGCTAGCATCATAGGCCGCTTGGCTGGCTTCCGGATCGCCTTCACCTGCTCCATCATGATCCCCGCCTGGCGTATAGCCTCCTTAGCAGCACCCGCTTGGTCCTCTGGGATGTGGTGCGTGGCGAAAAGGGAGGGCGGGTCAGCAGTCGATGACGAAGGCCGGACACTCGTCAGCGGCACAGCGAAGGACACAGAGTGTCGAGTGACATCGCCACCCTCTTGAATTGATATCTCAGGCACTGGTGCAATCGGAGTGGTCTTGCTAGCCGGCGCCTTCTTATTCTTCCTCGCCCTCAGTGGCACCTCGTCCTCATCATCAGGGAGATCAATGATATGAGGGAGAGCTACAGGAAAAATCCAAAGTTACAAACGGAATCCAATCGACCAAAAGTGAAACTACAGAGAGCGTACCAAGGTTGGAGGTGGCAGCGTCATCCATTTCCTGGTCGCCGTCCTTGGCGGAGGTCTCGGAGGTAGCAGCACTGCGGATTTTAGAAACCAGTCGGTTAATCAATGAGTCGACCGAGAGTCCGTCCGTGCTAAACGAGAAGACACAAGTTCTGCTGTTACCCGGAAATGGTGGGAATGACCATTCTCATCTTGGGCAAGGCCTTCGGCGGCTTTGATGGCGCCGCTCGTGGATGCTTCGACGCTTTTTCAGTCGGCGCCGGAGAAACCGCCCGAGGGCGCTTGACGATTACTGTAGGCGAACCGCTTTGCGGCCGCTTCATGGGTCGTGGGCAAGCTTGGATCGCCTTTCCGTGCAAGGAGGATCGACTTACTCCTCCTCCTCTTCACTGGAGTCGTCGTCATCCTCTTCCCCCTCACCATCAGATTGCCACTCCTCCTCACTTTCACCTCCGCTCGCCTCCCCCTCCTCGGCTTGTTCTTGCGCCCCGTTGGGCATCGAGTACATCTCAGTCGTGGCCTAGAAGACAACAAACAAGACAAAAGTCAGTCGACTGATTTTAAGCAAACAAAATGAAGAAAGCAGGATCACAGTCCGAGATGCAGAATGGGACCTTGTCTACTTCGTATGATTGGTCGAGTGGAGGAATCCTCCTGGCTCCTCGGGGGTTATCTTTGTTCCCTGTGATGCTCGCCAGCCACCTCTCCAGCGTGGCATCGCCAATCTCCTCCGGGTGGATCCGAGTGGTATCCTCAGTACCAGAATACAACCACATCGGATGGTCTCGGGCTTGAAGCGTCTGAATGCGTCGTCGGAGGAATACCTCCAAGAGGTCCATGCCAGTCACCCCGTCACGGATAAGCTGGACGACACGCTCGACCAACACCTTAAACTGCACCTTCTCTTCCGGGATCACCTTCAAAGAGGAAGGCTTCCTGTCAGGACCCCGATTCCAAGTCACATCGATCTAGCCGGTAACACCTCATATCACTTTGCGGCCTCACGCACGGTATTCCCACGGGTGTCGCCTTACCATGGCCCGGGACCGTTTGCGCCTTTTGGCTCACGTATATGATAGTGTCGCTAGCATCCATATGACAGAGAACCCGGGCCGACATGGCTAGTCGTGAACCCAAAGCGGCACTAACCCATGGGGACAGGCATACATGAATCACATCGAGCATGTCGGTCGCCAGCGTGTGAATCCGGGCTGTAGCACTGGGCTAACAGGACTACGGAACCCGGGCTGTAGCAGGCTAGGCAGGACTCGGATGTCACCGCGTGACATCTCCCGAAGGGACGAACACGAGAACAAAGTGAAACACATGCCGCCATCAAGTGTTCGGGAGCGATAGTCTTTGGGCTAGCAGGACTCCGGTGAACTGAAATAGAAGCGGACTACTATGGCTCATGGAAGCACAAGACTACATTTCCCCATAAGAGAGTCTACCAAGGAAAACAACTAGGTTGTCGGATCCCACACATACCAAGCATTTCAAAATCATACACACAATATGCTCGATATGTGCAAATACAACATGGCATCACAACAAGACTCTACGACTCAAGTATTTATTCATTAGGCTCCGAGGAGCGAGATATTACAAACAGGGGTCTCATGACCCAACATTCAGAGCATACAAGTCAAAGCATATGCGGAAGCTTAACATGTCTGAGTACAGACATCTACAAATGAGAAAGGCTGAGAAGCCTGACTATCTACCAGATCCTGCCGAGGGCACAAGATCATAGCTGAGGTAACCAGCTAAACGTCGAAGTCCACGTGGAACTACTAGCGAGACTGAAGTCTCTCTGCAAACATAAATTAAGCAAACGTGAGTACAAATGTACCCAGCAAGACTTACATCAGAACTAACTACATATGCATCGGTATCAACAAAGGGGATGGTGGAGTTTAACTGCAACAAGCCAGCTTTGACTCGGTGGCTATCCTAAACTACGACTGCAAGTAACTCTTTTGAGGTGGCGCACACGAGTCCACATATTCACCATATCAATACACCACTATGGACCCGCTCCCGTCTCCCTACGAGAACGCCATCCATAGCACTCATGCTTATCTTGCGCATTTTAGAGTATCCACTTTCACTTGTCTATGAACTGTACAGGTAACCCAGAAGTCCTTTACCGCGGACACGGCTATTCGAATAGATCATTTATAACCCTGCAGGGGTGTACTTCTTCACACACGCTCTCGCCATTTACCACCAGGTACACGTCGTGTATCTCGGCAACCTTCAAGCGGAAGCCTGGCGAGGGAGTCGGCCATGACCTGACTAACCACAAAAGTCTCTAGTCCAGGTTTATCGCCTATTCAGGTTCCATCCGTGAGGAGATCCGGCCGGGGTTTCGCTCACAGCCCCAAACGATGTGTGCAGGGTTCCCGAGACACCAAACGGGCGCTCGGTGTTGGGAAACGTAGTAATTTCAAAAATTTCCTACGCACACGCAAGATCATGGTGATGCATAGCAACGAGAGGGGAGAGTATTGTCCACGTACCCTCGTAGACCATAAGCGGAAGCGTTATGACAACGCGGTTGATGTAGTCGTACGTCTTCACAATCCGACCGATCCAAGTACCGAACGTACGGCACCTCCGAGTTCAGCACACGTTCAGCTCGATGACGATCCCCGGACTCCGATCCAGCAAAGTGTCGGGATGAGTTCCGTCAAGACGACGGCGTGGCAGGCGATGATGATGTTCTACGGCGCAGGGCTTCGCCTAAAACTCCGCGACGATATGACCGAGGTGGAATATGGTGGAGGGGGGCACCGCACACGGCTAAGGAACGATCACGAAGATCAATTTGTGTGTTATGGGGTGCCCCCTACCCCCGTATATAAAGGAGCAAGGGAGGGGGCGGCCGGCCTAGAAGGGGGCGCACCAGGAGGAGTCCTACTCCCAGGAGTAGGATTCCCCTTCAAGTAGTAGGAGTAGGAGTTAAGGAAAGGGGAGCAGAAGAGAAGGAAGGAGGGGCGAGCCCCTCCTCTAGTCCAATTCGTACTAGGCCTTGGGGGCGCCCAACCTCTCTCTCTTTCCCTAAAGCCTAATAAGGCCCATATACTCCCGGCGAATTCCGTAACTCTCGGTACTCGAAAAATACCGAATCACTCGGCACCTTTCCGAACTCGAATATAGTCGTCCAATATATCGATCTTTACGTCTCTACCATTTGAGACTCCTCGTCATGTCCCCGATCTCATCCGGGACTCCGAACTCCTTCGGTACATCAAAACTCATAAACTCATAATATAAGCATCGCATCGAAACCTTAAGCGTGCGGACCCTACGAGTTC
The DNA here is from genome assembly GCA_021605205.1 of Aegilops longissima. Lineage (NCBI taxonomy): Eukaryota > Viridiplantae > Streptophyta > Magnoliopsida > Poales > Poaceae > Aegilops > Aegilops longissima. Next base: position 636,869,334 of record CM038679.1, read on the forward strand.
GAGAACTATGTAGACATGACCGAGACACGTCTCGGTCAATAACCAATAGCGGAACCTGGATGCTCATATTGGCTCCTACATATTCTACGAAGATCTTTATCGGTCAAACCGCATAACAACATCGTTGTTCCTTTGTCATCGGTATGTTACTTGCCCGAGATTCGATCGTCGGTATCTCAATACCTAGTTCAATCTCGTTACCGGCAAGTCTCTTTACTCGTTACGTAATGCATCATTCCGTAACTAACTCATTAGCTACATTGCTTGCAAGGCTTATAGTGATGTGCATTACCGAGAGGGCCCAGAGATACCTCTCCGACAATCGGAGTGACAAATCCTAATCTCGAAGACTTCCCCCCGTGTCCGGATGGGACTTTCCTTGGCGTGGAAGGCAAGCTTGGCGATACGGATATGTAGATCTCCTACCATTGTAACCGACTCTATGTAACCCTAGCCCTCTCCGGTGTCTATATAAACCGGATGGCTTTAGTCCGTAGGACAACAATCACAACAACCCTTACAATCATACCATAGGCTAGCTTCTAGGGTTTAGCCTCCTTGATCTCGTGGTAGATCCACTCTTGTAAACACCCACAATATCAATATCAATCAAGCAGGACGTAGGGTTTTACCTCCATCAAGAGGGCCCGAACCTGGGTAAACATCGTGTCCCTTGTCTCCTGTTACCATCCGCCTAGACGCACAGTTCGGGACCCCTACCCAAGATCCGCCGGTTTTGACACCGACATACTCCTTTATGCTTTGCATAATAATTCTACATTATTTCCGATCAACAATATGTCATTCACATATACTTATCAGAAATGTTGTAGTGCTCCCACTCACTTTCTTGTAAATACATGCTTCTCCAAAAGTCTGTATAAAACCATATGCTTTGATCACACTATCAAAGCGTTTATTCCAACTCCGAGATGCTTGCACCAGTCCATAGATGGATCGCTGAAGCTTGCACATTTTGTTAGATCCTTTAGGATTGAAAAAAACCTTCTGGTTGCATCATATACAACTCTTCTTTAATAAATCCATTAAAGAATGTAGTTTTGACATCAATTTGCCAGATTTCATAAAATGTGGCAATTGCTAACATGATTCAGACAGACTTAAGCATCGCTACAGTTGAGAAAATCTCATTGTAGTCAACACCTTGAACTTGTCGAAAACCTTTTTGTGACAAGTCGAGCTTTGTAGATAGTAATACTACTATCAGTGTCCGTCTTCCTCTTGAAGATCCATTTATTTAACTTGACTTGCTGATCATCGAGCAGGTCAACCAAAGTCCACACTTTGTTCTTATATATGGATCCTATCTCAGATTTTATGGCCTCAAGCCATTTCGCTTAATCTGCGCTCATATCGCTTCCTCATAGTTCGTAGGTTCATCATGGTCTAGTAACATGACTTCCAGAACATGATTACCGTACCACTCTAGTGCGGACTGTACTTTGGAAGACCTACAAGGTTTTGTAGTAACTTGATCTGAAGTTTCATGATCATCATCATTAGCTTCCTCACTAATTGGTGTAGGAATCACTGGAACTGATTTCTGTGATGAACTACTTTCCAATTCAGGAGAAGGTATAAATTACCTTATCAAGCTCTTACTTTCCTCCCACTCACTTCTTTCGAGAGAAACTCCTTCTCTAGAAAGGATCCATCTTAGCGACGAATGTTTTGCCTTTAGATCTGTGATAGAAGGTGTACCCAACAGTTTCCTCTGTGATAGACGCACTTCTCCGATTTGGGTTCGAGCTTATCAGGTTGAAAACCTTTTTTATATTGTAAGTGCATCTAGTGCCCCTTAGTGATTTTGGTGTATTGAAGACTTATAGGTTAAGGAACTAATGCGTTTGTGAGTGTACACAGGTCTATAAGTCTATGAGGAGTTTGATATTTACAGAGAAAGTCGACCCTAAAATGAAGTTCTTCAATGAAGACTTTGATATTCGAAGACTTTACGAAGACTTTGAAAGTGAAGAAATTGGTGTGACCTTGAAGACTTGGTATTCATTTGAGGAACATGAAGCGTGAAGACTTTTGTTTTCGTAGTTTCATTTTCTCTTTCTTGAGTCATAGGAAACACCGTCATTGTTAAAGGGGTCGAGGAAATACTAAGGAAAAATTTCCATGTGATGCTCAACTCAAAATCCTACACCTACCAATCCCTTGAGTGAAGCCTTTGGAAATCTCATACAGATTCAGTCAATTTCTTGATGAGACGAAGCTCTTCAGTTCTTGAGAATTTGTTCGACCGAGGAGTTAGGAATTGCAAGTGCGGATTGCCCACAAAGATGAGGAACATGATAGCCCCGAGGAATTTGAGATTCAAATTTCCGACCGTGTTGTCTTCTTGCCGCCACCTGTCCCAAAATATCTTATCCACCTAACGGTCATATCATTGAAGGGCATTTATGTCTTATCATGTCGGGCTGCTCCCTAGGCTATAAATAGCCGCCCCCTACAACCACTAGCTGGTTGGCTACTCTGAGAGAAACTTGACACTTGTCATTTGAGAGCAACCCATCCTCTGAGGACTTTGAGCAAAAATCATCGAGTGAGGAAAAACCCAAAAACCAAACCCCTACAAACCCAAAGTGATTGAGCATCACTGAAGAGATTGATCCTGCGTGGATCCGACGCTTGTTACCTTTGAAGAATGTGCTTCTTCCAGATGGTTAGGCGTCATGGTCTAGAGCATCCAAGAGGAATTGTGGATCGCCGAGTGACCAAGTCTGTGAAGGTTTGGAAGTCGCTCAAGACTTACCACAGTGATTGGACGAGGTCATGTGACCTTAGTTCAAGGAGAATATGGTGAGGACTTGGTGTCTGAGCTGCGTGCTCAGCGACCCGGGTGTCCGGACTGTGTGTCCTCGAGTTTAAATACTCAGCCGCTCCAACCAGACGCATAACCGAGACAGCAGTTGGAACTGGTCTACCAAATCATTGTCTTCACCAACCTAATCTGGTTCTATTTCCTCAACCCTTTCATTTCCTCATTCTTGTGTTGAGTGTTTGTTCATATCTGTGTTTGAAGACTTTGGTCAAGACTTTCTCAATTTCCTCGTTCAATTTCTTGATCTGTTTGTCTTCATCTTGTGTTATCCTGTGATTACGCTTTTCGTACTCTGTGCTAGTCTTCATTTCATCATGATGACCATGCGTGTATTCTGTTACGCTTACTTCGAGTACTTATTCCGCTGCTAATAGTTCTTCGTTAAGGAATTTCCTCACCGCAAATTCCTCGTTGAAGAATTCATAAAATCGCCTATTCACCCCCTCTAGTCGATATAACGCACTTTCAATTGGTATCGAGCAAGGTACTCCCTTGTTACGTGTGATTTTGGTTTAACCTTTGGAGTTTTAGTTATGTCGACCGCAGGTATGATCAAGGTCTCAGCAGGGTGTCCTACCTTTGATGGGACGGACTACCCCTACTGGAAGAGCAAGATGCGAATGCATCTTGAAGCAATTGACAACGATCTCTGGTATGTTGTGGAAAATGGTGTTCCCTCAGTCACGCCTTCACTGAATGCTGCTGATGTGAAGAGATTCAAGCAACTCGATTCTCAAGCAAAGAGTATCATATGTGGCCATCTGAGCAAAGGTCAATATGGAAGAGTGATTGCTTTGGAAACTGCCAAGCTCATCTGGGATAGGTTGTCCAAAGTGAATGAAGGAGTCTCAACTCAGCGTGATTCTCGAGTTGATGTTCTTCGGAATCTCTTCAACCGCTTCAAAAGACTCGACAATGAAAATGTCCAACAAACCTTTGATCGCCTCACTGACATCTCAAATGAGCTTCAAGCCCTCGGTGCCACTGACATCACTGACCATGAGGTGGTGAAGAAACTGTTGAGATCGCTTGATTCCTCATTTGATACTCTGGGTCTGATGATACAAGAACGGGCTGACTACAATTCTCTTGATCCTGCCGATATCCTCGAAAGGCTAAATACTCACGAGTTCCAACTTGCTGAAAAGAGAGATCTCTATGGTTCTAGCTATGGAAAAACACGTGCCCTGAAGGCCAAGGTTGTGTCTGAATCTGAGTGTGAAGACTCTGGTAGTAGCCTTGGAGATCCTGAAGAATTAGGCCAGGAGCTAGCACTGCTCGTGAAGAAATTCCAGAAGTTCTCAAGACGTGGTCGCTTTGGAAAATCCTCAAGAAGCAGTGATTCCTCATCCAGTGACTATAAGAGAAGACTTTGTCACAAATGCAAGAAACCTGGTCACTACATCCAAGATTGTCCTCAGTGGGAAAAGGAATTAAAGAAGAAAAAACACAAGGATTACAGTTATGATGACGCGAAGAAGAAGAAGAAATCATCGAAATCTTCATCATCAAAATCCTCAAAGCCTTCTTCTCACAAGAAGAGCAGCTCCAAAAAGGCTCGGGCATTCATTGGCAAGGAAATGGACTCAAGCTGAATCGAGGAACATGAGGAAGAGGTGGCATCAGAAGAATCTGAGTCTGGTGTGGCAAGTCTAGCTCTCGCTACTGCTTTCGTCAGCAAGTCCATCTTCAACTCTGAAGAAAATGACCTCACCAACAAAGCTGATGAAGATAGTGATGACTACGCTCCCACCTATTGCTTCATGGCAAAGGGTGCCAAAGTACTCAAATATACCTCCTTTGAATCTAGTGAAAATGAATCTGATGAAGATCTAAAGCCCAGTTACTCAAAACTTGCTAAGATTGCTGTAAAACAACAAAGGGCTTTAGAAAAGGTTCAAAACATGCTAGACAAAAGTGATGATATGTTGGGTGAAGAAATGGATCGCACTAAAGCCCTGACTGAAAATCTTCAGAGACTTCAGTCTAGGTTTGATAACCTTCAAAGTCATCATAACACTCTCTTATCTGATCATGAGAAACTTTCTTATGAATTTCTTCAAAGAAAGCAAGATCTTGAGAAGCTAAGAGTGAGTTATGAAGATCTTCGAAGGGCGCGATTCATTACTTGCTCAACAAATCAGCACTTCTCAGGAAGAATTTGTTCCTCCATGCTTAAAGTGCATTGAACGTGAATCTGCTAATTCTTCACCTGAATGTTCAAATGCTTCAACTGTTACAAATTCTTCACTTGCCTCTGCTATCACTAATTCCTCATCTGAGGACATTGCTAGTATCACTGACGATGCAGGGCTGAAGGAATTGTATATGACAGGCATGTACAAAAGCCTCAAAGGGCATCAGACTCTTTGTGATGTGCTTAAAAGCAGATCCTCATCAGAACCCTAGGAAAGAGGGTATTGCCTTTGAGAGGAAACTCAATGCTGATGGAACATATTGAAGCCCGAGCAAGATCCCAAAACCTCATGGGTTGCTGCAAAGGGACCTCCAGTTGATCCATCTAACTTATCTGGCTTTACATGCGAATCTCCTCATCCTTACGATGAGTCATTTGACTCAACTATAAACTGTTCAAAAATCAGAATGGTGAAGTATTTGCTAGATATGTTGGAACTAAGCTGCAGAACGGTTCCCCTATGAAGAAAATCTGGGTTCCCAAGAAGTGCCTTGAAAGTCTTGGTGAATGTCCTCATGACACCACCGTGAAGAATAGGAACCCCAGATCAAATTCTTCATATGGACCAAATTCTTCATATGGATCCAAGTCCTCATACGGACCAAGTTCCTCATGTGGATCAAATTCCTCAAAAGGATCAAAGTCCTCATATGATTATCATCGTGCTAACAACTCTGTTTTCGCAGGGTAGAGCTAAGGGCTATGAATATGTGCATTATTCTTCAAACCAATATGTTCATAAGTCCTCGAAGAATTTCTCTGCTTATTCATATGCTTACCCTAACCCCTCTTATGTGAAACGAAATGGTTTGGCTTCTATGCCACCATTCTCGTATGGTGCTCGCAGAGTGATGAACTCTTTGCCACCCCTTCAGATGTGGGTGGTGAAGAAAAAGAACTAATCTCTTCTGCAGGGTCAGGTCTCGGGCGTGCCTTAACGTCTGAAGAATTTCTTTGGGGACCCGACAAAATGCACGAAAGGACGCAGCTAATCATGATGAAATGAACTTTCATTTCACACGTCCTCATCTTGCTTATCTGTTATCTTGGTCGATGAAATTCATCGATGAACTTGATATCATATTCTTCATCGATGAAGTATATGAGATCGTAAGTTGTACTAATTCATCTGCAGGATGATCAACCCAAAGCCACCGAGTAGGTTCTCGATAGTGGATGTACAAATCACATGATTGGTGACAAGAATCTATTGATGGATGCTCCTTATCACCGTCACATCTCAAGCATATCATCTTTCTTTGACAAAGGCAAAAGTCGGTATTGGGTCTTGGTAAGGTTGCAATCTCTAAGGATAAACACATGGACAAATTCATGCTTGTTGAGTCCTTAGGATACAACCTCATGTCGATCTCAATGCTTTGTGATCTTGATATGGTTGTTATCTTTGGCAAGTATCGTTGTGTTGTGATTATGGAAGTCGACAATTCCAAAGTCTTGAAGGCTTTAGGAGAGGAGACTTGTATATTGTTGATTTCTCTACAGGACCACAACCAGCCGTGTGTCTACTTGCAAAAGCTTCGTAAGGCTGGCTATGGCATTGGCGACTTGGTCACGCAGCATGAGGAATTTGCACACGCTTGCAAAGAAGAAGCATGTCATTGGCATTGAAAATGTCAAATTCCTCAAGGATCACTTGTGCGGAGAACTGTGAAGCTGGAAAATGACCAAGGCCAAGCATCCAGTGAAGACTATCATGACCACTACTCGTCCTTGAATTGCTTCATATGGACCTCTTTGGTCCCAATCATTACTCATTGTCGTTAATGATGCATCTCTATATGGCTTTGTTATTGTTGATGATTACTCTCGTTACACATGGGTACACATTGTTACTTACAAAAATCAAGTGCAGGAAGTCTTCAAACGATTTTCCTCGAGGGCTTCAACTAACTTTGGTGTGAAGATCAAACACATCAGGAGTGACAATGGAACTGAGTTCAAGAATTCCGGTCTTGATGCCTATCTTGATGAACTTGGTATTACTCATGAGTTATCTTCTCCTTATACTCCTCAGCAAAATGGCGTCGTGGAGCGCAAGAACAGAACTCTTGTTGAGATGGCTCGCACTATGCTTGATGAATACAAAACGCCTAGTCGTTTTTGGATTGATGCAATTGATCTGCGTGCCACATCATCAACAGAGTATATCTTCACAAATTCTTCAAGAAGACTGCCTATGAACTCCTCAGCGACAAGAAACCCAATGTAAGTTATTTCAAAGTCTTGATTGCTAAATGCTGGATTAGAGATCCTCATCACAATTCTAAATTTGCACCGAAAGCACATGAAGGTTTTATGCTTGGTTACGGAAGGACTCGCACACCTCTGAGTCTTCAACATCGCTCTTCACAAGATTGTTGACCTTTGTAGATGTGCGGTTCGATGAAACTAATGGCTGCAAAGAGAGCACCTACCTTACGTGTTAGATGAACCAGCACCGAGGATTCTATCAAGTTCAAGGCAACCGAGGATGTCATTCCTCTGAAGAATCTCTGAAGAATTCATTCTGACGTGAAGAACGTCGGTGATGCACCAAGATAATGTGAAGACAATGGTGCTTTGAGGAAAATGATCAAATTCCTCGGCGACAACCAGCTCATCCTCGCGTTGCAAAAGAAGTGCAAGTGGAGAAGATCATCGATGACATTGAAGCGCCAGTCCTCTCACACGCTCAAAAGCTTCACATTTATCTAACTTTTGTGGGCACTATGCTTTTGTCTCTATCACAGAGCCCACTAAGGTAGATGAAGCATTTCGAACGGAGTGGATTCAGGCTATGCAAGAAGAATTACACTAGTTCGAGCTCAACAATGTCGGGAACTGGTCAAACGTCCAGATCCTCGCAAGCATAATATCATTGGCACAAAGTGGATCTACCGCAACAAGCAAGATGAAAATGGTCTTGTGGTAAGGAATAAGGCACGATTGGTAGCTCAAGGCTACACACAAAGTTGAAGGAATTGATTTCGATGAAACTTTTGCACCTGTTGCTAGACTTGAGGCTATTCGCATATTACTTTCTTATGCTAATCATCATGATATTATCTTATATCAAATGGATGTGAAAAGTGCATTCCTCAATGGTAAGCTTGAGGAAGAAGTATATGTTGCTCAACCCCCAGGTTTTGAAGATCCAAAGAATCCTGACAAAGTCTTCAGACTTAATAAGGCCCTCTATGGTCTCAAACAAGCCCCACGGGCGTGGTATGATACATTGAAGGAATTCTTCGTGAAGAATGGCTTCACACCCGGTTCACTCGACCCTACTCTCTTTACTAAATCTTATGATGGTGAACTGTTTGTGTGCCAAATATATGTTGATGATATTATCTTTGGCTGTACTGACCAACGTTATAGTGATGAATTTGCCTATATGATGAGTGAAGAATATCAAATGTCTATGATGGGAGAGTTGAAATTCTTCTTAGGTCTTCAAATTAAATCAACAACACAATGGCATATTCATATCTCGGAGAAATACCTCAAAGATGTTACGAGGAAATTTGGCATGCAAGATTGCAAAGCGTCAAAATTCCTATGCCCACAAATGGCCATCTATGCAATCGATGAAAATGGTATTGACTTTGATCACAAGGTATACCGCTCCATGATTGGTTCTTTATTGTACTTATGTGCATCTAGGCAGATAATGCTTAGTGTTTGCATGTGTGCCCGATTTCAAGCTACATCAAGGAATCACACCATAAGGCTGTGAAGCATATTCTTGATATCTAGCTCACACACCAACACTAGGATTATGGTACCCCAAGGGCTCTACTTTTGATCTCATTGGATATTCGACTCGACTATCTTTGGTGATCGTGTGGACCGCAAGTCAACATCGGCACTTGTCATTTCCTCGGACGATCTTTGGTCTGTTGGTCCTCGAAGAAACAGAACCGCGTATCACCGCTTCATGCGGAAGCTGAATACATTGCTGCTGGCTCATGTTGTGCTCAATTGCTGTGGATGAAGCAAACTCTCAAGGACTACGGCATCAACGTGAAGAATGTGCCTCTCTCTTGTGACAATGAGAGTGCCATTAAGATTGCTCACAACCCAGTTCAGCACTCAAGACAAAGCACATTCAGATTCGTCATCATTTTCTTCGTGATCATGTGTTGAAGGCGACATCTCCATCGAGTATGTGAAGACGAAGAACAGCTAGCCGATATCTTCACTAAGCCCTTGGATGAGAAGAGATTTAGCAAGTTGCGGTGTGAGCTAAATATCTTAGAATCTTGAATGTTCTTTGAAAAGGACACACATCCCGACACTTATGCAAAATTGATGACTTAGATGTGCAACACATGAAGAAACGTTTTCTTCAATCCATGAAGAATAACACTCTAAGTGTGAAGAAATTAATGAAGAATTTGATTCTCAGAACCCTACGACAATTGTACGCGGTGTCTGAAATCATCATTCTTATACGGTGGGTCACGCCACCACCAAATTTGAAAATCTTCTATTTGAGTTTCTCCTCAGTTTTGAAATTCTTCATTTTTTTTCAAATTCTTCAACTTTTCAAAATCTTCACTGTTTCCGTCGTTTTTCTTCATTGACTATATAAATATATATGGGTTTATGTCCTCTACAGCATTCACTTATGGCTATTTCTTCAAGTCACTTTTTCTGCTAAGTGAATGTGATCGGACCCTTCCCCCTCTATGCTATACTCAACCCAATCTATTCACAAATTCTTCATGTGCGTTCTATTTGAAACTCGTTCAAAATCTTCACTGAGTCCTTGTCAGCTGAAGAAATTGCGAACGAAACTTTAAAACTGATCTTATCCGAACTTTCGGTTTTGCCGCTCAAACCGTTCTGCATCCCATGATGCATTATTTTACTCACCCACGATCGTACACGATCTCCACTACACAGTACGTGGGTGACACATGTCGTGAGAAGGAGAATGGTCAGGGGCACGTTCGTCCTAAATCTTCGGGCGAACAGTTTTTCACTGCCTCTATAAATACCCCTCTCTCCATCCTCACTTCTTTTACCCCGCTCGACCTCTCTCTCCCGTTAGAGCTCCTCAAACCCTAGCGCCGCCGCTACTCCATCGTCGCCGGTGAGGAAGAGCTTCATTGCCTCGACCTCGTTGCCGTCGTACTCACGCCGACCGCGGGAATCTTCACTCCGCCGCCGCCGTAGCTGTCTTCCTCCGCCGAGTTAGCGCAAGGAAGATCTAACCTGACGAACTTCCCATCCGTTCTTCTTAGTTCGTCGTGTTCTTCATTTCGGGTAATTAATAGTTACTTTTATTACTCTCTTTGATTCTCAAGCTTTCCTGAAAATCTTCAAAGGTGTTTATTCTTCAAATCTTCACACATATGTGTTGGGGAACGTAGCAGAAATTCAAAATTTTCCTACGTGTCACCAAGATCTATCTATGGAGAAACTAGCAACGAGGGAAGGAGAGTGCATCTACATACCCTTGTAGATCGCTAAGCGGAAGCGTTCAAGTGAACGGGGTTGATGGAGTCGTACTCGTCGTGATTCAAATCACCGGAGATCCTAGTGCCGAACGGACGGCACCTCCGCGTTCAACACACGTACAGCCCGGTGACGTCTCCCACGCCTTGATCCAGCAAGGAGAGAGGGAGAGGTTGAGGAAGACTCCATCCAGCATCAACACAACGGCGTGGTGGTGGTGGAGGAGCGTGGCAATCCCGCAGGGCTTCGCCAAGCACCAAGGGAGAGGAGGAGGAGGAGAGGCATGGCTGCACCAAGAGGAGAAGTTCTCATGTCTCTTGGGCAGCCCAAAACCTCAAGTATATATAGGGGGAAAGGGGGGCTGCGCCCCCTTTAGGGTTTCCCACCCCAAGGGGTGCGGCCAGCCCTAGATGGGACTTAGGGGGCGGCCAAGAGGGGGAGGAGTGCCTCCCAAGTGGAGGCCCTCCCCCTTAGGGTTTCCCCCTTCCCATGCGCATGGGCCTTGGGGGGGCTGGTGCCCCTGGCCCATTAAGGCTAGGGCGCCCCCCTACAGCCCATGCTACTGTATTGGACGTGGTGGAACAATTTCCGGACCTCCGGACCCCTCCGGAATCCTCCGGAACCTTCCGAAGCTTCGGTACAATACCGAAAAAACCCGAACTTTTCGGAACCCAACAACAACTTTCCATATATAAATCTTTACCTCCGGACCATTCCGGAACTCCTTGTGACGTCCGGGATCTCATCCGGGACTCCGAACAACATTCGGTAACCACATACAAGCTTCCTTTATAACCCTAGCGTCATCGAACCTTAAGTGTGTAGACCCTACGGGTTCGGGAATGATGCAGACATGACCGAGACGTTCTCCGGTCAATAACCAACAGCGGGATCTGGATACCCATGTTGGCTCCCACATGTTCCACGTTGATCTCATCGGATGAACCACGATGTCAAGGACTCAATCGATCCCGTATACAATTCCCTTTGTCTAGCGGTATTGTACTTGCCCGAGATTCGATCGTCGGTATCCGATACCTTGTTCAATCTCGCAGCCTTGGCAAGTCTCTTTACTCGTTCCGTAACACATCATCCCGTGATCAACCCCTTGGTCACATTGTGCACATTATGATGATGTCCTACCGAGTGGGCCCAGAGATACCTCTCCGTTTACGGAGTGACAAATCCATCTCGATTCGTGCCAACCCATGCAGACACTTTTGGATATACCGTAGTGCACCTTTATAGCCACCCGATTCGTTGTGACGTTTGGTACACCCAAAGCATTCCTACGGTATCCGGAGTTGCACAATCTCATGGTCTAAGGAAATGATACTTGACATTAGAAAAGCTTTAGCATACTGAACTACGATCTTTGTGCTAGGCTTAGGATTGGGTCTTGTCCATCACATCATTCTCCTAATGATGTGATCCGTTATCAATGACATCCAATGTCCATGGTCAGGAAACCGTAACCATCTATTGATTAACGAGCTAGTCAACTAGAGGCTTACTAGGGACATGGTGTTGTCTATATACCCACACATGTATCTGAGTTTCCTTTCAATACAATTATAGCATGGATAATAAACGATTATCATGAACAAGGAAATATAATAATAACTAATTTATTATTGCCTCTAGGGCATATTTCCAACAGTCTCCCACTTGCACTAGAGTCAATAATCTAGTTCACATCGTCATGTGATTAACACTGATAGGTCACATCGCCATGTGACCAACACCCAAAGAGTTTACTAGTGTCTGTAAACTAGTTCACATCATCATGTGATTTAGACTCAATGAGTTTCGAGGTTTGATCATGTTTTGCTTGTGAGAGAGGTTTTAGTCAACGGGTTTTAGTCAACGGTGCGAACCTTTCAGATCCGTGTGTGCTTTGCAACTTTCTAGGTCATATTGTAAACGCTGCTTCCACGCTCCACTTGGAGCTATTCCAAATGGTTGCTCCACTATACGTATCCGGTTTGCTACTCGAGTCATTCGGATAGGTGTTTAAAGTTTGCATCGACGTAACCCTTTACGCCGAACTCTTTATCACCTCCATAATCGAGAAACATGTCCTTATTTACTCCAAAGACAATTTTGATCGCTATCCAATGATCCATTCTGGATCATTCTTGTACCCTTGACCGACTCATGGCAAGGCACACTTCAGTGCGGTACACAGCATAGCATATCTTGTAGAGCCTACGTCTAAGGCATAGGGACGACCTTCGTCCTTTCTCTCTCTTTCCGCCGTGGTCGAGCTTTAAGTCTCAACTTCATACCTTACATCTCGTGCAAGAACTTCTTATTTGATGATCCATCTTGAACACCTTCAAGAACATGTCAAGGTATATGCTCATTTGAAAGTACCATTAAGCGGTTTGATCTATCCTATAGATCTTGATGCTCAATGTTCAAGTAGCTTAATACAGGTTTTCCATTGAAAACATCTTTCAAATAACCCTATATGCTTTCCAGAAATTCTACATCATTTCGATCATCAATATGTCAACAACATATACTCATCAAAATTCTATAGTGCTCCCACTCACTTCTTTGGAAATACAAGTTTCTCATAAACTTTGTATAAACCCAAAATCTTTGATCATCTCATCAAAGTGCACATTCCAACTCCGAGATGCTAGTTTCGGTCCTTAGAAGGATCGCTGGTGCTAGCATACCTTTTAGCATCCTTAGGATCGACAAAACCTTTACGATTGTATCACATACAACCTTTTCACGAAAACCGGTAAGGAAACTCATTTTGACATCCATCGCCAGATTTCATAAATGCAGCTTATGCTAACATGATTCCGACGGACTTTAAGCACCGCCACGGATGAGAAAATCTCATCGTAGTCAACTCCTTGAACTTGTGAAAACTCTTCGCCACAAGCCGAGCTTCATAGTCGGTGACATTACCGCCCACGTCCGTCTTCTTCTTAAAGATCCATTCATCTCAATGGCTTGCCGCTCATCGGGCAAGTCCACCAAAGTCCATGCTTTGTCACGATACATGGATCCTATCTCGGATTTCATGGCTTCTAACCATTTTTGAATTTGGGCCCACCATTGCTTCTCCATAGCTCGAGGTTCATTGTTGTCTAGCAACATGACCTTCAAGACAGGATTGCGTACCACTCAAGTAGTACGCATCCTTGTCACCCCACGAGGTACGTCGGTGACTTGATCCAAACTTCATGATCACTATCATAAGCTTCTACTTCAATTGGTGTAGGTGCCACGGAACAACTTCCCGTGCCCTGCTACACACTAGTTGAAGTGATGGTTCAATAACCTCATCAAGTCTCCACCATCCTCCCACTCAACTTCTCGAGACGAACTTTTCCTCAAGAAAGGACCCGATTCAAGAAACAATCCCTATTGCTTCCGGATCTGAATTAGGAGGTATACCCAACTGTTTTGGGTGTCCTATGAAGATGCATTTTGTCCGCTTTGGGTTCGAGCTTATCAACCTGAAACTTTTCCACATAAGCGCCAGAGCCCCAAACTTTTAAGAAACGACAACTTAGGTTTCTCCAAACGGTGTCGCCTCAATGGAATTACGTGGTGCCCCATTAAAGTGAGTGCGGTTGTCTCTAATGCCTAACCCATGAACGATAGTGGTAATTCGATAAGAGATATCATGGTACGCACCATATCCAATAGAGTGCAACTATGATGTTCGGACACACCATCATACTATGGTGTTCCAGGCGGTATTAATTGTGAAACAATTTGCACAATGTCTTAATTGTGTGCCAAAACTCATAACTCAGATATTCATCTCTATGATCATATCATAGACATTCTATCCTCTTGTCACGAAGATCTTAAACTTCACTCTGAAATTACTTGAACTATTCAATAATTCAGACTTGTGTTTCATCAAGTAAATATACTCAACATCTACTCGAATCATCTCGTGAAGTAAGAACATAACGATATTCATCAGATGCCTCGGCACTCATTGGACTGCACACATCAAAATGTGTTACTTCCAACAAGTTGCTATCTTGTTTCATCTTATCAAACCGAGGTTTTTCACCATCTTGCCCATGTGGTATGATTTGCATGTCTCAAGTGATTCAAAATCAAGTGAGTCCAAACGATCCATCTGCATGGAGTTTCTTCATGTGTATACACCAATAGACATGGTTCGCATGTCTCAAACTTTTCAAAACGAGTGAGTCCAAAGATCCATCAACATGGAGCTTCTTCATGCTTTTACACCAATATGACTTACATGGCAGTGCCACAAGTAAGTGGTACTATCATTACTATCTTATATCTTTTGGCATGAAAATGTGTATCACTACGATCGAGATTCAATAAACCATTCCTTTTAGGTGCAATACCATTGAAGGTATTATTCAAATAAGCAGAGTAACCATTATTCTCCTTAAATGAATAACCAGATTGCGATAGACATAATCCAATCATGTCTATGCTCAACGCAAACACCAAATGACAATTATTCAGGTTTAATACTAATCTTGATGGTAGAGGGGCGTGCGATGTTTGATCACATCAAACTTGGAAACACTTCCAACACATATCGTCACTCAACTTTAGCTAGTCTCCGCTTATTCCGTAGCTTTTGTTTGAGTTACTAACTCTTAGCAACCGAACCGGTATCTAATACCCTGGTGCTACTAGGAGTACTAGTGAAGTACACATTAACATAATGTATATCCAATATACTTCTATCGACCTTGCCAGCCTTCTTATCTACCAAGTATCTAGGGTAATTCTGCTCCAGTGGCTGTTCCCCTTATTACAGAAGCACTTAGTCTCGGGTTTGGGTTCAACCTTGGGTTTCTTCACTGGAGCAGCAGCTGATTTGCCGTTTCATGAAGTATCCTTCTTGCCCTTGCCCTTATTGAAACTAGTGGTTTCACCAATCATCAACAATTGATGCTCCTTCTTGATTTCTACTTTCGCGGTGTCAAACATCGCGAATACTTCAAGGATCATCATATCTATCCCTGATATGTTATAGTTCATCACGAAGCTCTAGCAGCTTGGTGGCAATGACTTTGGAGAAACATCACTATCTCTCCTGGAAGATCAACTCCCACTCGATTCAAGTGATTGTTGCACTCAGACAATCTGAGCACAAGCTCATCGATTGAGCTTTCTCCCTTAGTTTGCAGGCTAAGAAAATCGTCGGAGGTCTCATACCTCTTGACGTGGGCACGAGCCTGAAATCCCAATTTCAGCCCTCGAAACATCTCATATGTTCCGCGACGTTTCGAAAACGTCTTTGGTGCCTCAACTCTATACCGTTTAACTGAACTATCACGTAGTTATCAAAACGTGTATGTCCGATGTTCGCAACATCCACAAACGACGTTTGGGGTTCAAGACACCGAGCGGTGCATTAAGGACATAAGCTTTCTATCGTCCGCATAATCGCTACTTTCAACTTTCAACTATATTTTCTCTAGGAACATATCTAAACAGTGGAACTAAAGCGCGAGCTTCGACATAATTTGCAAAAGGTCTTTTGACTATGTTCAGGATAATTAAGTTCATCTTATGAACTCCCACTCGAGATAGACATCCCTCTGGTCATCTAAGTGATTACATGATCCGAGTCAACTAGGCCGTGTCCGATCATCACGTGAGACGGACTAGTCATCATCGGTGAACATCTTCATGTTGATCGTATCTACTATCGACTCATGCTCGAACTTTCGGTCTCTCGTGTTCCGAGGCCATGTCCGTACATGCTAGGCTCGTCAAGTTAACCCTAAGTGTATTGCGTGTGTTTCGAGGCCATGTCTGTACATGCTAGGCTCGTCAACACCGTTGTATGTGAACGTAAGAATCCATCACACCCGATCATCACGTGGTGCTTAGAAGCGACGAACTTTGGCAACGGTGCACGTTAGGGAGAACACTTCTTGAAATTGTTGTAAGGGATCATCTTATTTACTGCCGTCGTTCTAAGTAAACAAGATGCATAAACATAATAAACATCACATGCAATTATATAGTAGTGACATGATATGGCCAATATCATATAGCTCCATTGATCTCCATCTTCGGGCTCCATGATCATCATCGTCACCGCATGACACCATGATCTCCATCATCATGATCTCCATCATCGTGTCTTCATGAAGTTGTCTCGCCAACTATTACTTCTACTACTATGGCTACCGTTAGCAATAAAGTAAAGTAATTACATGGCGTTGTTTAATGACACGCAGGTCATACAATAAATAAAGACAACTCCTATGGCTTCTGCCGGTTGTCATACTCATCGACATGCAAGTCGTGAATCCTATTACAAGAACATGATCAATCTCATACATCACATATCATTCATCACATTCTTCTTGGCCATATCACATCACATAGCATACCCTGCAAAAACAAGTTAGACGTCCTCTAATTGTTGTTTGCATGTTTTACGTGGCTGTTATGGGTTTCTAGCAAGAACGTTTCTTACCTACATAAAACCACAACGTGATATGCCAATTGCTATTTACCCTTCATAAGGACCCTTTTCATCGAATCCGTTCGATTAAAGTGGAGAGGCGGCACCCGCTAGCCACCTTATGCACCAAGTGCATGTCATCGGTGGAACCTGTCTCACGAAGAGTACGTGTAAGGTCGGTCGGGCCGCTTCATCCCACAATACCGTCGAAACAAGATTGGACTAGTAACGGTAAGCATATTGAACAACATCAACGCCCACAACTACTTTGTGTTCTACTCGTGCAAAGAATCTACATAATAGACCTAGCTCGATACCCTTTGTTGGGGAACGAGCAGAAATTCAAAATTTTCCACGTGTCACCAAGATCTATCTATGGAGAAACTAGCAACGAGGGAAGGAGAGTGCATCTACATACCCTTGTAGATCGCTAAGCGGAAGCGTTCAAGTGAACAGGGTTGATGGAGTCGTACTCGTCGTGATTCAAATCACCAGAGATCCTAGTGCCGAACGGACGGCACCTCCGCATTCAACACACGTACAACCCGGTGACGTCTCCCACGCCTTGATCCAGCAAGGAGAGAGGGAGAGGTTGAGGAAGACTCCATCCAGCAGCAACACAACGGCGTGGTGGTGGTGGAGGAGCGTGGCAATCCCGCAGGCTTCGCCAAGCACCAAGGAGAGGAGGAGGAGGAGGCATGGCTGCACCAAGAGGAGAAGTTCTCATGTCTCTTGGGCAGCCCAAAACCTCAAGTATATATAGGGAAAGGGGCTGCGCCCCTTTAGGGTTTCCACCCCAAGGGTGCGGCCAGCCCTAGATGGGACTTAGGGGCGGCCAAGAGGGGGGGAGGTGCCTCCCAAGTGGAGGCCCTCCCCTTAGGGTTTCCCCTTCCCATGCGCATGGGCCTTGGGGGCTGGTGCCCTGGCCCATTAAGGCTAGGGCGCCTCACAGCCCATGCTACTGTATTGGACGTGGAACAATTTCCGGACCTCCGGACCCTCCGAATCCTCCGAACCTTCGAAGCTTCGGCACAATACCGAAAAACCCGAACTTTTCCTAACCCAACAACAACTTTCCATATATAAATCTTTACCTCCGGACCATTCCGAACTCCTCGTGACGTCCGGGATCTCATCCGGACTCAACAACATTCGTAACCACATACAAGCTTCCTTTATAACCCTAGCGCCATCGAACCTTAGTGTGTAGACCCTACGGGTTCGGGAATGATGCGAACATGACCGAGACGTTCTCCGTCAATAACCAACAGCGGATCTGGATACCCATGTTGGCTCCCACATGTTCCACGATGATCTCATCGGATGAACCACGATGTCAAGGACTCAATCGATCCCGTATACAATTCCCTTTGTCTAGCGGTATTGTACTTGCCCGAGATTCGATCGTCGGTATCCGATACCTTGTTCAATCTCGCATCGGCAAGTCTCTTTACTCGTTCCGTAACACATCATCCCGTGATCAACCCCTTGGTCACATTGTGCACATTATGATGATGTCCTACCGAGTGGGCCCAGAGATACCTCTCCGTTTACGGAGTGACAAATCGATCTCGATTCGTGCCAACCCAATGACACTTTCGGAGATACCGTAGTGCACCTTTATAGCCACCCGCCATCGTTGTGACGTTTGGTAAACCCAAAGCATTCCTACGGTATCCGGAGTTGCACAATCTCATGGTCTAAGGAAATGATACTTGACATTAGAAAAGCTTTAGCATACGAACTACGATCTTTGTGCTAGGCTTAGGATTGTCTTGTCCATCACATCATTCTCCTAATGATGTGATCCCGTTATCAATGACATCCAATGTCCATGGTCGGAAACCGTAACCATCTATTGATTAACGAGCTAGTCAACTAGAGGCTTACTAGGGACATGGTGTTGTCTATATACCCACACATGTATCTGAGTTTCCTTTCAATACAATTATAGCATGGATAATAAACGATTATCATGAACAAGGAAATATAATAATAACTAATTTATTATTGCCTCTAGGGCATATTTCCAACAATATGAAGACCACACACATCATATGATCTTGAACTGTTTTTCTAAGCAATCATTTTCTTCAAGATTCCCTAATTGTGTGGATCTTCGATCTGTACAACTCTGGAACCTAAGACAAGAACGCTTAGTGAAATCCTTCAAGGCACATCCGGTCAAATTCCTCAAAACTTGTTCTTTTCGAAAAACCTTCTCAGAACGCATATGACCTCTCCAAATTCCTCACACCTGTACTCTGTTCACAGGTACTCATGTCTGCTGCTGAATCACTAGGTTCTCATCAACTAAACTCATTTGCAGCGTTCCTCGAAGAAAAACTGCATACTTCTTCAGAGAACTCAATTGTTCAAATTCCTCAAGCTCAAGAATATGGCGACGGTAAGAAGCCACGAAAGGAGGAAAGAAACCACGAGGTTATGACTGCTTTTGAGATCCCCGAGGAAATTTATGCTGACTATTGCACACCTGATGAAGCAAAATTTGGCAAAGAAAACTAAATCAGCGCAAGGTGCGCATTCAGAAGATTGAACGGAGATGGGCAAGGGAATGGAGGGACTACAGATATGTGACTCCAAAGTACATGAAGAAATTCGCCTCAATCCTCCATGCCCAAGAGCTCCATTGGCACTGCCAAGTAGCTGATCCCACAAGCATCAAACGTGGTGAGGACTTTCCAAGAATGGGCTAAGTGCCAAGCTAAATTGGCAAGACAAGCCAAGGAGGCGGTGAAGAAATTCAATGAGGATTCTGCCATCGCTATCTGCATCGAGGCCTCGGTCAAACCGAGGAAATCCATGCCAAAGAAGCCTGCTCATAAGCCAAGTGCTTCACCATCAGCGCCCTCACGGCCAAGTTCCTCGCCAGCACCTCAAGGCAAATTCCTCACACTGCCACAGCTCCACCAAAGTCCTCAACAGCTCCTTCAAAGTCCTCAGCTCCTGTGCATCGGCTACATGTCAAAGGACTGCTGGTTTCTCGATTGCCTCGTGTTTCAGCAAGTTCTCAAGAGCACCAATTTCATCATCCGCCCGACTCTTTGAAGACCAAAGCAACAGCTGGACGAGGTCCTCGGCCAAGTCCAAAGAAGAAACAGGTTGCATTCCATGTGCCTTCTGATGATGAACTTGCGGAAATCATCAGAGATCGCCAAGAAAGGGCCGCTAGAGCCAAAGGCACATCTGTGCCACTGCTGTTGGATCCGAGGAAAATCCTCGATTATATTGATCTCTGGCACAAGGATCCAAACACCCCTATGCCTGATTTTCATCTGACCCCTGGACAAAGTCATATGTTGACCCATTTCATTGCTGAAGAGAAATGGAAGTTTGAAAAGGCAAGAGAGATCAAGAAGGCTCAATACAGAAAGGAGAAGTTCCTGAAGAAAAACGTTGTCAAAATGACACCTGAGGAACTTCTCAAGGTCCAGACTGAAATTCAAGACCTCAGCAAAAACTTCGATTCTTATTATGCTGATTGGCAAGGAGCCAAGGTCGATTAAATCAATCGACGAAGAAATTCACCAATGTTGCTGCCCCAACACAACATGAAATTCCTCAGTGAAGCCTCGGCTCAGCCGATCAAGAACATGCCAAGACCACCGATGAAGTTCACGCGCTGATGAAAATGCTAGTTCCGGCTGATGATCCCATTCCAGCCACGTGAAGAAATTACGTGGCATCCACTAGTGGTGCGCCTAATGAAATCGAACAAGACAGGCAATCGCATCGATTACCAAGAAATTCAACCAGATTCCTCGGCTCCTCCCGTGCCAACACCAACTCCAATTCTTCTATCGCCTCGATGTGAAGAAAACCAAGGCTGCGAACGAGCTGCGTGAAGAAAAGGAAGGCATCACTGTGTCAAATTCTTGGCTGCGAAGAAAATGAAGCCAATGACCAGCTCACTCGAAAATCCAATTGATGCTGTTCGATTTCCTCCATGCCATCAAAGGACCTTGTTCCTTTTGAGAAGACTATGAGATCCCAATCGGATCGATGAAGAACATCATTCTGCTGCTTTGTCGAGCAGATTGATGAAGAAATTGAAGTGGACGTAATCCCTTCAACCCCAGTCATTTCCTCACCTATGCCTCGGTTCACAACCAAGAGGCTGGTGTTGAGGAAATTGAAGATGAAGATGTGGATATAGGGTGCACCACACCTGTGATGAATGATGACTTTTGGGAAAGTCAGCATCCCAATACTCTCTCTTCACCCCACTCCAACAGATTCCTCGGTCCCCGCACCAACAGTTCAAATGGACTCAAGAAACTCAACCCACTTGCTCAGTGCATGAAGAAATTCCAGCCACTAGTGTTGATGAACCTGCTCACGCTGATCCTCGACAAGACTGTTGAGGAACAAGAAATCCTCACCAAGAACCGGAGCTCGCGATTCCGAGGTGGTGATGCAACTCACCGACACCCCTCGCCCAAGCAAAAGAATCCGTTCTCAAGCAAACAAAAGTTCAAGGCTGAAGATTTCTTTGCCGAGCACGTATTCTTCACTAACTATAATCCATATGATTCGCTCGCATAAGGAAGAGGCGTTTCGGACTGCCACCAAGCCAATTTCTATTCCTCGGTGCTCTTCAACAAAGACAAAGTCTTCGATCATGCTCATATTCCTCATGTGGACATGGAGTCTCTGCCAGCTTTGAGCCAGTTCTCGGTGTTCTTCACGACGCAGACTTGAATTTCTGACCGATATCGTGGATGGAATGAAGAACTCATTCTTCAATTCTATGCAACGCTGCACATCACCGGAGACGTCAAGACGTGAACTCATGGGTATTAGATGGATGTCCGAAAATACTCACTACAAGGCACCAAAGAATCGAATTGCTTCGTGCTCTACCACTCGATCCTCCACTTGATGGTGCTCGTTGTATCTACAACGAACCGAACTTTCAAATCACTATATGCAAGTGCTGATGAAGCCTTTGAAGCCAAGGCAGGCCCCAAGAACCAAATTCCTCGTCAAGGAATTATTGTATGTGCCTCGGACTGTCTATCGGATTCTGACGAAGACAATGAGTCCCATCAAAGGCCACGACTCAAATGATGAAGAAGTCGTTGGCATCATGAAGAATATGCTTTTCAACATCATCCATGGCGTTCCCGTCAACTTCCATGATTTCTTCATGAGGACTCTGGCAAACATTGCTATGTCACCATTTGAGCTGAAGCCTTATGCGCCTTGGATAATGAGATTCATCAGGACAAGGTCTTCACTCAATTACAAGGCTGATACTCTAAACCACTGCAGCTACTTGCCCCCGATTGAAGTCCTCAAACGGACATTTACCTCAGCTGATGACAAAGGCAAGGCTACTGTTGTGATCGATGAAGGCATTCGTCCATTGGATGGACAGTTTCGCAAAGCAGCATCCTACTCCACCAATGATGACTCTGCCACTCATGACTCTGCCGCAAATACCTCAGTCAAGCAAAGTGCTCAAGCTACTGCACCCAGGGTGATGACTGATCGTGAGTTACTCCTCAGTCTTCATCAGAAGGTTGATCACAATCATAAATGGGTCAAGCGTCAGTTTGGTTCAATTCTTCACAACATGACCTCAACACACAATGCAGTGAAGAAAAACCACTACTACCTCCATGAAACCTTCAAACGCACCTGGGTTGTTCTTTCACATGTCTACAAGGCGGAAGAACCGACGACAATGGGACTCAAGGAAGAATTTGACCGGTCTGCACCTCCTCCAAGAAATACAAGAAGGTCAAAGTTCCTTCCTTGGTGGCTAGCTCCTATTCTTCATCGCTACGACATCGATGAAAATGAAGACTTGGGCGACACCGGCAGGTCCTACTACAACAACCGACCCCAACAACGCCTGGCGCTCCTTCTTCAACTTGAAATTCTTTAGGAGCGTTAGTCCTCGCCGATCCTTTTGGTCATTCGATGACAAAGGGGAGAAATTTGAGTTAGTCTTCAAGCCGGTCTATTTTATTGCCCATATACAACAATTTATTTTGTTAAGTTACAACTCTCGTTCTTCGAAACTTTTATTGGATCGAGTTGTAATCTTAAACCCGATGGTGCTTTGATACTTTTGATGCACTATGCTCGATTCTCTTGAGCTTCTTGAGCTCGATACTCTTGATGCGTTATTTTGCATGCTTGTTCCTCATCAATGTTATCGCATACGCATGCTGAATTACATCAAGCACCATATTTTATCATGCATTTCAAATTCTTCATATTATATGTCAAATGCGTATAAATTACAAGATATAGGGGAGATCTCCATGATTCAACTCTTCAAATGTGCATTGCCTCAAAAGCAAATTCCTCACTATGCACATCTTCGTGGGGAGCTCTTCTATATCTTGCAATCAAATTCCTCATTATCGTATTTACACTTCATATGTTTATCCCGTTGAAAACTTAACCTATATTGTCATCAATCACCGAAAAGGGGAGATTGTAAGTGCATCTAGTGCCCTTAGTGATTTTGGTGTATTGAAGACTTATAGGTTAAGGAACTAATGCGTTTGTGAGTGTACACAGGTCTATAAGTCTATGAGGAGTTTGATATTGTAACGCCCCCGATGCGGCTATATCTCCCACGTGTCGAGGCACGACTTAGAGGCATAACCGCATTGAAAGCAATGTCGCAAGTGAGGTAATCTTCACACAACCCATGTAATAATTAAGGAAAGATACATAGTTGGCTTACAAATGCCACTTCACACAAAGACATAAATAAACATCCATCATTCAGAGTACACTCAAGGTTCGACTACGGAACCAAAATAAAGAAGATACCCCAAATGCTACATAGATCCCCGAATCGTCCCAACTGGGCACCACTACTGATCATCTGGGAAAGACACATAGTAACGACCACGTTCCTCGTCGAACTCCCACTTGAGCTCGGTGGAATCACCTGCACTGGCCTCATCGGAACCTGCAACTGTGTTTGGAAGTATCTGTGAGTCACGGGGACTCAGCAATCTCACACCCGCGAGATCAAGACTATTTAAGCTTATAGGAAGGACCGAGTATTAAAATGGAGCTGCAGCAAGCGACTAGCATATATGGTGGCTACTTCGCAAAAGAGAGCGAGAAGAGGAGCAAAGCACGGTCGTGAAGCTAGTAGTGATCAAGAAGTGATCCTGAACTACTTACGTCAGACATAACACCAACACCGTGTTCACTTCCCGGACTCCGCCGAGAAGAGACCATCACGGTTACACACGCGGTTGATGTGTATTTTATTTGAGGTCTACTTTGGGTTTTCTACAACCGGACATTAACAAATTCCCATCTGCCTCATAACCGCGGGCACGGCTTTGAAAGATATTACCTGCAGGGTGTCCCAACTTAGCCCATTATAAGCTCTCACGGTCAACGAAGGATATTCCTTCTCTGGGAAGACCCGATCAATCTCGAATCCCGGACTACAAGACATTTCGACACAATAAAACAAGACCAGCAAAGCCACCCGGTTGTGCCGACAAATCCCGATAGGAGCTGCACATATCTCGTTCTCGTGGCACATCCGGATGAGACAGGCTACGAGTAAAACCAAGCCTCGAGTTTCCCGTGGTGGCCCATGGGGCTCGGTTGGGCCAGCGCTCAAGGAGCACCGTCCGGGGTTAAAATAAAGATGACCCTCGGGCTCGCGAAAACCCGGGGAAAAGGCTTAGGTGGCAAATGGTAAAACCAATGTTGGGCCTTGCTTTGGACGAGTCTTATTCAAAGCGAACTGTCAAGGGGTCCCATAAATCACCCAACCTGTAAGGAACGCAAAATCAAGGAACATAACACCGGTATGACGGAAACTAGGGTGGCAAGAGTGGAACAAAACACCAGGCATAAGGCCGAGCCTTCCACCCTTTACCAAGTATATAGATGTATTAAAGACAGCAGTTAATAGATATTGTGATATCCCCAACAACTAAACATGTTCCAACAAGGAACAACATCTCCATGTTCCAACAAGGAACAAACTTCAGCTTCACCTGCAACTAGCAACGCTATAAGAGGGCTGAGCAAAGCGGTAACATAGCCAATCAACGGTTTGCTAGGTAAAGGATGGTTAGGGCTGACATGGCAATATGGGTGACATGATATAGCAAGTGGTAGGCATCGCAGCATAGGCATAGCAAAAGAGCGAGCAACTAGCATAGCAAAGATAGAAGTGATTTCGAGGGTATGGTCATCTTGCTCGCAATGTTCTCGAGTTGTCGAAAGCTTGATCCTCGAAAGCGTTCTCAACAGGTTCCTCGCTCACGCACTCGCCTCCCGACTCTACCCAAAGCAACAACACAAACAAAGGAACCACAATAAATCACGGTGCAATGCACAATCCACATGATGCAAAACATGACATGATATGCGAGATGGGATATGCAATGCTTATGTGCGCCCGGGAGGTAATGATGAACCAGGCATCAACTTGGCAAACCAAGCATGCCATTGAAAGATGAGATGATTTCGTTGAAATCGATATAAAGATCACCGGAACGGATGCACGGTTTGCAAATGGCAAGCAAAACAAGAATGGCGCAAATCTGCCATTAACAGCATGATGCCACTTAGCAAGCAACAAATAATTAAGCTACTGCACCCAAACGTATCAACAAAGCACATGGCAGTGATCTACACATGATGCTCGACAAAAGATGAGCACTGAGCTACGGCTAGTTCACATCATAACAGGTTCAAACAAGCATGGCAAAAGAGCACAAAATATCAGGCTGGACATGGCAAAAAAACAGCAACAGGTTGCAATGTTCAGAGCAAGAATGCTATAGGACCTTAAAATAGCAAAACATGGCATGGCATGAATCTACTCAAAGCCTAGAACAAAAGTCCCTTACTGACCATAAGCCAAAAAGGACTAGAAAATATAGTAACACACATGTCAATATTGAAAGTCTCGTTAACAGATTCAGCAACATGGGCATGTCAAAACTGATAACGAGATGGCATGTTTACAAGCTCAATGCACTCACTACAGAGCCTCAAATGATAAACTAAGCATACATACATCAAGAAGACATGACATAGAAGACATACATGGCAAGGACAATAACATAGCCTAAACGGGTCAACCACAACATCCTAGGCAAAATTGAATAACACGTATACAATCTGCCAGGAAACATTTGGTAGCAAAAGTAGAGCTCGATTGACTCAAGCTATGGCACTCCATAATTGCAAACAAAGGCATGGATAGATAGAGCAAGTCATGCTTTACAAAACACCCTTACTGAAGTAACTCAAAATATGCATAGATCTCTCGGTATCATCAAGTAAACATGGCATCAAAATCAGCTAAAACAGGGCTGAAATCAGCAACATTAGGACAACTACTTTGCATGCTTGTGCTAGTCACCACATAGATCACAAAAATACATGGCATACACCCCTGGAAATATGACATGGCATTTTACAAAACACATGTAGGACTCAAATTCATAGGGTGCACATATTAATCATGGCAAAAATAACAAAAGTGCAAGTTCTGATAAAAATCAGCAACTAACATCACATAGCACTCTTCCAACAGCATTTCGGGCATCAAGATGAGCTCAAATGAAAATGATGCAATGGAATGAAATGATCTACTCTTCGAGGCGAACATTTTGACATATTAAACGCGCAAAACGGATCTACGATGACAAAGTTATAGCATGTTGAAAAATGCACAAAATAACATGAGATTAGGACTTAGAAGAAAAGAGGGGGAAGAGAAGTCAACGCTTGCACGGTTCCCGAGGACGGATCGGGCTCCCGATCGATCGGAGCGACGCGCGGAGGGGCTCGCCGGGGAAGAGGAGGGAGGTCGCCGGCGGGCGGCGCTGGCGGGGCGGCGGAGCTGGCGGGCGGGCGCGGGCGCGCAATGGCGGGAGGAGGGCGAGCCGAGCGCAAGACGACGGCGGAGGGAGGGGCCGGATCGGCGAGGCGGAGGAGGGCGGTGGTCATGGGGAGGCGCGGCGGAGAGGGCGGAGGCGGCGGCGCGCCGGGCGGGAGGCGCGGCGGCGGGCGGAAGGGGCAGGCTGAGCCGGAGAGGCCGCAGGCGCGGCCGGGCGGCGGCGGCGATCTGGGACCGGCGGTGCCACGTGGCACGCCCGTTGGTCGGCGGCGGCGGGCGGACGCGTCTGCTCGCCGGACGTGTCCGGCGGCGCGAGGGCAAAACGCTAGGGTTTCGGGAGGATGATCCGGATTTTGGGAGGTTTGCTTAAATAGGCATAGAGGGAGCTAGGAGAGTCCAAATGAGGTGTAGTTTTTACCACACGATCGTGATCGAACGACGGAGAGCATGGGAGTGACTTAGATGGGTTATTGGGCTGTTTTGAAGGGTGTTGGGCTGCAACTTAAAAGAGGCCTTTATGAAGGTGCGGTTAACCGTTGAGTACCAAACGAGCTCCAAATGACCGAAACTTGACCGTGGTCTACGGTTGGTATACCAAGGCCACTAGACAAACCTCGTCCATTTCAAGAAGGTTTACTACCCGCACACGGAAAAACGTAAAAGGGACCGCCGGGAAGATAGGAGTGCCGGATTGCAAAACGGACAACGGAAAAATGCTCGAATCATGAGACTAACACGTATGCAAATGCGATGCACATGATGACATAATATAAAATGCATGACATGGACAAAATGCAAAAGGAGAAAACCCAACCACGGAGGGAATATCATATATCAATGCCGAAAATGGCAAGAGTTGGAGTTACAAATATGGAAAGTTACTCCGGGTGTTACAACACTCCACCACTACAAGAGGATCTCGCCCCGAGATCTAGGACTGAAAGAACTCCGGATATTCGAATGGAGGTGATCCTCGCGCCCTGTGTAGCTTCTCGGTCGGAATGGTGTGACCACTTCACTTTGAGGAATTTGATTGACTTGTTGCGAGTCTTGCGCCGGTTTCTTCAAGAATAGCAACGGGTGCTCATGATAAGAGAGATCTTCTTGAAGGTCAATCTCTTGAAGTTGATAGTGCGCTCAGAGTCTTGAAGCACTTGCGAAGCTGTGACACGTGAAACACATCGCACGCTTGCAAAGTTGGATGGAAGCTCGTTGATAGGCTAGATCGCCTCTTTTCCCAATGATCTTGAAAGGACCCACGATCTAGGTGCAAGCTTCCTTTGATACCGGGCGGCGAGTGCCTTTCATTGAGAGACGCGAGGTAGACATGGTCTCCGATTTCAAAAGCCACATCACGGTGCTTATCATCATAATAGTTTTCCGCGCGATTATGCGGCTTTGAGATTCTCACGAATGACTTGGCACATTTCTCGCTACGTCGGATCAAGTCATTGCCAAGAAGTTGGCGCTCACCTGTCTTAGACCAATTGAGAGGAGTACGCACTTTCGCCATAGAGAATTTCGAATGGGGCCTTGCCCGAACTCGCTCGAAGCTGTTGTTGTAAGAGAACTCGGCATAAGGAAGACAATCTTCCCACTTCATACCGAAAGAAATGACACAAGCCCCGAGCATATCTTCAAGGATTTGATTTACTCGCTCAACTTGGCCACTTGTTTGAGGATGGAAAGCTGTGCTGAAACGAATGTTGGTGCCCATGGCCTTCAAAAGAATCCCTTAACTTGGAGGTAAAGATGCTGCCACGGTCTCAAGAGATCACTTGTGGAATGCCGCAAGGAGACAATCCTCGAGGTGTGAAGCTCGCCAACCGAGCTGCTGTGATGGATTCTTTGATAGGAAGAAAATGAGCCACTTTAGTCAGCTTGTCAATGACAACGAAGATAGCATCATTTCCACGCTTGGACTTTGGAAAGCCACCACGAAGTCCATTTCAATATGATCAAACTTCCATTCAGGAATAGCAAGAGGTTGAAGGAGACCAGCTGGTCTTTGGTGTTCTGCTTTCACTCTTCCGCAGACATCACATTCATTCACGAATTGAGCAATTTCTCGCTTCATTCGAGTCCACCAATAAGACTGCTTGAGATCATGGTACATCTTCGCATTTCCGGGATGAATGGATAGAAGCGAATTGTGAGCCTCGCTCATAATGACTTTTCGCAGATCACCCTTAGGAACCACAATCCGTCCTCAAAGAACAGAGTGTCTTTGTCATCAATGTGGAAGCACTTGTACTTGAAATGCCCTTAACGATACCACGCTTCACCTTCTTCACCATGGTATCCGAAGTTGAGCCTCACGAATCTGATCTTCCAAAGTAGGAGATACTATGAGGTTGGCAAGAAAGCCTTGAGGAACAACTTGAAGATTCAGCTATGGAAAGCTTCACGAGATCCGCTGAAAGGGCTTAAGGATTAGGCTGTTGTAAAGAAGCTTTCCTGCTCAAAGCATCTGCAATGACATTGGCTTTGCCGGAGTATACTCAATACTTGGGTTGTACTCTTGAATCATTTCACCCATCGAGTCTGCCTCGAGGTTGAGGTTGGGCTGAGTGAAGATGTACTTGAGACTCTTGTGATCGGTGAAAATGTCCACTTTCCTTCCCAACAAGAGATGTCTCCACGTAATCAATGCATGGACAACGCCGCCAACTCAAGATCGTGAGTGGGGTAGTTCTTCTCTCTGGGCTTCAATCTGGCGTAGAGGTATAAGCCACAACTCTCTTCTCTTGCATTAACACAACACCGAGACCTTGAAGGAAGCATCACGTAAAACTTCAAATGGCTTGGATTCATAAGGAGGAGTCGTAACAGAGCTGTGACGAGTTTCTCTTTGAGAGTATTGAAAGCAACGCCACACTGGGAGACCGGATATACTTCACATGCTTCGAGAAGGTTGGAAAGAGGCTTTGCAATCTTGGAGAAGTTCTCAACGAATCTTCGCAATAGCTTGCAAGACTAAGAAAATCATGGAGCTGCTTGACATTACGAGGAGGTTCCCAATTCACAATTGCGGACACCTTCTCGGGATCAACAGCGATGCCCTTGGCAGAGATGATATGACCAAGATAAAGCACTTCATCAAGCCAAAATTCACATTTGGAGAACTTAGCATAGAATTGATACTCTCGAGCTTGTCTAGCACCAATCGCAAATGTTTGGCATGATCCTTCTTATTCTTGGAGAAGACCAAAATATCATCAAGATAGACCAAGACGAATTCATTGGTGTAGGGGTTGAATATGAAGTTCATCATCCGAGAGAAAGTTGGAGGAGCATTGACGAGGCCGAAAGACATGACAAGATATTCATAAGAACCAAAGCTTGTTCGAATGCTGTCTTGGGAATATCTTGTTCACGAATGCGAATCTGATGATACCCCATACGAAGGTCAAGCTTGGAGAACACCGTAGCACCTTTGAGTTGCTCGAAAAGCTCATTGATGTTGGGAAGTGGATACTTGTTCTTGATTGTCTTCTTATTCAATGGACGGTAATCGACGCAAAGTCGGTCCGCGCCATCCTTCTTCCGACAAAAGAACACCACAACCCCAAGGAGATGAACTCGGTCCGATCAAACCAGACGCTCTTGTTCATCGAGCTGCTTCTTCAATTCCTTCAGCTCTTCAGTCCAAGCTTGTATGGACGCTTGTAAACGGGTTCAATGCGTGCTCAAGATCGATAACGAACTCAATCGGCCGATGAGGAGGCATACCCGAAGCTCTTCCGAAAGACATCTTGGTACTCGCAAACGATCGAATCGAGAGATGGCATTCAATTCGCCCTTCTCATTGAGAGAAAACAACCAATGGTTTCATCACGAGCGCATAGATGATCACATCATTAGAAGAATGAGTCAATTGAATTTCCCCGCAGCACAATCAATCTGAGCTTTGTGCCGATAAAGCCACCCATTTCGAGAATAAGATCAATATCCGAATCACCGAGAACAATTGGTTTAGCCAGAAATCTATAATCCCCATCTTGATACCGACATTCGAACCAACATGGTAGATCTCAAACGCTTCACCGGAGAAATAACTTGCATAGCTTGAGGTAATGCCTCTCAGATCAAAATTGTGCTTCGATGCAAAAGGATATGACATGAAAGAATGCGATGCACCAAAGATCAAATAAGACTTTTGCAGAATATCATTAATCGAGAGATTACCCATTAACACATCAAGACTCCTCCGCTTGAGCTGCATTCATCATATTGACCTTTGCAAACTTGGGATTATGCTTGACCAACGCATTGCTGGAAGATTTCACAGAGGAGGAGGCGGAAGACGCCTCTGGTTGAAGCACTTGTTAGATAGTGACCCTTCTCACGACACTTGTTGCAAGTGACCTCGAGAGCGGACGGTGGTAAGGAGCACTTGACCTTGGAGCTTGAGAATTAGACTTGTTCTCGATAGCTTGGGTTGGGTGGGTGGGAAGATCCACGCCACCTGAGTTCTTCTCTGGTAAGGTGGCGGAACGGAGGAGGGGCAGGTAAAACTTCGCCGCTTAGCTGCCACTTGAGAGGACGAAGAGGACTGAACTGCATCCCCGATTCTCTTCTTAGAAGCCTCACATTTGAGTTGGGCAGCT
This sequence comes from Aegilops longissima, assembly GCA_021605205.1. Taxonomy (NCBI): domain Eukaryota; kingdom Viridiplantae; phylum Streptophyta; class Magnoliopsida; order Poales; family Poaceae; genus Aegilops; species Aegilops longissima. The sequence continues at coordinate 636,900,783 of CM038679.1, forward strand.
TCTTGCTTCAGAGCCATGTTGTAGAAATCATCATACTTATCCGCTCAAACAGCACAAGAGGTAATTGCAGATCTTCTCTCGCACCACCTCCGAACCGATAGATCATACTCCTTTCATCGTGCACGCCTTGCTTAGCAAAACGCAAGCGAAGCTCGAACTGGATATTGTATTGATAGACAGACATGTTGCCCTGCTTGAGATTGCGGAACTCCTCACGCTTGCTCTCAACAACACTTTTCGAATGTGATGAGCTCAAATCACGGCGAACTCATCCTGTAATGACACGACCTCCTCTCGAATCTTTGTATTGTTGGTACCACTCAGCAGCTTGATCCTTGAGTTGAAACGATGCAAACTTGACAAAGTCCTCGTGTCCGACATTGCTACTGACCAAAGTGCTTGCAGATGTCCACTAACCAATCATCAAGATCTGTAGCCTCAACACGTAAACCGAAAGACTTCGCTGATTAGCGAGGAACCGACCGAGAGTAGCAAAGTGTGGCTGATTGTTGCCTTGACCTTGATTGCCTTGATTGCCTTGCCCTGAGCACGCTTCTTGCAAGAGCTGCAAAATCATCTCGAGCATTGGCATTGGTGGCTGCCATGATAGCTTGCCGTGCCTCCGGAGGCGGAGGTGGAGGTGGAGGTGGAGGATTCGATCGATCCCCATCATTGCGATCCGGATTCGACGCGCTGGCGGAGCCATCTCAAGAGGGTGACATCCGTTAGTCCTTTGATAGACAAATAGATAAGTAGAATCAACGGATAGAAATTGCAACATATAGTCTTCACAATAAACATTCAAACAAGAATGAACGAATGAATTCCAAAGTTAATCATCACACGTCCATTAGGGTGAGAAGCCACTTAGATAAAGATATGGAAACAACATCTATCTTAGAAACAAATCGAATATCACAACTGAAAACAAAAGGTTGGCTTCTAGAATGAGCCGGAACAAACACATGATAGAGATTTCGCGCAAAGTGTTCGTGGTGGGGCCCACATGGACACGACGATAGCGGACGCCACGAATGACTAACAAGACGCCCCGAATCAGCATAGCCAAGGATTCTTTAAGACGCCTCACGACCATCGAATCGACCGTGAATGGGCGGACCACTAGACGTTGAACCCCAATCTCAAATCATACATCCGTCGGAAAGAATATCCCGTAAGCTACTAGAATTCCCACCTATAAACTCCGAAACTTTACGGTTATGCAATCTGGTGTTGGGGATACAGGGACACAAAATATATCACCCAAACTAACAATACCTAGATCCAATTGTATCCATCCACAACACATAACCAAGAAATCCTCGAAATCGTGTACCTCGACCTTCAAAAACATCCGTTATGCAAGTCATGGCAATACTCCCAAGACTCGCCACAAAGATCGGGCTATCAGGTTATCTCACCAACAACTGCACAAAAGAGATTTCGATGTCGGCAAAACTCGTATTCCGAATCTGCAACGATAAAATTGTGACGACAACACCTCGGAGCTCAACTCCCCGGACACCGCCACAACCCCTAAATGTCGAGGCACCAAGAACAATGTTCTCGCCACAAAACCATCGGAACGATTCCAAGATACCCACGTGATCCTAAAAATTTTTTAGTGAAATTTGAGAAGAGAAGAGTCAAAACTCTACGTCAGATACCTCGTAGAGCGATTTAAGGACCGGGAGTAAAAGAATCCTACTCTCCGATATATGTAATCCTAAGACTCAAAACATTTTCCATTCTAGACTCAACAACGCCAAAACAATCAAGTAGGGGCTCCTAAGTCGGGAAGGCTCGATTACCAACTTGTAGCGCCCCGATGCGGCTATATCTCCCACGTGTCGAGGCACGACTTAGAGGCATAACCGCATTGAAAGCAATGTCGCAAGTGAGGTAATCTTCACACAACCCATGTAATAATTAAGGGAAAGATACATAGTTGGCTTACAATGCCACTTCACACAAAGACATAAATAAACATCCATCATTCAGAGTACACTCAAGGTCCGACTACGGAACCAAAATAAAGAAGATACCCCAAATGCTACACAGATCCCTAATCGTCCCAACCGGGCACCACTATCGATCATCCGGAAAGACACATAGTAACGACCACGCCTCGTCGAACTCCCACTTGAGCTCGGTGGAATCACCTGACCGCCTCATCGGAACCTGCAACTGTGTTTGAAGTATCTGTGAGTCACGGGACTCAGCAATCTCACACCCGCGAGATCAAGACTATTTAAGCTTATAGGAAGGACTGAGTAGTAAAATGGAGCTGCAGCAAGCGACTAGCATATATGGTGGCTACTTCGCACAAGAGAGCGAGAAGAGGAGCAAAGCACGGTCGTGAAGCTAGTAGTGATCAAGAAGTGATCCTGAACTACTTACGCCGACATAACTCCAACATCGTGTTCACTTCCGGACCGCCGAGAAGAGACCATCACGGTTACACACGCGTTGATGTGTATTTTATTTGAGGTCAACTTTGGGTTTTCTACAACCGACATTAACAAATTCCCATCTGCCTCATAACCGCGGGCACGGCTTTGAAAGATATTACCTGCAGGGTGTCCCAACTTAGCCCATTATAAGCTCTCACGGTCAACGAAGGATATTCTTCTACCGGAAGACCCGATCAATCTCGAATCCCGGACTACAAGACATTTCGACAGCAATAAAACAAGACCAGCAAAGCCACCGGTTGTGCCGACAAATCCCGATAGGAGCTGCACATATCTCGTTCTCGTGGCACATCCGGATGAGACAAGCTACGAGTAAAACCAAGCCTCGAAGTTTCCTGTGGTGGCTCCCAGAAGCGGTTTCGGTTTTGGGCCAGTCAAGGAGCACCGTCCGGGGTTAAAATAAAGATGACCCTCGGGCTCGCGAAAACCCGGGGAAAAGGCTTAGGTGGCAAATGGTAAAACCAATGTTGGGCCTTCTTTGGACGAGTCTTATTCAAAGCGAACTGTCAAGGGGTCCCATAAATCACCCAACCGTAAGGAACGCAAAATCAAGGAACATAACACCGTATGACGGAAACTAGGTGGCAAGAGGAACAAAACACTGCATAAGGCCGAGCCTTCCACCCTTTACCAAGTATATAGATGTATTAAAGATAGCAGATAATAGATATTGTGATATCCCCAACAAGTAAACATGTTCCAACAAGGAACAACATCTCCATGTTCCAACAAGGAACAAACTTCAGCTTCACCGCAACTAGCAACGCTATAAGAGGGCTGAGCAAAGCGGTAACATAGCCAATCAACGGTTTGCTAGGTAAAGGATGGTTAGGGCTGACATGGCAATATGGGTGACATGATATAGCAAGTGGTAGGCATCGCAGCATAGGCATAGCAAAAGAGCGAGCAACTAGCATAGCAAAGATAGAAGTGATTTCGAGGGTATGGTCATCTTGCTCGCAATGTTCTCGAGTTGTCGAAAGCTTGATCCTCGAAAGCGTTCTCAACAGGTTCCTCGCTCACGCACTCGCCTCCGACTCTACCCAAAGCAACAACACAAACAAAGGAACCACAATAAATCACGGTGCAATGCACAATCCACATGATGCAAAACATGACATGATATGCGAGATGGGATATGCAATGCTTATGTGCGCCCGGAGGTAATGATGAACCAGGCATCAACTTGGCAAACCAAGCATGCCATTGAAAGATGAGATGATTTCGTTGAAATCGATATAAAGATCACCGAAACGGATGCACGGTTTGCAAATGGCAAGCAAAACAAGAATGGCGCAAATCTGCCATTAACAGCATGATGCCACTTAGCAAGCAACAAATAATTAAGCTACTGCACCCAAACGTATCAACAAAGCACATGGCAGTGATCTACACATGATGCTCGACAAAAGATGAGCACTGAGCTACGGCTAGTTCACATCATAACAGGTTCAAACAAGCATGGCAAAAGAGCACAAAATATCAGGCTGGACATGGCAAAAAAACAGCAACAGGTTGCAATGTTCAGAGCAAGAATGCTATAGGACCTTAAAATAGCAAAACATGGCATGGCATGAATCTACTCAAAGCCTAGAACAAAAGTCCCTTACTGACCATAAGCCAAAAAGGACTAGAAAATATAGTAACACACATGTCAATATTGAAAGTCTCGTTAACAGATTCAGCAACATGGCATGTCAAAAACTGATAACGAGATGGCATGTTTACAAGCTCAATGCACTCACTACAGAGCCTCAAATGATAAACTAAGCATACATACATCAAGAAGACATGACATAGAAGACATACATGGCAAGGACAATAACATAGCCTAAACGGGTCAACCACAACATCCTAGGCAAAATTGAATAACACGTATACAATCTGCCAGGAAACATTTGGTAGCAAACGTAGAGCTCGATTGACTCAAGCTATGGCACTCCATAATTGCAAACAAAGGCATGGATAGATAGAGCAAGTCATGCTTTACAAAACACCCTTACTGAAGTAACTCAAAATATGCATAGATCTCTCGGTATCATCAAGTAAACATGGCATCAAAATCAGCTAAAACAGGGCTGAAATCAGCAACATTAGGACACCTACTTTGCATGCTTGTGCTAGTCACCACATAGATCACAAAAATACATGGCATACACCCCTGGAAAGATGACATGGCATTTTACAAAACACATGTAGGACTCAAATTCATAGGGTGCACATATTAATCATGGCAAAAATAACAAAAGTGCAATTTCTGATAAAAATCAGCAACTAACATCACATAGCACTCTTCCAACAGCATTTCGGGCATCAAGATGAGCTCAAATGAAAATGATGCAATGGAATGAAATGATCTACTCTTCGAGGCGAACAGCGCGGGCCGGGCGGCGGTGGGCGATCTGGGGACCGGGCGGTGCCACGTGGCTTTCAATATTGACATAACGCACTTTCACATATAAGCATCTGAAAGTGCGTTATATCGACTAGAGGGGGGGGGGGGTGAATAGGCGATTTTTATGAATTCTTCACTGAGGAATTTGCCGGTGAGGAAATTTCTTAGCGAAGAACTGCTTGCAGCGGAATAAGTACTCAGAAGTAAGCATAACAGAATACACGCATGGTCATCATGATGAAATGAAGACTAGCACAGAGTACGTAAAGCGTAATCACAGGATAACACAAGATGAAGACAAACAGATCAAGAAATTGTACCGAGGAAATTGTGAAAGTCTTCACCAAAGTCTTCAAACACAGATATGAACAAACAATCAACACAAGAATGAGGAAATGAAAGGGTTGAGGAAATAGAACCAGATTAGGTTGGTGAAGACAATGATTTGGTAGACCAGCCCAACCGCTGTCTCGGCTTGTACGTCTGGTTGGAGCGGCTGAGTATTTAAACTCGAGGACACACAGTCCCGGACACCCAATCGCTGAGCACGCAGCTCAGACACCAAGTCCTCACCAGATTCTCCTTGAACTAAGGTCACACAGACTCGCCCAATCACTGTGGTAAGTCTTCAGCGACTTCCAAACCTTCACAGACTTGGTCACTCGGCGATCCACAATTCCTCTTGATGTTTCTAGACCATGACGCCTAACCGTCTGGAAGAAGCACAGTCTTCAAAGGTAACAAGCGCCGGATCCACGCAGGATCAATTTCTTGATGATGCTCAATCACTTTGGGTTTGTAGGGTTTGGTTTTGGGTTTTCCTCACTTGATGATTTTCGCCAAAGTTCTCAGAGGATGGATTGCTCTCAAATGACAAGTGTCAAGTTCTCTCGAGTAGCCAACCAGCTAGTGGTTGTAGGGGCGGCTATTTATAGCCTAGGAGCAGCCCGACATGATAAGACATAAATGCCCTTCAATGATATGACCGTTAGGTGGATAAGATATTTTGGGACAGTGGCAAGCAAGAAGACAAGAACGGTCGGAAATTTGAATATCAAATTCCTCGTGGCTATCATGTTCCTCATCGTAGGCAATCCGCACTAGCGAATTCCTAACTCCTCGGCCGAATAAATTCTCGGCGACCGTAAGAACTTCGTCTCACATCAAGAAATTGACTGAATCTGTATGAGATTTCCAAAGGCTTCACTCAAGGGATTGGTAGGTGTAGGATTTTGAGTTGAGCATCACATGGAAATTTTTCCTTAGTATTTCCTCGACCCCTTTAACAAAGACGGTGTTTCCTATGACTCAAGAAAGAGAAAATGAAACTACGAAAACAAAAGTCTTCGTGCTTCATGTTCCTCAATTGAATACCAAGTCTTCAAGGTCACACCAATTTCTTCACTTTCAAAGTCTTCGAATATCAAAGTCTTCATCAAGAACTTCATTTTTAGGGGTCGACTTTCTCTGTAAATATCAAACTCCTCATAGACTTATAGACCCGTGTACACTCACAAACACATTAGTTCCTTAACCTATAAGTCTTCAATACACCAAAATCACTAAGGGGCACTAGATGCACTTACAACATCGCAACTCCAAACTTTAAGAAACGACAGCTTAGGTTTACTGCTAAACCATAGTTCATAGGGTGTCGTCTCAACGGATTTAGATTGTGCCCTATTAAACGTGAATGCAGCTGTCTCTAATGCATAACCCCAAAACGATATTGGTAAATCGGTAAGAGACATCATTGATCGCACCATATCAAAATAAAGTACGGTTACGACGTTCGGACACACCATAACGTTGTGGTGTTCCAGGTGGCGTGAGCTGTGAAACTATTCCACATTGTTTTAATTGAAGACAAAACTCGTAACTCAAATATTCATCTCCATGATCAGGTCGCAAAAACTTTATTTTCTTGTTACGATGATTTTCCACTTCACTCTGAAATTCTTTGAACCTTTCAACTTTTTCAGACTTATGTTTCATCAAGTAGATATACCCATATCTGCTCAAATCATCTGTGAAGGTGAGAAAATAACGATACCCGCCGCGAGCCTCAACATTCATTGGACCACAAACATCAAGATGTATGATTTCCAACAAATCAGTTGCTCGCCCATAGTTCCGAGAACGGCGTTTTAGTCATCTTGCCCATGAGGCACGGTTCGCAAGTACCAAGTGATTCATAATCAAGTGATTCCAAAAGCCCATCAAGATGGAGTTTCTTCATGCGCTTTACACCAATATGACCTAAACGGCAAGTGCCACAAATAAGTTGCACTATCATTATTAACTTTACATCTTTTGGTTTCAATATTATGAATATGTGTATCACACGATCGAGATCCAACAAACCATTTTCATTGGGTGTATGACCATAGAAGATTTTATTCATGTAAGCAGAACAATAATTATTCTCTAACTTACATGAATAACCGATTGCAATAAACATGATCAAATCATATTCATGCTCAACGCAAACGCCAAATAACATTTATTTAGGTTCAACACTAATCCCGAGAGTATAGGGAGTGTGCGATGATGATCATATCAATCTTGGAACTACTTCCAACACTCATCGTCACTTCCCTTCAACTAGTCTCTGCTTATTCTCAGAACTCCTGCTTCGAGTTACTAATCTTAGCAACCTAACAAGTATCAAATACTCAGGGGCTACTATAAACACTAGTAAGGCACACATCAATAACATGTATATCAAATATACTCTTGTTCACTTTGCCATCCTTCTTATCCACCAAATATTCAGGGCATTTCCGCTCAAGTGACCATTTCCTTTGCAAGTGTAAGCACTCAGTTTCAGGCTTTGGTCCAGCTTTGGTCTTCTTCACGGAGTGACAACTTGTTTGCCATTCTACTTGAAGTTTCCTTTCTTTCCCTTTGCCCTTTTCTTGAAACTAGTGGTCTTGTCAATTATCAACACTTGATGCTCTTTCTTGATTTCTACCTTCACGATTTCAACATCACGTAAGAGCTCGGGAATCGCTTTCATCATCCCTTGCATACTATAGTTCATCACGAAGTTCTAGTAACTTAGTGATGGTGACTAGAGAATTCTGTCAATCACTATCTTATCCGGAAGATTAACTCCCACTTGATTCAAGCGATTGAAGTACCTGCATAATCTGAGCACATGCTCACTAGTTGAGCGATTCTCCTCCATCTTTTAGCTATAGAACTTGTTGGAGACTTCATATCTCTCAACTCGGCATTTGCTTGAAATATTAACTTCAACTCCTGGAACATCTCATATGGTCCATGACGCTCAAAACGCCTTTGAAGTCCTGATTCTAAGCCGTTAAGTATGGTGCACTAAACTATCAAGTAGTCATCATATTGAGCTAGCCAAACGCTCATAACGCCCGCATTTGCTCCTGCAATACGTCTGTCACCTAGCGTGCATTAAGGACATAATTCTTCCGTGCAGCAATGAGGATAAACCTTAGATCACGGATCCAATCCGCATCATTGCTACTAACATTTTTCAATACAATTTTATCTAGGAACACATATAAAACATAGGAAGCAAAACATAGGGAAGCAACAACGCGAGCTATTGATCTACAACATAATTTGCAAAAATACTACCAGGACTAAGTTCATGATAAATTAAAGTTCAATTAATCATATTACTTAAGAACTCCCACTTACATAGACATCCCTCTAATCTTCTAAGTGATTACGTGATCCATATCAACTACACCATGTCCGATCGTCACGTGAGATGGAGTAGTTTCAACGGTGAACATCAATATGTTGATCATATCTACTATATGATTCACGCCGACCTTCGGTCTCCGTGTTCCGAGGCCATATCTGTTATATGCTAGGCTCGCAAGTTTAACTCTGAGTATTCCGCGTGTGCAACTGTTTTGCACCCGTTGTATTTGAACGTAGAGCCTATCACACCCGATCATCACGTGGTGTCTCAGCCACAAAGAACTTTCGCAAAGATGCATACTCAGGAGAACACTTCTTGATAATTTTGTGAGAGATCATCTTAAAATGGTACCGTCAATCAAAGCAAGATAAGATGCATAAAGGATAAACATCACATGCAATTAATATAAGTGATATGATATGGCCATCATCATCTTGTGCTTGTGATTTCCATCTCCGAAGCACCATCGTGATCACCATCGTCACCAACGCGACACATTGATCTCCATCGTAGCATTGTTGTCGTTACGCCATCTATTGCTTCTACGACTATCGCTACCGCTTAGTGATAAAGTAAAGCAATTACAGGGCGTTTTCATTTCATACAATAAAGCGACAACCATATGGCTCCTGCCAGTTGCCGATAACTTCGGTTACAAAACATGATCATCTCATACAATAAAATATAGCATCACGTCTTGACCATATCACATCACAACATGCCCTGCAAAAACAAGTTAGACGTCCTCTACTTTGTTGTTGCAAATTTTACGTGGCTGCTACGGGCTTAGCAAGAACCGTTCTTACCTACGCATCAAAACCACAACGATAGTTTGTCAAGTTGGTGCTGTTTTAACCTTCACAAGGACGGGCATAGCCACACTCGGTTCAACTAAAGTTGAGAAACCGACACTACCGCCACCGTGTGCAAAGCACGTCGGTAGAACCAGTCTCGCGTAAGCGTACGCGTAATGTCGGTCCGGGCCGCTTCATCGAACAATACCGCCAAACCAAAGTGTGACATGCTGGTAAGCATTATGACTTATATCGCCCACAACTCACTTGTGTTCTACTCGTGCATATGACATCTACGCATAAAACCAGGCTCTGATACCACTATTGGGAAACATAGTAATTTCAAAAATTTCCTACGCACACGCAAGATCATGGTGATGCATAGCAACGAGAGGGGAGATTATTGTCCATGTACCCTCGTAGACCGTAAGAGGAAGCGTTATGACAACGCGGTTGGTGTAGTCGTACGTCTTCACGATCCGACCGATCCAAGTACCGAACGTACGGCACCTCCGAGTTCAGCACACGTTCAGCTCGATGACGATCCCGGACCGATCCAGCAAAGTGTCGGGATGAGTTCCACAAGACGACGGCGCAGGACGATGATGATGTTCTCGGCAAGAAGGCTTCGCCTAAAACTCCGCGACGATATGACCGAGGTGGAATATGGTGGAGGGGGGCACCACACACGGCTAAGGAACGATCATGAAGATCAACTTGTGTGTTATGGGGTGCCCCCTGCCCTCAGATATAAAGGAGCAAGGGGGGGGCGGCCGCCTAGAAGGGGCGCACCAGGAGGAGTCCTACTCCCACCGGGAGTAGGATTCCCCCTCCAAGTAGTAGGAGTAGGAGTCAAGGAAAGGGGAAGAGAAGAGAAGGAAGGAGGGGCGCAGCCCTCCCCTAGTCCATTCGGACTAGGCCAGGGGGCGCCCAACCTGTCCTCTCTCTTTCCCTAAAGCCCAATAAGGCCCATATACTCCCCGCGAATTCTCAGAACTCTCCCAGATTCAAAAATACCCAATCACTCGGAACCTTCCGAACTCCGAATATAGTCGTCCAATATATCGATCTTTACGCCTCGACCATTTCGAGACTCTCGTCATGTCCCCGATCTCATCCGGACTCAACTCCTTCGTACATCAAAACTCATAATCTCATAATATAATTGTCATCGAAACCTTAAGCGTGCGGACCCTACGGGTTCGAGAACTATGTAGACATGACAGAGGCACGTCTCCGGTCAATAACCAATAGCGGAACCTGGATGCTCATATTGGCTCCTACATATTCTACGAAGATCTTTATCGGTCAAACCGCATAACAAAATACGTTGTTCCCTTTGTCATCGGTATGTTACTTACCCGAGATTCGATCGTCGGTATCTCAATACCTAGTTCAATCTCGTTACCGGCAAGTCTCTTTACTCGTTATGTAATGCATCATTCCGTAACTAACTCATTAGCTACATTGCTTGCAAGGCTTATAGTGATGTGCATTACCGAGAGGGCCCAGAGATACCTCTCCGACAATCGGAGTGACAAATCCTAATCTCAAAATACGCCAACCCAACATGTACCTTTGGAGACACCTGTAGTACTCCTTTATAATCACCCAGATTACGCCAGACGCTTGGTAGCACCAAAGTGTTCCTCCGTAAACGGAGTTGCATAATCTCATAGTCATAGGAACATGTATAAGTCATGAAGAAAGCAATAGCAACATACTAAACGATCAAGTGCTAAGCTAACGGAATGGGTCGAGTCAATCACATCATTCTCCTAATGATGTGATCCCGTTAATCAAATGACAACTCATGTCTATGGCTAGGAAACTTAACCATCTTTGATTCACGAGCTAGTCAAGTAGAGGCATACTAGTGACACTACGTTTGTCTATGTATTCACACATGTATTATGTTTCCGGTTAATACAATTCTAGCATGAATAATAAACATTTATCATGAAATAAGGAAATAAATAATAACTTTATTATTGCCTCTAGGGCATATTTCCTTCACTCGGTACACCGGGCCACGGTGTATCTACCGCATCATAGCCCACCCATAGGGTCAGCGCTACGCACGGCCTCCAACACATATCCTACAAACACCAGAAACTAGTTGCAACTCCTGGACAGAGATCGAGGCGATTAATAAGCCAAGAGGGGTCGAGTTACCGGAACCCAATGTGTGGTAGTAACTGTTCATGGATAACAAACACAGAACTCAGTTCCTGAGGATGGCTTCAATGAGACAACCCACCTTGTACTCCTACATGGCCTCTCACCGCTACCTTTACCAAATCATGTTCACACACTTAGCTCACACATAGTAGGACATGTTCACACACCTCTGATTCATCCTCGATGAATCAGACCTGACTCAACTCTAAGCAGTAGCAGGCATGACAAACCACCATGAATGAGTAGGCACAACAGGGCTCAAACAACTCCTACTCATGCTAGTGGGTTTCATCTATTTACTATGGAATGACAGGTCATGCAGAGGATAAAGGCGTTCAACTACCGCAGCAAGTAAACAGATGAATCATTGTTGTCCTAATGCAGTAAAAGAGAGCAGAAGCGAGAGAGTAGGATTGTATCAGAATGAACAAGGGGGTTTTGCTTGCCTGGCACTTCTGAAGATATTATAGTTCTTCATCGGTGTCATTGAACTCATCGTCGAATCACGTCTATCGAGAGGGAACCAATACCGGCAACAGAGAAAGAAACACAATCAATGCAATGCACAATATGATGCATGATCATGACATGGTAAAATGAGTGTGTTGGGATAATGCAACTACAATCAGATGGGTTTGAGCTATTTTGAACCAAGGATTCAAAGTTCAAACTCATTTGTGATCTTAAATAGTGCTTTATCATGTTTTGCACTAAACAAAAAGTTAACTTGTTTAAACATGCATGGAACCAGTACAGATGGATAGATTGGATTTTTCTGATCATTTTTCATATATAAATCTTTGCATTTGGAGCTACAGGTTAATTTCTATGATTTTTGAAGTTTGTGGTATTTTCCGAATTTCCGTAAGAATAATTCCAAGAAATAAATTATCAGGTCAAGATTACGTCGTGGTGACGCAGTGGTCAACGGGACGGTCCAGGTCAAACCTGACAGTGGGTCCCGCATGTTAGTGTAATTAGTTTAACTAAATTCAATTAGTACTAATCCTAATTAATTAACAGGGCCGGTCCCATTTGTCATTGACCCAGAGGGGTCAAACTGGGCCCACCCGGGGTCAACCCGGTCAGCGGGGTCAAACCTGCCGGCGTTGAGCCGCCGGTGAGGCCGAGACGGCGGAGAGCGTCGGGTTCGTTCTCCCGGTGCCCAAACGAACGGCGGAGGGCACCGGGAGCCGGAGCTCTCCGCATCCAAAGGCAAAGAAGCAAGCAGCAGCTAGGGTGGCCGGGTTGAGCGGCGTCGACCTCGGCGACACCGGAGTTCGGCGCACTCGAACGGGCTGCGGTGCGCAAACGAAGCGGGCGGCGTTATGGAGGCTCTACGCGATGCGGGAGCGTTAGCGCATGCCGGGACCAATGGTCACCGGAGCATCACCGCGACGAAGTGCGGGCGGCGGTGAAGAAGGGTGAGCGCGGTGTGGTCGCTACGGTGCACGGCAGAGCGAACGGAGAGGGGGGGGATGGGCAGAAACTCACGGTGATCGTCGTGGGGTGGACGGCAAGCTCGGGGGATGACCGGAGCAAACGGTGCGGCGGAGGCGATCTCGGCGGCCGCAGGTTGAAGACGACGGCGGTGAAGACGAAACGGATCTTCCCGGCTCACTTGGCGCGGTGAGGAGGAGGGGAAGGTCGAGGCGGAGCTTTGGGATGCGTCGGGGAGGTGGGGCAGTGGCTATGGGCGCGGGGTTACGGCGGCGCATCCATGGAGGCTTCGGCCATGGCGGGGAACGGGCGAGGGAGAGGCATTGGGGCGAATGGAGGGGTCCAGGGGGTCGTGGCGACGATGTGGAGGTCGCCCGGACGCCCCGGCGCGGTGGCAGGTGGCGCGTGGCGAGCTCAGCACGCCAAGGCCACCTCTCGCCTGCTCTGGCGAGAGGAAGCAGCTGATCGCCATGGGCCAAGACAAAGGTCGGGCTGCAGTGTGAGCGCTGTAAGATTTTTTTCTCTTATTTGTTTCATTTTTTTTTTTTCTTCCTTCTGCTTTTGATTTAGTTTAGCAACTAAATCATTTTAATAAATTCTGTAGGTTATTATATGGCTTGCTAAAATATATACAAAGCCACTCACAAACTTCCGTAATTATTGAGTCATATTTAATATATATTAAATATAAATCCAAAGCAAATAGTTATTGATTAATTTAAATGGCCAAAATAAATATTTCTGTGACTCCAAAAATATTGGTTTGAATTTTACCTCTTACCAATATTTCTATAGAATAACAGGAACATTTTCTTGGACTCATTTGATGAGATTTAAATGTTGGTTAGTTTTAGGGGTTTTCTGAGGCTTGGAAAATTCCTCAGTTGAAATTTCTTTTGAATTTAAACATGATGCACACATGGAAGCTGACATAGGTCAGACCAGAATTAGGGATGTGACAACTCACCCCCACTAAACAAGAATCTCGTCCCGAGATTCAAGTCGTGAGGTAAGAAGACAGAGGGACACAAACTGACATAATCTTCACGATCCAGATGACTTTCTCGAGGATGTTGATTCCTTGCATCACGTTGATCTTGACATCCTTGCCTTCGAGATCTTTGTCCAACACGATGACGATAGGAGGAACTCTACATGAATCGACCTCCTCGAAGATCGAGCACTCAAGATGAACTCATGGAGTGAGACATAGGAACATCTCTTGACCTGAGACACGAAGCACACCTGTAGAGGGATGGAGTGGAACAGATGACGAGGGTTCACTAGATAGACAACAATTCCACACTTAAGAAGGTGGTGAACGGTTGTCAACGTAGCGAGGAGTTGAGTTGCCATGATACCATAACGAGACATCCTAAGGAAGGTGACTCACATAAATATTCCCTTAAATGGCAAAAAGAATTACTTTTGATTCAGAGATCATTGAAAATCTTCATACCAGCCCAAGGCAATTTGCAATCGATTACTTGAAGGAGCTCAGAAGAATGGCATATTCCAACTAGAACGGATGATGTGAACTACCTTGTTGAAGACAACGCAAGGGATGATTTGCTTATCACCGGAAATGGATGGGACCCATGGTAGGACCACTATTGAAGGCGGTCCTGACCAGAAATTACCGAGAAAGGTAGTCCATGGTTGGATGGCACAATGGCGGTGCAAGCTAGGGACAAAGTGCTAATGCTGGGAATGTTCCAACCATCATATCTGCCTGAGATTCAGATCTGGTTGGTGTCAGGATATTCCGCACTCATCAAGTCTAGAAAGAAAATGAAGGTTTGCAACACAAATCGCGAGATGACGCTATGAGATTCTCGGGAGTGAACTACGATAGCAAGCTCCAAAACATGAGCTGGTTCTGCTACATACATGTGAACACGCTGTCCCAGACAAGCATGACCACATAGTAGTCTCACAACAAAACACTGCCGAGTTCTGGTTGGGAACCATCATTGCGGAGAGCGAAGCCCTTGCATAAGCCATATGATTAGCTCTTATGAAGGAACTTCTTCTCCTTGAACAAATCAATCAGTGGCTTGGTGTGCTAGGAACACATATGGAGTGGAGGTAATTAATCTACCAAACCATAGAATACTTCACACATATGCATGACTGACTTGGGATGATTCCAAGGGAAACAAAACAGACCTTTCTCAAATTCATGGCGGCAACTTACACCTAATGCACGTGAATTAGAGGAAGTCACTTCTTCCATCCAAGCATAAGCTTCATGAACGGAACACGAAGGCATTGCTTACAAAGTTTCCAACACTAGGTTGATGTTCAACATGAATCATGGGGAGACAAATCTGCTGATGGGCTTAACAAAGAATTCATCGGAGTTTCCATATCATCGACTTCCACCATCATGTGAACACGGTGATAGCATTGGTTAGACCAAAAGATGTAATGGTGTATGCTCGAGGGATCAACCACGAGTAAGACAACATTACGAACATCGCTGGTTCTGATTTGACTTGATGATAGCCCATACTCAAGTCAAAGTTTTGGCAAGACAACAGATCCAACAACTGATCACGAGGACCAATTGGTGAAGGTATCATCTTTCTTCAACACACACACACAAAAGGATATCCCTTAAAATGAACTAAGTCAGGCAGGCTTTTATCTTCCAACTCTCCAAGTTGTTGTTTGGCTCAACCAACTAGCTCAGGGGTATCCAACACAGATTCTTGGAGAATGGGTGGTTTGGAGGAAAACCAACATGATCATTTAACTCAACATAACAATCGGTGACAACTGGTAATACTTCCGAGAAGATATTCGGAAAATCATGAACCACCAATATGCTACTAAGCTCGAGAAAAATCTTGCTTTTCAGGGCAAGACGATATGATCAAAAGAGCGAGGGATTGGCACAATCCTAACTCATTGATCGAAGAGTGCACCAGAAATAAGGACTAGGTAGCACGATCAATCTTAGGATGGTGATTTAATAACCAACACGCTAAGAATGAGAATATTGTCCATTAACTACCAAGCAAGGGGGTTGCTAGGCCTATCGATTTCACACACCACAATTCACTTGTCGGCATTCCGGTTACAACAACACGGGACCGAGGAATGAATAATGATGGTGAGAAGTATCACTGCGTCAAGAATTCATAAGAGGTGGGCAATTCTCATGACACTCTTGACATAAAGATGGTAACACTCCAAGGTAGAACAGAGCAAAAGTTGGATTGGTATTTTGATCTGCGAAGTACAACTACTTTGACCAAATCCTAGAAATGGACAAGGTACTAGGGTTTGTTTCTCCTAGTCATTCCGGAATAGAATGGCTTGACGGACCACAAGGATAATAGGCATCGATAAACACGATCGCACACTTACCCTTGACTATCAATTGATAGACGGGGGTCAGAATACAACTAAGGAGGAACAACTCGAGGAACATATAACTTTCTGAGTTGTGGATGCATAGATTAGTATGTCGATCGAAGCTCAACATTTCTTCCGGATAACCCATGCGGAAAGGAGTAGAACTGGCAGAATCACAATATAGAATGGAGGACTCATCAAGAGCACTCGTTGTGATCTTTGGTTTAAAAGAACTCCGCCAAGAATGGTTCATGGTAATTGGAAGAAAGATGTACCACTTAACCTCGAGGACTATCACAAAGGTTACTAATATCCTAAAGGAACTAGCAACACTATCAACATTAGGTAAGTAGGGTGAATCTCGGTTCAAGAACCCAGGAATAGAATACCTACTAACTAAATTGCATCACGGATGCTTTCGAGAATGATGGCCGAATCATCACACTGGGAACACAAAATATGGCTAGATTACTAGATGGTTTCATAAGACGCCTAGCGTCATAATAATAGCTCCAACATATATGTCGAGGCAACAAAGTACCTCAACTCACCGATTAGTGTGGTTAATCTGGCCCAAAGGGACATCAAAATGAGAGGAAGGGATTTTGCAAATGCTTCAGATTGTTTTAGAAACCTGGGATGACTCGGACAGCATAACGGCTGTAAATGCTCAAAATGATTTGAGACATCCTGCAAAAATGGTGGCATAACCACTCATAAGCACAATATCAAGGTTCCGAGACCAACTATGAACACACGGAAGTAGTAGAAACTGAACTGAGATTTGAAACTATCAATCATATAAGTCTATGGATTAGTAACACGTCCCCCTGATGGATAGATGAGAAGCCTAGTTCTTAATCCCCGTAGAAAAGAAGAGGCTGACTCAGATCAGAAGGGCATAAGGTATAAGGAGTAAAAAGAGCCTTACGTTCCCCTCCACAATCAATTCCCTTACATAACTAAAGCATTTCTAGACACAACTTCGACCGGTTTGGCTTGGTAATCCCACAGCAACAAAGCTCGATACCAAAGCTGTCAGACCCCGATTCCAAGTCACATCAATCTAGCCGGTAACACCTCATATCACTTTGCGCCTCACGCACGGTATTCCACGGTGTCGCCTTACCATGGCCCGGGACCGCTTATGCCTTTTGGCTCACGATATGATAGTGTCGCTAGCATCCATATGACAGAGAACCCGGCCGACATGGCTAGTCGTGAACCCAAAGCGGCACTAACCCATGGGGACAGCATACATGAATCACATCGAGCATGTCGTCAAAGATGTGAATCCGGGCTATAGCACTGGGATAACACGACTCCGGGAACCCGGGCTGTAGCAGGCTAGGCAGGACTACGGATGTCACCACGTGACATTTCCCCGAAGGGACAGACACAGGAACAAAGTGAAACACATGCCGACCAGTCAAGTGTTCGGGAGCAATAGTGTTGGGCTAGCAGGACTCCGGTGAACCGGGCTGTAGCGGACTACTATGGCTCATGGAAGCACAAGACTACATTTCCCCATAGGAGAGGCTACCAAGGATAAACAACTAGGTTGTCGGATCCCACACATACCAAGCATTTCAAAATCATACACACAATATGCTCGATATGTGCAAATACAACATGGCATCACAACAAGACTCTACGACTCAAGTATTTATTCATTAGGCTCCGAGGAGCGAGATATTACAAACAGGGGTCTCATGACCCAACATTCAGAGCATACAAGTCAAAGCACATGCGGAAGCTTAACATGTCTGAGTACAGACATCTACAAATGAGAAAGGTTGAGAAGCCTGGCTATCTACCAGATCCTGCCGAGGGCACAAGATCGTAGCTGAGGTAACCAGCTAAACGTCGAAGTCCACGTGGAACTACTAGCGAGACTGAAGTCTCTCTGCAAACATAAATTAAGCAAACGTGAGTACAAATGTACCCAGCAAGACTTACATTAGAACTAACTACATATGCATCGGTATCAACAAAGGGGTGGTGGAGTTTAAGCGCAGCAAGCCAGCTTTGACTCGTGGCTATCGTAAACTACATCGCAAGTAACTCTTTTGAGGTGGCGCACACGAGTCCACATATTCACCATATCAATACACCACTATGGACCCCGCTCCTCTCTACGAGAACGCCATCCATAGCACTCACGCTTATCTTGCGATTTTAGAGTATCCACTTTCACTTGTCTATGAACTGTGACAGCAACCCGTAAGTCCTTTACCACGGACACGGCTATTCAATAGATCATTTATAACCCTACAGGTGTACTTCTTCACACGCCTCGCCACTTACCACCGTGTACACGTCGTGTATCTCGGCAACCTTCAAGCGGAAGCTGGCGAGGGAGTCGGCCACGACCCGACTAACCACACAAGTCTCTAGTCCAGGTTTATCGCCTATTCGGGTTCCATCCATGAGGAGATCCGCCGGGTTTCGCCACAGCCCCAAACGATGGGTGCAAGGTTACCGAGACACCAAACGGGCGCCAGTACACCGGGCCACGTGTATCTACCGCATCATAGCTCACCCCTAGGGTCAGCGCGCACGCACAGCCTCCAACACATATCCTACAAACACCGTAAACTAGTTGCAACTCCCGGACAGAGATCGAGGCGATTAATAAGTCGAGAGGGTCGAGTTACGGAACCCAATGTGTGGTAGTAACTGCTCATGGATCACAAACACGTAACTCAGTTCTCGAGGACGGCTTCAATGAGACAACCCACCATGTACTCCTACATGGCCTCTCACCGCTACCTTTACCAAATCGTGTTCACACACTTAGCTCACACACAAGAGGACATGTTCACACACCTCCGATTCATCCTCGATGAATCGACCTGACTCAACTCTAAGCATAGCAGTGCATGACAAACAAGCATGAATGAGTAGGCACAACAGGGCTCAAACAACTCCAACTCATGCTAGTGGGTTTCATCTATTTACTGTGGAATGACAGGTCATGCAGAGGATAAAGGGGTTCAACTACCGCAGCAAGTAAACAGATGAATTGTTGTTGTCCTAATGCAGTAAAAGAGAGCAGAAGCGAGAGAGTAGGATTGTATCAGAATGAACAAGGGGGTTTTGCTTGCCTGGCACTTCTGAAGATATTATAGTTCTTCATCGGTGTCATCAAACTCATCGTCGAATCACGTCTATCGAGAGGGAACCAATACCGGCAACAGAGAAAGAAACACAATCAATGCAATGCACAATATGATGCATGATCATGACATGGTAAAATGAGTGTGTTGGGATAATGCAACTACAATCAGATGGGTTTGAGCTATTTTGAACCAAAGATTCAAAGTTCAAACTCATTTGTGATCTTAAATAGTGCTTTATCATGTTTTGCACTAAACAGAAAATTAACTTGTTTAAACATGCATGAAACTAGTACAGATGGATAGATTGGATTTTTCTGATCATTTTTCATATATAAATCTTTGCATTTGGAGCTACAGATTAATTTCTATGATTTTTTGAAGTTTGTGGTATTTTTTGGAATTTCCTGTGTAAGAATAATTCCAGTAAATAAATTACCGTGTCAGCATTATGTCAGGGTGACGTCAGTGGTCAACGGGACGGTGCAGGTCAAACCTGACAATGGGTCCCGCATGTCAGTGTAATTAGTTTAACTAAATTCAATTAGTACTAATCCTAATTAATTAACAGGGCCGATCCCATTTGTCATTGACCCAGAGGGGTCAAACTGGGCCCACCCGGGGTCAACCCGGTCAGCGGGGTCAAACCTGCCGGCGTTGAGCCGCCGGCGAGGCCGAGACGGCGGAGAGCGTCGGGTTCGTTCTCCCGGTGCCCAAACGAACGGCGGAGGGCACCCTGGGAGCCGGAGCTCTCCGCATCCAAAGGCAAAGAAGCGGCAGCAGCTAGGGTGGCCGAGGTTGAGCGCGGCGTCGACCTCGGCCTCAGCCGGAGTTCGGGCGCACTCGGGAACGGGGCTGCAGTGCGCAAACAAGCGCGGCAAAGTGCTACGGAGGCTCTACGCGATGCGGGGAGCGCGTTGGGCGCATGCCCGGGACCAAATGGTCACCGGAGCATCACCGGCGACGAGTGCGGGCGGCGGCGCTTGCGGGTGAGCACGGTGTGGTCGCTACGGTGCACAACAGAGCAAACGGAGAGGGGGAGAATGGGCAGAAACTCACGGTCATCGTTGTGGGGTGGACGGCGAGGTCGGGGGATGACCGGAGCAAACGGGGCGGCGGAGGTTATCTCGGCGGCCGCAGGTTGAAGACGACAACGGTGAAGACGAATCGGAGCTTCCCGGCTCACTTGGCGCGGTGAGGAGGAGGGGAAGGTCGAGGCGGAGCTCTGGGATGCGTCGGGGAGGTGGGGCAGTGGTTGTGGGCGCGGGGTTGTGACGGCGCGTCCATGGAGGCTTCGGCCATGGCGGGGAACGGGCGAGGGAGAGGCGTTGGGGCGAATGGAGGGGTCCAGGGGGTCAGGGCGACGACGTGGAGGTCGTCCAGACGTCCAGGGGCGCGGGCGGCAAGCAGGTGGCGTCGTGGCGAGCTCAGCACGCCAAGGCCACCTCTCGCTCGCTGGCGAGAGGAAGCAATGATCGCCATGAGCCAAGATAGTCTTGGGCCGCCAGTGAGCGCTGTAAGATTCTCTCTCTTATTTGTTTCTGTTTTCTATTTTTCTTCCTCTGTTTTGATTTAGTTTAGCAACTAAATCATTTTAATAAATTTTGTAGGTTATTATATGGCTTGCTAAAATATATACAAAGCCACTCACAAACTTCCGTAATTATTGAGTCATATTTAATATATATTAAATATAAATCCAAAGCAAATAGTTATTGGATTAATTTAAATGGCCAAAATAAATATTTCTGTGACTCCGAAAATATTGCTTTGAATTTTATCTCTTACCAATATTTCTATAGAATAACAGGAACATTTTCTTGGACTCGTTTTATGAGATTTAAATGTTGGTTAGTTTTAAGGGTTTTCTGAGGCTTGGAAAATTCCTCAATTTAAACATGATGCACACATGGAAGCTGGCATAGGTCAGACCAGAATTAGGGATGTGACACTTCCTCACTCGTTCCATGGAAAAAGGAGGGAGTCCGGTCAACTGCCCTGGCGTCGGCTGGTCTTTGCAGTAGAACCAGGTCGACTGCCATCCACGGACCGAGTCGGGAAGGATCATGGCCGGGAAAGAGCTTTTTCCTCTCATTTGAACCCCAAGACCCCCACACATCTGAATCACTCATGTTCTCTCGTCACTCGGATTGGCCTTTTTCACCATCTGGGAGCGACAGGTGAAGATGTGCTTGAAAAGACCCCAATGAGGCCGACAACCCAAGAAATTCTCGCACAAAGACACGTAAGCAGCGAGGTACACGATGGTGTTGGGTGTGAAGTGATGGAGTTGTGCCCCAAAGAAATTTAGAAATCCCCGAAAGAAAGGGTGAGGCGGCAAAGAAAACCCACGGTCGACATGGGTGGCCAAGAGAACGCACTCACCCTCCTGAGGCTGCGGCTCGGACTCCTTCCCCGGGAGCCGCGCCGATCCATGGGGGATCAGTCCTCCATCGGCCAGGTCGTCGAGATCTGCTTGACGAATCGTCGAGCGGATCCAGTCACCCTGGATCCAGCCCTGCGGCAGGCCGGCCCTCGATGAAGATCCGCCTCGACTGGTCGCCCTTCCCTTCGCCTTCGCCGTCGCTTTCTTCGCCCGCTCCAAGGCCGCCGTCTTCTTTTTCACCATCGTCACCGGCGAGACGCGCACGGGGCAGCGGCGCAGAGGCGGAAGCGAACGCGGTGGGTAAGTAAGGAGAAGAGAGGAGGAATTGAGAACGCACTGTTCAAAAACCCCCGTCCGGCGCCTTATATGAGGTTACTTCCGAGTGACTGACTTGTAGGCCCGGGCGATCCTGTAAAATCCCGCTACAGTCGCGCGCGCGATACGTGGCGAAAAAGGTGGTGCGGAGATTGAGGCGTCCCTGCCTTATCCCATCCGATTACTGCGGCCTCGTTCACCCCGCGCGCTTCCCGAAATTCGAATCCCGCTAAATCCTCGTGTTGTAGAACAACTCGTCAGACGAAAGATCTCCTCTGCTCTGTCGCTTGGAGCTCTTCAAGCAAAAACTTCACTCGACGGATACAAAGAATGGATCAAGGCGACTGAAAAAGAAGTTGGTGCCGTCACCTAAAGTTCATTGATCCAGAACAAGGCATACGCATAACACGGAAATGGGTCGGAAGAGTTCCCAACTCCTTCCCCACTCGAACCTCGATCCATTCGGGGGCTAATGATGAAGCTATGTACCTAGGGTAGGGTCATGGACCTGTCCAAACTACCCTACCCAAGTACATCTCTAGAAGAAACCACCTGTCAATGGACTCAGAAGTGTTCCACTCGACAGACTCGAAGACACTCGACCATGAAGCCAACTACTCGACCATGAAGCCAACCACTCGACAGTGAGGAGACCTAAAGTCACTCTGCACGCAAACGGTCGGTCATTAAGTAGCTTTTATGGTTATCATAGCACTTTATTTGTAGCGTTACCAGTAACGCCCGATCTTAATGTATCTTAAACCCTACATAACCGAGGGCCGGAGGGGTCTGGCGAACTCTATATAAGCCACCCCCCCTCCTTAGTGTAAAGGGTTCGCACCCCTGTAACTCATACACACATAATCCAGTCGACCGCCTTCGGGCTCCGAGACGTAGGGCTGTTACTTCCTCCGAGAAGGGCCTGAACTCGTAAAACCCTTGCGTATACAACTACTCCATAGCTAGGATCTTGCCTCTCCATACCTACCCCCCTACACTACTGTCAGACTTAGAACCATGACAGCGGCTGGCGGCTCAACACCGGTGATGCCATAACGGAGCGGAGGCACGAGCGCACGGTGGATTTCGTCTACAGGCCACCAAATTGGTCGGGGCCGGTTGCGTTCGAACAGCCACTCGACGACGCGTCGAGTGGTGGCTGTGGCATCGCCGGACCTGGCCGGTAATGGCGCTGGCGACGAGAAGAAGTGGCGCCAGAGTTTGGGCTCGAGCGGGTTCGGTGTTAGAGCGTGCGGGCGGCCAAATTAACCCGCTAGGATGGGTCTACTGTTGGGGAACGTAGTAATTTCAAAAAATTTCCTACGCACACGCAAGATCATGGTGATGCATAGCAACGAGAGGGGAGAGTTTTGTCTACGTACCCTCGTAGACCGAAGCGGAAGCGATCACAACGTAGAGGAAGTAGTCGACGTTCTCCTCGCGATCCAACCGATCCCAGCGCCAGCATTCGGCGCCCGAGTTCTTGACACACGACAGCTCGGTGACGCTCCTCAGTTCGATCCAGCAAAGCTCCGGAGAGAGAGTTCCACAAGACGACGGCGTGGTGACGATCTTGATGTTCTACCGATGCAGGCTTCGCCTAAGCACCGCCACGATATGACCGAGGTGGAATATGGTGGAGGGGGCACCGACACGGCTAAGGAACGATCTCAAGGATCAACTTGTGTGTTCTAGGGTGCCCCCTGCCCCGTGATATAAAGGAGCAAGGGGAGGGCCGGCCGGCCCTAGGAGGCGCGCGCCAGGAGGGGGGAGTCCTCCTCCTAGTGGGAGTAGGACTCCCTTTCCTAGTCCAACTAGGAAGGAGGAAGGGGAAGGAAAGAGAGGAGAGGAGAGGGAAGGGGGCCGCGCCTCCTTGTCCTATTCGACTCCCCATGGGGGCGCGCCACCTCCTGGTGCGGCCCTCTCTCTCCCTCTTGGCCCAATAAGGCCCATTACTTCCCGGGGTTCCGTAACCCTCCGGCACTCCGTTTTCTCCGAAACTTCCGAACCTTTCCGTGTCCGAATATAGCCGCCCAATATATCAATCTTTATGTCTCAACCATTTCGAGACTCCTCGTCATGTCCGTGATCACATCGGGACTCAACTCCTTGGTACATCAAAATACACAAACTCATAATATAACCGCCATCGAAACCTTAAGCGTGCGGACCCTACGGTTCGAGAACAATGTAGACATGACCGAGACACGCCTCCGTCAATAACCAATAGCGGGACCTGGATGCCCATATTGGCTCCTACATATTCTACGAAGATCTTTATCGGTCAGACCGCATAACAACATACGTTGTTCCCTTTGTCATCGGTATGTTACTTGCCCGAGATTCGATCGTCGGTATCCAATACCTAGTTCAATCTCAGTTCATCGCAAGTCTCTTTACTCGCTCCATAATACATCATCTCACAGCTAACTCATTAGTTGTAATGCTTGCAAGGCTTAGTGATGTGCATTACCGAGAGGGCCCAGAGATACCTCTCCGACAATCGGAGTGACAAATCCTAATCTCAAATACGCCAACCCAACATCTGCCTTTCGAGACACCTGTAGTACTCCTTTATAATCACCCGATTACGTTGTGATGTTTGGTAGTACCCAAAGTGTTCCTCCGGTAAACGGGAGTTGCATAATCTCATAGTTATAGGAACATGTATAAGTCATGGATAAAAGCAATAGCAACATACTAAACGATCGGGTGCTAAGCTAATGGAATGGGTCATGTCAATCAGATCATTCAACTAATGATGTGACCTTGTTAATCAAATGACAACTCCTTTGTCTATGGTTAGGAAACTTAACCATCTTTGATTAACAAGCTAGTCTAGTAGAGGCATACTAGTGACACTGCTTGTCTATGTATTCACACATGTATTATGTTTCCGGTTAATACAATTCTAGCATGAATAATAAACATTTATCATGAAATAAGGAAATAAATAATAACTTTATTATTGCCTCTAGGGCATATTTCCTTCAGCCTCCCACTTGCACTAGAGTCAATAATCTAGATTACATAGTAATGATTCTAACACCCATGGAGTCTTGGTGCTGATCATGTTTTGCTCGTGGAAGAGGCTTAGTCAACGGGTCTGCTACATTCAGATCCGTATGTATCTTGCAAATCTCTATGTCTCCCACGGACTAAGTCCCGGATGGAATTGAAGCGTCTCTTGATGTGTTTGGTTCTCTTGTGAAATCTGGATTCCTTTGCTAAAGCAATTTCTCCAAGATTGTCACAAAAGATTTTCATTGACCCGATGCACTAGGTATGACACCTAGATCGGATATGAACTCCTTCATCCGCACTCCTTCATTAGCTGCTTCGAAGCTGCTATGTATTCCGCTTCACATGTAGATCCCGCCACGACGCTTTGTTTAGAACTGCACCAACCGACAGCTCCTCCGCTTAGTGTAAATACGATCCGGTTTGCGATTTAGAATCGTCGGATCAGTGTCAAAGCTTGCATCAACGTAACTGCCACGATGAGCTCTTTGTCACCTCCATATACGAGAAACATATCCTTAGTCCTTTTCGTATTTCAGATGTTCTTGACCGCTGTCCAAATGATCCACTCTGGATTACTTTGGTACCTCCTGCTAAGCTTATAGCAAGGCACACATCAGGTCTGGTACACAGCATTGCATACATGATAGAGCCTATGGCTGAGGCATAGGAACATCTTTCATTTTCTCTCTATCTTCTGCGGTGGTCGGGCATTGAGTCTTACTCAACTTCACACCTTGTAACACGTGCAAGAACCCTTTCTTTGCTTGATCCATTTTGAACTTCTTCAAAATTTTGTCAAGGTATGTGCTTTGTGAAAGTCCAATTAAGCGCCTTGATCTATCTCTATAGATTTTGATGCCCAATATGTAAGCAGCTTCACCGAGGTCCTTCATCGAAAAACTCTTATTCAAGTATCCCTTTATGCTATCCAGAATTCTATATCATTTCCGATTAGTAATATGTCATCTACATATAATATCGAAATGCTACTGAGCTCCCACTCACTTTCTTGTAAATATAGGCTTCTCCAAAAGTCTCAGATAAACCCAAATGCTTTGATCACACTATCAAAGCGCTTATTCCAACTCCGAGATGCTTGCACCAGTCCATAAATGGATCGCTGGAGCTTGCACACTTTGTTAGCTCCCTTTGGATCGATAAAACCTTCTCGTTGCATCATATACAACTCTTCTTCCGTAAATCCATTCAGAATGCAGTCTTTACATCCATTTGCCAAATTTCATAATCATAAATGCGGCAATTGCTAACATGATTCGGACAGACTTAAGCATCGCCACGGGTGAGAAGGTCTCATCGTAGTCAATCCCTTGAACTTGTCGAAAACCCTTTGCACAAGTCGAGCTTTGTAGACAGTAATATTACCGCCGTCGGTCTTCTTCTTGAAGATCCACTTGTTTTCTATTGCTTGCCGACCCTCGGGCAAGTCAACCAAAGTCCACACTTTGTTTTCATACATGGATCCCATCTCAGATTTCATGGCCTCAAGCCATTTTGGAATCTGGGCTCACCATCGCTTCTTCATAGTTCGAGGTTCATCATGATCTAGTAGCATGACTTCCGAACAGGATTACCGTACCACTCAGTGCGGATCTTACTCGTTGATCTACGAGGTTCAGAATAACTTGATCTGAAGTTTCATGATCAACATCATCAACTTCCTCACTATTTGGTGTAGATGTCGCAGAAACCGGTTTCGTGATAAACTACTTTCAAATAAGGGAGAAGGTACAGATTACCTCATCAAGTTCTACTTTCCTCCCACTCACTTCTTTCGAGAGAAACTCCTTCTCTAGAAAGAATCCATTCTTAGCAACAAATGTCTTGCCTTCGGATCTGTGATAGAAGGTGTACCCAACTGTCTCCTTTGGGTATCCTATGAAGACACATTCGATTTAGGTTCGAGCTTATCAGGTTGAAGCTTTTTCACATAAGCATCGCATCCCCAAACTTTAAGAAACGACAACTTTGGTTTCTTGCTAAACCATAGTTCATAAGGTGTCGCCTCAACGGATTTTGACGGTGTTCTATTCAGCGTGAATGCGCCGCCTCAAGAGCATAACCCCAAAACGATAGCGGTAAATCTGTAAGAGACATCATAGATCGCACCATATCTAGTAAAGTGCGACACGACGCTCGACACACCATTGCGCTGTGGTGTTCCGGTGGCGGAGTTGCTAAACTATTCCGCATTGTTTCAAATGTAGACCAAACTCAGAACTCAAATATTCGCCTCCACGATCAGATCGTAGAAACTTTATTTTCTTATTACGATGATTTTCAACTCACTCTGAAATTCTTTGAACTTTTCAAATGTTTCAGACTTATGTTTCATTAAGTAGATATACCCATATCTGCTTAAATCATCTGTGAAGGTGAGAAAATAACGATATCCGCCACGAGCCTCAACATTCATCGGACCACATACATCTCGTATGTATGATTTCCAACAAATCTGTTGCTCTCTCCATAGTACCGAGAACGGGTTTTAGTCATCTTGCCCATGAGGCACGGTTCGCAAGTGCCAAGTGATTCATAATCAAGTGACTCCAAAAGTCCATCAAGATGGAGTTTCTTCATGCGCTTTATACATATATGACCTAAACGGCAAGTGCCACAAATAAGTTGCACTATCATTATCAACTCTGCATTTTTGGTTTCAACATTATGAATATGTGTATCACTACTATCGAGATTCATTAAAATAGACCACTCTTCAAGGGTGCATGACCATAAAAGATATTATTCATATAAATAGAACAACCATTATTCTCTGATTTAAATGAATAACCGTCTCGCATCAAACAAGATCCAGATATAATGTTCATGCTCAACGCTGGCACCAAATAACAATTATTTAGGTCTAAAACTAATCCCGAAGGTAGATGTAGAGGTAGCGTGCCGACCGCGATTACATCGACTTTGGAACCATTTCCCACGCGCATCGTCACCTCGTCCTTTGCTAGTGTTCGCTTAATCCGTAGTCCCTGTTTCGAGTTGCAAATATTAGCAATGTAACTAGTATCAAATACCGTGTGCTCTGCGAGCTCTAGTAAGGTACACATCAATAACATGTATATCACATATACCTTTGTTCACCTTGCCATCCTTCTTATCCGCCAAATACTTGGGGCAGTTCCGCTTCAAAGGACCAGTCCGCTTGCAAGAGAAGTACTCGATTTCAGGTTTAGGTCCGACTTGGGTTTCTTCTCCGAGCAGCAACTTGTTTGCTGTTCTTCTTGAAGTTCCCTTCTTCTTCCCTTTGCCTTTCTTCTTGAAACTAGTGGTCTTATTGACCATCAACACTTGATGCTCCTTCTGATTTCTACCTCCGCAGCCTTTAGCATTGCGAAGAGCTCTGCATAGTCTTTACTAACCCTTGCATATTATAGTTCATCACGAAGCCTTTGTAGCTTGGTGGCGGTGATTGAAGAATTTGTCAATGACACAATCATCCGGAAGATTAACTCCCAGTTGAGTCAAGTGATTGTAATACCCGCACATTTCGAGTATGTGCTCACCGACAGACCCATTCTCTTCCATCTTGCAGCTATAGAACTTATTGGAGACTTCATATCTCTCAATCCGGCATTCTGTTGAAATATCAACTTCAACTCTGGAACATCTCATATGCTCCATGACGCTCAAAACGCCGTTGAAGACCCGGTTCTAAGCCGTAAAGCATGGCACACTGAACTATAGAGTAGTCATCGCTTTGCTCGCCAGACGCTCTTAACGCCGTCGGTTATCGGCAGCATCAAGAAGAGGTCTGGCACCTAGCGGTGCATCCAGACGTAACTCTTACGTGCAGCAATGAGGATAATCCTCGAGTTACGGACCCAGTCCGTAATTGCTACCATCATCTTTCAACTTTGCTTTCTCAAGGAACGCATTAAAATTCAACGGAACAACAAAGACGAGCCATCTATCTATAAACAAACATAGACAAGCAAGATACTATCAGTACTAAGTTCATGATAAATTTAAGTTCAATTAATCATATTACTTAAGAACTCCCACTTAGACAGACATCTCTCTAGTCATCTAAGTGATCACGTGATCCAAATCAACTAAACCATAACCGATCATCACGTGAGATGGAGTAGTTTTCAATGGTGAACATCTTATGTTGATCATATCTACTATATGATTCACGCCGACCTTTCGGTCTCCGTGTTCCGAGGCCATATCTGCATATGCTAGGCTCGTCAAGTATAACCTGAGTATTCTGCGTGTGCAAAACTGGCTTGCACCCGTTGTAGATGGACGAGAGCTTATCACACCCGATCATCACGTGGTGTCTCGGCACGATTTAACTTTGGCAACGGTGCATACTCGTGGAGAACACTACTTGATAATTTTAGTGAGAGATCATCTTAAAATGCTACCGTCAATCAAAGCAAAATAAGATGCATAAAGGATAAACATCACATGCAATCAATATAAGTGATATGATATGGCCATCATCATCTTGTGCTTGTGATTCCATCTCCAAGCACCGTCGTGATCACCATCGCCACCGCACGACACCTTGATCTCCATCGTAGCATCGTTGTCGTTTACGCCATCTATTGCTTCTACGACTATCGCTACCGCTTAGTGATAAAGTAAAGCAATTACAGTATGCTTGCATTTCATACAATAAAGCGACAACCATATGGCTCCAGCCGATTGCCGATAACTTCGGTTACAAAACATGATCATCTCATACAATAAAATATAGCATCACGCCTTGACCATATCACATCACAACATGCCCTGCAAAACAAGTTAGACGTCCTCTACTTTGTTGTTGCAAATTTTACGTGGCTGCTACGGGCTTAAGCAAGAACCAATCTCACCCACGCATCAAGACCACAACGATACTTCGTCAAATAGACTCCGTTTAACCTTCTCAAGGACCGGGCATAGCCACACTCGGTTCAACTAAAGTGAGAGAGACAGACACCCGCCAGCCACCTTTAAGCACGAGTGCTCGAACGGTGAAACCAGTCTCGCGAAGCGTCACGCGTAATGTCGGTCCGGCCGCTTCATCTCACAATACCGCTGAACCAAAGTATGACATGCTGGTAGGCAGATGACTTGTATCGCCCACAACTCACTTGTGTTCTACTCGTGCAAAACATCAAACCATAAAACCTGGCTCGGATGCCTTTGTTGGGGAACGAGTAATTTCAAAAATTTCCACGCACACGCAAGATCATGGTGATGCATAGCAACGAGAGGGAGAGTTTGTCTACGCACCCTCGAGACCGGGCGGAAGCGATCACAACGTAGAGGAAGTAGTCGACGCTCTCCTCGCGATCCAACCGATCCCAGCGCCGTTATTCGGCGCCCGAAGTTCTTGACACACGACAGCTCGGTGACGCTCCTCAGCTCGATCCAGCAAAGCTCGGGAGAGAGAGTTCCACAAGACGATGGCGCAGGATGATCTTGATGTTCTATCGACGCAGGCTTCGCCTAAGCACCGCCACGATATGACCGAGGTGGAATATGGTGGAGGGGGCACCGCACACGGCTAAGGAACGATCTCAAGGATCAACTTGTGTGTTCTAGGGTGCCCCCTGCCCCGTGATATAAAGGAGCAAGGGGAGGGCCGGCCGGCCCTAGGAGGCGCGCCAAGGGGGGGAGTCCTCCTCCTAGTGGGAGTAGGACTCCCTTTCCTAGTCCAACTAGGAAGGAGGAAGGGGAAGGAAAGAGAGGAGAGGAGAGGGAAGGGGGCGCCGCCTCCTTGTCCTATTCGACTCCCCATGGGGGCGCGCCACCTCCTGGTGCAGCCCCTCTCTCCCTCTTGGCCCAATAAGGCCCATTACTTCCCGGGGTTCCGTAACCCTCCGGCACTCCGGTTTTCTCCGAAACTTCCGAACCTTTCCGTGTCCGAATATAGCCGCCCAATATATCAATCTTTATGTCTCGACCATTTCGAGACTCCTCGTCATGTCCGTGATCACATTCGGGACTCGAACTCCTTCGTACATCAAAATACACAAACTCATAATATAACCGCCATCGAAACCTTAAGCGTGCGGACCCTACGGTTCGAGAACAATGTAGACATGACCGAGACACGCCTCCGGTCAATAACCAATAGCGGGACCTGGATGCCCATATTGGCTCCTACATATTCTACGAAGATCTTTATCGGTCAGACCGCATAACAACATACGTTGTTCCCTTTGTCATCGGTATGTTACTTGCCCGAGATTCGATCGTCGGTATCCAATACCTAGTTCAATCTCGTTCATCGCAAGTCTCTTTACTCGTTCCGTAATACATCATCTCACAGCTAACTCATTAGTTGTAATGCTTGCAAGGCTTAGTGATGTGCATTACCGAGAGGGCCCAGAGATACCTCTCCGACAATCGGAGTGACAAATCCTAATCTCAAATACGCCAACCCAACATCTGCCTTTGGAGACACTGTAGTACTCCTTTATAATCACCCGATACGTTGTAGACGCTTGGTAGTACCAAAGTGTTCCTCCGTAAACCGGAGTTGCATAATCTCATAATTATAGGAACATGTATAAGTCATGGATAAAAGCAATAGCAACATACTAAACGATCGGGTGCTAAGCTAATGGAATGGGTCATGTCAATCAGATCATTCAACTAATGATGTGACCTTGTTAATCAAATGACAACTCCTTTGTCTATGGTTAGGAAACTTAACCATCTTTGATTAACAAGCTAGTCTAGTAGAGGCATACTAGTGACACTCTGTTTGTCTATGTATTCACACATGTATTACGTTTCCGGTTAATACAATTCTAGCATGAATAATAAACATTTATCATGAAATAAGGAAATAAATAATAACTTTATTATTGCCTCTAGGGCATATTTCCTTCATCTACGACGCACGAGGAGCACGCCAGGGTAGTCGGCCGAGCTCCTAGCGGCTCGGGAGCATGACAACGACAGCAATGGCGGCGGCCGGAGCACGGTTGTGGTGCCGGTCGCACACGGGGCCGAAGGCGAGCAGAAAGAGGAGGGAGGAGACGCGGAGCTCACCGTGCGGGCGCAAGAAGGCCCCCCGGGTGATCGGTAGCACAGAGGGAGGCCGCAATCGGAGGCAGACCTCGTCGAAGCCGAGGAGGAAGAATAGGTCGGGGGCGGCGTTGCAGGGCGTCCGGCGCCCAGCGGCTCGTCAGAGAGGCGTAGTCGCGGGAGGCGGAGCGGGTGGACTTGACGGAGGAGCGCGGGGAAGATGGTCGCCGCGGTGGTGCAGCCGCGACGGCGACGGGCGCGTTGGCGATGGATTTGGATGTGGGAGGTGAGTGCGTGGGCGAGAGAGAAAGTGAGGGGGAAGTGGAGAGGGGCAAGTGGGAGAGAGGAGACGAGGGGAGCCCGAGGCATCGCCCTTATCCCCTCCCAGCGTCGATGCCGGCGAGGTGGTCGGGGGCGACCCCTCCCCTGTAGCGACGCGGTCGGAGGAATAGGGGAGGTGGGCGCTGGGCAGGTGGGCCGGCCTGGCGGTCCTGCTGGGCCGTTTGGCCCGAGGGGTTCTTTTCCTTTTTTATTTGTCTTATTTTGCCTTTTTCTTTTTTTCCTTTTTAAATAGTTTTTGTTTGCATATAGTTTTATTTTATTTTTAGGCTTTATAAACCATAACACTAGCCCTAAATTAGTGTTAATAGTTAGACCACTACCATAATTATTTTGGCACTAAAATAAATTAGTTTAGAGTTTTTTTGTATAAATTAGAAGCATTTATATAATTGTTTTGGCCCATGTTTTATTCATTAAAGGGCATTTAAATACTTTATAAAGTACAGGTTTCAACATGACAAATAACCAGGGATTATTTGCCACAATTTGAACATTTTCATTTTTATGTTTGAGAATTTCGACTTTTGGACTTTAATTTGAATTGGAATTTGAATAGTGATTTGGATCAAGTGATGATTAGCAACAGTAATGTGATGACATGGCACCATTAATATGGGATTACTCTAGCTTAATTATCTGGGCATCACAATTCTCCTCCACTACAAGAAATCTCATCCCGAGATTTAGGAGGTAGAAGGAAACAAAGCGGGGTATTCTTCACTCAAGCGATCCTCGCATTCCCAAGTGGCTTCGTCTCCAGAGTGATGCGACCACTAGACCTTGAGGAACTTGATCGCCTTTTGACGTGTGCGGCGTTGTGCTTGGTCGAGAATGCAAACTAGATGCTCTTTTATGGGAGAGGTCTTGTTGCAATTCAAGCACTTCATGATCCACTGCTTGAATTGGGTCCTTGAAGCAGCGGCGGAGTTGTGACACGTGAAACACATCGTGAGCCTGTGACAGGTTCGACGGAAGGTAGCCTACACACACCTCTTCAAAGTGGGCTTTGTCAACATTTTACAAGGATGTTATCATCACCACTTCTCACCATGCGTCATCGCAATCCCTAATCTCGAGCAAGCGACTCTGACTTCGTCGTGGATGATCGTCGACCCAACCACTATGTATAGGTTGTGCAGAGTCACATGAAGATCCATGCCAGAACTTAGCCACCTGCGACAAGGACAACGCAATCTCAACTCTGACGGAGAGCTACGAAGGACTATGCAAGGTTGGAGCCGCGAAAGACCATTGAACATACCATATGTTGCTCGTCACCGTCGCCACCAGGACCCGCCACCACTGCTCCAACTTTGCAACAACCAACAAACCAAGGCAATCCCGCGGACACGCTGAAAAAAGAGCCAACTAACACAACCATGACGCCTCCCCGACATTCCTCTCCCTCGTCATTATCGTCACAGAAGCCTTGACACCATTGCGACCATAGCGACAACTTTCCATCATGATGCATCCACCATTTGCACAACCGTCCAAGAATGATGCCTGTAGAGGAGCATTCCTTTGGGTAGTAGTAGTAGATTGTAGATATTAAAGGGGAGCCCTCATTTGGAGAGCTCATGTTTGCTAAAAAAATAGAAACACACAATTGAGGGAGATGACTAGGAGGTAAACTGCCAAACAAACAAAACGACGGACTTATTGGTGAATCCTATTTGCCACTCATTGCCGCAAACTGTCCGCAAAACAAATAGGTAATCAAACGAACGAGTAAATGGACCGACCTATTTGTAGCTAGTATAGCTGACTTCGATAGCCAGTTTTGAAACCTTCTAGAAGGTTCCTAAATCGGTTTTCTTTCTTTCTGTTATTTTATTTACTAGTTCTTTTGTTTTTTTTTGTTTTTTTTGCTTCTTTTTTGTTTTTCTAATTCAAAATTTTCCAAAAAAGGTTCCCCTTCTCAAAATTTGTTCAAAAAAATTAAAAAATATGTGCATTTTTAAAAAAGAACTTTAAAAAATGATTCATTTTAAAATTTATTCACAAATACAGAAATTGTCCGTGATTCACAGAATATTCCTAATTTTCCGAAAAATGTTCATAATTTCGAATTTTTTCGTGCTTTCCAAAGAATATTCAAAAGATTCGAATTTTTACCTATTTTTCGAAAAAGATTTGTGATTTCATAAAAATATACCGAAACCTTTAAAAAAGATTAGACGCCCACTTTGTATATCAGGGGGCAAAACTCATAGGTCGCGCTGCTGGGCCGACCCATTCGCCTAGTACTGTAGCAACCCGGTAGCGAGGGATATTTCTTTGATGTCGTACTGTCTTTAGTGTTTTTTCATTTTCATTATGTTTTTTGTCGATTTTTTGAAACAATAATATGTAAAGCTTACTAATTCAGAAGTGAACATTTTTAAATTTTTTTACGCATTTTTCTAAATCATAAGAAAATTTCAAGTATTTTTTATCTTTGATAATATTTTCCCAATTCGAACATTTTTATTTTTTGTAATTGTTTTTGAATGTGTGAACTTTTTTGTAGTTTGGACAACAAGTTTTCAAATTCGAACATTTTGTTACATTTCCAAACTTTTTGAGTTATATAACATTTTGGAAACCATGAACGTTTTTGAATTTATAAACCAATTGTTGAAAATTTATAATATATTTTAAAAATATTCTAACTGTTATTATCATTATTTTCAAATTCCATTTTTTTTCAAAACCCAAACTCTTTAGAACTATTTATTTGAATTCTTTTATAAAGGAATTTGAAACGAAAATCCATTAAAAAAAACAAACTGGAATCTTCTTGATTTTTTTTGAGAAATCTCGCTTGGCTTTATTGAATAATAGAAATGTTCAAGGGTACAAGCTGGTCATGGGGAGTACCCGACCATAAAGGACGACCTATATCTAGTCTAGAGGCCAACTTTGCGACATTATGGGCTGAAAAGATGAAGCTTCTAAGATCGTCAATAAAAACACAAGACTGGAAAAGATTCGAACGATCAACAATTTTCGCTAGCTATGATGGCTCTATTTCCTCCTCCAGATCGTTGATGAATACCGTTGATTACTCCTAAGTTATCTGATGGAATATGTAAACGATCAAGATTCAGATCCTCGGCTAGTGCAAGTGCTTCCCGAACAACAAAAGACTCCAACAGTGTAGGGTCGGTCACATGAAATACTACCACTGACGAGCCCACGTATGCTCCAGCTTGGTCACGTCATATCATAGCAACTGCTCCAGGCTTACCATTGCGGGCGACGGGCCAATCAACAGTAAACTTTGAGTATTTGCGGCTGGTGGGAGCCAACGTACAACTTCATCAGCTTCGGGCTTGGAGACAGGGCTGGCTTGCTGGATTTGCACTCGCCATGAGATCATGTAGAAAGGAATTAATGAATGCGTTTGTTTGTTGGGGACTTTGGAAAGTCGGTTCATATATTGCTTTCCTTCTTGCGTATCAGATGAACCATAGGGTGACCACTAGCCGCGTGAATTGTTCATGGCTGGAACTTTATTGAGGGTTCCTAAAACCGGAAACCCCATACCTGAGCCTAGCATTATTGGGCCAGCCCATAATATGTCGCACGGTGAGATGATATATATCGCTTGTAGCGATCAGCCATCCATTAGCATTGCCGAGCGCTATAAATGGACAGGGCCAAGTGCGTGTTGAGAGTGCGTCTACCAAAAATTTCCTTGGTT
Source organism: Aegilops longissima (assembly GCA_021605205.1). Classification (NCBI taxonomy): domain Eukaryota; kingdom Viridiplantae; phylum Streptophyta; class Magnoliopsida; order Poales; family Poaceae; genus Aegilops; species Aegilops longissima. The sequence goes on from CM038679.1 coordinate 636,937,000, forward strand.
TTTAAGTTGGTTGGTTTTATTATATCAAAGATTTATCTGGGTTTGATTTTTTTCAAAAATATGGAAAAAAAATGATCTCAGATATGGAAAATTATCACTTACTCCAAAAAATGTTCTTGGAATTTTAAAATTATTCGTGAATTAAAACATGTTCACTCATTTTTATAAATATTCGTAAATTACAAAAACTTGAATTTAAAAAAAACACAGTGTCTAAATGTTCATGAATTTGAAAAGAGTCTAGAAATTAAAAACAAAATTAAAAAGGAAAAAAAATATAAATCAAAAAACAAACCGAAAGAAAATAAGGAACGGTAAAAAAAATCTGGAATCTTCGCAAAATCGCATAGAAGGTTCCAAATGCTTCTAAGAACCGACTGAAACTTCCTCCTAGAGAACGATAGCCTCCGCTTCTAGGTATGCCCGAAGAGATAGCGCTAGTGGGCGATTTCTATCAAAGCATATCATTTCCTCAAAATAAAAATAACTTGTGCCCGCGCTCCTACTACTCCCACTATTAATGGACGGGCCCCGTCGGGAAATCTATAAGCGCTCGCTGCGCTATAGGTTTGCAGCGGGCGATATATCGCATTTTGGTGCGTGATACGAGTTTTGCGGGCCTTCATATTTTTTATACTATATACAATGGGCCGTGGTACTACATGTAACATACCTTGGAGGGGTGTTCTTGTTGTGTTGGTCTCCAACCATCTTGCAGTACTGTGCTGCCGCACATCGATGTGATATTCTCCAATTTGTTGTTTACATGCACCAGCTTGTCCGGAGCCGCGCTGTAGTGACTGCTTCGTGCGTCTTTGCTGAGTGCGGGAGAAATCCTCACCGGAGTTCAATTTTTATTGTACGTACCGCTTCCTATTTCATTGAACACCTTGTGTTTTCTTTTGTGAGGCATTGAACGCCTTATTGACGGATGTTCTCATCGTTTTTAGGAAAATATCCAAACGTTTAGGGGGTCCGCGGGAAAAATGCCGACGGAGTCAGCCATATGCACCCGAAACTCAGGCCGTGTGGTCCCACTTTGCAGGTTTTAAGTAGGTTGGGTAAAGTGCACCCACCACACAAAATTTTGTGACCATGGGTGCCATTTGGAGATCGCAACGGCTTAATTTGGCCAGGGGAAAAACAATTAGAGGGTGCTTGGATACGTTTTAGTCCCATGACTAAAAGTAGTGGGACTAAAACTTGCTAGTCTCATCCATGCTTGGATACAAATAATAAACAAACTAAAATCGAGTTAATGAGCATTTATTATCCTCCAAACTCTCCAATCCATAACTCTCATATGTTAAAAGAGAGGAGTTAAATGAGAAGAGAGATGACTAATCCACATTTTAGTAGTGTTCCCCTGACTAAATTTTTTTTGTCTCAAGACTTGTTTAGCCTCTCTTTAGTTAGGGATGATTGGAACTTTAGCCTCTAAAAAAGATTAGTTTTAGTCAGACTAAAAATAGTCCCTTGAATTCAAGCATGCCCTTAATCTTGTTGTGGTTGCTAGACTAATGCTCGGCCAGTCATCTTACTTGACAGATACTAGCAGAGATCGAGAACGCACCCTCGGCGGCCAATGGGTGATAGACACGACGCCAGGCCTACTCGTCGTCTCGACACCTATTGCCCAAATGTGACGTGCCTATCAGACAAGTATAAGTTGTGCGGACACCATTTTTTTTCGCACGACAGAAGAGGCGTCCCTCAAGGTAGGTAGATTAGACAGTCGCTGCACTTTCTAGCCTAGCTAAGCTAGAAAGATGGCCTGGCCCCGTTCAATCCGATCGATCGACGGGCAGCCGGGCATATTCCGAGCATGGCTAGAAGCGGCCAACTACTTTCCTGTGCACGGGCGCACGCTAGCTCCATGGATGAATCGGCCTTTCAGCGCCTCATCATACGGGTGCTGGCCACCGCCCAAAGCCTAGCTAGCTAGGCAGATAGTATTCCATGGTACTAGTCCGATGCTCCGATAGCCATGCCCGGATCCGCCGCAAAGGCCGCACGGTGGGCGGTGAATCGGACGAGCACTCCATCATCATACGGCCTCCCAGGCTCCCCCCTGCTCGAACGATCATGCCGCGGCCGGCCGGCCGGCACGCCGGCAGCGGCAGCCTGGCCCCCGCGCTTTGTGTCCCGCCCCTGCCGGCCGGCCGGCCGGCGCTATCCCCGCGTCCTCGGCCGATCTCCTGCACGGGCCACTCGAGCGGTTGGTTGGCTCCCCTTCCCTATGCGCGCACGCCCGCACTCACTCACCTTCCGTCCACATCTCCTCCACCTTTGCTTCTTATCCGCTTCGCCTTGCACTCACGCGCCACTCGAGCGCTCGCTTGGCTGCTCCTCCGACCTGACCGTGTTACAGCGTTGCCTCAGGTGAAAGTGGAACCAACCGGATAGGGGCATGTGGGTTGACAAGTCGCTGGACGGAAAGCTTACCTGAAATGATGGACGGACGGTCGAGGGCGGCAGTGGCAGTCACTGGCCGAGCAGCGAGCACGAGCACCCATATCCATCCGGCGAGTGGGAGCAGAAAAGCTCGATCCACATGCACCGCACGTAGTATGTCCGCCCGGGATCCACGCGCCGCCGCTCCGTTGGCCTAGCACCGCCGGTCGCCGGAAGAGAAATGTCATCGTGTGGTTTCACGGACTCCATCACGTAGTACTGCGTGTGGAAGAAACCAACGGGAAAAATAATGCCACTAGCTAGCTTTCTGCACGTACGTGCGATGGATAAAGAAGAAGAAATCGGTGGACGGAGGTGGCACTAGTAGAAAAAGGGCCTATAGTCCCGGTTGGTGAGGGCCTTTAGTCCTGGTTCATGAACCGGGACTAAAGGGTCGAGATTAATACCTCGCCTTTAGTCGGTGCTCGGGACAGATGGGCCTCCACGCTACCGTCCACGAGCCTGGCAGGAGGGCCAATAGGCATCCACGTGTCAAGATTTCTTTGGCTCTGCTTTTTTAAAAGGGGGGGGGGGTTTGGGGGTTTTATGGAATTAATTTAGGTGTTTCATATATTGTGCTATAGCTAGCTAATTAATAGAGAAAAGTGTCATTTCTTTTGTCCGTGCTTGGTCGACGCTACGTACTATACATACGTATAGAGAGGACTAACTAGACATGCTAGCTAGCTAGTAATTAAGCAAAATGAAGATCGTCATGAACATATATGCATACAGAGAGAAGTGATATCGACCACCTCTCCTTCTCCGAGAGATTGGTCGAACAACAAGTTCTCGTATATCTATCCGACACTACCGCTACATATATACAATAATTATCTTTTACAATACGGACGCGTGGTCCACATAGTATTCCCGCCTTCAGCGATCACATGGTCAAGAAAGAATGCCGCCAATTCCTCTTGAATTGCTCGCATGCGATCTGGTGCTAGGAGTTCATCCCGCTCAAACATCTAATTTTAAGAAAGGGGTCAATACATACATATATATATATATATATATATATATATATATATATATATATATATATATATATATATATATATATACATATGAATGAATGAAACTCAACACAAATGATGGTAATAAAATAAAATTGTGAATATTTTTATTTACGCACTTCAAATTATTTGTCGGAGTAGCCCTCTCACAGGTCGTGTGGCGGATGGACTCGCAAACGTAGTATCCACAGAAATCATTCCCTTGTTCCTGCCACAACCACTTTACAAGAAACAGAGGTCAATCAAACTGATAATTAGCAAGCACATGCTAAATGGTATTGATGAAACTAGCGCTTGAATCACTAGGAGATGCGCGTGGAATATGCTACTATATAGTACTTAATTTCGGGTGTCTAAATTGCAGCTTCTTCGGTAGTCCCGAGCTTTTTGGTGAATTTTCCCAAGCCCTGCCATACAAAGAAAACAATTACTTGATATCAGAAATGAACAAAGTTGCTGATATGGTGGATAATGATCGATTTAACTTACTTCTCGAGCATTTCAGTCATTTCCAGATACTCCTTGGGATCTTTTCGTCTCGAGTCTAAGACAGTTACTACTCCTGCTCAAGCTTAATCTCTAGGAGAATATAGTGGAACCTGCACGCATGCATAACTCATCAATATTACATTACTATAACCTGGACTAAATAAGGAAACCGAATATGCCATAAGACAGTAACACTCACGTGTAGTTGTAAGGAAAGAGTATTATATTTTTGTGTTCATTTATTTCCAACGATCGTAGCAAGTTGGCCTCGGTTTCAATGCACGATATTTAACCTCATTTGCATCTATGAGATATGTGTTAATGAACCCAATATCACCCACTTGTTTTTTCTTCATTTCTGCGATCTTCAATCTGCATAATATAGTGAGGATATTTATAAATACATGCAATGAAAGAGCTGAGTTATATAGAGATACTTAATGACAGAAGTAGTACTACTTACAGACAGTAGCAGGTGACCGTTGCTTTATCGAGGGCCAATTGATTGAAAAACTGATAGAACTCCTCAAATGGAATAGGCAACAGTTCAATTCCAAGGAGGTCATGCTCTTTTAACTCTCACATACAAAGTATTCCTCCCTCGACTCTTTGCAGGTTTTCATGTACCAATCATGCAATCTTCGCATCATCGTTGTTAGAGAGCTTTCATCTTTGACGAGAGGCTTCCCGTACTCAGATCTTTGTATCTCGCACCTCCAAGAAATCATAATGTACATCGTCGGGCAGGTAATCTGCAGGATTGCCATAACCGGGCACCATCCTCGGATCGACGATGTCGCTAGCGAGCACCTTGAGCGGGGGCACGATTGTTGCTTGTTCGCCGAGCTGGGCAATTTGTTTCCCAGCTCGTCGTTCTTTCATCCTTTGATCAGCGACAGTATTTCCCGATCTCTCCGCTTCGCAAATGCCTTTCCAATAATGCGCTCATAGTTGCCTTTGGCGGAGACTTGGGTGGTTTTGTTAGGGCAGCAGAGTGCGCTTCGCTTTGACCGGATCTACCTTCTCCTCCGGAGGTGGATGTCTCTTTGCTTTCAACCCTTGAAACCAGTCATCCACTTCGGTCTGCGCGATCTTCGCGTTTTCCTCCTCGCTCCTCTCAGACGGTAACTTCTCCGAGTCTTGAGAGAAGGACCGAATCAGATCTCCTCCCGCCTTTGCTCTGACTGCTAGACGCCGCAGAGCAAACGGAGCGGATGTCTTCTTTCCTTGCTTACGAGGCGGAGGAGAAGGACTACGACGCACGGAGCAGCCGGAGCGGGCGGCGGGTCTCTTCCGCCCCTTGCCGACGAGGCGGAGAAGGAGGAGGCTGGCTGCCGGACGCGCCGGTGCAGGCGGAGAAGGAGACGGAGTGCCGCCACGCCGGAGAAGGAGCCGCCGAGTGCCCTGATCGCCACTCACGGAGGAGGAGGCGGTGGAGGAGGCGGAGTGCCCGACTCGCCGGAGGAGGAGGAGGAGGCGGAGGCGCCCAGTTCGGAAGGTTGATGAGATCCTTCCGCCATAGGCATGGAGTCTTTGAGCGAGAACCCAGCCGATACTCCCTTCACCGGTAGGGTGGTCAAGCCGAGGTCCTCAAATCCTCCGTTATTTCATCGACCATCACCTTAGCATATCCTTCTCGAATCGGCGGCGGTGAAAAGTTGAGTCGGGTTTAGTAGGATAAACAGAGCCAACAGCCGCCTTGACCTTCAAATTGCTCCATTGCGCCATAAGGTGGCAATTTTCAGCATCCGTGATAGCATCCACGGATAGCCTGGCAGGAGCCGTCAAGGCATGTTGCTCGGCTGAAGCAGCTCGGTGGAAGCCACGCCGCTTCTCCGCCGAGATGGCGGGTAGCCGGGGAAGCTTCGCGGTCGTTTGTTGTGATCTGCTGCTTCGTTCCTCTTCTCGTTCCTCTAGCCCCATTACCCTTTCGTGCAGCGCCTGCATTAGGCTCGCTCCAGTTTCTTCCTCCTCTCATGGGTTTTGTAACCCTCGCGTCCGAAATCCAGCCTTCCACGAAACGGAGCTGGCGTGCCTCGTGTCCGTCCGAGGTGCTCAGATTCCCGAGGGCCATTGTGAGCTCGTCCTTCTCCCCGTCTCGAACGAACTTCCCTTGCTGCGCTGCTTCGATATAATGTGAAGCCTCTTGACTGGTATGTCCAATTGTTCGTCCGCCCAAATGCACTTCCCGTTATAGGGTCCAAGGATCCGCCGCCCCAAGAACCAAGTCCGGCAACGGTCTGGCCAGTTCATTGTCTCGGGTTCGATCCCTTTATCAAGCAGATCATTCTCAGCCTTGGCCCACTTAGGCCGGGCTACGAGGTAGCCACCTGACCCCGTGCGATGGTGAAGCTTCTTCTTCGCAGCATTTCTCTTGTTTGTCGCTGACATCTTTTTACTCTTTTCCGATGTCTTGTAGGCCACAAATGCGGGCGATCATCTCGATCTTCTCATATTTGCCCTTAAATTCTGGTGTCTCATTTTTTTCGACATACGTATTGAGTTCTTTCTTCCAATTCCTGAATAGTTCTGCCATCTTCTTAAGAGCAAAAGACTTGATTAATGGCTCTATTACTGGCTTCTCCGGATCATCCTCTAGCGGTAGGGTAAAATTTGACTTCAGCTCAGTCCAAAGATCATTTTTCTGCATATCATTGACACAAGACACCTCAGGGTCTTCGTTCTTAGGCTTATACCATTGGTGGATGCTGATCGATCTTGTCCCTAACCGTAACCCCGACCGAGCAACAAATGCCTTCTTTGTCCGGTAGGGTTCAATCGGTTGGCCGTCGCGCGCGATTTGTATGATCTCAAACTTTTCATCCGAGCTCAACTTTTTCTTCGGGCCTCGTCTCTTTACCGAAGTTGTGCTCGATCCGGAGGGCTAGAAAAAAGAACAAAGATGAGAGTTAATTAATATGTGTACATATATACCAAAACAAAACGAGAGCTAGTCAAGACAGGCTTAACTAATATATATACCTGGCCGGACTCGGTTTGGTGATCACCGGAGCCGTCCTCACGGTCTACTTCCTCACCCTCTCCTTCTTGCACCGGCATTGGGTCATCGGAGCCATGTAAATCATAGCCAGCTGCTTCTTCACCCTCTCCTTCCAGACCATCGTTGTCGTTGAGAAACATCACCGAGTAGACGGCATCACTTCCTTGTGCGATTATGTCCCTCAACAACGCTTCTTGTGCTTCGTCTCGGGGGGTGTCCATAGTTTCTACAAATATTTACAACATAGCAATTATTATTCAAACATGACAGATATGGATATATTAGTGCCAACGTAGAACTAGCTAGCTAATCACAATAAGGAATCATATTAGTGGCCTCGACGCTGCTTCTCTAGGGTTTGGGGTGGCCTCGACAACGCTTCAAGGGTTAGGGGTGGCCTCGAGAACGCTTCAAGCTAGGAGGGGTAGTGACATCGACCCCCCACGTGTTGAAGCTATCGGGAGGGGTCGGCGTTGAACAGTACATCTATGTCCCACAAGTGACGTGGGCATCGACGCCATGTAGGGTAGAGGGTCGTGGATCGCCGAGCGGTCGAGGTCAAGGGTCGAAGATCGCCGAGGGTCGGGAGGTTGCCTAGTGTCAAAGGATTCAACAAAACCATGTCTTCATCATTAGGAAATAACAGGTGCATGATGGTGCGAAGCTCTCCAAAGTTGTTTTGGAGCGGAGTCCCAGATAGGATAATTAGCTTTTTGGTACAAAGTTCAGCAAAAGGCAAATTATCCTATCCGGACTCCATTCCGTAACAACTTTGAGGACTTCGCACCATCATGCCATGGTTACTTCCTGCTAATGATGAAGCCATGGATTTCTTCAATACTTTGACACTATAGGAACCTCGACCTGAAACCTTCGACCCTTGACCCCTTAACGACCCTCGACCCTCTACCCTAGTTCCCGACCTCGACCCTCGGCGATCCTCGACACCCTTGTTATATCGACAACGACGCAACATACATATACATGGGAAAATAATGTTATCGGGGAGGGGTATCGTACCCCCCCTCGTGTCAAAGTTTCTTCTTTCTCCTCAATTCCTTTCTTTCTTCTTCTCCTCTTCTTTTCTTCTTATCCTCAAGAAAGGAAAATAAGGAAAAGGAAGAAAAGAGGAAGAAGGAAGAAGGAAGAAGAAAAAAAAGGAAAAAAAAGGAGAAGAAGAAAAGAATAGAGAGAAGAAGAAAAATAGAAAAAAATTCTATTTTTCTTCTTCTCCTCTATTCCTTTCTTCTTCTCCTCTTCTTTTCTTCTTTTCCTCTCATTCTTTTCTTCTTCTTCTTCCTTCTTCCTTCTTCCTCTTTTCTTCCTTTTCCTTATTTTACTTTTTCCTCTACACTAACCTAATTAAAATGCACTAACCTTTTCCTGCACTAACCTAATTAAAATTGTAACTTTCTATATATGAACAAAAACTAAACTAATAAAAATAAAAAACATATACATTATAGCCACATACACATATACATCACATGCATATGAACAAAAAATAAACTAATAAAAATAAAAAACGGGGCGGCTCGACGGCGGTGGCTCACAATGGGCGGCCGGCGAGGGCGATAACGGCGGCGGCGAGGGCGTCGGCGACGGCGACGACGGGCTCGGGCGGCGTGAGGTAGGGGGCGACGACGGGCTCGGGCGGCGAGGGGGGCGACGAGGACGGCGGGCTCGGGCAGGGCGACGACGGGCTCGGGCGGCGGCGGGCAGGGGCGACGAGGACGGCGGGCTCGAGGCGGCGACGGGACGGCGGGCTCGGGCGGCGCGGGACGACGGGCTCGGGCGGGGCGGGCAGGGGCGAGAAGGGCGGCGACGACGTCGAAGCGGCGCTGGCGACGACGGGCGGCGACGACGACGACGAGGAAGCGAGGCGTCGGGGCAGAGGGCGGCGTCTGCGGCGGGATGATGAACTGAATGAAATTTTCGCAAAGTCTCAGATATATAGAAAGTGCATTGGTCCCGGTTTGTGGCACGACCGGGACTAATGCCCCTTTAGTCCCGGTTGGTGCGACCAACCGGACGAAAGGCCTATTTTCAGAAGCGGCCTTTGGTCGGTTGGTGGCACCAACCGGGACTAAAGGGCCCCTTTAGTCGGTTGGTGCCACCAACCAGGACCAAAGGCCATGTGCTGCCCAGCGCCAAATGTTTAGTCCCACTCGCTAGTTGAGAGGAGCCGCACCAGTTTATAAGGTGCGGTGCGGCTCCCTCTCGAGCTCCTCTCTAAAGCAAGCTTTGGGCCTAACTCGCCATCTGTGCTGTGGGCTGCTTGGCCTTCATGGCCTGAATCTCGCCCATAGGGTTTCTAGTCGTATTCAGGCCGTGGGGTCCAAAGAGGTGGCACTTTTTTTGCTTTATATTTTATGTTTTTTGCTTTTAGTTTTAGAAAAATATGAACTTTCTATTAGTGCCATTAGTTTTAAAATTTGAAAACACTTTTTTGTTTTCTTTGTTGCTTTATTTATTTTATTTTGTTTCTACTTACAACAAAATACTTATTGTTGCTATTTTTATTTTTTTCAAGTTTTTTGTTTTGTTTTCTGCATCATTTATTTTCTTTTGGTTTTTGCTTTATTTTTAATTCTTTTTGCTTTTAGGTCAGCAAAATTATAAACTTTCTGTTAGTGCTTTTAGTTTTAGAAAAATATAAACTTTCTGTTTGTGCCATTAGTTTTAAAATTGAAAACACTTTTTTGTTTTCTTTGTTGCTTTATTTATTTTATTTTATTTCTACTTACAACAATATGCTTATTGTTGCTATTTTTATTTTTTTCAAGTTTTTTGTTTTGTTTTCTGCATTATTTATTTTCTTTTGGTTTTTGCTTTATTTTTAATTCTTTTTTGCTTTTAGGTCAGCAAAATTATAAACTTTCTGTTAGTGCCATTTATTTTAGAACAATTATAAACTTTCTGTTTGTGCCATTAGTTTTATAAAATTTGAATTATTTGAAATTTGTGTGAATCACAAGTTTGTGAGCTCAACAAGGCGTAGAGGGACGGGCTTATAAACGGTGTGAGCGCCCTTGGTTGGCGAGGTTTTCAAATTCATAGTTTTCAAATGAACTCTGAAAAAGTTGGCATAGCATGTTCATGAACAAAACGAACAATGGTATCATACTCGTGTGTTACAAAGTTGGCATGGTATCATCATAATAGTTATGGAGAAAGTCTTCACTTTTTCTTCGCTTGTGTCGTTTGCTTATTGCGCCGTAACCATGGATAATCTTCATCGCTTATCGGATGCTTGGGTCAGCCTTGACTTTGAAGGGGGAATTTCATGAAACTTTTCATACTCTTGAGACATGTCATCTTGCCCTCCACTCCCGTGGATGTCCCTTTTTCTGAAAGAACTATGTGGCGCTTTGGCTCATTGTATGATGTATTCGCTTCCTTATCTTTTCTTTTCCTCGGTCTGGTAGACATGTCCTTCACATAGATAACCTGTGCCACATCATTGGCTAGGACGAACGGTTCGTCGGTGTACCCAAGATTTTTCAGATCCACTGTTGTCATTCCGCATGTGGGTCTACCTGCATACCCGCCTCCCGACAGATTGACCCACTTGCACTTAAACAAAGGGACCTTAAAATCTACTCCGTAGTCAAGTTCCCATATGTCTACTATGTAACCATAATATGTGTCATTTCCCTTGTCGGTTGCTGCATCAAAGCGGACACCGCTGTTTTGGTTGGTGCTCTTTTCATCTTGGTCAATCGTGTAAAATGTATTCCCATTTATCTTGTATCCTTTCCAAATCATTACAGCCGAAGATGGTCCCCTGGACAACAAGTACAACTCATCACAAACAGCGCCGTCACCTCCGAGACGTGTTTCCAACCAACTGCTGAAAGTCCTGATGTGTTCACATGTAATCCGATCGTCGACTTTGCTCCGGTGTTTGGAGCGCAGATCGTTCTTGTGTTCATCGACATACGGGTCACCAAGGTAGAGTTCAGAGAACTGTGTAGTGTGCTTGAGACCAAGAATATCCGCCCCTGCATATTATTGAGTCTCTTCCAAGCGTGCCTTTTCCGGTCAGTCTCCCCTCATACCGCGATTTAGGGAGACCTATCTTATTAAGGCCAGGAATGAAGTCAACACAAAACCCGATGACATCCTCTCGTTTGATGGCCCATGGAGATGCTTCCTTCGGCCTAGCACGGTTCTGAACATATTTCTTTAGGACTCCATGAACCTCTCAAAGGGGTACATATTGTGTAGAAATACGGGCCTCGAATGACAATCTCGTCGACTAGATGAACTAGGACGTGCGCCATGATATTGAAGAAGGATGGTGGGAACACCAGCTAAAACAGACAAGACATTGCGCCACATCACTCCTTAGCGTTGGTACGATTTCTGGATCGATCACCTTCGAGATATTGCATTGAGGAATGCACATAGCTTCACAATGGCTAATCGGACGTTTTCGGTAGAAGCCCCTCAATGCAACCGGAAGCAGTTGCGTCATAATCACGTGGCAGTCATGAGACTTTAGGTTCGGAACTTTTCTCCGCATATTTATTATTCCCTTTATATTCGACGAGAAGCGGTCGGGACCTTCATCTCGAGCAGGCATTGAAAGAATATTTCTTTCTCTTCTTTCAGAAGAGCGTAGTGGCGGGACCTTCATCTCGCTTCAAGGCATGCCCTCTTTTTCGTGCAAGCGTTGCAGGTCCTCTCGTGCCTCGGTGTATCTTTTGTCTTCCCATACACGCCCAAGAAGCCTAGCAGGTTCACGCAAAGGTTCTTCGTCACGTGCATCACGTCGATCAAGAGCGGACCTCTAGGTCTTTCCAAAGAGGGTAGGTCCCAAAATATAGATTTCTTCTTCCACATAGGAGCGTGATTCTCGGTGTCATTCGAACAGCTAGTCCGCCGACCCTTTCCAAAGATTACGTGTAAATCATTGACCATAGCAACGTGATCATCAGTGACGCATTGCGGGCTTCTTCCGTGATCTGCCTCGCCTTTGAAATGCTTGCCTTTCTTTCGACATTGATGGTTGGTCGGAAGAAATCGACGGCGGCCTGTACACATTCTTCCCGCAGCTTCCGGTATATACTATCGGTGTCAAGTAAACAGTGCGTGCATGCGTGGTATCCCTTGTTTGTCTGTCCCGAAGGTTTCGAGAGCGGGCCAATCGTTGATGGTCACGAACAGCAACGCCTTTAGGTCAAATTCCTCCTTTTGTGCTCATCCCACATACGCACACCGTTTCCATTCCACAGCTGTAAAAGTTCTTCAACTAATGGCCTTAGGTACACATCAATGTCGTTGCCGGGTTGCTTAGGGCCTTGGATGAGAACGGCATCATAATGAACTTCCGCTTCATGCACATCCAAGGAGGAAGGTTATACATACATAGAGTCACGGGCCAGGTGCTGTGATTGCTGCTCTGCTCCCGAAAGGATTAATGCCATCCGCGCTTAAAGCAAACCATACGTTCCTTGGGTCCTTTGCAAACTCATCCCAAGATTTCTCTCGATTTTTCTCCATCTGCGACCCGTCGCGGGTGCTCTCAACTTCCGTCTTTCTTACGGTCCTCACTGTGCCATCGCATCAACTTGACATGCTCTCCGTTTTCGAACAGACGTTTCAACCGTGGTATTATAGGAGCATACCACATCACCTTCGCAGAACCCTCTTCCGGAGGCTCGCCGTCAACATCACCGTGGTCATCTCGTCGATCTTATACGCAATGCACCGCATACCGGGCATGCGTTCAGATCCTTGTAGGCACCACAGAGAGGATGCAGTCATTAGGGCATGCATGTATCTTCTCCACCTCCAATCCTAGAGGGCATACGACCTTCTTTGCTGCGTATGTCTTGTCGGGCAATTCGTTATCCTTTGGAAGCTTCTTCTTCATTATTTTCAGAGCTTCTCAAATCCTTTATCGAGCACACATTCTCTGCCTTCCATCGCAGCAATTCGAGTACGGCACCGAGCTTTGTGTTGCCATCTTCGCAATTGGGGTACAACCCTTTTTGTGGTCCTCTAACATGCGATCGAACTTCAGCTTCTCCTTTTGACTTTCGCATTGTGTCCTTGCATCGACAATGACCGGCGGAGATCATCATCATGGGGCACATCGTCTGGTTCCTCTTGATCTCCAGCAGCTTCGCCCGTTGCAGCACCATCGTGCACATCGTCAGTGCATCTTGATGTTCAGAGCATCACCGTATTCAGGGGCACATAGTTGTCGTCGTACTCTTCTTCCTCGCCGTCTTCCATCATAACCCCTATTTCTCCGTGCCTCGTCCAAACATTATAGTGTGGCATGAAACCCTTGTAAAGCAGGTGGGTGTGAAGGATTTTCCGGTCAGAGTAAGACTTCGTATTCCCACATATAGGGCATGGACAACACATAAAACCATTCTGCTTGTTTGCCTCAGCCACTTCGAGAAAAGCATGCACGCCCTTAATGTACTCGGAGGTGTGTCTATCACCGTACATCCATTGCCGGTTCATCTGCGTGCATTATATATAATTAAGTGTGTCAAAAATCATTACAGAACATCATGAATAGATAATTAAGTGACCAAATTAATAGAAGTTCATCATCACATAAAACCAAAGTACATACATAGTTCTCATCTAACAACATAAAGCTCGCAGAGTATCTAAATTAATTAAACCATACATTGAAACTATGTAAAACATTTCAATGTGAAAACAAATACGATCATAATCGCAACCAAGGTAACAACTGATCCAACGGCATAATGATACCAAGCCTCGGTATGAATGGCATATTTTCTAATCTTTCTCATCTTCAAGCGCATTGCATCCATCTTGATCTTGTGATCATCGGCGACATCCGCAACATGCAACTCCAATATCATCTTCTCCTCCTCAAGTTTTTTATTTTTCCTTCAAGAAATTGTTTTCTTCTTCAACTAAATTTAACCTCTCGACAATAGGGTCGGTTGGAATTTCCGGTTCAACAACCTCCTAGATAAATAAAATCTATGTCACGTTATCGGCATAATTTTCATAAACAATAAATGAACCAATAGTTATGAAAAGATAATATATACCACATCCGAATCATAGACAGGACGAGGGCCGACGGGGCGGATACCAAAACCATCGCACTATATAAGATGCAATAATAAAAGTAAGAAAATAATACAAGTAAGAATATTTTTCCTTTCGGAAAGAAGATAAGAACAAGAGGCTCACCACGGTGGTCTTGGCGATGAGATCGGCGCGGGTGATCGACGGCGGTGAAGACGGGACGGGCGTGACGGACCGCTAAACCTAGACAAATATTGAGGAAAATGGAGGTTGGAGGTCGAGCTTGAGAGGAGAAAGCTTAAGTAGTGTGGCTCGGGCATTTCATCGAACACCTCATGTGCATAGGAGGTGAGCTAGAGCACCACAATGCCCCCTCGCCGGCAAGAGAAAAACAGAGCAATGGAGTGCTCGTCATGAGCGAGGGGTATATATAAGCAGCACTATTGGTCCCGGTTCGTGGCATGAGCCGGGACTAAAAAAAGCCTTTGGTCCCGGTTCATGCCACTAACGGGACCAATAGTGGTGGGTCAGAGCCAGGACCATTAGTCCGGTTCGTCCCACCAACGGGACCAAAAGGTCCGGATGAACCGGGACCAATGGCCCACGTGGCCCGGCCGGCCCCCTGGGCTCATTTAACCGGGCAAATAGCTCCATTGGTCCCGGTTCTGGATTGAACCGGGACTAATGGGCTAAACTGCCCTGGACGAAAGCCCCTTTTTCTACTAGTGTGAAGTACAAGAACAATTGCGTTACTGAAAACAACCACGTGCGTGCATGCACTTGATCACTTAGGGTACACGAACAAAACCATCCACGAAAGTTCTACCACTGAAAACAACCACCGGACGAGGTCGATGGCGCACGTACGTGGTAACTCGTGTGGCTTAGTTGCACCACCATGCATGGATATGCATGGTTCGTTGTCGTTGGTTGGTTGGTGTTGGTGTGTGGGTAGGAACTATAGCTAGGAGCTGAGGAAGCAGCAGGATGGATGAGGCAGTATCATGGATCTCTGTCGCGTCAGGCTTTGGTTCGTGTCGACGATCGTGTCGTGTGTTCATGCGGTTCCCGTAGGATAGGAGGACAATCAAACATGCATGCACACCTGGACTGCATGCCCATCGATTGGTCTGCCCGCTGGTTCGCACTATCGACCCACCGGTTAGTTGGATATAGACAGACGGATGGATATGATGTACTAGCTGGCTGCAAATCACTTTACTTCGCTCATGTCACTTAACTGGGACTCGAAAGATGGGTGATGTCATTAAATTAAGTAGACACTTACAATTATAAACATTATTTTTGGCTAAACAAGATTGCCATTTGCCACTAAGAAAATTTGCAAAATGCACTTTTTGCAAAGAAAATCTATACTTCCTCTGTTCCTAAATATTTGTCTTTTTAGATATTTCAAATGGACTATCACATACGGTTGTATATAGACATATTTTGAAGTATAGATTCACTCATTTTGCTCCGTATGTAGTCACTTGTTGAAATCTCTAAAAAAAAACAAATATTTAGAAACGGAGGGAGTAGATAATAAGTTATGTAATTCGTACCTTCTGTACATAACCCACTTCGTGTTTTTCTTACTGTTTCTCTCGAAGATGCTCGTAGGAGCAGGGTATGTCTGCGTGTATTCATAGAGGTGCGTATATGTGTGTGTGTGAGCTTCTGCTTTTGCACTGTGTTTTTTAAAAACAAACCTAAATTGACAACAGAAGGATCTACTTCAAGGGTGTATATGGAAGGAGAGAAACAATAAATACTTCAGGGGTGCGCCCCCAACTTTTGAATCCTGGTGGGCTAGATTTAAAGAGTGCTTTGCCCTACTCCAACACAGAAGCAAGAAAAGCCTAGTTCGATTCGTTACTTCTTTTGTGGACTCTTCTGTCTAGTGTACCCTTTGTATTCCTTGTGGCACCTTGTTTGCACTGCTCTGCTCCTCCTCTTAGAGCCATATATGACTGGGAAGCCTTAAAACCCGTTTGCATTGCTCTCCTCCTCCTCTTAGAGCATCTACATCCGGACATAACAAATATGACCCCTTAAACGCCCGCGGACGCACCCAGTTAGTAACCGGGCATGTCCGTTTTAAGCCCCTATTTATCCGCCCGCGCAACCATAGTCCTCATTTTTTCTCTCATATGTCCGGTCACTTGCACGTGATTGGTGGAGATGAAGAGAGAAAAATAAAAGAATGAATAAAGAAAGAGAAAATGTGGTCCGGGGTGAGGCCATGTCCTACGTGGTGGAGGGCCCGGGCGCGTCTGCGAGCCTTCATATCCTTCCCATATTTGAAATGGATATGAGGATTCGCGGACAGCCCGGACGTATATGGATGATATGAGGAGTCTGTCTGGGTCACGTTTTTCCTTCTCTCTCCTGTCCGATCACTGACCGGACGTGTCCGCGGGTGTATGATGGATGGTTTGAGACGTCCGAGTGTAGATGTTCTTAGAGCCATATATGGCTAGGGAGCCTTAAAACCCAATTGTAAATCTGTAAATATTTTTTGGTTAATATAAGTCAGTTGTAGCCTCTCCTGCTGCCATTCATAGTTTAAAAAACAAACAGGATCTACTCGACATCTACATAAGTATATTCTTTTGTAAATGTTCAAATCAAAATGTGTAACTTTTGCTAACTTCGACAAAATTTGTTCATATGTACAGAAGTTCCAAAAACTCTCTTCGCATACGCTTTTTTTTATTTTTTGCGGGGAACCATCTACTCCGTCTGAAAGTTGTTATAGAGTTGCCTCATTTAATTTGGATTGGGGGGGGGGGGGGGGTACCTACTTTGCTGTTAGGCGCGTGAGAAATGTACTTATAAGTATTTTCCCCTTGTTTCGGTTAAAATTGAAGTTAAGAAATGCCACTATTCCAGCTGTTGTACATAAAACCATGTCTTTTCTTATCCCTCGCAAAGTTATAGTATCAAACTGACAGGCGAAACGCCGATGAAAAGGTACGACGTAGAATATAGGGCCGTTTGCCCTTTACCCACACATCCTTCTCTTTCAACGCAGCTATCATTTGGTTATAGTACGTATCTCTTGTGTTGATGTAATAACATCTACCTGCCCCCGTTGGAGAAGGACAAGAACAAGTCTGCTTGTGGTCATGTTTTTTCTGCCCTATTAACATGTTTGTCCTGCCTCCTTAACCATGGAAAAAATTGTGGTAACATCATTTTACTTGACAATATAATTAGAAATTTTGTGTAGGTCAAGGTTTAAATATATTCACACCAGGCATGTATATTCTAGTTGAAATGGACCTAACCTTTTTTGTTGTATCTGTTTGACACTCGGGTAAAGAATTAATAAAATACTTTCATGTTTCTAAATGATCGAGTGCCCGAAAAGTCTCCTGATGACAGAATCTTAGATGAATTCATTCGTTATCAGGTTACTAGCTGCGTTAAAAGAGACACGGGCAAGATGATGCCAGTGTATTGTAGAGGCGAAATGAAGATGCGCACCTTGCATGTTTGGTGAAGATGATATATTTCTACACTATATTTTGCTCGGATCATGTGGATGGAAGATTTTTTGTTGTCGTGTTCTCATTTATGCATTTTAATCTAGCATTAGGTGGTTTGCCTAGTTAACAAACCTCCCAAAATTAAATTTTGAGACGATCATGAATAAAACAAAAGGTGTCACTTTACAAGAAAGAGATGTGTCCAATTTAAATATTGAACTATGAGGCCAGGTCAGATTTAAACCCCGGACTATGAAGCCATTCATATATAAACCTTGAACTTATAAATTAATTAATTTCATCCATGTCTTGATTTTAGATAGTGTTTTTTGCATTTCGTATTGTCAAAACTTGCAAATTTGCTCCTCTCTAAAAAAGCTTGCAGAGTCATATCTCCCTAAAAAAAACTTGCCAATTTGTATCTCTCTAAAAGATCTTGCAAATTTGTAAATTTTCCGTGAAAAAATGGAACTATGTGTCAGCCCAACACCCATTCGTATATATATTTACGGATGGGTGTTGGGCTGCCAATTAACGTTGCGTACTTGGCTACTGCCACGGGTGCATGCACCTGTTTTCAGACTGGCCATAGTGGGAATAACTTTAAGAGTAACATATTTCCTCTGTTCGGTAAAGAGTGTAGATTTGGCTTTACAATTTGTCAACAAAAGAGTGTACTTCTATCTTTTCAATGCACTTTAAAATAGAAAAAAAATGTTTCTCTCTCATCACACAATAATCAAGACCAATAACATTCTACACATGGTTTTTTAAATTTTTACATGCACTTAGCTCATTGGGGGTTGAGTAATTAAAGAGGAGAGAGATGGTGGCTTGCACGTTTCCAATTCATTTTTTTTACTCTGCTCCATAATTTGTCCTAAAATTTCTATATGTACATTTCCACCGGATGGAGGGAGCAAGTTCCAACTAAGCAAAATTGTCTATGTGGCATTGAGTTAATGAGAAGAGAGGCAAATTGAGTAACTCAGCTAGTTAGTGTAACATCACATACCCCAATACAATATGAGTTTATAACCTAATAGATGAAGATTTGAATGACACTACTACCAACTATGAAGGTAGTAACATAGCCTAGGATAATGTGTATGTTACTCTTGAAGTTAGTCTCCACTATGGCTACTCTCATATGGCATTGTACATAGTTACTGCAAATAATCGATGTGCGTGTCTTGGGGTTGCTAGGCTGCCTGGCTTTTGCACCCAATACTTGGTGGGTAGGCAAAGCACTTACTTCCTCTGGTCCTTTTTAGTTTGCATATAAGTTTCGTCCGAAGTCAAAATAACTCTACTTTGACCAAACTTATAGGAAAAAGTATCAATATTACAATACCAAATCAATATTGTTAGATTCATTACAAAATGTAGTTTCATACTCACATCTATTTATTTTTGGAGTAGTATATATATATTTATTGATTTGCATAGTAGTATATTGTAGATATTGATATTTTTTAATATAAATTTGGTAAAACTTTGTAAAGTTTGACTTGACACAAATCTAATATGCAGAGTAAAAAGGACTGAAGAGAGTAACTAAGGACTATTAATTCATAAATAAATCATGATGATAGCAGAAACAATATTAATTTCCTAATTATATTTGAACATGTGAGCACATACTAAGCACAAAACTGTAAATTATATGAAACATCATGTACTAAACATACAGAACTATAACATCTATGAATATATGAAAACAGTAAGTATGGCTAATATGTGAACCAATTAAATAGGGGATGAATTGACATATGTCTAAGCTTGGCTCGCGTTCAACAAACACGGAGTGAGGTAGCCGGTGGCGTAGAAGCGTGCAGGAACTAGTCCTTCTCTCAAGCTCCAATAGCATGTGGGAAAAATCACTTATAAGGAGGTCCCAACTCTTCTCCACTCCCGGGTGGCACTAAACTTCCCACCATATCATTACACCCCACATGGGCCTTTGAGATTTTTCAGGGAATTATTTCATTTATGGTGCCAAGGGTAGTCTATAATTCAACAATTAAGACATAGTCGTTGGATGGGGGACAAGTGATGGACGATGGATAAGGGGTAGTGCAGTGCACCGGTCGCTCCCGATGGACTACTCAGAATAAAACATAGATGTAAAGAGCCTTACGAGATTTTTTTTCAGAAATAAAGATTGTTAGGAGTTTTTTTTAAATCATAATTCATATACAAAATTAAAAAATCAGTAAAAAACTAAGATTCTTAGTGTCATGTGGAAAACGAAAAATATATAAGCATGCATTTCTTGTCATTTTGTATTGAAGGTAAGTTATCAGTTTTATTCTTTGCGGATTATCAATCAATAACATTCCCTTCATTCATGGTATTTTATTACTATATTTTAAATTTTTTTGTGAAAAAGGCATCCAGATCTCTTGCAAAGGTTCATCAGAAGTACAAAGCATCCTAAACATAATAAAAAAAATTACATCGAGATACTTAGACCACCAAACGACCAATACTTAAAACAACCGCCATGAGGTTTGGAGGGTGTGGCGAATTATACAAAGCAATGACAAAATATATCATCAACCAATATGACTCTATTGCGCGGATGACATAAATAGTCATTACTGTTTCTGAAATTCTGCGTACAGGTCCATCTAATTACTATTTTTGCATACAGTTCATAGCCTTCAAAACATCAGAGTATATTTGAAGGCTGCAAGTACGATTACATTTTAACGGTTTTATGAAGTTTAGCATTCAAGTCAAGCTGACTACAATAGTTCACATATAAAATTCGCTTTTCTTGTCATCAAGATTTCCTTTTTACCTTTCTCTTGCAAAAGACAGGGCAATATACCATTACCAATACCAGTACCCAACACTCTGCACACAGTCGTTTCATATCTCTCTCTCTCTCTCTCTCTCTCTCTCTCTCTCTCCAGCCCGCATCTTTATATAAGGGATAGGTGGCGCACTCAGAAGAATTGCGAAGCCGCTGTGCACCACACCCAAGCAAAGAAAACAGCACAACACACACCAGATCAGAGGAAGAGGGAAAGAGAGAGGCCGGGAGAAGGATGAGGCAGGCGAGCAGGTTCAAGAGGATGTGCGTCTTCTGCGGCAGCAGCCAGGGCAACAAGAGCAGCTACCACGACGCCGCCATCGACCTCGCCAACCAGCTCGTACGTACCACTCATCAACTCATGCATCCATCCCCTCTTGATTAGCAGCACAGTTAAGCTCCTGATCCTCGATTAATCGCAAAGGGGCTGTGTTCAATTGCTGAATGATTCTGCACCCTAGCTAGAGCAAAGCGGGGAGACTTTTAGCGCACTAATTGCTGCATGATTAAGCAGTTAGTCTGTCTGTTGGTCTGGGCCTTGATGAGATGATTAAGAAGCTTGTACTAGTACATGCGCACCTGCTGCACATGCATGGGCGGCCTTCCCTCCTCGCTCGTTGACATTGATCTCCTTAATCTGCACAGATTAATGACATGTGAAATTTGTTTGCATTCAGACTGCAAGTTCTTTTTAGACTAGTAATGTGTCCGTGCGTTGCAATGGATCCAATGTACAATAGTACTTGTTCACAAACTTGGAAAAAACACTCTAGTTTTGATATACATATATAGCTAAAAATACATTATGTTTTACTTAAAATATATTGCTTAGTTATAGAATAATTTAAAAGAGAGATGTGGTTGGTTTCAAAATACTAAGGGATTTTTACAAATTGAACTACATGCGGAGTAAAATGAGTGAATCTACACTCAAAATATGTCTATATACATCTGTGTGTAGTTTATTTTAGAATCTCTTAAAAGACTTATAGTTAGAAACGGAGGGAGGGAGTAGATAAATAGATACCGTGTCAAACTAGATACTGTACTCTTTTCCAGTACGTGAGATCGATGATCTTACTACTTGCCAGCAGCTCTCAGTGCAGCACTGGTAATGGTAGGGCAGAGCTGCCTACTCGTGTCGACTGGTAAATTAATTATATATTCCACTAGCCAAGTTGAAGGAGCTGTAGCCAATTAATCACGTGCCCGGTCCGGGGGTCTGATCCCATGATGGCAAAGGCATCCGCAAATTAAAGCCCTCGCTCGTCGGCTTCAGTTCTCCTCCGGTAGTATCGGCGGATGCATGCATCATCACTAGGCCAGGCGGTACAGCTACACAGTACGTAGAGTACGTAGTACCACCTACCTACCCCCACGGCATTCAACATGTGTAGGTTATTTCACTCATTACTAGTATTACTGTACAAGGAATTCACTCTCGATCACGTACGTACGTACGTACGAACTGTCGGACCGGCTTGAACGTGCGTACTTGCTGCCAGTCAGATCTCAAATGTACTTGCGTTACGTACGTACGGTGTGTACGTAGCTAGGAGGTAGCTGAGCAACGTTGGATGCAGGTGGGCGGGGGCATCGACCTGGTGTACGGCGGCGGCAGCATCGGGCTGATGGGGCTCGTCTCGCAGGCCGTCTACCACGGCGGCAGGCACGTCATCGGGTAATAAGTTGCTACTGTATAATATTACTACCACCACTGTATTTCAGCCATGTATTTGTACTAGTTCATCATAATCTTGTGTCGTCTTGGTGACTAATTGTTCTACTACGCGCGTGCAGGGTCATTCCCAAGACTCTGATGACCCCCGAGGTATGCACTGCACTGCTTGTCTCCTACAACTTATTACAGTAGTACTAGTATTTCATCGGAACAGAAAGAAGCATGGCATGCTCATACATTCCGAGCCTCGGTCATGACACTAGCACCTCACTGAATCTTTTGGAATGCCCACCTGTAGTAGTAGCTCCTACTAGCTAGGACTAACTAATTAGTCTATTCGCACGAGTGTTTCCTTGTCCTAAGGCTCGTCACAACGAGAAGTATCATTATTATTCATACGATATTATTATATGATGCTACCTTCATAATGCATAGTATTATTGTTTAGTAACATAGTAACCTCATTTATTGTCATGCATGACACACACTGATACACCATGATACAGTATCATATCATGACACATGACATGCAATCCTTTTTTTTTTTGTCACATCAGTTAAAAATGTCTAATTGACATGTATGATACTCACTTCATTCCTAAATATATGTCTTTATAGAGATTTTACTATGAACTACATACGAATGTATATGGATGCATTTTAGAGTATATATTCACCCATTTTGCTCCGTATGTAGTCCATAGTACATAGACTTATATTTAGAAACAGAGGGAGTACTATCATACCCTCGTTGTGACTAGCCTGACCCTAGGAAACACAACACACCCTGAACAGAGCTAGACGTATAAAATTGAGAAAACAATGCACAGAATCACCAAACCCCACGTACGGTACGGGAGCACCCGCAGATCCAAGCCGGGCGTGAGCATAAACAACGGGAGCAGCCGCAGCTTTGCGTGCGATTGCGTGATGATTCCGTTCCCCGGCCAGAACAAGCAGACAGACAAACATGTATGCTTCCCTTGGAATCTAAATATCTACAGGCCGAGAGAGACATGCTCCTCGATCGGACGAACGTTCTTAAACTGAGATTTTCTCGGTGTGTCATGCTTAGCCCCGTACAGACACAGACAGGCGTGCTAATCACTCGCTCGCTCACTGTCAACAGCTGATCCGGGCACCCTGGACTCTCACTCACTCACTGTCCAGCTGAGCGCATTCACTAGCTTATCATGTGCACTGCAGAGCACAGACACGGTACTGCTCTGCTTGGACGTGTCTGGTCTGGTACTCGGCAGCGTCTCAGCTCGATCGTGGAGTTTTTAACAGCGGCGCGACAACGCTCTGCTAACATGGACTAGCTGCTGCTTACTATAGTAGGCCCCATGCTGTTACTAACACCTCTGCGGGCTGCAATGCATGCAGTGCAACTTGCACGCCGCGCAGCGTTGGCTGTAGTATTAGTAGTAGTAGATGCCTGTCAGAACGTCGTGACCGCACCCACACCCACAACCGCACAGAACAGGAGTAATGTCGTCGACTTCCTTCTCCCGCGCGCCCGGCAACGGCAAGCAATCCATCTTTGTCCTGTTGCGTGCCGACATGCGCAATGACGCGCCATCATCATACGCACGCACAATTAAGCTCTGCATGCATCTGCATTTTTCTGCTGCATGCTGCGTTTGCGCCAGCCAATGGATAAATCAAATCGATGGTCCTTGATTGTCTTTGTGGCAGATCGTCGGGGAGATGGTGGGGGAGGTGAGGCCGGTGGGCGACATGCACCAGCGCAAGGCCCAGATGGCCAGCCTCTCCGACGCCTTCATAGCCCTGCCCGGTACGTACTACGTGATCATTGCTTCGTTGATTACCGCACTGCATTGCATCTCCTCAGCCTGTCGGTCACGTCAGACATCTGGCCCCCAAATTCATGGGCTCTGTACGTAGTAATCCTAAATGCTTCTCTGGCATGTTTGTTAGTTGACGGATGCAGCTTAAATCTGATGTGTTTTGCGGTTGATTAAGGTGGGTACGGGACGCTGGAGGAGCTGCTGGAGGTGATCACCTGGGTGCAGCTAGGGATCCATCACAAGCCGGTACGTATGCGCGCCAACTGACAGACTCAACATGCATGCATGCATGATAGCTGAGGCTAAATTTAGCATCGTGGAGGGGTGAAATCAATGAAGCTGTGCTGATTGTTTCTTCAGGTCGGCCTGTTGAACGTGGAGGGGTACTACGACTCGCTGCTCACCTTCATCGACCAGGCCGTGGAGGAGGGCTTCATCAACCCCGCCGCCCGCCGCATCATCGTATCCGCCCCCACCGCCCACCAGCTCATGGACAAACTGGAGGTGCGTGCAACTGAAACTTAACTGCATGCAGAAATTCAGAAACATTCTACAGCCAATTTAAGTGTCTTGGATTATATCTGATTGCCATCTAATAGTACTTGTGCATTATTAATCCCCTGCCAGGAGTACGTTCCTTACTACGAAATGGTCGCGGCCGGGCTGGACTGGGAGGCGGATCGCCCAGACTTCTGATCGTCGAGCAGGCATTCGCCATTTCTGTCAGCGTGTGGCATGCGGATCGAACGAACGGTGTGCTAAAGATTAGCCTAAGATAATAGCTAGTTCAGTTGTACTCGATCGGTCTCGATGGCCTATATATGGGCTTCTTCATGTTAGGGCGTGGTCAATATGAACTTCCGGCCGGTAGCAGGTAGCTAGTGCCCAACCTTTATCTGTCTCATTAAGTCAGTCATCAGTATTAGTTCTGAAGATCCAGCAGCCGAGATTCACTGAAGCAGAGTGCACTTCTTGGCAATGAATAATAGTAATCTGTATCGGTAGAGATTAAACCCAAAGATTATTCGGTTATTTGAAGGCAGTTGTTTCATCTTTTTTTTCTTGAGAAAGCAAGTTTAAGTTGTAAGTTAGCTGAAGCTGATGTACCCAAAAACGAGAACAACTAACCAATGAGTACTCCTTCGGGAGCCCCGCAATGGTCACTTTGGGTGGGCTGGGAGCGAGCCACTTGGTGCGCACTCAGCCGCCACCACTAGTCATGCTCTGGGTGCTTCCTCCGTTTTTTTATTTTTGTTTACACGTTTTCGGCTTTTAAATTATTTTTTTGGCTTTTCAGGTTTCACTTTACTTTTCTTAGGTTTTGAAAAAAAATCCGCACAAAAAACGTGTGTTTTGCCCTTCCACGAGAGGCATAGATTTATTTCTCGCGGAAGCACGTATTTACTTCCGTGAGAGGCCTCGTCATGCGTGCCTCTCGGAAAAGAGAAAAAACATGTTTTTCTTTTCCCCCTTCCTTTTCCGAGGGGCACGACTGTGCCCCTCGCGAAAGCAAATCCGTGCCTTCACAGAAAAAAAATCCTTGCCTCTTGCAAAAGAAAACAAAACAGTTTCTTTTTCCTTCCACAAGAGGCACGGATTTGCTTCCGCGAGAGGAAAAAAAAAGTGTGTTTTTTTTCCTTCCGCGAGAGGTAGGGATTTACTTTTGTGGAGGCACGAATTTGTTTTCGTGATGTGCCTCTCGGAAAAGGAAAAAAAAAGGCGTTTTAATATATTTTTTCTTCCGTGAGAGGAACCGATATACTTCTCGTGGAGGCACGGATTTGTTTCCGCGATAGGCACAGTCGTGTCCCTCGAAAGAGAAAAAAGTTTTTTTTTTATTTTCCTTCCACGAGAGGCATAGATTTACTTCTCGTGGAGACACGAATTTGCTTCCGCGAGACACACAGTTATTCCTCTTCAGAATGGGAAAAAAGTGCTCCTGGTTTGATATTTTCGTCCAGTTTTGTTCACGATAATAAAAAGTTCTTCGAAACCTATCAATATGGATCTAATTTTAAAGACCACAATATGAGAAATCCAATGTTGAAAACGATTCGATATTTGAACGAATGGTTTAAGAGATAAAACATTTTGAATGAACGAATCAGTAAAAAAAGCTCTCATATTGCGACAAGTGACGCGCATGCAGTACGTACTTGTCGCAATATGAGAAGATGAGAGTGGCATCTGCATAGAGTACTCTTTAATTATTATGTTCGCGCAAAAACAATCCCGAGTTAGTTTTACTCCAGGATTAAGCCCATATGAGCCCAGAAAACTTTGCCACTGGTGCATGGAATTTGATCCAAACAAACTTCGAATTGGGATTTCTTATTGGATCAGGAATCCCATTGCATTTTCATCCTTTTCCATCTTTGCCGACTAGCTTTATCTTTTTTTTAGAACACTATGAATGATGCCTCGTACTACCGGGCGGTGCTGCAAAAAAAAAAAAAATCACACACGTGACAAGTGTGGGAAACAAAAGGCAACCACATCGTTGATCCAAAAAGAAGAACATTATTTAAGAAAAAAAAACAAGAACAACACTCAATCGACTTCAAGCACTAACCTTAAGCAGAAACCAGAACATTTAACTAGTCGAGATGGAGACAATTCCTAACATAAGAATTCATGGTATCACTAGTAGAAAAACGGGCTATAGTCCGGTTCGTAAGACCCTTTTAGTGCCGGTTCAGGAACCGGCACTAAAGGGTGGGGACTAAATCTCCCCCCACTAGTCCCGGCTCAGCACGAACCGGCACTAACGGCCCACCATGTGGAACGCGCCCGCGCCGGGGGCTGGGGGACCTTTAGTCCCGGTTGGTTTTAATTTTTTAATTTTTTTTAAATTGATTTTTTTCTTTCTGATTTTCAAATTTCCAAATTATTTGACGATTTAATCTCTAATCACCCATCATCATTGCTCAAATGTCACTAATCACATTTCATTATTTCAAATCGTCTAACTTCATGGCTGATCACCCATTCTCGCACTAATCCAGCCTGAGCACGCTTAACTTTCGAGTTCTATTCCCCCCCCATTTCCAAATCTGCACTTGTTGTTTACCTAACAATAGTAAGCTGCCAATCCTATTAACCCTCAGGTGTTTAGCTTGAGCATGAAGTCACACGTTTCACCGTTTGAGTTTGAAACTATTATTCTAAAAAACAATAATTATTTAGTAACACTAATAATTCTTGAATAAGTAGTTTGACCATGGTTTGAGTACAGTTTGACCAGATTTGACCATAGTTTGACCAAAATTTAAAAAATAAAATAATTATTTAGTAACACTAATATTTCTTGAATAAGTAGTTTGATCACAGTTTGACCAGATTTAACCAAAATTCAAAAAAACTGAAATTTGAGCATAACTTTTTTTCCTTTAAGAATTTGAGAATTCTAAAATTTGCAAAACGGCCTATGGCAGTCGAAATCGGATGCGGATTTTCGTGCTGATTTTTTTGATATATTATGCGTTTGTTTCGACATCGTATGCAAAAGATATGGTTGTTTTACTTTTTCATAACACTTTTTTGCAAAACATGTCGAAATTTATGTTTTTAAATTTTCCTAACTACTAGGTGTAGTAACATAACTACATCTTGAAGGATTTTAATTTTTGAAGTTTTTCTCATTTTCTTTTGTTTTTTTAAAACTGAAAAGGCGATACGGGGGGCGGTAGAGTTTGAAAATTGCCCTTTAGTCCCGGTTTGTGTCTCCAACCGGGACTAAAGGTTAGACCCCTTTAGTCTCGGTTTGTGATACAAACCGGGACTATAGGTTGGCCCTTTGGTCCCAGTTTGTGTCACAAACCGGGACTAAAGGGGCTCATGGGGCCCCGGTCTGACGCCAGCCTGCCACCACCCCTTTAGTCCCGGTTTGTGACACAAACCAGAACTATAGGTCACAAATGAACCAGCACTAATACATAGCCGTTCGAACCGACATTAATGGTCACATTAGTGCCAGTTAATTTACAAAACGGGACTAAAGGGCTGAACATTAGGCCCTTTTTCTACTAGTGTATCCACCATGACCATTTTCCCCAAAAAACACCATGCCTATCGCTTCAACCACGACTCTCGTCACCGCGTGCCATCTAGAGATTTGGCTGGGTCGCGGAAAAAGGAAAGGAATTGGAGGAAGAAGGTGAAGCTTGGGAGGTTTCTTGGCAATGTTGGATTCACGAGGAGGAAGAAAAAGTGTCACATCCCTAGTTCTGGTATGCTCGAGGCTAGCTAGTCATGTGTGCATCATGTTTAAATTCCATTTAAATTTGAAATGGGGATTTGTGAAACCCTCAGAATCATTTTAGGAAATGACCCAAATAAAAATTGCTCCAAAAAGGTCCAAGAAAATGCTCACGATGCCTCTGAAAATATTGGACAGAGATAAAAATCAAACCAATGTTTTTGGGAGCTCATAAGTATATATTTTGGGCATTTGGAATTAATGCATAAATATTTGCATTGGATATATATTTGTTATATATATAATATATGTCCAAAATTATGCCATTTGTTGAGGAGCTCTGGAATAATACCACTAGTTCCTACAAAAATTGGCATAAGTAAACAAAATGATTTATTATTATTATTAAATCAAACATGTGTAGGAGTTGATTGAAGCCATTGTTGTGTTCCTACCATGCCATGCCTGCTATTGCTTAGAGTGTGTCAGGTCTGATTCATTGGGAATGAATTGGACTACAGTGCTCTATGTTCTGATGCTGAGAGTGAACGTGTGAACACGATTTGGTAAAGGTAGCGGTGAGAGGCCATGTAGGAGTAGATGGTGGGTTGTCTCACTGGAACCGTCCTTAAGCACTGAGTTCTATGTATGTTGTCCAATGACTCGATACTACCACACATTGGGTTCCGGTAACTCGGCCCCTCTCGACTTATTTACCAACTTGGTCTCTGTCCAGGAGTCGCAACTAGTTTCTGGTGTTTGTAGGTAGTGTTAGTAGTCTACCAAGTGGCACCAGGCCAGGTGGGCTTGGGACAGACTAGGCACAGTGGCACAGTGTACCAAGTGGCACCCGGATGGTGGGCTTGGGAACCCTGCTCACATCGTTTGGGGCCGTGAGCGACACCCCGGCCGGATCTCCTTGCGGATGGAACCCGAATAGGCGATAAACCTGGACTAGAGTCTTGTGTGGTTAGTTAGGTCGTGGCCGAATCCCTCGCCAGGCTTCCGCTTGAAGGTTGCCGAGATACACGACGTGTACATGGTGGTAAGTGGCGAGAGCGTGTGTGAAGAAGTACACCCCTGCAGGGTTAACATGATCTATTCGAATAGCCAGGTCCGCGGTTATGGACTTCTTGGATGCTTACGTGGTACATAGACAACTTGAAGTGGATACTCTAAAATGCTCAAGACAAGTGTGAGTGCTATGGATGGCCTTCTCGTAGGGAGACGGGGACGAATCCACAGTAGTGTATTGCGAGGTGGTTAGTGGAATCGTGTGCGCCATCTCACCTAAAAGAAGTTTCTCGTAGTCGTAGAACATGATAGCCACTGAGTCAAAGCTGGCTTGCTGCAACTAAACCCCACATTACCCTCTTGATACAAATGCATGTACGATAGGATCTGATGTAATTCTTGCTGAGTACCTTTGTACTCATGTTGCTTTATTTATGTTTTTGCAGCGGAGACTTCGGTCTTACTAGTGTTCTCGTGGGCTTCGACAAGTAGCTTGTACCTCAGCTACGATCTTGATTGGTTGTTGTATATAGTCAGACTCTTCAGCCTTTTTCATTTGTAGATGTCTGTACTCAGACATGTAATGCTTCCGCTTGTTGCTTGTTTGCTCTGAATGTTGGGTCATGTGACCCCTGTTTGTAATGCTATGATGGCTCTTTGAGCCTTATCTATATGAGTTGTTGAGTTATGCTGTGATGCCTTGTTGTACAGCACATACTTGCATGTTATGCGTACGTGTAATGTGTATTGCTATGTGTGGGATCTGACTATCTAGTTGTTTATCCTTAGTAGCCTCTCTTACCGGGAAATGTCTCCTAGTGCTTCCACTGAGCCCTGGTAGCTTGATACTGCTCCGGAACACTTAGGCTGGCCGGCATGTGTCCTTCTTCGTTCCCGTGTCTGTCCCTTCGGGGAAATGTCACGCGGTGTCTACCGGAGTTCTGTTAGCCTGCTACAGCCCGGTTTACCGGTGTCCTGCTAGCCCAGCTGCTACAACCCGGATTCACTCGCTGATGACTGACACGTTCGATGCTGGGTTATGTATGCCTGTCCCTGTAAGTTAGTGCCACTTCGGGTTCACGACTAGCCATGTCAGCCCGGGTTCTTGTCATATGGATGCTAGCGACACCATCATATACGTGTGCCAAAAGGCGCCAACGGTCCCGGGCATGGTAAGGCGACACCCGTAGGAATACCGTGCGTGAGGCCGCAAAGTGATATGAGGTGTTACATGCTAGACCGGTGTGGCATAGAATCGGGGTCCTGACAAAAAGTCAAAGGGAAAAGCTATGAAATGGGGAAGAAATCCCCAATTGACGGCTCCCTACCCTTCATAACCGCACTAGATGCTAAGCAACGGCTTCGGTGCAACTCCACATGCCCCACTTCCTCTACGAGGTTTCCCACTGAAAGTGAAAATTAAAAATAAAAAAGATAAGAAAATAACTTTTGCACCCCAACTCGGCAAATAGGAAAAAAAATACAAACAACATGAAATAAAGCATTAAATTAGGATGGTGTTTGACTCACCACTACAAGAGCCACAACTGAGGGCTATTGCAGTGATCTTTGGGAAGGCAATCCCTCTCAACTTAAGCGACGAGATGGAGAGATCTGAGTCGGTTATGGTCCAGTAGGATGCTGACTGGCGGCACATGAGTCTCACTTCTCGATGTCGTGTGACGCGATGGAGTTGGTGTGCTGGAATGTAAGAGGCCTTAACAGTCCAGCCAAAAGAAAGGCGCTCCGAGAATTCATAGATACGGTGCGGGTGGCAATCATTTGTATCCTAGAAACTAAGCTTAAGTATGTAGATCAATTTGTAATCCTACTTGCCTGTGTCTGACACGAGAGGTGGGATCTTCGTGGCATGGGATTCCACTAGGGTACAACTGACAAATTTTGCCAATGATACAAACTTCATTACTGGTTTTGTATCACCTAAGAAGGGCACCCCTTGGTGGCTATCGGCGGTCTACGGGCCACAGGAAGACGAGCATAAGATTAACTTTCTATAGGAGCTCTTGGAGCATAGGATGTTATGCCCTGGGCCGTTGTTGGTCATTGGGGATTTCAATCTCATCTTATATGCGGTAGACAAAAACATTTCGACGCTGGACCGTCGGATGACGGGGAAGTTCAAGCGCTTAGTGGACAATAATGCGCTAAAAGAGCTGTTCCTGCATGGTCGGAGATTTACGTGGAGTAATGAACGGGAGGCGCCCACGCTCACCAAAATTGATCGCGCTTTCGTTTCAATGGACTCGGAGTTGGATCACCAAGATTGTTTACTACAAGCGCTCTCATCCTCGACTTCTGATCATTGGCCGCTTCATCTCGCCTTAGCAGAGCACTTGCAGTCCGAAAGGCGGTTTCTTTTTGAGAAATTTTGGGTCAATATGGAGGGGTTTATGAACGTCATGAAGGAGGCATGGGTTTGCGAGGCTAACATCACAGACCCCTTTTTGAGACTAGATACTCTTCTCAGGAACACTGCATGCGCACTTGCCATTTGGGGACAGAAGAAAGTGGGCAACATTAAACTGCAAATTGCTATTGCAAACATTGTGATCTTGAGATTTGACTGTTCTCAGGAACCGCGAATCCTGTCGGCTGAGGAGAACTGGCTCAGGAAAACCCTCAAGCATCTCGTTTTGGCTCTAGCTTCCCTTGAAAGAATGATCCCGAGACAGAGATCTAGGATCACGTGGCTTCGGGAAGGAGATGCGAACACGGAACTATTTCATCTAGTGTCTAACGGGAGGCGTATGAAGAATTATATCTCTTCTATCCAAGTTGATGGAAGGGTCATTACCGATCAACAAGGAAAAGAGGATGATTTTCACAAGGCCAATACGGATCTGTTGGGTAAGGATGTTGCTCATGACTTTACGCTCGACCTGGATGCTCTTGGTATTGCGCCAGTTGATCTCTTGGAGCAAGATTGTATTTTCCAGGAGAAGGAAATTTGGGCGGTCATTAAGGACTTGCTGTCCGACCGAGCACCTGGGCCGGATGGCTTTATTGGACTCTTTTTCCAAAAAGCTTGGGAGATTGTGAAGGTGGACCTAATTGCTGCAGTGCAAAAGCTTTTCATTGGGAATGGTTGGGGTTTTGGCCTACTTAATAAGGCTTGATCACCCTATTCCCAAATCTGCGGAGGCACGCTCGGTTTCTGACTTCCGCTCAATCAGCCTAATACATAGCCTACCAAAGTTTGCTTCGAAGCTTTTATATACTGGCACTGCAGGAAAGCTAAAGGAGTGCTCCTCAAGTTAGACATCTCCAAAGCGTTTGACTCCCTATCCTGGCCCTTCCTCTTTAAGGTGTTGCGTGCTAAGGGATTCTCGGACAGGTGGATATCATGGATTGCTACTTTGCTCACTTAGGCCAGCTCGAGAGTGGTGGTCAATGGTTCTGCAGGAGTGAAGTTCATGCATGTGAAAGGTCTCAGAAAAGGGGACTCGATCTCCCCCTTGCTCTTCGTGATTGCTATGGACATGCTTACGAAGATAGTCATCAAAGCACACAACAATGGAGTGTTGAGTACCATGCACAGATACACACCGCTGCAACGACTCTCCTTATATGCGGATGACGTTGTGTTATTCATCAAACCAACCTTGTCAGACCTGCACTTCGTGAAAGAGGCCAACGCCTTGTTTGGGTTGGCTTCCAGCTTAAAGGTGAATTATGCCAAATCTTCGGCCATCATGATCCAATCAAAGACAACGGATGAGGAGCTCATCAAGTGTGTTGCCTTGGAACACCGGAACCTTCCCTTGTACGTATCTCGGATTACAACTAAGTATCAAAGAAGTAAGAAGATCCGAGTGGCAGCCAATTTTTGATATGGCGCTGCACATCCTACCCGACTAGCAGAGAGGCTTAGTTACTAGACCTGGACGTCTCATCCTTGTGAACCAAGTCATGAGAGCGCGGCTACCCATCATCTGATGATTGCAGAGGCTTCCAAATGGGCTTTGGAGCGTGTCAACAAGGGTTGTCGCGCATTCTTTTGGGCTGGTACGGAGGAGGTTCATGGTGGGAAGTGTGTGGTATCTTGGAGACAGGTATGTCGCCCGAAGCAGCTAGGAGGGCTGGGTGTTATAGACCTGTACAAACATGGATTGCTTTAAGATTGTGATGGGAGTGGTTGAGGCGCACGAATAGGATGAGGCCTTGGCAAGGTCTCAATTTGGTTATGGACAAAAATGTGACTGCAACATTTGCGAGCCTTGTCAAATGGTAGATGAGCTCCCTCGGGCCTGCGTGCCATGTTGCCGGTTGTGCCCGTTGCTTTGCTCTTTTGTTGATACTCTTGCTATTCTGTGGTTGTTCATGTTCTGTTGTTGCTTGCGATTATTGGTGCCTTATGGCTATTAATTTAAAGTCGGAAATTGGCCTTTTCTCTAAAAAAGTATAGAACCCGACAAGGACTAGGGCGTCGTCAATGTACCGTCGACCGCTGGAACCAGGTACACTTGTCCAACCATTTGCCAAGTTCTATAGTTTTGCCTATTGTTGCACTGAGCAAAGAGGTCTTTTGCCGAGTTTCCCCCCTTAGTGCATCTCTAGCCACGCCCCAACGTGCCCCCAAAGGCCTTTTTTTGTCGCCGACGCAAAAAATTCAGCCCAGTCGCGCCCCCAGAAGCCCAATTTTCGCCGGTTAGGGCCGAATTTAGTGCCGGCGGAAACAGGCCGAACCCGGTGCGCTGGGGGTCGCCCGGGGGCGCCGGGGGAAACGTTTTTGGCGCGAAAAGGAGTGGGTCTGGCGAGTCAGCGACTCGCCACCTTCGTCGTCCTCATCGCCTCGGTTCCCGCGGGAATCAACACTGAGGCTGCCGCGCTACCGTGTCGGCCAGCCTTCCATTGATGCCTCACGGGCGGCGCAGTGAAGGCGCGGCGATGCGCGTCCTTCCCGCTCCCACCACGCGGCACACGGTGGCAGCTCTCCCACCGCCCATCAGCAGCTATAAAAGCCGTCCTCCGTTGCCGTTGAACGCACAAGCTCTCGCGACCGACGCCCTTCTCTCCACCTCTCGCCGCCGGCGCCCCTCTCTCCCACTCTCTCCCTCGCCGACAAGAATGACCGAGCGCTTCCCAGGTGATGGCGCGGCGGTGAACGGCTTCGGCCGCCGCCATCTGCACGAAGATGAGGCACACCTCCTCTACGAGGCCGACTACCCGGTGCCCCGGACATGCGGGTGCCGGGCACCTGGAGGCTCAGTGCCGACGGCGTCCCGGTGCCGCCCGCGCCCACCTGAGCTGCTCGGCGCATCAAAATCGCATGCATCCGTTCTTCGCTCTCGGATCCGCAGCGGAACCAGCTGAGTTACGCCCCCAACAGCAACACGCTGTGGACGGCGTACTTCGAGTGGCGCCACGAGGAACAGATTGCCACCACCAACGGCGCCGAGCCCCGTGGCCGCCTCAACTCCGAGGGGCGGCGCCAATGTTGGGGCGTCCCAGGCCGCACTCTCGAGGCCGTCCTCGAGCACATCGAGGCTAGCAACACGCTGCGCCTGGAGAACCCGGCGCCCCCCTCATTCTCTCGCTGCCGTGGCAGCTCCTGGACGCCATGGCGAATGGAGACGCTCTGACCTCGTATTTATCGAGCTCTAGCTCTCTTTCCTCCGGTTCACCGGCGCTCCGCCCCGTCAAGTCGGAGCCATAGGAGACGACATTTGGGCGCCGCACCCGCGGTGGCGCCCTCGTCATCAACGAGGGTGACCGCCCGTCTCCTTCTTCCTACCGCCTCGTCGGGCCGAAGACCGAGCCGAATTTGCTCCCCGTGAAGGAGCACGAGGCCATGGCCGCCGCCGACGAGACCGCCCTCAAGTGGGCGAAGGCGGACTACGTTCGCGAGCAGATGGAGTGCCAACGCCGGGCCTTCGAGGAGATCGCCACTCGGCGCCATGGACGCGAGGAGTGCGGCGTCGTCATCCTCGACAGCGTCGACGAGGAAGCGCTCGGGCCCGTCCAACCCCCTGCGCATCGGCGGCGCTGGTCAGGGGTGCAGCAGGGACGGCAGCGGCACCCAGCACGGCGGCGACGATGACGGCAACGGCGACTACACCCGGTTCTACAGGCTCCTCGGCATGTAGAAGGAGGGAGGCGGCGATGGCTAGGCGTAGTTGCAGTTTTAGTTTGTGTTTTAAATTTGTGATTTTAAGTTTTTGTACAAACATCAATGAAATCGTCTAGTTTGGACGAAATTGAGTCGTTGTTTGGCCGATTTTATGTTTCAATAACGGCGTCTAGGGGCCGACCTGGGGGGCGATAGCTGGGAACCCGATCGGCCTCACGCTGAAATTATCACCGGTTCGCTGTCAGGCGGCGCTATCTCAAGTCTCTGGGGGGCCAAACGGCTGGAGATGCTCTTAGGCACTCGGCTTTCGTTAGCTTTGCTGAGTTTTTATAAAAGGAACTCGGCAAACAGTGCGCACTGGGCAAGTTGCTGGTTCTGGTAGTGTCCTCTCCTTCATTTGACAGGAGTTCGTTTAGGATCTTTGCCTTTATTTGTGAAGGAACCGTTGAGGTTTTCCTATTTGATGTTCCCCCTTTGATAGCTTGAAATATTATCCGTCGTCCTACTGTGTAAATCATCTCAAGCTTGCCTCCACTGAAGGCTAGACAAAATAAGAAACGAAAACTAAAACTGAAGCATCAGCCAGAACAAGGCGATGCCTATTTCCCTCACACAAAAAAGGAGATGCATATTCTTCTCCAGTGCAAAACCAAGTTGGCCAAATTGTGGGCTTTGCACTCTTTGCAAGCAAGAACAAGAATCTGGAATGCATCTCTTCTTCAATTGTCGATTTGTGCTTAGACTTTGAAGGATGGTCATCAATAAATTTCATCTTGGGGGTATGGACACTTAAGATGGCACTTGGAGGAAACCGTCATGACACGGTGGGCCGACACGAGCACTCCCAATAGTTAGGCAATGTCATCACTAACCATGTTGGTCTCTTTAACCGTGTGGAATGAGAGAAACACTAGGGTATTCCGCAACAAAAATGTCCCACCGCCAATTTTGCTAAACAACATCATGTCGGACGCAAACATGTGGATCACAGCGGGTGCCTAACAACTAAGGATGATAATTTTATGTGGGTAATCATTCATGTCGTGTAATAAGGGGCACTTGTAAAAACTCTCCCTTCTCTCCTAAATTGATTGATGAGGCAAATCTTTTACCTCCATTTTGAAAGAAAAAAGCCAAAGTAGATGAACAACGTCAACAGCACATATATT
This sequence comes from Aegilops longissima, assembly GCA_021605205.1. NCBI lineage: Eukaryota > Viridiplantae > Streptophyta > Magnoliopsida > Poales > Poaceae > Aegilops > Aegilops longissima. The sequence continues at coordinate 636,973,274 of CM038679.1, forward strand.
TGCTTTCTAATAAAATACTTCCTCTGTAAACTAATATAAAAGCGTTTAGATTACTACTTTAATATTTTAAACGCTTTTATATTAGTTTACGGAGGGAGTAGTATTCAACAACATTTGCTCTGTGAAATGGAGCAAGTGCCTTTGGACACCCTAACAGACACATGGTAGGTACACAAAGTGCGTGTATATGGATATTTTATGAAGCACACTTGTAGAATATTACACGCCCATGTGCCCATGAGTAAATAATGGAGAATGGAGAAACTGGACACGGTTCTCTGGCCTCACTTTTTTTTTGAACGCAAAGGCAAAAGATTTGCCTCATTCGTTAATTAAGGGAGGAGACAAGGTTTATGTCGAAGCCACATGAGGCCCACTCAATACAAAGTCATTACTCTCGTGGCATCAAATTACTCAGGTGTTTCGCCCCCGCTAACAACCAGAGCCTAGCTTCCTCCTTCAAGTTTCGCAAGATGATCTGGGGAGCGTCGATTTCTTCTGGAAGACCCTTGCATTTCTCTCACTCCAAATGGTCCAGGTGGTGAGCAAGGTGAGGGTCGCCATCGCCTTGCTGCGCCTGGCCATATGAGTCCACCAACTACTGAGAGAGTGATGAGCCGCCCACTGGTTGGTGTTGATATCGCCAATTTACAACCAATCTCTAATCAGCCTCCACAACCGTCTAGTGTACCGACATCTGTAGAAAAGGTGAGCGGCGGACTCGAACTCCCTCTTGCATAACGGGCAGAGACCACAATTTTGCAACCCGCGCCGCTCTAGGCGGTCAGCCATCCACACCCTATTTTGGATGGCTAGCCATGCGAAGAATTTGACCTTGGGGAGTAGGGCCTTGCACGATGATGCGTGGATCAAGGTCATCGACATGCATTGTGAGCTGACTTGGAATCATGTGACCCAATTTGTCGAACTGTGGTCTCTGCTCTCTCATATAAACATCTCCCAAGATGTCCATGACACCATCATTTGGAAGCTCTCCCCTAATGGAGAATACTCGGCCAAATCAGCATATAAGGCGCAATTCATGGGAGCTATCCTCTGACCTCACTTTGAGAGGTTGAAGATATCCTCCTCACCTCTCATATCTCAAGCTTGAGTTTCCTTCTCCGTCCTCCAGATTATACCTGAACTCAACTCAAGCTCGCGTCGACTTACATTACCGGGATTCGCCAGGTAATTTCCTCGCCTTGAGACGAGCTTCTGCAGATTCGTTCTTTTCTTTGACCCAGCATGTTCTCCAGATCCAGTTTGTTCTAGTTGCCTACGGCTGTGGTCACTGAATCACCCGCATACAGGGAGGTGATTTGTGTGATTCTTCTGCTAATAGAAACTGCAACCAGAGCTACCGTATTACAGCCGTGCTTTGCCAGGTAATTTCCTTGAGACCATCTTCTCCAGATTCTTTCTTTTTTAACACAGGATCTTTCTCCGGACCCATCGCTCAATCACCTGCATATAAGTGATCTTTGTGCTCTTTTACTAACTGATACGACAGAGGAAGTGTAAAAAATAATCTTACATTTTGGGATGGAGGGAGTACGTATTTAAGGTTCAAATTCCCTGATCGTCCGAATGGACTGCATCAGCTTTTTAGTACACACAAAGTCCAAACAAGACCCGGGACAATACGAGTCCTGCTCTGCAACTTTTTTCTATTGCAAAGAACTGCGGAGTATCTTATCGTTGTGTACTTCCTCGGTCCCAAATAAGGATCGCTGATTTAGTACAACTTTAGTGCAAAATTGTACCAAGTCAGCGACACTTATTTTGGGATAGAGGGAGTATTATTTAGGCCTTTCATGATTATCTACAGTAACTTTCGTAATTGGTATAGCTGCGCCTAGTAGCCTCACAAATGATGCACTTCTTCTATTTTCAGGTTACTGTGCATTGTTATCGTAAATGGATCACCAATCTGTTATTACACCATGGGACCTGGAGTGCATGCTATGTGATGAAACGGCAGAGCCGAAGGCCTTGCCCCTATCGCTTCTGAAAAATATTACAGATGATTTCTCTGATGAGTAGGCAATTGGCAGAGGCGGATTCGCGGTGGTTTATAAGGTACAGTAACTCTCAGCTACCCCAGTCTTGATCAAAGATCATCTAACAACTGAACTGGTTGCTGACAATGCTCACTGCAGGGAATGCTTGAGAATAGGACTGTGGCCGTCAAGAGAATGTCGAATATGTATATGTACGAGAAGGAGTTCCAGCAAGAAGTTGAATGTCTCATGATAGTGAAGCACAACCAATGAATGATGATGACATTGATGCGTTAGGGGTTAGAGTGCTTGATAATCTGTGTGCGGATCTAGCACCCCCCCAATAATGACTTTGAGGAAGATGATGTACCCCTAGAGAATGATGCTAGTAATTTTTGTGAACCCGGTCATGAGGACCGGGCGACAGAGCTTAGTAAACCTAAGCGTAAGTGGAAGCGGAAGATCTATCCCGATTCCGCTGTCCGTAGGAGTGCTAGGATTCGAACCACTAAAAATTCCATGATGAATTATGAGAGGAATTTTTTGGAACAGCAGAGGTCTGAAGGACTTGGCTAAAAGAAGATTCCTAGCTGAGGCAGCTTTAGAGCAGCAGTTAGATTTTGTTGCTCTATCGGAGACGGGGAGAGATAACTTTGCGCCCCAGTTTCTCTCTTCTCTTGTAGGTGGTATTGATTTCGATTGGCATTGCCTCCCTCCGCGAGGAAGATCGGGTGGTATCTTACTAGGTGTGAGATGCGATTCGCTTGAAGTCAGAAGTGTAGTGATGGGCGACTTCGCGGTGAAGTTTCGAGTTAGGTCTAGGATAGATGGTTTTAACTGGGCTTTGGTAGCGGTTTATGGTGCCGCACAGCCCGAGCTTAAACCGGAGTTTCTGGCGGACCTTGTTCGAATCTGTGGGTCAGAACAGCTGCCAATTTTAGTTGGAGGTGATTTCAATATCATCAGGAGGAGAGAGGAGAAGAACAATGATAACTTTGACGGCAGATGGTCGTTCATGTTCAACACCATTATTGAGAGCTTGGATCTGAGAGAGATTGAGCTTTCTGGTAGAAAGTTCACCTGGGCTAATGCGCTGCCAAACCCAACCTATGAAAAACTTGATCGAGTTCTTGCGAGCGTGGAGTGGGAACAAAAGTTCCCTCTAGCTACGGTGCAAGCTCTTTCGAGAGGAATTTCTGATCACACCCCATTGTTCATGGACTCGGGGGCCGAACCACATGGGTAACAAGAACACCTTCTCCTTGAGATGTCATGGTTTGGCGTGAGGGGTTCTTGGACTTGATTGTCGGGGAATGGGTTAAAGGTGTTGGTGGCAATCTGCGATTGGCGTTGGCAGAATAAGATTAGGCATCGAGAAGCTTCTTACGGGTTGGGCTAAGCACCTCGGTGGCGTATAAGATTGAAAAGGATAGACTCCTTAATCTTATACAGGCCCTGGACATACAGGCCGAATCCAATATTTTATTGCCAGCTGAGCTTCAGGTTAAAAATGAGGCGGAGAAGAGGTTAAAAGAACTGCTCCGTGAAGAAGAATTGAAGTGGGCTTTGCGTGCTAAAGTCCGCAAAGTGGTCCAGGGGGAGGCAAATACTCAGTTCTTCCATTTGATAGCTAATGGCAAGCACAGAAAGAAGCGTATCTTTCAGCTTGAGCAAGACGAGGGCACTATTGTAGGGCAGGATAACCTAAAGACATATATTACCGAATATTATAAGCAGTTATTTGGACCTCCGGAGGATAATTGTGTGTCCTCGATGAGTCGGGACGGAGGATGTACCTCAGCTATCGGCTGCCGATAATGATATTCTGTTGCCCGTTTTCGGAGAAGGAGGTGTTTGATGCTATTGCACGGATGAAAAACAATAAGGCTCCCGGACCGGATGGATTTCCGACGAGTTCTATAAAAGTGCTGGCACATTATTAAGGGGATTTATTACCTATGTTCCATGATCTTCTCTCCGGACAGCTTCAATTATTTCACTTGAATTTTTGGACTATCACACTGCTTCCTAAGAATACGGATGCGGTGAGAATTGAGCAATTCAGGCCGATCTGTCTCCTCAATGTTAGTTTCAAAATTTTCACAAAGGTCGGGACGAACAGACTCACACAGATTGCGCATCTTTGTGGTGCAACAGTCCCAAACTGCTTTCATGCGGACAGAAATATCCTTGAAGGGGTGGTAGTCCTGCATGAAGCGCTCCATGAAATCCATTCTAAAAATTAGATGGAGTAATTTTAAGGTGGATTTCGAGAAGGCGTATGATAAGGTCAAATGGCCATTCGTCCAACAGTCATTGCGTATGAAAGGTTTTGATGCAGCTGGCGCCGACAGGTTGAATCATTTATAAAAAGGTAGTGTGGGAATTAGAGTTAATGATGACATCGGTCACTATTTCCAGACACATAAAGGCCTAAGACAAGGAGACCCGATGTCCCCTATCTTGTTTAACATTATGGTGGATATGTTAGCAATTTTGATAGGAAGGGCTAACGAAAATGGTCAAGTAGGTGGATTGGTACCTCATCTTATTGATGGAGGTGTTTCCATCCTTCAATACGCTGATGATACAATCATTTTTATGGAGCATGACTTGGCCAAGGCGAGAAATATGAAGCTTGTGTTATGCCTATTTGAACAATGGACCGGGTTAAAGATTAACTTCCATAAGAGCGAGCTGTTCTGTTTTGGTAGGGCCAAAATTGAACAGGATGCTTATAGGCAGTGTTTGGGTGTGAGTTGGGAGAGTTGCCCTTCTCTTATTTGGGGATTCAATCCACCATCGTGAGGTGACAAGCAGAGAATGGAAGTGTTGGGGAGCGAGCAGAAATTCAAAATTTTCCTCGTGTCACCAAGATCTATCTATGGAGAAACTAGCAACGAGGGAAGGAGAGTGCATCTACATACCCTTGTAGATCGCTAAGCGGAAGCGTTCATGAGAACGGGGTTGAAGGAGTCGTACTGTCGTGATTCAAATCACGGAGATCCTAGTGCGAGCGGACGGCACCTCCGCGTTCAACACACGTACAGCCGGTGGCGTCTCCCACGCCTTGATCCAGCAAGGAGAGAGGGAGAGGTTGAGGAAGACTCCATCCAGCAGCAGCACAACGGCATGGTGGTGATGGAGGAGCGTGGCAATCCCGCAGGGCTTCGCCAAGCACCGCAGAAGAGGAGAAGAACTTGGGAGAGAGGGAGGGGCTGCACCAAAGGCAAAAGGTGTGTTTGAGAGGCCCTCCTACCTCACTATATATAGGGGTCCCAAGGGGGGGTGCGCCAGCCCCTAGGAGATCCAATCTCCAAGGGGGCGGCGGCCAGGGGAGGAGTCCTTTCCCCCCAAGGCACCTAGGAGGTGCCTTCCCCTTATGGGAATCTTCCTTTAGGGTTTCCCCTTCACCCTAGGCGCATGGGCCCTAGGGGAAGTGGCGCCCCAGCCCACTTTGGGCTGGATCCCTTCTCATCTCAGCCCATGGGACCCTCCGGGATAGGTGGCCCCACCCGGTGGACCCCCGGGACCCTTCCGGTGGTCCCGGTACAATACCGATGACCCCGAAACTTGTCCCGATGGCCGAAACAGGACTTCCTATATATAAATCTTTACCTCCGGACCATTCCGGAACTCCTCGTGACGTCCGGGATCTCATCCGGGACTCCGAACAACATTCGGTAACCACATACAAGCTTCCTATATAACCCTAGCGTCACCGAACCTTAAGTGTGTAGACCCTACGGGTTCGGGAGACATGCAGACATGACCGAGACATTCTCCGGTCAATAACCAACAGCGGGATCTGGATACCCATGTTGGCTCCCACATGTTCCACGATGATCTCATCGGATGAACCACGATGTCAAGGACTCAATCGATCCCGTATACAATTCCCTTTGTCTAGCGGTATTGTACTTGCCCGAGATTCGATCGTCGGTATCCCGATACCTTGTTCAATCTCGTTACTGGCAAGTCTCTTTACTCGTTCTGTAACACATCATCCCGTGATCAACCCCTTGGTCACATTGTGCACATTATGATGATGTCCTACCGAGTGGGCCCAGAGATACCTCTCCGTCAACCGGAGTGACAAATCGATCTCGATTCGTGCCAACCCAGCAGACACTTTCGGAGATACCTGTAATGCACCTTTATAGCCACCCAGTTACGTTGTGACGTTTGGTGCACCCAAAGCATTCCTACGGTATCCGGGAGTTGCACAATCTCATGGTCTAAGGAAAAAATACTTGACATTAGAAAAGCTTTAGCATACGAACTATGATCTTTGTGCTAGGCTTAGGATTGGGTCTTGTCCATCACATCATTCTCCTAATGATGTGATCCCGTTATCAACGACATCCAATGTCCATGGTCAGGAAACTGTAACCATCTATTGATCAACGAGCTAGTCAACTAGAGGCTTACTAGGGACATGGTGTTGTCTATGTACCCACACATGTATCTGAGTTTCCTATCAATACAATTATAGCATGGATAATAAACGATTATCATGAACAGGGAAATATAATAATAACTAATTTATTATTGCCTCTAGGGCATATTTCCAACAGTCTCCCACTTGCACTAGAGTCAATAATCTAGTTCACATCGCCATGTGATTAACACTGATAGGTCACATCGCCATGTGACCAACATCCAAAGAGTTTACTAGTGTCTTAAACTAGTTCACATCACCATGTGATTAAGTCTCAATGAGATCTGGGGTTTGATCATGTTTTGCTTGTGAGAGAGGTTTTAGTCAGCGGTGCGAACCTTTCAGATCCGTGTGTACTTCATAATTCTCTATGTCATATTGTAAATGCTGCTTTCATGCTTCACTTGGAGCTATTCCAAATGGTTGCTCCACTATACGTATCAGGTTTGCTTCTCAGAGTCACTCGGATAGGTGTTAAAGCTTGCATCGACGTAACCCTTTACGCCGAACTCATTATCACCTCCATAATCGAGAAACATGTCCTTGTTTATTCCAAGGGCAATTTTGACCGCTGTCCAATGATCCATTCCTGGATCATTCTTGTACCCCTTGACTGTCTCAAGGCAAGGCACACTTCCGGTGCGGTACACAGCATAACATACTGTAGAGCCTACGTCTAAAGCATAGGGGACGACCTTCGTCCTTTCTCTCTCTTCTGCCGTGGTCGAGCTTTAACTCTTAACTTCATACCTTACATCTCGGCAAGAACTCCTTCTTTGGTGATCCATCTTGAACACTTTCAAGATCATGTCAAGGTATATGCTCATTTGAAAGTACCATTAAGCATTTTTGATCTATCACTATAGATCTTGATGCTCAATGTTCAAGTAGCTTAATACAGGTTTTCACTTGAAAAACACTTTTCAAATAACCCTATATGCTTTCAGAAATTCTACATCATTTCGATCAACAATATGTCAACAACATATACTCATCAAAATTCTATAGTGCTCCCACTCACTTCTTTGGAAATACAAGTTTCTCATAAACTTTGTATAAACCCAAAATCTTTGATCATCTCATCAAAGCGCACATTCCAACTCCGAGATGCTTACTCCGGTCCTTAGAAGGATCGCTGGTGCTAGCATACCTTTTAGCATCCTTAGGATCGACAAAACTTTCTGATTGTATCACATACAACCTTTCCTTCTAAAACGGTAAGGAAACTCATTTTGACATCCATCTGCTAGATTTCATAAATGCAGCTTATGCTAACATGATTCCGACGGACTTAAGCATCGCTACGAATGAGAGAATCTCATCGTAGTCAACTCCTTGAACTTGTGAAAAAACTCTTCGCCACAAGTCGAGCTTCATAGCGGTGACATTACCGCCCACGTCCGTCTTCTTCTTAAAGATCCATTTATCTCTATGGCTTGCCGATCAGCGGGCAAGTCCACCAAAGTCTATGCTTTGTTACGATACATGGATCCTATCTCGGATTTCATGGCTTCTAACCATTTGTCGGAATTTGGGCCCACCATCGCTTCTCCATAGCTCGAGGTTCATTGTTGCCTAGCAACATGACCTTCAAGACAGGATTGCTGTACCACTCGAGTAGTACGCATCCTTGTCACCCTACGAGGTACGGTAGTGACTTGATCCGAAACTTCATGATCACTATCATAGCTTCTACTTCAATTGGTGTAGGCGCCATAGGAACAACTTCCTGTGCCCTGCTACACACTAGTTGAAATGACGGTTCAATAACCTCATCAAGTCTCCACCATCCTCCCACTCAACTTTTCGAGACGAACTTTTCCTCGAGAAAGGACCCGATTCAAGAAACAATCCCTATTGCTTTCGGATCTGAATTAGGAGGTATACCCAACCGTTTTGGGTGTCCTATGAAGATGCATTTTGTCCGCTTTGGGTTCGAGCTTATCAACCTGAAACTTTTCCACATAAGCGTCGCAGCCCCAAACCTTTAAAAAATGACAGCTTAGGTTTCTATAAACCATAGTTCATACGGTGTCATCTCAACGGAATTACGTGGTGCCCTATTAAAGTGAGTGCGGTTGTCTCTAATGCCTAACCCATGAACGATAGTGGCAATTTGATAAGATATATCATGGTACGCACCATATCCAATAGAGTGCAACTATGATGTTCGGACACACCATCACACTATGGTGTTCCAGGCGGTATTTAATTGTGAAACAATTTGCACAATGTCTTAATTGTGTGCCAAAACTCGTAACTCAGATATTCATCCCTATGATCATATCATAGACATTCTATCCTCTTGTCACGATGATCTTCAACTTCACTCTGAAATTACTTGAACCATTCAATAATTCAGACTTGTGCTTCATCAAGTAAATATAATCAACATCTACTCGAATCATCTGTGAAGTCGAACATAACGATATTCATCTTTGCATGCCTCGGCACTCATTGGACTGCACACATCAAAATGTGTTACTTCCAACAAGTTGCTATCTTGTTCCATCTTCTTGAAACCGAGGCTTTTGGTCATCTTGCCCATGTGGTATGTTTTGCATATCTCAAGTGATTCAAAATCAAGTGAGTCCAAGCGATCCATCTGCATGGAGTTTCTTCATGCGTATACACCAATAGACATGGTTCGCATGTCTCAAACTTTTCAAAAATGAGTGAGTCCAAAGATCCATCAACATGGAGCTTCTTCATGCGTTTTACACCAATATGACTTACATGGCAGTGCCACAAGTAAGTGGTACTATCATTACTATATTATACCTTTGACATGAAAATGTGTATCACTACGATCGAGATTCAATAAACCATTCATTTAGGTGCAAGACCATCGAAGGTGTTATTCAAATAAATAGAGTAACCATTATTCTCCTTAAATGAATAACCGTATTGCGATAGACATAATCCAATCATGTCTATGCTCAACGCAAACACCTAATAACAATTATTTAGGTTTAACATCAATCTCGATGGTAGAGGGAGCGTGCGATGCTCGATCACATCTTGGAAACACTTCCAACACATATCGTCAGCTCACCTTTAGCTAGTCTCCGTTTATTCCGTAGCTTTTATTTCGAGTTACTAACACTTAGCAACCGAACCGGTATCTTAATACCCTGGTGCTACTAGGAGTACTAGTAAAGTACACATTAACATAATGTATATCAATATACTTCTATCGACCTTGCCGCCTTCTTATCTACCAAGTATCTAGGGTAATTCTGCTCCTGTGGCTGTTCCCCTTATTACAGAAGCACTTAGTCTCGGGTTTGGGATTCAACCTCGGGTTTCTTCACTAGTGCAGCAGCTGATTTGCCGTTTCATGAAGTATCCCTTCTTGCCCTTGCCCTTCTTGAAACTAGTGGTTTCACCAACCATCAACAATTGATGCTCCTTCTTGATTTCTACTTTCGCGGTGTCAAACATCGCGAATACTTCAAGGATCATCATATTTATCCCTGATATGTTATAGTTCATCACGAAGCTCTAGCAGCTTGGTGGCAATGACTATGGAGAAACATCACTATCTCATCTGGACGATCAACTCCCACTCGATTCAAGTGATTGTTGCACTCAGACAATCTGAGCACAAGCTCAACGATTTAGCTTTTCTCCCTTAGTTTGCAGGCTAAGAAAATCGTCGGAGGTCTCATACCTTTTGACGTGGGCACGAGCTTGAAATCCCAATTTCTGCCCTCGAAACATCTCATATGTTCCGTGGACGTTCGAAATCGTCTTTGGTGCCTCTACTCTAAACTGTTCAACTGAACTATCACGTAGTTATCAAAGCGTGTATGTCCGATGTTCGCAACATCTACAAACAACGTTTGGGGTTCAACACACTGAGTGGTGCATTAAGGACCTAAGCTTTCTCTGTCGCATAATCGCTACTTTCAACTTTCAACTATATTTTCTCTAGGAACATATCTAAGCAGTGGAACTAAAGCGCGAGCTTCGACATAATTTGCAAAAGGTCTTTTGACTATGTTCAAGATAATTAAGTTCATCTTATGAACTCCCACTCGAGATAGACATCCCTCTGGTCATCTAAGTGATTACATGATCCGAGTCAACTAGGCCGTGTCCGATCATCACGTGAGACGGACTAGTCATCATCGGTGAACATCTTCATGTTGATCGTATCTACTATCGACTCATGCTCGACCTTTCGGTCTCCGTGTTCGAGGCCATGTGCGCACATGCTAGGCTCGTCAAGTTAACCCCAAGTGTTTTTGCTGTGTAAATCTGTCTTACACCCGTTGTATGTGAGCGTAAGAATCCATCACACCCGATCATCACGTGGTGCTTAGAAGCGACGAACTGTAGCAGCGGTGCACGATCGGGAGAACACTTCTTGAAATTTGTGTAAGGATCATCTTATTTACTACCGTCGTTCTAAGTAAACAAGATGCATAAACATAATAAACATCACATGCAATTATATAGTAGTGACATGATATGGCCAATATCATATAGCTCCTTTTGATCTCCATCTTCGGGGCTCCATGATCATCATTGTCACCGGCATGACACCATGATCTCCATCACCATGATCTCCATCATCGTGTCCTCATGAAGTTGTCTCGCCAACTATTACTTCTACTACTATGGCTACCGGTTAGCAATAACGTAAAGTAATTACATGGCGTTGTTCAATGACACGCAGGTCATACAATAAATAAAGACAACTCCTATGGCTCCTGCCGGTTGTCATATTCATCGACATGCAAGTCGTGAATCCTATTACAAGAACATGATCAATCTCATACATCATATATCATTCATCACATTCTTCTTGGCCATATCACATCACATAGCATACCCTGCAAAAACAAGTTAGACGTCCTCTAATTGTTGTTTGCATGTTTTACGTGGCTGCTATGGGTTTCTAGCAAACGTTTCTTACCTCGCAAAACCACAACGTGATATGCCAATTGCTATTTACCCTTCATAAGGACCCTTTTCATCGAATCCGTTCCGACTAAAGTGGGAGGCGGCACCGCTAGCCACCTTATGCACCAAGTGCATGTCGGTCGGTGGAACCTGTCTCACGTGAAATGCGTGTAAGGTCGGTCGGGCGCTTCATCCCACAATACCGTCGAAACAAGATTGGACTAGTAACGGTAAGCATATTGAACATCATCAACGCCCACAACTACTTTGTGTTCTACTCGTGCAAAGAATCTACGCAATAGACCTAGCTCATGATGCCCTTTGTTGGGGAGCGTGGCAGAAATTCAAAATTTTCCTCGTGTCACCAAGATCTATCTATGGAGAAACTAGCAGCGAGGGAAGGAGAGTGCATCTACATACCCTTGTAGATCGCTAAGCGGAAGCGTTCATGAGAACGGGGTTGAAGGAGTCGTACTCGTCGTGATTCAAATCACGGAGATCCTAGTGCCGAGCAGACGGCACCTCCGCGTTCAACACACGTACAGCCGGTGGCGTCTCCCACGCCTTGATCCAGCAAGGAGAGAGGAGAGGTTGAGAAGACTCCATCCAGCAGCAGCACAGCGGCATGGTGGTGATGGAGGCGTGGCAATCCAGCAGGCTTCGCCAAGCACCCAGAAGAGGAGAAGAACTTGGGAGAGAGGAGGGCTGCACCAAAGGCAAAAGGTGTGTTTGAGAGGCCCTCCTACCTCACTATATATAGGGGTCCCAAGGGGGGTGCGCCAGCCCCTAGGAGATCCAATCTCCAAGGGGGCGGCGGCCAGGGGAGGAGTCCTTTCCCCAAGGCACCTAGGAGGTGCCTTCCCCTTATGGGAATCTTCCTTTAGGGTTTCCCCTTCACCCTAGGCGCATGGGCCCTAGGGAAGTGGCGCCCCAGCCCACTTTGGGCTGGATCCCTTCTCATCTCAGCCCATGGGACCCTCCGGGATAGGTGGCCCCACCCGGTGGACCCCCGGGACCCTTCCGGTGGTCCCGGTACAATACCGATGACCCCGAAACTTGTCCCGATGGCCGAAACAGGACTTCCTATATATAAATCTTTACCTCCGGACCATTCCGGAACTCCTCGTGACGTCCGGGATCTCATCCGGACTCGAACAACATTCGGTAACCACATACAAGCTTCCTATATAACCCTAGCGTCACCGAACCTTAAGTGTGTAGACCCTACGGGTTCGGGAGACATCTGGACATGACCGAGACATTCTCGGTCAATAACCAACAGCGGGATCTGGATACCCATGTTGGCTCCCACATGTTCCACGATGATCTCATCGGATGAACCACGATGTCAAGGACTCAATCGATCCGTATACAATTCCCTTTGTCTAGCGGTATTGTACTTGCCGAGATTCGATCGTCGGTATCCGATACCTTGTTCAATCTCGTTACGGCAAGTCTCTTTACTCGTTCCGTAACACATCATCCGTGATCAACCCCTTGGTCACATTGTGCACATTATGATGATGTCCTACCGAGTGGGCCAGAGATACCTCTCCGTCAGCGGAGTGACAAATCCGATCTCGATTCGTGCCAACCAGCAGACACTTTCGGAGATACCTGTAATGCACCTTTATAGCCACCCGATTACGTTGTGACGTTTGGTGCACCAAAGCATTCCTACGGTATCCGGAGTTGCACAATCTCATGGTCTAAGGAAAAATACTTGACATTAGAAAAGCTTTAGCATACGAACTATGATCTTTGTGCTAGGCTTAGGATTGGGTCTTGTCCATCACATCATTCTCCTAATGATGTGATCCGTTATCAACGACATCCAATGTCCATGGTCGAAGCTGTAACCATCTATTGATCAACGAGCTAGTCAACTAGAGGCTTACTAGGGACATGGTGTTGTCTATGTACCCACACATGTATCTGAGTTTCCTATCAATACAATTATAGCATGGATAATAAACGATTATCATGAACAGGGAAATATAATAATAACTAATTTATTATTGCCTCTAGGGCATATTTCCAACAGGAAGTGCATCGAGGACCGATTTGAGAAGAAAATGAGTTGCTGGAAGGGTAAGCTCATGTCATACGGAGGCCGATTAATCCTAATTAATTCGGTGCTCACGAGTATGCCAATGTTTCTCCTATCGTTCTTTGAGGTACCAGTTGGTGTTAGGAAGAGACTGGACTTCTATCGATCGCGTTTCTTTTGGCAGGGTGATGAGCTTAAAAGAAAATATCGGCTTGCTAAATGGGATATCATCTGTAGATCGAAAGACCAAGGGGGTCTAGGTATTGAGAACCTAGAAGTTAAGAATAAATGCCTTCTTAGCAAGTGGCTGTGGAAACTCTCATCGGAGAATGATGCTATGTGGGCTCAAATCCTTCGCAGCAAGTACCTCCGGACAAAAACTTTGTCCCAGGTTTGATCGGGCCGACCGACTCGCCCATACGGAAGGCGATGAAAGTTAAACAGGCTTTGTTTAATAGGGCGAAGTTTGTTATTGGAAGCGGCTCGAGTACACGTTTACGGGAGGATACTTGGCTCGGTGAGACACCCTTGGCCATCAATACCCATCTTTGTACCGCATTGTTCAACGGCGTGAGGTGTTCGTCATTTGGTACTTCAATCTACCCCCTTAACATTCAGTTCCGACGAGCGCTAGCGGGCAATCGTTGGGAAGAATGGCTCCGTCTAGTTAGGAGGCGATGGAAGTCCAGCTTTCACAACAACCCGATGAATTCTGTTGGAAGTTGACTAGGTGCGGAGCATTCACGGTTAAATCAATGTATATTGATGTTATTAATTCAAACTCCATTCCTCGTCCAAGCATGTTTGGGATGTCAAAGTTCCTTTGAAAATAAAAGTGTTTATGTGGTTTGTTCATAAACAAGTTATTTTAACTAAGGACAACTTGATTAAGCGTAATTGGATAGGACCTACTAGGTGCAGTTTCTGCGATCAGGATGAGACTATCAAACACCTCTTTTTTGATTGCCCGTTGGCCAAGGTTCTTTGGCGAGGCGGTCCACATTGCTTTTAACATCAATCCACGAATTACTGTTAATGTCGTTATTTGGGACATGGCTTAATGGGATTGAGCGACTTAGCGAAACATATTCGGGTTGGAGTTTGTGCTTTCTTTGTGGACTATCTAGAATTGCGAAATGATCTGGTTTTAACAGAATATCATGTATACATTTTTGCAGGTCTTATTCGAACTACGGCACTGATCCGTTAGTGGTCGCTACTCACCCAGACGGAGGCCGGGGAGCATATAGTTCTTGGGTCTTTCATTTGGGAGATGGTACTTCGGGATATCTTCAACGGTTTGGATGGCGGTCATGTAATAGGATAGGCATTTAGTATCCCTATCTAGTTTTAGCCAGCCGGTTGTGGCGTCGTTTCTTGGCTAGTTGATGTTTCTAGCCCTCTTTGACTCTGTGTGAGCTTTTTGTGCTTTTTTATTACTTTTGGAGACCTTTGAAACCATGTTGGCACTACTTTATTTGGTTAATAAGATGGCCGTATGCATCTTTCTGATACAGAGGCCGGGGAGTCCCCCCTTTTCGAAAAAACAAAAATGTAGTACAGTTTCTAGGATATTGTGCTGACACACAAGGGAATATGGCAAGGTATGAAGGAAAATTCGTCATGGCAGATGTCCAGCAAAGGTTGCTATGTTTCGAGTATCTTCCTAAAGGGAGTCTTCATGAGTATATCACTGGTAAGATCATGTGGCACCCAAATTTTCCATTCAGTTCTTAAGACCATGTGATTCGGTATCCCGCATTTAGTACCCACCCTTTCTATACATTCTAATATTACACACTTGGAGTATGTCAAGTAATACTAAACTTGCTTTATTCTCTCCCCATAGATATGTCTTGTGGACTTCGGTGGAGAGACCGCTATCAGATTATCACGGGAATTTGTCAAGGGTTACATTATCTTCATCATAAACATATTGTCCACTTAGATCTAAAGCCCGCGAATATATTGTTGGATGATAATTGGGTACCAAAAATTACCGATTTCGGCATATCAAGGTGCTTTCATGAAATGCAAAGCCAAGTTATTACTAAGATAGCTGGAACGCCGTAAGTTTGCTAACCCTTTCGAAAGTTCAGTATTCTACTATTATTTACACCAATATTTTGTTACCTTGCTCATTAACCAATCACACATGCATATATTTATGCAGCGGATATTTGGCACCAGAATCTTATAACCATACTAAAGTCACATACCGGCATTCGTACCGGCTTGATATCTACAGTCTTGGTATAGTAATCATAGAGATACTCACTGGAAATAAGGGGTATCACGATGTTGACAAGGTAAGAATGATCTAGGTCTTCTTTTGAAATAAAAGGTTGTACTTCAGAACCAATGCATTACTTATTTCTCTTTCGTATGTATAATAATATCACTATAAAATCCACCATGACTGAAAGATTTAGAGATCCTATGATATGTAAGTATGAAAATTTGGATTTGAACCTCTGGTCGGTCAAAGGCTTCCGTCCACAACTAACCACATTTAAACAAGAGGGGGTTCAACCATATATATGGAAAAGAAAGACGTTATTCTCTTTTGTAACTGTGTTTGAAGTATTCTCATGTTTCGCCCATATTTAGCACTTTGAAATCCCACAAATCAGCAGTTAAACCAGATTAAGATCATGATTTAACTGTAAACATTAGTACAATATGGAACATCTTTAAAAGCATGGTTCAATTCAACATGTGAGCTGCGAGTCGGGAAGACGTAGTTGCCGGTGAAAACCGAGCCGACGGCGGGCGATGGCGGCGTTCCACGTCGTTACCTTGATGAAGACATCGTCATGTGACTACCGTCGACCCAATCGTATTGCTCCGAGGGAAACCCTAGGATCTGGTGTTCCAGACCGGACGATGGCGGCACTGCGGTGTCGTTTCTCTGTTGGGATCATCGTTTTGTGGAGCAGTCCTGGAAGTCAGAGACAGGAGGTGGAGCGGCTTCGTCTTGCACGGAGCTTCGGTGGAGATGTCAAGTCATGCCTGACCGACAGGTGCTACGCTTGGTCATGCACGGTCGGCGGGTGCTACATACGACATATCCTCCAAGGGCTTCAAGCTGTGTAATTTGGTGGTACTTGGCAGCATGTTGCTGAGGTGTATCGATGGCGACCGCGGCGTGTTCAACTGTTTTTGCAGAGAGGAGATGCCGTTGGGCGCTGTGGTGGCGTCGACGATAGCTGGACCGAGCAAGGTTGATGCATTAGTACAGTTCTGAAGATGGAGTAGTGGCGGTTGGCGGCGGCCCCGAGAACACGCGGACCAATGTGTGCCCCATACCCGACAAGTGGCTAGGTTGGGGTCTCGGTCTTAGATGTTAGGCTTGGCTGCGATGTACATTTAGTATTAGGCCCGAGCTATCTGCGCCCTTCATCAAGCTGGATAGGTGTAGCGACAGTTTGTTGCTTAGGCGGCGACTTTAGTCTTCTTGTTGTATGACTTTGTAAGGTTATGTGAGAATAATTAATAAAATGGCCGTATGCATCGCCTAGATGCAGAGGCCGGGGGTCATCCTCCTTTTCTAAAAAAAATGAAACAAATGGTGCATGACCAAATCTACCTTTCAATGTTAATGTTTCCTACTATAATTATTGGCAACACATCGAATGATAGAAAGCAAAACTTGGTTACACAAGTATCAAACAACAGTTTTCGACCTTCCAAGCATCACAATAACACCGAGATCTACAAATAGAACAAAACTGAGCATGCTCCTTACAGAGACACCAGCAGTACCCAAAAAATATTGATAGTGAAAATAGAAGGCATAAAAACATATATATTTGATGAGTACTTCTCAAAAAAAAAATCTATACATGTTTGTTTTGATGAATGAGGAAATGTAAATTTACATGGCCCTATATGTGAGAACGAAAGAAAATAGGCGTCCATTCTCATTACCTATGTCCAAGCTATCTCATATCTCAGTTTTGGTGCATATTTTTTCTTGATTGAACTGATACATGGTTTCTTCTGGTATCTGAGAAGAAACTAGGCGTGCATTCTCATTTATTTTTTATGGAATTTTTATTTTGTTTGAAGTTTTGATTGGTGTATTGATGTAAGATGTTAACACAATGCATCTATACATAGCTAGTTTCACATTTTAAAAGATGGTGCTTCTTTTCATAATTCACAAATTCAACTCGTAGGTAGTTGAAAGTTGGAGTAACATGTTGGAGCAATCACAGAGCGAGGTACAGAAGAAACAAATACGTATGTGCTCAGATAGGAATAGAGTGCACAAACTTTGACGCGGCGAAGCGACCGGATACACTACATATAATTAGTAGACTCGATGAAACCGAAAGTATGGGCGGATATATCAAAACAGGCATGATTACTTCACAACAGGTAAGATCAATCCCGCAACATCCATGACATCCACCCTGTTGGATAAGTGAGCAACTGCATTTCCTGAGGGCCAAAGGCCATTACATATACATGTGTGTCAAAGTGCAGAAAACCCCTTATACAATGGGGATATACCAAAAAGAGACTATACACATCTAACACCCCCTCCCCCCTCAAACTCATGGTGGATCAACAACCTTGAGTTTGGAGAGGAAAAAAGGTATCTTTGCGCTCAGTGCGTGCCTTCGTGAAAAAGTCAATAATCAGTAACTCAGGGCACATAGTGAAAGCGAGAGTCGATCTGCCACTGCAAAGACGCACAAAGTGGGCATCCACACCGATGTGCTTGGTGAGCTCATGTTTCACGGGTCACGCTGTCTTGATAGCACCAGATCTTGTCGACCGTAAGGGAGTCGAGGTAGTAGCCAACACACCAAAATCCTCAAGTAACCATCGCAGCGGATCACCTCGGCCGTCAACATAGCCATGGCTCGCATAACTCAGCCTCGTACTCGGCGAGAAGCGGCAGTCTGTTTCTTTGTCTTCGAGGCAATCGAGAGCCACCAAGAAAGACACAAGATGGCGGACAAGCGGCGTCGATCGGAGGATCACTAGCCTGTAGCATCGAGTAAGGTGGAGCTCAAGAGAAGCTGGGCGAGGAAAGAAAAGATCTTGAGAGATCGTGCCACGAAGATATCGTAGAACACGGAGGAGGTGACTATAGTGGACGGAGGTGGGGCTGAAACAAACTGACTCGAGAATGTGAGCGGATAGGAGATGTCGGGATGGCGTAATGACAAGATAGACAAGGCTGCCGACAAGGTGGCGATAGCGAGTGGGATTAGGAAGAGGGTCACCATCGAGGGCGAAGCTGAGCGTGGAGCTCCATAGGAGTCTAGCAGTCACGGTCATCACCGAGAGCAGCTCGAGCAAGAAGATCTGAATGTATTTCTCTTGAGAGATGTAGAAGCCATCGAGGTGGAGGAGATCTCAATCCCAAGAAAATAGCAAAGAGGACCAAGATCAGTCATAAGGAACTGCTCGTGAAGGCGGGCCTTAACAAAGCGATGTAATCGGTGTCGTCACCAGTGATGATCATGTCATCAACATAGAGAAGGAGAAGAGTCCGACCACGAGGAGATGTGTGAACAAACAGCGGGATCATGGTCCTTTGGGCAAGAAACCAGCCGCGATTACCACAGATCTGAAGCGCTCAAACAAAGTAGCGAGGGCCTGTTTGAGACCATATAGAGCGGCGAAGCCTCTGAGACCAAACCATCGGGAGCATAGTACCCTGTGGGGCTGCATATATACCTCCTCACGCAACTCGCCATTGAGAAAAGTGTTACGAACATCAAGTTGAGAGATAGCCCATCGACGAGCGAAGCCACGGCAAGAAGAGTGCGGATAGTGGTCATGTGGGCCACGAGGCGAAAGTCTCATCATAATCTCGCCCTGCTCTGCTGGAATCCACGGGCCACAAGGCGAGCTTTGTAGCGCTCAAGAGAACCATCGGGCGAGTCTTAAGCTTGTAGACCCACTTACGGTGATGGGGCCGGACCGAAGGGAGAACAAGATCCCATGTGCCGAGCGCTCAAGGGCAGCAAGCTCCTCGGCCATCGCAAGTTGCCATTCAGGCTGAGTCATGGCGGTCACGATAGGAAGTGGGCTCGATCAAAACAGAGAGACCGTACCGATCGGGGAGTAGCGATCGAGCGGAGGGCGAGGCCGAGCACGGAGGTTATGAACCGGAGGGGACGGGAGGAGGTGCACGGAGGTGGAGGCTCGTCAGAGGCAATATCCTCAGTACGAGTACATCGAGTATAGTGGAGAGGAAACGGTGAGAGAGGGCAACGGACTGGAGAGGATGGGGGAGAGGTGGAGGAGGAGGAGGGAGAAGTCGGGGTCGTAGGTGAAGGAGAAGGAAGGAGAGGTGCAGGAGCAGGAGGAAAGACATGAGGAGGCACATAGCAGGGTGTATCAGGGAGAAGAAGAAAGGAAAGATCATCCACAGAAAAGCTCAAGGTAGAAGGACGTGGGTAGTAAGAGCGAGACTCGTCAAAGGTCACATCGCGCGAGAGGCGCAAACGACGACCAACAGGATCCCAGCAGCGATAGCCCTTATGCTCGTCACTGTAGCCAAGAAAAACACACTCAACCGTATGCGATCAGTTTGAGTGCGTTCTCATGGGCAAGAAGGACATAGCACACACATCCAAACATACGAAGAGCGGAGTAGTCAGGAGAACGACCAGTGAGACACTCCATGGGAATACCTGTAACACCCCGGAAGTAACTTTCCATATTTGTAACTCCAACTCTTGCCATTTTCGGCACTGTGATATGATATTCCCTCCGTGGTTGGGTTTTTCTCCTTTTTGCTTTTTGTCCATGTCATGCATTTTATATTATGTCATCCTGTGCATCGCATTCGCATACGTGTTCGTCTCATGATTCCGAGCATTTTTCCGTTGTCCGTTTTGCAATCGGCACTCCTATCTCCCGGCGGTCCTTTTACGTTTTTCCGTGTGCGGGTATTAAACCTTCTCGAAATGGACCGAGGTTTGTCTAGTGGCCTTGGTATACCACCGTAGACCACCGGTCAAGTTTGGTCATTTGGAGCTCGTTTGGTACTCAATGGTTAACCGCACTCTCGCAAAGGCCTCTTTTAAGTTGCAGCCCAACACCCCTTCAAAACAGCCCAATAACCCATCTAAGTCACTTCCATGCTCTCCGTCGTTCGATCACGATCGTGTGGCGAAAACTACACCTCATTTGGACTCTCCTAGCTCCCTCTATGCCTATTTAAGCAAACCTCCCCAAATCCGGATCATCTCCCGAAACCCTAGCAAATTTTGCCTCGCGCGCCGGACACGTCCCGGCGAGCAGAACGACGTCCCCGCCGCCGCCGACCAACGGGCGTGCCACGTGGCAGCGCCGGTCCCCGCCGCCGCCTCCCTTGCCGGCCCATGAGGCCAGGCCGACCCTCCGGGCCGGACGTCGCCCGCGCGCCGCGCCCGCCCGCCGCTTCGGCCGCCGCCTCCGGCCGCCGCCGCCTCTCTTCGCCGGCCGCCACCGCCCGACCTCCGGCCGCCCGTGCCTCGGGTCGCCCGCCCCATGGCAACTTCCCGCGCCCGACCACCTCGCCCGCCGCCCGCGCCGCCGCCGCCGCCGCGCCCGTGGAATCGCCGACGGCGCCGCCGCCCTCCAGCCGGCGTCCTCAACCCCGGCGAGCTCCTCCACCGCCCGGCCCGATCCGATCCGGCCTCGGGAACCGCACCTGTTGACTTCTCCTCCTCTTTTTTTCACTAAGTCTTGAGTTATTTATTATTTTGTGCAATTTTCTTCATGGTGTATCTTGGCATCTGTAGGTCCGTTGTTCGCGTATAATATGTCAAAATGTTCGCTTCGAAGAGTAGATCATTTCAACTCATTGCATCATTTTCATTTGAGCTCATCTTGATGCCCGAAATGCTGTTGGAAGAGTGCTATGTGTTGTTTCTGTTTCGTAACAGAAGTTGCACTTTTGTTATTTTTGCCATGATTAATGTGTGCACCCTATGATTTTGATTCCTACATGTGTTTTGAAATATGCCATGCCATCTTTCCAGGGTGTATGCCATGTATTTTTGTGATCTATGTGGTGACTAGCACAAGCATGCAAAGTAGGTGTCCTAATGTTGCTGATTTCAGCCCTGTTTTAGCTGATTTTGATGCCATGTTAACTTGATGATACCGAGAGATCTATGCATATTTTGGGATACTTCAGTAAGGGTGTTTTGTAAAAAATGTCTTGCTCTATCCATCCATGCCTTTGTTTGCAATTATGGAGTTCCATAGCTTGAGTCAATCGAGCTCTACTTTTGCTACCAAATGTTTCCTGGCAGATTGTATACGTGTTATTCAATTTTGCCTAGCTTGTTGTGGTTGATCCATTTATGCTATGTTATTGTTCTTGCCATGAATCTCTTCTATGCCATGTCTTCTTGATGTATGTATGCTTAGTTTATCATATAAGGCTCTGTAGTGAGTGCATTGAGCTTGTAAACATGCCTTCTCGTTATCAGTTTTTGACATGCCATGTTGCTGAATCTGTTAACGAGACTTTCAATATTGACATGGGTGTTACTATATTTTCTAGTCCTTTTTGGCTTATGGTCAGTAAGGGACTTTTGAAATATGCTTTGAGTAGATTCATGCCATGCCTTGTTTTGCTATTTTAAGGTCCTATAGCATGTAGTTTTGCTGCTCTGAACATTGCAACCTGATGCTGTTTTTGCCATGTCCAGCCTGATATTTTGTGCACTTTTGCCATGCTTGTTTGTACCTGTTATGATGTGAACTAGCCGTAGCTCAGTGCTCATCTTTTGTCGAGCATCATGTGTAGATCACTGCCATGTGCTTTGTTGATACGTTTGGGTGCAGTAGCTTAATTAATTGTTGCTTGCTAAGTGGCATCATGCTGTTAATGGCAGATTTGCGCCATTCTTGTTTTGCTTGCCATTTGCAAACCGTGCATCCGTTTCGGTGATCTTTATATCGATTTCAACGAAATCATCTCATCTTTCAATGGCATGCTTGGTTTGCCAAGTTGATGCCTGGTTCATCATTACCTTCCGGGCCTTTATACGCATTGCATATCGCATCCCGCATATGATGTCATGTTTTGCATCATGTTGATTGTGCATTGCACCGTGATTTATTGTGGTTCCTTTGTTTGTGTTGTTGCTTTGGGTAGAGTCGGAGGCGAGTGCGTGAGCGAGGAACCTGTTGAGAACGCTTTCGAGGATCAAGCTTTCGACAACTCGAGAACATTGCGTGCAAGATGACCATACCCTCGAAATCACTTCTATCTTTGCTATGCTAGTTGCTCGCTCTTTTGCTATGCCTATGCTGCGATGCCTACCACTTGCTATATCATGCCACCCATATTGCCATGTCAGCCCCTAACCATCCTTTCCTAGCAAACTGTTGATTGGCTATGTTTACCGCTTTGCTCAGCCCTCTTATAGCGTTGCTAGTTGCAGGTGAAGCTGAAGTTTGTTCCTTGTTGGAACATGGAGATGTTGTTCCTTTTTGGAACATGATTACTTGTTGGGGATATCACAATATATATATCTGCTATAATTTAATACATCTATATACTTGGTAAAGGGTGGAAGGCTCGGCCTTATGCCCAGTGTTTTGTTCCTCTTGCCACCCTAGTTTCCGTCATACCGGTGTTATGTTCCTTGATTTTGCGTTCCTTACGGTTGGGTGATTTATGGGACCCCTTGACAGTTCGCTTTGAATAAGACTCGTCCAGCAAGGCCCAACATTGGTTTTACCATTTGCCACCTAAGCCTTTTCCCCGGGTTTCGCGAGCCGAGGGTCATCTTTATTTTAACCCCGGACGGTGCTCCTTGAGTGCTGGCCCGAACCGAGCCGCTCTTGAGGCCACCACGGGAAACTCGAGGCTTGGTTTTACTCGTAGCCTGTCTCATCCGGATGTGCCCCGAGAGCGAGATATGTGCAGCTCCTATCGGGATTTGTCGGCACAACCGGGTGGCTTTGCTGGTCTTGTTTTATTGCTGTCGAAATGTCTTGTAGTCCGGGATTCGAGATTGATCGGGTCTTCCGGTAGAAGGAATATCCTTCGTTGACCGTGAGAGCTTATAATGGGCTAAGTTGGGACACCCTGCAGGTAATATCTTTCAAAGCCGTGCCCGCGGTTATGAGGCAGATGGGAATTTGTTAATGTCGGTTGTAGAAAACCCAAAGTTGACCTCAATTAAAATACACATCAACGCGTGTGTAACCGTGATGGTCTCTTCTCGGAGTCCGGAAGTGAACACGGTGTTGGAGTTATGTCTGACGTAAGTAGTTCAGGATCACTTCTTGATCGCTACTAGTTTCACGACCGTGCTTTGCCTCTCTTCTCGCTCTCTTTTGCGATGTAGCCACCATATATGCTAGTCGCTTGCTGCAGCTCCACTTTACTACTCTGTCCTTCCTATAAGCTTAAATAGTCTTGATCTCGCGGGTGTGAGATTGCTGAGTCCCGTGACTCACAGTACTTCAAACACAGTTGCAGGTTCCGATGAGGCGGTGCAGGTGATTCAACCGAGCTCAAGTGGGAGTTCGACGAGGCGTGGTCGTTACTATGTGTCTTTTCACGATGATCGATAGTGGTGCCCAGTTGGGACGATTCGGGATCTGTGTTAGCATTTGGGGTATCTTCTTTTATTTTGGTTCCGTAGTCGGACCTTGAGTGTACTCGAATGATGGATGTTTATTTATGTCTTGTGTGAAGTGGCATTGTAAGCCAACTATGTATCTTTCCTTAATTATTACATGGGTTGTGTGAAGATTACCTCACTTGCGACATTGCTTTCAATGCGGTTATGCCTCTAAGTCGTGCCTCGACACGTGGGAGATATAGCCGCATCGTAGGCGTTACAAGTTGGTAATCGAGCCTTCCCGACTTAGGAGCCCCTACTTGATTGTTTCTTGGCGTTGTTG
Source organism: Aegilops longissima (assembly GCA_021605205.1). Lineage (NCBI taxonomy): Eukaryota > Viridiplantae > Streptophyta > Magnoliopsida > Poales > Poaceae > Aegilops > Aegilops longissima. The sequence continues at coordinate 636,997,563 of CM038679.1, forward strand.
AGTCTAGAATGGAAAATGTTTTGAGTCTTAGGATTATATATATCGAGAGTAGGATTCTTTTTACTCCCGGTCCTTAAATCGCTCTGTGAGGTCTCGACGAGAGTTTTGACTCTTCTCTTCTCAAATTTCACTAAAATTTTTTTAGGATCACGTGGGTATCTTGGAATCGTTCGATGGTTTTGTGGCGAGAACATTGTTCTTGGTGCCTCGACATTTAGGGGTTGTGGCGGTGTCCGGGAGTTGAGCTCCGAGGTGTTGTCGTCACAATTTTATCGTTGCGATTCGGAATACCGAGTTTTGCCGACATCGAAATCTCTTTTGTGCAGTTGTTGGTGAGATAACCACGATAGCCCGATCTTGTGGCGAAGTGGAGTATTGCCATGACTTGTATAATGGATGTTTTTGAAGGTCGAGGTACACGATTTCGAGGATTTCTTGGTTATGTGTTGACGGATGGATACATTTGGATCTAGGTATTGTTAGTTTGGGTGATATATTTTGTGTCCCTGTATCCCCAACACCAGATTGCATAACCAGAAAGTTTGGGAGTTTATAGGTGGGAATTCTAGTAGCTTACGGGATATTCTTTCCGGCGGATGTATGATTTGAGATTGGGGTTCAACGTCTAGTGGTCCGCCCATTCACGGTCGATTCTGATGGTCGCGAGGCGTCTTAAAGAATCCTTGGCTATGCTGATTCGGGGCGTCTTGTTAGTCATTCGTGGCGTCCGCTATCGTCGTGTCCGTGTGGGCCCCACCACTAACACTTTGGGCGTAAATCTCTATCATGTGTTTGTTCGGCTCATTCTAGAAGCCAACCTTTTGTTTTCAGTTCGATATTCGATTTGTTTCTAAGGCAGATGTTGTTTCCATATCTTTATCTAAGTGGCTTCTCACCTTATTGGGCGTGTGATGATTAACTTTGGAATTCATTCGTTCATTCTTGTTGAATGTTTATTGTGAAGACTATATGTTGCAATTTCTATCCGTTGATTCTACTTATCAATTTGTCTATCAAAGGACTAACGGATGTCACCCTCTTGAGATGGCTCCGCCAACGCGTCTGAATCCGGATCGCAATGATGGGGATCGGTCGAACCTCCACCTCCACCTCCGCCTCCGGAGGCACGGCAAGCTATCATGGCAGCCACCAATGCCAATGCTCGAGATGATTTTGCAGCTCTTGCAAGAAGCGTACTCGAGGCAAGGCAATCAAGGAAATCAAGGTCAAGGCAACAATCAGCCACACTTTGCTACTCTCGATCGGTTCCTCGCTAATCAGCGAAGTCTTTCGGTTTACGTGTCGAGGCCGAGACTGACGATTGGTTAGTGGACATCTGCAAGCACTTTGGTGTAGCAATGTCGGACACGAGGACTTTGTCAAGTTTGCATCGTTTCAACTCAAGGATCAAGCTCTTTGAGTGGTACCAGCAATACAAAGATTCAGAGGAGGTCGTGTCATTACAGGATGAGTTCGCCGTGATTTGAGCTCATCACATTCGAAAAGTGTTGTTGAGAGCAAGCGTGAGGAGTTCCGCAATCTCAAGCAGGGCACCATGTCTGTCTATCAATACAATATCCAGTTCGAAGCTCGCTCGTTTTGCTAAGCAAGGCGACACGATGAAAGGAGTATGATCTACCAATTCAGAGGTGGTCTGAGAGAAGATCTGCAATTACCTCTTGTGCTGTTTGAGCGAGATAAGTATGATGATTTCTACAACATGGCTCTGAAGCAAGAAGCTGCCCAGCTCAAATGTGAGGCTTCTAAGAAGAGAATCGGGGATGCGATTCAGTCCTCTTCGTCCTCTCAAGTGGCAGCTAAGCAGCAGAAGTTTTACCTGCCCCTCCTCCGTTCCGTCGGCCTTACAGCAGAAGAACTCGGTGGCCGTGGATCTTCCCACCCACCCAACCCAAGCTATCGAGAACAAATCTAATTCTCAAGCTCCAAGGTCAAGTGCTCCTTACCACCGTCCGCTCTCGAGGTCACTTGCAACAAGTGTCGCAGAAGGGGCACTATCTGAACAAGTGCTTCAACCAGAGGCGCCTTCCGCCTCCTCCTCTGTGAAATCTTCCAGCAATGCGGTGGTCAAGCATAATCCCAAGTTTTCAAAGGTCAATATGATGAATGCAGCTCAAGCAGAGAGTCTTCGATGTGTTAATGGGTAATCTCTCGATTAATGATATTCCTGCAAAAGTCTTATTTGATCTTTGGTGCATCGCATTCTTTCATGTCATATCCTTTTGCATGAAGCACAATTTTGATCTGAGGCATTACCTCAAGCTATGCAAGTTATTTCTCCGTAAGCGTTTGAGATCTACCATGTTGGTTCCGAATGTCGGTATCAAGATGGGGATTATAGATTTCTGGCTAAACCAATTGTTCTCGGTGATTCGGATATTGATCTTATTCTCGGAATGGGTGGCTTTATCAAGCACAAAGCTCAGATTGATTGTGCTGCGGAAATTCAATTGACTCACTCTTCTAATGATGTGATCATCTATGCGCTCGTGATGAAACCATTGGTTGTTTTCTCTCAATGAGAAGAGGCGAACTGAATGCCATCTCTCGATTCGATCGTTTGTGAGTACCAAGATGTCTTTCCGAAGAGCTTCGGGTATGCCTCCTCATCGGCCGATTGAGTTCGTTATCGATCTTGAGCCCGCATTGAACCCGTTTGCAAGCGTCCATACAAGCTTGGACTGATGAGCTGAAGGAATTGAAGAAGCAGCTCGATGAACAAGAGCGTCTGGGTTTGATCGGACCGAGTTCATCTCCTTGGGGTTGTGGTGTTCTTTTGTCCGAAGAAGGATGGCACGGACCGACTTTGCGTCGATTACCGTCCATTGAATAAGAAGACAATCAAGAACAAGTATCCACTTCCCAACATCAATGAACTTTTCGAGCAACTCAAAGGTGCTACAGTGTTCTCCAAGCTTGACCTTCGTATGGGGTATCATCAGATTCGCATTCGTGAATAAGATATTCCCAAGACAGCATTCAGAACAAGCTTTGGTTCTTATGAATATACTGTCATGTCTTTCGGCCTCGTCAATGCTCCTCCAACTTTCTCTCGGATGATGAACTTCATATTCAACCCCTACACCAATGAATTCGTCTTGGTCTATCTTGATGATATTTTGGTCTTCTCCAAGAATAAGAAGGATCATGCCAAACATTTGCGATTGGTGCTAGACAAGCTCGAGAGTACCAATTCTATGCTAAGTTCTCCAAATGTGAATTTTGGCTTGATGAAGTGCTTTATCTTGGTCATATCATCTCGCCAAGGGCATCGCTGTTGATCCCAGAAGGTGTCCGCAATTGTGAATTGGGAACCTCCTCGAATGTCAAGCAGCTCCAGATTTTCTTGGTCTTGCAAGCTATTGCGAAGATTCGTTGAGAACTTCTCCAAGATTGCAAAGCCTCTTTCCAACCTTCTCCAGAAGCATGTGAAGTATGTCTGGTCTCCTGAATGTGGCGTTGCTTTCAATACCCTCAAAGAGAAACTCGTCACAGCTCCTGTTCTGACTCCTCCTGATGAATCCAAGCCATTTGAAGTTTTCTGTGATGCTTCTCTTCAAGGTCTCGGTGCTGTGTTAATGCAAGAGAAGAGAGTTGTGGCTTATACCTCTCGCCAGATTGAAGCCCAACGAGAAGAACTACCCCACTCACGATCTTGAGTTGGCGGCAGTTGTCCATGCATTGATTACGTGGAGACATCTCTTGTTGGGAAGGAAAGTGGACATTTTCACCGATCACAAGAGTCTCAAGTACATCTTCACTCAGCCCAACCTCAACCTCGTGCAGACTCGATGGGTGAAATGATTCAAGAGTACAACCCAAGTATTGAATATACTCCGGCAAAGCCAATGTCATTGCAGATGCTTTGAGCAGGAAAGCTTATCGCAATGCCTAATCCTTAAGCCCTTTCGGCGGATCTCTGTGAATCTTTCCATAAGCTGAATCTTCAAGTTGTTCCTCAAGGCTTTCTTGCCAACCTCATAGTATCTCCTACTTTGGAAGATCAGATTCGTGAGGCTCAACTTCGGATACCATGGTGAAGAAGGTGAAGCGTGGTATCGACAAGGGCATTTCAAGTACAAGTGCTTCAACGTTGATGACAAAGACACTCTGTTCTTTGAGGACGGATTGTGGTTCCTAAGGGTGATCTGCGAAAAGTCATTATGAGCGAGGCTCACAATTCGCTTCTATCCATTCATCACGGAAATGCGAAGATGTACCATGACCTCAAGCAGTCATATTGGTGGACTCGAATGAAGCGAGAAATTGCTCAATTCGTGAATGAGTGTGATGTCTCGAGAAGAGTGAAAGCAGAACACCAAAGACCAGCTGGTCTCCTTCAACCTCTTGCTATTCCTGAATGGAAGTTTGATCATATTGAAATGGACTTCGTGGTGGCTTTCCAAAGTCCAAGCGTGGAAATGATGCTATCTTCGTTGTCATTGACAAGCTTACTAAAGTGGCTCATTTTCTTCCTATCAAAGAATCCATCACAGCAGCTCGGTTGGCGAGCTATACACCTCGAGATTGTCTCCTTGCGGCATTCCACAAGTGATCTCTTGGACCGTGGCAGCATCTTTACCTCCAAGTTTTGGGAGTCTTTTCGAAGGCCATGGGCACCAACATTCGTTTCAAAGACAGCTTTCCATCCTCAAACAAGTGGCCAAGTTGAGCGAGTTAATCAAATCCTTGAAGATATGCTCGGGGCTTGTGTCATTTCTTTCGGTATGAAGTGGGAAGATTGTCTTCCATATGCCGAGTTCTCCTACAACAACAGCTTCCAAGCGAGTTGGGCAAGGCCCCATTCGAAATTCTCTATGGCGAAAGTGCCGTACTCCTCTCAATTGGTGCGAGGCGGTGAGCGCCAACTTCTTGGCAATGACTTGATCACGAAGCGGAAGAAATGTGCCAAGTCATTCGTGAGAATCTCAAAGCCGCATAATCGCGCGGAAGAACTATTATGATGATAAGCACCGTGATGTGGCTTTTGAAATCGGAGACCATGTCTACCTCCGCGTCTCTCAATGAAAGGCACTCGCCGCTCGGTATCAAAGGAAGCTTGCACCTAGATCGTGGGTCCTTTCAAGATCATTGGCAAAAGAGGCGATCTCGCCTATCAACTTGAGCTTCCATCCAACTTTGCAAGCGTGCACGATGTGTTTCACGTGTCACAGCTTCGCAAGTGCTTCAAGACTCTGAACGCACTATCAACGAAGAGATTGACCTTCAAGAAGATCTCTCTTATCATGAGCACCCGTTGCTATTCTTGAAGAAACCGGCGCAAGACTCGCAACAAGTCAATCAAATTCCTGAAAGTGAAGTGGTCACACCATTCCGACCGAGAAGCTACAGGAGCGCGAGGATCACCTCCGTTCGAGTATCCGGAGTTCTTTCAGTCCTAGATCTGGGGCGAGATCCTCTTGTAGTGGTGGAGTGTTGTAACACCCGGAAGTAACTTTCCATATTTGTAACTCCAACTCTTGCCATTTTCGGCATTGTGATATGATATTCCCTCCGTGGTTGGGTTTTCTCCTTTTGCTTTTTGTCCATGTCATGCATTTTATATTATGTCATCATGTGCATCGCATTTGCATACGTGTTCGTCTCATGATTCCGAGCATTTTTCCGTTGTCCGTTTTGCAATCCGGCACTCCTATCTCCCCCGGCGGTCCCTTTTACGTTTTTCCGTGTGCGGGTATTAAACCTTCTCGAAATGGACCGAGGTTTGTCTAGTGGCCTTGGTATACCACCCGTAGACCACCGGTCAAGTTTCGGGTCATTTGGAGCTCGTTTGGTACTCCAACGGTTAACCGCACTCTCGCAAAGGCCTCTTTTAAGTTGCAGCCCAACACCCCTTCAAAACAGCCCAATAACCCATCTAAGTCACTTCCATGCTCTCCGTCGTTCGATCACGATCGTGTGGGCGAAAACTACACCTCATTTGGACTCTCCTAGCTCCCTCTATGCCTATTTAAGCAAACCTCCCCCGAAATCCGGATCATCTCCCCGAAACCCTAGCAAATTTTGCCCTCCGCGCCGCCGGACACGTCCGGGCGAGCCGGACGCGTCCGCCCGCCGCCGCCGACCAACCGGGGCGTGCCACGTGGCAGCGCCCGGTCCCCGCCGCCGCCCGCCTCCAGGCCAAGCCCGCGAGGCCCATGGCCACCCTCCGGGCAGACGCCGCCCGCGCCCAGCGCCCCCGCCCGCTTCGCCCGCCGCCTCCGCCGCCGCGCCGCCTCTCTTCCCCGGCCGGCCACCGCCCGACCTCCGGCCGCCCCATCTCGGGTCGCCCGGCCCCTTGCAACTTCCCGCGCCCGACCGCCTCGCCGCCATGGCGGCCGCCGGCCCGCCCGCCGGCTGGTCGCCGCCGACGACCGCCGCCCCTCCAGCCCGGCGTCCTCAACCCCGGCGAGCTCCTCCACCGCCCGGCCCGATCCGATCCGGCCTCGGGAACCGCACCCGTTGACTTCTCCCTCCTCTTTTTTTTCACTAAGTCTTGAGTTATTTATTATTTTGTGCAATTTTCTTCATGGTGTATCTTGGCATCTGTAGGTCCGATGTTCGCGTATAATATGTCAAAATGTTCGTCTCGAAGAGTAGATCATTTCATCTCATTGTATCATTTTCATTTGAGCTCATCTTGATGCCCGAAATGCTGTTGGAAGAGTGCTATGTGTTGTTAGTTTCTGTTTCGTAACAGAAGTTGCACTTTTGTTATTTTTGCCATGATTAATGTGTGCACCCTATGATTTTGATTCCTACATGTGTTTTGAAATATGCCATGCCATCTTTCCAGGGGTGTATTCCATGTATTTTTGTGATCTATGTGGTGACTAGCACAAGCATGCAAAGTAGGTGTCCTAATGTTGCTGATTTCAGCCCTGTTTTAGCTGATTTTGATGCCATGTTAACTTGATGATACCGAGAGATCTATGCATATTTTGGGATACTTCAGTAAGGGTGTTTTGTAAAACATGTCTTGCTCTATCCATCCATGCCTTTGTTTGCAATTATGGAGTTCCATAGCTTGAGTCAATCGAGCTCTACTTTTGCTACCAAATGTTTCCTGGCAGATTGTATACGTGTTATTCAATTTTGCCTAGCTTGTTGTGGTTGATCCATTTATGCTATGTTATTGTTCTTCCCATGAATCTCTTCTATGCCATGTCTTCTTGATGTATGTATGCTTAGTTTATCATATAAGGCTCTGTAGTGAGTTCATTGAGCTTGTAAACATGCCTTCTCGTTATCAGTTTTTGACATGCCATGTTGCTGAATCTGTTAACGAGACTTTCAATATTGACATGGGTGTTACTATATTTTCTAGTCCTTTTTGGCTTATGGTCAGTAAGGGACTTTTGAAATATGCTTTGAGTAGATTCATGCCATGCCTTGTTTTGCTATTTTCAGATCCTTTAGCATGTAGTTTTGCTGCTCTGAACATTGCAACCTGATGCTGTTTTTGCCATGTCCAGCCTGATATTTTGTGCACTTTTGCCATGCTTGTTTGAACCTGTTATGATGTGAACTAGCCATAGCTCAGTGCTCATCTTTTGTCGAGCATCATGTGTAGATCACTGCCATGTGCTTTGTTGATACGTTTGGGTGCAGTAGCTTAATTAATTGTTGCTTGCTAAGTGGGATCATTCTGTTAATGGCAGATTTGCGCCATTCTTGTTTTGCTTGCCATTTGCAAACCGTGCATCCGCTTCCGGTGATCTTTATATCGATTTCAACGAAATCATCTCATCTTTCAATGGCATGCTTGGTTTGCCAAGTTGATGCCTAGTTCATCATTTACCTTCCGGGCGCTTATACGCATTGCATATCGCATCCCGCATATCATGTCATGTTTTGCATCATGTTGATTGTGCATTGCACCGTGATTTATTGTGGTTCCTTTGTTTGTGTTGTTGCTTTGGGTAGAGTCGGGAGGCGAGTGCGTGAGCGAGGAACCTGTTGAGAACGCTTTCGAGGATCAAGCTTTCGACAACTCGAGAACATTGCGAGCAAGATGACCATACCCTCGAAATCACTTCTATCTTTGCTATGCTAGTTGCTCGCTCTTTTGCTATGCCTATGCTGCGATGCCTACCACTTGCTATATCATGCCACCCATATTGCCATGTCAGCCCTAACCATCCTTTCCTAGCAAACCGTTGATTGGCTATGTTTACCGCTTTGCTCAGCCCTCTTATAGCGTTGCTAGTTGCGAGTGAAGCTGAAGTTTGTTCCTTGTTGGAACATGGAGATGTTGTTCCTTTTGGAACATGATTACTTGTTGGGGATATCACAATATATATATCTGCTATAATTTAATACATCTATATACTTGGTAAAGGGTGGAAGGCTCGGCCTTATGCACAGTGTTTTGTTCCCTCTTGCCACCTAGTTTCCGTCATACGGTGTTATGTTCCTTGATTTTGCGTTCCTTACGGTTGGGTGATTTATGGGACCCCTTGACAGTTCGCTTTGAATAAGACTCGTCCAGCAAGGCCCAACATTGGTTTTACCATTTGCCACCTAAGCCTTTCCCCGGGTTTTCGCGAGCCGAGGGTCATCTTTATTTTAACCCCGGACGGTGCTCCTTCGAGTGCTGGTTCGAACCGAGCCACCTTGAGGCCACCACGGGAAACTCAAGGCTTGGTTTTACTCGTAGCTTTGTCTCATCCGGATGTGCCACGAGAACGAGATATGTGCAGCTCCTATCGGGATTTGTCGGCACAACCGGGTGGCTTTGCTGGTCTTGTTTTATTGCTGTCGAAATGTCTTGTAGTCCGGGATTCGAGATTGATCGGGTCTTCGGTAGAAGGAATATCCTTCGTTGACCGTGAGAGCTTATAATGGGCTAAGTTGGGACACCCTGCAGGTAATATCTTTCAAAGCCGTGCCCATGGTTATGAGGCAGATGGGAATTTGTTAATGTCGGTTGTAGAAAACCCAAAGTTGACCTCAATTAAAATACACATCAACCGCGTGTGTAACCGTGATGGTCTTTTCTCGGCGGAGTCCGGAAGTGAACACAGTGTTGGAGTTATGTCGACGTAAGTAGTTCAGGATCACTTCTTGATCACTACTAGTTTCACGACCGTGCTTTGCCTCTCTTCTCGCTCTCTTTTGCGATGTAGCCACCATATATGCTAGTCGCTTGCTGCAGCTCCACTTTACTACTCTGTCCTTCCTATAAGCTTAAATAGTCTTGATCTCGCGGGTGTGAGATTGCTGAGTCCCGTGACTCACGGATACTTCAAACACAGTTGCGAGGTTCCGATGAGGCGGTGCAGGTGATTCAACCGAGCTCAAGTGGGAGTTCGACGAGGAACGTGGTCGTTATTATGTGTCTTTTCCCGATGATCAGTAGTGGTGCCCAGTTGGGACGATTCGGGATCTGTGTTAGCATTTGGGGTATCTTCTTTTATTTTGGTTCCGTAGTCGGACCTTGAGTGTACTGAATGATGGATGTTTATTTATGTCTTGTGTGAAGTGGCATTGTAAGCCAACTATGTATCTTTCCCTTAATTATTACATGGGTTGTGTGAAGATTACCTCACTTGCGACATTGCTTTCAATGCGGTTATGCCTCTAAGTCATGCCTCGACACGTGGGAGATATAGCCGCATCGTGGGCGTTACAATACCACCCTACAGAGCAGTCGATGGCTGTATGTTGATGAGATAGGTGGATGCAGAAACAGCCTCAGCCCAAAAGTGGGGTGGAAGAGAAGCGGCAATCATGAGAGCACGAGCCGTCTCAAGTAGATGACGATGCTTGCGTTCGGCAACACCATTCTGAGCATGAGCACCGGGACACGAGAACTGGGCAAGAGTACCCTGTTCTGCAAGAAAACCACGCAACAGCTGGGAGATAAACTCACCAGCGGAGTCAGCACGAAAAGTGCGAATGGGCATGGAAAACTGGGTGTGAACCATGGCAGCAAAACGTTTGTATATAGAGAGAACCTCGCTACGAGATTTCATGAAGTAGAGCCAAGTGTAGCGAGAGAAATCATCAATAAACAAGATATAATAGCGGTGACCACCTTTCGAATCAAAGGGAGCGGGACCCCAAACATCAGAATGAACTAGGTCAAAAGGACGCTGAGATACCGACTCACTGGTAGGATAAGTCAGCTGGGTTTGTTTGCCAAGTCTGCAATCATTACAATGTAAAGAAACATCGCCAGATACAGACCCTAAGAGGCCCTGACGAACTAAAGAAGACAAGCGAGAGCCACAGAGGTGACCAAGGCGATGATGCCACTGTTGGAAGGACGCAGATGAAGAGGCAGCAAGAGCATGAGAGCTGGCATGGGTGGTGGCAGCGGAAGGAACAAAGCAGATCAACCTCCCAAAGGCCCCTCGACTCACGGCGGCGGGGCCAGCACCAACCAAAGCCTTGGTGCGACGATCCTGGATGGAGCAAGAGCCAGTATCAAGAATAACACGACAACCAGAATCAGTAAGTTGGGCAGCGGAAAAAAGATTCATGGTAAGGCGAGGAACATGTGAAACACTGGAAACAGAAAAGGATGGGGTGGAAAGAATACCACGACTAGCAACAGGAAGAGATGTGACATCGGCAGTAAGAACATGGACATGCGAGTCAAGGGGTCGGAGAGAACACAACACGGAAGAATCAGAAGACATATGAAAATAGGCTCCAGAATCCAGAACCCACGCAGATGTACCTGACTGTGTAGATGCCTGTGGTGATGGAGAAGTGGCTGCAGTCACAGCAGCAGCTGAACCAGTCGAGGAAGAGCCTGAGGAAGCCAAGAGGCGTTTGAGCCTCACAATGTCCTGGTCAGTGAGTGACGGAGTCGAGGAAGATCCAGGAGTCCCACTGGAAGAGGAGCGCCGCTGGTCGCGCTTCTTCTCACGGCAATCAGACTCGGGGTGACCGGGCCGAGAGCAGTAGCCACAGAAGGTGTCACGGCGCAACCAGCCTCTCTCAGCAGAAACAGGGCGACTCACCCCCCCGGAAGGTGTTGGGAGAAGCGGTGGAGCGATGATCCGAGCAGACGAAACCGGAGCTCGAGCAGCCAACACAGACGGGACCACCAGCAAACCAGCAGAGCGGAGGCGGGTCTCCTCGGCACGAAGCTCGGCAAGGACCTCCGAGATAGGAACACGGCCGCGAGCAAGCAAGTGAGCACGTCTGGGCTCAAACTCAGAGCGGAGACGAGCTAGGAACTCGTGAACCCTCTGAAACTCCAAATCAGACCGCGTGAGTCGACAAAGAACGGCAAGTTCCACAAACAACTGTCCTCAGTGAGTCAAGTTGACGCCAGATGGCAGAGCACTGAGAATAGAACTCATCAACAGACGAGTCTCCCTGCTGAAGAGCATGCTCCTGACGCACCATAGAGAGGTAGAGGGCATCGCTAGAGGGCTGATAGCGCTGACAAAGATAGGACCACATTGCTGCAACAGTGCCAAGACCCATGAACTCCGAAGCAAACTGAGGTAGGACACTCGCAGTGAGAACAACAGCAGCGCGAGCATCATCGTTGCACCACTGAGTGTAAGCAGACAGATCATCCCGGTAGACAGAAAGAGCAGCAGAGTAGGTGGATACCTGCTGATCATAGGCATCAACTGCAGTATCATCTAGAGCCTTGGCTGCATCCCGATCAGCCTGAGAAGCTTCAGCAGCAAGCACCGGCGGTGCCGGCGGAACAGGGGCCACCGGAGCAACCGGGCAGGACGGACAGGGAACCTCGCCAGAGAGAACGCCCCACAGCAGAAGACCCCGCATATGGATGCGCATGAAACCCACAAACTCAGCATAGTTGGTGCCATCAAAAATCACTGAGCACCGAGGAACAGCAATATAACACGAAGAAGACATGGGGAATTGCGGCCTGTCTGTCGGTCTCTCTCTCTCTCTCTTTTTTTTCAACCTTCAGAGAAGACCCGATCTGGATCGGGAAACACAGCCCGACCTAGCGAGCGGGCAGCTGCGGGAGAGTCAGCAGCCCGCGAGGAGAGGGCCGGGGCCAGGCCGGAGCAGAGGAGCCGGGATGGCTGGGGGCCGGCCAGGCAGAGGGTCGGGGGTGGACTAGGCGGGCGCAGAGGCGCGAGCAGAGTCGTCTGGAGCCGGCCGGACGGACGCAGAGGCGTCGGGGTTGGCCTGGAGCACCGAGCAGGCGGGCGCAGAGGCGCGAGCAGGGGCGTCGAGGCCGTGGCCTGGAGCAGGGGCCGGCCGGGCGGAGGAAGTGGTGGTGAGGCCGGAGCCGGCCGAGGCGGAGGAGAGGCAGCAGGGGAGGCGGGCGACAGGCCAAATAGTGAAGCGGCAGTAACCGGCCGCGCGAGGGGCTCGGCAACACGCGTCAGATCCGGGCGGAACCAACCGGCGACGAGGAAGATCGAGATTACGGACGGAGTTGCAGCGTGCGGGGACGAGAGGCTAACCTAGCATCTGATACCATGTTGGATAAGTGAGCAACTGCATTTCCTGAGGGCCAAAGGCCATTACATATACATGTGTGTCAAAGTGCAGAAAACCCCTTATACAATGGGGATATACCAAAAAGAGACTATACACATCTAACACACCCATCAAACTTAGTCTTGAGCAGTTGTTGTACATCTCCACTTGCATTTTTGTTGCTCTAAGCCACCAGACGATGTTAAGTGTCCTTAATTGGTTACTTGAACAGGTCGGAGATGTTCTGAATAAACTGCATCAAGATGCACCTAACACGCCAAGAGAATCAAGCTCAGAGGTGAGTTCTCATCTGAAAGAACCTGTAACTATTGATAATATTGATAAATTCCAGATAAATATATCTGTGTCTGAAAGATAGAATAGACACTTGACTGGCATACTCACTTAAAATTTTACTCCTTGCAGGAGAATGCCACTGTAGTTACAGTGGCAGGGACAAACAAACATGGCAGTTTTTGGAGAAATATGGCAAACCTTGACATGTTCAATCAGACCATACATAGTCTTGATCCAGACATCAAGCGATGCTTTGAATATTGCAGTATTTTTCCCAGAGGATCCAAGTTGAGAATGGTCGAGTTAGTTCACCTGTGGATAGCGCAAGGGTTTGTCAAGATCAGTTGTGCAACAGAAGACATGGAAGAAGTAGCTGAGGGCTACTTTCAAGAGTTAGTATCGCGCTCATTTCTGCAACCAGAAGAAAGTAGTTATGATGCCGGTTGCTTCACAATTCATGACGCCCTGCTTGATTTATTCGACAAAGTTTCTGGAGATTGCTTCAGAATCGAGAATGGCCATAGAGGAGATGGCTGGGAAGGAGATATCCGTTGAGATATCCAGCATCTTTTAATTCGTTATTATGATGGCAAATTGATTACTGAGAAGATCCTTGAATTGGAAAATTTGCTCACTTTCATCGTTTATAAAGTTGACGCAGCACCAGTTGAGGAAAGAGTGATCGAGAGTATATGCAAGAGACTGCCGAAATTGCGGGTACTGGCCATTCCTTTCATCCTAGAACGTTATCCGGGGATGGAACCAAATGAGTTGTCTGTCCCAGGATCCATTACCCAGTTAAAGCACCTACGCTATCTTGCTTTCAGGACAAATAGAGCATGCATGTTAAGCATACCAAGAGCACTAAATAAACTTCACCGTGTCCAGGTGCTAGATTTTGGTGATGGTAAATTGGATGAGTTTAACTGTGTTGACCTTATCAACCTGCGCCACATAAATTCCGGCTCATCGCAGTTCCCATTTCGTAACATAAGCAGGCTGACCTCACTCCAAACGATAGCATGTGCCTTATGAATAAGGGATGCACCAGAATATGAGGTAAAGCAGCTGAGAGACCTAAACAAGCTTCGCGGCAGTCTGGAGATAAATGGTCTTGAAATTGTTAAAAGCAAGGAGGAAGCTCTTGAATCCAAACTAGCTGCCAAGGAACGGCTCAGCGAACTGAAACTGCAGTGGCGGCACAGTTCGCCAGAAGTCCAAGCAGAGGTACTTGAGGGCCTGTGCCCTCCCGTCCGTGGGACTTCAAACACTGGAACTGCATTGCTACAAAGGCTCGAGGTACCCAGATTGGATGGTTGGTAAGCAGGACGGTGGCCCAAAGGACCTGCAAACACTTTCGTTCTGGTGTTGCTCCCAGCTAGAGCATGCTCCTGAGGCTTTCCCTCGTCTGCGTGTGCTCAACCTTGCATACTGTAATTGGGACGCCTTACCAGGCAATATGGTGTGCCTCACATCACTCAAGAAACTCAAGATCGAGTGGTGCTCTGAAATCCGGTCGCTTCCAACACTGCCCCAGTCTCTTGAGGAGTTTTGTGTTGAGTGGTGCAATGATGGGTTTATGAAGTCTTGTCAAATATTCAGACACCCAAACTGGCAAAAGATTGAGCACATCCCCAGGAAAACAATCCAAGGCCTAGCATGTAAGACTATAATCTCTCTTCGATGTCCTCTTTTCCCATTGTGCGTCTGTAACCCATGTTCTGCTACGTACTGACGCTGTTTGTGTTTGGCCTCCTTTGGACCCGGTAGCTATACAGGATGTGGGAATCAAGATTCGGTCCGGCATCAATCTCCTGACAAGCTTTTTGCATCGCAAGAAAGTATGAAGGGCATTCCAAAACTGCTGCCTCCCGATGCGATGGTGGCATCTGATTTGTAATATAATTAATGTTGGGAGAACTGTCGAATTTGATTCCTGGCTGCTAGCTACTCGCCACGTCCCATAATATAAGAGCAGTTTTTTACACTGGTGTCTTATATTGTGGGACCGAGGGAGTATTTGTTTCTCGCCTTTGTTGTGTTTGTGTATGTGTGAAGGATCAGTTTGCATCTTGCTTGAAAAGTTCTAACCTTACTGCCATGCATATACATCAGTGCGGCTGTTTTGCTTGGCATAAAAGTATACATAGTACATCTCATGTTCTCACGCAAAATGTGTATTGTTTGTCTATTTGGTCACTAACACTGCTTAATTGATTTGGGTGTTTCTCCTGATAATACAATTGCAACCCAGCTAATTCAAATTAGGATGCAGCTTAGCATGTATTATGTTCTGTTTTCTTAATGTTTGTGCTCTGGACTGGAGACTCTTTGTTGAAGGCAGACTCTGGTTCAAAGGAGTCTGCGGTCCTTATTGTTCTGTTGAATGTACAAACAAATTCTTATCGTGCTAAACATCGGAATGTTCATCGGTTCGTTCTTTGTTACTTCCATTAGGGCATCTTCAATGTCAACTCGTAAATTTTTCACCGCGTCCGTCCGCGGACAGGGGGAACAGTCCACGGACACGGATGCGGGATAACGCCATCCAATATTGCTCGCATACATTGCAAACACTTGTTCAATAAACTGGATAAAATTCATGCAAAAACAGTGTATTTCATATAAATCGGATGAAATTAATTACATTTTGAACATATTTTAACTAAAATAGCTAAAACTATGTGCACGTCCGGTCGCGCGGAGCTCCATTCCCACGACACGGATACACTGCACTAGTCTACGGCCGGTCGCAGCGGATCCCTTGTCTTCCCCATGTCCGGCAGCCCTGGAGGTATATTCTTTTCCCGTATCTTTCCTATGTCTGGCTGCGTCGCTCATCGGAGTGGCAAAGGGGGTGCTTCAGCCGGAGAGGGTTGGGGGCTTCGCATCCGTGAAGCCTAGGCGGGGGCTGACGATGGCAACGCTGCTCATTGGAGTGGAACCCCCGCGATGTGCTTCAGCTGGAGGGGAAGGGGATGACGATGGCCTGCGACCGGGCTAGACACCGGTTGTGTACGCCGGCGTCGCCTCGACAGTGGCCTTCATTGGACCCAAGCGGCGGCGGCATCCCGTGTTCTACAACTCCTTGATGACCTCGGCGGCGGGTGAGGACGTGCTGGACGGCGCATCGTCGCCGACTTTCGCTGGCAGGACGTGTGGCCGGAGTAGGTTCCTCGGCACATGAGCGGGTTTCAATGGAGGAAGGCGGGTAGTATGCAGCCGTTTGAATGCGGCGTGGAGGCATGTTCGGTCGGGCGAGCAGCGGGCGGTGCTCTCTCGGTCGGCGTGCCGGTTCATTGCCGGCAGTGAGAGGTCGTGTTGTCTGCGCCGTCCTCCGATCCGGTCAAATCGCAAGCATCAACGTCGGTCGCTGCATGCTCTGGGCCAGCATGAA
The DNA here is from genome assembly GCA_021605205.1 of Aegilops longissima. Classification (NCBI taxonomy): domain Eukaryota; kingdom Viridiplantae; phylum Streptophyta; class Magnoliopsida; order Poales; family Poaceae; genus Aegilops; species Aegilops longissima. Next base: position 637,013,704 of record CM038679.1, read on the forward strand.
TGCGGCGCAACGCGTGGGATGGAAAGCGCGGGAGGGGCGAGGGAGGGGGTCTGGATGGGCCAGAGCGGTGAGAAGCAGACGTGGCAACGGTCCGAATTCCCGCAAAGCCCCCTCCCCCACGTTTGTCTCCAGTTTGCAAGAGAAAACATGTCTGGACCACCATGTAGACCAATATAGCCCCGCGTTGAATCACTACTAGGGAAATGCTTATAGGTAGAAATGTAGTAGTAGCGCCGGTTATGGGCACAACACTACTGATACTTAGTAGTAGTGTTGTTTAACAACGAGCGCTACAGGTACAACAATAGCAGTAGCGCTGGGACCCCTTGCAGCACTACTGCTAAGTAGTCCCATGGCCACCGGCAGGGGCTACACGTAGTAGTAGCAGTCGGCTGGAACCCGCACTACTACTTGTGACGCCCCTGATTTAATCGTACACTAATCATGCACGCAAATATGTACAATCAAGATCAGGGACTCACGGGAAGATATCACAACACAACTCTAAAACATAAATAAGTCATACAAGCATCATAATACAAGCCAGGGGCCTCGAGGGCTCGAATACAAGTGCTCGATCATAGACGAGTCAGCGGAAGCAACAATATCTGAGTACAGACATAAGTTAAACAAGTTTGCCATAAGATGGCTAGCACAAACTGGGATACAATCGAAGAGGCGATGCCTCCTGCCAGGATCCTCCTAACTACTCACGGTCGGTAAATCGGTGGGCTGCACGTAGTAGTAGGCGCCTCCGATGTAGTAGTCGCCATCGACGGTGGCGTCGCCCTGGGCTCCATCGTGCTGTTGCAGCAATCGAGTAGAGATAGGGGAAAAGGGGAACAAGGCAACCGTGAGTACTCATCCAAAGTACTACTTAAGCAAGGAGCTACACTACATATGCATGGATATATGTGTAAAGGGCCATATCGATGGGTGAGCTCGCAGAATACCGGAATAAGAGGGGATATCTAATCACGTCAAGACTACGCTCGGCAGCCTCCGCCTTGCAACATGTAGAAGAGAGCGATCAAGTCCTCCAAGTAGCATCGTAAAGCATAATCCTACCCGGCGATCCTCCTCGTAACCCCGAGAGAGAGCGACCACCGGGTTGTATCCGCACTTGGAAGGGTGTGTTTTATTAAGTATCCGGTTCTAGTTGTCATAAGGTCAAGGTACAACTCCAAGTCGTCCATTATCAAGATCACGGCTATTGAATAGATTAACTTCCTGCAGGGTGCACCACATAACCCAACACGCTTGATCCCATTTGGCGGACACACTTTTCGGGTCATGCCCGCCGCGGAAGATCAACACGCCGCAGCCCCACCTAGGCACAACAGAGAGGCCAGACGCGGTCTAAACCTAAGCGCCTGTGGGTGCGGGCCCATCGCCTTAGCACACCTTGCACGTTATGTAACGCGGCCTAAGCAGACCTAGCAACCTCCATTACAAAGGAATTCACGTACGCGGTCCAATCTGGCGCGCGCTTCGATCGCCGACGTCCACGAAGGCTTGGTGATACCACGACGTCGGGATACCCATAACTACTCCCCGTAGATGGTTAGTGCGTATAGACCAAATGGCGGACTCAAATCAAATACCCAGATCTCGTTAAGCGTGTTAAGTATCCGCGAACTCCGACCAGGCCAGGCCCACCTCTCTCCTAGGTGGTCTCAACCTGCCTGCCGCCTCCGCCATTAAAGTAACAATCGGGGCCGTCGGGAACCCGGGCCCACCTCTACCGGGATGGAGCCACCGTCCTTTCGGCCCCCAACAAATATCACATGTAATGTAATAGTGTAAAGTATATAGTATATGCCCGTGATCACCTCCCAAGTGATCACAGCCCAATAGTATAGCATGGCGGATTTAACAAGAGTGTAGGGCCACCGATGGAACACTAGCATCCTATACTAAGCGAGAGGATAGCGGTAAAGGTAACAACATGAGAGTAGCAAGGACAAAGCTATGCGTGATATAGGATTAATCGAAAGCGGTAACATGCTACACTACTCTAATGCAAGCAGTATAGAGTAGAATAGGCGATATCTGGTGATCAAGGGGGGGGCTTGCCTGGTTGCTCTGGCAAGAGAGATGGGTCGTCAACTCCGTAGTCGAACTGGGCAGCAGCAGCGTCGGTCTCGGGGTCTACTGGGGAAGAAGAGGGGGATGAAACAGTAAATATGGAGCAAACAAAGCATCACAAAACATAACGCGGCAATACGCGGTGCTAGGTATGCCCTAACGCGGTAGGAGGCGATACCGACGAAGGGGGGAAACATCCGGGAAAGTATTCCCGGTGTTTCGCGTTTTCGGGCAGAGGAGCCGGAGGGGGAAAGTTGCGTGTTTGCTATGCTAGGAGTGTGTGGCGGACGAAGGGCTGCGATCAGGAATCGTCTCGCTCGTTCGAGCAACTTTCATGTACAAAGTTTTTCATCAAGACTACGGATTATTTTATATGATTTTCTAAAGTTTTAATCATTTTTAGATTTTATTTAATTAATTTAAACTAACATTATCCAGAAAAGTGTTTGCCGACGTCATCATGGCGTCGGCGAAGGACTGGTCAACGACATGTGGGTCCCGCATGTCATTGATCGTCAACTAACCTCACAGATTAATTAACTAAACTAAGCTGATTAGACTAATCTAATCAGGTTTAATTAAGTTAATTAATCCTTTAGTTAATTAATTAATATTTTAATTAATTTTAATTATTATTTATTAATTTATTTTCTTAATTTTTTTTTAATTTCGTTCGGGCGAGGCCCCATGTCGTGGCCGGAGGGCTATAGCGGGCGCGGGCGAATCTGAACGGGCGCTGTCGAGCGGCGCCACTTGCAGCCCGAGGCCACCAAAGGCGCCACGGCGGCAACCGAGCCGGGCGGCAGGGGGGGGGCGACACGGCGGGGGTCTGCCCCGTGGAAGGTCGGGAGGCGGCGGGGCTCGAGGCGTCGCACGGCCGACGGACGGAGGCCTGGCCGTAGTGGCCCGACCCATGATGACCGCGGCGGGGAGGCCATGGCCTCGACGAGGCATCGAGGCACTGAAGGGCGCGTTTAGAACTGGCGCGAGCTGTGGGGCGCGGATGGATGGGGACGGGCGCACGAGTGCGGTGAGATCGGGGCGGAGCAGCAACAAAGTAGTTGGGGGCGGCAGAGACGAGTGCGGCGGCGGGGCTAACCGTGGGGCGTAGGGACAGGGCAGTGGGCTCAGGGCGGAAGACGGGGACGACGTCGACGGAGTCGAGGCGGAGGAGCTCCGGGTGGCGGCGACGAGCAGCGACGACGGGGTAGTCCGTCGATGGGGAGGCCTTCAGGCGATGGAGGACGAGGAGTCGGGCGCGACGAGTACGGCGGGGACGAGGTGGCGCGGGAGAAGGCGAGCGGTGACACGGGCGCGACGTCGGGGCGCCGTTCGCGTCATATACACGCAGTTCAAGGTCGTGGGCCGCGATCTTAGCCCGATCCAGATCTGGATCGGGGGTGGAGGGAGGGGATCGTGGGGGTGGGGGCGAGAGGTGGGGCGGGGCAGCCCAGCAACGGCGGGGCGGCGTCGGGCTCAGGGCGGCGGCGTCGGTGGTTTGCTCCCCCTCCCGATCCAATCGGGAGAGAGGGGGAGGAGAGCGTAGTGGGGGGAGAGTGGGGGAGGGGGTTACGGGTTAGGGTTTGACCGGGATGGGATATGGGGAGTGGGTTAGTAGGCAAGTGGTGGGCCGGCCTGGGGTTGGCCTGGTGGCCGAGTGGCCAGCTGGGCCGAGGCCCAGCGTGGTCTTTTCCTTTCTTTTTTTTGTTTCCTTCTCTTCTTTTTATTTCTATTTTTCTGTTATGTTTTATTTTAGATATACATTGTTTTTAGCTTAGGAAAGAAAATGATAATGACTCCTAAATTCATGTTTGAGAACCACCCACGGCCATAAATGTTTTACCCCGAAATAAATTAGTTTAGAATTTTATTAATTGAAAAAGGTATTCACTTAATTGTTTTGCTACAGTTCTAATCACTTTAGAGTTATTAATTATTTTATAAAAATGGTGTTTCTCCACCAATACTATCGATGATTTAATTGTCACAATAAGAACATTTTAGTTTTGAGAATTGAAAACTTTTATTGTTTGACTTTAATTCGAATTTGAATTTGGAACGGTTTCAAACTAACGCGAGATTTAGTAACGGTAATCGAGGTGACGTGGCATCATTAGCAGAGGGTTACTGTAGCTTAATTACCCGGGCGCCACAATTCTCCTCCACTACAAGAAATCTCGTCCCGAGATTTAAGAGGGGAGTAAGGGGAAAAGGTCTGGTTACGAAATTCTAACGAATCTTATCGGTCTTGGTTGCTCTTCTCGAAGAGGTCGATCCATTACATTGATGTCTTCAGCCATCATGATGAAGTTTGCCGTTCTTTATTTTGGGAACTCCATCGTACTTACGAAAGAATAATGGGGCTGGGAGAACAGACCTCTACTAGGTTGACTAACTTGTTGATAACATCGGGGAAGGTGGGGGGGAAGTAACTCTCGAATTGAAACTTACGACAATATCGAGAGCAAAGTAAGGAGGTATCATGGGAAGTTTCGAGCGGGCAGGCAATTGTTCGATGCCTGAAAAAGAGTGGAAGGGGTTCAAAGCATCAAGATTAAGGATTGCATCTGATACCGGAACAGATCAATAGGAAGGTGCCTCATGAATTACACACGAAGCCAAGCGTGAGTACTGACTTTGGGAACAGGGGTGTACATGAGAGTCAGGTTTTGATCCTATGGAACTTGTGGGTTGTGGGCCCACCATGTGGGTTAAAGACAGAAAGAGTGGTGTCATCTTGCACGGTTACGATAACCATGCAGGTCATACCATAACCCGTCTGTTATGTCGGCAACAACGTCGGAACCAAGGGCGGGGGACGAAGAGAACCATTTTCCTGCTCGTTGAACGAGGCGGGCCAATAGGCAAGGTTCTTGTCCATCGGTGGTTACCGGAATGTCATCAACAAAAGTAACAGGTCTTATTGATGAATTGTACACCGAGGGGTTTACATAGCGAGGGGATTAATACTGCTTAGACCATAATGATCACCGAAAGGTTAAACAAAACAATGGAAAGGAAAAGGGTTTATCAGTTAACATATCAATGGAAAGGAAAATGTGTTTAAACACCTATTTCAGGGTATATCCGTCCCAAGGGCAGGCAAAGCATGATATCCATGACGGATATAACGAGAAAACCCCTTTAGGAAAGGGAAGAGAAATTCCATGTCATTATCCATACAATGGTGTTCGGATAATTGAGCAAGAAACATTTAGCATTGGGCTTCAAATGTTCTTGTTGAAATCAGAGTTCCACATACAAGCTTTTGAGATAGCATTGACATGGTCTCCAAACAAAGGTCAGACTTTAGATACTCAATGGATCCATCAGGAACAGCTTATAAAATAGGTCTTACAATTTCCTCCAGGAAGAATGGTTATCCTTGCAAAATAATTTATAATGATCGGTCCTCCACCCAAAGCGGGGGTGCTAGGCATGACATCATGTTACCGGTTCATCAAAGGACCAATATGATAACTCTTGGAAAGTTGTCCCAGCCATCATATCTGACCGAGATTCAGATCCGATTGGTGTCATGATACCTCAGACTCGGGATGTCCGAGAAGAAAAGGTGCAACACAAATAGACGAAATGACATTTCAAGATTCTCAGGAAATGAACTACGGGAGCGGGTTCTTGAAGCAATAGTTCATCCTTAAACCAAGGAGGGGATGAGAAGGTGGCTGATGGGCTCAGCGACAATTCATCGAGAATTCCAAACGGATGGCTTTCCACAATAAGGTGAACAAGAAGATGACACTTGTCAATTCAAATGATATAATGTTGTATGCCCGAGGAAAGACATACACCATTAAACATTGGTTGAAAGGTGCACCCAAAATATGGGCTGGGTTGCACGATCAATGTTAGAATGGTGACTTGACAAACAAAAGAATTGGAATGAAACTCGACCATTCACTCCAAAGCAATAGGGTTGCTAGAAGTTTTGAATTCACACATCATAGTTCAAATGTCGGTATTCCGGTTAGAAACAACACGGGTACCAAGAAAGAATGGTGAGGGTGAGAAGTATCACCATACCAAGAATTCTCAAGAGGTGGTGAATTTCTCACGACATTCTTGACATAGGAGATGGTAATACTTCAAGGTAGAACATAACATAAGTCGGTTAACAAGGAACTCAAGGTATAGCCACAACACGAACAAGTTTGTGTTGGAAAGAAGGCAAGGAAGTAGTCGATGACATCACAAATCATCGAGGGGCAAGGATGGTAATTCTCATCATGAATTTGATTGATATTCTGGAATAGCTCAGAATGTTGATAATGATCACGACACATGTGTCGAGAGATTACATGAAGATGTAATCGATCCGCGATCACATCAAGTCAAAAGAATGATGAAGCAAGAGGTTATTAGAACCATAGATACGACACAAACTCAAAACCAAGCTTGTTGTCTGAGGTGGAATGATAAGCCAAGGAAATCAACGTAAGCATTGCTCAGCGGCGAAAATTGTTTTCCGGGAAGAAGGACCAGGTAGCACAGTTAAGATTTAGCACGTTAATGATATAGCCGATCAGGCTAGGTATGACATGATCGAGTACAAACTCGGACTTAAAGAAGATTATCAAGAGTTTTTGAACCGTAGGGCAGACTCGGTTCAGTTATCGGTGTCTATAATAACTCAGAGCCCATGAAAACTGTAATCAGTGAGAATGTAGTACTTGATGAAGAACTCATAAGAAGTTATGCAGTTCCAAGATAATCTCGAGATACCAGGGGGGTAATACTCGAAGACGGATCACAGTAGAGGTTGGACCGGGGTATTGATCCACAGAAGACAAGTGCTTACACTTGCATCGAAAATGGTATTTAAAGGAGAACATGGTCGGAACCACGATTGTAAAAGGCCAGATCCCAGATATAAGAACTTATACCAAGGGAATAATTAATTTAAGAGAAGCTTTAATGATAAGATCTACATCGTGTCCATGGGCATGAACATAAAGTTCAAGGTCGACTCCCACTTCTCCAATGCATAACCTTTCATTCACTTCTCGCGTTCGATGAAGTTGCAGTGTTGAAATTTTATCTGGCGAAACACCAGAAGAGTATGGCTCGTGAAAACTTTCGGGTTCACACGGTTTAGAGAAGGCATATGTTCAACCCATAGGGGCTTCTTAGAAACATATACCACAAGTTTCAAGAGTAAATAACACAAGCCCGAAAGCAGAGCATGGTTGGCCAAGCAGAGGATACAACTTAACAAAGGAATTATGTATCAGGGGAAGAACTCACAAAGTGATCAAATGTGAAAGACACTGTCAGATAACAATCCAACAAAGGACTTGATGGTCCACAAAGGATCTGATGTGAGTATCGATACTCAACCAGAAGAGGAAGGAATGCAAATGCAACAGGTTATGGAATCATCTGAATAATTCAAAGCTTAAGTGCAAAGGAATTATGATTTCCAAAACAAAGGATCAGAAGCAGACGCTCTGATCAAGGATGGTTCAATTGAATATACCAGAGGCACAATCGACGACAGATAGTTTGGTCGAGAACCAGCTCATGTTCAAAATGACGTCTGAGGTAGAAAGATAATCCTAGGACTCGACTGATGATTGTGAACATTCACAACGTATTGAATCAATGGACTCAAAAATGATGGTGACAAAGCATGCCAATATGATTACTATACTTATGGGATTAACCATAATGAAAGCAAACAAGAAATTCCAAAAGCAACAGGCTACTCGGGGTTTTGGAAGGTCGAATGGCACTTTGAAGACTTTTGGGAAACACACGAACAATCGGGGATGAGCGGATACTCGATAAATGCGAGGAATTATCCGTAGGGGTATTCATTAGGCAAGAACTTGAGGCGATAAGCTCAAAGGATTCTCGAACAACGGAGAGCAGTCCAGGCATCCTGTAATAACAAGATCAATGGGATTGAATGTAGGCAAGTGTGTCCAATTATCCATACCGATAATAGTGGTAGGGATTTGCAAAAGCGGTCGGCACAAGCGCCTCGGAAAACAACGAATAGTATCTTCGAACCTTCCGTGCAGCAAAGCGATCGTTGTAATAAAGGGCTCTCCGGGAGGAAGTAGTAACGGAACCTAGAGTTAGATTTTAGCAAAATCATTTAACCCGAATAGAAGAGAGATCAGAGTCCCAGAGTATAGACGAGGAATAAAAGATCCTAATACCACCCAATGGCGGCGTGGGCCCATGGGCGCACAGCCATGTTAGTAAAAGTTTTGCAACGCCTAGACTCGACTTCGCCAAGGAGTGTGGAAGGATTCCTACAGCAATCGGCTCGATACCAACTTGGACGCTTCGATTTAATCGTACACTAATCATGCACGCAAATGTGTACGATCAAGATCAGGGACTCACGGGAAGATATCACAACACAACTCTAAAACATGAATAAGTCATACACGCATCATAATACAAGCCAGGGGCCTCGAGGGCTCGAATACAAGTGCTCGATCATAGACGAGTCAGCGGAAGCAACAATATCTAAGTACAGACATAAGTTAAACAAGTTTTCCATAAGATGGCTAGCACAAACTGGGATACAATCGAAGAGGCGATGCCTCTGCTCGATCCTCCTAACTACTCACGGTCGCGCGTCGGCGGGCTGCACGTAGTAGTAGGCGCCTCCAGTGTAGTAGTCGTCATCGACGGTGGCGTCTGGCTCCTGGGCTCCATCGTCTGGTCGCAGCAATCGAGTAGAGATAGGGGGAAAAGGGGGAACAAGGCAACCGTGAGTACTCATCCAAAGTACTCGCAAGCAAGGAGCTACACTACATATGCATGGATATATGTGTAAAGGGCCATATCAGTGGACCGAATCGAATGCCGGAATAAGAGGGGATATCTAATCCGTCAAGACTACGCTCGCAGCCTCCGTCTTGCAACATGTAGAAGAGAGCGATCAAGTCCTCCAAGTAGCATCGTAAAGCATAATCCTACCCGCGATCCCTCCTCGTAACCCCGAGAGAGAGCGACCACCGGGTTGTATCCGCACTTGGAAGGGTGTGTTTTATTAAGTATCCGGTTCTAGTTGTCATAAGGTCAAGGTACAACTCCAAGTCGTCCTGTTATCAAGATCACGGCTATTCAATAGATTAACTTCCTGCAGGGTGCACCACATAACCCAACACGCTTGATCCCATTTGGCGGACACACTTTTACGGGTCATGCCCGCCGCTGAAGATCAACACGCCGCAGCCCCACCTAGGCACAACAGAGAGGCCAGCACGCCGGTCTAAACCTAAGCGCCAGGGTGCAGGCCCATCGCCTTAGCACACACACGCACGCTATGTAACGCGGCCGGAAGCAGACCTAGCAACCTCCATTACAAAGGAATTCACGTTATCTGTCCAATCTGGCGGCGCGTCGCTCGATCATTGTAAATCACGAAGGCTTGGTGATACCACGACGCCGGATACCCATAACTACTCCCGCGTAGATGGTTAGTGCGTATAGACCAAATGGCCGACTCGGATCAAATACCCGGATCTCGTTAAACGTGTTAAGTATCCGCGAATCCACGACCAGGCCAGGCCCACCTCTCTCCTAGGTGGTCTCAACCTGCCCTGTCGCTCCGCCTAAAGTAACGATCGGGGCCGTCGGGAACCCAGGCCCACCTCTACCGGGATGGAGCCACCGTCCTTCAGCCCCCCCTCCAAAAGATATGCTGTAATGTAATAGTGTAAAGTATATAGTATATGCCCGTGATCACCTCCAAGTGATCACAGCCCGAAGAGTATAGCATGGCGAGACGGACAAGAGTGTAGGGCCACCGATGGAACACTAGCATCCTATACTAAGGAGTAGGATAGCGAGTAAAGGTAACAATGAAGAGTAGCAAGGACAAAGCTATGCAAAGAAGATAGGATTAATCGAAAGCAATAATATGCTACACTACTCTAATGCAAGCAGTATAGAGTAGAATAGGCGATATCTGGTGATCGGGGGCTTGCCTGGTTGCTCGCAAGAGAGAGGGGTAAATCAACTCCGTAGTCTAACCGGGCAGCAGCAGTCGGTCTCGGGGTCTACTGGGGAAGAAGAGGGGGATGAAACAGTAAATACGGAGCAAACAAAGCATCACAAAACATAACGCGGCAATACGCGGTGCAAGGTATGCCCTAACGTGGTAGGAGGCGATACCGACGAAGGGGGGAAACATCCGGGAAAGTATTCCCGGTGTTTCGCGTTCTCGGGCAGAGGAGCCGGAGGGGGAAAGTTGCATGTTTGCTATGCTAGGAGTGTGTGGCGGACGAACGGGATGCGTATCCAGAATCGTCTCGTCGTTCTGAGCAACTTTCATGTACAAAGTTTTTTCATCCGAGCTACGGATTATTTTATATGATTTTCTAAAGTTTTAATCATTTTTAGATTTTATTTAATTAATTTAAACTAACATTATCCAGAAAAGTGTTTGCTGACGTCATCATGACATCAGCAGTGGACCTGGTCAACCTCACATGTGGGTCCCGCATGTCATTGACTGTCAACTAACCTCACAGATTAATTGACTAAACTAAGTGATTAGACTAATCTAATCATGTTTAATTAAGTTAATTAATCCTTTAGTTAATTAATTAATATTTTAATTAATTTTAATTATTATTTACTAATTTATTTTCTTAATTCTTTTTTTAAAATTTCGTTCTAGGCATAGGCCCCACTGTCATTGGCCAGGAGGGCTATAGCGGCGTGGCGTAACCTTGAATCGGCGCTGTCTGGCGTGCACCCACTTGTAGGCCCGAGGCCACCAAGGGGGCGCCGCCACGGCGGCAACCGAGCAGCGCCTGTGATGAGGGGGGCGACACGGCGGGGTTCGGCCCCGCGGAAGGTCGGGAGGCGGCGAGGGCTCGAGGGGCGCTCGCACGGCCGGACGGGCAGGCGGCGCTGCCAGCGCAGCAGCTGACCGCTGTGACCGTGTGCGTGGGGAGGCCATGGCCTCGACGAGGCATCGAGGCACCGTGGAAGTGGCGCGTTTAGGGGCCGCGACGCTGTGGGGGCGCCGGATGGGTGGGGACGGGCGCACGAGTGCGGTAAGATCGGGGCGGAGCAGCAACAAAGTAGTTGGGGGCGGCAGAGACGAGTGCGGCGGCGGGGCTCACCGCGGGGCGTAGGGACAGGGCAGTGGGCTCGGGGCGGAAGACGGGGACGACGTCGACGCAGTCGAGGCGGAGGAGCTCCGGGTGGCGGCGACGAGCAGCGACGGCGGGGTAATCCGTCGATGGGGAGGCCTTCGGGCGATGGCGGACGAGGCGTCAGGCGCGATGAGTACGGCGGGGACGAGGTGGCGCGGGAGAAGGCGAGCGGTGACACGGGCGCGACGTCGGGCGCCGTTCGCGTCGCAGACGCTGGTTCGCGTCGTGGGCCTGGTCTTGGCCCGATCTGATCTGGATCGGGATGGAGGGAGGGATCGAGGGGGTGGGGGGCGAGAGGTGGGGCGGGGCAGCCCAGGAACGACGGGGCAGCCCAGCAACGGCGGGGCGGCGTCGGGCTCAAGGCGGCGGCGGCGGTGGTTTGCTCCCCCTCCCGATCCAATCGGGAAAGAGGGGGAGGAGAGCGTAGTGGGGCGAGTGGGGGAGGGGGTTACGGGTTAGGGTTTGACCAAGATGGGATATGGGGAGTGGGTTAGTAGGCAAGGGGTGGGCCGGCTGGGTTGGCTGGTGGCCCGAAGGTGGTGGGCCGAGGCCCAACGGGGTCTTTTCCTTTTTTTTTTTGTTTCCTTCTCTTCTTTTTATTTCTATTTTTCTGTTATGTTTAATTTTAGATATACATTGTTTTTAGCTTAGGAAAGAAAATGATAATGACTTCTAAATTCATGTTTGAGAACCACCCACGGCCATAAATGTTTTACCCCGAAATAAATTAGTTTAGAATTTTATTAAATGAAAAAGGTATTCACTTAATTGTTTTGCTACAGTTCTAATCACTTTAGATTAATTAATTATTTTATAAAAATGGTGTTTCTCCACCAATACTATCGATGATTTAATTGTCACAATAAGAACATTTTAGTTTTGACAATTGAAATATTTTATTGTTTGACTTTAATTCGAATTTGGATCGGTTTCAAACTAACGCGAGATTTAGTAACGGTAATCGAGATGACGTGGCATCATTAGCAGAGGGTTACTGTAGCTTAATTACCCGGGCGTCACACTACTAGAGACATAGCAGTAGCGCTGGGCCACCAGCCAACCGCTACCGCTAAGTCTGCACGGTTGGCTCAACTTAGCAGTAGCGCTTGTCGACGAACCAGCGCTACTACTAATGCTACCTTATCCGCTCCCACCAGCCCGATCACTCTCGCTCTCACACTCTCATCGTCCAACCACCCCTGCCGCCGCCCGCTGCCGTTGTCGTGCCGCCGCCGTCGCCCACTGCCGTCGTTGCCGCCTCCTTCCTCGTAGGTAAGCCGCCCCCCTCCTCCCCTCCTTCCCTCCTCCCCTCTCTCCTTTCTCCTCCTCTTCTCCCCTCCTTCCCTCCTCCTCTCTCCTTTCTCCTCCCTCCTCTCCCTCCTCAGCCGGCCGCCCTCCTCCTCTCCTCCCTCCCTCCCTCCCTCCTCCTCTCTCTCTCCTCCCTCCCTCCCTCCTCCCTCCTCCCTCTGTTCTTGTAGATTGTAGTTTTTTTTAATGTTTTTCAAGTAGAATAGAATGTAGATAGATGGATGGATGGACAGATAGATGGATGGATGGATGGATGGACAGATGTTAGGGCTAGAACTAGGGTACTTTTAGTAAATGTATAGGTCTTTTCAATTTTTAGGGTTAGAACAAGGTATTTTTAGTAAATGTTAGGGCTAGAACTAGGATGTTTTTTGGTAAGTGTTTAATAGAAATAGTTTATTTAGGAAGTGGTTAATAGAACTAGCTTATTTATAGTAAGTGGTTCATAGAACTAGTTTATTTATAGTAAGTGGTTAATAGAGAGTTTATTTATAGTAAGTGCTTAATAGAACTAGTTTATTCATAGTAAGTGCTTAATAGACTAGTGAATAGGTTTTCTGAATATAAATTTTTTTTGCAGACTAAGGCATAGCTAGCCTAGTGGTGGGAAGTGGCTGATGCCTTCCCACCCACCCAGGTTCAAGGCATGGTACTTGCAATTTGGGGTTGTTGCACCAATTATACTATAGGGGGTCCCTTATAGTCTTTCTGTCAAAAAAATTAAAAAGTTTTAGTAATAGAAAATTTTAGTAATATAATTTTTTAGGTATAGAAAATTTTCAATTATAGAAATCTATTGGAATGCTATATGAGAAATTTTTAGGTATCAAATTTAGTAATAAAAATTTTTAGTAAGAAAATTTAGGTATAGAAATTTTTTGTAATTTTGTTTTTCAATATAGAAATGTATTGGAAAATTTAATTATTTTTATGTCATTATCACTTTGTCATCAAAGAATGCTATATACGATTTGATGATCTAAAATTTTACTCGGTGGAATATGCAGGCTTTGTAGAGTCATGACTCCTTGGGGTGATCGTCATCCGAGCTACCTCTACTTCCTATACACCCGAGTCGGTGAGCTAAAAGTCCACCTCCTCCTTCTCTACTCCTCGGTGTTGAATAGAGTAGAACTAGGGTATTTAGTTATGCTTCTTAACCAAATGAAATGTTTGGGTTATTAGATATATTGAAATGTTTTTGTCAATGTTGAACTATTGAAATGCATCATTGTATGTGTATGGACATCTTTGTATCGCGGGGAGAATCCGAGTGGCCTATGTTTTGCCGGAGTGTTGATTCATTTCCGTTCCGGTAAATTTCGGGTGCTCGATATGTCCTATTTTAGCAAAGGTCATGCCGGATTTTTCCGTGAATTTAAGCATGACTTGTGCTAGAATATGTAGGAAATATCAAGTGCCCCATATTTGCTAGAAAGAGAATTAAATGACATTTCGAGTTGACTTTAAGTCTGTCGGGGCTCCATACATAACAGTCAAAAAATCAGTGAGGAGGAGTCTCCACCATATATGAGAGAATAAGAATGTCGACTGTTGTCGTGGGGGTCGCTTCTCCTTCTTCTCTTTGTGCTAGACCTTTGTTATGCACTAGGGGAAGAAGGAGTAGCAACCATCATCGACTGTCGAAAACCGGTAAGGGAGTGTCCACCATATATGAGAGAAGAAGAATGTCGACTGTTGTCGTGGGGGTCGCTTCTCCTTCTTTTCCTTGTGCTAGTTATTTGTAATGCACTAGGGAAAGTAGGAGTAGCGACCATCACCAACGGTCGCAATATCAGAGAGGGAGTGCCCACCATATACGTGAGATGAGAGTTTAGGAAGGAAGACTCGACAGACCTAAAGTCAACCCGTTGCATATTGAGTAATAGTGATCTGTGTGTTGAGTTTTCTGGTAGTTGCCTTTGATAGATTTTCAATTAATGTTTCAACTATGAACATAGGAAATGTCTGACGACGAAAGGGAATTCGTTATGTGCGAATACTGCAAAGACAAGTGCGGCATGTGCGACAGGCCTCACCTAGTTGGTGGTAGGCGCTTCAGCATCATGCTGGATGAGAACTTTGAAGTGGATACAGTAAGTCACAATGACAAGTCTTTTTTCATAATTAAGCATGACTTCTGTTTTTTTTTCTTCAACTTATAATTTTAATTTTTTACAATTCTACTAGCGTATCCCCTGCCATGCAAGAATTTATGTCTTGGATAAGATCGGTTTCAGTACTATGGAAAGTATGGAGGTAAAGAGAGTTCACTTGAGGACCGAGCATGGTTATACTTTTGCCGTAAAATTATACAATGCAAACACCTACTCCAATTTTGAATGCAAAAATTGGAGAAGACTATGCCAGGCTTATGCATTTGAGCCTAATATGCTTATCACCTTTGATATTCGTCCGGAAGATGAAATTGAAGGTAATATCGACATCTGGGTCGATGTGCAGACGCCTCCAGTTCTACCATTATGTGAGTTTCTCAACCATATTTATTAAGTAATTTATATTGTTTATTTTAAAATAGTTGACAACTAATTTCTATTGACAGCTTATTTTCATTCAAGCAAACATGTACGGCGCTTGGTAGACAGCACCTACTACTGTCCCGGGGCTGAACTAAACTGCGAGGAGATAAGTCATTATGTTTCATGGCTTGAGGATCTTGATACTGTCAAGACAGGTTATTTTCCTGGACTTCGAAATATTAGTACTCCAAACGTGCGACCACTAGTGTGCGCATTGAACTACGGTCACATCTATTTAGGAAAGATGGTAAGATTTTTACTATTTGTCCTCAGTGCATCTTTTACATACATTATTTTCTAAGCTAAACTTCATTGTTAAGTATGTTACTACGATGTTCTTCAACAGGGACTCCCGGTGAATGTTGTGCCTCGTTGGATCGAGCCTAAAGGTCGCATGACAATGGTTAGCTTACGGCCAAGACATCCTACATTGGACATGAGTGCATTCATGATTTCTCAAAGCGAGCAAGTCTTAATAGTCAAAGACTGGAGCAAAATTGTGAAGGATCACAGTAGAGAAATACTAGGGGGTAGCAATCAGAAGCGCAACCCATAATTAGGAGACCAGTTCATCTGCATTCTCCAATATGATGAAGCAGGAGTTCTACACATGTTTTATGCTATTTTACCTGAGAGTGAGCAGCAGGAGTGATTAGCTAGCTAGAATCTAACATCCCAAATTTCCTATTTGGAATGTTTTACAATTATAGCTAAGCATCCTATGCATCCTATTTGAATTTGAATGCCATTTGAAGTTTCAGAGAATTTTGAGTTTTGAATTTGAATTTCAAACTTTGGCATGTGGGAATCATTTCAAAAACTAAGCCTGATAAATACTTGATCAAAAGTATGAGAGGAGCAAACATGACACTCCAAAAATATCAGAGGAAACAATGCCAAAAGATTTGGATTCAAATCTGAATTTTATTTGAATTTGAAAAAAATGGATTTTTATAAAGTTTGGACTTTGCCTTTGGAAAAATGTTCAAATGAAAGGAATATTCCCTGATCATTTTGGTATATATATACCCTATATAAAATATGAATAGTTATTGTTTTAATTCAGTTTTGTTTTATTAAAAAATAAAATTTTAAAAAGAAAAAACCCTCGGCGCCGGCTTAGGCTACCCTGTGCCAGCCCAGCCAAGAGCCTTGACCTGCCCACCAGCTGCCCACCCGGCCAACTGTGGCCAGCCCCACCCGACCGCCCAGCTCCCCTCGCCGCCTGAAAACCCAGGCCTCGGCCACCCGCTCATTCCTCCCCCTCTTTCTCTCTCGACCGTGGGCCTCGCCCCATCTTCTTCCCTCGCCCACGATCGCGAAGACGCGGAGATCGCGGATCCCGGCGATCCGGGATCCCGACGCCTCGATCCCTCAAGCGAGGACCCCTGGCTATAAAAGCCGGAGCCCCGCACCCCAAACCTCCCCCGTCCGATCTCTAATAAACGGCCACGATTAGAACCCCGAACGGGTATGTTTTTATTAGAAACCGCCCGGTTCAATCGGTTTATTAATTAGTTAGGTTTATTTTTTTTAGCCCGGTTCGTTTAGTTTAAACCTAGGCCCAATTAGACTATTTGACGACAGAGGCTGAGATAGGCCCATTAGGCCTTTTTTCTTTTATTTTGATTTTCTACATTTTAGCGAGAATAGTTTACATTTTGAAAAATTGATATCTTTTATTCCGTTTAATATTTTTAGGTGATTTTTTTTGTTGGATTGCAAATTTTAAGTAGTTTCTGTAGAATATATATTTAGCTATGTTAAAAATAATTAAAATTGCTTTAATTTAGTTTTAGTCAGAATAGTAAATCTGCTATAACTTGAGTTAGAAAAATTATTTTGCATGATTCTTTTGCCCCAACTTTATTTTAATATTGCCAAACCATAAAAATTAACTTGGGTATTTTAGGATTAATAAATAATTAGTTTTAAGCAGAATCCTATTAATCCTAATTAATTAACTAGCTCCTGTTTTCCTAATATTTTAATTAGTAAATGAATTTATTTTTAACTTGTGATTAGTTATTCTAGGTTAGTTTCTGTCACTCTAGTAGATGAACTTTTATTTATAATTAATAAAAGTTTTAATTTATTTTTCTTAATAGAAATTGGATTAGGCCTAATATGAGTTTTATAAAAGCTTTTTAATTAATTCTTTTTGCTCCTAGTTGCTTAGTGAGTTCTTTTCTGTTAAGTTAACCTAAAACCATGATTAGGTTATGTTAAGAAAATTTTATTATATAAAACTATTTTTAGTTATTGTTTGAAGTAGGAAAAACTTTGAATGGGTTTTTCTTTGAGTTTCCTTTTGGATTTGGTTTTGGTTGTTTTGTTGTGTTATGTTACTTTTGTTATGTTGTGTGATCCTATTGCTTTGTGCTTATTGTGTTATTGTTTGTCTCGGTAGAGTTTCCGGAGTGCGAAGCTTGCTACTACGACTCTTTAGCTTACGAGGATCATCAGCAAGGCAAGTTTTGATCATGTTATTTCTATACCTATGTTTTTGTGCATTAGAAATTGTCACCACCCCACCATGCATGCAGTAGTGAATTCTTGAAGTCGTTAAACTTGAGTAGTATCATGTGGTAGGATGAACCAATCCCCTTGTTACCATGACCCTGGGACGTAGTAGTTACTTTGCTATGCTCGTAGACGGGTTTTGGGATGAGTGAAATTCATAAGCAAGATGTGAGAGTCAATGATGATGACAACCCCATGAACTACAATGATCAAGATGGACTTGGAAAATCACTCTTGGGTGGAGGACGGTTGACGGGCACCCTGGAGAAACCAGTGGTGGCGGGATGCATGGAGAAGTGCCATGACATCTTGCGGAAAGCTTCACCCAGCCACGAAGAGAAGGATGGATGCCCCATGACCGAAGCTTACATGCAGCCGCAAGCCATTATGGGCTCTGGCTGGGTTGACCCTAGTAGTGACGCTGGCTGGACGGTACTACGAGAAGTAGAAGAACGGTAGGATTGGATGGGTACCGGCAGAGCTGAAGAACTCTTTGGAAGACCTGTTTCATTCGTCCGTCTTCAAACACCATGAAGTGCGAAGACTTTAAAGGAGGGAATGATTCTTGCGGGAAAGTCGCAACCCTCTGCAGAGTTAAAGATCTAATCGATTAGCCGTGTCCCGATTCACGGACATTTGAGCCTCTGGAACTTGGAAGTATTCGGATATCTCAACACTAAAACTAATGAATTAATTTGAGGGGTTTTATGACTTAATAATTGGGAATGAGATATTGGTTGGCGGAACCATCTCAATAACTACCAACAAATGTAGTAATTTGCAAGCAAGTCCACTGTAGTAGGATAAAATTTGCTTTTCGCAAAATGATGAAACTTAGAGCTCCACAGCCAAAATGCATATAGTGATAGTAAGTTTATTATTGTTGTTCTTCATGACTTGCCGCTTATTCCAAAAGCTGACCTACATGGCTGCAACGTATTATGTTGCGTAGATATATTCGATCGGGAGTGAGGCTACGCTCGCGCTTAGCGATTGCCCTTTGGAGTCGGATGGACTCGCTTTACTTCAACGCTCAAAGCATTAGTAGTTTATTTCTCATGAGTTGGCCTTGGGCGAATTTATTCCTTGTAATAAAGACTCTATATGAGAATCGTTTAATGATATTCAGGTGTGATTGAACTTTGATTACTTTATCGATGTCTTGTGAGTACCAAAGCATGATCTTGGCATGGTATGCACACGAGATTTGACCGATTTTGGGTTAGGTCGCTCTGAGAGATGGTATCGAGCACACGCTGACCGTAGGATCGTAACCCCTAGGATCGGAAAGCCATAGGAAGAGACCATTTACTTTGAATCCTTTTCATTCCATAATTCTCCCTGTTCAATTCGACTCTTCTCCCATTTGCAACATTCTAGATGGCGCGAGTTCACCCAGCTTTGCTACGGAGTTACGCCAGCCCGATGAGGCGATGCCCTTCGAAGAAAGCTGGTCCAGATGGTGAAGCAGCTGAAGATTGCTCGCCCTCGATCACCGGAAGCCAACCAATGCACTTCCGACGGACACCCGCTCTGGATTGAAGTGCATATCCGTGGAGAACCTTTGGAGGACACGAAGCCTATCAACTTTGAGTTCACGAGTTCAACTGGATCATCGGAAGGGGCGTGGCGATCTATCGAGCACTTGGACATCTCCGAGAGGAGTACAGGGCGAGCTCGATCACTCGAGACCTCGCCATGGTTTCTCGCGGGGCAAGGAATGGAGATATCATCCGTACCATTGAGGACGATTCCACTCTCTCGTACATCCGGGACTTGGAGTGTCTTCTCAGAAGCGGGAGATTCGGACTCGCCGTAACTCGAAGACACACGGAAGCTTTTGTTCCTTAACTGGAACCGGAGGAGAAGGCACGCGCAGACTTCCTTGGCCATGAGGAAGAAATCACGGACTTCATGGAGATAGTCGACGACGAAGATGAAGCTTGCGCGATAGAGGAAAAGATGGACTTGGGAGAGGACCTTTACCCGAGTGGAGATGAAGGACCCTCGTGAGCAATGATCAGGATTTTGAAGGAGTACCATGAAGGAAACCCCAAGAGGAGGCGCCATCGATGAAGACTTTTAGTCGACCACCATGTTATCTTTTACTTTTTAAATCGATCAGTTAGGCGATGTTTTCCTTCGATTAGTCATGAGCTTTTGTAATCGAGTTGAACCATGTTTGAATGGAATGAATAAATGATTGGTGTGTTATGATTGTGCATTCATATGGGTAGTGTTATTCCTCATAGACCATTGTTCTATTCTAATTTTCTCATCCCTCCAAAACACCGGATGCCTCCGAGGCGTGACTTTGGTTTCCTCCGGAGCTCACCCAGCTGCTCCAACAGCAGAATGCACCGATGCAGCTCCTTATTCGAATCGAACAACAACGCCAACAACCCACCGCCACCACCCATCGTGGACAACTTGACTCGATTTACGAGGTTGAATCCGCCGGTGTTCTCTAGTAGCACCGAGCCGATTGTTGCTGATGATTGGCTCCATAAAGTCGGAAGAGAGCTAATCACCGTTGGATGCACCGATCTTTGAGAAGGTGCGCTTTGCCGCACATCAACTGGATGGACCTACAGCTTCTTGGTGGGAGAACTACACGCCACTTTTCCCATTGGTGCCATCACATGGGATCAATTCTAGCAGCCTTCCGCACCGCTCATGTCTCATTTGGAGCCATGAGTGCGAAGAAGCGTGAGTTCCGCAACTTGCGCCAGGGGAACCGTCTTGTGGCACGAGACGTGGATGAATTCAGCAAGCTCGCTCGCTATGCCCCCGATGATGTGGCCACAGATGCCGCCAAGGCGGAGAAGTTCCTTGAGGGACTCAATGATGAACTGAGCATGCAGCTTATTGTGGCTACTTTCAACAACTACCGGGAGCTGGTAGACAAGGCCACCATTCTTGAATGCAAGCAGCAACAGATAGAAAGCGCAAGCGGAAGTACAGCCGGGGAAGCACAACTCGGGAGCTCAGCAGAAGCCCCGCTATGCACCATACTCAGGAGGGCACACCCATCATAACCATGGAGGTCATAACCATGGAGGAAATGGGAAAAACCGCAGCCAGGACAACAAGTCAGGCCATGGCAATGGCAATGGCAATGGTAATGGCAATCAGCACCGTTCCGCCCCGGCTCAAGGATCTGAGCCACATCACCGCTTCAAGTGCCGAAGGACGGGCACTATGCCACCGACCGCCCGGAGGCCAAGCAGAGGAATGGAAATGGCAATGGAGGCTCGCGAAGAAGCCCAATCCGTTCCCTCGTGCTCGGGTGAACCACATCGGCGTGGAAGACGTCTATGATCAGCCGGATAATCGTGGTTGGTAAGTTTTATTGAATTCACGTTCAGTTTTGGTTCTCTTTGATTACGGTGCAGCGCATTCATTCATATCAAGGGTAGTTGTGGAAAAATACGGGTTGCCCACTAGAACCCTTAGAAGCCCCCTTCGGCGTCGGTTCGCGGGAGGAGAAATGATGGCGGCGTGAGGCTGTCATGCAACCCTCAACGTCGGGAACCACAAATTTCCGTGGACCTCATAGTGTTGGAAACTCAGACCTTGGATGTAATCCTAGGCATGGATTGGTTGTCAAAGTTTGAAGGAACATTGATCGTGCCCGCAAGTCTATTCTCGCTCACCACCCCGGAGCGTAAGAGGATCAAGTATGTAGCCAGCACAGCCGGATGAAGAATCAGTGCATTCCCTCACGGGAGTTGTTAGGGAGGAAGTGCCGAGAGTGCAATACTTTCCGATGTGTTCCGGAGGAATTACCAAGAATGCCACCGGACGGGGACATTGAATTTCTGATTGAGCTATTGCCGGCACAGCCCCAATATCCAAGAGACCTTATCGGATGCCACCGAATGAGTTGAAAGAGATCAAGGATCAAATTAATGAGTTATTGGAGAAAGGATATATTCGTCCAAGCTCATCACCTTGGGGAGCCCCAGTTCTTTTGGTAGAGAAGAAGGATGGAAGCTTGAGGATGGTTGTGGATTATCGTGCATTGAGCGAAGTAACCATCAAGAACAAGTACCCTCTGCCGATGATCAATGACTTGTTTGATCAGCTAGTTGGAGCCAAGGTATTCTCTAAGATCGATCTTGATCGTGGTATCATCGATTGAAGATTCGTGAAAAGGATATACCCAAAACAGCATTCACTACTGGTATGGTTTATATGAGTATACCGTCATGTCATTTGGATTGACTAATGCTCCTGCATACTTCATGAATTTGATGAACAAGGTGTTCATGGAATATCTGGACAAGTTTGTCGTGGTGTTCATCGATGATATATTGATTTTCTCCAAGAGCGAGGAAGAGCATAAGGAACATTTGCGTCTAGTTCTGGAGAAACTTCGAGAACATCAGTTGTATGCCAAGTTCAGCAAATGTGAATTTTGGTTGAAGGAAGTTGGATTCCTCGGACATGTTATTTCAGGAGAAGGAATAGCAGTTGATCCCGCCAAGGTTGAATCAGTCACCGATTGGCGATCACCCACCTCGACCAAGGAGATCCGCAGTTTTCTCGGACTCGCAGGATATTATCGGAGGTTTATTGAGAACTTCTCGAAGATTGCCAAGCCCATGACTGAGCTGTTGAAGAAGGAAGCCAAGTATGTTTGGACCGAGGAATGTGAAGCCAGTTTTCAGGAATTGAAGAAACGGTTGGTCACAGCCCCAGTATTGATTTTGCCGGACATACACAAGGAATACCAGGTCTATTGTGACGCTTCTCGTCAAGGACTCGGAGGAGTACTAATGCAGGAAGGGAAGGTTGTAGCGTATGCCTCCAGACAGCTACGGCCTCATGAGATGAATTATGCCACACATGATTTGGAGTTAGCAGCAGAGTGCATGCACTCAAGACACAGAGACATTTCCTCATCGGAAATCGTTGTGATGTCTACACAGATCACAAGAGTTTGAAGTATATCTTCAGCAGAAGAATTGAACCTCGGCAGAGGAGATGGCTAGAGTTGATAAAGGACTACGACATGAGATTGCATTACCACCCCGGTAAAGCTAATGTTGTAGCAGATGCTTTGAGCCGTAAGAGTTATGTGAATACTCTTACAAAGCAGGAGGATTACCCAGGAGTTAGTCGATGACCTCGAGAGATCTCCCATCGGAGATAGTTCAAAGGATTTGTTGCAACTCGAAGTTCAGTCCACCTTGACCGAAAGGATTCGTGAAGCCCAGAAGTCGGACAAGGAAATTGATGAGATTAAGCAAAAGATGGATGAAGGAAAAGCTAAAGGATTCCGTAAGGATGAACATGGAACTATATGGTTTGAGGATCGTATTTATGTGCCCAATGATCCCGAGCTCAGGAAGCTAATTCTTCAGGAGGCTCATGATTCACCGTACTCGATTCACCCCGGCAACACCAAGATGTACTGGATTTGAAGCAAAGTTTCGGTGGACGGTATGAAGAAGGATATCGCCGAGTACGTAGCGATATGCGATGTTTGCCAACGTAAAGGCAGAACATCGAAGCCAGCAGGTTACTTCAACCTTTGCCGATTCCCGATTGGAAATGGGAGAAACTTGGTATGGATTTCATCACGGATTACCCGGGACCCGTTCAGGTTATGATTCTATCTGGGTAGTGGTTGATCGTTTGACTAAGGTAGCTCACTTCATTCCGTGAAGACTACCTATACCAGTGCTAAGTTGGCCAAGATATACATGACCAGGATCGTATGTCGCATGGAGTTCCGAGGAAAATCGTGTCGATAGAGAACACAGTTTACCTCAAAGTTAAGAAGCGATTGCATGAAACTTTGGGTGCGAGGCTGGAATTGAGACAGCTTTTCATCCATGAGATGATGGACGGACCGAGAGAGTCAATCAGATTACGGAGGACATGTTGAGAGCTTGTGTGCTAGACTATGGGTCTAGCTGGGATGATAATTTGCCATACGCAGAGTTCTCTTACAACAACAGTTATCAATCCAAATCAAGATGGCCCTTTCAAGCTCTATACGGAAGGAGGTGCGAACACCATTCTTTGTGGGATAGTGTTGGAGATCGATCACTTTTCGGTTCCGATCTTATCAAGGATTCAAGAGAAAGTCAAGCTGATTCGAGACAGGCTCAAGATAGCACAGTCGAGACAGAAGAGTTATGCCGACAGTAAACGCAAGGAGGTGACTTACGAAGTGGGAGACCGAGCATATCTTCGTGTGTCTCCACTTCGTGGAATCAAGAGGTTTGGTGTCAAGGGAAAGTTAGCACCCCGATTCATTGGCCCCTACAAAATCCTCGAACGTCGTGGAGAAGTTGCATACAAGTTGGAATTGCCGGAAGGATTGTCCGGAGTTCATGATGTCTTCCACGTTTCTCAGCTGAAGAAGTGCCATGCCGACATGGCCGATGTTCCGTTGAGAGACACAGTGCCCCTAGAGGCCATACAGCTAGACGGTGATCGACTTACAAGGAGAAACCCGTCCGAATTCTTGAGACTGCAAGCGAGTCACCCAGCAAAGTCATCAAATTTTGCAAGGTCTTGTGGAGTCACCACACCGAGGAAGAAGCCACTGGGAGCGCCAAGAAGACCTTCTTGAGATCACCCGCACCTATTGCTAGCCAACCCAATCTCGAGGGCGAGATTCATCTTAAGGTGGTAGGTTTGTAACATCCCAAATTTCCTATTTGGAATGTTTTACAATTATAGCTAAGCATCCTATGCATCCTGTTTGAATTTGAATGCCATTTGAAGTTTCAGAGAATTTTGAGTTTTGAATTTGAATTTCAAACTTTGGCATGTGGGAATCATTTCAAAAACTAAGCCTGATAAATACTTGATCAAAAGTATGAGAGGAGCAAACATGACACTCCAAAAATATTAGAGGAAACAATGCCAAAAGATTTGGATTCAAATCTGAATTTTATTTGAATTTGAAAAAAATGGATTTTTATAAAGTTTGGACTTTGCCTTTGGAAAAATGTTCAAATGAAAGGGAATATTCCCCTGATCATTTTGGTATATATATACCCTATATAAAATATGAATAGTTATTGTTTTAATTCAGTTTTTGTTTTATTAAAAAAATAAAATTTTAAAAAAAGAAAAAACCCGGGCGCCGGCTAGGCTACCCTCAGCCCCGGCCAGCCGCCATGACCCTCTGCTGCTGCCCAGCCGGCCTGCCCACTGGCCAGCCGCCAGCCCACCCGACCAGCCAGCCTCGCCGCTCGCCTGAAAACCCTGGCCTCGCCACCCGCTCATTCCTCCCCTCTTTCTCTCTTCAACTGTGGGCCTGCCCCATCTTCTTCCCCTCGCCCACGATCGCAAGACGCTGGGAGATCGCGGATCCGAAGGATCCGGGATCCCCGACGCCTCGATCCCCAAGCGAGGACGACCCCTGGCTATAAGCGGAGCCCCGCACCCCAAACCTCCCCGTCCGATCTCTAATAAACGGCCACGATTAGAACCCCCGAAGGGGTATGTTTTTATTAGAAAACCGGCCCGGTTCAATCGGTTTATTAATTAGTTAGGTTTATTTTTTTATCCCGGTTCGTTTAGTTTAAACCTAGGCCCAATTAGACTATTTGGCCTTGACAGGTACAAGTATAGGCCCATTAGGCCTTTTTTCTTTTATTTTGATTCTCTGTTTTAGCGAATAGTTTCATTTTGAAAAATTGATATCTTTTATTCTGTTTAATATTTTAGGTGATTTTTTTGTTGGATTGCAAATTTTAAGTAGTTTCTGTAGAATATATATTTAGCTATGTTAAAAATAATTAAAATTGCTTTAATTTAGTTTTAGTCAGAATAGTAAATCTGCTATAACTTGAGTTAGAAAAATTATTTTGCATGATTCTTTTTGCCCCAACTTTATTTTAATATTGCCAAACCATAAAAATTAACTTGGGTATTTTAGGATTAATAAATAATTAGTTTTAAGCAGAATCCTATTAATCCTAATTAATTAACTAGCTCTGTTTTCCTAATATTTTAATTAGTAAATGAATTTATTTTAACTTGTGATTAGTTATTCTAGGTTAGTTTCTGTCACTCTAGTAGATGAACTTTTATTTATAATTAATAAAAGTTTTAATTTATTTTCTTAATAGAAATTGGATTAGGCCTAATATGAGTTTTATAAAAGCTTTTAATTAATTCTTTTTGCTCCTAGTTGCTTAGTGAGTTCTTTTCTGTTAAGTTAACCTAAAACCATGATTAGGTTATGTTAAGAAAATTTTATTATATAAAACTATTTTTAGTTATTGTTTGAAGTAGGAAAAACTTTGAATGGGTTTTTCTTTGAGTTTCCTTTTGGATTTGGTTTTGGTTGTTTTGTTGTGTTATGTTACTTTTGTTATGTTGTGTGATCCTATTGCTTTGTGCTTATTGTGTTATTGTTTGTCTCGGTAGAGTTTCCGGAGTCTAAGCTTGCTACTCGACTCTTTAGCTTACGAGGATCATCGCAAGGCAAGTTTTGATCATGTTATTTCTATACCTATGTTTTTGTGCATTAGAAATTGTCACCACCCCACCATGCATGCAGTAGTGAATTCTTGAAGTCATTAAACTTGAGTAGTATCATGTGGTAGGATGAACCAATCCCCTTGTTACCATGACCCCGGGACGTAGTAGTTACTTTGCTATGCTCAGAGCGGGTTTTGGGATGAGTGAAATTCATAAGCAAGATGTGAGAGTCAATGATGATGACAACCCCATGAACTACAATGATCAAGATGGACTTGGAAAATCACTCTTTGGGTGGAGGGCGGTTGACGGGCACCTGGAGAAACCAGTGGTGGCGGGATGCATGGAGAAGTGCCATGACATCTTGCGGAAAGCTTCACCCAGCCACGAAGAGAAGGATGGATGCCCCATGACCGGAAGCTTACATGCAGCCGCAAGCCATTATGGGCTCTGGCTGGGTTGACCCTAGTAGTGACGCTGGCTGGGCGGTACTACGAGAAGTAGAAGAACGGTAGGATTGGATGGGTACCGCAGAGCGGAAGAACTCTTTGGAAGACCTGTTTCATTCGTCCGTCTTCAAACACCATGAAGTGCGAAGACTTTAAAGGAGGAATGATTCTTGCGGGAAAGTCGCAACCCTCTGCAGAGTTAAAGATCTAATCGATTAGCCGTGTCCCGATTACGGACATTTGAGCCTCTGGAACTTGGAAGTATTCGGATATCTCAACACTAAAACTAATGAATTAATTTGAGGGGTTTTATGACTTAATAATTGGGAATGAGATATTGGTTGGCGGAACCATCTCAATAACTACCAACAAATGTAGTAATTTGCAAGCAAGTCCACTGTAGTAGGATAAAATTTGCTTTTCGCAAAATGATGAAACTTAGAGCTCCATAGCCAAAATGCATATAGTGATAGTAAGTTTATTATTGTTGTTCTTCATGACTTGCCACTTATTCCAAAAGCTGACCTACATGGCTGCAACGTATTATGTTGCGTAGATATATTCGATCGGGAGTGAGGCTACGCTCCGCGCTTAGCGATTGCCCTTTGAGTCGGATGGACTCGCTTTACTTGACGCTTCGCAAAGCATTAGTAGTTTATTTCTCATGAGTTGGCCTTGGGCGAATTTATTCCCTTGTAATAAAGACTCTATATGAGAATCGTTTAATGATATTCAGGTGTGATTGAACTTTGATTACTTTATCGATGTACTGTGAGTACCAGCATGATCTTGGGATGGTACAGACACAGAGATTTGACCGATTTTGGGTCAGGTCGCTACATAGAATGAGTTTGAAGATGATGATGTGCTACAGTATGATTATGATGATTAAATAGCCAGTGTTGGTGGTAATGACTATGATGATTATTATTAGCTAGTGTTGGTGATGATTAGATAGTACACTATGACTATGTTGATTAAATAGTGTTGGTGGTAATGACTATGATGATTATTAGCTAGTGTTGTTGGTGATGATATGATGCAAGAGTTTTTATATTAACATGACGATGATGTTGATCATGATAGAATGTGGATTAGGTTCCAGTGGAGGCAACATGTGGTGCATGTCTACTAATCCAAAATAGATCATCTGTCACGCTGTTTGCTTTCATGGTTACTTTGTTGTCTTTTGTACAGTTTCAGAAATTTTCTACTTATCATCTCCAAGAAGCCGAATGGTCACACGAGAATCACAAGCCAAGTGATACGTCCAATTTGCATCATGCTTTTATATCGATATTTATTGCATTATGGGCTGTTATTACATATTATTTCACAATACTTATGCATATTCTCTCTTATTTTACAAGGTTTACACGAAGAGGGAGAATGCCGGCAGCTGCAATTCTGGGCTGAAAAAGGAGCAAATATTAGAGACCTATTCCGCACAGCTCCAAAAGTCCTGAAACTTCACGGAGCCAGTTTTTGGAATTAATAAAACATACTGGCAAAAGAATCAACCAGAGGGGGGCAACCACCATCCACAAGGGTGGGGGCGCCCCCTACCCCCTGGGCGTGCCCCATGCCTCGTGGGCCCCCTGGCAGGCCTCCGGTGCCCATCTTCTGCTATATGAAGTCTTTTACCCTGGAAAAATCAGAAGGAAGCTTTCAGGACAAAACACCGCCGCCACGAGGCGGAACCTTGGCGGAACCAATCTAGGGCTCCGGCGGAGCTGTTCTGCCGGGGAAACATCCCTCCGGGAGGGGGAAATCATCATCATCGTCATCACCATCGATCCTCTCATCGGGAGGGGGTCAATCTCCATCAACATCTTCACCAGCACCATCTCCTCTCAAACCCTAGTTCATCTCTTGTATCCAATCTTTGTCCCAAAACCTCAGATTGGTACCTATGGGTTGCTAGTAGTGTTGATTACTCCTTGTAGTTGATGCTAGTTGGTTTATTTGGTGGAAGATATATGTTCAGATCCTTTATGCATATTAATACCCCTCTGACTATGAACATGAATATGATTTGTGAGTAGTTACGTCTGTTCCTGAGGACATGGGAGAAGTCTTGCTATAAGTAGTCATGTGAATTTGCTATTCGTTCGATATTTTGATGAGATGTATGTTGTCTTTCCTCTAGTGGTGTTATGTGAACGTCGACTATATGAAACTTCACCATTGTTTGGGCCTAGAGGAAGGCATTGGGAAGTAATAAGTAGATGATGGGTTGCTAGAGTGACAGAAGCTTAAACCCTAGTTTATGCGTTGCTTCGTAAGGGGCTGATTTGGATCCATATGTTTCATGCTATGGTTAGGTTTACCTTAATACTTCTTTTGTAGTTGCGGATGCTTGCAATAGGGGTTAATCATAAGTGGGATGCTTGTCCAAGGAAGGGCAGTACCAAGCGCCGGTCCACCCACATATCAAATTATCAAAGTAACGAACGTGAATCATATGAGCTTGATGAAAACTAGCTTGACGATAATTCCCATGTGTCCTTGGGAGCGTTTTCTTTCATATAAGAGTTTGTACAGGCTTGTCCTTTGCTAGAAAAAGGATTGGGCCATCTTGCTTCACCTTATTTACTTTTATTACTTGTTACCCGTTACAAATTACCTTATCACAAAACTATCTGTTACCAATAATTTCAGTGCTTGCAGAGAATACCTTACTGAAAACCGCTTGTCATTTCCTTCTGATCCTCGTTGGGTTCGACACTCTTACTTATCGAAAGGACTACAATAGATCCCCTACACTTGTGGGTCATCAAGACTCTTTTCTGGCACCGTTGCCGGGGAGTGAAGCGCCTTTGGTAGGTGGAATTTGGTAAGGAAAAATTTATATAGTGTGCTGAAATTTACTGTCACTTGTTATTATGGAAAGTAATCCTTTGAGGGGCTTGTTTGGGGTATCTTCACCCCGACCAGTAGAGCAAAGAGTTGCTCCTCAACCTACTGAACCTACTGAAAATGTTTACTTTGAAATTCCTTTGGGTATGATAGAGAAACTGCTAGCTAATCCTTTTACAGGAGATGGAACATTGCATCCCGATTTACACCTAATCTATGTGGATGAAGTTTGTGGATTATTTAAGCTTGCAGGTATGCCCGATGATGTTATCAAGAAGAAGGTCTTCCCTTTATCTTTGAAGGTAAAGGCATTGACATGGTTTAGGCTATGTGATGATATGGGATCATGGAACTACAACAGACTGAAATTGGAATTTCATCAGAAGTTTTATCCTATGCATCTTGGTCATCGTGATCATAATTATATATATAATTTTTGGCCTCACGAAAGAGAAAGCATCGCTCAAGATTGGGGGAGGCTTAAGTCAATGTTATATTCATGCCACAATCATGAGCTCTCAAGAGAAATTATTATTCAAAAAATTTATGCTCGGCTTTCTCTCAATAATCGTTCCATGCTCGATACTTCTTGTACTGGTTCTTTTATGATGAATACTATTGAATTAAAATGTGATTTATTGGAGAGAACTAAATGCAACTATGAAGATTGGGATCTCGATGAAGGTAAGGAGTCAGGTATAACACCTAAGTTTGATTGTGTTAAATCTTTTATGAATACCGATGTTTTCCGTGAATTTAGCACTAAATATGGACTTGACTCTGAGATAGTAGCTTCTTTCTGTGAATCTTTTGCTACTCATGTTGATCTCCCTAAGGAGAAGTGGTTTAAATATAATCCTCCCATTGAAGTAAAAGTAGTTGCACCTATTAAAGTTGAAGAAAAGACTATCACTTATAATGTTGATCCTATTGTTCCTACTGCTTATATTGAGAAACCACCTTTCCCTGTTAGAATAAAGGATCATGCTGAAGCTTCAACTGTGGTTCGTAAGAGTAATACTAGAACACCTACACCCCCAGAGCAAATTAAAGTTGAAGCTAGTATTGCTATGGTTAAAGATCTCTTGGCCGGTGATATTGATGGGCATATTATTTACTTCTGTGATGAAGCTGCTAGAATTGCTAGACCTGATACTAAAAATAAACATAGACCTGTTGTAGGCATGCCTGTTATTTCTGTTAAAATAGGAGATCATTGTTATCATGGCTTGTGTGATATGGGTGCTAGTGCAAGTGCAATACCTCATTTCTTATACAAAGAAATTATCATGATATTGCACCCTCTGAGATAGAGGAGATTGATGTTACAATTAAGCTTGCCAATAGAGACACTATTTCACCAGTTGGGATTGTTAGAGATGTTGAAGTCTTGTGTGGGAAAGTTAAATATTCTGCTGATTTTCTGGTTCTTGGTTCCCCACAAGATTACTTTTGTCCCATTAAATTTGGTAAACCCTTATTGAATACTGTTAATGCTAAGATAGATTGCAAAAAGGATGTTGTTACTATTGGTTTAGGGGATATGTCTCATGATTTTAATTTTGCTAAATTCCGTAGACAACCCCATGTTAAAGAATTGCCTAGTAAAGATGAAATTATTGGTCTTGCTTCTATTGTCGTGCCTCCTAATGATCCTTTAGAACAATACTTGCTAGACCATGAAAATGATATGTTTATGCATGAAAGAAGGGAAATAGATGAAGTATTCTTTAAACATGGACCTATTTTGAAACACAACTTGCCTGTTGAAATCCTAGGGGATCCTCCTCCACCTAAGGGTGATCCCGTGTTTGAGCTTAAACCATTACCTGATACTCTTAAATATGCTTATCTTGATGAGAAAAAGATATATCCTGTTATTATTAGTGCTAACCTTTCAGAGCATGAAGAAAATAAATTATTGAAAACTCTGAAGAAGCACCGTGCTGCTATTGGATATACTCTTGATGATCTTAAAGGCATTAGTCCCACTCTATGCCAGCACAAAATAAAATTGGAGAAAGACTCTAAACCGATTGTTGATCACCAACGACGGTTAAATCCTAAGATGAAAGAAGTGGTAAGAAAAGAAATACTAAAGCTTCTGGAGGTAGGTATAATTTATCCCGTTGCTGATAGTCAGTGGGTAAGTCTTGTCCATTGTGTCCCTAAGAAGGGAGGTATTACTGTAGTCCCTAATGATAAAGATGAATTGATCCCACAAAGAATTGTTACAGGTTATAGAATGGTAATTGATTTCCGCAAACTAAATAAAGCTACTAAAAAGGATCATTACCCTTTACCTTTTATTGATCAAATGCTAGAAAGATTATCCAAACATACACATTTTTGCTTTCTAGATGGTTATTCTGGTTTCTCTCAAATACATGTGTCAAAAGAGGATCAAGAAAAGACCACTTTTACTTGCCCTTTTGGTACCTTTGCTTATAGACGTATGCCTTTTGGTTTATGCAACGCACCTGCTACCTTTCAAAGATGCATGATGGCTATATTCTCTGATTTTTGTGAAAAGATTGTTGAGGTTTTCATGCATGATTTCTCCGTTTATGGATCTTCTTTTGATGATTGCTTCAGCAACCTTGAACGAGTTTTGCAGAGATGTGAAGTAACTAATCTTGTCTTGAATTGGGAGAAGTGCTACTTTATGGTTAATGAAGGTATTGTCTTGGGGCATAAAATTTCTGAAAGAGGTATTGAAGTTGATAAAGCTAAAGTTGATGCTATTGAAAAGATGTCGTGTCCTAAGGACATTAAAGGTATAAGAAGTTTCCTTGGTCATGCCGGTTTTTATAAGAGGTTCATTAAGGACTTCTCTAAAATTTCTAGGCCTATGACTAATCTCTTACAAAAAGATGTTCCTTTTGTCTTTGATGATGATTGTGTAGAAGCATTTGAAATATTTAAGAAAGCCTTGATTTCTGCACCTATTGTTCAGCCACCTGATTGGAATTCACCCTTTGAAATTATGTGTGATGCTAGTGATTATGCTGTAGGTGCTATTCTAGGACAAAGAGTTGATAAGAAATTAAATGTTATCCAATATGCTAGTAAAACTCTAGACAGTGCCCGGAGAAATTATGCTACTACTGAAAAAGAATTTTTAGCAGTTGTATTTGCTTGTGATAAGTTCAGACCTTATATTGTTGATTCCAAAGTAACTGTTCACACTGATCATGCTGCTATTAAATATCTTATGGAAAAGAAAGATGTTAAACCTAGACTTATTAGGTGGGTTCTCCTATTACAAGAATTTGATTTGCATATTATTGATAGAAAGGGAGCTGAGAACCCCGTTGCAGACAACTTGTCTAGGTTAGAGAATGTTCTTAATGACCCACTACCTATTGATGATAGTTTTCCTGATGAACAATTAGCTGTCATAAATGCTTCCCGTACTGCTCCATGGTATGCTGATTATGCTAATTACATTGTAGCTAAATTTATACCACCTAGTTTCACATACCAGCAAAAGAAAAAGTTTTTCTATGATTTAAGACATTACTTCTGGGATGACCCACACCTTTATAAAGAAGGAGTAGATGGTGTTATTAGGCGTTGTGTACTGAGCATGAACAGGAGCAGATCCTACGCAAGTGTCACTCCGAGGCTTATGGAGGACACCACGCTGGAGACAGAACTGCACATAAGGTATTGCAATCCGGTTTTATTGGCCCCTCTCTTCAAGGATGCCCGTAAGTTTTTCTTATCTTGTGATGAATGTCAAAGAATTGGTAATATTAGTAGACGTCAAGAAATGCCTATGAACTGTTCACTTTTTATTGAACCATTTGATGTTTGTGGCTTTGATTATATGGGGTTGTTTCCTTCCTCTAATGGGTATACACATATTTTAGTTGCTGTTGATTACGTTGCTAAGTGGGTAGAAGTTATTTCAACTAGTAGTGTTGATCATAACACCTCTATTAAGATGCTTAAAGAAGTTATTTTTCCGAGGATTGGAGTCCCTAGATACTTAATGACTGATGGTGGTTCACATTTTATTGATGGTGCCTTTCGTAAAATGCTTGCTAAGTATGACGTTAATCATAGAATTGCATCTCCTTACCACCCACGATCTAGTGGCCAGGTAGAATTGAGTAATAGAGAGATCAAACTAATTTTGCAAAAGACTGTTAATAGATCTAGAAAGAATTGGTCCAAGAAACTTGATGATGCATTATGGGCCTATAGAACTGCGTATAAAAATCCTATGGGTATGTCTCCGTATAAAATGGTTTATGGAAAAGCATGTCACTTACGTCTCGAACTAGAACATAAGGCATATTGGGCCATTAAAGAGCTCAATTATGATTTCAAACTTGCCGGTGAGAAGAGGCTATTTGACATTAGCTCACTTGATGAATGGAGAACTCGAGCCTATGAGAATGTCAAACTGTTTAAAGAAAAAGTTAAAACATGGCATGACAAAAGGATACAAAAGCATGAGTTTAATGTAGGTGATTATGTGTTTCTATTCAACTCGCGTTTAAAATTTTTTGCAAGAAACCTTCTCTCTAAATGGGAAGGTCCTTACGTTATCGAGGAGGTCTATCGTTCCGGTGCCATAAAAATCAACAACTTCGAAGGCACAAATCCGAAGGTGGTGAATGGTCAAAGAATCAAACATTATATCTCAAATAATCCAATAAATATTGAAACTAAAATGTTATTGAGACCGTAACCCCAGAGGAGTACATAAGGGATACCTTCCAGAATGTTTCAGACTCCGAAGAGGAATAGGTATGTGGTATGGTAAGTAAACCGACTCCAAAACAGTTCTAATGGCAATTTTTCTCCGTTTTGGAATATTTAAGAAAATAGAAAAATAAGAAGTACTCCGGGAAGGACACGAGGCGTCCACGAGGGTGGAGGGCGTGCCCTACCCCCAAGGGCGCGCCCCCTGCCTCGTGGGCACCTCGTGTGCTCTCCGTACTCCGTTTTCTTGCGCGATACTTCTTTTGGTCGGTAAAAAATTATTCTATAATCTCCCGAAGATTTTGACCCTTGTATCACACAAATATCCTCTGTTTTTGTTTCGAGCTATTTTCTGCCAGAGTTGTCAAGGCCAGGCATCATGTCGTCCCCCTCCTCCAACAATGAGGGCAACGATGCTTGGCTAATGAAGATAGAGCTGCAGAGAGAAGAACCCAGGGATATCAACAAGGATGATGGGATCAAGAAGGCCATGGAGGATCAAGCTTCGGTAGCAGAAGAAGAAGAAGACATCCTTCAACCTCATTACGATCTTCTTACCCCAACGGAGATTGAAGCTTTCAAGATGATTGAGTTAGCTCGTATACAAAACAAGTATCTCACACGTGAAAATATTTTGTTGAAGGAGCATATCACCGCACTCAAGGGCATTATCCACAAATTGGAGGATCTCCTACGCTCGATGTGCGACTATCCATCATCACCACCATCTTCTTCGCCAGCAAAGGAGAACTGAGTATCTGGTATGGGCACTCCCCTTGGCAACTGCCAAGCTTGGGGGAGGTGCCCCGGTACCGTATCACCATCACACTCCTATCTTTAGCGTTTTTCTTAGTTCGATCCTTTTGGTAATATCTTGATCTAGTAGAATAAAGTTTAGTATGATCTAGTTTCGAGCTTTGCTTTATGATCCTTCTATGTAATCGAGTCCGTGAGCTATATATAATAAAGATTAGTTTTGAATCAAAGGCTTGATTATCTTGCTATGATCGTGAGGGAATAAAAAAAATAAAGAATAGAAAGAAATAAAGAGATCATAATGATCTTATGAAGAGTAATCACTTCACATATAAAAGAGTATGATGAATAAAAGTTGTTGAGAGTTGACAAACATAGTTTTGGTCATCGTTGCAATTAATAGGAAGTAATAAAGAAAGAGAGATTTTCACATATAAATATACTATCTTGAACATCTTTTATGATTGTGAGCACTCATTAAAACATGACATGCTAAAAAGTTGATGTTGGACAAGGAACACAACGTAATGGGTTATGTTTTCTTATATCCGAAATAAAGTATATTGTCATGGATCATCCAACATGTTGAGCTTGCCTTTCCCCCTCATGCTAGCCAAATTCTTTGCACCAAGTAGAGATACTACTTGTGTTTCCGAATATCCTTAAACCCAGTTTTGCCGTGAGAGTCCATCATATCTATTTATGGATTGAGTAAGATCCTTCAAGTAAGTTGTCATTGTTGCATGCAATAAAAATTGCTCTCTAAATATGTATGATTTATTAGTGTGGAGAAAATAAGCTTTATACGATCTTGTGATGTGGAAGAAATAAAAGCGACGGACTGCATAATAAAGGTCCATATCACAAGTGGCAATATAAAGTGACGTTCTTTCGCATTAAGATTTTGTGCATCCAACCATAAAAGCACATGACAACCTCTGCTTCCCTCTACGAAGGGCCTATCTTTTTCTTGTATTATACCTTATACAAGAGCCATGATGATCTTCACCTTTCCTTTTTACATTTTATCCTTTGGCAAGCACATTGTGTTGGAAAGATCCTGATATATATATCCAACTGGATGTAAGTTAGCATGAACTATTATGGTTGACATTACCCTCGAGGTAAAAGGTTGGGAGGCAACACTATAAGCCCCTATCTTTCTCTATGTCCGATTAAAATTCCATAACCATAAGTATTGCGTGAGTGTTAGCAATTGTGAAAGACTAAATGATAGTTGAGTATGTGGACTTGCTGAAAAGCTCTTATATTGACTCTTTCCGATGTTATGATAAATTGCAATTGCTTCAATGACCGAGATTATAGTTTGTTAGTTTTCAATGAAGTTTCTGATTCATACTTTATATTGTGAATAGATTGTTACTTAAGCATAAGAAATCATATGATTACCGAGCGGCCCACCCTCCCTCCCGCACCACCTCTCCCTCGATCCTCCCGACCACCTCCCGCGGCCGGCCCCAGCGTCACCCCCGCCGCCACCACCTCCCCCCAGCCTGTCGCGTCTCCTGGCGCCACCGGACCCCCGCACGACCACGCGTTACCGGATTCCCGTGATCCCGCGCACAGCCGAGACCCGGCATCCCTGCACGCCGAGGCGGCCCCTAGATCCACTTCGCGCCGCCGCCGGAGCTCCACTTCGCGCGCCACCAACCTACGGCGGGGCTCCTGTCTTCCGCCTCCTCCTTGCTACCCCACCTGCTTGCGCCTTCTGCCTCCTCCCTGTGGGGCTCCGCCACCATCAGCCTCCTCCTGGTGGGGCTCCACCACCGCAGCACCAACGGTGCTCGTCGCTGCTTCCTCCGGCCGTCGTTGTGTTCGGGCTCATGCTCCTTCTTGGCGGCGAGGGCCTTGCCCGCGGCGGCCTTATGGGCAAGGGGCATTGCGCCGGAGGAGGAGGAGCGGTGGAAGAGGAGGGCGACACCGCAGCCGACGAGTACGGGGATGGAGGCAGTGAAGTAGGCTGGCGAACTTCGCCGGAGCACGTTACCAGCCGGGAGAGGTCCACGGCGAGGTGGCAGGGAAGTTCGCCGAAGGGTCAGCAATGACGGGAATCTTCGTGCAATGGGCGCTGCACTTGATCTGCTCGACAGCTTCCATTGTGGCTGTACTTGGACGGCTGCAGATAGTGCAACCGAACGTCCGTGTGTGTTTCTGGAAAAGCTGTACTTGGACGACTGCAGATGCTGCAGAAGTTTGGTTTCAGGTGTCTTCACAAATTCTGGCATAATCTGCATAGACCTTTCCTCACTTAATGCTTCCAATTTATGTGTGCTACTACGCACTGCATGTGTTTGTGTTAATGCGTAAGTGTGTGAGCACTCTTGTACGTTCTCATAGCTTTGGAGAAAACAAAGTACAAGTAGTTTTAGCCATGGAGCCGCCACATGCTGCATGCCTCTACTGGTTTGTCTTGTTCCTCGTGGAGGAAAACAACAGCAAAGGCGCTGGCATGGCCAGCGCGGATGCCGCCACCTCTCCCCGGGGCTCACCGGCAACGGCCCCAGGATCTTGCTGGAACACTGGTCAAGCGCAACACTCTACTTCCCAACACATACAAACCCAGACAGAAGTTCAAATGTAAATGTGTGATGCCATCTTGTTCATGCTCACTGTTGTAGTAGCAGAGAGACCAACTCTGTTCCTGCTCCATCGTTCATTTCTCCTATTTATTTCTCTGACCATTTTCCCAACGTCTGAATGCTTTCCTCACGGGATCTAGAGAACAAAAGAACAACTCTGCTCCTGCTCCATCTACCTGGCCGTTGTAGTTTCTCTTTCATCCAATTATTATGTGTTGCTTGTGCGCATGTGTTCGACCAAAAGAATAATAGAATATATGAAGAGAGCACATGCGGTGGTGAATGGGTAAGGAGGAAGTCAAAATCCGTTACTTTTCCCGTGGATTTTTTAAAACCACCATTTCTATGCAAAAATTTGTACATAAAAAAACTCTATGGAAAATCTCTGCTTCTAATGTTCTTGTCACTTGTTTTGCAGATGCACATCATGAAGTTCAAATCTAAAAAATGGAGCAGTGCGATGGTTATAAAAAATCCAGATTTTCCTCATTATTAAGGAATGAAAACAAGAAGTTCAATTATAAAAATTAATTCAATTACATGTTTTAAAATGGCTAAAAATGACGTCTGACCTTCAATTAAGTTCATATTTCAGAAATTCTTAAGTTCACGTGTACCACATACTAAAGAAATTCATCTATGAACAAAAAACGGACCGCCTAGGCCATTTCATCGACGGCAAAAAAGCCTAAAAATGTCGCGAGACAAAAAAACTTCAAATGATATAACATAGTAAGTTCGTAGAAAGTGGACAAAAACATAATTTTGTTTTTTAAGTTTAACCATTTCTAAAAAAATACCTTGAAGTTCAAATTTAGATAATAGGGCGGTTCAATGTTTATTACAAACCTGAGATTTTCCCCATTACCATAGAATAATCCAAGAAGTTCAAAAATAAAAAATGTTGCAGTTCGAAAAGTTTATAAAAAATGGTGTTTCTACATTTTACAAAAAATGGAGAAGTTCAATTTTATATTGCGGGACGTCCAACCTCCAACTACATGTTTTAAAATGGCAAAAAATGACGCCCGACCTTCAATTGTGTGTAATTCGACGTATACACAAAAATGCGACAGAAGTTCATAGTGAAAACAACGAGAAGTTCAAGTACTGCAAGGAATGCATTTCAGGTGGGAATAAAAGTATAGAAAAATAAAAGCTTAAAAGGTTTGTTGAAAGAAGTTCAAGTGCTCTGTCCGGAGAAGTTCAAAAATTCTTGCCAGAGAGGTTCGATCACCTTGTATTTCCATATTCGATTTTTTCGTATAAAAATCGAATACAATTCTTTACTCAAAATAAAAAGAGGTGAAGTTCAAATTGAAATAACATAGAAGTTCAGAGTTTATTAAAACCTGGATTTACCTGTTCAAAAAATAAAAAACACAACGCCATTTTTAGCACTTTAAAAAAAACTCATAAACGAAAAAAAATGGTTGCTAGAAGTTCAAGTGCTCGGCGATGAAAAGTTAAAAATATTCTTGTGAGAGAGGTTCATCGTGTATTTAGATGTCCAAAAAATATAAAAAATATGTTGTTTTTTGTGTTTTAAAATAATTCTCTCAAACCAGAGAGAAGTTAAAAGTGATAACAACCGGAAATTCACGTACTACATGGTGTGTATTTCGTATAAGAAAAATACAATAAAGTGAAACAGAGTGAAGTTTAAACAGACATGTCTCAGAAATTCAGCTACTTCACGCAGTGCAAAAAACAGCACGTCAAAAACAGAGTGAAGTTCAAATAGACATGCCCAAGAAGCTCAACTACTTCACGCAGTGCATTTCCATTCGCGATGAAGGCAGAAATCATGATCTCGGCATTTTCTAGTTTACTTCAAAACGGTAGGAATATCATTTGTGTAAGTTCAAGTCCTCGGTCGGAAAAGCTAAAAACAATATTATGAGAGAGGTTTGTATAAAAAGAATATCATTTATGTAACACTAACGAAATAGATGAGAAAATTACAAACGAAAATATGTCACAGAAGTTCAACATGAAAACAGCAGGAAGTTCACCAACTACACTTAATGAATTTCAGATGAAAAACTTTTTAAAATCGTCGCGAGTATGAAAAAATAATCAACATGGAAAAGTTGCGTGCTTACAGCAGCTTGCCACCGGTATATTCCTTGCTCAATTCCAGTGAGTGTTCCGGTGAGTGGACGGAGAGCTACGGGCAAAACAATCACGTGAAAAACAGAGTGAAGTTCAGGTACACGTGCCGAGAAGTTCAGGTTCTTCACGCGGTGCATTTTCGAAGAATCTGTTTCGCAATAAAGGCAGAACGAATGATCTCGCCATTTTCACAATTACTTGAAAACGGCGAGGAATCAGAGAAAACCATCAACATGAAAAAGTTTCGCATTTTCCGTAGCTTTTCAGCGGTATATTATTTGCTCCATTCCGATAAAGTTTGTAAAAATTATGCCAAAAATACGTTTTTACCATTTTCAAATTTGACTTAAAACCGTAAGGAATTGGGAGAAACAATATATACAAAAAAGTTTCGCATTTCCTCAAGCTTTCCAACTCCGTATCATTTGTTGCATTCGGATGTACAGTTAAAAAATTAGCTTCAAAATACAAACTCGGTGGAACTTGTACCGTTTTATGATTTACTTTTAAACCATTCCAAATTAGAAAGGACTTTTAACATGAAAAAGTAGCGCATTTTCACAATCTTTCCAACGCCATATCATTTGCCTCAATTGGATTAGCCGTTTAGAAATTACATTGAAAATATGAACTCGACTGTTCGGTTTGCAAAATTTTACGATTTTCCAAATTACTATTTATCCATAGAGAATTAGGAAAAACTTTCAACATGTCGAATGAGCGGTTTTGTAGCAGATTTCCAACGCCATATTATTTGCCTCATTCCGATAAACGGTTTAGAAACGCGATCGAAAATACGACTCACGTTTTTTGTATGAAGAAAAAACGGTTTTCAAAACTGCTCTTAAGCCGCTTACATTTTGCCAAAAATTTAACTTGGGTCATGATACTGGTGTCCATTGCTTTCCAACGGTATATCGCAAGCCCCATTTGGGCAATGTTGGAGGAAGTTCAACCTAGCACTAGGAGAAGTTCATGTCGAACAACTCAGGCAGTAAAATTGCAACAGAGGCTTGTTTCATCACGACCCGAGAGCAAATCCGCCAATGGGTGAGATTCCTATTTTAAACGGGCATTTAGTTGCTAAAAACCGTTTGTAGATTACACTTATATCACATAAAACATGACTGACCAAAAAAATTCGCGCGGGGAGACACGGTTGAGAAGATAGCCCGAAGGTCGGGTTCGTACAGAGGGAAGTTCAGGCGCGTGTACAAACAAAAATACGTCATAGAAGTTCAACGTGAAAACAGCATGAAGTTCAACTACTACATTGAATGAATTTCAGATGAAAAACTTTTAAAATCGTTGCGAGTATGAAAAAATGATCAACACAGGAAAGTTGCGTGTTTACAGCAGCTTTCCATCGGTATATCACTTTCTCGATTCCGATGAGTGGATGGAGAGCTAGGAGCAGCGGATAGAGATATACGAGAAAAAAAAGCACGTGAAAAACAGAGTGAAGTTCAAGTACACGTGCCGAGAAGTTCAGGTTCTTCACGCGGTGCATTTTCGAAGAATCTGTTTCGCGATAAAGGCAGAACGAACGATCTCGCCATTTTCGCAATTACTTGAAAACGGCTAGGAATCAGAGAAAACAATCAACATGAAAGAGTTTAGCATTTTCCGTAGCTTTTCAGTGATATATTATTTGCCCCATTCCGATGAAGTATGTAGAAATTATGTCAAAAATACGTTTTTAGCCATTTTCCAATTTGACTTAAAACTGTAAGGAATTAGGAGAAACAATATATACAAAAAAGTTTCGCATTTGCTCATGCTTTCCAACGCCGTGTCATTTGTTGCATTCGGACGTACGGTTAAAAAATTAGCTCAAAAATACGAACTCGATGGAATTTGTGCCGTACGGTTAAAAAATTAGAAAAAACTTTTAACATGAAAAAGTAGCGCATTTTCACAAGCTTTCCAATGCCATATCATTTGCCTCAAATGGATTAACCGTTTAGAAATTACATTGAAAATACGAACTCGGATGTTTGCGAAATTTTACGATTTTCAAAATTACTCTTTATCCATAGGGAATTAGAGAAAACTTTTAACATGTCGAATGAGCGGTTTTGCAGAAGCTTTCCAACGCTATATTATTTACCTCATTCCGATAAATAGTTTAGAAATGCGATCGAAAATACGATTCACGTTTTTTGTATGAAGAAAAAACGGTTTTCAAAACTGCTCTTAAACCGCTTACATTTTGCGAAAAATTTAACTTGGATCATGATATTGGTGTTCATAGCTTTCCAACGGTATATCGCAAGCCCCATTTGGGCACTTTTTAGCTGAAGTTCAACCTAGTACTCGGGGAAGGTCAGGCGCGTTTACTCGGGAAGTTCATGTTGTGATCAGAATATTATTCTGATCCCGTGATCAGAATAGTGTTTATATATGTTGCTGTTATAAGAATGATCATGATGCCCTCATGTCCGTATTCTATTTTATCGACAACTCTATCTCTAAACATGTGGACATATTTTTCGTTATCGGTTTCCACTTGAGGACAAGCGAGGTCTAAGCTTGGGGGAGTTGATACGTCCATTTTGCATCATGCTTTTATATCGATATTTATTGCATTATGGGCTGTTATTACATATTATGTCACAATATTTATGCTTATTCTCTCATATTTTACAAGGTTTACGAAGAGGGAGAATGCGGCATTTGGAATTACAGGGTGGAAAAGGAGCAAATATTAGAGACCTATTCTCGCACTGACTCAAAAGTCCTGAAACTTCACAGAGGCAGTTTTTGGAATTAATAAATAATACTGGCGAAATAATCAACCAGAGGGGGGCCACCCACCATCCACGAGGGCACGCCCCCCTGACTCGTGGGCCCCCTGGCAGGCCTCTGGTGCCCATCTTCTGCTATATGAAGTCTTTCACCCTGGAAAAAATCAGAAGGAAGCTCTCGGGACGAAACACCACCGCCACGAGGTGAAACCTTGGCGGAACCAATGTAGGGCTCCGGCGGAGCTGTTCTGCCGGGGAAACATCCCTCCGGGAGGGGGAAATCATCATCATCGTCATTAGCATCGATCCTCTCATCGGGAGTGGGTCAAGCTCCATCAACATCTTCACCAGCACCATCTCCTCTCAAACCCTAGTTCATCACTTGTATCCAATCTTTGTCCCAAAACCTCAGATTGGTACCTGTGGGTTGCTAGTAGTGTTGATTACTGTTGATGCTAGTTGGTTTATTTGGTGGAAGATCATATGTTCAGATCCTTTATGCATATTAATACCCCTCTGATTATGAACATGAATATGATTTGTGAGTAGTTACGTTTGTTCCTGAGGACATGGGAAAAGTCTTGCTATAAGTGGTCATGTGAATTTGCTATTCGTTCGATATTTTGATGAGATGTATGTTGTCTGTCCTCTAGTGCTATTATGTGAACGTCGACTACATGACACTTCACCATTGTTTGGGCCTAGAGGAAGGCATTGGAAAGTAATAAGTAGATGATGGGTTGCTAGAGTGACAGAAGCTTAAACCCTAGTTTATGCGTTGCTTCGTAAGGGGCTGATTTGGATCCATATGTTTCATGCTATGGTTAGGTTTACCTTAATACTTGTTTTGTAGTTGCGGATGCTTGCAATAGGGGTTAATCATAAGTGGGATGCTTGTCCAAGGAAGGGCAGTACCTAAGCGCCGGTCCAGCAACATATCAAATTATCAAAGTAATGAACGTGAATCATATCAGCGTGATGAAAACTAGCTTGATGATAATTCCCATGTGTTTTCGGGAGCATTTTCTTTCATATAAGAGTTTGTCCAGGCTTGTCCTTTGCTACAAAAAGGATTGGGCCATCTTGTTGCACCTTATTTACTTTCATTACTTGTTACCCGTTACAAATTACCTTATCACAAAACTATCTGTTATCGATAATTTCAGTGCTTGCAGAGAATACCTTACTGAAAACCACTTGTCATTTCCTTCTGCTCCTCGTTGGGTTCGACACTCTTACTTATCGAAAGGACTACGATAGATCCCCTACACTTATGGGTCATCACCAAGCTTTGAAGATTTCCTGAATTTATCATCCATGTCCGTAGGTTTAGCGGGTCTGTCTGTAGTTTTGATGGTTGGCATGGGTGATGAAGTAACTAAGGAAGCATTTGAGTGGGCAACAAGTTGCCCTAATATCATTATAGCAGGCGGGAAGATATTGCGTCTATTTGATGACATTGCTGCATTTAAAGTATGTCTTTTTTTGGCTTTTGTCCCAACTATAACCTTTTACCGCATTGACCATTCAAAGGTAATGTATCAAAGCAATAATGTTGTATAAAATTGTAGGGCGAGAAGGCCAAGGCTGATGTGGCAACCTGTTGGGAGTCTTACATGGTCAAGCATAGGGTCACAAGTGAGGTTGCTATTGCCCGGAATCCATTCACTGATTGAAGATGAATGGAAAACAATAAATGAAGCTCGCTTTGAGGTCAGTGGCTCGAGGCAGAGGTCAGTGGAAAATCAGTGGCACGCGCTGGGGAGGTGAGACACGCCCCGGCGTGTGGACAGAGGCATGAGCTCGCCGCCGTGTGCCACCTGGGCACGACGTCCACCCAGAAAGCTAGGAGGCGTGAGATCGCCGCCGTCTGCTAGTCCGGCGACGGCGTCCACCAAACCGTCATGTTTCTTTCGGGCTCGACGTCCACCCACCCCAAGCTCCGCTGCACAGCTTGAGGTTTTGGTCCAGATCACCGGCGCCTTCATCCTCTCTTCAACTGGTCTTCTGGTCTCCAGGTCAGTCCTTGTAGTGCAAGGTTTTGAACTGCAGCCAACTTTGATGCATGCTTGCCTCTCCGACGTCTTGCTGCTCTCTTTGAGGTCCAGCTCTAGGGTTCTCTGGGGTTCTCTGGGGTTCTCTGGCTTGTTCCATGGATGGTTCTAGGTTTGAGGATGCCATGCTGTCCAAGTATGGCTGCGGCACCGTTTCGACGGTGGCTGGTCGCTGCCGGCCGGCCGATGTGCTCGCCGTCG
Organism: Aegilops longissima; assembly: GCA_021605205.1. Taxonomy (NCBI): domain Eukaryota; kingdom Viridiplantae; phylum Streptophyta; class Magnoliopsida; order Poales; family Poaceae; genus Aegilops; species Aegilops longissima. Next base: position 637,058,263 of record CM038679.1, read on the forward strand.
TTCTCAACGACGGCATCTCGTTCTCGCCCACTTCTTTTGCTTCCCTCCTGGTCACCTGGTCCGGGGGTTGTGCTAACGGCTACCATGTCAGGCGTTGTGAGGGGGGTCTTTTCTTTTTTAGGTGGCTCATGAGAGCATTGCTAAAGAGATCGTGCTCCGCGATCCATGGAGGTCAGGGTTTATCTCGGTTGGCATGTCCCTTTCCTCTTTGGACCTTTCTGTACGTCATGAGCCGGAGGAGACGTGTGCATGGGCGCATGCACGTAGAAGTAGGTGGGCGGCCAACTCCATCCTGCCGCCTATCCTCGATCCTCGTCCCCCGCGCGTTTCGTCCCTGCCGCAGGATTGCAACCCCTCGACTGTCATGACTCCGGGTGCCCTGGATTCAGGGGATCTTGCGACACACTTGCCCGTGAGGCACGCTGTTTCATGCGAAAACACGACAACTTGTAATCGATTAGCTCCGCGCTTACCCTCCTCAGTCCCTTGCATTACGGTGCTGCCACCTGCTGCTAGCCAATCGCTAGCCGGTCCGTGCGCGGATTCCTCCGCTTATGTTGGCGACGCTCCAACTGCCCGTTCTGGTCAGCCTACACAGCCGGCCACGCCTAGCTGCACCCCCTATAGAGATGTGCTGCTCTCCCCCTCAGCTGTTTCTGCTGCAGCTAATTTCTCGGTTGCCGTACCGTATCCCCAGTTATGGGCTGGAAAGCCTAAGGACTTGCACCGTTGCTGTTTCCGATGCCTTTCCTATAGCCACTGGCGACATGATTGTAGGGACCCTGTGGTCTGCTGGCTGTGCCGCTTGGTTGGCCACACTCGTTCTCAATGCAGCCATAGGTTCATCTACCGTCCATTTCGGCACGCCCATGTACCTTTAAGTATGGGTGCTGGGGAGTCGTCCCTCCCACATAATCTTCACCTTCCTCACTCCCTCCGAGCCAAGGCCTCCCACCTTTCCTCGCTATGGAGCCGGTCGTGCATGGTCGTCATTCCTCTCTCGATGTCCACTACCCACTGGTTTCTGACCAGAACTCGCTAGCATGTCTCGTCACTATCTCTCCTCCAAAATCTTATTTCCTTCCCTGGCTCCGTAGGGCTTTTCGAAACCTTCTTGGCATCACCGCGGTACGGTTCGCCGGATCCACTGTTGGCACGGCTTTCGTCGTGTTCCAGCGTGAGTCTGAGCAAGTCGCTGCCTTGCGTGCTAGTCCGTTGGAAGTGGGCGACCGCGTCGTTTGGATCCTGCCTAACAACGCCGGGGACAACGCTTTCGGTTCGCCTACCGCCACGTCGTCAGCCTTTCGCTCGAGAAGATGCCGTTGGAGTTATGGAACCGAAAGGGGGTGGCGGCGAGCGTTGCTGGCTTTGCTAGCCTCTTCCGTCTGGAGCACGCCTGCCTCCACGGCAGCGAGTTCTCCAGTATCTTCGTCCTCGTCAAAGTGGAAGCTCTGCACCACATCCCCCACCATATCACTTTCCATCGTGTCGACGGCAACGGCATCTACGCCGATGTCATCATCAACAAAATCTGGGATGTCGCCCGTTCCCTTGGCGCCCCCACGGTCACGCCATGCCCGCCCGGGAGGTATGACGGACACGACGGGGATGCCGCTGCCCACCGCCCTCCTGCCCCTCTCGAGCCTCGGCGGGGGCATGCTCTCCCTGGGTCCTCTTCGGCCCGAGGGCGTGTGGATGGCGGGGAGGGCATGGCGGACTGTGCCTTCCGTGCCTTCCTACACCCGGAGACGGCTGCGCCGGGTGACTTCCTGGCCATGCTCAAGCCGGCGGCTAAGCCCAAGCTCATTAGAGGTCGTGCCTTTTCCTTGCCCACCGAAGCTCAAATCTTGCATGAGGACGAGCTCAGGATCTGCCTCAACTCGTCACTCTGGGCGGTGGACATATGCAAGCCGTGCGTCTCGGTCTCCTTCAACACTGAAGATCTCAGCTTCACCTTCAAACTCGAGATCAACAATAGTAGGGTGGCTACGGGTGATATCGGTCCGCCTGCTCTCACTGGATGATGGTTTCTTCCCATGTTTCGATTACACCAAGGGGAAGCTTTCGCGGGAAAGCTCTCGCTCCCTCTTCTTCAACTTTTGGCCCAAGATGCTGGATGGGGGGCTTTGCTCTCGCACGTTCCCGCTGCTTCCGTCTGTAGAATGCAGACGCCCGCCTAAGGCTAATGTGCCTGTTGGGTTGCTTCCTGCTGTTGGGCCCGCGCTTGCTTTCTCACCTAGCTGCTTGCCAATGGAGACCCAGTTTCCAGCCCAGCAACACTATCGAGCCCACCAGATTCTGGTGGCACGGCCCATCTGCTCCAGGCCTTTCCACCGCATCCCTCGTCCTGAGCCCGGGATCCTGTTGAGTGGTCAACCATCCCCGGTCATCTCCACTGATCTATTGCACGGGGCTTGCGTTGCGCTCCCTCCCCAGGTGGCCACCGCTCTCTGCAGTTGCCGCCTGCCACCACGCGAGCCCCCCGCCGGTGATCTCCTGCCCCTCTGGGTGTAGGGGTGGCGGCCTCGGCCGTCCCTGCGGCCTTCGACCTCAACGAGGCGGCGGAGATCCAGGCTCCGATGCTGGCTGCTCCAGGGGCCCTGGAGGCGGCCAGGGCTCCTGATCTTGATCTTGGTCAACTGGCGGAGGAGGAGGCGGCGCCGCCAGTGCTCACCGCTTCGCCTAGGCGCAGTCCATGCATCAGGCGCGCCTACGACGGTGCATGCATGGGATCTGTCGAGCGCGCTGCTAAGAGGAAGGCGGTGGCAACGGGATCCGACTCCAGCTCTGGACCATCCCGCCGCTCCGGAACCTCTTCTCGCCGCAAGAAGGCCAAGACGGCGGCTGTGGCTGGCCTTCTCGAGTTACCACTGCTGAACACGCCGTCGCCGCTCACTCGGGGTAAGCTGAAGCAGATCGCTCAGTGTTGTGACCTCAATGCCAATGCCATCCTGGAACAAGCCAAGAACAGAGTTGTCCCCGTCTCCTCGGATGACGCCTCCGATTCTGCCAGTGCTTCTACTGGCTCTCCTGCATGTGTCTTCAACTCCTTCAATGGTTAGGACTGGTGTCTTCCATGTAGGCCTTCGGGCAGTGCTACTTTTAGTGGTTTGGATCGAGAGTTTACCTTTGTTAGTGCTCTGCAGTTATCTGTTGTTCTTTCTAGTTCTTCGGGTTTCAGTCTGTCAGAGTCAGTCTCTCTTCAGAGTTAGTTGGTGTTGTTCGTCTGTCAGTCTAGAGTCTGTATGTTGCTCTTCTAGCATTTCTATCCCAGTGCTTTGCACCGTTTGCATTATTATCATGATCATGCTTTATATGGTTCCTAGCCCTTTGGTTCCTGGCTGTGTGTTCTTTACTGCATTATGAAGATTCTGAACTGGAATGTCCGTGGGCTCGGCGAGGATGACAAGTGCTCGTTGGTCCGTGACACTATAACCTCTTGCTGTCCTAGTGTTGTTTGCTTGCAGGAAACCAAGCTCTCCTCTGTCTCTCCTTTCAAATTGCGGGCTTTCTTGCCTCTGCACCTCAAAGAGCATGCTGTCACTCTCTCTAACGGCGCGGCCGGGGGAATTTTGGTGGCCTGGGACCCTGGTGTGGTTCTGGGACAAGTGGTTGCGCTGCATAAGTTTCATGTTACTGTCAGGATGTCCTCCACGTCAAAAAATACCTCCTTCTTGCTTACGGCGGTTTATGCTCCATGTCTGAACTGTGAGAGACCAAGTTTTTCTGATGCAGTCAGCTCTGTTGTTGGATCACCTGATCTCCCTTGGGTGGTTCTGGGTGACTTCAACATGTATAGATACGCTCATGAGAAGTCTCGTGGCCAGATAAATTGGAATATGATGGAATGCTTCAACGCTTGGATCAGAGGGCATGGTTTGGACGATGTGCAGATTGACAACAGGCTTTTTACCTGGTATAACAAACGAGATCTTCCTACTCTCGTTCGCTTAGACCGGGTACTTGTCAATGCAGCTTGGAACCTCAGTTTTTTACAATCAACTGCTTCTTGCATTGCCTCAACCACTTCAGATCATGCGCCTATTCTTTTGTCCTTCTCTACGGATACACCTGTCAGCAAGTTGTTCCGTATGGAGAATTACTGGCTAGAGATGGAGGAGCCTAGAAACATCATCACTGAGGCTTGGGGTCGAGGCATACGAGGAATCCGTTCTTCTGCATCCATGATCAGTTTAGAAATGAGGCGCGTTCGGGCGGCCTTGCGGCATTGGTGCCGTATGAAGCCTAGTCTGCGGATTCTCTTGGACAACAACAAGCATGTCGTCTCTTATTTTAATGCAGTTGAAGAGAAGAGGTCGCTATCTGACATTGAAGTGGTGCTCATAGCTTTTGCTAACGCCAAGGCCAAACAGCTAATACTCTGGCAGACTGCGTTTTGGCGGCGCCGAGCCAAGGTGCGATGGTGTGTCTCTGGGGATGAGAAACTCAGTTTTTTCATGCTGCGGCCAACTGTCAGGCCCGGCGCAATAAGGTTAAAGTGCTTGTTCACAACGGGGTGGAGCATTTTCAGAATGGTCAAAAACTCAGTCTGGCCACGGATTACTTTAAGGCAATCTTGGGTCAGCCAGCCCCCTCCATGAACACGGTGGATGAGCATTCCCTATACACTCCGCTTGATCTATCTGACCTGACGGTACAGTTTTCCTGGGCAGAAATCGTGCAGGCCATCAGTTGCTCACCCAATAACAGAAGCCCGGGCCCTGACGGTTTCACCAATGAGTTTTACAAGGCTTTCAAGTTGCTGCTAAAGGACGACCTACTCTGTTTTTTTTATGATTGCCACAAAAATGAAGTTGATCTTGCTGGCATTAACTCTGCTCTCATCACCCTGCTGCCTAAAAAGGATACGCCCCTGGAAATGCGGGACTTTAGACCAATTTCTCTCGTGCATAGTATACCCAAACTGGTTTCTAAGGTTCTGGCATGTAGGCTGAAAGCATGGATCCCCCTCTTGATTCACTCTCTCCAGTCTGGCTTCTTGCGGGGCCGATTGATTATCGAGAACTTTACCCTGGCTGCTGAAATGATCCAATATACACACAAACGGAAAATGCCGGTCATTGCTTTGAAGTTGGACTTTCACAAAGCTTTTGATAGCGTCAGTTGGTCCTGTTTGCACAAAGTTCTTGAAGCCAGAGGGTTTTCTCAACTGTGGATTAGTTAGATTCATACGCTTTTGTCAACTGGCAGCTCTAAAGTCCTTCTTAATGGCGAGCTGGGTGCCCCCATCCGGGCTAAGCGAGGGTTTCGGCAAGGCGATTCCTTATCCCCATATCTCTTCATTCTTGTTGCAGACGTGCTACAGAGAATGTGTTGCCAACTGTTCCAGGATGGTTCTTTGCTACACCCACTCGGTTCAGACAGTTTCTTCCCGGTTCTGCAATACGCAGATGACACACTGATTCTTTTTCAAGGCACTACGCAACAGGCGGCCGTTGTTAAGTTAGCGCTCACAGCTTTCTCTACTTTTTCTGGGCTCACCATAAATTTCCACAAGAGCACTCTCGTACCTGTTGCCGTGGAGTCCAGCACTGCTTCGGCCATTGCCCAGATCCTAGGTTGCCCCGTTTCATCCTTTCCATGTAACTACCTGGGTCTGCCTCTCTCTCTGCACAAAATTACGCACGGTATGTTACTGCCTGTTATACACAAGGTTGACCGTCGTCTTTCGGGCTGGCTAGCTACTTTCTTATCCTTAGGGGGTAGATTGACCCTCATCAACTCAGTGCTCGCTGGTATCCCAAGTTATTTCATGTCTTTCTTTCCTGGCCCAAGGAGTCTCTCGGGAAATTGGAAAGTCTCTTACGTGCTTTTTTTGGCAAGGCAAGAACAAGGTCAAGGGTGGCCAATGCTTAGTGGCTTGGGATATAGTCTCATTGCCACGTATCAATGGTGGTTTGGGTATCCGTCAGCTGCATGCTCACAACCAAGCTATGATGTGCAAGTTTGTCTCCAAAGTCCTACAAGGTTCGGACATACCATGTTATAAATGGTTCGCCACACATTATTGTCGGGCTATTCTTCCACAGAGTGCTAGTAGCAGAGACACTGCCATCTGGAAAGGGTTCAAAGATCTCATTCCTATGGTCATCAACTCTTCTAAGTGTGTTCTTGGGTCTGGTCTTTTGATTTCCTTCTGGAAGGATCAATGGCTTGAAGTGGGCCGTTTATACCTGATGTTTCCCACGCTGTATTCCTTCGCGATCCAGCCAGCTTGCTCCGTGCACTCACAACATTCCAATGGTTCATGGGCTGTTCAGCTACACCCTAATCTCTCTCAATCGGCCTCAGCTGAGCTAGTTGCCCTGCATGGTCTGTTGTTAGGCATTGCTCCGAACTTACTGCATGAGGACAAGCGGTCTGCTTCTATGAGCTCTGGACAACTTTGCACTGGATACTTCTACAGGCTACTCACCTTCCAGGGGGTTTTGACAACTCTTGACACCTGGGTTTGGGATGCTTTGATCCCCCTCAAACACAGAATCTTCCTATGGCTTGCTTTCCGTGGGCGCCTAAACACTAAGGATAATATGGTAAAGAAGGGTTGGTCTGAGGCTTCCCCGTTTGCGCATTGTGACACTTGCCCCGCTGTTGAGTCAGTCGATCACTTGATACTACGATGTGCATCCGCCAATGTTCTTTGGGGCAAGTTGGAGCTGGACGCTTTGGCTTGCTCGGCTACTAACGTTCTATCCTTTGTGGAGCAAGCGCAATACCAGCTCAGCTTCAAGCATAAATGGAATGTTGCTTTCGCGGCTTGTGCTATCACCCTGTGGCATGCTAGGAATGACAGAGTCTTCAACTCAAAAGTCTGGTCTGTAACATACACTTGTTTATATGCAGCAGACATGCTCCGTCTTTGGAGTTTCAGAACTCAAAGCCAGCGCACCAGGGAGGTTCTACAGGTTTGGAGACAAAAGCTGCTGCATAGTTTGTAGACGCCTGATGTAATCTTCCCCTCCTCTCTTCCTTCTTTCCTTATTTTCTCGTTTCGATCTGCTTGTGCTTTGCACCTTGATGCACCAAACAAGCTGTACTTGTAACCGTTACTTCATCAGGCTCTGGCCTGTTTTGAAATATAAGGTCGGCAGCCTGCCACCTTCTTTGTTTAAAAAAAAAGCCCGCTTTGAACATGGGGCACCGCTCCCGGTGGTGAAGCGGATTTTAAACTTGATTAATAGTGGGACCATATACTATGCGGTTCAGAAACATGGATTCACCTTTGGCATGCATCTTCAAAAGACTATTGAGAGCCTCTTCGTCTACCCCATTCCCATGTAGTAGGTTCCAATGGTGGCGTGACAATTTGCATATGCCACTTCAAATAAGTATTTGTATAATATGCAATTGTATTCATGATTATTGGATATGATATCACATTTAATTATATGTCTACATGTTGTCGTGCAAGTTTATTTTTGTGTCAAATATCTATATTTTCACCATGGGTCTTTGTTTTTGTGTCAAATATCTATATTTTGTCCATGGGTCTTTGTCACTGCCGGGCACTCCCGGAACCGGCAAGCCACTGTAAGATCTTATTTCAAACAATATTTGCGACGGCACAGCCAACGAAGAGGTGATCACACTTCGCCGGCGCAGAGTTGCACATTACACACAAGAGAGGCATTAAGAGCATCTCCAGTCGCGCTGTGACGCCCCAAGACCGGAGCTTCAGTTGCCTTCCAGGGTTTCCGAGTTTTGCCTTGTGGTTTGTTTTGTTTGAGCTTTCATCATGTCATCTCTTGCATTGCATCATGTCATCATGCCATCATATCTTTATTTTTTAAAACTCTTCTAAATAAATTGTATGGATTTTTTTTGATCCATTTAAATCGAGGGAAGGGTGACTTCTCTTTATAACATATCGTCCCAATATTAGGGAGCTATATAAAATATTCCTCGCTTTGGAATCACCATAACACACTTGCAAATTCCAATGCCCTTTCTACTTCAAGTTTGGTCCCCAAACCTTGCCATTATTATTCTATCATTTTCGGAGTTCCACCAAAATCCTTGGATCATTTTGTTAAATTCCTCATATTTTTATGAGCCCGGAAAATAATCCCCATGTCCAAATTCTTTCCCTAACCTTCCTTCTTTTCTTATCTTTATTTTTCTTTTACATTAATTATTAGAGAGAGACCTTGGCCCTGGCTTTTTCCTCCACCAGGCCTGGCCTTTCTCCTCCCCGTCGGCCCATTCCACCTACCCAGCCGGCCCAAGGCCCACCCCCCCACCGACCTAACCCTAGCCCATCTCTCTGATCCCCCTCATCTCCTCCTCTCGTCCCTCCATGGCGCCGTCGCCCCCCTGCGCCCGATCCCCGATTCCACCTCTTCCCTCGATCCCCTCTGCTTCCCTCGCCTCGGCCTCCTCCTCCTAGCGCGGCCACCTCGCGCGCCCCAGTGTTCTCCTCGTCGCCGACGAGCTCAAGGAGGAGCGCCGTCGCCCTCAACCCTCCTCCTCGGCGCCCCCTGCCTCCTCTCCCGTCCCTGCGGCTCTCTCCCTCTCCTCACCTCCTCGCTCGATCCCTCGTCGCCGCCGGCCTCTCTTCTCCTCCCCCGCTCACCTCCTCGAGCATCTGCGCGGATCCGCCGCGCCTCAACCCTCCTCGCCGCCCTCTCCACCTCGCCAGGAGCGCCAGCGCCCGTGCATCTCCCCTGCCTCGTCTCCGTCCCGCACCTCCTCTACCTCGCCCCCTCCTCGCCGGTGCCCTGAGGAGCTGCGCCTTGTCCGCCTCCTCCTCTGCACTTTCCCGTCGACCTCGCGTCTTCGGCTCCTGAACACCCCCATCCGCCTCTTCCCTCCTGCAGCATCTTCAACTCCGGCGCCCCACCTCGGGAGGCCCTGCCCGGCGCCATGGCCTCTGCCTTTGGATAACCCGTGGCTGCCGTGCCCGATTGCATCTTCTCTGTGATTTTTGCCAAGTACCACAACGACGCGTCAAGTCCCTCGCCGTGACCATGAACATCTACGGAGAGTGTACGACTTCGAACCGTGTGCGATGACGATCATGTACAACTACACGGTGATGCACCAAGTACCCCTTCGGAATGTACCAAGTTCGGCTACGCGATTCGCCAAGTACCACTACCGTCGACCCCGGAGACTACACGAAGCGCCAAGTCCCTCTTCGAACATCTACGAAAAACGTGTACAACTACCGCCGACATGTACGACTACGAAACGAGAACGACTACTTCCACGACGACCGTCGAGACCGCCAAGTTCGACCGCCGATGAACGTTTTGGACCGTCAAGTTCGACTACACGATGATGCGACAAGTGCCCCGACGATACGCCAAGTACCTCTACCGTCGTCGCCGGAAACGCCAAGTACCACTACGACCGGCGACCACCGAACCGGAAGCGTCAAGTACCCGATGGCGTGTACCACTACTGTCGACCCTCGAAGACCCCGTGGACCCCGAACATCCACGGGACATGAACAACTACTTCCGATGACGAGATGTACCACTACCATCGAACGTGAACAACGACTTCCTCTCCGAACGTGTACCCCTTCTTCCCTCGGTGATCATCGCGAGAACACTACTTCCTCTACTTCCCTCGACGACCCGTGAACGACTCCTTCCCTCTACGAAACTCGACCCTCCCGTTTGAACGCTTCGGAGGTATAACCCGTGACGACCGCCGTGTTCGAATCATCCTTGCGATGCCCCTCTTTTGCCATTCTACCGTTCCGTGGGAACCCGGTAACCGGGAACGCCCCACCATCTTGCATGACTCGCTTCCGTCACCCCTTCCTTTTGCATCGGTATCTCCGTGAGCTACCGGAACGATATGTTGCCGTGGCATCATTTTCGGATTCGTTGCCGTGGCACCCCTTTCTTCCACCACGGTGACATAATGCTTCATAATGCTCTTGTCAACGTTTTCATAATATTGCATAACTTGCACATGTCATCCGCATCATGATAACAACATTTAAAATGTTTAAAATTGTTGTTTGCATTAATTTGCTTTAAATGCCATGCTAAAATGATTTATTTCATAACTTAATAACCGTAACTCCATTTTAAATAAATTTTATATGTAAATGGGGTAGAAAATGCCTAGTTTATCATGGTAGCATTACTTTGCATGTTTAACAACTCTAAAATATGCTTTAGGTCAGATCTGTTCCAAATCCATAATTTGCTCATGAGGATTTTCCGGAATTGTTGTTTCTTATTTCCGGCCTCATTTAAACTTGCCTAGGTAGTTAGTTTCATTTGCTCCACCTCTTGCCATGTTTAATAACATTTAATATTGTTGGGTACCTAACCGAGAGAGAACTAAATAATTGTTGTGGTGTTTTGTCAATATGCAACCCGTTGCATATTGAGCTCCACTTAACTGGTAGTGTTGTTTGTGCATATTGCCATGCCATGCATATTTAAACCGGACATGCATCATACTTGATTGTGCATCATGCCATGTTTATGTGATGGTTGTTTACTATGTTGTTTGTTTGTTTCCGGTTTGCTTCTCTCGTTAGCCGGTTTCGTTCGGAGTTGTGAGGATTTATTCGACTTCGTCCGTTTGTCTTCTTCATGGACTCGTTCTTCTTCCTTGCGGGATTTCAGGCAAGATGACCATACCCTCGAAATCACTTCTATCTTTGCTTGCTAGATGCTCGCTCTTTTGCTATGCCTATGCTACGATGCCTACCACTTGCTATACCATGCCTCCCACATTGCCATGTCAGCCTCTAACCTTTTCAACCTTTCCTAGCAAACCGTTGATTGGCTATGTTACCGCTTTGCTCAGCCCCTCTTATAGCGTTGTTAGTTGCAGGTGAAGATGAAGTTTGTTCCTTGTTGGAACATGGAGATGTTGTTCCTTGTTGGAACATGTTTACTTGTTGGGATATCACAATATATCTTATTTAATTAATGCATCTATATACTTGGTAAAGGGTGGAAGGCTCGGCCTTATGCAGTGTTTTGTTCCACTCTTGCCGCCCTAGTTTCCGTCATATCGGTATTATGTTCCCGGATTTTGCGTCCCTAACGCGGTCGGGTGATTTATGGGACCCCTTGACAGTTCGCTTTGAATAAGACTTTTCAGCAAGGCCCAACATTGGTTTTACCATTTGCCTCACCTATGCCCTTTTTCCTTGGGTTTCGGGCCCGAGGGTCATCTTTATTTTAGCCCCGGGCCGTTCTCCTTTGAGTGCTGGTCCAAACCGAAGCGATGTCCGGCGCCCCTGGCAACCAGGGTTTATGCCAACCGACGTCGGCTCATCCGGTGTGCCACGAGACCGAGGTACGTGCGACTCCTATCAGATTTGTCGGCACATCCGGCGGCTTTGCTGGTCTTGTTTTATTGCTGTGAAATGTCTTGTAGCGGATTCGAGACTGATCGGGTCTTCCGGGAGAAGGTCTATTCGCCGTTGATCGCGAGAGCTTATCATGGGCTAAGTTGGGACACCCTGCAGGGTTTGATCTTTCAAAGCCGTGCCCGCGGTTATGTGGCAGATGGGAATTTGTTAATGTCGGTTGTAGAAAACCGAAGTTGATCTTAATTAAAATACACCAACCGTGTGCGTAACCGTGAGTGTCTCTTTTGGGGTTGATCGAGAGGAGAACACGGTTTCGAGTTATGTTTGGCGTAAGTAGGAGTTCAGGATCACTTCTTGATCATAGTTGTTCGACCGTGCTTTTGCCTTCTCTTCTCGCTCTCTTTTGCGTATGTTAGCCACCCTATATGCTAGTCGCTGCTGCAGCTCCACCTCACTACCCTGTCCTACCTTTAAGCTTAAATAGTCTTGATCTCGCGGGTGTGAGATTGCTGAGTCCCGTGACTCACAGATACTTCAAAACCAGTTTGCAGGTGCCGATGAAACCGTGCAGGTGATGCACCCGAGCTCAAGGAGGAGCTCGATGAAGATCTTGTTCATTGTGTTGTTTCGTTTCAGCTGATCAGTAGTGGAGCCCAGTTGGGACGATCCGGGATCTGTGTAGCATTTGGGGTAGTCTTCTTTTATTTTGGTTCCGTAGTCGGACCTTGATTGTATCTGTATGATGTAATGTTTTACTCATGTATTGTGTGAAGTGGCGATTGTAAGCCAACTATGTATCCTTTTCCCTTATGTATTACATGGGTTGTGTGAAGATTACCTCACTTGCGACATTGCTTTCAATGCGGTTATGCCTCTAAGTCGTGCTTCGACACGTGGGAGATATAGCCGCATCGAGGGCGTTACAAGTTGGTATCAGAGCCTTCCCGACTTAGAGCCCCCTACTTGATTGTTTGTTTGGCGTTGTTGAGTCTAGAACGGAAAATGTTTTGAGTCTTAGGATTATATATATCGAGAGTAGGATTCTTTTTACTCCTCGGTCCCTTAAATCGCTCTGGTGAGGTATCTGACGTAGAGTTTTGACTCTCCTCTTCTCAAATTTCACTAAAATTTTTTTTAGGATCACGCGGGTATCTTGGAATCGTTCCGATGGTTTTGTGGCGAGAACATTGTTCTTGGTGCCTCGACATTTAGGGGTTGTGGCGGTGTCCGGGAGTTGAGCTCGAGGTGTTGTCGTCACAATTTTATCGTTGCGATTCGGAATACGAGTTTTGCCGACATCGAAATCTCTTTTGTGCAGTTGTTGGTGAGATAACCACGATAGCCCGATCTTGTGGCGAGGGAGTATTGCCATGACTTGTATAACGGATGTTTTTGAAGGTCGAGGTACACGATTTCGAGGATTTCTTGGTTATGTGTTGACGGATGGATACAATTGGATCTAGGTATTGTTAGTTTGGGTGATATATTTTGTGTCCCCTGTATCCCCAACACCAGATTGCATAACCAGAAAGTTTCGGGAGTTTATAGGTGGGAATTCAAGTGTCTCGTAGGATATCTTTCTAACACACACATGATACGATATGGGATCTATCATATGTTTGTTCCGGCTCATTCTTGAAGCCAATCCTTTGTTTTTGTTTTGTTTTGTGGTATTCAAGTTGCTTCAATGTCAAGTGTTGATTCCATACCTTTCCTAATTGGTCTTCTCATATTGCTATGTGAATACTAATCCTTCTTGATCACTGAGCTTGTCATGTTAATTCTTTTCCAACCGGCGTGCTTCTCTTCAAGTGGATCCGATCATTCCAACAGTCGCAAGATCAATTCTAACCTTTTTCTCAACGGTGTTCGTTTCATCCGACCCAAGTTGTTTGTTTTCCCGCCCTCCCACCCTTTTTCTTCAAGGACTCAGATTTCTTAATCAAGTATCCATTTTATTGAGTGAAGTTTCTTCATTCTTTTCCTTTAATGTTGTATCCGGTGATTTCTCATGAAGACGCTAAGGAAGCTTTAACCTTATCTTTGTTCCATTCTAATTTTCTTCTCCGGTGGATTTAAGTTAAGTTTTCAGTGTTGATCGTATTCTTTTCATCATTTCAAATGCTTTCTCATGTCGGTGCATCTCTTAATCATTCACTTCTCGCTATTCAATTGTTCCGGGGTGTTGAAGATATCTCAGAAGATTCTAGTTCCCATTCTCAACTCACTCAAGTTCTTTTGAGGATGCTATCTCATTCAAGCTATTTAATTCAACCGGTGCAATCTCTCGTCAAAATTGTTCAACGGTGTTTTTTTTCTTTTAATGGGCCCTAACCCACAGGTCTTTTCCCAGGATCTTACCTGACTCTTCTAATTTTCAGGAGCTATTCCCAAATTCATTGCAAAGTTTGACGTAAGAATGAATTATCATCAGTCATATGTCTTTCTCCAAGATCTTTCAAATTATTTTCATAGTTGGTTCAACCTTTCTAATTTTCATTCCGGAGTGCCTCAACAATTCATGGGGATGTTTCTCGTCGTCATTCTCGAATTTTGAAGACCGAAGAAGAGTTTCTCTTTAATCTTGCTTCTTTCTCTTCAAGATTCATGGTTCTAGCTTTGTGCCATCCTCATAATTGTTTTGATTGTGAGAATTCTTTTAACCCACCCGGAGCATTTCAGGAGTCTTTTCAGTTTGATTCTTCTGAGCCCATCATCTCAGAATTATTCATTCAAGCGTTCAACTCTTGTTTTCCAAATCTCACCGGTGCATCGTCGATATATCCTCTAATCAGTTCATGATCTCTTCGTTCTAATGTATCTAAATTTTGTCAAGTATCTTTATTCGTTTTACAATTCTTCCCGGTGATTTGTGCCTTTGCTATGTTCATTTTTAATTCTTACGGTGGTTCGTTCAAGATTTCACTTCCGTTGTTATCATATCAATTTATTCGTTGTTTCAATCCTACCGGTGGTTCGTTGAAGACCTTCCCAAGTTTGCGCCATATCTATCTTAATCTTTTCTACGGGAATAAGTAGTATGCCTAATCCATTGCTTGTCATCAATGTAATTGGTGAAGGATCAGCATAATGTAATTCTTATTCTTGTTCCATCGAGTAAATTCAATTCCTTATTCCGGAGGATCATCAAAATTCTTGATTTCATTTGTTCATCTTTTCTTTCCGGAGTTCCAAGTTTTCTCGGTTATATCATTTCAAAGCTTCATCTTATCACTGCAAGGCTTCACCTTGTGTTGTCAACTTCTCTTTCTTGTATCATCCTTTTGTTTACCGGAGTTCTTCATGGAGGTTCTACATGATGGTTCGTCAAGGATTCTTTTCATTTCTTCAATTGTTCTTCAAGATTTCTCGCGGAGTTAAGATCCGTCAAGCCATACTCAAAAAATAAGCATGGTGCTCAACACATGTTTTGTTTTTGAGGAGTTCAAGCATTCTTCTTCTTGCATTTCGAAGTGCAATTCATGCTATCTTGTCATTTGAGGTGGTATTATGTCATTCTCGACAATTTGAGTTCGTGTTTCATGATTCACATGTTGTCAAGAATGAGGTATTTTAAATCCGTCAATCTCTTCGTTGGAGTTATCTTGGGCTATATTTCACCTAAAGCTTTCCCTAAGGATTGTTGCTATTTATGGTGCTTATAAAGGACCCAAGTTCTTCATTTGTCCTCTCGGTGAAATTAGTTTCTCGTCTCCTTGTTGATATCAATCCAATCGTTTGTTTCCGTTGGTGGCAGAATTTCACCTCGTTTTGTAAAGATCATGTCCTTTTCCTTGCTTATCGTTTTTAACCGGAGTGTTGTGTCTATCGTTCCTCTTTTAACCGGAGTCTCATCCAGGTGCTTTCCTTTTGCCTAGTTCTTGTTCAATTCCTTCCATTTTTAGTCGGAGTGCTGCCCAAATTTTGTCAATCTTATTCCTTGTCTATCTAGTTTTAACCGGAGTGGTTTCAATATCTATCTTATCACTAAACCTCTTGGTTCTCGTCGTATCCCTTGTTCCTCTTTTCTAACAGAGTGTTTTCAACTTTCTTCATCTTCGTTCTTCTCTTTCTTTCATTTTGCTCAACCTCTCAAAGTTCTTTGGTTTCACTCGTTTGTCGGAGAAACAACTTTGTTTTACCTCTTCCTCTTCCGCTTTTCTCCGGTGCCATTCTAGATCTCGGGACGAGATCCTCTCGTAGTGGTGGAGTGTTGTGACGCCCCAAGACCGGAGCTTCAGTTGCCTTCCAGGGTTTCCGAGTTTTGCCTTGTGGTTTGTTTTGTTTGAGCTTTCATCATGTCATCTCTTGCATTGCATCATGTCATCATGCCATCATATCTTTATTTTTTAAAACTCTTCTAAATAAATTGTATGGATTTTTTTTGATCCATTTAAATCGAGGGAAGGGTGACTTCTCTTTATAACATATCGTCCCAATATTAGGGAGCTATATAAAATATTCCTCGTTTTGGAATCACCATAACACACTTGCAAATTCCAATGCCCTTTCTACTTCAAGTTTGGTCCCCAAACCTTGCCATTATTATTCTATCATTTTCCGGAGTTCCACCAAAAATCCTTGGATCATTTTTGTTAAATTCCTCATATTTTTATGAGCCCGGGAAAATAATCCCCATGTCCAAATTCTTTCCCTAACCTTCCCTTCTTTTCTTATCTTTATTTTTCTTTTCTGTTAATTATTAGAGAGAGACCTTGGCCCCTGGCTTTTTCCTCCACCAGGCCCTGGCCTTTCTCCTCCCCCCGTCGGCCCATTCCACCTACCCAGCCGGCCCAAGGCCCAGCCGCCCCACCGACCTAACCCTAGCCCATCTCTCCCGATCCCCCCTCATCTCCTCCTCTCGTCCTCCCGCAGCGCCGTCGCCCCCCTGCGCCCGATCCCCCGATTCCACCTCTTCCCCTCGATCCCCTCTGCTTCCCTCGCCTCGGCCTCCTCCTCCTAGCGCCGGCCACCTCGCCGCGCCCCCCCGGTGTTCTCCTCGTCGCCGACGAGCTCAAGGAGGAGCGCCGTCGCCCTCAACCCTCCTCCTCGGCGCCCCCTGCCTCCTCTCCCGTCCCTGCGGCTCTCTCCCTCTCCTCACCTCCTCGCTCGATCCCTCGTCGCCGCCGGCCTCTCTTCTCCTCCCCCGCTCACCTCCTCGAGCATCTGCGCGGATCCGCCGCGCCTCAACCCTCCTCGCCGCCCTCTCCACCTCGCCAGAGCGCGCGGCGCCGTGCATCTCCCTGCCTCGTCTCCGTCCCGCACCTCCTCTACCTCGCCCCCCTCCTCGCCCGGTGCCACGAGGAGCTGCGCCTTGTCCGCCTCCTCTCTGCACTTTCCCGTCGACCTCGCGTCTTGGCTCCTGAACACCCCATCCGCCTCTTCCCTCCTGCAGCATCTTCAACTCCGGCGCCCCACCTCGGGAGGCCCCGCCGCGCCATGGCCTCGCCTTTGGATAACCCGTGGCTGCCGTGCCCGATTGCATCTTCTCTGTGATTTTGCCAAGTACCACAACGACGCGTCAAGTCCCTCGCCGTGACCATGAACATCTATGGAGAGTGTACGACTTGAACCGTGTGCGATGGCGATCATGTACAACTACACGGTGATGCACCAAGTACCCTTCGGAATGTACCAAGTTCGGCACGCGATTCGCCAAGTACCACTACCGTCGACCGGAGACTACGAGCGCCAAGTCCTCTTCGAACATCTACGAAAAGCGTGTACAACTACCGCCGACATGTACGACTACGAAACGAGAACGACTACTTCCACGACGACCGTCGAGACCGCCAAGTTCGACCGCCGATGAACGTTTTGGACCGTCAAGTTCGACTACGATGATGCGACAAGTGCCCCGACGATCGCCAAGTACCTCTACCGTCGCCGCGGAAGCGCCAAGTACCACTACGACCCGGCGACCACCGAACCGGAAGCGTCAAGTACCCGATGGCGTGTACCACTACTCGTCGACCCTCGAAGACCCGTGGACCCGAACATCCACGGACGCGAACAACTACTTCCGATGGCGAGATGTACCACTACCATCGAGCGTGAACAACGACTTCCTCTCCGAGCGTGTACCCTTCTTCCCTCGGTGATCATCGCGAGAACACTACTTCCTCTACTTCCCTCGGCGACCGTGAGCGACTCCTTCCTCTCTGAAACTCGACCCTCCCGTTTGAGCGCTTGGAGGTATAACCCGTGGCGACCGCCGTGTTGAATCATCCTTGCGATGCCCCTCTTTGCCATTCTACCGTTCCGTGGGAACCCGGTAACCGGAACGCCCACCATCTTGCATGACTCGCTTCGTCACCCTTCCTTTTGCATCGGTATCTCCGTGAGCTACCGGAACGATATGTTGCCGTGGCATCATTTTCGGATTCGTTGCCGTGGCACCCCTTTCTTCCACCACGGTGACATAATGCTTCATAATGCTCTTGTCAACGTTTTCATAATATTGCATAACTTGCACATGTCATCCGCATCATGATAACAACATTTAAAATGTTTAAAATTGTTGTTTGCATTAATTTGCTTTAAATGCCATGCTAAAATGATTTATTTCATAACTTAATAACCGTAACTCCATTTTAAATAAATTTTATATGTAAATGGGGTAGAAAAATGCCTAGTTTATCATGGTAGCATTACTTTGCATGTTTAACAACTCTAAAATATGCTTTAGGTCAGATCTGTTCCAAATCCATAATTTGCTCATGAGGATTTTCCGGAATTGTTGTTTCTTATTTCCGGCCTCATTTAAACTTGCCTAGGTAGTTAGTTTCATTTGCTCCACCTCTTGCCATGTTTAATAACATTTAATATTGTTGGGTACCTAACCGAGAGAGAACTAAATAATTGTTGTGGTGTTTTGTCAATATGCAACCCGTTGCATATTGAGCTCCACTTAACTGGTAGTGTTGTTTGTGCATATTGCCATGCCATGCATATTTAAACCGGACATGCATCATACTTGATTGTGCATCATGCCATGTTTATGTGATGGTTGTTTACTATGTTGTTTGTTTGTTTCCGGTTTGCTTCTCTCGTTAGCTTCGGTTTCGTTCCGGAGTTGTGAGGATTTATTCGACTTCGTCCGTTTGTCTTCTTCATGGACTCGTTCTTCTTCCTTGCGGGATTTCAGGCAAGATGACCATACCCTCGAAATCACTTCTATCTTTGCTTGCTAGATGCTCGCTCTTTTGCTATGCCTATGCTACGATGCCTACCACTTGCTATACCATGCCTCCCACATTGCCATGTCAGCCTCTAACCTTTTCAACCTTTCCTAGCAAACCGTTGATTGGCTATGTTACCGCTTTGCTCAGCCCCTCTTATAGCGTTGTTAGTTGCAGGTGAAGATGAAGTTTGTTCCTTGTTGGAACATGGAGATGTTGTTCCTTGTTGGAACATGTTTACTTGTTGGGATATCACAATATATCTTATTTAATTAATGCATCTATATACTTGGTAAAGGGTGGAAGGCTCGGCCTTATGCCTGGTGTTTTGTTCCACTCTTGCCGCCCTAGTTTCCGTCATATCGGTATTATGTTCCCGGATTTTGCGTCCCTAACGCGGTCGGGTGATTTATGGGACCCCTTGACAGTTCGCTTTGAATAAGACTTTTCAAAGAAGGCCCAACATTGGTTTTACCATTTGCCTCACCTATGCCCTTTTTCCCTTGGGTTTCGGAGCCCGAGGGTCATCTTTATTTTAGCCCCGGGCCAGTTCTCCTTTGAGTGCTGGTCCAAACCGAAGCGATGTCCGCGCCCCCTGGCAACCAGGGTTTATGCCAACCCGACGTCGGCTCATCCGGTGTGCCACGAGACCGAGGTACGTGCGACTCCTATCGATTTGTCGGCACATCCGGCGGCTTTGCTGGTCTTGTTTTATTGCTGTGAAATGTCTTGTAGCCGGATTCGAGACTGATCGGGTCTTCCCGGGGAGAAGGTCTATTCCTTCGTTGATCGCGAGAGCTTATCATGGGCTAAGTTGGGACACCCCTGCAGGGTTTGATCTTTCGAAAGCCGTGCCCGCGGTTATGTGGCAGATGGGAATTTGTTAATGTCCGGTTGTAGAAAACCCGAAGTTGATCTTAATTAAAATACACCAACCGTGTGCGTAACCGTGAGTGTCTCTTTTCGGGGTTGATCGAGAGGAGAACACGGTTTCTGAGTTATGTTTGACGTAAGTAGGAGTTCAGGATCACTTCTTGATCATAGTTGTTCGACCGTGCTTTTGCCTTCTCTTCTCGCTCTCTTTTGCGTATGTTAGCCACCCTATATGCTAGTCGCTTGCTGCAGCTCCACCTCACTACCCTGTCCTACCTTTAAGCTTAAATAGTCTTGATCTCGGGTGTGAGATTGCTGAGTCCCGTGACTCACGGATACTTCAAAACCAGTTTGTGTGCCGATGAAACCGTGCGGTGATGCACCGAGCTCAAGGAGGAGCTCGATGAAGATCTTGTTCATTGTGTTGTTTCGCTTCAGGTGATCGATAGTGGAGCCAGTTGGGACGATCCGGGATCTGTGTAGCATTTGGGGTAGTCTTCTTTTATTTTGGTTCCGTAGTCGGACCTTGATTGTATCTGTATGATGTAATGTTTTACTCATGTATTGTGTGAAGTGGCGATTGTAAGCCAACTATGTATCCTTTTCCCTTATGTATTACATGGGTTGTGTGAAGATTACCTCACTTGCGACATTGCTTTCAATGCGGTTATGCCTCTAAGTCGTGCTTCGACACGTGGGAGATATAGCCGCATCGAGGGCGTTTCACGCGCCCCCAACAGGCCCTCCCCAGGCCACTTTTTCGGCGCCGGCGCCAAAATAACGCCCCAGCCGCGCTCCCAGGACGCCGAAAAGCGCCGGTTCGGCCCTTTTTTCCGCCCGGCGGTCATAGGCCGAACCCGGCGCACTGGGGGCGATCGGGGGCTCCGGTGCAAGGGAAAAGCGCGGCTGGCCCACACCGTCAGGTGAAAAGTCAAGATTTTCTTCCCCGACTCGCCTCCCACCCCCCGCGCCCTCGGCCGCCACTAGCTATATCCCGGAGCCGCCCGCCGCCCTTCACCGCTAGATAGCCATTCCCCACCAAAAAAATAGCAGAGGTTCGTCGCGGCAGCCCCTCCAACAGCAGCTGGGCGTTTCCGGCCGCGGAAGGACAGTTTAGCGGCAGGTACACGCCCACTGGGCGCAAGGTGTTCGGCGATTTGCCTGCCTCGACGATGGACTCAGATGACGAGGAAGCGCTCGCCGCGCTGCTGGAGGAGGAAGCCGAGGCCGACGTCCAGGAAGAAGAGCATCTCATGATGCTCACCGCCCTCGCCAGTTCTTTGGCGAGCAATGAAAAGCATGGCGAGGTGGCTCGGCACGGGCGGGTGAAAGCAAAGACCGGCATCGTCCGAAGGCTCTGCATGCTCTACTCCGACTACTTCGCGGTGCTCCACTTCACGGTGACAAAACTTTTCGGCGCCGTTATCGGATGAGCCAGCTCTTCCTCAGATTGTGAATTCCATCCGGAGTTCGACAACTACTTCAAGTGCAAGATGGATTGCACCGCAAACTTGGATTCACCTCGATCCGAAGTGCACGACAGCGATGAGGATGCTTGCATACGGAGCTCCGGTGATTCACTCGGCGACTATAGGCGCATGGCCGAGTCCACCGGCATAGAGTGTTTCTACAAGTTACGCCGAGGCGGTGGTGGCGGTGTTTGGACCGCAATACTTGAGAACACCTAATGCGGAAGACACTTTCGGATCCTAGTACAGAATGGAGCAAGAGGATTTCTGAATGCTTGGAAGCATCGATCGCATGCATTGAAATGGAAGAATTGCCCATTTGCTTGGCGGGGCATGTACAAAGGCGCCAAAGGCGATTGCGATGTGGTACTTGAGGCGGTGGCCACAGGACCTCTGGATTTGGCACTCCTTTGGTATGCCAGAACTCACAATGACATCAACGTGCTGCAATGCTCTCTGTCTTTGCCAAGCTTGTTGAAGGTCATTCTCCTCCCGTGAACTTCGAGATCAATGGGCGGCACTACAACAAGGGTACTATCTAGCTGATGGCATCTATCCGAGATGGTCGACATTTGTGAAGACCATCTCAAACCCGTGCTGGAGGCAAGAACGCTGGTTTGCGAAGATTCGTGGAGGCTTTGGGAAGGATGTCGGCGGGCATTTGGTGTGCTCCAATCTCGATTTGCTGTTGTCCGGTACCCCGCTCAGACCTGGTCGAAAGATCAAATGTGGGAGATCATGACTTGTTGTGTCATCTTGCACAACATGATCATCGAAAGCGAGCAAGAAGACCCGGTCTTTGACACTGAACCATATTGCAGGCAAGGCCCTCTAGCCGAAGTTGATCACCAGCTACCGGCAACCTCGACTGCCTACCTCAAGATCGTCGGAGATCCGAGACCACAGGTGCATCATCCGCAAGATGATCTCGTGGAGCACCTATGGAGGCTCAAGGGCGACGCCGGGCGCGACGTGTGATGAAATATGAGTTTTTATTTGTTGAACTATATAATTTATATTGAACTATTTGTTGTTGTACTATTTTATTAAACTATTTGATTTTTCTGTGATGAACTATGTGATAAAAATATATTTATGTTCATAATTCAACGCCGAGACACGGCGAACTACGCCGAATATGGGCCTATTCTCGCCCATATGGGCCCTTTATTCGCCAAAAATGGGCCGAAAAGTGGGCCAATTTCAGCCTGGGGGCGACGGGCGACGACTAGGTGCAAAACCGCCCGCAGCGCCGATTGTATCGCCTGCTCGATTTATATGCGTCCTTGGGGGGCCAACGGGCTGGAGATGCTCTAAGCCACCCCAAGTGCCCAAACACAAATGCACCGCATCACTACATGCATGCACGCGCAAAGGTAAGCTTCTTATTCTGATTGCTGCCGTTTCATCAAAACATCCATCATCCATGACACTGACATACAGTACATTTTTTCGCCGACAAGCGGCTCAACTCCCCCTACAAGGTGTAAAAGAAAAGCTACAGATATGGAAAAATAAATGTAGCCACCATTGCAGCTTGAAAACAGATCATGGTTTGCCGAGCTCCATGGAGGGGGTTTCCGCCATTAGCGCAGATGCTGTCAGTTCTTCGGCGGGGGTGACTTGGGCCTGAGCCCCTCGATCTCCGGAGTCGTCACGATCAGGTGCGGAGCACCAGGGGGAGGGTTCCGACCGCCGCCTCCCTGCCACACCTTCCCATCGCTGTCGGCAAAGTTCTTGTTATACGCCTGTAAGAGTGAAGTTTCTTAGCAGAGATGACATTGATTGTAGAGGTCGTGGCAATGCATAACACTGTGCATGAGCATAAAAGTTGAATATCCAGCTTTTTACCTCTTTGTTGAAGTTGGAGTATGATAAGTCTTTCCCAAGAGTAAGCCAGCCAGGCCGAATGTTATGATCCTCGCCAAAGAGTTCAAGGCGCCTCTTTCCAAGAGCAAAATGCTCGATGATCCTGTACATGTCATCAGGTTTCTTCGTTGAACCTGTAAAAGAAGACATATACTTGTAGGCATCACAAACGAATATTATGCTTCAATGGATGCGTTCTCTCTTTTTTTAAAGCTATACTTCAAAAAAACAATGTAACAATGTAAACACAAGGAATTCTGAAATACACTCCAAGCTGTCAACAAATGGATAAACTAGATATCTGTACCATGATCATAGAAGAGTAAGTAGTAAGACCTTCCCTAGTAACTTCACCAAAATATGTGTTTTTCTTTCAAGCATACCAAAATGAAAATGACCAACGCATAGCTATTCTGCAAAAGGCTATCACGCAAGGATAAATAGTACGACTATTTACACGAGTCAAAAACATCTGCTCATCTTCCACATCCCATTACCTTTATGCCAAGAATCAACAGTACAACACATGAAATCTCTAACATCTCCTTTCAAATGTGCACACTCATGCATTTTAGGAAATCTAAAAAACATTTTCACATGAATAAATGTTTCTCTAATCTTGGACATACTTTGATGGTTGCCATGATTATTATGCAGAAAATGCATGCATAGTGGCGCACTTGCTACAGCTGCTTCAGGATAATCAACGCCATATTGTTTTGTTTGAGTTTCAAAATTAGCGTTACAAGGATTATATTCAGAGTTCAAGCTTCATATGGGCAGGTCAACAAGAAAATAGCAGCAACAAAGATGCACTACCTCCGTTCACTAATGTAATACGTTTTGGCAGTTCAATTTGAACTGCCAAAACGTCTTATATTTAGGAACAGAAGTAATACAATTTTCTTCAAACCAGTTGTAATAAACCAATCCTTCCACAAGCCAGATGCAATATGCTTATATCAACAAGTCGATTTCTTTAAAAAACATACTCCACTTTCATGGGCCAAACCATAAAATTTATACCATGACAACAACAAAGACAAAACAGTGAATTTAATTTCATACAGGAACAAGATAGGAAAGGAAAAGTGGCCTCAGCACAGTTTAGAAGACAGATATCATAAACGAAGAATAATAATAAGAATTAACAATGGCAGCTACGAGATAGATACCATCAGTGGGTTCTTCAGCTATTATTATATCAGTGTCAATATTCGCATGGATGACATGACCATCAGTGCTACGGCGTACTGTTCCTTTTATACCCATCAAACAATGCTCCTGCACAAAGAAAGATGGATACTTCACAAGAATCCCAGAGACATGGGGAAATTGCAAAGTAAAAACAGAAAATAATGCTATAAAACATATAATACTTAAGAACAGCACTACCTTTGAATGCTGCAACAATGTACGAGAATCATGTCGCAGACCTGATGATGCATTTTTCTTGTTGGTTTTCACCCAGCAAACATCCTCACACCTACGAAATCCCCACTGGACAAAAAAGATGTTACAGCTAGCTTCATCTATTATTACGTTTCATCATTCAGCTGGAAACTGTATGACAGAGCTAAATTAAATAAAACATTGCCTATATCTTTTGAAACAGATGAATACATTCGAAAGAGTGTGAGATTTATGCAGATTAGAGTTGACTGCAGCTAAACGGAATGGCAATGACAGAAACATGATCAAAATGCATTGTGGTTATAATGTTTTGGGGAGGACACATGAGACTGGATGGCCTTCTGTAAGCTGGCATCATGCCATTGCCCAGAAAATTTGACAACAAAGCAGAACGTAAAACTGCATGTGTTAGATTACTGAAAGAGAAAGCTGCCTCACCTTCTTCAAACATTGACGGCCTTGTTCAAGACCTACGCCATCACCAACCCAAAGGAAGAGAAAAGAGGGGGTATCAGCTATAGCCTGTTGATTCAAACAATTCACGGAAGTATATTAATAATTCTGTGCATAAAATGAACATCCTTAAAAAGGATGAAACAACCAGACAAGAACAACAACCTCAATCTTCAAATTCATAATCTCCTCAGCGTTCCAATATTCAATATGATCTGTTATTCCTGGTGCACGATGAACATACTCTTCCCATGGTGGATCCACAAGAATAACATCAAACTTTGTACCAAAAAATTCTGGAGAAAGAACATGTTGCCGTAGATCACACTTAAAATACATCGGTGGTGAAGCAGCGTTAGTAACAATTTCGTCCTTCCTCTGTATGAGTTCTCTCAATTTTGGATAGTCCTCCGCTACACTTGTAAGATCCAATTCTCTAATGAAGTTTTGAGGTCGCATGCCAGTGTCCACAAAGTTCTGAGAGTAATCATTCTGTTCACCCCTTGAAGGAGCTTTTCTGATCGGTGCACCATGCCTATGTGGCACCCAACCACCAGATGGCTTATCATGTGTCATTTCACGATTTTGTGTGCTCATCTGGTTAAAACCCAATCCTGACATATTCGTTGGAGTACCCATTCCTGGGCCCATTTGATTTAAGTGAACATTATGAACAGGTCCAGCTCCCATACTTGGAGTGAACCTATGCTCGCCAGCAACTGGAGGAGGGATGTGAAGGTTAGGTGGAACAGAGAGCATGTTGACATCAACACCTCCTGCTCCAGGCCACACCATAGGTCCAGGAAACGGCGGCATGAAAACACCAGGTAGAAGAGGAGGACCTGGAGAATGGGGAATATTTGGCCCCATGTGTTGCATTTGCCCTGGTGGCAGGGTGAGTGCACCAAATGAAGGTGGCGGCATAAGTGGCACCGGAACTCCAATTCTCTGAGAATCCCTTCCATTTGGCCTCCCCCTTCCTCTAGAGGATCTATCACCTTTAGGCCCTTGCTGAGTAAATGGAGAAACCATGCTGGTGCCACCACTTTGATCTGCTTCAGGATGATTGGTACTACTATCATCAGTTGTTCCAGGAGCTCCCACATCAGATCTTCTTCCAGAAACAGAGCCTTCTCGCCCAAAATCAAAATTGCTATTTGGCCTGATCTCTATTGAATCAGACCTGTCATACCGATTTCCATAGGTTGAAGAACCTCTGAAACTTTCAGATCTACCCCTGGAATCCTGCCGGTACCCAGGTCGACCATGAAAACTCGTACCATCTAACCTTTCCTGTGTGCTCCTCCATTCAGAAACATTTGCCTCTTTAGGATCTCGCAATTGACGGCTCCTACTGTACTGCTCAGATCCTTCAACCTCTTGTGTTTTCACATTCCAACTGCTGTCTCTCCCTCTGTCTGGTGTATCTGGTATTTGTGAAGGTGGAGCGTCTCTATTCCTTCTATCCCCTGATGACTCCCATCCATCATTACCCACTCTGGGTGACGTCTCCACTTTTTCCACACCACCCTTGCTTTCATGTCCGTACTCCACTGTATGCCCAAGAATCTCTTCCTTTTGATGACTTTGATCCACTGATCTGCTATCTTCATTGATGTTCTCAGCCATAGCAGATCCCCTCCTCTCATTGATATCCTCATCGGATCTCCCGCCCCTTGAACTACTAGAGTCTACACCTTTTCTAATTCCTCCCGACTCATCTGCGTGGTCGTGGATCATCTCTGTTTCCCTGCCGTGCTTATTATGGTCAGAAGAATAACCACCATCTCTTGTATCAGCCCTGTCTGCAGAAGTTTCACTTCTTGAAGAGTCCCAACCTTTCCTGTCCTCTCTCTCCCTCCTATCAAAATCCCTATCCTTGGAACCATCAGGACTTCTCCTTGGAATCTTTGGTGATCTTAGATCTCCTATCACATGATAGTCATCTTCTTCAGCATTAGATTTAGACCCGTCCATCAGCCAACTGCAATTGTTGCTACCTCTCTTTCTAAGATTACAACCGAGTTGAGAAGCTTTGGCGGGAACCTTCAGATTCCACTGCATAGAGAAACATTTTATCAGAAAAGTGAACTTTAGAATAAGAAAATCAAGGAAACAAGGTCTTGCACACGCACACACACACACACACACAAAAAAAAAATCGAAATCTGAAGTTTGAGAAAGATTATAACAAGTTGAGCCAGATTCAGCATTAAGTATATATTATTAAATAGATGGAAACCGAAGTGTAGCACTGGAGCAAAATCTAAAACTGGAGTTTGGGAAAGACCAGCACATTGCATAGCAAACGTTGAGTAGCACACCTGATTATTCACTGGCACCAGAACAGGTGAAAACAATCGATTGCATGGCATACCACCAAAATAACAAGTTCAAGCCTGGGAAATGGATCAATCTACTTAACAAAGTCAACTACCCACCACCACATCATGTGATTATCTTGAGCTGTTCAATGACTAAATCCAACAAATTTGCTCGAACAAAAATACAGGGCGGGGAGCAGACAGGGGGCGGACCTAAATGCCCCAAATTCGTGAAGACAGGAGACCAGCCACCGGGCACCGGCACACTCCCTAAATTCGTGAAGTAATCACTGGACGACTAAAAACTCGCGCATCATTAAATCAATCGCCGAAGACCTCGGACGGGGTGGAGGCAGCAGGGACGCCCGCGTCGACGCTAAGCTGCTGCACGGCGGCCGCTCTAGGGCGCAGCGGCAGCGGGCTACATGAGAGATTTCATAGCCGCACAGGGCGGGATTGGAGCCCGGGGAGGGGGTTATAGCACGCGAGCAGCCTGGGAGAGGAGGGAAGTGGGGGCGGGGGGCCGTACCGGAGCGGGAGGGTAGGGTGGTCGCCTCCGGCGACCTGCGACGTTCGAACGCGGCGCGGTCGGTGGGGTGGTCGCCGCCGCCGCCGCCGACGCCGGGAAGTGCAGCGAGGGTTTGGGTGAGGGTCGGAGTGGTGGCCTAAACCAAACAGAACTAGTAGTACAGAAGAGAGGCCCCGCTGTTTGATATGGGCCGTTGATTACGCGATCGGACGGCCGGCCGTAAGCGCTTCGCTAATTACCCTGTGGCTTCCGACTCCCTGACGGCTCAAACCCGTCCGCCGCCACCACACACCGGCGTCGTCGTCGTCGCCGCCACTCCCGCCGTTCATCCTCGCCGACCTCCACGGAACCGCTCCAAAACCTTGGTCGCCAGCCTCCGCCTCCAAGGAACCGAGGAAGGTTTCTCGGTAAGAGCCTCGGCTGATTGGATTTGTTTTCTCCATCTACATCTAAGTGTTCGTCTGCACCATCTACTACTAGATTAGCTGCAGCAAATCTTTGCCGTACTAATGGGCTAGTACCGTACATCTCTGCAGTGTCTCCGCTTCAGAGCTCAGCTCACTGCATTTCTGCAGTGTCTCTGCACTTCAGAGGTTCAGATCAGATCCTGCCTGTATGCAGTGACTGGATAGTTTTGATAATGGGAACACGCAGCCAACTTTGGTCGATCGCCAAGATGTCGGTGACCGGGGGTGTAATCGGCATCACCATTTCCGACCGCTACGTCACCGTGGTCGCGATAAAGGGCCATTCGATGCATCCCACCATGACGGCCACCGACAGCGCCTTGCGAGGTATTCATGGCTTTGGTTTCCACAGATCAGTGCGGGCATGGAGAGTCGGATTATCCTGCGATCCATACTCAATGATTTTCTGCTGACCAGGTTGCTCGGCTCGAACCAGGTGACATCGTGCTGGCGGAGAAGGGCTGCCTCGACCAGTATAAATTCTCTCGTGGCGATGTGATTTTGTTCAAGTATGTGTCATGATATTGCTGGAAAATAGCGGAAAAGAAAATATCACGAAAATTCATGCAACTTTTTTTTCTGTTTGCAGATGCCCTAGTAATCACAAGGAAGTGTTCGTGAAGAGACTGATTGGCTTACCTGGTGAGTGGATACAGCTCCCTGCGTCTTCTGAGATAATTAAGGTCCCACAGGGGCATTGCTGGGTTGAAGGGGATAATGCTGCTAGAAGCTGGGATTCGAGGTCATTTGGTCCAGTAAGTTACTTGCATCTCCATTATCTGTTCAGCTTTACAAAACGATTTTACTTTGATTTGGCTGTTCTGGGTAAACGTTGAAGTCCAGTTGTTTGAGTGGAACATATTAGTTCCTCCAGTGTTAGAAGCTTGTTTGTTCAATGTTGGAGTAACCTCATTTTGCTCCTGAGTACCTGCACTATTGTACTATCATGTGAGCTCCTTCCGTAGAAAAACTGGGTCCCTGAAATATGCATATATTGGTGAAGTCTTATTGCGAGGGGGATATTAATCTCACTGGCTGTGTATGATGCTTAAGCTTTGTACCAGAAATATGTGGAGATTTGCAGTCAACAGTTATAAGAATTGGCAAGCTTCCTAGAGTATGTCAATTTCATGTACGGTTCCTTCATAATGGTTTTTAAAACAATGCTATGTCATGTTATATGCTAGAACATGCTGGATGACTAGCAGAACATAGTACTTGAGCTCCCAGCCTCCTGGTTCTCCGTTTCAAAAAAAAAAAAGAGCCTCCTAGTTCTCCGTTTCAAAAAAAAAGAAGCCTCCTGGTCCTTGCAACATGCTATACTATCTTTGTGTATTTGCGATCTGAAGCAAAAGAAAAAAATGATACACTATAGTCTTCAGCATGTGGTGATTCATAAATAAAAAAACCTCTGGTGCCTACCCATAGGAACACCTAACAGAAGAAAACACTAAAGAAAGGCAGAGTAAAGAAAAAAAAAACTGATAGTCAGGGAAAGCCATACTGTAAGTAACACACCAGCACATCAATACACTA
The DNA here is from genome assembly GCA_021605205.1 of Aegilops longissima. Lineage (NCBI taxonomy): Eukaryota > Viridiplantae > Streptophyta > Magnoliopsida > Poales > Poaceae > Aegilops > Aegilops longissima. The sequence goes on from CM038679.1 coordinate 637,087,688, forward strand.
GAAGGCAGGCACATTTGTGTGCTTGGGCCTAAGGTGGAAGAGTTTTAAGCTTGCCAGGCTGCAGTGGTGTTTTCTTCATGTTGCTGGGATTACCTGCTTTGAGATTGACATCGTGACGTGTCATCCATCAAGGCGGGTCTCACACTCTGGCTTGTGAGACCTGGTCTCATACAATTTTTTTCCGTCCTAGAATTAGCATAGGATACATTAGAGCAAACAAAGTGTTGTGATAGATATGGAAACATAGTTTTCTTTTAATTAAATATTGCGCAGGGAATTCTTACTTCGACTAACTCTATTCTATGTTGCATCATATGACTTGTTTCATTAACGTGTGGTGTTTTTTCAGATCCCTTTAGGCCTAATAAATGGGAGGGTCACCCACATCATCTGGCCGCCGTCGAAGATCGGCAGAGTGGAGAGAAAATGGCCCGAAGATAGAATTCCGCCGTTTTGATTCAACTCCTCGCTGCACGTGATGATGAGTTTAGCCTGTTTTGTGGCTACCAGAAGTTTAGCTACCCGTTGTTCAAGTTTTGGTGAGATTTGTTCCGAAATTTCCTTTTGCCCACCATTGTTGTTGCTGTTGCTTACCCGTGTAAACAATTTTGTCTTCGAATTGGTCAAGTGTAAAACCTCAATCGAGGCCCTTCACGTTCGATCATTTGTTTTGTAAACAAATACAGCTTGGCAATGGACCTTTGCAACTTGTTGTACTGGACTCGGCAGATGCAGATGGACAGGAAAAAAAACTATTCTAGATTTTATTATTACTTCAAATTCTGCAATGTGCAGCGTGTATGTACAGTACAGCAACAAAAACTAAAAAGGCCAACTGAAATCCTAATTTATCTTTTTGCCAGAATTCCAAGCTCGATGTCGATGGCGACGACAATGGTGCTGCCGATGCTCTCCCGGTCCCCTTGACATTGTGAATCTACCAACACACTAGAGTGCTAGCTCCTTAGGGCATGTACAATGGTGGCATATGGATACAGATGCCCCATAAAAAAAGTGCTCCCTCCGTCTCAAAATTCTTGTCTTAGATTTGTCTAGATACGAATGACAAGAATTTTGGGACGGAGGGAGTAGTTTGAGGCACCTATATTTATTTATTTTTTTCCCCAATGCAAGCTACCACTAGTGGACCTTATTAAGAAATAGAAAATAAAGATTTTAGTACACATGCATCTCTATTTTTCACAACAACCTTTTCAACTTTTGACACCGGATCACACTTTTTCTCTCCAATCACCCACCTCCTGTAGAGGATCCCGCTTCCCTATCCGAACCTACTTTACCTAATATCCGATCCTACATAGCATGCGACGCGTCACCCTAGGCTATGCATTGTACATGCCCTTAAGGATGTTGAGTCTGTGCTGTAGTTTTTTTTTTCTTTTTGAAACGAGGCAAAGACTTGCCATTTTCATTGATTAAGAAGGAGTGAGAATTGCCCGGTTAATTGACGGAAAACCGGGCTAAAACCGATACAATCCAACCCATATAACATGGGTACCACCGGCCAACCTGGCCACCGACATGGGATCACGGAGCTACAAAGATAGCTGCACCGAAACATGACGGCACATGCCAATGAAGGCCACACGCCAACAACCGACAGCTCCGACTCGACGACGATCATCACAAGGGAATATGCGGGACTTGCGCCGACCGTGCGTTTCGCCAGTAGCCGACCACCCGGCGTCTGTCATCGTTATCGCAGGAACAACTCCGCCGCAGCTCCGACTTCAAGCAACCAAGCAACCAACGGAAGAACACCTCGGACACGCCGGAAGATCCGACTACGAAGCCCTAGCGCGACCAAAGTTCCTCTCGACGCCATCATCGCTGCCAACAGAAATCAGCGCCCGAGATGGCCGCCAAGCAAACTACGCGCGAAGATGCCGCAAACCACGCGGCGAAGATGCCGCAACCCACGCGGCGAAGATGCCGCCATCCACCGGTCTCCGTGTTGTGGCGGCCCGAGACGATGCCCCAAGGAGGAAGAAGACGGAAGGCGCCTTCATCGCCCGATCTCAAGATCTGAGGTTTCTCCGGAGCCAAGGCCGCGGGGAGGGGGGAGGAGCACCACACAACAGCAACGCTTCCAAGAAAGAACACGACGCCCACAGGCGTCGCCGTCGCCAGATCCGGCAGAGGCGGACATAGGATTTCTCCCGAGATGCTCAACCACCACCGCCCGCACTAACGCAGCTAACGAACCCCATCCCGCCGAGGTCGACTCGAACCGGTCGTGGGATCCCGAGACCCACCACGCCCGAGATCGCGCACCACCTCCCCACCAAGCCGCTTCCACCAAACCGGGCCGCCGCCCAGCAGCCGCCATCATGCCGGGCTAGCAACCGCCAGCGGCTCGTCGGCACCAAGCCGGAGGGGCCGCCACCCGCCTAACCGCCGAAAGGTGGTGCCGGGCGGCCGAGCAACCCATCGCAGCCGCAACACCGCGGAGGAGCCGTCAGCAGCCAGAGCCGCCATCCGCATCCCCACTCGCCGGATCCACGCGCCAGAGCCGCCGGAGCGCCGCTTAATCGCTAAGCCGCCCCCGCCAGATCCGTCGAGGGCAACAAGGCCGCACCTAACGGACGCCGCCATGCCCTCGCCAGCGCCAAGACCACTGGCGCGCCCGCCGCGCCGCAGCGCCACCATCCAGCTGCCTCGCCCGCGCGCGCCTGAAGCGCCCGAGCTCCCCTGGAGCGGCCGCCCCGCGCCGCTCGGCTGAGAGGAGGAACCCGCCGCCGCCGAGCAGCAGCGGGCTTCGCCCGGCGACTCTGCCGGCGGCGGCGAGGGGAGTGGGGGCGGAGGGGTGTGGCTAGTGGCGGCGGCTAGGGTTCGCTCCTGGCCGCTCACGGGAGCGACCGAGGAGCGCAAAGCAGAGCAGCAGTCTGTGCTGTAGTAGCAACAGCAATATGCTGCTTAACTTTCGCCTTCATGCAACTATGTCAGCAGGTCCTGCAACAGCTTGTAACCTTCTCCGGATCCGGCTACACCCCGACAGCGATGTTGCAAAAAGTTAGAAGAAACAGTCACTGCCACTAGCAGGAGCAAGGGCCTTTAGCCATTTCTGAAGACTGTCCTCTCTGAACTTGCCATTCTCATCCACTATCAGGTAGTATATATAAAGCCATCACCTCCAGCTGGGAATACATAGTGCTGCAGAGGTGTAGGTTAATACTCGGTGTGTACTGTATGGGCAAGGTTGCTTATGTACCTCCAGCAGGAAAATACATAGTGCTGGAGAAGTTGGCTAACACAGATTTTACATGCAGGAAGGGAACTACTCCCTCCGTTCCTAAATATTTGTCTTTTTAGAGATTTCAAATGGACACCACATAGGGTTGTATATAGACATATTTTAGAGTGTAGATTCATTCATTTTGCTCCATATGTAGTCACTTGTTGAAATCTCTAGAAAGACAAATATTTAGGAACGGAGGGAGTATGTACCAGTACCACAAAATCATGCATTCCTGCAAAATTATAAATTCCTCAACTCCTGGAGCACTGAAGGTCACACAATTTGATAAACCAATATATTTGTACACCTGAATAAACATGTCTGCTTTCAGATGCCCATCAACCAAAACTCATACACCAAGCATGATTCTTGCTCACAAAACTGCATGATCTTACTAAGAATGCATAACTATGAAATAATCAACACCTTTCTGAATACGCATTAAAGCATCCCGCGCTTCCAATTTATCTTTAGTTCGGCGAGATCTAGATACAATGAGATCATAAACATGAATAAACAGAAGATGTAATCCCCAAAAGCATCAAGATTCAACCAGTCCCGAACATTAACCCAAAACTGGGGCCAAGAGCAAAACCTCCCCAGCAGCTCACTTACAATCCTCCCTTTCCTGAACTTCTGAAATGTCGACAATCGGCAGACGCTCTTCCTCGGGAACCAAGCACCAGTTTGGTGACTGCACTGCCCTGAGCCATTTGAAGTCATCCACATTGGCCCAGTTACCAGTGTCCTCAGCAAGCCCAGAATCCCTCAGATCATCTTCAATCCCTTCATACTTCAAAGCATGTGGTGCAAATCTCACACCGCTGCAGTCCTCAATGATCGGCCTGCTCCTCACCCGCAGGTAGAAATCTGTTGCCCTCGCTTCGTGAATCCTGATCTGATGCGCCGCCATTACAAATGTACAGCGCTCAACATCCTCTATGAGGACCGAGCCGAAAACAGGGCCGATGAAGACGCGGCAATCTCTTAACTTGTGAATGTACAGCGCCCGGCATTTGCCCTTGAGGTAAACCTCACAGGAAACCAGATCAGCAAGCGTGAAATCCCCATCCTTCTCGTTGGCAGCTCTCAGATCCTTCACCAAGGTAGCGCCATTCCTGCTCCTGAACCCAAACCCTGGCAGGATAGCATCGGGGTTAGGCTTTGGCTGCTCCGGGGGCGGCTGGGGCAGGGCGGGAGGATCCTGCGGGGGGTTCTTGGTGGCTTTGCTCTTGTTCCTGAAGGAGAATGACTTCTTGGGCCGGATCTCGGAGGCGGCGAGCTTGTGGGCGGCGCGGAGGTCGGAGACGGCGGCGAGCGCGGACCGGAGCTCGTACGGCGGGAGGGAGTGGGAGGCCTCCGCGACGAGGCGCTCGAGGTCGTCGACGGCGGATGAGGCCGCGGCGAGGGAGGCGGCAGCGCCGTCGGGGGAGGAGCGGCAGGCGGAGAGGGCGGACTCCGCGGCGGCCTTGGCTGCGGCGAAGCGAGAGAGGAAGGCGGCGACGGGGGACGCCTCGGAGGAGGCCGCGGAGGAGGCGGCGGTGCGCTTGGAGAGGCGCTCGAGCATGGCCAGGTGCTTGCGGTTGCCGGCGGCGGCTTTGGTGCTGTCGAGCTCCGGCTCCATCCCGGCAGCCGCAGTGGCGGCGCTGGACGCACTCGGATCCGTGGCGCTGCTTCGGCTAGGTTTGGCTGCTTCCGGTCGACGGGGGATGCGATGCGACCTGGCTCTGAATCAGTAAACAGACTCCTTAGGCCTCGTTTGGCACAAGGGGGTCGAAGGGGTTTCGAGAGGATTAACCCCGCGGGGGCAGAAAACCCCAAAATTCCCCATGGGTTCATTTGGTACACAGGGTTTGCCATGGACAAACCCCGCCGAACCACCGAAATCCCCGTCGATCCACGGGGTTTTGAAGCATCGAGGGGGGACTCGTGGAACTTGGTGGCACGCACAGAACTGGGTGAGGCGGAAACAAGGCGACGCTGCCCGCCGGCTCCTCGACCGTCTCGACGCCGGCGTCCCTCATCCAGCAAGCCGGACTTATCCCCGGAGGTAATCCTCAACGTCCCTTCCTCTACTCCATATAGGCACAACATACTCCACTCACCCCCTCCCGTGAGTCGAGACACCAAGGTGGCGGCGGCGGGGCGGGCAAGATCGATCCCATGAGATCGAGGCGATGAGGCCAGTGAACGACTCGGTGCCCCTCCGTCGTTCTCCTCCTCCCCTCTCCCCGCCCTTCGCTTTTAGGTAAGGTTCTTGGTCTGGTTGTTGATGCGCCCAATGCTTTCTGCTCTTGTTAATGTCCAAGGTACGGGTCTCAGTGCGATTCATAATTTATTGGGGAAACTTGTGGCTAGTTAGCTTATTTGTGGTGAGGGCAATCCACTCTTTTTAGTTCAGGATTTGAGCAAACTGTACGATAGTTTTGTGGTGTTTGATAGGACTAAGAGCATCTGAATCCTTCTGAATTTCATGTCATGTTCATTGGTGTGTGCCTTGAGAACCAAATGTTTCGATGATTTTAATCTACTCCAAGCACCACATTTGATTTACTAATCTGGTCACATTGCTCAGAGCAGCTTGCATGTTTGATCAGTTATTTTCTGCAATCAGTGTTCAGGTTGGCTCCAGTTTTGTTCTGATTATGGCCAAGAAGAGTGATTCAGTTCTATCTTAGTTTGGTCACTGTAAGGTGGTAAAGTTTAAATAGAGAAAATGATACCAGTGTTACATATTTGGCTAAATGATATTTATGTTCTGATTGAGAGGAACGCCAAAGTGGCTGGCATTCCTACCTCATAAGTAGAACGAACATGAACATGGCGATTGGTTCATAATGTGTCGTGGGCACACAAAACGTTGGGAGCACTCCTCACAAAATGTGCTCAACTACAAAATTGGACGTTCTCTGCTTCGTATTTTCATAAATTATGGTGCACTGGTACATAAACATGGTTTATTAGTTACTCGTTGTATACCTAGAATCGTAGCACGACTCTGGTGTTGTGTATTGTTCAATGTTCAGCAAGCAAAGGAAATAGTGAAATTAAAGTTACAGTGATTTTTCTGTTCTGAAAAGAGCTACATAGAGTCGAGAATGTCAACTTTTCATTGTACTAATATTGCTTCAGTTTAAACTATCCCACATGATTAAATACTTTTACATCTCCAAGAAAAAGAATAACTCTAAAATCCTAGAATATTTGTGAATGATGAGTTTGTTTTGTTGATGAATAATGGTCGGAGGTGCTTCGCTGAACCACATTTGTGAATGAGCATAGAACTGCAGAGTTATTTGTTAACATTCAGCTACAGAATTATTTTGTGTAAGATTTAGATCATCTCACTTCACTGTTGCGTGACCGTTGGTCTCTTCCTCTACCATTCTGACTTGTCATGGTTTGTAATTTCCAGCTATATTTTCAACTGGAAATAGATCATAAGAGTTACTTACTTGCCTTTGATGTACTCATATATGCTTATGTTCATGGCCTATCCCAGTTGTATGTTCTTTGCTTATATTGCCATCTCTCTGTAATGAGCTTAATTATAGAAGTAAGTATTTTCAGTGAGAGCATTATGTCCCTGTATGCTTTTAATTTTTGTCTCTTTATATGCCCTAGTGCTTCGTGACATGATTCTCGTGGTGATTCTGTTAATACCTGATAGGGTTAGACATACATATATATATCAGTTGGTTACATTGCTGCTTTTGCTCCACAAAATATCTGATCAGCATAATCAAAGGATATAAGGGGAGTTAGTTACATTGGAAAGGTTGGATTTTTAGATGTTTTGCACCATCTTATGTCAATATGGTAACCCTGCCTACCAAACATAAATTTTATACAAAGGGGGTTGTGGATGGAGGGGTTTTGGGGATTCAAGGGGATTTGAGGGGATTGGGTGGAAGAGGGGGATTCACCGAATCCCCTGAAATCCCCACCCCCTTGGGGGCTTGAAAACCACTTGTGCCAAACAAGGCCTTACTGAAAACCAAAGTGTCATCTCAAAAAAAAAAAAACCAAAGTGTCAAAACAGTATCAATTTCAGTTTTTTCCAATGCCAAAGTAACACTAGTGGCTAACTGACTATATATTTTTTTCACGAATACGCAAAGCATGCGTATCTTTTCATTGATAGAAGAAGAGAGAATGAGTACAAATAAGATACAACACATCCACGAACGCAAGGCAGAACACGGTGCCCAAAAATAAAAAAGAGAGACAAGCTGCTTGGCCCGAACAAGCAAACGACACAGCTAAGCCCACTAACTAGAGAGGCAAGTCCAAACCAACGTGAAGTCAGACAACCACGAATCAGCACCGGGGACGGCGCGAGCACACAAGACGACGCCTTTAGGAAGGAAAAACAACGTCGTGGCGCCATCGTCGTCCGATCTGAAGAATCAGACCTAGGGTTTCCCCTAGTGCTCGAAGATGGGCACGGAAGAGGCCATGACAACGCCTCCAGGAAGGGGACGACACTCGCGAGTGTCGTCGTTGCCAGCATCGGCAAGCCGAGCAGGGATTTCTCCCTGGCCTATTGATGCGGAGCATCCTACGGTCATCCCCATGTCCACTTCGACCACTCCCCATGACCCAAGGATACATAAGATGAGATCTTGACTATACGCCATTGGACGCAAGGTGAACTCGCTCCTCTTCAAATCATCACTTTTCACATATGAGACATGGCTACTACCTCAAATATATGTGTTATGCATGATCAGGAACCAAGAGGAAGACCATGGAACAGCTAGGAGCATTGGACAAGACGGCGAGGACACCAAGCGCGAGGAACAAGAAGAGGAAAAGCTCCAGCGAGCGGACGTCTGGACAACACCGGACGACTGGCCTCTCACAGTGAGCGGACTTCCGGCCCTCGGCGGACGACCAGCGCCTGAAGACCAGCCTACGCCAGCTACAGACCTCCCAGTGAGCGGACGTCCGACCCGCACCGGACGTCCGGCAATATTAACGGAAGTCCGAGACTTCCAGACGTCCGGTGTCCCGACCACAGAACACTTTCAGCGGACGTCTGACGCTAGCGGACGACCGGTCCCCCTGGAACCACCGGACGTCCGGTGCCAATGGACGTCCGGTCCTCGGTGTGTCGAGCTATGGCCGAGGCCCATGTACCCCTTCACTTCGCCCCCAATTGCACTATGACTATAAATAGGACACCCCCTCCTCCTAGTTAGGGTTAGCATCGGTTTAGCTCATTTGAGATAGAGCTTTGCTCATCCATACGAAACTCCTCCTCGTGAGAGACCGCGGCCTCTTCGGAGAAGATCCACCTGGATTCAAGACCCCCTCACGGGTGGCCCCCATCAAGACCTCCTCACGGAGATGAACTAGCTACTTGTATCGTCCGTTGTTGACCTTGAATCGTGGATCACTCTTTTGTGTTTCAAGGATCTAGCATATGTGTGACCATCTCTTGTTGGTTGAGTGATTTCTCTTGTGTTTCCCTCGTGTTTCCCTCGTTATCCCCTCCGTGTTCTTCGTGTTCTTGGTAGGATTCTCTCCAAACGTGAAAGATCAGGCATCTAGGGTTCTACCCTACATCATCTTGGTATCATGAGCCACATTGATCACGAATTTGGAGCCCCTACCCCTCTTTTTCTAGCCTAATTTTGTTGTGTTCTTCCCCAATTTCGAAAATCCCCACCAAAAAAATAGCCCCAATTTTTTTGTGAATTGTTGGTTTGATAATGTTTTGTTGATTTTGATCCATGTATTTGCTTGGTTTCGAGTGAATCTAGCATTTCCCCAAGTTTCTCCATTTTTCATCCATGAAATTTGCTCATTTTTTACCCCAAAATCCACAAATTCCGCCCAAAATCGCGTCCCGAAGCCCAAATCCGCGTTGACCCCGACCCACCAAACGTCCGGCCATTATCGGACGACTGGAACCCCAAACCTGAACTGAAACAGCAGATTCCCAAGCCCACCGGACGTCCGGCGACCGGACATCAGTTTATTCCGGACGTCCGCAACCTGTAGATATCAACTTCGGCTGGTTTTTGTTTTGTCCATAACTATCCGAATTCCGATTTTGACGTTCTTTAGCTCGTTTTGAAGCTATTGACATCCCCCATCTCACAAAAATACCACCAACATCATTTGACTCCATCAAAATTTTGGAACTTTGGCATCTTTGCCTAGGGCTTCCACCGCATCATCCGCTACACCACCACCGACTTCCGCAACCTAAACCATTTTGCTTGCCATAGCATTAGTGGTTGCTTGAGTAGTGATTCGAGTCTCCTAAGGTGTTTCAGCTACTTAGAGACGGTTACTTCTTCATTAACCACCGCCACCACTTTCGCATAACCTTGCCCACCATACATTTCACCAACCCAACTTAACCCAATTTTGTTTGAGCTTGTTTGAGTTGTGGCTTGTGTCTCCTAAGGTGTTTCAACTACTTAGGGATGGCAACTTCAACTCCGACACGTGTATAGCCCATCATTCCACTTCCGCATTGCCAAGTGCAAACTACCACCGCGTTCCGCTACCACCATTTGACTTTTATTCTTGAGATTTAGTTGTGGTTTTTCCGTTTCCTAGGGTGTTTCGGTTAACTAGGAACGGGTCGACATCGGCAACACCGCCTCTCATCATCGCCAAGGACGGTAACCTCGAAGACGCCATTGTATATTCACCTTGCAATTGCATTGATAACCCCTGACCCATTTTTGCGTCACTTGCCTATCGAGACTAGCCATTGAGTATTGTCGGCAACGTTACTTGTGCACATTAGTGATCTATACCTCCCATTGCATACATATCATATCATATTGGTATCATCATATCATCTCTTGTGTCACAAGTTTGTCCCCGCATATACACTATTGCTATCTTGGTTTGTGCATTGTGCAAAAGTGACCATACAAAAAAAGAAATAAAGCTTTTAAGCAAAAGAAAGAGAGCAAAGAAGCTTGTAAGCAAGTGTCATAGCATCATACCACATTGCATATAAGATTTTCATATCTGATCATCTTGTGAGAAACACCGGGAACCATACATACATAGCATACTTGGGATAGAAGTTGCTACATTTTTGCATCTTATAGGTTGTGCACAAGTGTCGTATTTGCCTATTGAGAAATCGTGCTAGCGTCTCTCTTGAGTTGTGCAACACGAGCGTTTTTCGTGGATTCCATATTTTGTGCTCATTCCTTGGTTGCACGACCCTATTTATCTATCTGTGTGTGTGTGTGTGTGTTTCCGTGTGCCATTCATTGCTATTGGTCTACTTGTTTCGCTTGCGAATTTGTGAATCTCTTTCAACATTATTGACTCTTGCTAACATTTTGCATCAAATTTTTTGTGCCACTATCCTCACCGAGCCCCACCATAAGCCTTACTTGTGTAGGTGTGAGAATCGATGAGATTGGTACCAATTGTGCTATTTCCTTGTTACAACATTGAGTGATCATTGATCCATCTTCAACATCGGTCAAGGTACATTTGGTATAGTTCTCTCCTTTCTTCCACTCATATTTTCTCGAGTCTTGTGATGGATAGGAATGGCATTCCATCTCCGGTCTTTGACAACAACGACGGCGTGAACAACTACATCACCAAAGCGTTCATCTTCGATCTACAATGACAAATGCAAGGCGCACAATCAAGATTGCGAGAGCGCATCGACAACCTCTCCATAGACATTCGTCACTCCGAAGCAAGGAAAAGGGACTACATCAACAAGAAGCTTTCTGCACAAAAAGAGGAGCAAGATGCAAGGATGGGGGAGATTCAGGCCTTGATCAAGTCTTCTTCCCCTTCGTCATCTTCAAGGCGGCGACGTTCAAGCTACAAGTCTTCGGAGCTCAAAATGATGCAAGCGCAATTCATCCACGTCCACATCTCCATGGCGACCACCATCACGTTCGTGATCAACATCGTCATGAAGGGCAAGTCACCTCCAAGCATCATGTGCACGACGACGACGAACCAAGCACGACAACGACACCATCATCATGAAGATGCTCACCAAGCACAAATGTACAAGTCCCAACAAGCCCTACTTCACGCCAAGTCCAAGCTTCATGAGCAAAAGAGAAGACCGCGAGACGAGCACCACCAAGACGGAGCTACGGCTACCACCACCACTTCGGCATCTTCGCCAAGTATTCTCAAGGCATCTTCGCCTTTGGACATACGAAATCTTCGCCTATTTCAGTATTTCAAAGAAATGGAATATCAAATAGAGTCCAAAGGGAATGAAACCTTCGGGAGCGTGATTTTTGGAACGAACGTGATCCGGAGGACTTGGAGTGCAAGCCAAGAAGCAGCCAAGGCGGCCACGAGATAGGAGAGCGCGCCCACCCCTCCTAGGCGCGCCCCCTGTCTCGTGGGCCCCTCGAGCGGCCACCGACGTACTTCTTCTTCCTATATAAGCCTACATACCCTGAAAACATCCAGGGAGCCACCGAAGAAATATTTCCGCCACCGTAACATTCTATATCCGCGAGATCCTATCTTGGAGCCATCGCCGGCGTTCTGCCGGAGGGGGAATCCACTACGGAGGGCTTCTACATCAACACCATAGCCCTTCTGATGAGTTGTGAGTAGTTTACCACAGACCTTCGGGTCCATAGTTCTTAGCTAGATGGCTTCTTCTCTCTTTTTGGATCTCGATACAATGTTCTCCCCCTCTCTTGTGGAGATCTATTCGATGTAAACTCTTTTTGCGGTGTGTTTGTCGAGATCCGATGAATTGTGGGTTTATGATCAAGTTTATCTATGAATTATATTTGAATCTTCTCTTAATTATTTTATGTATGATTGAGTTATCTTTGCAAGTCTCTTCGAATTATCGGTTTGGTTTGGCCTACTAGATTGATCTTTCTTGCCATGGGAGAAGTGCTTAGCTTTGGGTTCAATCTTGAGGTGTCCTTACCAAAGGATGTAAAGGGTTGCAAGGCACGATTGTATTGTTGCCATCGAGGATAAAAGATGGGGTTTATATCATATTGCTTGAGTTTATCCCTCTACATCATGTCATCTTTCTTAATGCGTTACTTTGTTCTTATGAACTTAATACTCGATGCATCTTTGGATAGCGATCAATGTGTGGAGTAATAGTAGTAGATGCAGGCAGGAGTCGGTCTACTTGTCACGGACGTGATGCCTATATACAGGATCATGCCTAGATAATCTCATAATTATTCGCTTTTCTATCAATTGCTCGATAGTAATTTGTTCACCCACCGTAATACTTATGCTTTCTTGAGAGAAGCCTCTAGTGAAAACTATGGCCCCGGATCTATCTTTTATCATATAAGCTTTCAATCTACTTTTATTTGCATCTTTATTTTCTGCATCTATATTATAAAATACCAAAAATATATTTATCTTATCATATTATCTCTATCAGATCTCACTTTCGCAAGTGGCCGTGAAGGGATTGACAACCTCTTTATCATGTTGGTTGCGAGTTCTTTGTTTTTTGTGTAGGTTCGTGGGACTTGTGAGGAGCCTCCTACTGGATTGATACCTTGGTTCTCAAAAACTGAGGGAAATACTTACGCTACTGTGTTGCATCACCCTTTCCTCTTCAAGGAAAAGCAACGCAAGCTCAAGACGTAGCAAGAAGGGTTTCTGGCGCCGTTGCCGGGGAGGTCTTCGCTCAAGTCAAGACATACCAAGTACCCATCACAAACTCATCTCCCTCGCATTTACATTATTTGTCATTTTCCTCTCGTTTTCCTCTCCCCCACTTCACCCTTGTCGTTTTATTCGTCCTCTCTTTCCCAATCTCCTCTCTTTTCCGCTTGCCTTCTTCTTCCTATCTCTTTCGCTTGCCTTTTTCTGTTTGCTTGTGTGTTGGATTACTTGTCGCCATGGCGCAAGATAATACCGAATTGTGTGATTTCTCCAATACCAATAATAATGATTTCCTTAGTACTCCGATTGCTCCTCTTAATGATGTTGAGTCTTGTGAAATCAATGCCGCTTTGCTGAATCTTGTTATGAAAGATCAATTCTCCGACCTTCCTAGTGAAGATGCCGCTACCCATCTAAACAACTTTGTTGATTTGTGTGAGATGCAAAAGAAAAAAGATACGGATAATGATATTGTTAAATTGAAGTTATTTCTGTTTTCACTTAGAGAACGTGCTAAAGTTTGGTTTTCATCTTTGCCTAAAAATAGTATTGATTCTTGGAACAAGTGCAAAGATGCTTTTATCTCTAAGTATTTTCCTCCCGCTAAGATCATCTCCCTTAGGAACGATATTATGAATTTTAAATAACTTGATCATGAGCATGTTGCCCAATCTTGGAAAAGAATGAAATTAATGATTCGCAATTGCCCTACTCATTGTTTGAATTTATGGATGATCATACAAAATTTTTATGCCGGATTAAACTTCGCTTCTAGAAATCTTTTAGATTCGGCCGCCGGAGGCACGTTTATGGAAATCACTTTAGGAGATGCTACAAAACTTCTTGATAATATTATGCCTAATTATTCTCAATGGCACACCGAACGATCTACTAGTAAAAAAGTGCATGCTATAGAAGAAATTAATATTTTGAGTGGAAAGATGGATGAGCTTATGAGATTGTTTGCTACTAAGAGTTCTTCTATTGATCCCAATGATATGACTTTATCTACCTTGATTGAGAATAATAATGAATCTATGGATGTAAATTTTGTTGGTAGGAATAATTTTGGAAACAAAGCTTATAGAGGAAACTTTAATCCTAGACCGTTCCCTAGCAATTCCTCTAATAATTGTGGAAATTTCTACAATAATTCTTATGGTAATTTTAATAAGATTCCCTCTGATTTTGAAAATAGTGTGAAAGAATTTATGGTCTCTCAAAAGAATTTTAATGCTTTGCTTGAAGAAAAATTGCTCAAAGTTGATGATTTGGCTAGGAACGTTGATAGACTTTCGCTTGATGTTGATTCTCTTAAACTTAGATCTTCTTCACCTAAGCATGATATCAATGAGTCTCTCAAAGCTATGAGAAGTTCCATTGACGAATGCAAAGAAAGAACCGCTAGATTGCGTGCTAAGAAAGATTGCTTTGTAAAAGCGTGTTCTTCTAGTTTCCATGAAAATAATGATGAAGATATTAAAGTTATTGATGTGTCCCCTATTATATCTTTGTTTTGCAATATGAATCTTGATAATAATGGGATTTGAGATGAGTCAACTTTATTTAGAAGGCGTCCCAAGAATTTGGAGTTTTTAGATCTTGATGCTAAATTTGGTAAAAGTGGGATTGGAGAGGTCATGAATTTCAATAGTATTGAACCCACTATCTCGGATTTCAAGGAATTTGATTATGATAATTGTTCTTTATAAAGTTGTATTTCCTTGTTGCAATCTGTTGTTAATTCTCCTCATGCTTATAGTCAAAATAAAGCTTTTACCAAACATATTGTTGATGCCTTGATGCAATCTTTTGATGAAAAACTTAATTTGGAAGTTTCTATACCTAGAAAACTTAATGATGCGTGGGAACCTACTATAAAGATTAAAATCAAAAATTATGAGTGTTTGCTTTGTGTGGTTTGGGTGCTAGTGTTTCCACGATTCTGAAAACTTTATGTGATATTCTAGGTTTCCATGATCTTGATGATTGCTCTTTAAATTTGCACCTTGCGAATTCCACCATTAAAAAGCCAATGGGAAGAATCAATGATGTTCTAATTGTTGCAAATAGAAATTTGGTGCCTGTTAATTTTATCGTTCTTGATATAGATTGCAATCTTTCTTGCCCTATTATTCTTGGTAGACCTTTCCTTAGAACGATTGGTGCGATTATTGATATGAAAGAAGGGAATATTAGATTCCAATCTCCATTAAAGAAAGGCATGGAGCACTTTCCAGGAAATAAAGTCAAATTACCTTATGAATCTATCATGCGAGCTACCTATGAATCAAGTGCCAAAGGTGGCACTACTTAGATCTATCTTCGCTCTTATGCCTAGCTAGGGGCGTTAAATGATAGCGCTAGTTGGGAGGCAACCCAATTTTCTTTGTGTTTTTTATTTTTGTTCCTGTTTAGTAATAAATATTGCATCTACTTTCTGTTTAGGTGTGTTTTCATGTTTTAATTAGTGTTTGTGCCAAGTAGAACCTATAGGATAACCTATGATATGAGTTGAGTTGATTCTGCTGAAAAACAGAAACTTTGCGCTCACGAGAAAACATTCAATAAATCACAGAAACGAGATTTTGCATTGATTCTTTTTTCTGATGTTCAATACACAAATTGTTTAGGACGTCCTATTTTTGTAGGATTTTTAAGGTTCCAGAAGTTTGCGTTAGTTACAGATTGCTATAGACTGTTCTGTTTTTGACAGATTCAGTTTTTCGTGTGTTGTTTGCTTATTTTGATGCATCTATGGCTAGTATGTAAGGGTATGAACCATAGGGAACTTGGAATAAATTAGGTTTAACACCAATATAAATAAAGAATGATTTCATTACAGTACCTTATGTGGTGGTTTTGTTTTCTTTCACTAACGGGGCTTATGAGATTTCCTGTTGAGTTTTGTGTTGTGAAGTTTTCAAGTTTTGGATAAAGATTTGATGGACTATGGAATAAGGAGTGGCAAAAGCCTAAGATTGGGGATGCCCAAGGCACCATAAGATATTCAAGAATAGCCAAAATCCTAAGCCTGGGGATGCTCCCGGGAGGCATCCCCTCTTTCGTCTTTTTTCATTGGTAACTTTACTTGGAGCTATATTTTTATTCGCCACATGATATGTGTTTTTCTTGGAGCATCGTGTATTATATTAGTCTTTGCTTTTTAGTTTACCACAATCATCCTTGCTGTAACACACCTTTTGGGAGAAGCCTACTTGGTTGAAATTTATTAGAATACTCTATGTGCTTCACTTATATCTTTTGAGCTAGATAGTTTTTGCTCTAGTGCTTCACTTATATCTTTTAGAGCACGGAGGTGGTTTAATTTTGAAGAAATTTTTGATCTCTCATGCTTCACTTATATTATTTTGAGAGTCTTTTAGAACAGCATGGTATTTGCTATGGTTATAAATTGGTCCTAGAATGATGAGCATCCAAGTTGGGTATAATAAAAACTATCATAGGAAGTGAATTGGATGCTATGATCAATTTGATACTTGATAATTGTTTTGAGATATGGAGGTAGTGATATTAAAGCCATGCTAGTTGGGTGATTATTAATTTAAAGAATGCTTGTGTTGAAGTTAGCAAGTCTCGTAGCATGCACGTATGGTTAAAGTTGTGTAACAAATTTGAAACATGAAGTGTACCTGGCTTGTGCATCCTTATGAGTGGCGGTCGGGGACGAGCGATGGTCTTTTCCTACCAATCTATCCCCCTACGAGCATGCGCGTAGTGCTTGGTTTTTTATGACTTCTAAATTTTTGCAATAAGTATATGAGTTCTTTTGACTAATGTTGAGTCCATGGATTATACGCACTTTTACCTTTCCATCATTGCTAGCCTCTTCGGTACCGTGCATTGCCCTTTCTCACCTTGAGAGTTGGTGCAAACTTCGCCGGTGCATCCAAACCCCGTGATATGATACGCTCTATCACACATAAACATCCTTATATCTTCCTCAAAACAGCCACCATACCTACCTATTTATGGCATTTCCATAGCCATTCCGAGATATATTGCCACGCAACTTTCCACCATTTCATTTGTCATCATCATGACATACATTACTTTTGTCATATTGCCATTGCATGATCATGTAGTTGACATCGTATTTGTGGCAAAGCCACCATGCATAATTTTTTATACATGTCACTCTTGATTCATTGCACCATCCCGGTACACCGCCGGAGGCATTCATATAGAGTCATATCTTGTTCTAGTTTCGAGTTGTAATTCATGTGCTGTAATCAATAAAAGTGTGATGATCATCATTATTAGAGCATTGCCCAAAAATATAATAAAAAGAAAGGCCAAAAAAAGGAAGGCCAAAGAAAAAAAAAAGAAAAGGAAAAAAAAGAAAAAAAAAGAAAATAAATAAAGGGGCAATGCTACTATCTCTTTTTCCACACTTGTGCTTCAAAGTAGCACCTTGTTCTTCATGTAGTGAGTCTCATATATTGTGCTTCAAAGTAGCACCATGTTTTTCATATAGAGTCTCATATGTTGTCACTTTCATATACTAGTGGGAATTTTTCATTATACAACTTGGCTTGTATATTCCTACGATGGGCTTCCTCAAATGCCCTAGGTCTTCGTGAGCAAGCAAGTTGGATGCACACCCACTAGTTTTCCTTTGTTGAGCTTTGATTTATAGCTCTAGTGCATCCGTTGCATGGCAATCCCTACTCCTCATGATTGACATCAATTGATGGGCATTCCCACAGCCTGTTGATTATCCTCGTCAATGTGAGACTTTCTCCTTTTTGTCTTCTCCACACAATCCCCAATCATTATTCTATTCCACCCATAGTGCTATATCCATGGCTCACGCTCATGTATTGCATGAAGGTTAAAAAAGTTTGAGATTATTTAAGTACGAAACAATTGCTTGGCTTGTCATCGGGGGTATAGAAGTTGGGAACATCTTTATGTGACAAAGATGAAGCATAGCCTAACTATATGATTTTGTAGGGATGAACTTTCTTTAGCCATGTTATTTTGAGAAGACATGATTGCTTTTATTAGTATGCTTGAAGTATTACTATTTATTTTGTCAATATGAACTTTTATTTTGAATCATTTGGATATGAACATTCATGCCACAATAAAGAGAAATTACATTGAGAATTATGCTAGGTAGCATTCTGTTGGGATCTACGGTAGGGTGCGTCGACTGCAAATTAAAATTTCCTACGCGCAGAACATCCAGGAACATGCTACGGGAGATGGATCACAGTTCATTACCACTAGACGCGCAGTGCCGTGCAGCGGAAGAAGAGTTGGGGCAGCGCGTTCGCGTGGATCGTTTCCTCCTTGTCCGATCTCCCTCGAACAGCCGATCGTCCGATCCCACGTACAAGTTCACCGGAGCGGCGCAAGTGCACCGCCTCTAACGGTATCCGCGCGTGCAGGAGGAACACCGTGTGGCGGACTGCTAGGTCCGATCACACAGTCGGCGGCGAGTGGAGGTGGCTATTCGCAACACATGCAAAACCTAGCCACAGCGCCGAAGCGATCAACCACATAAGTGCGCCGCACCTCCACCTTATATAGGCGTCCGTCGCGGGCTCAACACTTGGGCTTCTCACGGACCCTAAAGCCCAAAGTCTACTCGGTCATGTTCCTAGTTCAGTTCGGATCACATCCGACCAGTGTCCTACGAACCGACCTCGTAGGTTCCTTCCCTTAAGCGTGCGACCCCTTAGGTTCAAGTCGGCTTGGTCACATTTCGGATCACCTCCGACCTGCATGGTTGGTAGCGGCCTCTAGCAAGGCGTGCCAACCACCAAGCAGACTATGAAGCTGGTTAGGCAAACCTGTACAACATGTCTTCTGTTCCCTTTGCCTCATGATATATGTTGTCGGGCTCATAGCGGGACTGTCATCCTTGTGCTAGCCCGACCTCTTTCTCGTTCCAGTGATCCCGACCACTACCCGGATTATCTCATAATCCTTGTCGCATGGCCATGCTTATTCTGGTCGGATCACACGAGGGGCCCAGAGTATATCTCTCCTGATCGGAGGGGCAAATCCCATCTTGCTTGACCATGTCTCACAGCATGGGACTGGACAAACCCCGAAACCTACCTTTGTAACTACCCAGTCATGGAGTAGCGTTTGGTCGGCCCAAAGCAAGTACGTCACCATCCCGAGTACATGCGTCAGCTCTGGTCTTAGGACATAGAACGTATGTTGTACTAGAGACTCACAGATGACATATCGCTTCGTCCCATAGTTGGGTCTGTCCGACTCAGACCTTATCTCGACTCGGATCCGACTACGTCGAATCCGACCAGACCTTTCCAAGTCCATATTATCTGGTTAGCATCCAATGCTCCATGGCTAGTGAGACCAAGTCATCGACCGTGTCATATGCTAGTCTAGTCCGCTGCGCGTCCACACAGCCCTTTCGACTGGGGACCTTTTAGGACAGTCATCATACAATGCATAGTCCCACAAACAAGTCACGTACTTGCTGATACACATCATTGATAATGTCCAAGGACTATCTTTATTCATAAACACATAGGAAATATCATCATACATGATTGCCTCTAGGGCATATCTCCAACACATTCCACATCAAAAATTCTATTTTTATCATTTACCTACTCGAGGACGAGCAGGAATTAAGCTTGGGGATGCTTGATACGTCTCCAGCGTATCTATAATTTTTAATTGTTCCATGCTATTATGTTACCTGTTTTGGATGTTTATGGGCTTTATTTTACACAGTTATATCATTTTTGGGACTAACCTACTAACCGGAGTCCCAGCCCGTATTGCTGTTTGTTTGCCTATTTCAGTATTTCGAAGAAAAGGAATATCAAACGAGTCCAAACGGAATGAAACCTTCAGGAGCGTGATTTTTGGAACGAACGTGATCCGGAGGACTTGGAGTGCAAGCCAAGAAGCAGCCGAGGCGGCCACGAGATAGGAGGGCGCGACCACCCCTCCTGGGCGCACCCCCTGTCTCATGGGCCCCTCGAGCGGCCACCGACGTACTTATTCTTCCTATATAAGCCTACATGCCCCGAAAACATCCAGGGAGCCACCGAAGAAATATTTCCGCCACCGAAACTTCTCAGATCCATGAGATCCCATCTTGGATCCGTCGCCGGCATTCTGCCGGAGGGGGAATCCACCACGGAGGGCCTCTACATCAACACCATAGCCCTTCCGATGAGTTGTGAGTAGTTTACCACAGACCTTCGGGTCCATAGTTATTAGCTAGATGGCTTCTTCTCTATTTTTGGATCTCAATAAAATGTTCTCCCCCTCTCTTGTGGAGATCTATTCGATGTAAACTCTTTTTGCAGTGTGTTTGTCGAGATCCGATGAATTGTGGGTTTATGATCAAGTTTATCTATGAATAATATTTGAATCTTCTCTGAATTCCTTTATGTATGATTGAGTTATCTTTGCAAATCTCTTTGAATTATCGGTTTGGTTTGGCCTACTAGATTGATCTTTCTTGCTATGGGAGAAGTGCTTAGCTTTGGGTTCAATCTTATGTGTCCTTACCAAAGGATGTAAAGGGTTGCAAGGCACGTATTGTATTGTTGCCATCGAGGATAAAAATATGGGGTTTATATCATATTGCTTGAGTTTATCTCTCTACATCATGTCATCTTTCTTAATGCGTTACTCTGTACTTATGAACTTAATACTCTAGATGCATGCTGGATAGCGGTCGATGTGTGGAGTAATAGTAGTAGATGCAGGCAGGAGTCGGTCTACTTGTCACGGACGTGATGCCTATATACATGATCATGCCTAGATAATCTCATAATTATTCGCTTTTTTATCAATTGCTCGACCGTAATTTGTTCACCCACCGTAATACTTATGCTATCTTGAGAGAAGCCTCTAGTGAAACCTATGGCCTCGGGGTCTATCTTTTATCATATAAGCTTTCAATCTACTTTTATTTGCATCTTTATTTTCTGCATCTATATTATAAAATACCAAAAATATATTTATCTTATCATATTATCTCTATCAGATCTCACTTTCGCAAGTGGCCGTGAAGGGATTGACAACCCCTTTATCGCGTTGGTTGCGAGTTCTTTGTTTGTTTGTGTAGGTTCGTGGGACTTGTGAGGAGCCTCCTACTGGATTGATACCTTGGTTCTCAAAAACTCAGGGAAATACTTACGCTATTGTGCTGCATCACCCTTTCCTCTTCAAGAAAAACCAACCCAAGCTCAAGATGTAGCAGTATACAGATTGGATCCTTTTGATCTACGCTTATCTTCATCGACGGCAGTTGTTGTTCGGGTGCGCCGACCCTATGGGGTCTTAGCATGACGACTTTCCAACTGTCTACTACGACAAGGTTTGTCCAGCTCCGATGAGGGATGGACAAAGAAGGCGGTGCACCTTTGGCTCACTCTAGTGCTAGTAGTCGTTGCTAGGTGGTCTACGGACCTAGATGTATTTTTTATTTGATCCAATTTCCATATGATCTCTTACCTTGAAAGAGGTAAGATTATTAAATAGGCAAAAACAAATTTGTGGGGAAGGCAATAATTCTTTTTGGAAAGGTGCCGATTAATATTGGGGAAATATATTGCTAAGAACTCTTGACATATTGAGTATTACATGAAATAGGGCACATCTAGATGTGCCCTAATTATTGCAGATCTAAGTGAGTCAATCAAACTAGAAAGAAAAGAAAAAAAGACAAAATAAATGCTTGCACGAATCTTAGCGTAAAATCAATGACATAGCACTTAGATGTGCAATACTTAGAGCACATCTAGATGTGCTTTAGCAAAACTAAATAAAATAAAAGAATTTAGAAAGTACATTCTTTTAATACAGTACAATTGCATATGCCCACATACACACACATGCACTAAACGCACGCACGCGCACCTTGCCCCTATGAGCACCTCTGAGATACCGAGTTGACATCATTTTAACTTGTATATGCATAAACATGTTTGCAAGGCTGACAAACTACTAATTTGACACATGAATGGGATTGCTACATACAATTTTAGATTGTTGCATTTGTTTTCAATCGGATTTCATTTCCTTCAAACAGATTTTGAGAATCCATTGACAATAGTTTGTTCTAGATATAAGAAAATAACTTTTGATTTGGTTCTCCCTCAAAAAGGACCTTTGGATTTGTTCCGTTTATATTTTTCAAGGGACCCAAATTTGTTTGAGTCATCCATACATGTTGAATTTGTTTTTCTACTGCGCTAAAACCCTTTATTTAAATATGGCAGATCCTTGTACTCCCTAGAATTCATACGTTCATCTTCAAGTATGTAGAGTTGATTAATGCGACCCATTTGATTTCATGAATAAAGTGTATGATTTGTTTAGAAGAGACAATTACTATATGCATTAGTATGCCCCTTTTTTATGCCATGATACACTAATTGGAGGATCCCATATAGTAATCTTTCTGCACAATAGAAAGCATCAGCAATCAAAGGCCAGCATTCATTACACTATGTCAGTTAGTACTTGTGTTGCTCAAATTTACTACTCTCTCCGTAAAGTTTGACTAACTTTGTAGGAAAAAATATCAGCATCTACAATATTAAAGCTACGTGGTATGAAAATTAATCTCATAATGCATCTAACAATATTGATTTCATATCATGAATCTCGATATTCTTTTCTATAAACTTAGTCAAAGTTAACAAAGTTTGACTTTGACCAAACCTTATATGCAGATTAAAAAGAAACGGAGGAAGTATTACTTTAGAGAGGCAGTACCTGCCATTTTGACTTTTGGCCGAGCAAGAGGTTCACCATGGAGGGCGAGGCGGTGGCGCCATGGAGGCGCTCGGCCTGCCCAAGGTCTACACCATCGGCCCGGTCTCGCTGCTGGCGCCGCTCAAGGGTCCGAGTTCCGCCATCAGCATGAGCCTGTGGAAGCCAGAGGAGGAGTGCCTGCCGTGGCTCGACGGCAAGGACGCCGGCTCCGTCGTGTACGTCAACTTCGGCAGCATTACCGTCATGACCAACGAGCAGCTGGTGGAGTTCGCGTGGGGCTGGCCAAGAGCGGCGGCACTTCCTCCGGGTCATCCGCCGGACCTCGTCAAAGGCGACACCGCCGTGCTCACGCCAGAAGTTCTCGGACGAGACGGCGGGCGCTGGATTGTGGCCTCCTCGGTGCCCGCAGCAGCAGGTGCTACGCCACCCGCCGTGGGCGCGTTCTCGACGCGACAGCGGCTGGAACTCGACGCTGGAGAGCATGTGCGGCGGCGTGCCGTCATCAGCTGGCCGTTCTTCGCGGACCAGCAGACCAACCGCCGTACCAAAGGCATCGAATGGGCGTCGGCATGGAGATCAACGGCAGCGTCCGGCGCGACGCCATCGTGGACCTTATCACGGAGGTCATGGAGGTGGGAAGGGAAAGGTGATGAAGAAGAAGGCGCAGGAGTGGAGGGAGAAAGCGGTCAGCGGCGAGCCGAGCGGCTCTTCTCGCCAGAATTTCGACGAGTTGATCCGCGACGTGCTAGCTGTTGGGGAACGAGTAATTTCAAAAATTTCCTACGCACACGCAAGACCATGGTGATGGCATAGCAACGAGGGGAGAGTGTGTCGTCCACGCACTCGTGAGACCAAAGCGAAGCGTTATAACAACGCTGTTGATGTAGTCGACGTCTTCACGATCCGACCGATCCAAGCACCGAACGACGGCACCTCCGAGTTCTGCACACGCTCAGCTCGATGACGATCCCGGACTCGATCCAGCAAAGTGTCGGGATGAGTTCCACAAGACGACGACGGCGTGGGACGATGATGATGCTCCACCGACGCAGGGCTTCGCCTAAGCTCCGCGACGATATGACTTCTCCGGCGCAGGGCTTCGCCTAAGCTCCGCGACGATATGACCGAAGTGGAATATGGTGGAGGGGGGCACCGCACACGGCTAAGGAACGATCCGTAGATCAACTTGTGTGTCATGGGGTGCCCCCCTGCCCCCGTATATAAAGGAGCAAGGAGGAGGTGGCCGGCCAAGGAGGAGGCGCACCAGGGGGGAGTCCTACTCCCACCGGGAGTAGGACTCCTCCTTTCCTAGTAGGAATAGGAGAGAAGGAAGGGAAGGGAGGAAGGGGTGCGGCCCTCCCCTAGTCCATTCGGACTAGGCCTTGGGGCGCGGCCTGCCCTAGGCAGCCCTCTCTTTCCCGCAGGGCCCAATAAGGCCCAATACTTCTCCCGGCGAATTCCCGTAACTCTCCGGTACTCGAAAAATACCGAATCATTCGAACCTTTCCGAACTCCGAATATAGTCGTCCAATATATCGATCTTTACGTCTCGACCATTTCGAGACTCCTCGTCATGTCCCCGATCTCATCCGGGACTCGAACTCCTTCGGTACATCAAAACTCATAAACTCATAATATAACATCGCCATCGAAACCTTAAGCGTGCGGACCCTACGGGTTCGAGAACTATGTAGACATGACCTAGAACCATTCTCGGTCAATAACCAATAGCGGAACCTGGATGCCCATATTGGCTCCTACATATTCTACGAAGATCTTTATCGGTTAAACCGCATAACAACATACTTTGTTCCCTTTGTCATCGGTATGTTACTTACCCGAGATTCGATCGTTGGTATCCAATACCTAGTTCAATCTCGTTACCAGTAAGTTTCTTTACTCGTTCCGTAATACATCATCTCACAACTAACTCATTAGTTGCAATGCTTGCAAGGCTTATGTGATGTGTATTACCGAGAAGGCCCAGAGATACCTCTCCGACAATCGAAGTGACAAATCCTAATCTCGATTCATGCCAACTCAACATATACTTTTGGAGACACCTGTAGAGTACCTTTATAATCACCCATTTACGTTGTGACGTTTGGTAGCACACAAAGTGTTCCTCCGGTAAACGGGAGTTGCATAATCTCATAGTTGCAGGAACTTTGTATAAGTCATGAAGAAAGCAATAGCAACATACTAAACGATCAAGTGCTAGGCTAACGGAATGGGTCATGTCAATCAGATCATTCTCCTAATGATGTGATCCCGTTAATCAAATGACAACTCATGTCTATGGTTAGGAAACATAACCATCTTCGATTAACGAGCTAGTCAAGTAGAGGCATACTAGTGACACTCTGTTTGTCTATGTATTCACACATGTATTATGTTTCCGGTTAATACAATTCTAGCATGAATAATAAACATTTATCATGATATAAGGAAATAAATAATAACTTTATTATTGCCTCTAGGGCATATTTCCTTCAGTCTCCCACTTGCACTAGAGTCAATAATCTAGTTCACATCGCCATGTGATTTAACATCAATAGTTCACATCTATATGTGGTTAACACCCATAGTTCACATCGACATGTGACCAACACCCAAAGGGTTTACTAGAGTCAGTAATCTAGTTCACATTGCTATGTGATTAACACCCAAAGAGTACTAAGGTGTGATCATGTTTTGTTTGTGAGATAATTTTAGTCAACGGGTCTGTCACATTTAGAGCCGTAAGTATTTTGCAAATTTCTATGTCTACAATGCTCTGCACGGAGCTACTCTAGCTAATTGCTCCCACTTTCAATATGTATCCAGATTGAGACTCAGAGTCATCTAGATTAGTGTTAAAACTTGCATCGACGTAACCCTTTACTTATTTAACCTTTTTTTCACTTCCATAATCGAGAAACATATCCTTATTCTACTAAGGATAATTTTGACCGCTGTCCATTGATCTACTCCTAGATCACTATTGCACTCCCTTGCCAAGCTTAGTGGTAGGGTATGCAATAGATCTGGTACACAGCATGACATACTTTATAGAACCTATGGCTGATGCATAGGGAATGACTTTCATTCTCTTTCTATCTTCTGCCGTGGTCGGGTTTTGAGTCTTACTCAATCTCACACCTTGTAACACAGGCAAGAACTCTTTCTTTGACTATTCCATTTTGAATTACTTCAAAATCTTGTCAAGGTATGTATTCATTGGAAACTTATCAAGCGTCTTGATCTATCTCTATAGATCTTGATGCTCAATATGTAAGCAGCTTCACCGAGGTCTTTCTTTGAAAAAACTCCTTTCAAACACTCCTTTATGCTTTGCGAATAATTTTACATTATTTCCGATCAACAATATGTCATTCACATATACTTATCGAAAAGGCTGTAGTGCTCCCACTCACTTTCTTGTAAATACAGAGCTTCACCGTAAGTCAGATAACACTATATGCTTTGATCAACTTATCAAAGCGTGTATTCCAACTCCGAGATGCTTGCACCAGTCCATAGATGGATCGCTGGAGCTTGCACATTTTGTTAGTTCCTTTAGGATTGACAAAACCTTCTCGTTGCATCATATGCAACTCTTCTTTAATAAATTCATTAAAGAATGTAGTTTTGACATCCATTTGCCAGATTTCATAAAATGTGGCAATTGCTAACATGATTCGGACAGACTTTAAGCATCGCTACAGTTGAGAAAATCTCATTGTAGTCAACACCTTGAACTTGTCGAAAACCTTTTGTGACAAGTCGAGCTTTGTAGATAGTAACACTACTATCAGCATCTGTCTTCCTCTTGAAGATCCATTTATATAATATGGCTTGCCGATCATCGGGCAACTCCATCAAAGTCCACACTTTGTTCTCATATATGGATCCCATCTCAGATTTCATGGCCTCAAACCATTTCGCGGAATCTGGGCTCATCATCGCTTCCTCATAGTTCGTAGGTTCATCATGG
This sequence comes from Aegilops longissima, assembly GCA_021605205.1. Classification (NCBI taxonomy): domain Eukaryota; kingdom Viridiplantae; phylum Streptophyta; class Magnoliopsida; order Poales; family Poaceae; genus Aegilops; species Aegilops longissima. The sequence continues at coordinate 637,114,291 of CM038679.1, forward strand.
TCTAGTAACATGACTTCTAGAATAGGATTACCGTACCACTCAGTGCGGATCTTACTCTGGAAGACCCACGAGGTTTGGTAGCAACTTGATCTGAAGTTTCATGATCATCATCATTAACTTCCTCACTAATTGGTGTAGGAATCATGGAACTGATTCTGTGATGAACTACTTTCCAATAAGGGAGAAGGTACAATTACCTCATCAAGTTCTACTTTCCTCCCACTCACTTCTTTCGAGAGAAACTTCTTCTCTAGAAAGGATCCATCTTAGCAACAAATATCTTGCTTTCGGATCTGTGATAGAAGGTGTACCCAATAGTTACCTTTGGGTATTCTATGAAGACGCATTTCTCGATTTGGGTTCGAGCTTTATCGGTGAAAACTTTTTCACATAAGCATCACAACTCCAAACTTTAAGAAACGACAGCTTAGGTTTACTGCTAAACCATAGTTCATACGGTGTCATCTCAACGGATTTAGATGGTGCCCTATTAAACGTGAATGCAGCTGTCTCTAATGCATAACCCCAAAACGATAGTGGCAAATCGGTAAGATACATCATAGATCGCACCATATCAAAATAAAGTACGATTCTGACGTTCGGACACACCATAACGTTGTGGTGTTCGGTGGCGTGAGCTGTGAAACTATTCCACATTGTTTTCATTGAAGACCAAACTCGTAACTCAAATATTCATCTTCACGATCAGATCGCAGAAACTTTATTTTCTTGTTGCGATGTTTTTCCACTTCACTCTGAAATTTTTTGAACCTTTCAACTATTTCAGACTTATGTTTCATCAAGTAGATATACCCATATCTACTCAAATCATCTTGTGAAGGTCAGAAAAATAACGATACTTGCCACGAGCATCAACACTCATTGGATCGCATACATCGGTATATATGTGTTATTTCCAACAAGTCAGTAGCTTGTTCCATTGTTCCGGAGAACGGAGTTTTAGTCATCTTGCCCAAAAGGCACGGTTCGCAAGCATCAAATGATTCATAACCAAGTGATTCCAAAAATCCATCCTTATGGAGTTTCTTCATGCGCTTTAGTACCGATATGACCCAAACGGCAGTGCCACAAATAAGTTGCACTATCATTATTAACTTTGCATCTTTTGGCATCAATATTATGAATATGCGTATCACTACGATCGAGATCCAATAAACTATTTTTATTGGGTGTATGACCATCGAATGTTTTATTCATTTAAACAGAACAACAATTATTCTTTGACTTTAAATGAATAACCATTTTGAAAACTATTTTCATTGGGTGTATGACCATTGAAGGTTTTATTCATGTAAACAGAACAACAATTATTCTTTGACTTTAAATGAATAACCGTTTTGCAATAAACATGATCAAATCATATTCATGCTCAACGCAAACACCAAATAAAATTTATTTAGGTTTAACACTAATCCCGAAAGTATAGGGAGTGTGTGATGATGATCATATCAATCTTGGAACTACTTCCAACACTCATCGTCACTTCCCTTCAACTAGTTTCTGTTCATTCGCAACTCCTGTTTGAGTTACTACTCTTAGCAACCGAACCAGTATCAAATACCGAGGGTTGCTACGAACACTAGTAAAATACACATCAATAATTTGTATATCAAATATACCTTTGTTCACTTTGCCATCCTTCTTATCCGCCAAATACTTGGGGTAGTTCCGCCAAATGACCAGTTCTATTGTAGCAAAAGCACTTAGTCTCGTGCTTAGATCCAGACTTGGGCTTCTTCACACGAGCAGCAACTTGCTTGCCGTTCTTCTTGAAGTTCCCTTCTTCCCTTTGCCCTTTTCCTTGAGACTAGTGGTCTTGTCAATCATCAACACTTGATGCTCTTTCTTGATTTCTACCTTCGTCGATTTCAACATCATGAAGAGCTCGGGAATCGTTTCGTTATCCCTTGCATACTATAGTTCATCACGAAGTTCTAGTAACTTAGTGATGGTGACTAGAGAATTCTGTCAATCACTATCTTATCGGAAGATTAACTCCCACTTGATTCAAGCGATTGAAGTACCTGGACAATCTGAGAACATGCTCACTAGTTGAGCGATTCTCCTCCATCTTTTAGCTATGGAACTTGTTGGAGACTTCATATCTCTCAACTCGGTATTTGCTTGAAATATTAACTTCAACTCTGGAACATCTCATATGGTCCATGACGTTCAAAACGTCTTTGAAGTCCCGATTCTAAGCCGTTTAAGCATGGTGCACTAAACTATCAAGTAGTCATCATATTGAGCTAGCCAAACGCTCATAACGTGCGCATCCGCTCCTGTAATAGGTCTGTCACCTAGCGGTGCATCAAGGACATAATTCTTACGTGCAGCAATGAGGATAAACCTCAGATCACGGATCCAATCCGCAATATTGCTACTAACATTTTTCAATACAATTTTCTCTAGGAACACATATAAAAACACAGGGAAGCAACAACGCGAGCTATTGATCTACAACATAATCTGCAAAATACTACCAGGACTAAGTTCATGATAAATTAAAGTTCAATTAATCATATTACTTAAGAACTCCCACTTAGATAGACATCTCTCTAGTCATCTAAGTGATTACGTGATCCAAATCAACTAAACCATGTCCGATCATCACGTGAGATGGAGTAGTTTCAATGGTGAACATCACTATGTTGATCATATCTACTATATGATTCACGCTCGACCTTTCGGTCTCCGTGTTCCGAGGCCATATCTGCATATGCTAGGCTCGTCAAGTTTAACCTGAGTATTCTGCGTGTGCAAAACTGGCTTGCACCCGTTGTAGATGGACGAGAACTTATCACACCCGATCATCACGTGGTGTCCGGGTACTACTGAACTTTTAGCAACGGTGCATACTCGGGAGAACACTTCTTGATAATTTTAGTGAGAGATCATCTTATAATGCTACCGTCAATCAAAGCAAGATAAGATGCATAAAGGATAAACATCACATGCAATCAATATAAGTGATATGATATGGTCATCATCATCTTGTGCTTGTGATCTCCATCTCAAGCACCGTCATGATCACCATCGTCACCGGTAGCGACACCTTGATCTCCATCGTAGCATCGTTGTCGCCTCGCCAACTATTGCTTCTACGACTATCGCTCTGCTTAGTGATAAAGTAAAGCAATTACATGGCTTTGCATTTCATACAATAAAGCGACAACCATATGGCTCCTGCCATTGCCGATAACTCGGTTACAAAACATGATCATCTCATACAATAAAATATAGCATCACGTCTTGACCACATCACATCACAACATGCCCTGCAAAAACAAGTTAGACGTCCTCTACTTTGTTGTTGCAAGTTTTACGTGGCTGCTACGGGCTGAGCAAGAACCGTTCTTACCTACGCATCAAAACCACAACGATAGTTTGTCAAGTTGGTGCTGTTTTAACCTTCGCAAGGACGGGCGTAGCCACACTCGGTTCAACTAAAGTGAGAGAGCAGACACCCGCGGTCACCTTTAAGCAACTAGTGCTCAAGCGGTGAAACCAGTCTCGCGTAAGCGTCACGCGTAATGTCGGTCCGGCCGCTTCATCTCACAATACCGCTGAACCAAAGTATGACATGCTGGTAAGCAGTATGACTTATATCGCCCACAACTCACTTGTGTTCTACTCGTGCATATGACATCAACGCATAAAACCAGGCTCGGATGCCATTGTTGGGGAACGAGTAATTTCAAAAATTCCTACGCACACGCAAGACCATGGTGATGGCATAGCAACGAGAGGGGAGAGTGTCGTCCACGCCCTCGTGAGACCGAAAGCGAAGCGTTATAACAACGCGGTTGATGTAGTCGACGTCTTCACGATCCGACCGATCCAAGCACCGAGCGTCACGACACCTCCGAGTTCTGCACACGTTCAGCTCGATGGCGATCCCGGACTCGATCCAGCAAAGTGTCGGGATGAGTTCCGTCAAGACGACGGCGTGGCAGGACGATGATGATGCTCCACCGACGCAGGGCTTCGCCTAAGCTCCGCGACGATATGACTTCTCCGGCGCAGGGCTTCGCCTAAGCTCATGACGATATGACCGAAGTGGAATATGGTGGAGGGGGCACCGCACACGGCTAAGGAACGATCCGTAGATCAACTTGTGTGTCATGGGGTGCCCCCTGCCCCAGATATAAAGGAGCAAGGAGGAGGTGGCGGCCAAGGGAGGAGGCGCAGGGGGGAGTCCTACTCCCACCGGGAGTAGGACTCCTCCTTTCCTAGTAGGAATAGGAGAGAAGGAAGGGAAGGGAGGAAGGGTGCGGCCCTCCCTAGTCCAATTCGGACTAGGCCTTGGGGCACGCGGCCTGCCCTAGGCAGCCCTCTCTCTTTCCGCAGGGCCCAATAAGGCCCAATACTTCTCCCGGCGAATTCCCGTAACTCTCCGGTACTCAAAATACCGAATCATTCGAACCTTTCCGAACTCCGAATATAGTCGTCCAATATATCGATCTTTACGTCTCGACCATTTCGAGACTCCTCGTCATGTCCCCGATCTCATCCGGGACTCCGAACTCCTTCGGTACATCAAAACTCATAAACTCATAATATAACTGTCATCGAAACCTTAAGCGTGCGGACCCTACGGGTTCGAGAACTATGTAGACATGACCTAGAACCATTCTCGGTCAATAACCAATAGCGGAACCTGGATGCCCATATTGGCTCCTACATATTCTACGAAGATCTTTATCGGTTAAACCGCATAACAACATACTTTGTTCCCTTTGTCATCGGTATGTTACTTACCCGAGATTCGATCGTTGGTATCCAATACCTAGTTCAATCTCGTTACCAGTAAGTTTCTTTACTCGTTCCGTAATACATCATCTCACAACTAACTCATTAGTTGCAATGCTTGCAAGGCTTATGTGATGTGTATTACCGAGAAGGCCCAGAGATACCTCTCCGACAATCGGAGTGACAAATCCTAATCTCGATTCATGCCAACTCAACATATACTTTTGGAGACACTTGTAGAGTACCTTTATAATCACCCATTTACGTTGTGACGTTTGGTAGCACACAAAGTGTTCCTCCGTAAGCGGAGTTGCATAATCTCATAGTTGCAGGAACTTTGTATAAGTCATGAAGAAAGCAATAGCAACATACTAAACGATCAAGTGCTAGGCTAACGGAATGGGTCATGTCAATCAGATCATTCTCCTAATGATGTGATCCCGTTAATCAAATGACAACTCATGTCTATGGTTAGGAAACATAACCATCTTCGATTAACGAGCTAGTCAAGTAGAGGCATACTAGTGACACTCTGTTTGTCTATGTATTCACACATGTATTATGTTTCCGGTTAATACAATTCTAGCATGAATAATAAACATTTATCATGATATAATGAAATAAATAATAACTTTATTATTGCCTCTAGGGCATATTTCCTTCACTAGCCCCATCTTTCCACGGCAATCCTGCTAGCTAGTGCCTGCCCTGCTCCATCCATGATGTATCTCTGTCTTAGAGCATCTCCAACAGCCGCGCTAAAGCGCCGCAGAAAAACCTGTTAGCAGCAAGCTCTTGGCTGGTTTCTTGGCGCCCGCTCTCGCTGGCTCCAGCATGGGCGCTATAATGCAGCTTGCGCGCCCGCTCCAACAGAGGCGCAAAAATACAGCAGCAGCGCCGACAAACCACATGTACATTTCAAAGAAGATGAGCAAAATGATCAAACAAACAAAATAAAATCAATAACAAATAGTTCAAAATAAATCATTACAACTCAAACAAATAGTTTATCGTTCAGTACAACAACAAATAGTTCAAAATAAATTATTACAACACAATAAATAGTTCATGAACAATACAATGTCGAGTGCAGATATCATCATGCTCTTTGCCGTCCATGCCATGCCCACCACTCTTCAATTATATCATTCTGAAGTTCCTTGTGCGTTGCGGGACGCCGAATGGCATGATAGGAGGCAACAAAACGGGCTACCCTTTCAACCCTCCGCCGCTTTTCGCACGGATGTCCCAAGAGCTCATACTGTGAGTAGTCTAAATCTTGGCCACGCTCATTCTCGATGATCATGTTGTGCATGATCACACAAGCGTGCATGATGTACCAAAGCATTTTTTGATCCCAAAATCTAGTCGGTCCTCTCACAATAGCAAATTGGGCTTGCAAAATCCCAAATGCTCTCTCCACATCTTTTCTAGCCGCTGCATGAGCATTGTGGAAATCAAGATTTTTCTTACCTTCCGGCTTTTTCAACGGCTTCACGAAGGTTTGCCACTTTGGATAGATGCCATCCGCTAGATAATAGCCATAGTTGTACGTACGGCCATTTGCTACAAACTGCACCGGTGGCAACTCACCTTTGCAATCTTATTCATCAGTGATGACCGGTTGACAACATCGATGTCATTCAAAGATCCAGGCATTCCAAAGAATGCATGCCAAATCCAAGTCTCCTGATCGGCCACCGCTTCAAGGATTATAGTGGAACCCTTTTTTGGCCGTGGAATTGCCCATGCCATGCCTTTGGACAATTCTTCCAACTCCAATGCATGCAATCTATTGAGCCAAGCATGCCAGGAAAGTCGCGAGCTTTGTTCATCGCCAATAGCCTTGCAACGTCTTCAGCATTGGGAGATCTCAAATACTCCTCGCCAAACACTTGCACAATTCCCACTGCAAAGCGCTTGACACACATGATGGCTTGGCTCTCACCCATAGCCAAGTGATCATCAACAAGATCAGCCGGTATACCGTATGCCAACATACGCAAAGCGGCTGTCACCTTCTGAAAGGTGCTATGCCCGAGCTCTCCGGCGGCATTCCTCTTTTGCTGAAAAAAATGGTCATGGCTCGCTAGTTTCTCTGCAATGCGCCTGAACAACTTGGTGCTCATCCTAAACCGGCGACGAAAATACGACTCGGGGTATATAGGATTCTCCGCAAAATAATGCCTGATCAATCTGTTGTGGGCATCGATCCTATCCTCCAAATTTTCTGCCGACCCATAACCGAACCACCGTGCTTCGGTTTTTTATTGATATGCATAGCTACGATCATTGCAAGATCCTCCTCCTCTTCCATATCAAATTCTTCTTCGGAAGAATCATAGGACGAACTCATCTACAATGTTCAATACTATACTATAAAAACTACAATTCAAAACATGCACCAAATTCATGAAGTTTGAGCAATACATACCTTGTAGGCGTTTTGTCAAACACCTTGCGGGTGTGGCGCGGCAGCGAGCGCTCGGGCGCTGTTCCTCGGACGACGGAGGCGCGCGGGCGCCGGCGGTACTAGGAGGGGATGGGCGGAAGCTGGCGCGAGGATAGGCCGGGAAGCCTGAGGCAGTAGCCGGGTCTTGTGCGCGGCGGCGGCGGCGCGGCCGGTCGGGGGTGGAAGCGCGAGAGTAAGAGCGGACGCGAGCGCTCGAGTGTGCCGCGCGCTGTAGTGGGCGCCCGAAATACGCCGCGCGGGTAAGTGTTTTCGACCGCGCGCCCAATCCGTTTTAAGCAGCGCCGTTTTTTAGCGTTCGCTTGAGCGCCTGACGCGTTCTTGCTGGCGCTAAAACGACCTATTTTGCGGCGCGGCGCTAGTTTAGCGCGGCTGTTGAAGATGCTCTTAGTCCACAAAACTCAGTATTTTATTCACCGTCGGCTGAGAAATTCGAAAACCAAATGTGGGCGACTATGTGTAAGTCGATTTTTGTTCTGCCGTTTGATTGTGATTGAACGGTCCAACAGAACTTCAGCACAACCAAAATCGACCTGCACATTTCTGTTCTCAATAGATTTTTCTTCTTCTTTCAATCAAAACATAGTTGGGCTGTGAGAGCTGGTGCTTGTTCGTGTTAGAATATCTGTTTAAACTCTTTGTAATCTAAACCTCCCTCCTATCTCTACTTCTCTCGTTACCTTCTCGGACTCCTCATGTATCGATGAATCCTAGCGATCATCATAAACTTGTACGCCACGACAGGGGCGATTCCTGTCCTCAATAAATAAACACAACGCGGCTCCCATCGGGAGTAGGAACGCTTCCACAAGATCAAATCTTACATGGTATACAGAGCTAGCATCTTTCCTTCTATCTAGCAAACAGAAACCAATCCCTATCATCGCCATGGCCACGAGCTCGAGTGCCATCGTCCTCAACCTCGGCGCATCTCCAACAGAAAAGCTTGCAAGGGGGAATTACCTCCTGTGGAAGGCGCAAGTAATGCCGGCACTGCGTGGAGCGCAGGTGACCGGCCTCCTTGACGGCAGCGACGCCGCACCACCGAAGACGGTGGAAATCACCAAGGCGGACAAGACCACGGCCATAGAACCCAATCCTCTATATGGCCCGTGGCTGTCGAAGGACCAGCAGGTCCTGAGCTATTTGCTCAATTCACGACCCGGAGATTCTCGCACAAGTCATCGGTAAGGACAGTACCTATGATCTTTGGATTGCTCTTACTACCTTGTTCGCTGCGCAGTCTCAATCCCGGATAACAAATCTGAGGATCGCAATCTCCAATACCAAGAAGGGCAACATGTCCAGCAATGCATTCATCGCCAAGATGAAAAGCCTCGGAGATGAACTCGCTGCAGCGGGTCGTCCAGTAACCGATGGAGAGATGGTTGATTACATCTTAGCTGGACTTGATCGAGACTATGATCTTATTGTAGCAGCACTTGGCGCCATCAAGAACTCTATTACGGTTGATGATCTCTTCTCACAGATCTCTGCGTTTGACCAGAGGATGGAGATGCTAGGAGATGGTCCAGGCGGGTTTTGCTCCTCTGCCAATGCCATCTACAGAGGGCGTGGGCAGTATAGACCAAGAGGAGGCCGTGGGCGAGGAAACAGGGGGCGTGGCCGTGGTGATCGCGATGACCGCTACTCGCCCTCTTCTGCTCGCGGCGGCGGCTACGGTGGTCATCAGCAACGCCCACGACAACAAACACAACAGCCACAACAGCAAGAACGGGATTATCCCGAATGCCTGATCTGCTACAAGCATCACCCCGGCGGCGCAAGGGCCCGCTGGCATCGGTATGATGGGGATCACGAAGAAAAGAAGGCCAACATCATCACAAAATCCTACGGGATTGACACAAACTGGTATGCAGACTCTGGCGCCTCCGAGCACATTACAGGGGAGCTTGATAAGCTGGCGATGAGAGAAAGATACCATGGAGGTGACCAGGTGCACACGGCAAGTGGTTCAGGTATGGACGTTACACATGTTGGAAATTCAATTGTTAAAACCCCCTTTAAAGACTTGCATCTAAACAATGTCTTACATGTCCCTGACACATCCAAGAATCTTGTCTCTGTTCATCGCTTTACCCTTGACAATAATGTTCTCATAATTTTTACCCTTACTCTTTTGTGGTCAAGGACTTGGCAACGAGGAGAATCATTCTTAGAGGAAAGTGTGAGGGAGGCTTGTATCCACTCATATCATCATCATCATCATGGTCGAATAAACAAGCACGGAGTGTCACCAAACCGTCTTGACAAAGTGGCATAGTCGTTTGGGTCATCCCTCTTCAGTTATAGTTCAACATGTCCTTAGTAAAAATAAGCTCTCCTATGAGCCTAGTTCTGAGTCAGTTTGTGATGCTTGTCAACAAGCTAAGAGTCACCAGTTACCCTATCCTATTTCCACTAGTATTTCCACTGCTCCATTGCAACTTGTTTTCTCGGATGTGTGGGGACCAGCTCCTACCTCAGTTGGTAGATTTTCATACTATGTAAGCTTCATCGATGACTATAGTAAATTTACCTGGATTTATTTGCTAAAGAAACGATCCGATGTTTTCCAAGTTTTTAGCAACTTCCAAAACCTTGTTGAACGACAATTGAACTCCAAAATTCTTGCCATGCAAACAGATTGGGGTGGTGAGTATGAGAAACTAAATTCCTTCTTCCAAAATATTGGAATTTCTCATCATGTTTCGTGTCCTCATGCTCACCAACAAAACGGGTCGGCTGAACGCAAACACCGCCACATTGTTGAAGTAGGACTAGCATTGCTAGCAAACGCTTCCATGCCTTTGAAATCTTGGGATGAAGCTTTTCTTACAGCCACATATCTCATAAACATTTGTCCTAGCAAAGTCATTAACTTTGAGAATCCCATCACTCGTCTTTTTGGTATTTCACCAGATTACAAGTCTCTTAGAGTTTTTGGATGTGCTTGTTGGCCCAACCTCAGGCCCTACAACACACGCAAACTTGCGTTCCATTCAAAAAAATGTGCCTTCATAGGCTATAGCCCCATGCACAAAGGAGTCAAGTGTCTTGACATCTCTACGGGACGAGTATATATCTCTAGAGACATTGTGTTTGACGAGTCGGTATTTCCTTTTTCATCGCTTCATCCCAACGCCGGTGCCCTTCTTCGCCAAGAAATACTTCTCCTTCCATCCATGTCTCCTAGTTTTGATCAAGGGGGAGATAACAATTGTACTAACCAACATGATAATGTTGAAACAGTGCTCCTTCATGCGTGTGCAGGTCTCGATGTAAACGGTGCAGCAAACGGTGCAGAAATTAGTGTTCAAAATGATCGAAACGATCTGTTATTTCATGTGCATGAAGAAGAGGGAGTAGGCGCAGTCTTCGAGGACGATCTGGCGGCGCCTGCCACTCCTGTGCGAGAATCCCCCTCGGATCACGGGCGCGCAGCAGCCTCGGATGGGGAGCCCGCCAGCCGGGAGCGACAGCGCGGGCACATGCACATGCAGCCCAGGCGCATGTAGCCAACCGTTGCAGCGCGCTGCTCCCACATGCAGCCAAATGTTGCGTCAGACTCCGGATTGGCTGTGGCGACTGGTTCTGCGGCCACAGAAGAAACGGCCGCCACACAGGAGGCTATTGGATCGCATGCGGCTGATTCTGAAAATTCTTTGGGATCTTCTGCATCAAGCCGGTCCGTGCATATTCCTGCATAGAGTTCAGTACGACCACAACCTGTTGCTACACGTGTCATGACTCGTCTTCAAAAAGGTATTAGAAATCCTAAACAAAGAACAGATGGCACAATACCATATGGCATGTTGTGTATTTCAGGTGAACCAGCAAAACTAAGTGATGCATTTGGAGATCCTAAATGGAAAAGAGCTATGGATGAAGAATATGGTGCACTCATGAAGAATAAAACATGGCACTTGGTACCAAGTCAGAGAGGTAAAAATATTATTGATTGCAAGTGGGTTTACAGAATAAAAAGAAAAGCAGATGGCTCCATTGATAGGTACAAGGCAATTCTAGTTGCGAAAGGGTTTAAGCAAAGATATGGTATTGATTATGAGGATACATTCAGTCCAGTTGTTAAAGCTGCTACCATAAGACTTGTGCTAGCCATTGTTGTTTCCAGGGGATGGAGTCTTAGACAGCTAGATGTTCAGAACGCGTTTCTGCATGGTGTTCTGGAAGAGGAGGTCTATATGAGGCAACCACCAAGGTATGAGAATAAACAAACACCTCATTATGTTTGCAAGCTTGATAAGGCTCTTTATGGTCTGAAGCAGTCACCTAGGGCCTGGTTCTCAAGGTTAAGTTCACAATTGAAGCATCTTGGGTTTGTTCCATCCAAAGCAGATACATCTTTGTTTATTTATAATAAGGCACATACAGTGATTTTTGTGCTTATATATGTTGATGATATCATAGTTGCAAGCTCATCATCAAATGCTACTAATGCTCTCTTGCGTGACTTGAGTTCAGAGTTTGCATTGAAGGATCTAGGTGACTTGCATTTTTTCTTAGGCATTGAAGTTAAGAAGACTCAAGATGGCATAATGTTAAATCAGGAAAAGTATGCTACTGAGCTTCTAACTCGTATGGGAATGAAGGATTGCAAACCTTCACCTACGCCATTGTCTTCTTCAGAACAGCTTTCGGCACATCAAGGAGAACTGCTTAATGAACAAGAAAGTACAAAATATAGAAGTGTTGTTGGAGCTCTACAGTATTTGACTTTGACACGGCTAGACATATCATTTGCTGTAAACAAGGTTTGTCAGTATTTGCATGCTCCAACCTCCACTCATTGGACATCTGTCAAAAGGATTATGCGATATATTAAGCACACTGTGAGTTTGGGACTTCAGTTCAAACGATCAAGTTCTACACTTGTTAGTGATTTTTCTGATGCTGACTGGGCAGGATGTAGTGATGACAGAAAATCAACTGGAGGATTTGCAGTGTTCTTTGGATCAAACCTTATTTCTTGGAGTGCCAGGAAACAAGCCACAGTGTCAAGGTCAAGTACAGAGGCTGAGTATAAATCTCTAGCAAACGCAACTGCTGAAATTATTTGGGTGGAATCATTGCTTCATGAGTTAGGAATCAAGCAACATCGTACATCTTGTCTATGGTGTGACAACTTGGGTGCTACATATCTGTCTGCTAATCCAGTTTTTCATGCTAGAACCAAGCATATTGAGATAGATTTTCACTTTGTACGAGAAAGAGTTGCTGAGAAGAAGTTGGAGATATGATTTATTCCATCCAAGTATCAGTTAGCAGATGGGTTTACTAAAGCTCTTCCAGCAAGGCCATTTGAGGAGTTCAAGAGAAATTTGAATATAGGTAGTTTAGATTAAGGGAGGGTGTTAGAATATCTGTTTAAACTCTTTGTAATCTAAACCTCCCTCCTATCTCTACTTCTCTCGTTACCTTCTCGGACTCCTCATGTATCGATGAATCCTAGCGATCATCGTAAACTTGTACGCCACAACAGGGGCGATTCCTGTCCTCAATAAATAAACATAACGCGGCTCCCATCGGGAGTAGGAACGCTTCCACAAGATCAAATCTTACAGTTCGTGCTAAGTGGCATTGTCTAAGGACCAATGCATTCCTGGCATCCCAGATTTTCCAGAGGAACATCGGTGTCATGGAGGGTTGCCAGTTTCACGAATGCAAGGATTTCCTACTACTCTCATGTGCAAACCTTGGTCGTATACAGCGGTGAACTCGCATAGCTTGAGCTAGAGGAAAAATATCAATATAGCTGCACAGAGCCAAAGGGCATTACACAGAGGAACCTCGGCAAAGCAGAACAAGAAGCAGCAGAAAACAAAACTGCATCCATTCATCTCATATTCCAAACAATTCGTGTTCCGTTTAGCTGGTTTAGTGGACATTAGCTTTGATGATCTATCTAGAGTGTGATCCATCCTCACACGGTTGAAATGCTGCTTCTCTCTTGTCCTTTCCAAAGGAAAGTGGATCTCATAGCCTCCGACAATTCAAAAAGTAGGTCTCAGTCTCATTTTTAGATGCAATTTTTCATCGGAAAGAGAATCCCATATTCTTTCAGCCAAGCCGCCAATCCTAGGGTCAATGCGGAACAGAAAACCATTGCTATTTTGAGCAGTTGGAGAATCGAAATTCCACTCATTTGCAGTGTTGAGGGAGGTGTTGCGGGACATCGATCTTCAAAATAAGCTTGATGTCGGTGCAGTTTGCCCTGATGCCAAGGGCACGCCAAACAACTTTTGCTTTGGGGGCAGAGGAACAGATGTGCGCGTGTTTCAGTGGCTTAGACACACTTGTCTGAAGCGAGGATGGTTTTTCTGTGAAGGTTTTTGTTGGTGTTGAGGCTGTCATTGTGCAGCAGCAACCCAAAAAGGACAGTAGTATTTTCTTGCTCTCCCTGTTGACTGTCATTAATGAGAGGAGGTGCCCCTCGCACAGCCGCAATACACCAGTTGGCTTCAGAAACAAACGCCAGTTCTGGGTTCTGAAGAATGCAAGAGAAAAACATTTACAATCCGATTTGGTTGGGATGCGCCAGCCCAGGCAGCAGTGCAACGCCTGGGCGACACGCAAGAGCCCCAGCAGCAAGCTACTGTGGTGGGCCCTTTCCCATAAAAAATAAATTTAATATCATTGTGGACACATGGCCCACATATCAGATATTAAACTAATAAGAACAGATACTACACTTGATCTTAGCCAAAAGGCCGAGAAAGGTATGCTTCTACCTATGGCCTGGGGTCTCCTTATATAGCGCGTCTTCGCCTCCCTTCCGCTCTGGCTGCGCGAGGTGGGACTAAACGAAACGATGGCTCTGCGCTGGCACCGCGCAACTCTGCTCGGTTCGTTGCTATGAGAGGCCACGTTTCGGTCTGTTTGGGCCGTGGTTGAGTAAAAGCCCAACATAGATGGGCCATTGAGCTCTGTAGGCAGTGCAACTACACGTCAAGGCTCGCCTAAAAAAAACTACACGTCAAGGCATGTCCTTCATCCAGAATTTTTTTTTTGTTCTCAAAAAAAGATGAGGGAAAATCCAGGCACATTTTTTTATTTTGAGGAATTTCATTCAGCCACCATCCCCTTTACACTAATTTTCTTGTTTGTATGCTAAAATATGTAGTGCCGGTACTACTACACGGTTAAAAACAACAACTTTCAAACGATATATACAAGGCGAAGATGCCGAATATTCAAAGGCGTGGACGGGCTCGCCTGGTCTCGGTATCGCTAGGCGTCGGCTCGTTTCGGGATACAGGACGGCGTGCTATTCCAGGTCGTGTACAGGGGCTCATTTAATGCATATATTGGACCAAAGAGACGAAGTTTGTACAATGCATGGTGACGGACGTAGCAGAGCTAGTGACGGCGTTTTGGTTCTGTGTACAGTATACTTCGGAGGGTTTGGCTTATATGGTTGTTGGGGCTGACCACATATAGATCTGCAGAACAAAAAGCGTATAAGTACTTTTTATTAGATGGCACACAAGATGTATGTTATTGTGCAGAATCTTGCAAATTACTTGCTAGACCGGACCTACGTTATGTACGAAGACCAAAGCATACGAATAATGCTTTTCCCAAACTTCTTTGCTCTGACCATAAACTAAAAACCTTGATCCTTACAAGGCGTTGGTTTCTACAAAATCCGTATATGCCTGGCTAGACGCGAATCAAATTTGTTTTTGCAACATGCTTGCGGGGCGCTAGCTAGAACGAGTTTCTCATTTTTGCGGGGTACACTGGTGAGTTCAAATTTTAAATAAGAAGAAAAGTATATTTTTTTTGTTTCTCAACTCTTGGCCAAGTCTAGATTCAATCCCTCAAATCTGAAACACAACAATTTGCACCCCAATGATTGAAACCGGACAAGGATGGTCCTTGGACTCAATTTTGACTGGTTTTAGGGTTGACTCACTCTGGTTTTGACCGTGCTGACTCAAATTCACGTACCTTTTTCATTCCTTGAACATTTTAAAATGTGTGTACTTTTTCAAACCGCATACTTTTCCTAGTTCATGTAATCTTTTCATATTCGTGTACCTATTCAAAATTCAGGTATGTTTTCCAAATCCATGAACTTTTATTAAATCCGCATAATTTTTTCATTTACATGTACCTTTTTTTAAAAAAAGCTTCATGAATTTGAAAACATTATAGGAACTCATAACAAGTACAAAGTTGAAAAAGTGCACGAATTAGAAAAAATACGCGAACTTGAAAAATGTACATGAATTTGGCAAAAGTAGGTGAACCTGAAAAAAGTATACTTTTTTCTTAGTTAAACTATAAACACGAGCCATGATGAAATGACCAATTTTAATGTAATTTGTTTTCTTAGGGACATACATGCATGTCTGGTGCAGCAAGCAAACTGTCTCTCAGTCTAGTGCTTCTGTAAAGAGAATCAAGAAACAGATTATCCGGTATTGGCAGATTTTTTGGATTTTTCAGGGTTGATCTTACGCTTGATCTCTCAAAATTAATTATGAAGCTTGTCCAAATTCTGTGAATATGTTTTTCGGACACACAGACATGCATGTTTGATGAACTAAATAGAATGGTTTTACATGCCAGTACGCGCCACTCGTCACAGTTATGGTAAAAGAAAAATCCTCTCAAGTACGACATGCAGAAAGCTGAAAATACCCACGGTCATTTTTTTACGTATATAATTTGCACATTGATTTTATTCGTTTGCCTTTTTTATGAGTTATATTTGTAGAGTTTTATTTCTAGTGTTTTTGTACTACTATCTCACATGACGGCATGTTTGTTTTGTAACCCAACTCCTCTTTTCCAATCGCCACCATACTTTTCGAATGAGATCAACTCAGTGCAAATGATGGATTCCATGTTCGGCTGTACATCAGGGAAGGCATGGACAACATCATCGTGCATGCTGTCAAGGAAACCCCGGCTCTCAACAAACTGGCCAATGGAAGCGAAACCCATCCCACTGGGAACGAGGTACCCCTTTTGCGTGGAATCGCTATTGCTACTAGATAACTCGTTGCGCCAATGGCGCAAAGGCCGAGAGGGAGTCAAGTATTGTGAGAATATTTAGACACCCAAGTCAAAAACCAAATGTGGCCAACACTCCCGCATTCTCTGCTTGAAAGCCGTCTTTTCTCACCGGATCAAACATAGATACATGATTCTTCAAGAGCAAATTTCAAAAAAAATGTAAAGCATGGAAGGCTTTAAGTTGTACTATTGAGACCATACCACCATATCTTCATTTAGTTTCTTTGGAAATCTAAAGGTCTAAGAGGATGGTACATGTGAGAAGCTGTGAATCCACAACAAAAAACTAAACTAACTTCCAAACAAACATTTCAAGTTTGGAAGCCACAAAGAAGCAGCCCAGATCTCTCGTTGTAGTGCAGGTACATGTCCTTAATCCTGCATCCACAGCCCATAATTTTTCAATACCTAAATCCACGAAATGCAACCAAAGGAAATCATGGCAGAAACATGCGCCGTGGCTTACATCTTCGAGAAGGATTTCTTGGCATTCTTGTGCAGGTTGGACACAGCAATCCTCGCTGCGAACTGCAGAAGAACCACATAGGCACCTTCCTTCACCTTGCCCTTGGGGAGGAGGGGGGCAACACTTGCAGCGCCGCGACAAATATGTCTTTTCTGTCCCTCTATCCCTACTATTTGAAAACAAGGATCTCCACTGATAGAAAGATGCCAAGGACAACCAGAATAAGGACAATAAGCAAAGTGTACCTGGCAGTTCAGGCTTTACCCCAACAAGAACAGACCATGATCAATTCACACAAGCATGAAAAAGCAGGCAAAGCACACCATGATACACGGCTAACAATTGAAATAAGTGCGCAAATCATGTCCACACACAACCACAAAATATGAATGGCATGAGGCAAAAGAAAACACAATGTCGGGCCAAACCCCAGAATATCAACACGACCAATGAAGCAAGAATAATGACAATACATAGGTCACACAATAAATGCAATTTTCAGAAAAAAGGAAAGGAAGAAACCCTGATAAGCAGAAGAAAGAAGAAGAAAACTTGATCAACAGAAGAGAGAAAAGGCGACCTCCAAGAACGTACAACATAAAAAAGAAAAGAAAAGAAGTAATCAGGCCACATGCATTGCACTAAACAGCTCGTTATTATTAGGACCTGTGTGCATATCCAAACTTCTTAAGATTCTGTGTAGAGCAGAAATTTTGAAACGACCCAGAAAATTTTAGTAAGAAATAAAATACAGGAACTACAAAAACTAATTAATCCAGGTGGTCTATGCACCACAAATCAGGAATCCTACAATTACACTACTATAAACATATGTCTACTGCATTCCAAGTGCTCTTATATTACATCCGTCTTTTTAATATGAAATCCATCATCCTAACACATGTCTCGTGCTTGATTTTTCTCTAGCAAAACATGAGGCGATAAGCGGTTCAGTTCTATGTACATACTCCGATATCCAGGAAGTGACTACTTCCATGTTAGAAAATCATGTAAAGACATGGGTTTGACAGAATTTATAACCACTTGATAAAAAAGGGTATCCAACAATTATGGTGTTGTAAACGTCCATCATGATGAACCCAATTGACTATCCCATCAGTATGCAGAAAGGGACACTTAACAGAAATAAGTACTCCCTCCGTAAACTAATATAAGAGCATTTAGAATACTAAAGTAGTGATCTAAACGCTCTTATATTAGTTTACAGAGGGAGTACCTTATAATAAATCAATGATACTACTCGACAATCATATTTCTGTAGAAACTTAATTAGAAATACATTTAACTGTAAAATGTCAGTGACAATGGAACACTACCTTCAGTATGCTTACCACCAAAGCAGCCAAGAATATTTTGAGGAAAAATGTCGGTCTAGAAAATGTTAAACTGAAATTTGATTGGAATCCCATTTGCAGAACAAAAGCGAATCTCAGTTGATACCTTTGTCGATAAACAAGCGATTGTATTTAAGCAAGAGCAAGGAAGTGAAAAGAAAACTCATATATTACTTCCTCCTTGAAAGGAAACAAATTAGCCTCTGAATTTGGCCGCCAGCACCAAAGAAAGGAAAAAAAATACAGAAGGAAGAAAACAGCAGACAAACGAAACAAACAAAAGCTAACAATAGGAAGCAGAAAGAGGTCATTCCAGAACGCAACTGAATAAGTGAATATTAGAGCACCACTTGTTAGAATTACCCTCCTAGGCCCTCTGTGATCAATTTGCACCAAAAACACAAGAGCAATCTAAGGAAAATATATTCAACATACATGGCAACCCAACGCACCAAATCCACCAGAACAAAGAACGTGAAACTTTGTTAATACCTCATGTACAACAACATATCCCTTCTCTGGTGTTCCACAGATGATGAAACATATGGATCAAGTGGTATAAAAATATGCAACAACTGATCTGCTCTGGTTCAACCATCTTCACCACAGACAAGAGGGGATTGGCATCCAGGGTTTTCCCACGTCCTGTACATCAAACACGCGGCGATTGGCGAATGCTTCTCGCACATTGGCACGGCTGGCCCAGCCTGTGTGGATCGACTATAAATTTATCAGTACTCTAGAGAATTAATGTGGTACACTTAGCAACACACACTAACATCTTCCTAGTAATATATAACATAAGAATAAAGAAAGAGCAAACGGTACCAACAAAGCTGAAATCTACAAAATTCCAGTACACCTCCAGCATTCCAAACACAACAAAATGATCATTGACCAAAAGGCGACAGAATGAAATACAAAAATTATATTGTTTCCGGCACAAGTTGACAAGGAGAAGAAAAGACATGTGTATGCACTATTTTAATATTTAGAAAAGCATAATTACATCTGGCATCCAGAAGCTGTAATATGAAGACAATAATTAATTAATTATACAGTTGGAACAATGTGAACACAGTGATGTACTTATATACTGTAATTTATGATTCGTAACAATAGAAAAGATAAATAATATGCAAGTCAAAGTACTCTGGATTCAAGAAAAGCATGTCCAGCATACATATACATGTCTTGTACGACTAAACATACATGCATCAGAAGGAACTGTTTTGGCATCCCAGGTGGACGATGAAATAGGATCTCCCATATGCTTTCGTAGGAAAGTTCAAGTTTGTATTTCTTCCAAGTCGTAGATCAGGCAAAAGTAAATCTTCTTCATAGCAAATCCAAACTCAACAGAAACATCTGTTCCACTCCACAGAATAGATAGAACTCTTTCCCTCAGAATCATCTTATATAAACAAACATCCTAGGAGCCAATGGTTTAACAAAAGCAAAAGAAAATTTTGGGCTGGTAGATTTTGCACAAACAAAATCGGTGGAACAATAAAACAAATTAAGAGCAGTTGAGATCAAGAATGGTTGGAATGGAAATTCATACAAAACCTGCAGCATATGTGATACATCTTATCGTTAAAAAACATGTATTATGGGCACAAATTATATCGAGGCATCTTTACTTTCACAGAGCTAAAAACGTCACATTTATAATCCAAGTACAAGCTCGACCAAAACATCCACAAGCCTGCATAACGATTAGGAAAAATCTGGTAGATGGAAAACACTCAATGCACTGCATCAACTATTCAACCTGGCAGGACAATCTGGCCATAAAATTCACACATCCCACTGAGCATTCCATCGAACAGCACCTGGAAATCCTTCAAGGGCCGTATAGAAGCACGATTATTAGCAATGAATCACAGAACTATAACTAAGCAGGCAATTTTGCTTATTAGCCTTTTCTATTGGATTTCTAAGGTACTCAGCAAAAACATTTCAAAAAATGCTTTCAAGATTTGTAGGTTGAATCTTTTTCCTGAGCGTAAAAGATTATAACTAAAATACTTAGTGTGTAGCTCTTGCAAGAGTATTACTTCATGTATGAACAATTAGAATGCTTGCCCTATACTTCAAATTTTTGTGCCCTGGACGGCTATTACTCTCTGCTGAAATTCTCGATTTCGCAGAAAGATTTACTCAAGAAGCAACAATGAGACCATATTTCATGGAAAAATATATTGTAATAACAGATTTACTCGAAGCGGAATGGCAGTCAGGTAGACTATTTCTTTTAACAAGAAGAAATTGAAGAACTATAGCATAGTCTATCCTCGCATTTGCACCTCTCACGCCAACTAAGATAAACCAAAGCATGGACTTGGACAGGAAAATCGAAGAGACGGAAATGAGTTGGTACACCTGTGGATGGGTTAGACAGCAAGTAGTCGCCGGCAAGGACGCCCAGGCCTGGATGAGAACACCCGCCCCCGCGCAGTTCGGATTTGGGCAGACACCAAAAGCACACACTGCCACATAACCAAATGGTATGAAAGTACCAGCAGCGACCAACCAAACCGAATAAACCACATGAATGGTTGTGAAGGAAGCTAATATTATATGCATCTCACAACTCGTGACCAAATGTAACTGAAAATTCAAAATACTGAAGATCTGCTCTGCATTTTTAGAAAGTCAAAATACTAAAGATCTCTAATGCAATATAACAATAAGGAAGCAAGCAAGGCACACATGATTTAAATTATGGTCGCTTAGCTTCTAAAATTTTCCCCTTATATGACAGCCTTGCTCCCAGAAAGAGCCATTACTGTATTTGGATTTCTTATATGAAAAAAGATCAAGAACTAAAAACTATGTTCGGCAAGACATCCTGTGCACCAATGGTACTAGCAAAACTCACCCGAGAAATTTCCATTAGCAATCTCCAAGGCTCAAGTAGGAAAAAAAATCAAAAAGGAGTAAACTGAATGGGACGGAGCTGAAATACCCGCGGACGGGTTGGAGACTGCGATGCCACTGGCAAGGACGCCCATCAAACTATGTTTCTTCTGTTATAAGCTTTTCTTTTACTTCATCTTGAAGCTGTGAAGAAAACCATCTAGATATGAGCCTTGATCTTTAAACCAACCATTTGCATGCATAAATTAGCTGCCTCGGTTTCCTTGGGTTGTATTATATAACAAAGAACAGAACAAAATAGATCTCTACGAGCCGTAATTGTCTTGAGTAAATGGAAGTTAGAGATAAATGAGAATCCATGAGGTAAAAACGAATTAGAAAAATTGCCGCCAAAATCCTCGGTGTCTTCCATTCTTCTCTGCGTGGTCAGGCCGCTGCAACCAAAACAGAAGGTATCACAACTCATAGGTATCGGAGTTCTAAACTGTAACCAAAGCATAGCTAACCATCACATCTCACCGACCCACCAAAATTATTGAAAGACCAGCACCAAAATTACACCCCATCAATAATGCAGGCCAAGCAAAGACAAAAAGTAAAGCAGCTAGCAACAAGATATAATCCAGGAACAACATAACTTTTGAGACCTTGCATCCAAAGCTGGTGAAACCACTCGTAATACAAAACATTCTCACAAGATGGACCAACCCGGTGAAGCAGGCAGAGAGCAATGGCTATGTCGAGCACCATACCTAATCATGCACATCCTTTCCTTGAAGGATCACATCCTTACAATTAATCTTCATATAGAGTTATTTTTGTTAGCAAGCCAGTTCCCAAATCTGCACCTCTCCTTTTGCATCTGTATCTACCAGCTCTCCTTTTGCATATGTATCGACGATAAACCAAAATAGGTAAAAAGGTAGATCGAGTACATTGCACACCCAACAAGCATAAACCAAAGTGTGGATTGAGCAGAAAATAAGGGAACAAGCGGGAAGAAGTTGCAATACCTGCAGGTGGGTTGGAGACGGCAAGGACAGCCAACGCTGGCCGAGGTCACCCAACGTTTCCGGCATGCCATGTGCATCTCCCTGGTGCTTCACCTTCTTGCTGCTGCATATGAGCATACACTCAGATCAATTAATATAATTGTTTCTTTCTTTGCGGAAATGAAAACTAACAGGAATAAGTCACCTGCTCAATCTATCTTTTGGCATGTTCTTCTTCTCCTTATGGTTCATTGTCAACCATCGACCGTAGTATGTCAAATTACCAACCAAGGCAGCAGCAGCAGATTCCACCTGCAACCCAATCACAATACTAAGAAAATGAAAGCACCAGCATAACATATATTATTTTGAAACAATAGCACAAAATGAAATGGCCTTAAAACTTATTAATACAGATGCAAAGCAAACCAAAAGGCATCCAGTACTTCCGAATAGCAGGTAGAACAAAAGGGAAGAAGCCAACAGAGAAAGCATCAGATTTCGGGGCGTACACAGCAAGTATTGATCTGGTCTATTAGATTCGAGGAAAAAGGGGCGACGCCCAGCAGAAGTGGCGGATGGGGCGTCGCGACTGACCGAGCCGTCTTCGTGGCTGAGCCCGGCATCCTCCTCCTCCCTCCTCTGCAGCTCCACCCATCGCAACGGGAGGCGCCTCCTGGTGCTCTGCCCCGCTGCTCCTTGGACCCGGCACCAACCTCTCCTCCACCTGCGACTCCTTCCCTCCACCACCGGCCTCCAAACTCTCCTGCTCCTCCACCCAGCATGAAGAAAGATCACCTCTTCTCCTGCTCCCTCTCACTTGCTGCTCTCCATCCTCGGCGGATCCACAGTACTGGAAGCTGGTGGGGCGAGGTGGCGGAAGGAGGAGGTGTGGATCTGGGCCAGCCGGATCAGCAACCCGGCTCCTCATTTTCTCTTTCTTCGCAAGGACCGATCCATGTCGCTGGATCGATTCGGCGTCGCCCTTCCTTGCAGGTCGCCGCCACCAAGACGCCTCAGTCCGGTGGGATCCGGGAT
This sequence comes from Aegilops longissima, assembly GCA_021605205.1. Classification (NCBI taxonomy): domain Eukaryota; kingdom Viridiplantae; phylum Streptophyta; class Magnoliopsida; order Poales; family Poaceae; genus Aegilops; species Aegilops longissima. The sequence continues at coordinate 637,137,316 of CM038679.1, forward strand.
GACGAGTGGGATGGGATGCTTGAGGAAGGTCGCCGCGCCACCATCTTCCCCCTCCTCCTCCGCCACCAGAGGGCGGCGCCGCCACCATCTCCCCCCTCCTCCTCCGCCACCAGAGGGCGCCGCCGCCACCGTTGTCGAGGGAGTGGAGGGGGTGAGGAGCTTGGGAAGGCGGATGTAGGGGAGGGGAAAAAGATTTAGGGTTGGAGACGAGGGAACGGGGATGGAGGAGAAAGCGGACGGGCGCGAGGCTCACCACGGCCTGCACGTCGAGCGCGTCTCTCGCGCGGTGCGGTGGTTTTCCCCTCGCGTGGTGCGCTGCACCTGACTGTTTTTTCCCACGCGCGGCGCGATGCGGTGCGGCGGTGTATTTTCCCTCGCGTGGTACCATGCGCTCGAGGCATTGGTTGTGCCTAGCACTTCTTGAGGCTTTATATATTAGATGCATGTAATGGACACATGAATGCTATACCGTCATTGTGTTGTCATATTACACGGTGCCGTCACTGTCAACTCCTGTTGCACGAAGTGTATCGATCCTTACTCTTTACGATCGCATTCAATAAACGTAGCGACGCGTCGTTGTTCCATTGGTACTCATAACGGGAGCAGGCGTGCTCGTCCGCTCTATCGCCACACTCGCGAAGATGCATACTATAATGCTCTGGATGTTACCAAACAGCAACTTGAAGTGGCAAAGAGATCCATACAGAAAAAAAAGAGTAGCAAAGAGATGACAATGGATTGGTGGGTGACACGGAAGAGGAGACTGTTCTGTTCATATCAGTAGTGAATAGTGATGGCAATGAACCCCGAAACGCGCTCTTATATTTCTTTACGGAGGGGGTACTTACGAAGGATTGCAAGGAGATGCTTATTTAGAGGTCACATGGTTATGTTCACTTGAAAATAGTTGGTTGGTGGTCTTATTATTGCACCTCAAGAGCAATTGACACGTTGCCTGACTTGTGGAAAATACAAGACTGCTACAAATGGTTCGGAGCCAAACCATGGTCAAAAGATGCTCATCTTCGATAGGAGAAGCTATGCTCCTGTCAATTCCGCAACCACAACAATGGTGACTCTACTGTCTTCATTTCACTTGACGCTGGAAGCTCAACCCAGCTTTAGGAAAACCTAACTAATCAGTAGTTAGCCGTCTGCTCCTGCTTCAGTGCCCTCCAACCAATATCTCGCCTGAAGAATCCTTCTGGCCAGTCGACGACATCTACCGCATCGTACGCTCTCGACCTCGCTTCTTCGATGTCCTTGCCCTTCGCAGTGACGCCAAGAACTCGGCCTCCGACAGCTACAAGGTTGCCGTCTCCATCCAAAGCTGTCCCAGCATGGAATATCTTGACAGCAGGAGAAACCTGCTCGGCCTTGTCGATGTTTTTTATTACGGTTCCCTTCTTATAAGAGCCAGGGTATCCTTCACTCGCCATCACGACCACCATCGCGATTTCAGGTGACCAGGTTAGCGAAACCTTGCCCAGTTCTCCTTTGCATGCGGATAGCAGGACCTGTGCAAGATCGGACTCCAATCTCATCATCAGAACCTGAGACAAAGGAAAGAAATTAATACAGCAGTGCAGAGCCAGAATCTGATGGAAAACAAAATGTGACAGGTCAACTAGGAGAATTAAGAAACATATTAGAAATGTGGTAAGATACTGTGTTGTGTACAGATGATAACCTATGTGGTAAGAAAAACATCACATCCTCTGTTTTTAAGGCGACGCTTTGCTTTAAGGCGCTGGGGGGGGCTCGACGCCTAGGCGTCGCCTTACGGATGCCAACCAAACTTAACAAGGGCATATTGGACTGAACTGTGAGTATAAACTTGCATCATTAATTTAAAAGTTCACATATGCCTTAGCAGACAGCTAAAAAATAAAGATCCCACAGATGTCAACAAAATTGACTGCGCTTCTGGGATTACATGGAACAATAGAACAGCATGGATAGGTGGCACAGATGACTTTAGAAATAAATGGCGAGCTAGTTCAAAAGAAGAAAGCTTAAGCAGTGAACAAAAGCAGGTTGTGTTGCTTATGTATCGCAAGTAAAATGTACATGAGAACAATACACAAAAGTTCAGATGGCATTTGTAAGGCACTCACTCTGTTACAAATGTACTCCCTCTGTCCCATAATGTAAGACGTTTTTTGACACTAAACTAGTGGCAAAAAAACGTCTTACATTATGGGACGGAGGGAGTACATTGTTTCAGACATGAGCACATTCTACAAGATGTACCTCACTTCGGCCTGTGGTTGAAAATCTTCTGCGTGAAGCCGAGGATCGTGAGCGGCCAATAGGCGGAGTGCGGAGGTGCCATGGTAGGCAAAATGCCCAATGTTACATGGCTCGATGGCTCCTTCGTAGAGACCATAAAGGGGTGGCAATCAGGGTGGTTCTACATCACTGAGCCGCGCGACGCCAACTGGGTGGCGGCCCCCAAATTCAGATCCGGAACCCCATGTGGCTCATTTCTTGGGAGAAGAAGGGCCTGGCCTGGGGCGAACCCACGGAGCTAACCGGACCCGAGACCTACATCAGAAGTATGAGGGACAAGAATATTAAGCTCGTCAACGTGGTCCAGGTCATGCTCATTCGCCAGATTCTCCCGTGTCAAAGACGCGCATTTGATATGTGGGAGTTCGACCCGACCGAACACCAGATGCTGCTAGAGCTCTTCGACACAACGCACAAAGAAATCTGGAAGGTGTTGTTCAAGACCGGTGAAGTCCCTCCTCCCCTTTCCAAGGACCGGGGGCTCAGCGCAAGGCGCCTCGCCAGTTTGGTAAGTCCTCTGGTTATTACAAGATGTTTCCTTCCTAGTACATTCGCGGGAGGAATCTTAGGTCACTATGTTGACCGAACAGGATTGGGTGGAGACGGTGGAGCGGATTGACTGTCCGGCTCCATTGCCTGAGGACCCAGTAGGCGCACTCCTGGCGGAGATGCTGGTTCTGGCGCCTTACAAGGTGCCGGAGAAAAAGGCCGAAAAGAAGGCCGCAGGGACCCAGAAGGGTCTCCGGCGTGAGGCCGCACCAGACGCCTCGCCAGAAGATGATGAGGCGCACTCCTCCCACGAAGGGGAGGAGAGAAAGAAGGAGGCCGCCTCAACTGAGGGGGCCGAAGGGTCCAAGAAGGTGGCGCGGGGACCAGAAAAGGTCTCCGGCGCAAGGCCGTGATAGAATCGTCATCCGAAGACGACGAAGAAGATCCCCCGCCGAAGACGGGGGAAAACATGAAGAGATGCCTCCTTCCCGTGCTAGGGAGGAGAAGAAAAGGAAGGCCGCCCCATCGGGGGAGGCCGGGACGCCGAAGAAGGGAAAGGCGTCCTTCTTGGGCTCGACGCCTAGGCGTCGCCTTACGGATGCCAACTAGGGCTGCAAACGAGTCGAGTTCGAGCGAGTTGGTGTTGGCTCAGCTCAACTTATATTAAAATTCAAGCGAGCTCAAACTGAGTGAAGCTCATGATCGAGCTATAGAACATGACTCATGCTTAGCTTGTAACGATCTCGAGTCGATCTCGAGCTAAATGAGACGGTGAAAACTATAAATTTATGACTATCTCGTCATTCTCGGGAGGGCTCATCTTGGTATCTTGGGCCAAATAGCAATAAATGGTGGTCTTCGTGGACGAAAAATAAGAAAATGAAGGTGCATATGCTGGGAATTTTTGCCAAAAACAACAGGATATTTAATACATAGTCGATCTCGTACCATAATTAGGCCTAGATCTCCTCTGCACTTAAATAAGCTTCCATGTTTGCTAGTAAATAAAATGAAGAAAATTCATGAACATCATATATGGTAACAAATTATCTTATTTCCCTTTAATATGTGGCATATCATTTAACATAATGATATCATGTCGAGTTATCGAACTAAAATCGAGCGGGCCAACATTGGCTCAAGATCGGCTCATTTCTCGGTCGAGCTACATAAAATGTTCAAACTCAGCTCATTTCTTTTCGAGTCGATCTCGAATCGAGCCAAAAAACGAGTCGATCTCGAGCGGCTCATGAGTCTCGAGCTTTTCTTACAGCCCTAATGCCAACCAAACTTAACAAGGCCATATTGGACTGAACTGTGAGTATAAACTTGCATCATTAATTTAAAAGTTCACATATGCCTTAGCAGACAGCTAAAAAATAATGATCCCACAGATGTCAACAAAATTGACTGCGCTTCTGGGATTACATGGAACAATAGAACAGCATGGATAGGTGGCACAGATGACTTTAGAAATAAATGGCGAGCTAGTTCAAAAGAAGAAAGCTTAAGCAGTGAACAAAAGCAGGTTGTGTTGCTTATGTATACATAAGTAAAATGTACATGAGAACAATACACAAAAGTTCAGATGGCATTTGTAAGGCACTCACTCTGTTACAAATGTACTCCCTCTGTCCCATAATGTAAGGCGTTTTTGACACTAAACTAGTGGCAAAAAACGTCTTGATATGGGACGGAGGGAGTACACGATATTCAGACATGAGCACATTCTACAAGATGTACCTCACTTGCCTGTGGTTGAAAATCTTCTGCGTGAAGCCGAAGATCGTGAGCGGCCAACAGGCGGAGTGCGGAGGTGCCATGGTAGGCAAAATGCCCAATGTTACATGGCTCGATGGCTCCTTCGTGGAGACCATAAAGGGGTGGCAATCAGGGTGGTTCTACATCACAGAGCAGCGACGCAACTGGGTGGCGGCCCCAAATTCAGATCCGGAACCCCATGTGGCTCATTTCTTGGGAGAAGAAGGGCTGGCACAGGGCGAACCCACGAGCTAACCGGACCCGAGACCTACATCAAGTATGAGGGACAAGAATATTAAGCTCGTCAGCGTGGTCCAGGTCATGCTCATTCGCCAGATTCTCCGTGTCAAAGACGCGCATTTGATATGTGGGAGTTCGACCCGACCGAACACCGAGATCTGCTAGAGCTCTTGACACAACGCACAAAGAAATCTGGAAGGTGTTGTTCAAGACCGGTGAAGTCCCTCCTCCCTTTCCAGGACCGGGGCTCAGCGCAAGGCGCCTCGCCCGATTTAGTAAGTCCTCTGGTTATTACAAGATGTTTCCTTCCTAGTACATTCGCGGGAGGAATCTTAGGTCACTATGTTGACCGAACAGGATTAGGTGGAGGCGGTGGAGCGGATTGTTGTCGGCTCCATTGCTCGAGACCCAGATGGCGCACTCTGGCGGAGATGCTGGTTCTGGCGCCTTACAAGGTCTTGGGAGAAAAAGGCGAAAAAGAAGGCGCGAGGGACCCGAAGGGTCTCGGCGTGAGCCGCACCAGACGCCTCGCCCGAGAAGATGATGGCGCCTCCTCCCACGAAGGGAGGAGAGAAAGAAGGAGGCCGCCTCAAGCGAGGGGGCGAAGGGTCAAGAAGGTGGCCGGGGACAGAAAAGGTCTCGGCGCAAGGCCGTGATAGAATCGTCATCCGAAGGCGGCGAAGAAGATCCCCCGCGAAGGCGGGGAAAACATGAAGAGATGCCTCCTTCCCGTGCTAGGGAGGAGAAGAAAAGGAAGGCCGCCCCATCGGGGGAGGCCGGGACGCCGAAGAAGGGAAAGGCGTCCTTTCCAGATCACTCCACTACCGCCGCTTTCAGCGACGAGGAGTGGCTGCCCAGGGGCAAACCCCGGGCAAGGTCGTAAGTATCTGCATTCCATAATATTTTCCATGCGACTTTGACCTCATGGTTTGTAATGACGCCGAACACGTTTATGTAGTCCGGCCGGATCCGATCTCGAGGAGTCCTCTTCGGAGGAGTCTCTGAACGAGTCGGAGATGAATTCACTCCCGACGGCAACCTCCCCACGACCTGTGGATGACACCGAGGTGTTGTCCCGGAAGATGCCAGAGCAGGAGGCGATGGTTCCGGAGACGCCCCAAGGCAAAATCTCGGGCACCGGACACATGGGGGGTGAGAACCCCATGGATTATGCTGACGGGAGCCACAGCAAGTCTGGCTCCCAGCCGGTTACTGCGCCGGAGCCTACGAAGGTTCCGGACTCCAGTAAGCAGTCCCTCGTGAAGGAGGGTGAGCCGGCCATGCTGATGACCTCCGCCCAGCCGGAGGCATCGGATAATTTGTTGGAAGTGCTTAGAGGCGCTTCCATCGAGGATGAACACCGTACGCTTATGGATACGGTGATTGAGAAGGTTCGGTTCGCCAAGAGCGGATTGACCGAAGCCTGCACTAGCCTGCTAACAGGCTTTTAGGTAAAAAAGTGTGAGGAAATATCACCCGATAGACAGTAGCCCCTGATACCCTGGTTGGTGTTCGGAAAGAAAAGCCAAACGGAGGGTTAACTAAAAACCGCAGGAAGCTAATAATATTTGTCTGTATAAACAAACAGGCACTGCTGCTGACCGGCGCTGCGAGCACGGCTGAGTTGCCGGACTCAAGCGAACTGGGGTAGGCCGAAGAAGAGCTCGACCTTGTGAAGAAGCAGCTCGAGGAGAACAAAGGTAAGTGAAACCCCATCCATATGTCGTATAGAGGATAAAAAGTTGGTGATGCTAATAAAAGGCATCGTGGCTTTTGATAAGGACCGCGACCGAAGTGGCGACCTGAAGGAAGCACTGTCCGCGGCCGAAGCCAAGGCGGATACGGAGCGCACCGAGCGATAGAAGCAAGATGCTCAGGTGGGAGAGGTACAACATGAGCTCCAGGAGCTCGGCAAGAAGTTCGACTCCCTGGAGCAGGACTACAAGACGCAAGCGTCTGAGCTTGCGAAGGCCCTCCAGAGCACGGCCGACGCCAAGGCCGAAGCCCAAAAGGCCCTCCAGGAAATCCAGGCGGCCGAGAAGATAGCGGAGGGTAAGGCATTCTTTATGCAAAGCAAGCATGTGGATGAGTCATTTCTTTTACTTACATGAATCCGGAGCTCTCCAGGGGCATTCGCAGATCTGCCACGCAGCATTTCGGACGCTGCGGAGTTCTAACATGCTGAAGAGGGGAGCTCTACGGAGAAGCTGTTCTGGTCCCAATATACTGGGGTCGAACACCCGATGCCTCTGAGTGACCAACTGAAGCAGCTGGTCGAACTCCACAATGCGGCCGAACAGGCCATGAGGGACCTCATAGTCCGGATGTGGCCTGGCGAGCCCCTGCCCGATAGCTACTTTGGCCTGGTGAAGCGGATGGTGCATGCCTGTCCACGGCTAGAAGTTATCAAGCAGTCTGTATGTATTGAGGGTTCCCGACGGGCCTTTGCCTGCGCGAAGATGCATTGGGCCAACCTGGATGCTGAGAGGCTCGTGAAGGATGGACCCCCGAAGGGCAAGGAGCACCGCTACCCCGAAAAGTAGTATAATGGCGTTATGATAGGCGCTCGGCTTGTGGCGAATGAATGTCCTAAGAACATTATTTTCGAGTAAATGTACTCATGTCATCTGTGTAATATGAGGACGAGTTTGATTGCGCTATATAACGCTTTGTTTGATTTAAAATATTACCTTTTCTGTGGCCGTTTATCAAAATCTGAAAGTAGGCCAGTCGCCGGCTTCCGCCCCCTTGTAACTAGTACTGGGGTGTTCGTGGAAAACCTAAACACTCTTTTTCCAAATTCTTGGTCCTTTAAGGAGGTGTTTAGCGCAGCAAACTAGGCAATCGGACTATTCGGCTTTATAACTCTCACTTGGCCATAGAAGTCTATAGTTTTAAATTTCGGCGAAGCCCCTAGTATTCGGAAAGCCGAACTGGGGCGTTATACACGCCTAAATCGGGCAAGGCCGATTTCTCGCCTTAAGCGAAAAAATCTTTAGGGATTTTAGTACCTCGCGAATAGCGACCAGCTCTCACCGCATCATGACGGTCAGTTTTCGCTTTCTCTACTGAGGTGCTCGTCCGGAAGAACCGGGACACAATCGCAGTAGTTCTCCCTGCGCTACCTTAGCCGATATAACGAGCGTAAGGTACCAAAACAAGGGGCAGGCTAACCCAACTTTTGACCCAAGACATGATTCGGAGCTGATGCATATAATGCTATAAGTTCGGGGTGCCGCACTGTTGAAAGTGTTCAGACTTTTCTTGCCATTTTATGGGGCTCGATAAGAAGCCCCTGGCAAACTGAGCGTACCAAAATGTACGAATGCAATATTGAATAAATATTCAACGGAAAATATGAAGATAGTAATAAGAAGCTGACGCTATGTACTACTTCCAATTTATTTGGACAATACGGCAAGGCGTAGGTGTACAATTAATGCATTCATCAGAGAAAAAAAGAAATAGGTCTATTTGACATGTCCTATCCAAGGGCAGGCTACATGCGGGTATGTAAGAACATGTATAACGATCATTGAAGAAGACCACCTGAGTATTCCCATGTGTGCAAAGCTTCTTGCCTCCTTGGTGTTCCCTCTGTAATGAGTCCGGTTATCCAATCTCTCTGAAGTGGCTGCCCGAAAGTGGGGTCCTGAAAAAAGAAAAAATAGTATGCGGGCCTCATGGCGGCTGAGCCGCACTCTGGCCGCATTGTCGTCTCGCCTCCACCTATGTCCATGGTATTTTGAGCGCGTAGTTGTGTACGCGTGGCAAGAACGCCGCTTGAATGGGGCTGGGGTGGAGGCCGGATTGCTAATCGTGCTCCTGGCGTGCCTGACGGTCCTGTTGCGGGGTACTCCGGACTCGCTTGACGGTGTTCGGGGATGTCGTTGCTGAATTGGCTGTTTGTCGGAGGAGGCTGCTTTGTACTTCTGCCGCGAGGGCCGCATTACGTTCTTCCATACGGAGGGAGCGGTATGTATTTCCATTGACTGTTATGACCCCGGGAGGTCCTGGCATCTTGAGCTTGAGGTATGCATAGTGTGGTACCGCATTGAAACGAGCGAACGCGGTTCGTCCAAGTAGTGCATGGTAGCCACCACAGAAAGGGACGATATCGAAGATTAACTCCTCGCTTCAGAAGTTATCCGGAGATCCGAAGACCACTTCCAGTGTTATTGAGCCCGTGCAGCGGGCCTCTACCCTTGGAATTACACCTTTGAAGGTGGTTTTGGTGGGTTTGATCCGTGACGGATCGATGCCCATTTTGCACACTGTGTCCTCATAAAGCAGGTTCAGGCTCCTGCCACCGTCCATGAGGACTCGCGTGAGGTGGAATCCGTCGATGATTGGGTCAAGGACCAATGCGTCTGAGCCGCCGTGACAGATGCTGGTGGGATGGTCCCTACGATCAAAGGTGATCGGGCAGGATGACCATGGGTTGAATTTTGGGGCGACGGGCTCCATCGCATAGACGTCCCTAAGTGCATGCTTTCGCTCCAGTTTGGGGATGTGAGTGGCATAGATCATGTTCACCGTTTTTACCTGGGGAGGAAATTTCTTCTATCCTCCAGTGTTCGGACGCCGGGGCTCCTCGTCATCATCGTTGTGCAGCCCCTTGTCCTTGTTCTTGGCATTTATCTTGCCGGCCTGTTTGAGCGCCCAGCAATCTCTGTTAGTGTGATTGGCTGGTTTTCGGGGGTGCCGTGAATATGGCACGAGCGGTCGAGTATGCGGTCCAGACTGGACGATCCCGGATTGTTTCTTTTGAACGTCTTCTTCCGCTGACTGGATTTGGAGTTGCTGAATCCGGCATTGACTGCCGTATCCTCAGCATTGTCTCCATTGTTCCGACGCTTGTGTCTGTTGCGCCGTGGCTTTCCGTTACTGTCACGGATATCTGAAGTGCTAGGGTTTCCTGGCGCGGTGTTCTTCTTGAGCCAATAATCTGTACTCACCCGCGCAAAGCGGGTCATTAGTGTCGTGAGTGCCTCCATGGTCTTGGTTTTCTTGGCCAAGGTGTCGGGCAAGCCACAAATCACGGATATTATGCTTAAAGGCCGCCAGGCCTCGGCGTCCGGTCGATCGACAATTTGGTTCTTTTAGTTAGGAACCGAGTCGAAATTTCTGGCTGACTCTCCGGGCTCTTTGGGTAATGTGACTTAGGTCGTCGGCATCCGGTGGTCGCATGCGTAGGTGCCCCGAAGTTATCGAGAATCGTCCTCAAGATTTTCCCAACTGCCAATGGAGTTTCTTTGGCGGGCTATTCAGCCGATGTCTGGCTGGCCCTTTAAGCTTGAGTGGGAGATACTTGATGGCATGTAGGTCATCACTGCGGGCCATGTGAATGTGGAGAAGAAAATCCTCGATCCACACCACGGGGTCTGTTGTGCCATCGTATGACTCGATATTGACGGGTTTAAACCCTTCTGGGAATTCAAGTTCCATTACTTCATCAGTGAAGCAGAGGGGGTGTGCGGCGCCTCTGTGCCGGGCTATGTCGCGGCATAGTCCGATTAGGTCTGGTCGGTAATGTCCATCCCGACCGGATTTATCAGTATTGTATCCAGCGTGACGATCGGTGTCATGAGCTATGGCGCGCCCTCGTGATCCGTAGATCGATCTTGGTTGTCCTGCGTTGTTTTCCAATATGTCTCGCAGGTCCTGCGTATTGCCCCGGGCCGTAATGAACCGGCGTGGGGGTGCGGGCTGGTGTCCGGCCTGATATGCCGTTTTATCCCGGCAACGTGGTGGCCGGTCAACCTCATCTTGTGCTGGAAGTTCAGGCTGTTCGGCCTCTTCTTCTAGCGGTTTGTGCTTTGGGTATCCCCTGCTCGGGGGTTTGAGTCTGTATTCCTCGGCCGCCAGGACTTCGGTCCATCTGTCTGCGAGCAGATCTTGGTCAGCTTGGAGCTGCTGCTGCTTCTTTTTCAGGCTTCTTACACTGGCTATAAGCTTGTGCTTGAAGCGCTCCTGCTCTATGGGATCCTCTGGTACGCCGAATTCGTCGTCACCGAGGCTCACCTCGTCTTCGGAGGGAGGCATATAGTTATCATCCTCCAAGTATCCGTTAAATGCTTTGTTAAATGCAGGCTAGCCTGCCCATGTTCCTGTTCGGCTTGCTCGAAGGTGGGTTGATCAGGATCGTATTCCTCTTCGGCACCATCTGGATTTTCTTCTCCAGTGCTGGTATTGTTGTGGCGAGGCTTGGAGCAGCGCCGATGACGCCCATGTTTTGCTTTCTTCCCCGAGGGGTTATCTCCCGTTGCCTCATCGCCATTGGTTTCTTTGGGAGTATCCACCATATATATATATCATATGAAGAGGTGGCAGTCCGGTATACGTGGTCGGTGGTTCTGTTCTTCTCCGCATAAATCGTCTATACCATCAATGTCTTCGGAGTCAAAGTTAAGCACGTCAGTCAAGTCATCGACCGTGGCTATTAAGTGGGTGGTGGGTGGGTAACGAATTTCTTCGTTGCCAGCTTCCCACTCGAACCAGAGATAGTTCGGCCAGGAGTCTCCTGAAAAAGAGAGAGACCTTAATGAATTCAGCACGTCTCCAAAGGGTGAGTGCTGAAAGATATCCGCGGCGGCGAACTCCATGATTGGAGCCCAGTTAGATTCAATGGGCACGGATGTGCACGGTCTGGAACACACTACCGGAGATGAGTCCGGGGGTCCGGAGGTACAGATTTTCTGGGGAGAGGAGTCTGTGTTCGGCTCCAACACCGATGAGTGTGCGGCCTTCGGGGCGGGGTCCATCCACCCGTCCTCGGAAGGCACGACCTGCTCTGGGACGAAGTCCAGAGCTGTAGTAGGTGCGATGTTCCGAATACTGTCCGACTGCAGATCTAGGGCATGCACGTCGTGATTGTTCGGCGCTCCTGACACGGGCCCGAATCCGTCGAAGATCAAGTTTCCGCGGATGTCGGCAGTGTAGTTTAGGTTTCAAACCTGACCTGATGGCCAGGGGCGTAGCTATCGATCTGCTCCAGATGGTCAAGCGAGTTGGCCCGCAGTGCGAAGCCGCCGAACACGAAGATCTGTCTAGGGAGAAAAGTCTCACCCAGGACGGCGTTGTTGAAGGTTGGAGAAGCCATCGAGCCTTATAGCGACGACACAGAGGAACTCTCAATGAAAGCACCAACGTCGGTGTCAAAACCGGCGGATCTCGGTAGGGGGTCCCGAGCTGTGCGTCTAAGGCTAATGGTAACAAGAGGTGGGGACACGATGTTTACCTGTGTTGGGCCCTCTCGATGGAGGTAATACCCTACTTCCTGCTTGATTGATCTTGATGACATGAGTATTACAAGAGTTGATCTACCACGAGATCAGAGAGGCTAAACCCTAGAAGCTAGCATATGGTATGATTGTTGTTGTGTCCTATGGACTAAACCCTCCGGTTTATATATACACCGGAGGGGGCTAGGGTTACATAGGGTCGGTTTACAAAGAAGGAGATCTACATCCGAATCGCCAAGATTGCCTTCCACGCCAAGGAGATTCCCATCCGGACATGGGACGAAGTCTTCTATCTTGTATCTTCATAGTCCAACAGTCCGACCAAAGTACATAGTCCGGCTGTCCGGATACCCCCTTATCCAGGACTCCCTCAGCACGGGCAATGCTCTCTCAGCCGGTGCGCCGCTTCAATGCCGGCGCCAGTGAGAGGTCGTTTCGGGTGGGAAGCACGCGCGGGTGATGCAGAGGGTTCGGGTTGGTCAGGAGCGGTCGTGGCAGCGGTCCGGATGCCCGCAAACAAGAGATGTTGTACGTTAATATTGCTGCGTATGTAATTATAACAACGTAAATAATGTGCCAGTTGGACAAATATGATTGGAGATGGAGATGGAAATGGAATTTTACGTAAACACGGATATGCATGTCTATGTCTATGTGTGTGCGCGCGACGACTCTCGCGACACAGGCGGGGCATGTTTTTGATCGAGTTTTCTTTCTTGTACGTTAAAATTTGTCCGCCGATTTCGTTTCTTTTTTCCGGGAACACGCGTATTCTATTTAAAACCTTTGCTATCGAGAGATTTTTACTCCATTATAGCCTCTTGTTTGATAGAGTTTCTCACGTCTCGCTCTCTCACCCTCTCCATATCAAAACAAGATGGCGGTGTCCACTCTATCTCTCTCCTCACGGTGGTCACAGATCTGGCGAATCTGTCCGCCATGGGAGGTGAGGAGGTGCAGCGTTAGCGTTATCGCCGTCGGCGATGGAGGAAGCCGATCGCACCATCCTCGAGAGCGGCGCTGGGCGGACGAAGGTCCTCCAGCGCCCTTGTTCGGTGCCGTCGTGTGGGAAGATCCCGCCCTACCGCCTAAGCGACATCTCGCCCACGAGGTATAACTTCTTGTACTTGTCCAGCTCCCCAGTTCGCTGCATGCGGGTTTTCTTCTATGCGACTACTCCCCAGCTCCCCATGTATAGTAGCTAGGGTTTGTCGGCTAGTCCAACATCACCTACTATTATAGAGGAAATGCCTCTTGAAAAGTTGTCCTGATTTATGCCTCGGTGGAGGTATACATGTTGTTTCGACAAAAGCTGAAAGGTGGTTGTGCGGTCATTGTCCATATGCTCCTATTGCTGCTGCTAATCTAATACTATCATTGGTTAAATGAAGAAATGCTTTTTTTCTCGGGTATCCTGGTTTAGTTCCCATCAAGATAATCATGATGCTTCTGGTTGTTGGTGTACTTTCATTAATTCTTATTGACAATTGAGATGCCGTTCTTAATCTTGTAAAACAAAGTAACAACACTATATCCCTTTTTTATATTTTTGGAAACAGTGATGCGTATCTCCATACCCGGGCATGTCTTCCTCAATTTAGTGGAACTACGCAAAATTGGATGGCCATTGTTGTTCCGCCTCACTGTCATCTGCCACGTGGTTCTTCCTTCCTCGAGCTTGATTACTGAGAAGAAACATACCACAGTGAGGATTTGTCAAACTTCATAGGTGCCTCACCCAAACTTGATGCCAAATGGATGATGCATCACCACGATGACCTATCGATGCTCATGGTTTCGCCTCATGGTTGCGTCGGCTGGTGAAGCTGATCGATTTTCAATGAAAAACAACCTGTCTTCCATCAGTGCTCTTTGCTTGTTACCCACAAAGATGATATCCTTCGTCAGTTCACCTTGGTTGCGTTGGAGACGCATTCGTCTTTCACGTTGGTACAATTTTATCAGACAATTGGCTATGAACCAAATGTTTCCTCGAAGAAGGATCGACGTTGGTACTAAGAGCATAAGTTTTGTATTGATTTCTAAGACTTCTCACAACTTTGTCTCCAGCTCCCCTGTAATTTTATTTGTCCAGCTATTAACTTTGATTGGAAAAATGGTGTGGACTAAAAACCCGGATGGACGTAGTAGCCCTCCATTTTTATTTACTCCGCTTATTAGATTTGACTAAAGTCAAACTTTGTAAAGTTTGACCAAGTTTAGTCCGAACACAACAAACCATAATTATTAGAGAGGGCAAATTGTACATACTCTCAAACCTTTCCGATAATTGAAATTAAAGTTCTTTATTTGTACACACTCTCACACGTTTCTGATAAATTGGCACATGTGTGGTTGTTCACTTAAGGCAGGGTAGTGTAACGCATGTGAAGGACAGGAAGTGCGACTAGGACGTGTGGATCATTAGTTCATCCGAAGTACCCCCTCCGTCCCATAATATAAGATGTTTTTTTGACACCAACGTAATATGAAAAAACGTCTTACATTACGGGATAGAGGGAGTACTTAGTAGTTTTCTTCACTGGTACATTAAATAAAGAGTTTCGTTTCATACTTACACAATTTAAAACGATTGTTATGGAGAGAATAAGAAAACCACTCCACTATATATTGGTCGTATACACGAGTACTATATGGACGCAGCTTCATTTACTTTAACCTGCCTTTGGGTTTATGACAGGTGGGCCCAAAATGTGGCTGGCCCACCTGTCATACAGCCAAAAGCAGGTGCAGTTAAGGCACCGGAGCTCAGTCCGTACTATAGTATATATATAAGCTGGAGCCTCAGCGCTTGTTCGCTAGGGTTTGCACTCTCCACACTCTCGCCGCACTACATATATATACACGCTGGAGGCTCAGCGTCCCTTTGCTAGGGTTTGCTATATTCATAGTCTCTCACCCTCTCTTCACCAGATGTAAAAAAGACTGCGTTGGCCTCTTGTCTCTCTCTCCCCCCTCACAACTGGTGAAGGAGGCATCCGGATCTCGTCACACCGGGAAGGGGAGGAGGTGCAGCGTTCACTCTATTGCCTTCGGTGAGGGAGGCAATCCACTGTCGGTTGCGCTGTTCTCTTTCACCCAGCGCCTGTGCAGGAGGGCCACCGACCCCTTCTTCCTCGCTGCCGTACATAGTGTGGGCAGATCCGGCCTCCCGCCACACACCGTGCACATCCCGATGACCCTAAGGTATAAGTTTCTTTGAAACCGTCGTTGCTCTAGCTGCATGTGGATCTTTTTCAATCTGTAGTCGAATCTAGGTCTTGGTTCAAAGAGGAAAGAAGGGTGCGGTGGGGTGGAGCATGAATCTTGTACGTGGTTCAATGAGGAAAGGAAGGACGGAAAGTGTTGGAAATATGCCCTAGAGGCAATAATAAAAGGATTATTATTATATTTCCTTGTTCGTGATAATTGTCTTTTATTCATGCTATAATTGTATTATCCGGAAATCGTAATACACGTGTGAATACATAGACCACAATATGTCCCTAGTGAGCCTCTAGTTGACTAGCTCGTTGATCAATAGATAGTCATGGTTTCTTGACTATGGACATTGGATGTCATTGATAACGGGATCACATCATTGGGAGAATGATGTGATGGACAAGACAATCCTAAGCATGGCGTAAGATCGTGTAGTTCGTTTTGCTAGAGCTTTTCCAATGTCAAGTATCTCTTCCTTAGACCATGAGATCGTGTAACTCCACGGATACCGTAGGAGTGCTTTGGGTGTACCAAGCGTCTGGCGTAACTAGGTGACTATAAAGGTGCACTACGGTATCTCCGAAAGTGTCTATTGGGTTGACACGGATCGAGGCGGATTTGTCACTCCGTATTACGGAGAGGTATCTTGGGCCCACTCGGTAGTGCATCATCATAATGAGCTCAAAGTGACCAAGTGTCCAGTCACGGGATCATGCATTCAGTGCGAGTAAAGTGACTTGCCGTAGCGAGACGAGAACAAGGTATTGGGATACCGGCGATCGAGTCTCGCAAGTAACGCATCGATTGACAAAGGGAATTGAATACATGATTAATTGAATCCTCGACATCGTGGTTCATCCGATGAGATCATCGAGGAGTATGTAGGAGCCAACATGGGTATCCAGATCCCGCTGTTGGTTATTGACCGGAGAGCCGTCTCGGTCATGTCGCATGTCTCCCGAACCCATAGGGTCTACACTTAAGGTTCGGTGGCGCTAGGGTTGTATGAATATGAGTATGCAGCAAACCGAATGTTGTTGAGTCCGGATGAGATCCGGACGTCACGAGGAGCTCGGAATGGTCCGGAGGTAAAGAATTATATATAGGAAGTGCTATTTCGCCATCAAGAGAATTTTGGGGTTACAAGATTGTCAGGGACCACCGGAAGGGTCCCGAGGTCCACGGGTGGGGCCACCTATCCGGAGGGCCCGTGGGCTGAAGTGGGAGGAACCAGCCTGGTGGGCTGGTGCACCCCCCACTTGGGCCCCCCTGCGCCTAGGGTTGGAAACCCTAGGGTGGGGGGCCCACTTGCCTTGGGGGCAAGCCTCCCCCCTTGGCCGCCGCCCCCCTTGGGAGATTAGATCTCCAAGGGCCGCCCCCCCAGGGGGCCTATATAAAGGGGGGAGGGAGGGGGCAGCCGCACCCTTGCATCTTGGCGCCTCCCTCCCTGCTACACCTCTCCTCCTCCGTCACGTGCTTGGCGAAGCCTGCCGAGTGTTGCTTCTCCACCAACACCACGCCGTCGTCTTGCTGCTGGAGCCATCTTCCTAAACCTCTCCTTCCCCCTTGCTGGATCAAGAAGGAGGAGACGTCATCCGCTCCGTACGTGTGTTGAACGCGGAGGTGCCGTCCGTTCGGCACTCGGTCATCGGTGATTTGGATCACGGCGAGTACGACTCCATCATCCATGTTCTAGTGAACGCTTCCGCACGTGATCTACAAGCGGTATGTAGATGCAATCTCTCTCCCATGACTCGTTGCTTAGATGAACTCATAGATGGATCTTGGTGAAACCGTGGGAAAAATTTTAATTTTCTGCAACGTTCCCCAACAGTGGCATCATGAGCTAGGTCTATGCGTAGTTCTCTATTGCACGAGTAGAACATAATTTTGTTGTGGGCATAGATCTTGTCAACTTGCTTGCCGCCACTAGTCTTTTCTTGCTTCAGCGGTATTGTGGGATGAAGCGGCCCGGACCGACCTTACACGTACGCTTACGTGAGGCAGAGTTCCACCGGTGACATGCACTAGTTGCATAAGGTGGCTAGCGGGTGTCTGTCTCTCCTACTTTAGTTGGAGCGGATTAGATGAAAAGGGTCCTTATGAAGGGTAAATAGAAGTTGACAAAATCATGTTGTGGTTATTCATAGGTAAGTAAACGTTCTTGCTAGAACCCAATTGCAGCCACGTAAAAGATGCAACAACAATTAGAGGACGTCTAACTTGTTTTTGCAGCAATTGTCATGTGATGTGATATGGCGAGAAGTTGTGATGAATGATGAATGATATATTGTGATGTATGAGATCATGTTCTTGTAATAGGAATCACGACTTGTATGTCGATGAGTATGACAACCGGCAGGAGCCATAGGAGTTGTCTTAATTATTGTATGACCTGCGAGTCATTGATTCAACGCCATGCAAATTACTTTACTTTATTGCTAAACGTGTTAGCCATAGTAGTAGAAGTAATAGTTGGCGAGCAACTTCATGGAGACACGACGATGGAGATCATGATGATGGAAATCATGGTGTCATGCCGGTGACAAGATGATCATGGAGCCCCGAAGATGAAGATCAAAGGAGCTATATGATATTGGCCATTGTTGGGGAACGTTGCAGAAAATTAAAATTTTTCTACGGTTTCACCAAGATCTATCTATGAGTTCATCTAAGCAGCGAGTTACGAGAGAGTTTGCATCTACATACCACTTGTAGATCGAGTACGGAAGCGCTCGAGGAAGTGGTGATGATGAAGGCGTTCCCAACGTGATTCCGATCACCGATGACCAAGTGCTGAGCGGACAGCACCTCGCGTTCAACACACGTGCGGGGACGGCGTCTCCTTCGTCTTGATCCAGCAAGGAGGAAGGAGAGGTTGAGAAGACCACTCCAATGGCAGCACGACGGCGTGATGCGGATGGAGTGTTGATCTCCGGCGAGGCTTCGCCAAGCTCACGCGGAGGAGGAGAGGTGTTGGGAGGGAGGGCTGCGCCTTCAATGGTGTGTGCAGCCCTCCCTCCACCCCTCTATTTATAGGGGAAGGGAGGAGGGCGGCCCCTCTAGATGCATCTAGAGGGGGGCGGCCAGGGAGGGGCTTGCCCCCAAGCAAGGCGCCCCTTAGGGTTCCCCCTCAACCCTAGGCGCATGGGCCAAGGGAGGGGTGCGCCCAGCCCACAGGGGCTGGCTGCCTCCCACGCAGCCCAAAGTGGCCCCAAAGGGGTGGCCCCTCCGGTGGTCCTCAGGAACCTTCCGGTGGACCCTCCATAATCCGATATGACCGAAACTTTTCCGGTGTCCGTTTGATGACTTCCCATATATAATTCTTTACCTCCGGACCCTTCCGAACTCCTCGTGACGTCCGGGATCTCATCCGGACTCGAACAACATTCGTAATCACATACAAGTCTTCCTATTAACCCTAGCGCCACCGAACCTTAAGTGTGTAGACCCTACGGGTTCGGGAGACATGAACATGACCGGGACGCTCTCGGTCAATAACCAACAGCGGGATCTGGATACCCATGTTGGCTCCACATGCTCCTCGATGATGTCATCGGATGAACCACGATGTCTAGGGTTCAAGCAACCCGTATTCTATTCCCTTTGTCAAACGGTATGTTACGTGTCGAGACTCGATCGTCGGTATCCCAATACCTCGCTTAGTCTCTCGTTACGCAAGTCACTTTACTCATACCGTAATGCATGATCCCGTGACGGACACTTGATCACTTTGAGCTCATTATGATGATGCATTACCGAGTGGGCCCAGTGATACCTCTCCGTCATACGGAGTGACAAATCCTCGCCTCGATCCGTGTCAACCCAATGCAGACACTTTCGGAGATACCTGTAATGCACCTTTATAGTCACCCGTTATGTTGTGACGTTTGGTACACCCAAAGCATTCCTACGGTATCCGGAGTTACACGATCTCACGGTCTAAGGAAGAGATACTTGACATTGGAAAAGCTCTAGCAAAACGAACTACACGATCTTTGAGCTATGCTTAGGATTGTCTTGTCCATCACGCCATTCTCCTAATGACGTGACCCGTTGTCAATGACATCCGATGTCCATAGTCAGAAACCATGACTATCTGTTGACCAACGAGCTAGTCTACTAGAGGCTTACTAGGGACGATTGTAGTCTATGTATTCACACGTGTATTACGATTTCCGGATAATACAGATTGTAGCATGAATAAAAGACAATTATCATGAACAAGGAAATATAATAATAATGCTTTTATTATTGCCTCTAGGGCATATTTCCAACAGTCTCCCACTTGCACTAGAGTCAATAATCTAGTTACATTGTGATGAATCGAACACCCATAGAGTTACGGTGTTGATCATGTTTTGCCCGAGAGAGAGGTTTAGTCAGCGGATCTGCGACATTCAGATCCGTGTGCACTTTACAAATTTCTATGTCTCCATCTTGAACATTTTCACGGATGGAGTTGAAGCGGCGCTTGATGTGCTGGTCTTCTTGTGAAACCAGGCTCCTTGGCAAGGGCAATAGCTCCGGTGTTGTCACAGAAGAGTTTGATCGGCCCGACGCATTGGGTATGACTCCTAGGTCGGTGATGAACTCCTTCACCCAAATTGCTTCATGCGCTGCCTCCGAGGCTGCCATGTATTCCGCTTCACATGTAGATCCCGCCACGACGCTTCGCTTGCAGCTGCACCAGCCATTGCTCCACCATTCAACATATACACGTATCCGGTTTGTGACTTAGAGTCATCGGATCGATTGTCGAAGCTAAGCGTCGGCGTAACCCGTTCTGACGAGCTCTTCGTCACCTCCATAAACGAAACATGTCCTTTGTCCTTTTCGGTACTTCAGGATATTCTTGACCGCTGTCCGGTGTTCCTTGCGGGATTACTTTGGTACCTTCCTACCAAACTTACGGCAAGGTTTACATCAGTGCAGTACACAGCATGGCATACATAATAGATCCTATGGCTGAGGCATAGGGTATGACACTCATCTCTTCTTTATCTTTTGCCGTGGTCGGGCATTGAGCTGAGCTCAATCTCACACCTTGCAATCTGAGCAAGAACCCTTCTTGGACTGATCCATTTTGAACTTCTTCAAAATCTTATCAAGGTATGTGCTTTGTGAAAGACCTATGAGGCGTCTCGATCTATCTCTATAGATCTTGATGCCTAATATATAAGCAGCTTCTCCAAGGTCCTTCATTGAAAAACACTTATTCAAGTAGGCCTTAATGCTGTCCAAGAATTCTATATCATTTCCCATCAAAAGTATGTCATCTACATATAGTATGAGAAATGCTCTGAGCTCCCACTCACTTTCTTGTAAACGCAGCTTCTCCATAAGTCTGCATAAACTAAACGCTTTGATCATTTCATCAAAGCGAATGTTCCAACTCCGAGATGCTTGCACCAGTCCATAAATGGATCGTTGGAGCTTGCATACTTTGTCGACATTCTTAGGATCAACAAAACCCTTCGGCTGCATCATATCAGCTCTTCCTTAAGATATCCGTTAAGGAACGCTGTTTTGGCGTCCATCTGCCATATCTCATAATCATAGTATCGGCAATTGCTAACATGATTCGGACGGACTTAAGCTTCGCTACGGAGAGAAAGTCTCATCGTAGTCAATCCCTTGAACTTGCCGATAACCCTTAGCGACAAGTCGAGCTTTATAGATGGCGACATTACCATCGCGTCCGTCTTCTTCTTAAAGATCCATTTGTTTTCTATCGCTCGCCGATCATTGGGCAAGTCGGTCAAAGTCCACACTTTGTTTTCATACATGAATTCTATCTCGATTTCATGGCTTCTAGCCATTTGTTGGAATCTGGGCCCGCCATCGCTTCTTCATAGTTCGAAGGTTCACCGTTGTCTAACAACATGATTTCCGGGACAGGGTTGCGTACCACTGCAGTGCGGAGCGTGTCCTTGTGGACCTCGAGGTTCAGAGCAACTTGATTCAAGTACCTTGATCATCATCATTAATTTCCTCTTGGTTGGTGTAGGCATCACAGAACACTTTCTGAGCTGCACTACTATCCTGTTCAAGAGGTAGTACTTCATCGAGTTCTACTTTCCTCCCACTTACTTCTTTCGGGAGAAACTCTTTTTCCAGAAAGGTTCCGTTCTTGGCAACAAAGATCTTGCCCTCGGATCTTAAGTAGAAGGTATACCCAATGGTTTCTTTAGGGTATCCTATGAAGGCGCATTTTCCGACTTGGGTTCGAGCTTTTCAGGTTGAAGTTTCTTGACATAAGCATCGCATCCCCAAACTTTTAGAAACGATAGCTTAGGTTTCTTCCCAAACCATAATTCATACGGTGTCGTCTCAACGGACTTAGGCGGTGCCCTATTTAAAGTGAATATAGCTGTCTCTAGGCGTATCCCCAAAATGATAGCGGTAAATCGGTAAGAGACATCATAGACCGCACCATATCCAATAGAGTGCGATTACGATGTTCGGACACACCATTCTGTTGAGGTGTTCAGCGGCGTTAGTTGTGAAACGATTCCACATTTTCTTAAGTGTGTACCAAATTCGTGACTTAAATATTCTCCTCCACGATCGATCGTAAGAATTTTATCTTTCGGTCACGTTGATTCTCTACTTCATTCTGAAATTCCTTGAACTTTTCAAAGGTCTCAGACTTGTGTTTCATCAAGTAGACATACCCATATCTACTCAAGTCATCTGTGAGAGTGAGAACATAACGATATCCTCCATGAGCCTCAACGCTCATTGGACCGCACACATCGGTATGTATGATTTCCAACAAGTTGGTTGCTCGCTCCATTGTTCCGGAGAACGGAGTCTTGGTCATCTTGCCCATGAGGCATGGTTCGCATGTGTCAAATGATTCATAATCTAAAGACTCCAAAAGTCCATCAAGCATGGAGCTTCTTCATGCGCTTGACACCAATGTGACCAAGGCGGCGATGCCACAAGTATGTGGGACTATCGTTATCAACTTTACATCTTTTGGTATTCACGCTATAAACATGTGTAATACTACGCCGAGATTCATTAAGAATAAACCATTGACCATCGGAGCATGCCATAAAACATATCTCTCATATAAATAGAACAACCATTATTCTCGGATTTAAATGAGTAGCCATCTCGTATTAAACGAGATCCGGATACAATATTCATGCTCAAACTTGGCACCAAATAACAATTATTAAGGTTCATAACTAATCCCGTAGGTAAATGAAGAGGTAGCGTGCCGACGGCGATCACATCGACTCTGGAACCATTCCCGACGCGATCGTCACCTCGTCCTTTGCCGATCTCCGCTTATTCCGCAGCTCCTGCTGTGAGTTACAAATATGAGCAACGGCACGGTATCAAATACCCGGGAGTTACTACGAGTCTTGGTAAAGTACACATCAATTACATGTATATCAAATATACCTTTGGTGTTGCGGCCTTCTTGTCCGCTAAGTATTTGGGGCAGTTCCGCTTCGATGACCCTCCTTGCAATAAAAGCACTCAGTCTCGGGTTTGGGTCCATTCTTTGACTTCTTCCCGGCAACTTGCTTGCGGGCGCGGCAACCTCCTTGCCGTCCTTCTTGAAGTTCTTCTTGCCCTTGCCCTTCTTGAACTTAGTGGTCTTATTGACCATCAACACTTGATGTTCTTTCTTGATTTCAACCTCGGTGACTTGACATAGAGAACACTTCAGAATGGTCTTTACCATCCCCGCATGTTGTAGTTCATCACAAAGCTCTTGTAGCTTGGTGGGAGCGGCTGGAGGATTCTGTCAATGACCGCCTCATCGGGGAGGTTAATATTCATTTGGGTCATACGGTTGTGCAACCTGGACATCTTGAGAATGTGCTCCTTGTGTAACTGTTTTCCTCCATCTTACAACTATAGAACTTGTCGGAGATGTCATATCTCTCGACCGGGTGTGAGCTTGGAAAACAAGTTTCAGCTCCTCGAACATCTCATATGCTCCGTGATGCTCAAAGCGCTTTTGGAGCCCGGTTCTAAGTCTGTAAAGCATGCCGCATTGAGCGAGGGAGTAATCATCAAGACGAGACTGCCAAGCATTCATAATGTCTTGGTTCTCAGGGACGGGGCGTCACCTAGCGGTCCTTCTAGGACATATTGTTTCTGGCAGCTATGAGGATGATCCTCAAGTTAGGACCCAGTCCAGTATAGTTCTTTGCCGTCATCTTTCAACTTTGTTTTCTCTAGGAACGCGTTGAAGTTCAAGTTGACATGAGCTGTAGCGACCTGACCCAAAATCGGTCAAATCTACGTATGCATACCATCCCAAGATCATCTTTGGTACTCACAAGTACATCGATAAAGTAATCAAAGTTCAATCACACCTGAATATTATTAATCGATTCTCATATAGAGTCTTTATTACAAGGGAATAAATTCGGCTCAAGGCCAACTCATGAGAAATAAACTAAAATGCTGCGGAAGCGTCGAAGGTAAGCGAGTCCATCCGACTCCAAGGGCAATCGCCAAGCGCGAGCGTAGCCTCACTCCGATCGGAATATATCTACGCAACATAATACGTTGCAGCCATGTAGAATCAGCTTTTGGAATAAGTGGCAAGTTATGAGGAACAACAATAATAAAATTACTAACTCTATATGCATATTTGGCTGTGGAGCTCTAAGTTTCATCATTTTGCGTAAAGCCAATTTTATCCTACTACAATGGACTTATTTGCAAATTACTACAAATTGTTGGTAGTTATTGAGATGGTTCCGCCAACCAATATCTCGTTCCCAAATTATTATTAAGTCATAAACCCATCAAATTAATTCATTAGAGTTAAGTGTTGAGATATCCGAATACTTCCAAGGTCTAGATGCTCAAATGTCCGTAACCGGGGACACGGCTAATCGATTAGGTTATAACACTCTGCAGAGGTTTGCGACTTTCCCGCAAGAATCATTCCCTCCTTTAAAGTCTTAGCACTTCATGGTGTTTGAAGGCGGACGAATAAACAGGGTCTTCCAAAGAGTTCTTACGCCACCGCCGTACCCATCCAACCCTACCGTTCGTCTACTTCTCGTAGTACCGTCCAGCCAGACTTCACTACAAGGGTCAACCCAGCGAGCCCATAATGGCTTGCGGCTGCTGAGTAAGCTTCGGTCATGGGGCATCCATCCTTCTCTTCGTGGCTGGGTGAAGCTTTCCGCAGGATGTCATGGCGCTTCTCCATGCATCCCGCCACCACTGGGTGCTCCAGGTGCCCGTCAACAAATCCTCCACCCAAAGTAGTGATTTTCAAGTCCATCTTGATCATTGTAGTCCATGGGGTCATCATCATCATCATTGACTCTCACATCTTACTTATGAATTTCACTCATCCCAAATCCGTCTCTGAGCATAGCAAAATAAATACTACGTCCGGGGCCATGGTAACAAGGGATTGGTTCATCCTACCACATGATACTACTCAAGTTTAATGACTTCAAGATTATCACTACTGCATGCAATGGTGGGGTGGTGACAACTACTAATGCACAAAAACATAGGTATAGAAATAACATGATCAAAACTTGCCTTCTTGATGATCCTCGTAAGCTAAAGAGTCGTAGTAGCAAGCTTCGCACTCCGGGAACTCTACCGTGACAAACAATAACATAATAAGCACAAAGCAAAAGGATCACACAGGATAACAAAGATAACATAACACAACCAAACAATCAAAACCAAATCAAAAGGAAAACTCAAAGAAATCAAATTCAAAGTTTTTCCTATTCCAAACAATAACAAAAATAGTTTTTTTTTATATAACAAAAATTCCTTAATATAACCTAATCATGGTTTTAGGTTAACTTAACAGAAAAGGATTAACTAAGTAATTAGGAGCAAAAAGAATTAATTAAAAAGCTATTATAAAACTCATTTTAGGCCTAATCCAATTTCTATTAAGAAAATTAATTTAAAACTTTTATTAATTATAAATAAAAGTTCATCTAATGGAATGACAGAAACTAACCTAGAATAACTAATCACAAGTTAAAAATAAATTAATTTACTAATTAATTAATTAGGAAAACAGGAACTAATCAATTAATTAGGATTAATAGGTTTCTGCCTAGAATTAATTATTTATTAATCCTAAAATACCAAAGTTAAGTTCTAGGGTTTGGCAATATCAAAATAAAGTGATTGCAAAAAGAATCATGCAAAAATAATTTTTCTAACTAAAACTATAGCAGATTTGCTATTCTGACTAAAATAATATTAAAGCATTTTTAATTATTTTTAACATAGCTAAATATATGTTTTTCAGAAACTACATAAAATTTGCAATCCAACAAAAAAAGAATCACTAAAAAATATTAAACAGAACAAAAGATACACATTTTTGAAATTTGAAACAAATCGGCTAAAACAGAAAATCAAAATAAAAAGAAAAAGCCCAATGGGCCTAAACTATGCACTAGGCGTCAGATAGACTAAGTGGGCCTAGGGTTTAACTAACAGAACCGGCCTAACTAAAATAAACCTAACTAATAAAAATAAACCGCTCGGCCGGCCGGTTTTCTAATAAAAACGTACCCCTTCGGGGGTTCTAATCGTGGCCACACGATTGGGATCGGACGGTGGAGGGGTTTGCCGGGGACTCACCGGACTCCGGCGACGTCGGCGGCGGCGGCGAGAGTGCTCCGGGGCTTGAGGCCGGGCGAGCTTGGCGAGGCGTCGGGAGATCTTGGGAGCTCGGGAGGTTGGTGGAGTTGGGGTGGGTCGGGGTGCACCAGAGCGGCGACGGCGAGGGTTTTGGCGGCGGAGGTGAGCTCGGTGCTCGGCGTGCCGGAGAGAGAGGAGAGGGGCTCGGCGTGGCTAAGGGGGAATGGGGTGCGGGGGCTTGGCTTATATAGCGGGGCCTCGGTGGGGGCGGAAGGGCATCGGGGTGTCGGGATCCGGATCCTTCGGGATCCGGTGGATCTCCCATGAGGTTCGTTCGTGGGCGAGGGGAAGACGACGGGTGGGGGCCACGGGTCGGTGAGGAGAGAGGGGAAGGTTGGGCGGTCGACCGGATCCTAGGGATTGAGGCGGGGAGGCTTGGCTGTCGGTGGCTGGCTGTGGCCTAGTGGGCGATGGTGGGCACTGGTCTTGTGAGGTGGCCGAGGGCGGTCTTGGCTGGGCACAGGTGGCTGGTGGCGCCTGAAAGTTTTTCCTTTATTTTTTTTTAAAACCAAAACAAAATAGAACCTAAACTAATAATATTTTATATAGGGTATATATATACCAAAATGATCAGGGAATATTCCCTTTCATTTGAACATTTTCCAAAGCCAAAATCAAACTTTATGAAAATCCATTTTTTCAAATTCAAATAAAATTTCAGATTTGAATCCAATTCTTTTGGCATTGTTTCCTCTGATATTTTTGGAGTGTCATGTTTGCTCCTCTCATACTTTTGATCAAGTATTTATCGGGCTTGGTTTTGAATGGTTTCCCACATGCCAAAGTTTGGAATTTCAAATTTCAAATTCAAAACTCTCTGAAACTTCAAATGGTATTCAAATTCAAACAGGATGCATAGGATGCTTATCTATAATTGTAAAACATTCCAAATAGGAAAATTTGGGATGTTACAAACCTACCACCTTAAGATGAATCTAGCCCTCGAGATTGGGTTAACTAACAAATAGGTGCGGATGGTCTCGACGAAGATCTTCTTGGCGTTCCTGTGTGGCTTCTTCCTCGATGTGGTGACTCCACAAGCACCTTGCAAAACTTGATGACTTTGCTGCGGGTGACTCTGCTTGCAGTCTCGAGAATTTTGCGGGTTTCTCCTTGTAAGTCAAATCACATCAAGCTGTATGGCCTCTAGGGGCCTTGTGTCTCTCAACGGAACATCGGCCATGTCGGCATGGCACTTCTTCAAGCGAGAAGCGTGGAAAACATCATGAACTCCGGACAATCCTTCCGCAATTCCAACTTGTATGCAACTTCTCCACGACGTTCGAGGATTTTGTAGGGCCAATGAATCGGGTGCTAACTTTCCTTGACTCCAAACCTCTTGATTCCACGAAGTGAGATACACGAAGATATGCTCGGTCTCCCACTTCGTAAGTCACCTCCTTGCGCTTCTTGTCGGCATAACTCTTACATCGTGGATTGTGCTATCTTGAGCCGGTCTCGAATTAGCTTGACTTTCTCTTCGAATCCTTGATAAGATCGGAACGAAAAGTGATCGATCTCAACGCTATCCACAACAATGGTGTTCGCACCTCCTTCCGTATAGAGCTTGAAAGGGCCATCTTCAAACCGGATTGATAATCTGTTGTTGTATGAGAACTCTGCGAGGGCAAATTATCATCCCAGCTAGACCCATAGTCTAGCACACAAGCTCTCAACATGTCCTCCGAATCTGATTTACTCTCTCCGTCATCCATCTGTCTGCGGATGGAAGGTATCTTGAATTCCAGCCTCGTACCCAAAGTTTCATGCAATTGCTTCCAAAACTTTGAGGTAAACTGCGTTCCTCTATCGACACGATTTTCCTCGGAACTCCATGCAGACATCGATCCTGGTCATGTATATCTTGGCCAACTTGGCACTGGTATAGGTAGTCTTCACGGTATGAAGTGAGTTACCTTAGTCAAGCGATCAACTACTACCGGATAGAATCATAACCTGAGCGGGTCTGGGTAATCCTGTGATGAAATCCATACCAAGTTTCTCCCATTTCCAATCGGGAATCGGCAAAGGTTGAAGTAACCTGCTGGCTTCGATGTTCGCCTTTACGTTGGCAAACATCACATCTGCTACGTACTCGGCAATGTCCTTCTTCATACCGGTCCACGAAACTTTGCTTCAAATCCGGTACATCTTGGTGTTGCGGGGTGAATCGAGTCTGGTGAATCATGTGCCTCTGTAGAATTAGCTTCTGAGCTCGGGATCATTGGGCACATAATCGATCCTCAAACCATATAGTTCCATGTTCATCCTTTCGAATCCTTTAGCTTTTCCATCCTCCATCTTTTGCTTAATCTCATCGATTTCCTTGTCCGACTTACGGGCTTCACGAATCCTTTCGGTCAAGGTGGACTGAACTTCGTGGTTGCAACAAATCCTTTGGAACTATCTCCGATCGGAGATCTCGAGGTCATCAACCAACTCCAGGGTAATCCTCCTGCTGTAAGAGTGTTCACATAACTCTTACGGCTCAAAGCATCTGCTACAACATTGGCTTTACCCGGGTGGTAATGTAGCCTCATGTCATAGTCCTTTATCAATTCTAGCCATCTCCTCTGCCTGAGGTTCAATTCCTTCTGCGTGAAGATATATTTCAAACTCTTGTGATCCGTATAGACATCACAACGATTTCCAATGAGGAAATGTCTCCAGGTTTTGAGTGCATGCACTACAGCTGCTAACTCCAAATCATGTGTGGCATAATTCATCTCATGAGGCCGTAGCTGTCTGGAGGCATAAGCTACAACCTTACCTTCCTGCATCAATACTCCTCCGAGTCCTTGGCGAGAAGCGTCTAATAGACCTGGTATTCCTTATGTATGTCCGCAATATCAACTTTGGAGCTGTGACCAACCGTTTCTTCAACTCCTGAAAACTGGCTTCACATTCCTCGGTCCAAACATACTTGGCTTCCTTCTTCAACAGCTCGGTCATGGGCTTGGCAATCTTCGAGAAGTTCTCAATGAACCTCCGATAGTATCCTGCAAGTCCGAGAAAAGCTGCGGATCTCCTTGGTCGAGGTGGGTGATCGCCAATCGGTGATGATTCAACCTTGGCGGGATCAACTGCTATTCCTTCTCCTGAAATAACATGTCCGAGGAATCCAACTTCCTTCAACCAAAATTCACATTTGCTGAATTTGGCATACAATGATGTTCTCGAAGTTTCTCGAGAACTAGGCGCAAATGTTCCTTATGCTCTTCCTCGCTCTTGGAGAATATCAATATGTCATCGATGAACACCACGACAAACTTGTCCAAGTACTCCATGAACACCTTATTCATCAAATTCATGAAGTATGCAGGAGCATTAGTCAATCAAATGACATGACGGTATACTCGTATAAACCATACCAGTGGTGAATGCTGTTTTGGGTATATCCTTCTCACGAATTTTCAAGCGGGTGATACCACGATCGAAGATCGATCTTAGAGAATACCTTGGCTCCAACAAGCTGATCAAACAAGTCATTGATCATGGGCAGAGGGTACTTGTTCTTGATGGTTACCTCGTTCAATGCACGATAATCCACAACCATCCTCAAGCTTCCATCCTTCTTCTCTACCAAAAGAACTGGGGCTCCCCAAGGTGATGAGCTTGGGCGAATATATCCTTTCTCCAATAACTCATTTATTTGTTCCTTGATCTCTTTCAACTCATTCGGTGGCATCCGATAAGGTCTCTTGGATATTGGGGCTGTGCCGCAATAACTCGATCGAAACTCAATGTCTCGTCCGGTGGCATTCTGGTAATTCCTCAAGGGAACACATCGGAAATTCTTGCACTCTGGGCACTTCCTCTGAACAACTCCGTGAGGGAATGCACTGATTCTTCATCCGGCTGTGCTGGCTACATACTTGATCCTCTTACGCTCCGGGGTGGTGAGCAGAATAGACTTCTTGCACGATCAATGTTCCTTCATACTTTGACAACCAATCCATGCCTAGGATTACATCCAAGGTCTGTGTTTCCAACACTATGAGTTCTACGGAAATTTGTGGTTCCCGATGTTGAGGTTTTGAGGACAGCTTAAACTCGCCATCATTTCTCCTCTGCTGAACCGACGCGGAGGGGCTTCTAAGGGTTCTAGTCGTAATCCATACTTATCCACAACTACCCTTGATATGAATGAATCGTTGCACCGAATCAAAGCAGAACCAAAACTGAGCGTGAATTCAATAAAACTTACCAACCACGAGGTGCGGCTGATCATAGGCGTTCTCCACGTCGATGTGATTCACTTGAGCACGAGGGAAGGATTGGGCTTCTTATTTGAGCCTCCATTGCCATTCCGTTCTCTCCGCTTGGCCTCCGGGCGATCGGTGGCGTAGTGCCTGTCTTCCGGCACTTGAAGCGGTGATGTGGCTCAGATCCTTGGGCCGGGCAGAACGGTGCTGATTGCCATTACCATTGCCATTGCCATTGCCATGGCCCGACTTGTTGTCTGGCTGCGGTTGTTTCCATTTCCACCATGGTTATGGCCTCCATGGTTATGGTGGATGTGCCCTCCGAGTACGGTGCATAGCGGGCTTCTGCTGAGCTCTGAATTGTGCTTCCCCGGCTGTACTTCCTCTTGCGGCTCTCTATCTGCTGCTGCTTGCCTTCGAGAATGGTGGCCTTGTCTACCAGCTCCCGGTAGTTGTTGAAAATATACAATAAGCTGCATGCTCAATTCATCATTGAGTCCCTCCAGAACTTCTCTGCTTGGCGGCATCGGTGGCCACATCATCGAGGGCATAGCGGGCAAGTTTGCTGAATTCCTCCACGTCTTGTGCCACAAGACGATTCCCTGGCGCAAGTTTGAACTCACGCTTCTTGGACTCATGGCTCCAGATGAGACATGAGCGGTCTGAAAACTGCTGGAATTGATCCCAAGTGATGCCACCCAAAGGAAAAGTGGCGGTGTAATTCTCCCACCAAGAAGCTGCAGGTCCATCCAGTTGATGCGCTGCAAAGCGCACCTTCTCAAACATCGGTGCATCCAACGGTGACTAGCTCTCTTCCAATCTTGCGGAGCGTTCGTCACCACAATCGGCTCGGTGCTACTAGAGAACAACTGGCGGATTCAACCTCGTAAATCGAGTCAAGTTGTCCACGGTGGGTGGTGGTGGCGGTGGATTGTTGGCGGGTTGTTACGATTACGAATCGGGAGCTGCATCGATGCATTCTCTGCTTTGGAGCAGCTGGGTGAGCTCCGGCGGGAAACCAGTGTCACGTCTCGGAGGCATCTGGTGTTTTGGAGTGGATGAGAAAATTAGAATAGAACAAGGGTCTATGAGAAATAACACTACCCATATGAATGCACAATCATAACACACCAATCATTTATTCATTCCACTCAAACATGGTTCAAACTCGATTACAAAGCTCATGACTAAACGAAGGAAAACATCGGCCTAACTGATCGACGAAAGGAAATAAAAGATAACATGGTGGTCGACTAAAAAGTCTGCATCAGTGGCGCCTCCTCTTGGGGTTTCCTTCAGTGGTACTCCCCTCGAAATCCTGATCATTGCTTACGAGGGGTGCTTCATCTCCACTCGGGTAAAGGTCCTCTCCCAAGTCCATCTTCTCCTCAATCGCGGCAAGCTTCATCTTCAGGTCGTCGACTATCTCCATGAAGTCTGTGATTTCTTCCTCATGGCCAAGGAAGTCTGCATGAGCCTTCTCCTCCGATTCGATTCGCGGAACAAAAGCTTCAGTGTGTCTTGAGTTCTGGCGAGCTGAATCTCCGTGTCCCGAGAAGACACTCCAAGTCTGAATGTACGAGAGGTGGAATCGTCCTCGATGGTGCGGATGATATCTCCATTCCTTGCCTGCGAGAAACCATGGCGAGTCCGAGTGATCGAGCTCAGTCCTGTACTCCTCTCGGAGATGTCCAAGTGCTCGGTAGATCGCCACGTCTCTTCCGATGATCCAGTTGAACTCGGTGAACTCAAAGTTGATAGGCTCCGTCGTCCTCCAAAGGTCCTCCACAGGATATGCACCTCAATCAGAAGCGGGTGTCCGTCGGAAGTGCATTAGTGGGTTTCCCGGTGATCGAGGGCGAGCAATCTTCAGCAGCTTCACCATCTGGACCAGCTTCCTTCGAAGGGCATCGTCTCATCGGGTGGCAGAACTCCGGTAGCAAAGCTGGGGTGAACTCGACGGCCATCTAGAATGTTGCAAAGGAGAGAAGAGTCGAATAGATCGGGGAAGAATTATAGAATGAAAGAGGGTTCAAAGTAAATGGTCTCGCTTATGGCTTTCCGATCCTAGGGGTTACGATCCTACGGTCGGCGTGTGCTCGATACCATCTCAGAGCGACCTGACCCAAAATCGGTCAAATCTACGTATGCATACCATCCCAAGATCATCTTTGGTACTCACAATACATCGATAAAGTAATCAAAGTTCAATCACACCTGAATATCATTAATCGATTCTCATATAGAGTCTTTATTACAAGGGAATAAATTGGCTCAAGGCCAACTCATGAGAAATAAACTAAAATGCTGCTGAGCGTCGAAGGTAAGCGAGTCCATCCGACTCCAAAGGGCAATCGCCAAGCGCGAGCGTAGCCTCACTCTGATCGAATATATCTACGCAACATAATACGTTGCAGCCATGTAGGTCAGCTTTTGGAATAAGTGGCAAGTTATGAAGAACAACAATAATAAAATTACTAACTCTATATGCATATTTGGTGTGGAGCTCTAAGTTTCATCATTTTGCGTAAAGCCAATTTTATCCTACTACTGTGGACTTATTTGCAAATTACTACAAATTGTTGGTAGTTATTGAGATGGTTCCGCCAACCAATATCTCGTTCCCAAATTATTATTAAGTCATAAACCCATCAAATTAATTCATTAGAGTTAAGTGTTGAGATATCCGAATACTTCCAAGGTCCAGATGCTCAAATGTCCGTAATCGGGACACGGCTAATCGATTAGGTTATAACACTCTGCGAGGTTTATGACTTTCCCGCAAGAATCATTCCCTCCTTTAAAGTCTTCGCACTTCATGGTGTTTGAAGGCGGGACTAATAAACAGGTCTTCCAAAGAGTTCTTCCGGCCCTTTGCGGTACCCATCCAACCCTACCGTTCGTCTACTTCTCGTAGTACCGCCCAGCCGACTTCACTACAAGGGTCAACCCAGCAGAGCCCATAATGGCTTGCGGCTGCATGTAAGCTTCGGTCATGGGGCATCCATCCTTCTCTTCGTGGCTGGGTGAAGCTTTCCGCAGAGGATGTCATGGCGCTTCTCCATGCATCCCGCCACCACTGGTGCTCCAGGTGCCCGTCAACAAATCCTCCACCCGGTAGTGATTTTCGAAGTCCATCTTGATCATTGTAGTCCATGGGGTCATCATCATCATCATTGACTCTCACATCTTACTTATGAATTTCACTCATCCCAAATCCGTCTCTGAGCATAGCAAAATAAATACTACGTCCCGGGGCCATGGTAACAAGGGGATTGGTTCATCCTACCACATGATACTACTCAAGTTTAATGACTTCAAGATTATCACTACTGCATGCAATGGTGGGGTGGTGACAACTACTAATGCACAAAAAACATAGGTATAGAAATAACATGATCAAAACTTGCCTTGCTGATGATCCTCGTAAGCTAAAGAGTCGTAGTAGCAAGCTTCGCACTCCGGGAACTCTACCGTGACAAACAATAACATAATAAGCACAAAGCAAAAGGATCACACAGGATAACAAAGATAACATAACACAACCAAACAATCAAAACCAAATCAAAAGGAAAACTCAAAGAAATCAAATTCAAAGTTTTTCCCTATTCCAAACAATAACAAAAATAGTTTTTTTTTATATAACAAAAATTCCTTAATATAACCTAATCATGGTTTTAGGTTAACTTAACAGAAAAGGATTAACTAAGTAATTAGGAGCAAAAAGAATTAATTAAAAAGCTATTATAAAACTCATTTTAGGCCTAATCCAATTTCTATTAAGAAAATTAATTTAAAACTTTTATTAATTATAAATAAAAGTTCATCTAATGGAATGACAGAAACTAACCTAGAATAACTAATCACAAGTTAAAAATAAATTAATTTACTAATTAATTAATTAGGAAAACAGAACTAATCAATTAATTAGGATTAATAGGTTTCTGCCTAGAATTAATTATTTATTAATCCTAAAATACCAAAGTTAATTTCTAGGGTTTGGCAATATCAAAATAAAGTGATTGCAAAAGAATCATGCAAAATAATTTTTCTAACTAAAACTATAGCAGATTTGCTATTCTGACTAAAATAATATTAAAGCATTTTTAATTATTTTAACATAGCTAAATATATGTTTTTCAGAAACTACATAAAATTTGCAATCCAACAAAAAAGAATCACTAAAAATATTAAACAGAACAAAAGATACACATTTTGAAATTTGAAACAAATCGGCTAAAACAGAAAATCAAAATAAAAAGAAAAAGCCCAATGGGCCTAAACTATGCACTAGGCGTCCGATAGACTAAGTGGGCCTAGGGTTTAACTAACAGAACCGGCCTAACTAAAATAAACCTAACTAATAAAATAAACCGCACCGTGCCGGCCGGTTTTCTAATAAAAACGTACCCCTTCGGGGGTTCTAATCGTGGCCACACGATTGGGATCGGACAGTGGAGGGTTTGCGGGACTCACGGACTCGGCGGCGTCGGGCGGCGGCGAGAGTGCTCGGGGCTTCAAGCGTCGGCGAGCTTGGCGAGACGTCGGGAGATCTTGGGAGCTCGGGGAGGTTCGGTGGAGTTGGGGTGGGTCGGGGTGCACCAGAGGCGACGGCGAGGTTTTGGCGGAGGTGAGCTCGGTGCTCGGCGTGCCGGAGAGAGAGGGAGTGGGGCTCGGCGTGGCTAAGGGGGGAATGGGGTGCGGGGGCTTGGCTTATATAGCTGGGGCCTCGGTGAGGCGGAAGGGCATCGGGGGTGTCGGGATCCGGATCCTTGGGATCCGGTGGATCTCCAGCGAGGTTCGTTCGTGGGCGAGGGGAAGACGACGGGTGGGGGCCACGGGTCGATGAGGAGAGAGGGAAGGTTGGGCGGTCGACCGGATCCTAGGGATTCGGGCGGGGGAGGCGCGTTTGTCGGGCCGGGTGGCACTGTGGCCTAGTGGGCGAGTGGTGGGCTGGTCTTGCTGGGTGGCCGAGAGGCGTGTGTCTTGGCTGGGCACTGGGTGGCTGGGTGGCGCTCGAAAGTTTTTCCTTTATTTTTTTTTTAAAACCAAAACAAAAATAGAACCTAAACTAATAATATTTTATATAGGGTATATATATACCAAAATGATCAGGGGAATATTCCCTTTCATTTGAACATTTTTCCAAAGCCAAAATCCAAACTTTATGAAAATCCATTTTTTTCAAATTCAAATAAAATTTCAGATTTGAATCCAATTCTTTTGGCATTGTTTCCTCTGATATTTTTGGAGTGTCATGTTTGCTCCTCTCATACTTTTGATCAAGTATTTATCAGGCTTGGTTTTTGAATGGTTTCCCACATGCCAAAGTTTGGAATTTCAAATTTCAAATTCAAAACTCTCTGAAACTTCAAATGGTATTCAAATTCAAACAGGATGCATAGGATGCTTATCTATAATTGTAAAACATTACAAATAGGAAAATTTGGGATGTTACATGAGCGTTGGCCATTTGATCTACAAGACATATCATTCAAAAGTTTTAGACTAAGTTCATGATAATTAAGTTCATCTAATCAAATTATTTAAATGAACTCCCACTCAGATTAGACATCCCTCTAGTCATCTAAGTGTTACACGATCCGAGTCGACTAGGCCGTGTCCGATCATCACGTGAGACGGACTAGTCATCATCGGTGAACATTCTCATGTTGATCGTATCTTCTATACGACTCGTGTTCGACCTTTCGGTCTCCGTGTTCGAGGCCATGTCTGTACATGCTAGGCTCGTCAAGTAAACCCTAAGTGTTTTCGGCGTGTGTAAATCTGTCTTACACCCGTTGTATGTGAGCGTAAGAATCCATCACACCCGATCATCACGTGGTGCTTAGAAGCGACGAACTTTATAGCGGTGCACGATTAGGGAAACACTTCTTGAAATTGTTGTAAGGATCATCTTATTTACTACCGTCGTTCTAAGTAAACAAGATGTATTAACATAATAAACATCACATGCAATTATATAGTAGTGACATGATATGGCCAATATCATAAAGCTCCATTGATCTCCATCTTCGAGGCTCCATGATCATCTTGTCACCGGCATGACACCATGATCTCCATCATCATGATCTACATCATTGTGCCTCCATGAAGTTGTCACGCCAACGACTACTTCTACTTCTATGGCTAACGCGTTTAGCAATAAAGTAAAGTAAGTTACATGGCGTTCTTCAATGACACGCAGGTCATACAAAATAAAGACAACTCCTATGGCTCCTGCGGTTGTCATACTCATCGACATGCAAGTCGTGATTCCTATTACAAGAACATGATCTCATACATCACAATATGTCATTCATCATTCATCACAACTTGGCCATATCACATCACATGACAATTGCTGCAAAAACAAGTTAGGCGTCCTCTAATTGTTGTTGCATCTTTACGTGGCTGCAATTGGGTTCTAGCAAGAACGTTTTCTTACCTACGAATAGCCACAACGTGATCTTGTCAACTTCTATTTACCCTTCATAAGGACCCTTTTCATCGAATCCGCTCCAACTAAAGTAGGAGAGCGGACACCCGCCAGCCACCTTATGCAACTAGTGCATGTTAATCGGTGGAACCGGTCTCACGTAAGTGTACGTGTAAGGTTGGTCCAGGCCGCTTCATCCCACAATACCGCGGAAGCAAGATAAGACTAGTAGCGGCAAGTAAATTGACAAGATCCACGCCCACAACTAAATTGTGTTCTACTCGTGCAATAGAGAACTACGATAGACCTAGATCATGATGCCTTGTTGGGGAGCGTTGCAGAAAATTAAAATTTTCTACGGTTTCACCAAGATCTATCTATGAGTTCATCTAAGCAACGAGTTACGAGAGAGTTTGCATCTACATACCACTTGTAGATCGATGCAGGCGTTCGAGGAAGTGGTGATGATGAAGGCGTTCCCAACGTGATTCCGATCACCGATGACCAAGTGCTGAACGGACAGCACCTCCGCGTTCAACACACGTGACGAGACGGCGGCGTCTCCTTCGTCTTGATCCAGCAAGGAGGAAGGAGAGGTTGAGGAAGACCACTCCAATGGCAGCACGACGGCGTGATGCAGATGGAGTGTTGATCTCCGGCGAGGGCCGCCAAGCTCACGCGGAGGAGGAGAGGTGTTGGGGAGGGGAAGGGCTGCGCCTTCAATGGTGTGTGCAGCCCTCCCCTCCACCCCTCTATTTATAGGGGAAGGGAGGAGGGCGGCCCCTCTAGATGCATCTAGAGGGGGGCGGCCCAGGGAGGGGCTTGCCCCCAAGCAAGGCGCCCCCTTAGGGTTCCCCCTCAACCCTAGGCGCATGGGCCAAGGGGAGGTGCGCCCAGCCCACCGGGGCTGGCTGCCTCCCACGCAGCCCAAAGTGGCCCCAAAGGGGTGGCCCCTCCGGTGGTCCTCCGGAACCTTTCGGTGGACCCTCCATAATCGATATGACCGAAACTTTTTCGGTGTCCGTTTGACGACTTCCCATATATAAATCTTTACCTCCGGACCCTTAGGAACTCCTCGTGACGTCCGGGATCTCATCCGGACTCGAACAACATTCGGTAATCACATACAAGTCTTCCTATTAACCCTAGCGCCACCGAACCTTAAGTGTGTAGACCCTACGGGTTCGAGAGACATGCGAACATGACCGGGACGCTCTCGGTCAATAACCAACAGCGGGATCTGGATACCCATGTTGGCTCCACATGCTCCTCGATGATGTCATCGGATGAACCACGATGTCTAGGGTTCAAGCAACCCGTATTCTATTCCCTTTGTCAAGCGGTATGTTACGTGCGAGACTCGATCGTCGGTATCCCAATACCTCGTTTAGTCTCGTTACGCAAGTCACTTTACTCGCATCGTAATGCATGATCCGAGACCGGACACTTGATCAATTTGAGCTCATTATGATGATGCATTACCGAGTGGGCCCAGTGATACCTCTCCGTCATACGGGTGACAAATCCCTGTCTCGATCCGTGTCAACCCAACAGACACTTTCGGAGATACACCGTAATGCACCTTTATAGTCACCCGATTCGTTGTGACGTTTGGTACACCAAAGCATTCCTACGGTATCCGGAGTTACACGATCTCACGGTCTAAGGAAGAGATACTTGACATTGGAAAAGCTCTAGCAAAACGAACTACACAATCTTTGAGCTATGCTTAGGATTGGGTCTTGTCCATCACGTCATTCTCCTAATTACGTGATCCCGTTGTCAATGACATCTGATGTCCATAGTCAGGAAACCATGACTATCTGTTGACCAACGAGCTAGTCTACTAGAGGCTTACTAGGGACGTATTGTAGTCTATGTATTCACACGTGTATTACGATTTCCGGATAATATAGTTGTAGCATGAATAAAAGACAATTATCATGAACAAGGAAATATAATAATAATGCTTTTATTATTGCCTCTAGGGCATATTTCCAACAGCCATATCATGTCACTACTTTATATAATTGCATGTGATGTTTATTATGTTTTGTGCATCTTGTTTACCTAGAACGACGGTAGTAAATAAGATGATCCCTTATAATAATTTCAAGAAAGTGTTCCCCCTAACTGTGCACCGTTGCTAAAGTTCGTCGTTTCGAAGCACCACGTGATGATCGGGTGTGATAGATCCTCATATTCACATACAACGGGTGTAAGACAGTTTTACACATGCATAAACACTTAGGGTTAACTTGACGAGCCTAGCATGTAAAGACATGGCCTCGGAACACAAGAGACCGAAAGGTCGAACATGAGTCGTATGGAAGATACGATCAACATAGAGATGTTCACCGACGATGACTAGTCTGTCTCACGTGATGATCGGACACGGCCTAGTCGACTCGGATCATGTAACACTTAGATGACTAGAGGGATGTCAAATCTAAGTGGGAGTTCATTAAATAATTTGATTAGATGAACTTAATTATCATGAACATTAGTCTAAAATCTTTGCAAAATGTCTTGTAGATCAAATGGCCAACGCTCATGTCACCATGAACTTCAACGCATTCCTAGAGAAAACCAAGCTGAAAGACGATGGCAGCAACTTGGGTCCGGAACCTGAGGATCATCCTCATAGCAGCCAAGAAACAATATGTCCTAGAAGCACCGCTAGGTGATGCACCATCGAAGAACCAAGACATTATGAATGCTTGGCAGTCTCGTCTTGATGATTACTCCCTCGTTCGGTGCGGCATGCTTTACAGCTTAGAACCGGGGCTCCAAAAGCGTTTTGAGCAACACGGAGCATATGAGATGTTCGAGGAGCTGAAAATGGTTTTCCAAGCTCATGCCCGGTCGAGAGATATGAAGTCTCCGACAAGTTCTATAGTTGTAAGATGGAGGAAAACAGTTACATCGGTGAGCACATACTCAAAATGTCGGGTTGCACAACCGCTTTGTCCCAGTGGACATTAACCTCCGGACGAGGCGGTCATTGACAGAATCCTTGATCGCTCCCACCAAGCTACAAGAGCTTTGTGATGAACTACAATATGCGGGGATGGTGAAGACCATTCGAAGTATTCTCAATCTTTGAAGTCAGCAGAGGTTGAAATCAAGAAAGAACATCAAGTGTTGATGGTCAATAAAACCACTAAGTTCAAAAAGGGCAAGGGTAAGAAGAACTTCAAGAAGGACGGCAAGGATGTTGCGCGCCCGTAAGCAAGTTACGGGAAGAAGTCAAAGAATGGACCCAAACCGAGACAGAGTGCTTTTATTGCAAAAGGAAGGGCCACTTGAAGCGGAACTGCCCCAAATACTTAGCGGACAAGAAGGCCGCAACACTAAAGGTATATTTGATATACATGTAATTGATGTGTACCTTACCAAGACTCGTAGTAACTCCTGGGTATTTGATACGGTGTCGTTGCTCATATTTGTAACTCACGGCAGGAGCTGCGGAATAAATGGAGGCTGGCGAAGGGCGAGGTGACGATCTTGGCGTCGGGAATGGTTCCAAGGTCGATGTGATCGCCGTCGGCACGCTACCTCTACATTTACCTCGGGATTAGTTTTAAACCTCAATAATTGTTATTTAGTGCCAAGTTTGAGCATGAACATTGTATCGGGATCTCGTTTAATGCGAGATGGCTACTCATTTAAATCCGAGAATAATGGTTGTTCTATTTATATGAGAGATATGTTTTATGGTCATGCTCCGATGGTCAATGGTTTATTCTTAATGAATCTCGAACGTAATATTACACATATTCATAGTGTGAATACCAAAAGATGTAAAGTTGATAATGATAGTCCCACATACTTGTGGCATCGCCGCCTTGGTCACATTGGTGTCAAGCGCATGAAGAAGCTCCATTCGATGGACTTTTAGAGTCTCTCGATTATGAATCATTTGACACATGCGAACCATGCCTCATGGGCAAAATGACCAAGACTCCGTTCTCCGGAACAATGGGCGAGCAACCAACTTATTGGAAATCATACATACCGATGTGTGCGGTCCAATGGCGTTGAGGCTCATGGAGGATATCGTTATGTTCTCACTCTCACGATGACTTAAGTAGATATGGGTATGTCTACTTGATGAAACACAAGTCTGAGACCTTTGAAAAGTTCAAGGAATTTCAGAATGAGGTAGAGAATCAACATGACCGAAAAATAAAGTTCTTACGATCAGATCGTGGAGGAAAATATTTAAGTCACGAATTTGGTACACACTTAAGGAAATGTGGAATCGTTTCACAACTCATGCCGCTGGAACACCTCGGCAGAACGGTGTGTCCGAGCGTCGTGTCGCACTCTATTGGATATGGTGCGATCTATGATGTCTCTTACCGATTTACCGCTATCATTTTGGGGATACGCACTAGAGACAGCTACATTCACTTTAAATAGGGCACCGTCTAAATCCGTTGAGACGACACCGTATGAATTATGGTTTGGAAAGAAACCTAAGCTGTCGTTTCTAAAAGTTTGGGGATGCGATGCTTATGTCAAGAAACTTCAACTGAAAAGCTCGAACCCAAGTCGGAAAATCGTCTTCATAGGATACCCTAAGGAAACCATTGGGTATACCTTCTAACTTAGATCCGAAGGCAAGATCTTTGTTGCCAAGAACATATCCTTTACGAAAAGAGTTTCTCTCGAAAGGAGTAAGTGGGAGGAAAGTAGAACTCGATGAATTACTACCTCTTGAACCGGAAAGTAGTGCAGCTCGGAAAATGTTCTGTGGTGCCTACACCTACTAGAGAGGAAATTAATGATGATGATCAAGGTACCTCGGATCAAGTTGCTCTTGACTTCAGAGGTCCACAAGGACACGTTCCACACCAGAGTGGTATGCAAGCCCTGTCACGGAAATCATGTTGTTAGACAACGGTGAACCTTGAACTATGAAGAAGCGATGGTGGACCCAGATTCCAACAAATGGCTTGAAGCCATGCAATCCGAGATAGGATCCATGTATGAAAACAAAGTATGGACTTTGACAGACTTGCCCAATGATCGTGACGATAGAAAACAAATGGATCTTTAAGAAGAAGGCGGACGCGGATGGTAATGTCACCATCTATAAAGCTCGACTTGTCGCTAAGGGTTATCGGCAAGTTCAAGGGATTGACTACGATGAGACTTTCTCTCCCGTAGCGAAGCTTAAGTCCGTCCGAATCATGTTAACAATTTCCGCATACTATGATTATGAGATATGGCAGATGGACGTCAAAACAGCGTTCCTTAACGGTTATCTTAAGGAAGAGTTGTATATGATGCAGCGGAAGGTTTTGTCGATCCTAAGAATGCTAACAAAGTATGCAAGCTCCAGCGATCCATTTATGGGCTGGTGCAAGCATCTCGGAGTTGGAACATTCGCTTTGATGAGATGATCAAAGCGTTTGGGTTTATCTGAGACTTATGGAGAAGCCTGCGTTTACAAGAAAGTGAGTGGGAGCTCAGAGCATTTCTCATATTATATGTAGATGACATACTTTTGATGGGAAATGATATAGAACTCTTGGACAACATTAAGGCCTACTTGAATAAAAGTTTTTCAATGAAGGACCTTGGAGAAGCTGCTTATATATTAGGCATCAAGATCTATAGAGATAGGCGAGGCGCCTCATAGGTCTTTCACAAAGCACATACCTTGATAAGATTTTGAAGAAGTTCAAAATGGATCAGTCCAAGAAAGGGTTCTTGCTCATCTTGCAAGGTGTGAGATTGAGCTCGGCTCAATGCCCGACCACGCAAAAGATAAAGAAGAGATGAGCGTCATCCCTATGCCTCGCCATAGGATCTATTATGTATGCCATCTGTGTACCAGACCTGATGTAAACCTTGCCGTAAGTTTGGTAGGAAGGTACCAAAGTAATCCCGCAAGGAACACTGGACAGCGGTCAAGAATATCCTGAAGTACTGAAAAGGACAAAGGACATGTTTCTTGTTTATGGAGGTGACGAAGAGCTCGCCGTAAAGGGTTACATCGGCGCTAAGCCGACACGGATCTGGATGACTCTAAGTCACAAACCGGATCGTGTATATGTTGAATGGTGGAGCGATAAGCTGGTGCAGCTGCAAGCGAGAGCGTCGTGGAGGGATCTACATGTGAAGCGGAGTACATGGCAGCCTCGGAGGCAGCACATGAAGCAATATGGGTGAAGGAGTTCATCACCGACCTAGGAGTCATACCCAATGCGCCGGGCCGATCAAACTCTTCGTGACAACTTGGAGCTATTGCACTTGCCAAGGAGCCAGGTTTCACAAGAAGACCAGGCACATCAAGCGTCGCTTCAATTCCATCCGTGAAAATGTTCAAGATGGAGACATAGAAATTTGCAAAGTGCATACGGATCTGAATGTCGCAGATCCGTTGACTAAACCTCTTCCACGGGCAAAACATGATCAACACCAGAACTCTATGGGTGTTCGATTCATCACAATGTAACTAGATTATTGACTCTAGTGCAAGTGGGAGACTGTTGGAAATATGCCCTAGAGGCAATAATAAAAGGATTATTATTATATTTCCTTGTTCATGATAATTGTCTTTTATTCATGCTATAATTGTATTATCCGGAAATCGTAATACACGTGTGAATACATAGACCACAATATGTCCCTAGTGAGCCTCTAGTTGACTAGCTCGTTGATCAATAGATAGTCATGGTTTCGACTATGGACATTGGATGTCATTGATAACGGGATCACATCATTGGGAGAATGATGTGATGGACAAGACAATCCTAAGCATGGCACAAGATCGTGTAGTTCGTTTTGCTAGAGCTTTTCCAATGTCAAGTATTTCTTCCTTAGACCATGAGATCGTGTAACTCCGGATACCGTAGGAGTGCTTTGGGTGTACCAAAGCGTCACTGGCGAATCGGGTGACTATAAAGGTGCACTCTGGTATCTCCGAAAGTGTCTATTGGGTTGACACGGATCGAGGCTCGGATTTGTCACTCCGTATTACGGAGAGGTATCCTGGGCCCACTCGGTAGTGCATCATCATAATGAGCTCAAAGTGACCAAGTGTGCGCTCACGGGATCATGCATTACGGTGCGAGTAAAGTGACTTGCG
Source organism: Aegilops longissima (assembly GCA_021605205.1). NCBI lineage: Eukaryota > Viridiplantae > Streptophyta > Magnoliopsida > Poales > Poaceae > Aegilops > Aegilops longissima. The sequence continues at coordinate 637,180,987 of CM038679.1, forward strand.
GTAGCGAGACGAGCGAGGTATTGGGATACCGACGATCGAGTCTCGGGCAAGTAACGTACCGATTGACAAAGGGAATTGAATACGGGATTAATTGAATCCTCGATATCGTGGTTCATCCGATGAGATCATCGAGGAGTATGTAGGAGCCAACATGGGTATCCAGATCCCTTGTTGGTTATTGACCGAGAGCCGTCTCGGTCATGTCTCGCATGTCTCCGAACCCGTAGGGTCTACACATAAGGTTCGGTGGCGCTAGGGTTGTATGAATATGAGTATGCAGCAAACCGAATGTTGTTTGAGTCTCGGATGAGATCCCGGACGTCACGAGGAGTTCGGAATGGTCCGGAGGTAAAGAATTATATATGAAGTGCTATTTCGCCATCGGGAGAATTTGGGGTTCGGTATTGTCTGGGACCAGGAAGGGTCCCGGGTCCACCGGTGGGGCCACCTATCCGGAGGGCCCGTGGGCTGAAGTGGGAGGAACCAGCCTGGTGGGCTGGTGCGCTTCACTTGGGCCTGCGCCTAGGGTTGGAAACCCTAGGGGGGGGGCGCCCACTTGCCTTGGGGGCAAGCCTCCCCCTGGCCGCCCCCTTGGGAGATCAGATCTCAAGGGCTGGCGCCCCAGTGAGCCTATATAAAGGGGGAGGGGGGCAGCCGCACCTTGCATCTTGGCGCCTCCCTTTCCCTGCTACACCTCTCCTCCTCCGTCACGTGCTTGGCGAAGCCCGCCGAGTGTTGCTTCTCCACCAACACCACGCCGTCGTCTGCTGCTGGAGCCATCTTCCTAAACCTCTCCTTCCCCTTGCTGGATCAAGAAGGAGGAGGCGTCATCCGCTCCAGACGTGTGTTGAGCAGCGGAGGTGCCGTCCGTTCGGCACTTTCGGTCATCGGTGATTTGGATCACGGCGAGCACGACTCCATCATCCATGTTCTAGTGAACGCTTCCACGCGATCTACAAGTGGTATGTAGATGCAATCTCTCTCCCATGACTCGTTGCTTAGATGAACTCATAGATGGATCTTGGTGAAACCGTAGGAAAAATTTTAATTTTCTGCAACATTCCCCAACAGAAAGTAGTATAGACTGGCTATCCAGCCGCTTTGTTGGTCGAAAAGGGAAAAAGGGGGTAACCCAGTACACACATCTGTAATGGAAAGAAACTGGGGGGTCGGGTAGTTTGTGCAGTACTAGATTTGTTGCCCTCCCATAGGAAAGAGGTTCGAAGAGAACAAATATGGGACCAACGCAGATATGCTGTTGTTGCGCCCACTCTCCCTGGAACTGTTTATGCTTTTTGTTAATCTAATGCCACTGGTAAAATTAAGCAAATGCCACTCTCGGCATTAATTAACTGCAACACTTGTTAGGGATTGGCGGGATTACCATTTTTGTGGCCGCGTGTTTCATCCTCCTTTATTGGCCAGTAATTGATTTCTTTTTTGCCTCTGTTAAAACGAATCAGTCGCATTGTTTTAGGAATGATACTATCCTGCTTTAGTTCTTTCTACATGTTTAACCAAGGTATTGTTAAGATAATGTCTCTATTAAAATGAATCAGTCGCATTGTTTTAGGAATGGTACTTTTTTGCTTTGTCGTTCTTTATAAATGTTGAAACAAGGCATTGTTAAGATAATGTCTCAGTCAATATGAATGAATCACACTGATGGAGAATTGCTACTCTCCTGCTTTGTTTCCCATTAAGATAAGGTAGATCAGTAGATGCTTTTCTTCTGGGAGTACAAGTCATCAACCGTTATTTCTCAGTAATTGTTTCCCTTATACCTATTGTTGCTTACAGGGATATCAAAATTAAAGCTCGGTTTTATTCTGACTTTGATTTTACTTGAACTGCACAAAAGGAGCCAATGTGTCCAAGGCAAACTGTTGCATTACTGGATCCAGTTGGTCGTTTCACTTTGCAGAAAGAAGCTGTCACTGTTTGCGCTACATTACAGAAGGAATGACCGAGAAGCTTTACAGAGTATTAGTATACGCTGGTGACATGACTAGTCTGCAGAGAGCATCGGCAACTCAAAAAGTGCCCAAACAAGTATAAGAAGCCATGACAGGACTCCACGATCATAGGCATTACAAATTTTTGAATGGGAAAATCTTGTCAAAGTTTAATTGTTGATGTTAGCAAGAAGACATGCATTTGATATTTTTGAGTGGGACGCCCTTTGCTGTGAGCAGCGTCGATCGTTTTCTCCTATTCCTGTTTTCAGTTTAGAAGTAAACAGTTACTCTGCTGAGATATTCCTTTGTTAAGAGTTTGTTCTGAATATTGTCTATGTAATGCCAGGCCTTGTGCAATATATATTGGAGTTGGAAAACCTTGTCAAAATTTGGTCATTGATATTTTTGAGTGGGACGCCCTTTGCTGTGAGCAGCGTCGATCGTTTTTTCGTATTCCTGTGTTTAGTTTTAGAAGTAAATAGTTACTCTACTGAGATATTCCTGTGTTAAGAGTTTGTTCTGAATTGTCTATGTAATGCCAGGCCTTGTGTTTGATTGCAAAGTTGAGCTTGGAATGTTGTGGCATGTGGCATCACGAGTTGTTCACCGTGCCTCCTGAGAATAATGCTTTGTATTTTTTTTGCATGTCGATGTAATGCCAGTGATTTGCTTGTTAAGAAGATCATCCTCTTCTGTTGTTTCCGCTTAAGAAGTTCATCGTCTTATGTTTCATTCATAGCCTATACGACAAGTCGGGTAGGTTAGACGTGAAACCATATGATCTTCCGACCAACTCATCATCTTAGGCCGTGATTGGATCGTCGTTTTCCAACCAAAACCGCTTGTAAAACGGATGCTTGTAAATAAAAGTAGATGGTCTCGGGCGAAGCGCTTGGTTGGTCGATTTCGACTAGTAGTAAAATATACACCGGCCTCTCAAATTACACGCGTAACCCGCCGGTTTTACTTACAGACCTCGGGCCCTCAGTTTCATTACGCCTATATTTTACGCATTGTTTCCGATGACGAGTAAATTACACTTGTATCCTAATACATGTGTGAAAGAAACCAGAGCTCCCAAGCGCGGCCTTACCGTTTCATGTCGTCTCAGTCTCTCGAAGGTGCTCATAGGTGTCCGATGATCCTGGCTTCCTTAATGAGCAGCGGGCGCTGTATCAGACCATCTGTAAGGGCCCGCGAGGCCCTCTCCATCGTCCTTTGAGTTGTTGCGCTCGCCGTGGCGCCTAGCATTGTTAACATGGTCAACGAACATGAGGATTCAGGAGATGACTTTATTTTGATTGGATGACAGTAGGGGCCCAGTAGGGCCATTGCCGTACGTACGCAAGTGCCTCCTTATTATGTACAACTATTTTTTTGCTTCCTCCTGGTTTCCTGACATCACGGTCCCACACCATTATCAACCTATGTAGTCAATATAAACGAGAGAATTGCACAAGGTGCGGCCGACAACTGGGACCAATCAGCTCGAGCAGTATTTGTGTTTTTGAGGCGTGAGCACTGCAAAGTTTTTCTTGGCGATATTTTCGTTGTTGTCTAGAGGAGAGCAGGGTATTAACTGGGCGAGCTGTGTCCCATCTAGCCCAGGCCATATATCCAGCCCAAATATTAATATTTTCAAGATGGAAATGACTAGCCCAGCTATACGTTTTTTTTAAGGAATACCCAGGCAAGGTCAACTTGTTATTCTCCGCCCTGCTGGGCTGCAATTTTTATGCATTAGGCTTAATAGGAAAATGGGCTTTAAAAATAATAAATGAGATGTAATTATAAAAACTGGGCAGTAACTATAAAAAAATGCACCAAACACGGAATTAGTTTATAAAATATTATTTATGGATTTTCAAAATCTTAATTTTAATTGTTGCGCGCGCAATGTTTCGTTGGATTTTTACGTAATACAAATTATATTTAATCTGACTAGAAAATTCAGGATAAAAATATTTCGGATCCCATCAAAATATGGGAAATTTTTATTGAATTCTGTCTTGAACGGTTGGTTGAAATTATTAATCGTTGTCCTAGCGAGAAAATGGTTTGTACTTTTAACAAACTGTAAATGGGTTGTAGTAAATTCCATTAGAATTAAAAAATGGGTTGTACATTCTTACAAATCGCAAATGGGCTATAAGTTCTCTGCCACACACTTGTGGGCCTACTAAGTTGACCCGTCCCCTAAAAAAATGTTGACACGTATGCAAGGCTTTGTCAACTTATTATAGCCAACACACGGTTCTAGCAGCAGTGGCCGTTGGATGTCTATCCAATGGATGTCGTGCTGCTTCTTCAATCTCGGATATACTAGCTTCGGCCGCCCAAAAAATGATTCCTCCCCCTGACATCTGGGGCGCACCGTTTCCAAGGCTGACCTATGGGCCTACTAAGTTGACGCGTACCAAGGGCTTTGTCAACTTAGTCAATATAAACGATTCTAGCTGCAGTGACCGTACAATGTCCATCCAACGGCCGTAGTGCTTCTTCAACCTCTGGTCTTCTTGCTCTAGCCGCCCAAAGCAGCGCCGGTCGTGCCGCGTTTTCCTGCCTCTCGTGGCCAGCTGTGATGCCGCGGAGGCCTTACCGCCCCCTACTACTCCCACCGCTGTCCCAGGGCATCCCTCTACTCACCCACACCCCCTGTTATTATGCGGCGACGGCAGCCTCACGCCGCAATCGAACCAGTGAACCCTCGTACTCCTCTTCGAGTGGGCATCCACTGCCGCGTCTTCCCCGGCTCCGCTCTTCCCCTTCCCAGGCCTCGCGTCGTCCACCGCCTTGGTGCTCTCGGCGCGGCGTGGTCAATGTGTTCAACGACCGACTTCCATCGGAAGAGTCTTTGACGATGGAGAGGTCGACAGCTGGGTCCACGGCCACAGCCCAGTTTTTTTGTGATTTGCCAAGTAAGTCGCTTTGTCAGGCCTGTTGGGCCGCAAATCTTTCAAGACGAGGAGAGCTTCATTCGGCTGGCCGAGAAAATGGCCTATCAGTAATGAGAAATGGGTTGTACATTTTTAAAACACATCAAACTGGCAATTAGTTTCAAATTTCTTTTTTTCATTTCGAGATTTTAAATTGCATTGATTTTTATGCATGGACAATTTGTTGGATTTTATATTGATATACATTTATTTTTAAAATCAGTTTGAATGTGACTCGAAATTTCGAATTAAACAGTTCGGATCTTTTGAAATATGCAAAATTTCGTATAAATTTTTAACCGTGGCCACAATATGGGCTGTAATGCTAACAAAAAGAATATGGGCTCCAAAAAAACCTTAAGAATTAGCAAATGGGCTGTAAATTATTAGAAATAATGGCAGATGGGATGTATGCTGTTTTCCACAGATTTGAGGCTTTCCTAAAAAAAGGTTGACGCACAAGTAGTGACTGTTGGATTTCCATCCAACAGCCGTCGTGCTTCTTCAATCTCTGCTCTTCCTGCTCCAGCCGCTCAAACAAGCACCGACGGGACTGCCTGCTCCCTCCTCCCTTGGCCGATTGTGCTGCCTTGAGGCCTCGGCGCCCACCGTACTCCCATCGCTGGCCTAGCCATCCCTCTACTCACCCACACCTGCTATTATTCTTCGGCGACGGCAGACGAACTAGTAAACTCTCATACAGTCATACTCCCCTCCACGTGGGAAACAACTGTCGAGTCTTCCCTGCCTCCGTCTCGTTCCCTTTCTAGGCCTCGCCGTCGTCCACCGCCCTGGTGCTCTCGGCGCGGCCTGGTCAACGTGGTCAACGGCCGACATGCATCTGAAGTGGACTGTACGTGGAGAGGCTGACAGATGGGTCCATGGCCACAGCAAGGAAGTGCCTCCTTATTACGCGTAAAATAAATATTCCTCCACCTGACAGCAGGGACCCACCGGACGGGTCACCGTATTTCACGAAAACAACGTTTCCCCTGACTGCTGGGACCCACCAGCTACATCTTTGCACGCAAGGAAGTGCGTCCGAAAAAAAAACGATTCGCCCCCCTGACTGCTGGGACCCACCAGCTACATCTTCGCATGCAAGGAAGTGCCTGACAGTCGGGACCCACCTGGTCGAAGCGTACATAGCGTTGTCATTCTGGTCGCGAACGTGTACGTACATACTGGTGGATGTAGAGGCGCGCACGTGTCGTAGTAGAGGTGTGCACATGTCGTAGTAGAGGCGCGCACGTAGCATGTACACGTACGTACAGCGGCCAGGGTGCAAGAAAGAAAATACGGCCACGTATGTACATACGGACGGGGTCTCGAACGCCTACTCCTGCATACGTACGGCCAGGGCTCGTGTACATGGCTGGGTCGGAACGGAGAAACAGCGTCGTCGTCATGTTCATGGGGAGCCAACCGGCTGGGTCAGAACGGATTGCGTCGTCGTGTTCATCGGGAGGGCTTGGACGGAACAGGTGATGGAAACAAGGCCTGGCGTACCGCAGAACGGAGGAAACAGCCTTGTGTTCGACCGGCCACGTTCGAAACGGGGTCCTGTTCATCGGGAGGGGTGTGGCGTACCGCAAAACGGAGGAAACAGACCTCCTACGGCCGAAACGGCGGTCCTGTTGATCGGGAGGGGTGTGGCGTACCGCAAAACGGACGAAACGGACTTGTCTTGGAGCGCTACGGTCGAAATGGGGGTCCTGTTCATCGGGAGGGGTGTGGCGTACCGCAAAACGGACGAAACGGACTTGTGTTGGAGCGCTACGGTCGAAACGAAGGTCCTATTCATCGGGAGGGGTGCGGCATACCACAAAACGGGACTCCACGGGATACTGTTCATCTCCACCGTCGACCTCCTCCAGCCTCCACGGGCTACTGTTCATCCACCGTCGACCTCCTCCAGCCTCCACCTGCGACTGTTCATCCACGGGCTCCAGTTCATCCAACCTCCACCGCGCGCTACTCCACCGGCTACTGTTCAACCACCCTTCTCCACGGGCTCCTTTTCAACCACCCCTCCACGGGCTACTGTTCATCCACCCCTCCACCGTCTACTGTTCATCCACCCCTCCATGGGGTCGTCCTGTTCATCCAGCCCTCCACGGGGGCCTGTTCATCCAGCCCCAACCGGCTCGATCGATCGGGGTCCTGTTCATCCAGAGGCAACGCCACGGGTCCTGTTCATCCACTCCCACCACTCACTGTTCATCCACCCCCCAACGCTCACTGTTCATCCAGAGAGGCAGCATCGATCGGCTTCAGATTAGCGGCGATGGCGAAGAACCGCTCGATCGGGTTCGATTAACAGCCATTGATCGATCGCTCGGGTTCGAGAACGCGTAGCTCGCAGTGCAATTGCTCGGGTTTAGTTAGAGCCCAACGCCTCGCTTCGGTTTGATTAGAGCCAATGCCTCGCACACACGCAGCGACGTGTCACGAGAAAGCAGCGATCGCTTCGCCCCGACCACCCACCGTAACTGGAACTCCCGAAATTTTCCTCGCCCTCGCTTCTACCACGGTTTTTTCCTTCATGGACGGCCCAAAGAATGTCATGCAGCTGCGTCTCTGGCCCGCCCAGGACGAAAAGCCCATTTTCTGTCGTGATTTTTTGTCATAGAAGTAGGAGCCCACCACATCTATGATGATACCGAGTTTTTTCACAATTATCGTCATAGAAGTGGCATATGTATGACAGAAAAAAAATTCGTTCGGCCCAAAATGTCATGGATGTGTCTTTTTTTGTAGTGCATGTTCCACTCTTACTCGCTTTCTTGGGTTGATGACATATATGCTCATGCCTCTCACATGATATATCTTGCTCATTGTCACTTGCCTCCAATAGTTGCATTTATGCTTATTGATTGTGGAGACTTGGACATATTACTTGTGAAGCATGCTTGTTTACTTGATCCTATTGTATTTGGTTGTTCTCGCATCATATGCCTCCATGCTATGCAATGCTCCCTTGTCCTTTCTTATAATGAGCATGATGCATACACTTGTTGGGTATCTTACCACACGAATGATAGGTGTTGCATTTGCACTAACCTCATTTGTTTTTCCGAGTGTTTTTCATGTTCTTTCATTTCGAAGGATTCACAAGGCGGTACCATCATGAGCCATATTGGTCATGCAAAGGTCTACATGATGCGCGACACCAACATTTCGACATCCTCATAAAGGTGAACTCCTTCCCTTTGGTCCATCCTCACATATATGCATATTGGATGGGTCATTCTTTCATTGTTGTCTCCTTCTTGTCTACATGATACATATATTGGATGGAGTACCGATATTGGAGATTAGCTCTTTGGCCCTTCAAGTTGAGGAGCGCTCACACTTACTGGATGCACCTTCGGAACTCCACTCATGCCACGACATCGAGCATTGGTACACCAACACCTCCATATTTGTTGATTGTGCTCACACATGTCATGCTCGATGGACATATCATACACATGAAAAATTTGCATATTATGCATGGATTGACTCACATTATGATTGCCTTGTTGCATCTTGTATTCCCATGTCATCCATGATATATGAGCTTGTGCACTTCCTTAGCAAATTTGTTGTGATCTTTCTTGATGGCATATTCATACATCATGATCATATTGTCCACCATCAATTGCATGAAGACATACACATATAGAGCATCCATTGCCATATTCATGCTATTGATAAACCGTCTCACTATGACATCATTTTGCACCGTGGTTGCATTGATCACTTTCACAATACATTTGTGTGCACAATGAATGTTTTGCTCCTATGAATGCTTTGCATATCATTCTATATCATCTTGATAAGCTTCATGCGCTTTGTCACGAACAATCTTGCCGCACAGATTCATTCTTACGTGATGGACACTTTGTGTGCGCTAACCATTGTATTTCCAAGTGTTGTTTGTCTTTGCTCTTTTTGCATGTATACCACTTCGGCGACACCTTGGAGTACTTGGATTGCGCAATGTCTTCAACTACGTCCAACTACAAGTCCGTTCACGACAACCGTTTCCATGGTGATGAGGATCACGATCCGAGGTCGGATCTTTCCCAAGAGGGGGAGATGATGCGGAGCATCCTATGGTCATCCCCATGTCCACTTCGACCACTCCCCATGACTCAGACCATGGAACAACTAGGAGCATTGGACAAGATGGTGAGGACACCAAGCGCGAGGAACAAGAAGAGGAAAAGCTCTAGCGAGCGGACGTCCGGACAACACCGGACGACCGGCCTCTCACGGAGAGCGGATGTTCGGCCCTCGGCGGACAACCGGCGCCTGAAGACCAGCCTACGCCAGCTACATACCTCCCAGAGAGCGGACGTCCGACCCGCACAGGACGTCCAACAATATTAACGGAAGTCCGAGACTTCCGGGCGTCCGGTGTCCCGACCACAAAACACTCTCAGCGGACGTCCGATGCTAGCGGATGACCGGTCCCCTGGAACCACCAAACGTCTGGTGCCCAGCGGACGTCCGGTGCCCAGCAGACGTCCGTTCCCTGGCTGTGTCCAGTTGCGGGCTGAGGCCCATGTACCCCTTCACTTTGCCCCCAATTGCACTATGACTATTAAATAGGACACCCCCTCCTCCTAGTTAGGGATAGCATTGGTTTAGCTCATTTGAGATAGAGCTTTGCTCATCCATACAGATCTCCTCCTCGTGAAAGACCACGACCTCTTAGAAGAAGATCCACCTGGATTTAAGACCCCCTCACGGGTGGCCCCCATCCAGACCTCCTCACGGAGATGAACTAGCTACTTGTATCGTCCGTTGTTGACCTTGAATCATGTATCACTCTTTGTGTTTTGAGGATCTAGCATATGTGTGACCATCTCTTGTTGGTTGAGTGATTTCTCTTGTGTTTCCCTCGTGTTCCCCTTGTTTTCCCCTCCGTGTTCTTCGTGTTCTTGGTAGGATTCCCTCCAAACGTGAAAGATCGGGCATCTAGGGTTCTACCCTACATCACCTATATTTGAGCAATCCCAAAGACACCGGACCGGAACCGGGAGTCGGAAGCCACACGTAGGTCGAAGAACCACCATCACTAGAGGAGAGCTGAGGGGGTCCTGGATTAAGGGGTCCTCGGACAGCCGGACTATACACATGTGCCGGACTGTTGGGCTATGAAGATACAAGATAGAAGACTTCGTCCCGTGTCCAGATGGGACTCTCCTTCGCGTGGAAGGCAAGCTTGGCGATTCGGATATGAAGATTCCTTTCTCTGTAACCGACTCTATGTAACCCTAGCCCCTCCGATGTCTATATAAACAGGAGGGTTTAGTCCGTAGGACAAGAACAATCATAATCATAGGCTAGCTTCTAGGGTTTAGCCTCTACGATCTCGTGGTAGATCAAATCTTGTAATACTCATATCATCAAGATCAATCAAGCAGGAAGTAGGGTATTGCCTCCATCGAGAGGGCTAGAACCTGGGTAAACATTATGTCCCCCGCTTCCTATTACCATTAGCCTTAGACTCACAGTTCAGGACCCCCTACCCGAGATCCGCCGGTTTTGACACCGACATTGGTGCTTTCATTGAGAGTTCAACTACGTCATCATCATAAGGCTCGATGGCTCCTTCAATCATCTACAGCAACGCGGTCCAGGGTGAGATCTTTCTCCCCGGACAGATCTTCATATTCGGTGGCTTCGCACTATGGGCCAACTCGTTTGGCCATCTGGAGCAGATCGACAGCTACGCCCCTGGCCATCAGGTCAGGTTTGGAGGCTTGAACTACACCGCCGACATCCGTGGAGACTTGGTCTTCGACGGATTCGAACCCATGACAGCCGCACCCTGCAGCCACGATGAACATGACTTAAATCTGTCATCGAACCATGCTCAGGAGATAGCGCCTGTAACTATCCTGGCCCTAGATCCAGGGTAGATCGCGCCATCCGAGGACGGGAGGCTGGACCCCGCCATGGAAATCGCAGACTCGACGGCGTTAGAGCTGAACACAGATCTGACCTCCAACGAGGCTGTGTCATCGGAACCTCGGACTTGTCTCTGGCCATAGGCTCCGAACCACGTGTATCCGTGCCCATCGAGAATCTAACTGGTCACCGATCTTGGAGTTCAGCTCCGCGGACATCTTCCAACACTCGCCCTTGGGTGATGTGTTAAACTCATTGAAATCCCTCTCCTTGGCAGGAGATTCTTGGCCGAACTATGTCCGGCTTGAGTGGGAAGCGGACGGCGAAGAACTTTTTTACCCACCCACCCCTCACTTGATAGCCACTGTTGACGACTTGACTGACATGCTTGATTTTGACTCCGAAGACATCGACGGTATGGACGAAGATACCAGAGAATAGGAACCACCGCCGACAAGGCGCTGGACAACCACCTCCTCATACGACATATACATGGTGGACACACCTAAAGAAAACAATGGCGAGGACAAAAAGGATCCAGTTGAGGATAAGCCTCCTGAGAAGCAGCCGAAGCGCCGACGTCACCGGCGCTGCTCTAAACCATGCCATGGTAAAAACAACGATACCAGCACAAGAGACAATAGCACCCCGGAAGATGCCGAAGACAATGACGACCCTGCAGACCCAGCAATGGAGCGGGACGAGCAAGGAGACGGCGAACACAGTCTGTGGCTGCTGCCCGATCACAGTGATGCCGAAGACACCAGTTATCAACCTGTCTCCAAAGAAGAGATCAGTCTGGATGACGATGCATTCATCGTCCCGGAAAAACAATTGAAACAAGAGCGCCTCACCAGAGACTTATCGCCACCGCGAGAAGCTTGAAGAAGCAGAAGCAACGGCTTAAAGCCACACAAGATACGCTTAATGATAGATGGAACGAAGTGCTCGACACTGAGGAAAAACATGGCGGTAATCGCCAAACAAAGAGCTACCCCAAACGCAAATTGCAGCCTGAATTCGACGACGAGGCTATCGCGCCCATACCGCCGAATAACAATATGGCGGATCAACCAGACCGACCACCTCGTGGCCGAGACAGAGCGGCTAACAACACCGCACACAAACCCGCACCCCCTCCCCATAAAGGAAGGGAGGTTGCAACCCAGGACCAGAAACACGATTTACGTAAAGACCTGGACAAAAGGGCTGGCATAACCAGGTCCATCTATGGATCTAGGAAAAGTACTCCTGCACAGGATCATGGCCATCAAACCAAATATGTCGGTCGCTTACCAGTTCGGAACCAACACCGAACACTACAACCGTCGGACCCACGCCACAACACAGCGAAATACAGGGGTGCTGGACACCTCGTGTGCTTCACCGATGAGGTGCTGGATCATGAATTTCCAGAAGGGTTTAAACCCATACATATCGAGGAATACGATGGAATGACATACCCTGCGGTCTGGATAGAAAACTTTATTCTTCACATCCACATTGCTCGCGAAGACGATCTCCACGCCATCAAATACTTACCCCTCAAGCTAAAAGGACCAGCCCGGCACTGGCTGAAAAGCCTCCCCGAAAATTCAATTGGAAGCTGGGAAGAACTTGAGGACGCTTTCAAGGCCAATTTTCAATGGACCTATGTCCGACCTCCAGATGCAGACGATCTAAGTCACATAACCCAACAACCCGGAGAGTCAGCCCGTAAGCTTTGGAACCTATTCCTCACTAAGAAGAACCAAATCATAGACTGTCCGGACGCCGAAGCCTTATTAGCAGCTTTCAAACACAGTGTCCGGGACGAATGGCTAGCCAGACACCTCGGCCAGGAAAAGCCAAGGACAATGGCAGCCCTAACTACACTCATGGCCCGCTTTTGTGCGGGAGAGGACATCTGGTTGGCCCGTAGTAGCATCAGCGATCCTGGCACATCTAAAGTCAGAGATGGCAATGGAAAACCACGATGCAATAAAAACAAACATCAAAACAATGAAGAAATCCCAGACAATACAGCGGTAAACGCCGGATTCAGGGGCTCTAGACCCGGTCAACGGAAAAAGTCACTTAAAGGCAGCAGAGACGGTCCATCCAGCCTAGATAAAATTCTAGATAGGTCCTGCCAGATTCATGGCACCCCTGACAAACCAGCTAACCATACCAACAAAGAATGTTGGTTCTTCAAGCAGGCCAGCAAGCTCAACGCCGAACACAAAGGGAAGGCTTTTGCGCAAAGCGAAGACAAGGATGAATCTCGCCAGCCAAATATGGGGGGACAGAAGAAATTTCCACCGGAGGTCAAAACAGTGAACATGATTTATGTCACTCATATCCCAAAGAGGGAGCGCAAACGCGCACTCCGAGACGTATATGCTGTAGAGCCCGTCGCCCCCAAATTTAACCCATGGTCGGCCTGTCCGATCATCTTCGATTGCAGGGATCATCCAACTAGTTTCCGTCACGGGGGTTTGGCTGCCTTAGTGCTCAACCCAATAATTGACGGATACCACCTCACCCGAGTCCTCATGGACGGCGACAGTAGTCTCAATCTCATATATCAGGACACTGTCCGTAAGATGGGGATAGACCCGTCAAGAATCAACCAAAGCAACACTACCTTTAAAGGAGTAATACCAGGCGTAGAGGCCCGCTACACGGGCTCTCTAGCATTGGACGTTGTATTCGGTTCTCCCGATAACTTTCGAAGCGAAGAGCTAATCTTCGACATTTCTCCGTTCCGAAGTGGCTATCATGCACTACTCGGAAGAACGGCCTTCGCCCATTTCAATGCAGTCCCGCATTACGCTTATCTCAAACTCAAGATGCCTGGACCACGTGGCGTTATCACGGTCAGTGGAAACATGGAGCATTCTCTTCGTATAGAAGAATACGTGGCGGCTCTAGCAGCCAAAGCACGAAGCGGCCTTTTCAAGCCGAGTAGCTCATCGGTCTTCAAGACCGCGGACACAACTAAACGTGTTCGGCGCACACCTAGGTGTAGCAGCTCAGATAAACCTGAGCTTGTTTAGCAGCCATGCCCCCATAAGAGCAACCCATAAGAAGATTGTACATGTTTCCCCGTATACATGAATATACACTCAAAATTCCCTAAGTGGCGCTGGGGGCACCCTGCAGGTAAGAAGTCTATAGTTTGGCTCGACCCTATTCGGACTCAATAAGCTACATTTCACGGTTCATTAAAACAAACCTACTTTACTCATGGCCACACCAGATTTTTTCACCTGGTTTTTTCTTTTTCTTACAGATGGCCACCATGCTATACCCTTCAAGGATACTGCACAACGGAGACAAAGGCGCAGACGTGCAGCAGGGCCCTGTTAAAAGGTTTCTTTTTAGATTAAGACCCTGTGTAAACCTTTTTATTATTATCTCTTGTTGTTTCACACTTTCCTGGCACTTAAAATGACCAAGTTATAGAAGCAGCCACCAGTGTGTTTTGAGATTTATGCTCTCACCACAGGCGCTCTTTCGTCATGCCGGATTGCCACGCGTACCTTGAATCCAGGGTTCATTACCAGGGGCTGTATTCAGCTCGGTATATGTTGTAAAGTCCGAATACCTTCGGGAGTGTTTGGTGTCGCGAGTTTGGCCTTATATGCATTAGCTCCGAATCACGTCTTTGGTCAATAGTTGGGTTTGCCCGGCTCCTGTGTTTGCTACCTTACGTTCCGCTCTATCGACTAAGGTGGTACAGGGAGAACTACTGCGATTGTGCCCTGGTTCATCCGGATGAGCACCTCAGTAGAGAAAGCCGAAAACCGACTGTCATGATAAGGCGAGAGCTGGTCAACCACTCGATGACTCAGCGGAATCTTCGCAATTCCTCCGCATTAACGAAGGACCGGTTTCCCGGTCACGTATGTAAACGCACCGTATTCGGATAAATGCGGACATACCAGGGGCTATATAGTAGCCCCACCGTCAAACTCCTATGGCTAAGTGAAAGTGTTAAAGCTCTATAGTCCGATTGCCTAGTTCGCCGCACTACCACCTCCTTAACGGACCAAGACGTTGGGTCAAGTGTGATCAAGTGCTTTTCCGAACACCCCCGCGTTATGCGGGAGGGGGCTGAAGCCGACAACTGCAAACTTTCAGGTTATATACATATATACATGAACGGCCGCACAGGAGGCACTAAGATACTTTATGGGCAAAAGTATAAATAAAGCCTTTATTATCATAAGCATTGTTCTTACAATTCGAATACATGTTACTCGAACATGATATTTTTCAAGCACCGACCCTCTATCAAGCGGGCACCCTCTAAGATTCTTCAAAATAGTGCTCTGGCGGGTCCTGACCCTCGGGTGGACCCCTTGTTGCAATATCGGTGGCCTTCATCTTCGCCCAGTACGTCTTCACACGGGCAAGGGCCATCCGCGCACCTTCTATGCACGTCGACTGCTTGACAGCGTCAATATGCTACACCGCACGAACAAGTCGTTGCACCAAACCAAAATAACTATCCAGACTTGGTTCCCCGGGCCACAACCGGTCCACGACAGCCTTCATGGCAAGTCCAGATATCCTGTGGAGCTCTACCCATTCGGCCATTTGCTCGTTCAACAGCAGCGGACGCCTTGGCATGCTAAACTGCGACCAGAACAGTCTTTCCGCTTCATGGCCTTCTTAGTCTTGGAAAAACTGCGTCGCATCAGCAGCACTCTTCGACAAGTCCAAATATGCGTCCGGAGAACTCCACATTGCTCAAGCGGGGCATATTTCGGATCACCGAATTTAGTTCACAATAGAAAGGGCTTCCCAGCCGCGATCTCCCCGTCTTGCCGGAGTTCCTCCCGAGCCGCTCTGACCTCAGACCGGTTTTCCTTTGCCGCTTGTAAGGCCTTCTCAAGGTCAGCCGTTTTGGCTTGGCTCTCTCTCTCTCTCTCTCTCTCTCTCTCTCTCTCTCTCTCTCTCTCTCTCATCTCATATCGGCCAGCGGCATCCTTTAGCTCAAGCGCCATGTTGGCTATTTCTCCTCACTCTGGCGATGAGCAGCCTGTTCGGCTTTTAATTCACCAGCTGCCTTCTCGGCAGCTGTGTTGCTTATCCTGGCTTGCTCCTTGGCCCGGGCAACCTCAGCCCAAAGGGTCTCCGCGGCGGCAGCACCATCTGCAGTTAAGCATGTTATAAATTCCAGCGTCATGCTGCTATTTATACTTAGTGACCACCCCAAAGACATACCTTGCGCCTCGTCAAGATGCTTGTTAACGAGCATGATGTCATCATCCGCCACATGAAGTTGCCGCTTCAGTTCGACAAACTCCGTAGCCCGGGCAGTTTCTGGGGCTGCAGCCGCCTGTGTACAAATTGGCAAAATCATTCCCTGAGCTTGATTATCTTTTTTGATCCTCTGATTGCCCCGTTCGGATGGCAACCAGAGTCTCAGTGGCTACTATCTATACACGGTGCACCTTGTGCTTACGGTACAATTAAAAAATGTTACATTACGTACCTCGAAGCCTCTTAGCAGGCTCATGAAAACTTCATTTAGTCCACTTTTTGCGGACGAAATTATCTTAATCACCGTACCCATTAAGGTATGCTACGTCTTGAGCTTGCGTTGGTTTTCCTTGAAGAGGAAAGGGTGATGTAGCACAGTAGCGTAAGTATTTCCCTCAGTTTTTGAGAACCAAGGTATCAATCCAGTAGGAGGCTCCTCAAAAGTCCCACACACCTACACAAACAAACAAGAACCTCGCAACCAACGCGATAAAGGTGTTGTCAATCCCTTCACGGAAACTTGCGAAAGTAAGATCTGATAGAGATAATATGATAAGATAAATATTTTTGGTATTTTCATGATATAGATTGGAAAGTAAAAGATGCAAATAAAAGTAGATAGCAAACTTATATGATAAAAGATAGACCCGGGGGCCATAGGTTTCACTAGTGGCTTCTCTCAAGATAGCATAATTATTACGGTGGGTGAACAAATTACTGCCGAGCAATTGATAGAAAAGTGCATAATTACGAGATTATCTAGGCATGATCATGTATATAGGCATCACGTCCGCAACAAGTAGACCGACTCCTGCCTGCATCTACTACTATTACTCCACACATCGACCGACTCCTGCCTGCATCTAGAGTATTAAGTTCATGAAGAATAGAGTAACGCATTAAGAAAGATGACATGATGTAGAGGGATAAACTCATGCAATATGATATAAACCCCATCTTTTTATCCTCGATGGCAACAATACAATACGTGCCTTGCTGCCCCTCATCCTTTGGGAAAGGACACGCAAGATTGAACCCAAAGCTAAGCACTTCTCCCATGGCAAGAAAGATCAATCTAGTAGGCCAAACGAAACTGATAATTCGAAGAGACTTGAAAAGATAACCAATCATACATAAAAGAATTCAGAGGAGATTCAAATATTTCTCATACATAAACTTGATCATAAACCCACAATTCATCGGATCTCGACAAACACACCGCAAAAAGAGTTACATCGAATAGATCTCCAAGAAGAGGAAGGAGAACTTTGTATTGAGAATCAAAGAGAGAGAAGAAGCCATCTAGCTAATAACTATGGACCTGAAGGTCTGTGGTAAACTACTCACAACTCATCGGAGAGGCCTTGGTGGTGATGGAGAGGCCCTCCGTGGTAGGTTCCTCCTCCGGCGGAGCGCCAGTGAAGGCTCCAAGATGGGATCTCGCCGATACAGAAGGTTGCGGCGGTGGAAATAGTTTTTCGTGGTGCTCCCGGATGTTTTCGGGGTATGTAGATATATATAGGCGAAGGAAGTCGGTCAGGGGAGCCACGAGGGGCCCGACTGCTTCTTGACGTCCACTCCAAGTCTCCTGGATTGTGTTTGTTCCAAAAAGATCGCTCCCGAAGGTTTCATTCCGTTTGGACTGCGTTTGATATTCCTTTCCTTCGATATACTGAAATAGGCAAAAAAACAGCAATTCAGGCTGGGCCTCCAGTTAGTAGGTTAGTCCCAAAAATGATATAAAAGTGTAAAGTAAAGCCCATAAACATCCAAAACAGGTAATATAATAGCATGGAACAATCAAAAATTATAGATACGTTGGAGACGTATCAAGGTACGATGTTCCTCTTAGACAGGCGCTCGCCGCAGAAGGCGCGTCAACATATCCGGCTGTATATCGGATAGTCCTGGGCTTTTGTTGTCGGTCTCTCTAGAAGCCGAACACCCCGGACCTCAGGCGGCCAAAGAGTCACCTTCTGGTCATGTCCTCCTTTGCGGATCAGGAGAGATCCTCCGGGACGACACCTCGGGGTCGTCCGCCTTATGGGGCGAGGAAGAATGAGGAGGCGTTTCACTCTCCATCATCTCCAGAAGATCCCCCGAGGACGAAGATTGTTGAGGAAGGCTATAGGCCGAACTGCAATAACACGTATCTCAAATATTACTCTCACAAACAGGAAAAGAATGGGGTATTCTTATAAAACACCTTTGTTCACTTACGGATCGGCTAAAGGCTGGCCCCCTTGTGGGCACTATACGGAAATGTTGCCTCCTGAATCAGGGCCTCCCGATAGGGATTTCTTCCCTCGCTTGGAAGCCTCTGCCTTCAAGTCTTCGGGGGGCGGCCCTTTTCTTCCCGTGGGGGGAGGGAATATTAGATTCTCCTCCCCGTTCATCCTTCGACACGGGAGTTCCAATTTCCCCGGATACGGTGCGTGGCGTACCTCCGGTATGGAGGCCACTTTTGACCTCCCCACTCCTCTCCTTGTCCTCTCCCGATGGCACTTGATAAGGTGCACAAGCCAGCATCCTGGTTAATACTAGATCCGCTGAATCTTTGGGAAGAGGGGCCAAACACCTGATCCTCTCCGCCTTCTTTATCCAGCCCTGACCTAGGATGGTTTTTCAGAGTAATGTTATGATAAACATAACAGAAATGTGTTCGGTTGTTGAGTACTTACCGGGGTATCTGGATGGTTGCAATCGAGGCATGCGTCCTCTGTAGTGTTCGGACACTTTTTTCATGATCCAAAGAATAATTTATACATCCCTTCGAGCATCATGCCGAAGAAGTGCTGAATGGTCCGCGGTCCTTCTGGATTGAACTCCCACATACGAAGTGGTCGTCGCTGGCATGGTAGGACCCGACGGACTAGCATTACTTGGATTACTTTGACAAGACTGATGTCCTTCTCGATGAGATCCTGAATACGGCCTTGCAATGTCCGCACTTCATCAAGCGATCCCCAGTCCAGCCCCTTGTTGACCCACGATGCAAGCTGCGGCGGGGGACTGGACCGGAAGGCAGGTGCAGCCGCCCACTTTCTACCTCGGGGTGCCGTAATATAAAACCACTCCCATTGTCATAGGTCGTAAGCTTCCGGGAAGGAACCCTTTGGCCATAAAACATTGGTAAATTTGCTTATTGTAGCACCTCCGCACTCCGCGTGTCTCCCGTCAATTGTCTTCGACTTCACATTGAAGGTCTTGAGCCATAAGCCGAAGTGTGGAGTGATGCGGAGGAAGGCCTCACACACGACAATGAATGACGAGATGTGAAGGAAGGAATCTGGAGCTAGATCGTGAAAATATAGTCCGTAATAGAACATGAGCCCTCTAACAAAGGGATGAAGACTGAAGCCTAGCCCTCGGAGGAAGTGAGGGATAAACACGCCCCTCTCATTGGATTTGGGAGTAGGGATAACCTGCCCTTGAGCAGGAAGCCTGTGAAGGATTTCCGCAGTCAAGTACCTTGCCTCCCTAAGCTTCGTGATGTCCTCCTCTATGACAGAAGAGGTCGTCCACCGGCCTTGAAGGATGGATGCGATCATAGTCGAAGATCCGAAGTGCTTGGGCTAAACCTCGAGTGTTGGAACTCAACGAGGGAGGAGGAGAGGATTAAGCGTGGAAAGAAAAAGAAAGGTCTTGGCCTCTTTATAAAGAGGATGAATATCAAAAGTCCCCTACGTGGCCTTTGAAACTTGCCTATTCCCAAGGAATCATACCAACGGAACAATTGGGTTATCCACACCCGTATTGATGAGAATCCCATGATAACAGGATGCGATATCTGCTTTGACAAGACGTGCCAATAAAACCGCACCTCGAAATACGGAGGGGAAAGATAAAAACGGTTCGAATAAAGACCGGGCCGCGGTGTGATTTCACGCTATGGAACAGTTGTCAGCAGATTAGACTCGTGAGAACATTATACTCTCTACGGTGGTGTTTGGAATTTGTTTTACAGGGCCGGACACGATTCTTATGTTCAAGATCTACTTTGAAGTATTCGTGGAAGGAACCCGCCTTGCAATGCCGAAGACAAATCTGCGCGCCGGACTCATCATCATTGAAGCCTGGTTCAGGGGCTACTGAGGGAGTCCTGGATTAAGGGGTCCTCGGACAGCCGGACTATACACATGTGCCGGACTGTTGGGATATGAAGATACAAGATAGAAGACTTTGTCCTGTGTCCGGATGGGACTCTCCTTTGTGTGGAAGGCAAGCTTGGCGATTCAGATATGATGATTTCTTTCTCTGTAACCGACTCTGTGTAACCCTAGCCCCTCTGGTGTCTATATAAACCGGAGGGTTTAGTCTGTAGGACAAGAACAATCATAATCATAGGCTAGCTTCTAGGGTTTAGCCTCTATAATCTCGTGGTAGATCAACTCTTGTAATACTCATATCATCAAGATCAATCAAGCAGGAAGTAGGGTATTACCTCCATCGAGAGGGCCCGAACCTGGGTAAACATTGTGTCCCCCGCCTCCTATTACCATTAGCCTTATACGCACAGTTCGGGACCCCCTACCCGAGATCCGCCAGTTTTGACACCGACAGGAGCCACGCTGGACACGCGAACCTTGGACATGATGAGGAGTGGGGCAGCGAGGTGGCCGGGGCTGGGGTAGTTGGCAGGGCAAAGGGGGCCGATGCAGGGAACACGACGGCACCCAACGATGCCGACAAGCCAGAAGCTGGAGGAGAAGCAGATCCGGGCGACCGAGGCCAAGGCCGTCAAGACACCAGCAAGCTATAGAGGCTGGAGGAGACGCTGCCTCACTAGCGACGGGGTCGGCGTCGCGCTGGAAGAGGCACCGGCAACCCAAGGACATTAGAAAACGCAGGTCGAGGTCCGCCGGGTCCGGAGCAACACCAACGAGGGTTCCAACGCAAAAGCACAAGTGCTCATAGAACACCAGGAGGCACGCCGCAAGGGCCGGCCGACGCTAGGGAGGCACCACCGGAAGCACACCAAAAAGCCGCACCTTGAAGCCATGGCCGCGGCTTGGAAGGAGAAGACCGTCGTTGCGGGCACCGCAAGGACTGCCCGAGACTAGCAAAGGAGCATGCCATCCCCAATCCCGGGTCCGGCGCCGTCAGCAGAGAGGATGCCGGCGGTAGGACGGACAGATCTGACGCGGAGACGGGGGAAGGCAGAGGCACCTTGCCGGGGCAGGAGCTCGCAGCGGCCGGTGGCAGGGAGGGTGGGCGAGGGCTGGGGTGTATGAGGCCACCGGGGACGCGCTGACACAGGGCACGACTGGCGGAGGGCGGCCGACAGGGGAGTCGAAGCTTGACGAGGCGCCCTGCCGAGCAGTGTGTCAGATCCGCCCGACCGCCGCAATCCTGCGGTCCGGCGTGGCTTCGCCGGCCGACCCTCCGGCGACGGCGAGCGGGAGAGGGCGGCGGGGTGGGGGCCTGCTGGGCGGCGGCTGGTTCCCCCGTGTCGCTAGGGGAGGAGGGCGACGCGGGGGTCGGGGAGGGCCTAACTGTCTATATAACATACTCAAACAAAGACATGTATGCCCTTACATAGGATTGATCCGCCTTTTTACATGCTACTAAACAAATGGAGCCGTGTCGAGCTCGGGTGAGAAGGTGGTCCGTCATTCTTTTCTTTGGTGGCTGCTATGGTGGTGCCGGAGGCAAGTGACGAGCATTGATGTGAAGCTCAGAGATGTTCTGTTATCTATTCAGTTTTGTCATGTTGGTCCTTACGTGACTTGTACTTTGATCTTTATAATATGAATGAGACATGTATTACCATGCCAATTTTTTTTGCATGGAATTGCCATTGATTTGTTTTTGCTCTATTATTACCAATGATTTGTTTATTTACATTTCAAATACAACAATTAGCAACTTAGCATCAGATGGGTTGTTCCTTTGCTGTATTTCTTTTTGCGAAAATCACTCTTAGTTTAGAGTTCCTTTATCCAAATAACAAACGTATGAATGTGAGGTTTCCTATAATGTAGCAAGCATCATTTGTGTCAAGATGCCACAAGGTTCCTACAATCCTGCTCTTTTATGGGTAAATCGGATACATGATTCCATCCCATATTTCAGAGTTGTCGACTGCCAAAAACATGCAAGAGTTCTCTCTTTCCGTGAAAGAAAAGAGGATCCTTTGGCTAGCATTTCTCGTGCCTCCCGTAGGTGCCGCCGCCGGTCAACCTTGTCTTATGTAGTCTTAGGGCCATGGAGGCATAGTGGATCCCGACACTTGCAGGTGGGAGGGCTCTGTTTTTCTTGCTCTTTTGAGTTTTGTTAGGGTTTGTGTCCTGCTCAGAGAGGCGAGGGGGCGACGGCTCTTTGAAGATATAATAAGATTATCCATGCCTAGTCCCCGTCCTGGTGGTGTTTCTAGCATCATCGGAGAGCGTGTGGAGGCTTTTCTCCGACAGATCTCACGGAATTCGGTCGGCATTTGTCTTCGATGTCGTTCGTCTGTGTTTGTGTGTATATGATACGTCTCCAACATATCTATAATTTTTGATTGTCCCATGCTATTATGTCACCTGTTTTGGATGTTTATGGGCTTTATTTTACACAATTATATAATATTTGGGACTAACCTACTAACCGGAGGCCCAGCCCGTATTGCTGTTTTTTGCCTATTTCAGTATTTCGAAGAAAAGGAATATCAAACGGAGTCCAAACGGAATGAAACCTTCGGGAGCGTGATTTTTGGAACGAACATGATCCGGAGGACTTGGAGTGCAAGCCAAGAAGCAGCCAAGGCGGCCACGAGATAGGAGAGCGCGCCCACCCCTCCTGGGCGCGCCCCCTGTCTCGTGGGCCCCTCGAGCGGCCACCGACGTACTTCTTCTTCCTATATAAGCCTGCATACCCTGAAAACATCCAGGGAGCCACCGAAGAAATATTTCCGCCACCGTAACATTCTATATCCACGAGATCCTATCTTGGAGCCATCGTCGGCGTTTTGCCGGAGGGGGAATCCACCATGGAGGGCTTCTACATCAACACCATAGCCCTTCCGATGAGTTGTGAGTAGTTTACCACAGACCTTCGGGTCCATAGTTCTTATCTAGATGGCTTCTTCTCTCTTTTTGGATCTCGATACAATGTTCTCCCCCTCTCTTGTGGAGATCTATTCGATGTAAACTCTTTTTGCGGTGTGTTTGTTGAGATCCGATGAATTGTGGGTTTATGATCAAGTTTATCTATGAATAATATTTGAATCTTCTCTTAATTCTTTTATGTATGATTGAGTTATCTTTGCAAGTCTATTCGAATTATCGGTTTGGTTTGGCCTACTAGATTGATCTTTCTTGCCATGGGAGAAGTGCTTAGCTTTGGGTTCAATCTTGCGGTGTCCTTACCCAGTGATAAAAAGATTTGCAAGGCACGTACTGTATTCTTGCCATCGAGGATAAAAAGATGGGGTTTATATCATATTGCTTGAGTTTATCCCTCTACATCATGTCATCTTTCTTAATGCGTTACTTTGTTCTTATGAACTTAATACTCAGATGCATGCTGGATAGCGATCAATGTGTGGAGTAATAGTAGTAGATGCAGGCAGGAGTCGGTCTACTTGTCATGGACGTGATGCCTATATACAGGATCATGCCTAGATAATCTCATAATTATTCGCTTTTCTATCAATTGCTCGATAGTAATTTGTTCACCCACCGTAATACTTATGCTATCTTGAGAGAAGCCTCTAGTGAAAACTATGGCCCCGGATCTATCTTTTATCATATAAGCTTTCAATCTACTTTTATTTGCATCTTTATTTTCTGCATCTATATTATAAAATACCAAAAATATATTTATCTTATCATATTATCTCTATCAGATCTCACTTTCGCAAGTGGCCGTGAAGGGATTGACAACCTCTTTATCGTGTTGGTTGCGAGTTCTTTGTTTGTTTGTGTAGGTTCGTGGGACTTGTGAGGAGCCTCCTACTGGATTGATACCTTGGTTCTCAAAAACTGAGGGAAATACTTACGCTACTGTGTTGCATCACCCTTTCCTCTTCAAGGAAAAGCAACGCAAGCTCAAGACGTAGCAAGAAGGGTTTCTGGGGCCGTTGCCGGGGAAGGTTTTCGCTCAAGTCAAGACATACCAATTACCCATCACAAACTCATCTCCCTCGCATTTACATTATTTGCCATTTGCCTCTCGTTTTCCTCTCCCCCACTTCACCCTTGCCGTTATATTCGTCCTCTCTTTCCCAATCTCCTCTCTTTTCCGCTTGCCTTCTTCTTCCTATCTCTTTCGCTTACCTTTTTCTGTTTGCTTGTGTGTTGGATTACTTGTCGCCATGGCGCAAGATAATACCAAATTGTGTGATTTCTCCAATACCAATAATAATGATTTCCTTAGTACTCCGATTGCTCCTCTTAATGATGTTGAGTCTTGTGAAATCAATGCCGCTTTGCTGAATCTTGTTATGAAAGATCAATTCTCCGGCCTTCCTAGTGAAGATGCCGCTACCCATCTAAACAACTTTGTTGATTTGTGTGAGATGCAAAAGAAAAAAAGATACGGATAATGATATTGTTAAATTGAAGTTATTTCTGTTTTCACTTAGAGAACGTGCTAAAGTTTGGTTTTCATCTTTGCCTAAAAATAGTATTGATTCTTGGAACAAGTGCAAAGATGCTTTTATCTCTAAGTATTTTCCTCCCGCTAAGATCATCTCCCTTAGGAACGATATTATGAATTTTAAATAACTTGATCATGAGCATGTTGCCCAATCTTGGGAAAGAATGAAATTAATGATTCGCAATTGCCCTACTCATGGTTTGAATTTATGGATGATCATACAAAATTTTTATGCCGGATTAAACTTCGCTTCTAGAAATCTTTTAGATTCGGCCGCCGGAGGCACGTTTATGGAAATCACTTTAGGAGATGCTACAAAACTTCTTGATAATATTATGCCTAATTATTCTCAATGGCACACTGAACGATCTACTAGTAAAAAAGTGCATGCTATAGAAGAAATTAATGTTTTGAGTGGAAATATGGATGAGCTTATGAGATTGTTTGCTACTAAGAGTTCTTCTATTGATCCCAATGATATGACTTTATCTACCTTGATTGAGAATAATAATGAATCTATGGATGTAAATTTTGTTGGTAGGAATAATTTTGGAAACAATGCTTATAGAGGAAACTTTAATCCTAGACCGTTCCCTAGCAATTCCTCTAATAATTATGGAAATTTCTACAATAATTCTTATGGTAATTTTAATAAGATGCTCTCTGATTTTGAAAATAGTGTGAAAGAATTTATGGTCTCTCAAAATAATTTTAATGCTTTGCTTGAAGAAAAATTGCTCAAAGTTGATGATTTGGCTAGGAACGTTGATAGACTTTCGCTTGATGTTGATTCTCTTAAACTTAGATCTTATTCACCTAAGCATGATATCAATGAGTCTCTCAAAGCTATAAGAAGTTCCATTGACGAATGCAAAGAAAGAACCGCTAGATTGCGTGCTAAGAAAGATTGCTTTGTAAAAGCGTGTTCTTCTAGTTTCCATGAAAATAATGATGAAGATCTTAAAGTTATTGATGTGTCCCCTATTATATCTTTGTTTTGCAATATGAATCTTGATAATAATGGGACTGGAGATGAGTCAACTTTATTTAGAAGGCGTCCCAAGAATTCTGAGTTTTTAGATCTTGATGCTAAATTTGGTAAAAGTGGGATTGGAGAGGTCATAACTTTCAATAGTATTGAACCCACTATCTCGGATTTCAAGGAATTTGATTATGATAATTGTTCTTTAGAAAGTTGTATTTCCTTGTTGCAATCCGTTGTTAATTCTCCTCATGCTTATAGTCAAAATAAAGCTTTTACCAAACATATTGTTGATGCCTTGATGCAATCTTTTGATGAAAAACTTAATTTGGAAGTTTCTATACCTAGAAAAATTAATGATGCGTGGGAACCTACTATAAAGATTAAAATCAAAAATTATGAGTGTTTTGTTTTATGTGATTTGGGTGCTAGTGTTTCCACGATTCCGAAAACTTTATGTGATATTCTTGGTTTCCATGATCTTGATGATTGCTCTTTAAATTTGCACCTTGCGAATTCCACCATTAAAAAGCCAATGGGAAGAATCAATGATGTTCTAATTATTGCAAATAGAAATTTGGTGCCCGTTAATTTTATCGTTCTTGATATAGATTGCAATTTTTCTTGCCCTATTATTCTTGGTAGACCTTTCCTTAGAACGATTGGTGCGATTATTGATATGAAAGAAGGCAATATTAGATTCCAATCTCCATTAAAGAAAGGCATGGAGCACTTTCCAAGAAAGAAAGTCAAATTACCTTATGAATCTATCATGCGAGCTACCTATGAAGCAAGTGCCAAAGATGGCACTACTTAGATCTATCTTCGCTCTTATGCCTAGCTAGGGGCGTTAAACGATAGCGCTAGTTGGGAGACAACCCAATTTTCTTTGTGTTTTTTATTTTTGTTCCTGTTTAGTAATAAATATTGCATCTACTTTCTGTTTAGGTGTGTTTTCATGTTTTAATTAGTGTTTGTGCCAAGTAGAACCTATAGCATAACCTATGATATGAGTTGAGTTGATTCTGCTGAAAAACAGAAACTTTGCGCTCACGAGAAAACATTCAATAAATCACAGAAACGAGATTTTGCATTGATTATTTTTGCTGATGTCCAATAAACAAATTGTTTAGGACTTCCTATTTTTGTAGGATTTTTAAGGTTCCAGAAGTTTGCGTTAGTTACAGATTGCTACAGACTGTTCTGTTTTTGACAGATTATGTTTTTCGTGTGTTGTTTGCTTATTTTGATGCATCTATGGCTAGTATGTAAGGGTATGAACCATAGAGAACTTGGAATAAATTAGGTTTAACACCAATATAAATAAAGAATGAGTTCATTACAGTACCTTATGTGGTGGTTTTGTTTTCTTTCACTAACGGGGCTTATGAGATTTCCTGTTGAGTTTTGTGTTGTGAAGTTTTCAAGTTTTGGATAAAGATTTGATGGACTATGGAATAAGGAGTGGCAAAAGCCTAAGCTTGGGGATGCCCAAGGCACCATAAGATATTCAAGAATAGCCAAAATCCTAAGCCTGGGGATGCTCCCGGGAGGCATCCCCTCTTTCGTCTTTGTTCATTGGTAACTTTACTTGGAGCTATATTTTTATTCGCCACATGATATGTGTTTTGCTTGGAGCATCATGTATTATATTAGTCTTTGCTTTTTAGTTTACCACAATCATCCTTGCTGTAACACACCTTTTGGGAGAAGCCTACTTGGTTGAAATTTATTAGAATACTCTATGTGCTTCACTTATATCTTTTGAGCTAGATAGTTTTTGCTCTAGTGCTTCACTTATATCTTTTAGAGCACGGCGGTGGTTTAATTTTGAAGAAATTTTTGATCTCTCATGCTTCACTTATATTATTTTGAGAGTCTTTTAGAACAGCATGGTATTTGCTATGGATATAAATTGGTCCTAGAATGATGAGCATCCAAGTTGGGTATAATAAAAACTATCATAGGAAGTGAATTGGATGCTATGATCAATTTGATACTTGATAATTGTTTTGAGATATGGAGGTAGTGATATTAAAGTCATGCTAGTTGGGTGATTATTAATTTAAAGAATGCTTGTGTTGAAGTTAGCAAGTCCCGTAGCATGCACGTATGGTTAAAGTTGTGTAACAAATTTGAAACATGAAGTGTACCTGGCTTGTGCATCCTTATGAGTGGCGGTCGGGGACGAGCGATGGTCTTTTCCTACCAATCTATCCCCCTAGGAGCATGCACGTAGTGCTTGGTTTTTTATGACTTCTAAATTTTTGCAATAAGTATATGAGTTCTTTTGACTAATGTTGAGTCCATGGATTATACGCACTTTTACCTTTCCATCATTGCTAGCCTCTTGATGCCGTGCATTGCCCTTTCTCACCTTGAGAGTTGGTGCAAACTTCGCCGGTGCATCCAAACCCCGTGATATGATACGCTCTATCACACATAAACATCCTTATATCTTCCTCAAAACAGCCACCATACCTACCTATTTATGGCATTTCCATAGCCATTCCGAGATATATTGCCATGCAACTTTCCACCGTTTCATTCATCATCATCATGATATACATTACTTTTGTCATATTGCCATTGCATGATCATGTAGTTGACATCATATTTGTGGCAAAGCCACCATGCATAATTTTTTATACATGTCACTCTTGATTCATTGCACCATCCCGGTACACCGCCGGAGGCATTCATATAGAGTCATATCTTGTTCTAGTTTCGAGTTGTAATTCATGTGCTGTAATCAATAAAAGTGTGATGATCATCATTATTAGAGCATTGCCCAAAAAAAAGAAAGGCCAAAAAAAGGGAAGGCCAAAGAAAAAAAAAGAAAAGAAAAAAAAGGAAAAAAGAAAATAAATAAAGGGGCAATGCTACTATCTCTTTTTCCACACTTGTGCTTCAAAGTAGCACCTTGTTCTTCATGTAGTGAGTCTCATATATCGTGCTTCAAAGTAGCACCATGTTTTTCATATAGAGTCTCATATGTTGTCACTTTCATATACTAGTGGGAATTTTTCATTATACAACTTGGCTTGTATATTCCTACGATGGGCTTCCTCAAATGCCCTAGGTCTTCGTGAGCAAGCAAGTTGGATGCACACCCACTAGTTTTCTTTTGTTGAGCTTTGATTTATAGCTCTAGTGCATCCGTTGCATGGCAATCCCTACTCCTCATGATTGACATCAATTGATGGGCATTCCCACAGCCCGTTGATTATCCTCGTCAATGTGAGACTTTCTCCTTTTTGTCTTCTCCACACAATCCCCAATCATTATTCTATTCCACCCATAGTGCTATATCCATGGCTCACGCTCATGTATTGCGTGAAGGTTAAAAAAGTTTGAGATTATTTAAGTACGAAACAATTGCTTGGCTTGTCATCGGGGGTATAGAAGTTGGGAACATCTTTGTGTGACAAAGATGAAGCATAGCCTAACTATATGATTTTGTAGGGATGAACTTTCTTTAGCCATGTTATTTTGAGAAGACATGATTGCTTTTATTAGTATGCTTGAAGTATTACTATTTCTTTTGTCAATATGAACTTTTATTTTGAATCATTTGGATATGAACATTCATGCCACAATAAAGATAAATTACATTGAGAATTATGCTAGGTAGCATTCTGTTGGGATCTACGGTAGGGTGCGTCATTGCAAATTAAAATTTCCTCGCGCAGAACATCCAGGAACATGCTACGGGAGATGGATCACAGTTCATTACCACTAGACGCGCAGTGCCGTGCAGCGGAAGAAGAGTTGGGGCAGCGCGTTCGCGTGGATTGTTTCCTCCTCGTCCGATCTCCCTCGAACAGCCGATCGTCCGATCCCACGTACAAGTTCACCGGAGCGGCGCAAGTGCACCGCCTCTAACGGTATCCGCGCGTGCAGGAGGAACACCGTGTGGCGGACTGCTAGGTCCGATCACACAGTCGGCGGCGAGTGGAGGTGGCTATTCGCAACACATGCAAAACCTAGCCACAGCGCCGAAGCGATCAACCACATAAGTGCGCTGCACCTCCACCTTATATAGGCGTCCGTCGCGGGCTCAACACTTGGGCCTCCCACGGACCCTAAAGCCCAAAGTCTACTCGGTCACGTTCCTTGTTCAGTTCGGATCACATCCGACCAGTGTCCTACGAACCGACCTCGTAGGTTCCTTCCCTTAAGCGCGCGACCCCTTAGGTTCAAGTCGGCTTGGTCACAGTTCGGATCACCTCCGACCTGCACGGTTGGTAGCGGCCTCTAGCAAGGCGTGCAAACCACCAAGCAGACTATGAAGCTGGTTAGGCAAACCTGTACAACATGTCTTCTATTCCCTTTGCCTCATGATATATGTTGTCGGGCTCAAGGAGGGACTGTCATCCTTATGCTAGCCCGACCTCTTTCTCGTTCCAGTGATCCCGACCACTACCCGGATTATCTCATAATCCTTGTCGCATGGCCATGCTTATTCTGGTCGGATCACAGGAGGGGCCCACAGTATATCTCTCCTGATCGGACGGGCAAATCCCATCTTGCTCGACCATGTCTCACAGCATGGGACTGGACAAACCCGAAACCTACCTTTGTAACTACCCAGTCACGGAGTAGCGTTTGGTCGGCCCAAAGCAAGTATGTCACCATCCCGAGTACATGCGTCAGCTCAGGTCTTAGGACATAGAACGTATGTTGTACTAGAGACTCACAGATGACATATCGCTGCGTCTCATAGTTGGGTCTGTCCGACTCAGACCTTATCTCGACTCGGATCCGACTACGTCGAATCCGACCAGACCTTTCCAAGTCCATATTATCCGGTTAGCATCCAATGCTCCATGGCTAGTGAGACCAAGCCATCGACCGTGTCATATGCTAGTCTAGTCCGCTGCGCGTCCACACAGCCCTTTCGACTGGGGACCTTTTAGGACAGTCATCATACAATGCATAGTCCCACAAACAAGTCACGTACTTGCTGATACACATCATTGATAATGTCCAAGGACTATCTTTATTCATAAACACATAGGAAATATCATCATACATGATTGCCTCTAGGGCATATCTCCAACACATTCCACATCAAAAATTCTGTTTTTATCATTTACCTACTCGAGGACGAGCAGGAATTAAGTTTGGGGATGCTTGATACGTCTCCAACGTATCTATAATTTTTAATTGTTCCATGCTATTATGTTACCTGTTTTGAATGTTTATGGGCTTTATTTTACACAGTTATACCATTTTTGGGACTAACCTACTAACCGGAGTCCCAGCCCGTATTGCTGTTTTTTTTGCCTATTTCAGTATTTCAAAGAAAAGGAATATCAAACGAGTCCAAACGGAATGAAACCTTCGGGAGCGTGATTTTTGGAACGAACGTGATCCGGAGGACTTGGAGTGCAAGCCAAGAAGCAGCCGAGGCGGCCACGAGATAGGAGGGCGCGCCCACCCCTCCTGGGCGCGCCCCCTGTCTCATGGGCCCCTCGAGCGGCCACCGACGTACTTATTCTTCCTATATAAGCCTGCATGCCCCGAAAACATCCAGGGAGCCACCGAAGAAATATTTCCGCCACCGTAACCTTCTGTATCCGCGAGATCCCATCTTGGATCCGTCGCCGGCGTTCTGCCGGAGGGGGAATCCACCACGGAGGGCCTCTACATCAACACCATAGCCCTTCCGATGAGTTGTGAGTAGTTTACCACAGACCTTCGGGTCCATAGTTATTAGCTAGATGGCTTCTTCTCTCTTTTTGGATCTCAATAAAATGTTCTCCCCCTCTCTTGTGGAGATCTATTCGATGTAAACTCTTTTTGCAGTGTGTTTGTCGAGATCCGATGAATTGTGGGTTTCTGATCAAGTTTATCTATGAATAATATTTGAATCTTCTCTGAATTCTTTTATGTATGATTGAGTTATCTTTGCAAGTCTCTTCGAATTATCGGTTTGGTTTGGCCTACTAGATTGATCTTTCTTGCTATGGGAGAAGTGCTTAGCTTTGGGTTCAATCTTGCGGTGTCCTTACCCAGTGACAGAAGGGGTTGCAAGGCACGTATTGTATTGTTGCCATCGAGGATAAAAATATGGGGTTTATATCATATTGCTTGAGTTTATCTCTCTACATCATGTCATCTTTCTTAATGCGTTACTCTGTTCTTATGAACTAAATACTCTAGATGCATGCTGGATAGCGGTCGATGTGTGGAGTAATAGTAGTAGATGCAGGCAGGAGTCGGTCTACTTATCACGGACGTGATGCCTATATACATGATCATGCCTAGATAATCTCATAATTATTCGCTTTTCTATCAATTGCTCGACAGTAATTTGTTCACCCACCGTAATACTTATGCTATCTTGAGAGAAGCTTCTAGTGAAACCTATGGCCTCGGGTCTATCTTTTATCGTATAAGCTTTCAATCTACTTTTATTTGCATCTTTATTTTCTGCATCTATATTATAAAATACCAAAAATATATTTATCTTATCATATTATCTCTATCAGATCTCACTTTCGCAAGTGGCCGTGAAGGGATTGACAATCCCTTTATGGCGTTGGTTGCGAGTTCTTTGTTTGTTTGTGTAGGTTCGTGGGACTTGTGAGGAGCCTCCTACTGGATTGATACCTTGGTTCTCAAAAACTGAGGGAAATACTTACGCTACTGTGCTGCATCACCCTTTCCTCTTCAAGAAAAACCAACGCAAGCTCAAAACGTAGCAGTATACAGATTGGATCCTTTTGATCTACGCTTATCTTCATCGACGGCAGTTGTTGTTGGTCGCCGACCCTATGGGGTCTTAGCATGACGACTTTCAACTGTCTATCGACAAGGTTTGTCCAGCTCCGATGAGGATGGACAAAGAAAGGCGCACCTTTGGCTCACTCTAGTGCTAGTAGTCGTTGCTAGGTGGTTTACGGACCTAGATGTATTTTTTATTTGATCCAATTGCCATATGATCTCTTACCTTGAAAGAGGTAAGATTATTAAATAGGCAAAAACAAATTTGTGGGGAAGGCAATAATTCTTTTTGGAAAGGTGCCGATTAATATTGGGGAAATATATTGCTAAGAACTCTTGACATATTGAGTATTACATGAAATAGGGCACATCTAGATGTGCCCTAATTATTGCAGATCTAAGTGAGTCAATCAAACTAGAAAGAAAAGAAAAAAAGACAAAATAAATGCTTGCACGAATCTTAGCGTAAAATCAATGACATAGCACTTAGATGTGCAATACTTAGAGCACATCTAGATGTGCTTTAGCAAAACTAAATAAAATAAAAGAATTTAGAAAGTACATTCTTTTAATACAGTACAATTGCATATGCCCACATACACACACATGCACTAAACGCACGCACGCGCACCTTGCCCCTATGAGCACCTCTGAGATACCGAGTTGACATCATTTTAACTTGTATATGCATAAACATGTTTGCAAGGCTGACAAACTACTAATTTGACACATGAATGGGATTGCTACATACAATTTTAGATTGTTGCATTTGTTTTCAATCGGATTTCATTTCCTTCAAACAGATTTTGAGAATCCATTGACAATAGTTTGTTCTAGATATAAGAAAATAACTTTTGATTTGGTTCTCCCTCAAAAAGGACCTTTGGATTTGTTCCGTTTATATTTTTCAAGGGACCCAAATTTGTTTGAGTCATCCATACATGTTGAATTTGTTTTTCTACTGCGCTAAAACCCTTTATGTAAATATGGCAGATCCTTGTACTCCCTAGAATTCATACGTTCATCTTCAAGTATGTAGAGTTGATTAATGCGACCCATTTGATTTCATGAATAAAGTGTACGATTTGTTTAGAAGAGACAATTACTATATGCATTAGTATGCCCCTTTTTTATGCCGTGATACACTAATTGGAGGATCCCATATAGTAATCTTTTTGCACAATAGAAAGCATCAGCAATCAAAGGCCAGCATTCATTACACTATGTCAGTTAGTATACTTGTGTTGCTCAAATTTACTACTCTCTCCGTAAAAACGCTCTTATACTCCCTCCGTTTTTTTTAGTCCGCATATAAGATTTAGTCAAAGTCAAACTTTGTAAAGTTTGACTAACTTTGTAGGAAAAAATATCAGCATCTACAATATTAAAGCTATGTGGTATGAAAATTAATCTCATGATGCATCTAACAATATTGATTTCATATCATGAATCTCGATATTCTTTTCTATAAACTTAGTCAAAGTTAACAAAGTTTGACTTTGACCAAACCTTATATGCAGATTAAAAAGAAACGGAGGAAGTATTACTTTAGAGAGGCAGTACCTGCCATTTTGACTTTTGGCCGAGCAAGAGGTTCACCACTGAAAGTTTGCATCCTCAGGAGATATATGATACGATACGACAATATAGATAAGCAATACATGGAGTCTAGCCGAACCTATCGACGTCATCACTTGCGTTTCCACTTCTACATGCCAGGATACCAATTCAAAGACGTGATCGTGATTGCTATCCTACTGCCTATAAATAAATCGAACACAATGCTGAGATAGAGCCACCCAAGTACTCGTATCCTCGGCAGCAACAAAAATCCTTTCTGTCTTGGTCTCGGCTCCAGAAGCACGGGGAAATGGCTTCTTCTGCACCGCCGGCGCCGGCCGAGAGACCGCACGCCGTGTGCCTGCCGGCGGCCGCGCAGGGGCACATCATCCCGATGCTCGACGTTGCCAAGATGCTCCACGCCCGCGGCTTCCACGTCACCTTCGTCAACACCGAGTACAACCACGCCCGCCTCGTTCGCTCCCGCGGCCCCGCCGCGGTGGCCGGCGTCCCGGGCTTCCGCTTCGCCACCATCCCGGACGGCCTGCCGCCGTCTGACGACGACGTCACGCAGGACGTCGCGTCGCTGTGCAAGTCCACCACGGAGACCTGCCTCGGGCCCTTCCGCCGCCTCCTCGTGGACCTCAACGCAGGCGGCCCGCCCGTGACCTGCGTCGTCTCCGACATCGTCATGGACTTCTCCATGGAGGCGGCCAGGGAGCTCGGGCTCCCCTACGTCCAGCTGTGGACGGCCAGCGCCATCAGCTTCCTCGGCTTCCGCCACTACCGCCTCCTCTTCGCCCGCGGCCTCGCGCCGATCAAAGACGTCGAACAGCTTACGGACGAGTACCTTGACACGCCGGTGGAGGACGTGCCAGGCCTGAGGAACATGAGGTTCAGGGACTTCCCGAGCTTCATACGCAGCCCGGCACCGGACGACTACATGCTGCACTTCGCGCTCCGTATAACGGAGCGCGCGGCCGGCGCGTCGGCCGTGATCGTCAACACCTTCGACGACCTCGAGGGCGAGGCGGTGGCGGCCATGGAGGCGCTCGGCCTGCCCAAGGTCTACACCATCGGCCCGGTCTCGCTGCTGGCGCCGCTCAAGGGTCCGAGTTCCGCCATCAGCATGAGCCTGTGGAAGCCGGAGGAGGAGTGCCTGCCGTGGCTCGACGGCAAGGACGCCGGCTCCGTCGTGTACGTCAACTTCGGCAGCATTACCGTCATGACCAACGAGCAGCTGGTGGAGTTCGCGTGGGGGCTGGCCAAGAGCGGCAGGCACTTCCTCTGGGTCATCCGTCCGGACCTCGTCAAGGGCGACACCGCCGTGCTCCCGCCGGAGTTCTCGGACGAGACGGCGGGGCGCGGGATGGTGGCCTCCTGGTGCCCGCAGCAGCAGGTGCTACGCCACCCGGCCGTGGGCGCGTTCCTGACGCACAGCGGCTGGAACTCGACGCTGGAGAGCATGTGCGGCGGCGTGCCCGTCATCAGCTGGCCGTTCTTCGCGGACCAGCAGACCAACTGCCGGTACCAGTGCACCGAATGGGGCGTCGGCATGGAGATCGACGGCAGCGTCCGGCGCGACGCCATCGTGGACCTTATCACGGAGGTCATGGAGGGTGTGAAGGGTAAGGTGATGAAGAAGAAGGCGCAGGAGTGGAGGGAGAAAGCGGTCAAGGCGACCGAGCCCGGCGGCTCTTCTCGCCGTAACTTCGACGAGTTGATCCGCGACGTGCTAGCCCCATCTTTCCACGGCAATCCTGCTAGCTAGTGCCTGCCCTGCTCCGTCCATGATGTATCTCTCTCTTAGTCCACAAAACTCAGTATTTTATGTGGGCGACTATGTGTAAGTCGATTTTTGTTCTGCCGTTGGATTGTGATTGAACGGTCCAACAGAACTTCAGCACAACCAAAATCGACCTGCACATTTCTGTTCTCAATAGATTTTTCTTCTTCTTTCAATCAAAACATAGTTGGGCTGTGAGAGCTGGTGCTTGTTCGTGTTAGAATATCTGATTAAACTCTTTGTAATCTAAACCTCCCTCCTATCTCTACTTCTCTCGTTACCTTCTCGGACTCCTCATGTATTGATGAATCCTAGCGATCATCGTAAACTTGTACGCCACGACAGGGGCGATTCCTGTCCTCAATAAATAAACACAACGCGGCTCCCATCGGGAGTAGGAACGCTTCCACAAGATCAAATCTTACATGGTATACAGAGCTAGCCTCTTCCCTTCTATCTAGCAAATAGAAACCAATCCCTATCATCGCCATGGCCACGAGCTCGAGCGCCGTCGTCCTCAACCTCGGCGCATCTCCAACAGAAAAGCTTGCAAGGGGGAATTACCTCCTGTGGAAGGCGCAAGTAATGTCGGCACTGCGTGGAGCGCAGGTGACCGGCCTCCTTGACGGCAGCGACGCCGCACCACCGAAGACGGTGGAAATCACCAAGGCGGACAAGACCACGGCCATAGAACCCAATCCTCTATATGGCCCGTGGCTGTCGAAGGACCAGCAGGTCCTGAGCTATTTGCTCAATTAGCTGACCCCGGAGATTCTCGCACAAGTCATCGGTAAGGACAGTACCTATGATCTTTGGATTGCTCTTACTACCTTGTTCGCTGCGCAGTCTCAATCCCGGATAACAAATCTGAGGATCGCAATCTCCAATACCAAGAAGGGCAACATGTCCATCAATGCATTCATCGCCAAGATGAAAAGCCTCGGAGATGAACTCGCTGCAGCGGGTCGTCCAGTAACCGATGGAGAGATGGTTGATTACATCTTAGCTGGACTTGATCGAGACTATGATCCTATTGTAGCAGCAGTTGGCGCCATCAAGAACTCTATTACGGTTGATGATCTCTTCTCGCAGATCTCTGCGTTTGACCAGAGGATGGAGATGCTAGGAGATGGTCCAGGCGGGTTTCGCTCCTCTGCCAATGCCATCTACAGAGGGCGTGGGCAGTACAGACCAAGAGGAGGCCGTGGGCGAGGAAACAGGGGGCGTGGCCGTGGTGATCGCGGTGACCGCTCCTCACCCTCTCCTGCTCGCGGCGGCGGCTACGGTGGTCATCAGCAACGCCCACGACAACAAACACAACAGCCACAACAGCAAGAACGGGATTATCCCGAATGCCAGATCTGCTACAAGCATCACCCCGGCGGCGCAAGGGCCTACTGGCATCGGTATGATGAGGATCACGAAGAAAAGAAGGCCAACATCATCACAAACTCCTACGGGATTGACACAAACTGGTATGCAGACTCTGGCGCCACCGAGCACATTTCAGGGGAGCTTGATAAGCTGGCGATGAGAGAAAGATACCATGGAGGTGACCAGGTGCACACGGCAAGTGGTTCAGGTATGGACGTTACACATGTTGGAAATTCAATTGTTAAAACCCCCTTTAA
The DNA here is from genome assembly GCA_021605205.1 of Aegilops longissima. Taxonomy (NCBI): domain Eukaryota; kingdom Viridiplantae; phylum Streptophyta; class Magnoliopsida; order Poales; family Poaceae; genus Aegilops; species Aegilops longissima. The sequence continues at coordinate 637,218,312 of CM038679.1, forward strand.
AGACTTGCATCTAAACAATGTCTTACATGTCCCTGACACATCCAAGAATCTTGTCTCTGTTCATCGCTTTACCCTTGACAATAATGTTCTCATAATTTTTTACCCTTACTCTTTTGTGGTCAAGGACTTGGCAACGAGGAGAATCATTCTTAGAGGAAAGTGTGAGGGAGGCTTGTATCCACTCATATCATCATCATCATCATGGTCGAATAAACAAGCCTGGAGTGTCACCAAACCGTCTTCGGCAAAGTGGCATAGTCATTTGGGTCATCCCTCTTCAGTTATAGTTCAACATGTCCTTAGTAAAAATAAGCTCTCCTATGAGCCTAGTTCTGAGTCAGTTTGTGATGCTTGTCAACAAGCTAAGAGTCACCAGTTACCCTATCCTATTTTCACTAGTATTTCCACTGCTCCATTGCAACTTGTTTTCTCGGATGTGTGGGGACCAGCTCCTACCTCAGTTGGTAGATTTTCATACTATGTAAGCTTCATTGATGACTATAGTAAATTTACCTGGATTTATTTGCTAAAGAAACGATCCGATGTTTTCCAAGTTTTTAGCAACTTCCAAAACCTTGTTGAACGACAATTGAACTCCAAAATTCTTGCCATGCAAACAGATTGGGGTGGTGAGTATGAGAAACTAAATTCCTTCTTCCAAAATATTGGAATTTCTCATCATGTTTTGTGTCCTCATGCTCACCAACAAAACGGGTCGGCTGAACGCAAACACTGCCACATTGTTGAAGTAGGACTAGCATTGCTAGCAAACGCTTCCATGCCTTTGAAATTTTGGGAGGAAGCTTTTCTTACAGCCACATATCTCATAAACATTCGTCCTAGCAAAGTCATTAACTTTGAGAATCCCATCACTCGTCTTTTTGGTATTTCACCAGATTACAAGTCTCTTAGAGTTTTTGGATGTGCTTGTTGGCCCAACCTCAGGCCCTACAACACACGCAAACTTGCGTTCCATTCAAAAAAATGTGCCTTCATAGGCTATAGCCCCATGCACAAAGGAGTCAAGTGTCTTGACATCTCTACGGGACGAGTATATATCTATAGAGACGTTGTGTTTGACGAGTTGGTATTTCCTTTTTCATCGCTTCATCCCAACGCCGGTGCCCTTCTTCGCCAAGAAATACTTCTCCTTCCATCCATGTCTCCTAGTTTTGATCAAGGGGGAGATAACAATTGTACTAACCAACATGATAATGTTCGAAACAGTGCTCCTTCTGTACGTGTGCAGGTCTCTGACAGAAACGGTGCAGCAAACGGTGCAGAAATTGGTGTTCAAAATGATCGAAACGATCTGTTATTTCATGTGCATGAAGAAGAGGGAGCAGGCGCAGTCTTCGAGGACGATCTGGCGGCGCCTGCCACTCCTGTGCGAGAACCCCCCTCGGATCACGGGCGAGCAGCAGCCTCGGATGGGGAGCCCGCCAGCCGGGAGCGACAGCGCGGGCACATGCACATGCAGCCCAGGCGCATGCAGCCAACCGTTGCAGCGCGCTGCTCCCACATGCAGCCAAATGTTGCGTCAGACTCCGGATTGGCTGTGGCGACTGGTTCTGCGGCCACAGAAGAAACGGCCGCCACACAGGAGGCTATTGGATCGCCTGCGGCTGATTCTGAAAATTCTTCGGGATCTTCTGCATCAAGCCGGTCCGTGCATATTCCTGCACAGAGTTCAGTACGACCACAACCTTGAAGGAAATATGCCCTAGAGGCAATAATAAAGTTATTATTTATTTCCTTATATCATGATAAATGTTTATTATTCATGCTAGAATTGTATTAACCAGAAACATAATACATGTGTGAATACATAGACAAACAGATAGTCACTAGTATGCCTCTACAAGACTAGCTCATTGATCGAAGATGGTTATGTTTCCTAACCATAGACATGTGTTGTCATTTGATTAATGGGATCACATCATTAGGAGAATGATGTGATTGACATGACCCATTTCGTTAGCTTAGCACTTGATCGTTTAGTATGTTGCTTATGCTTTCTTCATGACCTATACATGTTCCTCTAACTATGAGATTATGCAACTCCCGTTTACCGGAGGAACACTTTGGGTACTACCAAACGTCACAACGTAACTGGGTGATTATAAAGGAGTACTACAGGTGTCTCCAAAGGTACTTGTTGGGTTGGCGTATTTCGAGATTAGGTTTTGTCACTCCGATTGTCGGAGAGGTATCTCTGGGCCTTCTCGGTGATACACATCACATAAGCCTTGCAAGCATTACAACTAATGAGTTAGTTGTGAGATGATGTATTACGGAACGAGTAAAGAGACTTACCAGTAACGAGATTGAACTAGGTATTGGATACCGACGATCGAATCTCGGGTAAGTAACATACCGATGACAAAAGGAACAACATATATCGTTATGCGGTTTGACCGATAAAGATCTTCGTAGAATATGTAGGAACCAATATGGGCATCCAGGTTCCGCTATTGGTTATTGACCGAGAATGGTTCTAAGTCATGTCTACATAGTTCTCGAACCCGTAGGGTCTGCACGCTTAACGCTTCGATGACAGTTCATTATGAGTTTATAAGTTTTGATGTACGAAGGTTGTTGAGTCCGGATGTGATCACGGACATGACGAGGAGTCTCGAAATGGTCGAGACATAAAGATTGATATATTGAAGCCTACATTTGGACATCGGAAATGTTCCGAGTGAAATCGAATTTACGGAGTACCGGAGGTTACCGGAACCCCCGGAACTATATGGGCCATAGTGGGCCTTGGTGGAAAGGAGAAAGGGCCAGCCCTAGGTGGCGCAAGGCCCCCTTCCCTAGTCCTACTAGGACTAGGAAAGGTGGGCCGCCCCTCTCTCTCTTTCCCTCCGGTGAATCCTATTCCAACTAGGATTGGAGGGAATCCTACTCCCGGAGGAGTAGGACTCCTGGCGCGCTCCTCTTGGCCGGCCGCCCCTCCCCTTGGCTCCTTTATATACGGGGCGAGGGCACCCTAGAACACACAAGTTGATCTACGGATCGTTCCTTAGCCGTGTGCGGTGCCCCCTCCACCATATTCCACTTCGGTCATATCGTCATGAGCTTAGGCGAAGCCTGCGCGGAGAAGTCATATCGTCATGAGCTTAGGTGAAGCCCTGCGTCGGTGGAGCATCATCATCGTCACCACGCCGTCGTCTTGACGGAACTCATCCCGACACTTTGCTGGATCGAGTCCGGGATCGTCATCGAGCTGAGCGTGTGCGAAACTCGGAGGTGCCGTGACGTTCGGTGCTTGGATCGGTCGGATCGTGAAGACGCACGACTACATCAACCGCGTTGTTATAACGCTTCGCTTTCGGTCTCACGAGTGGTGGGCAGACACTCTCCCTCTCGTTGCTATGCCATCACCATGGTCTTGCGTGTGCGAGGAAATTTTTGAAATTACTACGTTCCCCAACAGTGGCATCCGAGCCTGGTTTTATGCGTTGATGTCATATGCACGAGTAGAACACAAGTGAGTTGTGGGCGATATAAGTCATACTTCTTACCAGCATGTCATACTTTGGTTCGGCGGTATTGTGAGATGAAGCGGCCCGGACCGACATTACGCGTACGCTTACGCGAGACTGGTTTCACCGCTGCGAGCACTCGTTGCTTAAAGGTGACTGGCGGGTGTCTGTCTCTCTCACTTTAGTTGAACCGAGTGTGGCTACGCCGGTCCTTGCGAAGGTTAAAACAGCACCAACTTGACAAACTATCGTTGTGGTTTTGATGCGTAGGTAAGAACGGTTCTTGCTCAGCCCGTAGCAGCCACGTAAAACTTGCAACAACAAAGTAGAGGACGTCTAACTTGTTTTGCAGGGCATGTTGTGATGTGATGTGGTCAAGGCGTGATGCTATATTTTATTGTATGAGATGATCATGTTTTGTAACCGAGTTATCGGCAATGGCAGGAGCCATATGGTTGTCGCTTTATTGTATGAAATGCAAAAGCCATGTAATTGCTTTACTTTATCACTAAGCAGTAGCGATAGTCGTAGAAGCAATAGTTGGCGAGGCGACAACGATGCTACGATGGAGATCAAGGTGTCGCTACCGGTGACGATGGTGATCATGACGGTGCTTGGCGATGGAGATCACAAGCACAAGATGATGATGACCATATCATATCACTTATATTGATTGCATGTGATGTTTATCCTTTATGCATCTTATCTTGCTTTGATTGACGGTAGCATTATAAGATGATCTCTCACTAAAATTATCAAGAAGTGTTCTCCCGAGTATGCACCGTTGCGAAAGTTCTTCGTCTTTGAGACACCACGTGATGATCGGGTGTGATAGGCTCTACGTTCAAATACAACGGTGCAAAACAGTTGCACACGCGGAATACTCAGGTTAAACTTGACGAGCCTAGCATATAACAGATATGGCCTCGGAACACGGAGACCGAAAGGTCGAGCGTGAATCATATAGTAGATATGATCAACATAGTGATGTTCACCATTGAAACTACTCCATCTCACGTGATGATCGGACATGGTTTAGTTGATTTGGATCACGTAATCACTTAGATGACTAGAGAGATGTCTGTCTAAGTGGGAGGTTTTAATATGATTAATTAAAACTTAAATTTATCATGAACTTAGTACCGATAGTATTTTTGCTTGTCTATGTTTCTTTGTAGATAGATGGCTCGTGTTGTTGTTCCGTTGAATTTTAATGCGTTCCTTGAGAAAGCAAAGTTGAAAGATGATGGTAGCAATTACACGGACTGGGTCCGTAATTTGAGGATTATCCTCATTGCTGCATGAAGAATTACGCCTGGAAGCACCGCTGGGTGCCGAGCCTGCTGCTGAGAACAACGCCGAAGTTGTGAGCGTCTGGCGAGCAAAGCTGATGACTACTCGATAGTTCGATGTGCCATGCTTTACGGCTTAGAACCGGGTCTTCAACGGCGTTTTGAGCGTCATGGAGCATATGAGATGTTCCAGGAGTTGAAGTTAATATTTCAAGCAAATGCCCGGATTGAGAGATATAAAGTCTCCAATAAGTTCTATAGCTGCAAGATGGAGGAGAATAGTTCTGTCAGTGAACATATACTCAAAATGTCTGGGTATAATAATCAATTGATTCAACTGGGAGTTACTCTTCCGGATGATAGTGTCATTGACAGAATTCTCCAATCACGCCACCAAGCTACAAGAGCTTCGTGATGAACTATAATATGCAAGGGATGACCAAAACAATTCCGAGCTCTTCGCAATGCTAAAAGCAGGAGGTAGAAATCAAGAAAGAGCATCAAGTGTTGATGGTCAACAAGACCACTAGTTTCAAGAAAAGGGCAAAGGAAAGAAGAAGGAACTTCAAAAGAACAGCAAGCAAGTTGCTGCTCAAGAGAAGAAACCCAAGTCTGGACCTAAGCCTGAAATCGAGTGTTTTACTGCAAGCAAACTGGACTTCGGAAGCGGAACTGCCCCAAGTATTTGGCGGATAAGAAGGATGGCAAGGTGATCAAAGGTATATGTGATATACATGTTATTGATGTGTACCTTACTAATACTCGCAGATAGTACTGGTATTTGATCTCGGTTCATTGCTAATATTTGCAACTCAAACAGGAACTACGGATTGCGAAGATTGGCTAAGGGCGAGGTGACGATCTTGGCGTGGGAAATGGTTCCAAAGTCGATGTGATCGCGATCGACACGCTACCTCTACATCTACCATCGGGATTAGTTTTAGACCTAAATAATTGTTATTTGGTGCCGGTGTTAAGCATGAACATTATATCTGGATCTTGTTTGATGCGAGGCGGTTATTCATTTAAGACAGAGAATAATGGTTGTTCTATTTATATGAATAATATCTTTTATGGTCATGCACCCTTGAAGAGTGGTCTATTTTATTGAATCTCGATAGTAGTAGTACACATATTCATAGTGTTGAAACCAAAAGATGCAGAGTTGATAATGATAATGCAACTTATTTGTGTACTTGCCGTTTGGGTCATATCGGTGTAAACGCATGAAGAAACTCCATAGTGATGGGCTTCTGGAATCACTTGATTATGAATCACTTGGTACTTGCGAACCGTGCCTCATGGGCAAGATGACTAAAACGCCGTTCTCCGGAACTATGGAGCGAGCAACTGATTTGTTGGAGATCATACATACTGATGTTTGTGGTCCAATGAATGTTGAGGCACGCGGCGGGTATCGTTATTTTCTCACCTTCACAGATGATTTGAGCAGATATGGGTATATCTACTTAATGAAACACAAATCTGAAACATTTGAAAAGTTCAAAGAATTTCAGAGTGAAGTGGAAAATCATCGTAACAAGAAAATAAAATTTCTACGATCGGATCGTGGAGGAGAATATTTGAGTTACGAGTTTGGTTTACATTTGAAACAATGTGGAATAGTTTAGCAACTCACGCCACCCGAACACCACAGAGAAATGGTGTGTCCAAACGTCGAATCGTACTTTACTTGATATGGTGCGATCTATGATGTCTCTTACTGATTTACCGCTATCGTTTTGGGGATATGCTTTAGAGGCGGTCGCATTCACGTTAAATAGGGCACCATCTAAGTCCGTTGAGGCGACACCGTATGAACTGTGGTTTGGCAAGAAACCAAAGTTGTCGTTTCTTAAAGTTTGGGGCTGCGATGCTTATGTGAAGAAACTTCAACCGGATAAGCTCGAACCCAAATCGGAGAAATGTGTCTTCATAGGATACCCAAAGGAGACTGTTGGGTACACCTTCTATCACAGATCTGAAGGCAAAGTTTTCGTTGCTAAATTCGGATCCTTTCTAGAGAAGGAGTTTCTCTCGAAAGAAGTGAGTGGGAGGAAAGTAGAACTTGATGAGATAATCGCATCTGCTCCCTTATTGGAAGGTAGTTCATCACAAGAAACGGTTCTGTGACAACTACACCAATTAGTGAGGAAACTAATGATGATGATCATGAAGCTTCAGATCAAGTTACTCTGAACTTCAGAGGTCAACCAGAGTAAAATACGCACTGAGTGGTACGGTAATCCTATTCGGAAGTCATGTTACTTGACCATGGCGAACCTACAAACTATGAAGAAGCGATGGTGAGCCCAGATTCATGAAATGGCTGGAAGCCATGAAATCTGAGATGGGATCCATGTATGAGAACAAAGTATGGACTTTGGTAGACTTGCCCGATGATCGGCAAGCTATTGAGAATAAATGGATCTTTAAGAAGAAGACCGACGCCGATGGTAATATAACTGTCTACAAAGCTCGACTTGTTGCAAAAGGTTTTCGACAAGTTCAAGGGGTTGACTACGATGAGACTTTCTCACCGTAGCGATGCTTAAGTCTGTCCGAATCATGTTAGCAATTGCCGCATTTTATGATTATGAAATTTGGCAAATGGATGTAAAACTGCATTCTTGAATGGATTTCTAGAAGAAGAGTTGTATATGATGCAACCAGAAGGTTTTGTTGATCCAAAGGGTGCTAACAAAGTGTGCAAGCTCCAACGATCAATTTATGGTGCAGTGCAAGCCTCTCGGAGTTGGAATAAACGCTTTGATAGTGTGATCAAAGCATATGGTTTTATCTGAGACTTTTGGTGAAGCCTGTATTTACAAGAAAGTGAGTGGGAGCTCTGTAGCATTTCGATATTATATGTGGACGACATATTGTTGATTGGAAATGATATAGAATTTCTGGATAGCATAAAAGGATACTTGAATAAAAGTTTTCAATGAAAGACCTCGGTGAAGCTGCTTACATATTGGGCATCAAGATCTATAGAGATAGATCAAGGCGCTTAATTGGACTTTCACAAAGCACATACCTTGATAAAGTTTTGAAGAAGTTCAAAATGGATCGAGCAAAGAAAGGTTTTTACTGTATTACAAGGTGTAAGATTGAGTCGACTCAATGCCCGACCACAGCAGAAGATAGAGAGAAAATGAAAGATGTTCCTATGCTTCAGCCATAGGCTCTATCATGTATGCAATGCTGTGTGTACAGACCGACGTATGCTTAGCTGTAAGCTTGGCGGGAAGGTACCAAAGTAATCCAGAGTGGATCCTTTGGACAGCGGTCAAGAACATCTGAAATACGAAAAGGACTAAGGATATGTTTCTCGTATATGGAGGTGACAAAGAGCTAGTCGTAAATGGTTACGTCGATGCAAGCTTTGACACCGATCCGGACGATTCTAAATCGCAAACCGGATCGTATTTTTATTAAGCGGTGGAGCTGTCGGTTGGTGCAGTTCTAAGCAAAGCGTCGTGGCGGGATCTACATGTGAAGCGGAGTACATAGCTGCTTGGAAGCAGCAAATGAAGGAGTCGGATGAAAGAGTTCATTTCGATCTAGGTGTCATACCTAGTGCATCGGGACCAATGAAGATCTTCGTGATAATCTTGGTGCAATTGCATTGGCAAAGGAATCCAGATTTCACAAGAGGACCAAGCATATCAAAAGACGCTTCAATTCCATTCGGGACCAAGTCCAAGTGGGAGACATAGAGATTTGCAAAATACATACGGATCTGAATGTTGCAGACCCGTTGACTAAGCCTCTTCCACGAGCAAAACATGATCAGCACCAAGACTCCATGGGTGTTAGAATCATTCTTGTGTAATCTAGATTATTGACTCTAGTGCAAGTGGGAGCTGAAGGAAATATGCCCTAGAGGCAATAATAAAGTTATTATTTATTTCCTTATATCATGATAAATGTTTATTATTCATGCTAGAATTGTATTAACCGGAAACATAATACATGTGTGAATACATAGACAAACAGATAGTCACTAGTATGCCTCTACAAGACTAGCTCATTGATCGAAGATGGTTATGTTTCCTAACCATAGACATGTGTTGTCATTTGATTAATGGGATCACATCATTAGGAGAATGATGTGATTTACATGACCCATTTCGTTAGCTTAGCACTTGATCGTTTAGTATGTTGCTTATGCTTTCTTCATGACCTATACATGTTCCTGTAACTATGAGATTATGCAACTCCGTTTACGGAGGAACACTTTGGTACTACCAAACGTCCACAACGAATCGGGTGATTATAAAGGAGTACTACAGGTGTCTTCAAAGGTACTTGTTGGGTTGGCGTATTTGAGATTAGGTTTTGTCACTCCGATTGTCGGAGAGGTATCTCTGGGCCTTCTCGGTGATACACATCACATAAGCCTTGCAAGCATTACAACTAATGAGTTAGTTGTGAGATGATGTATTACGGAACGAGTAAAGAGACTTACCAGTAACGAGATTGAACTAGGTATTGGATACCGACGATCGAATCTCGGGTAAGTAACATACCGATGACAAAAGGAACAACGTATATCGTTATGCGGTTTGACCGATAAAGATCTTCGTAGAATATGTAGGAACCAATATGGGCATCCAGGTTCCGCTATTGGTTATTGACCGAGAATGGTTCTAAGTCATGTCTACATAGTTCTCGAACCCGTAGGGTCCGCACGCTTAATGTTTCGATGACAGTTCATTATGAGTTTATAAGTTTTGATGTACCGAAGGTTGTTCGGAGTCCCGGATGTGATCACGGACATGACGAGGAGTCTCGAAATGGTCGAGACATAAAGATTGATATATTGGAAGCCTACATTTGGACATCGGAAATGTTCCGAGTGAAATCGGGAATTTACCGGAGTACCGGGAGGTTACCGGAACCCCCCGGGAACTATATGGGCCATAGTGGGCCTTGGTGGAAAGGAGAAAGGGCCAGCCCTAGGTGGCGCGCCTCCCCTTCCCTAGTCCTACTAGGACTAGGAAAGGTGGGCGCCCCTCTCTCTCTTTCCCTCCGATGAATCCTATTCCAACTAGGATTGAGGGGAATCCTACTCCCGGAGGAGTAGGACTCCTGGCCGCGCCTCCTCTTGGCCGGCCGGCCCCTCCCCTTGGCTCCTTTATATACGAGGCGGGGGCACCCTAGAACACACAAGTTGATCTACGGATCGTTCCTTAGCCGTGTCGGTGCCCCTCCACCATATTCCACTTCGGTCATATCGTCGCGGAGCTTAAGCGAAGCCTGCGCGGAGAAGTCATATCGTCGCGAGCTTAGGTGAAGCCCTGCGTCGGTGGAGCATCATCATCGTCCACCACGCCGTCGTCTTGTGGAACTCATCCCGACACTTTCTGGATCGAGTCCGGGATCGTCATCGAGCTGAGCGTGTGCGCGAACTCGGAGGTGCCGTCGTTCGGTGCTTGGATCGATCGGATCGTGAAGACGTCGACTACATCAACAGCGTTGTTATAACGCTTCGCTTTCGGTCTCACGAGGGTGCGTGGACAGACACTCTCCCCTCTCGTTGCTATGCCATCACCATGGTCTTGCGTGTGCGTAGGAAATTTTTTGAAATTACTACGTTCCCCAACAAACCTGTTGCTACACGTGTCATGACTCGTCTTCAAAAAGGTATTAGAAATCCTAAACAAAGAACAGATGGCACAATACCATATGGCATGTTGTGTATTTCAGGTGAACCAGGAAAACTAAGTGATTCATTTGGAGATCCTAAATGGAAAAGAGCTATGGATGAAGAATATGGTGCACTCATGAAGAATAAAACATGGCACTTGGTACCAAGTCAGAGAGGTAAAAATATTATTGATTGCAAGTGGGTTTACAGAATAAAAAGAAAAGCAGATGGCTCCATTGATAGGTACAAGGCACGTCTAGTTGCGAAAGGGTTTAAGCAAAGATATGGTATTGATTATGAGGATACATTCAGTCCAGTTGTTAAATCTGCTACCATAAGACTTGTGCTAGCCATTGTTGTTTCCAGGGGATGGAGTCTTAGACAGCTAGATGTTCAGAACGCGTTTCTGCATGGTGTTCTGGAAGAGGAGGTCTATATGAGGCAACCACCAGGGTATGAGAATAAAAAAACACCTCATTATGTTTGCAAGCTTGATAAGGCTCTTTATGGTCTGAAGCAGTCACCTAGGGCCTGGTTCTTAAGGTTAAGTTCACAATTGAAGCATCTTGGGTTTGTTCCATCCAAAGCAGATACATCTTTGTTTATTTATAATAAGGCACATACGGTGATTTTTGTGCTTATATATGTTGATGATATCATAGTTGCAAGCTCATCATCAAATGATACTAATGCTCTCTTGCGTGACTTGAGTTCAGAGTTTGCATTGAAGGATCTAGGTGACTTACATTTTTTCTTAGGCATTGAAGTTAAGAAGACTCAAGATGGCATAATGTTAAATCAGGAAAAGTATGCTACTGAGCTTCTAACTCGTATGGGAATGAAGGATTGCAAACCTTCACCTACTGTAAGGGCATATTTATCCCGTAAGTGTTTTGGTGATTGATGACGGTACTTTTGCGGACTAATCGAATGCTTTGAGTTCCTCAGATGGTTCATCTCTAGGCTCGAGACGATTCGGTGCCCCTCGGAGACTATTGAAGACGGCGTCGTCCTACGTTTCTTTTTGGTGGATTTGAGTCGTAGGAGAGCCATACTATTAAGAGGGGGTCCGTGTCGGAAAGGTTAGGGCGGAATCAACACGTACACTTGTTCCTCCTTTCCCTGCTCTTTGGAGCTTCCCTTCGTTATCTTGGTTGTGCGGAAATCTGACAATTGCCACTGTACTTGCGGTAGTACCGCGGGTACACGCGGTAGTACCGCGCGGATCCACGGTAGTACCGCTCCTCAGGAGCGGTAGTACCGCTGCTCCCGTGCCTAGTGCCGCTCGGTGCGGTAGTAAGGCGGATGTAATTTTACATCCGCGCCCACCACGGTAGTACCGCTCGTCGGTAGCGGTGGTACTGCTGGGGCCTGTAATCTGCTCCCTATGAGCCGCAGATCGCGTGGCCCTCCTACCAAGTACCGTAGATTCACGGTAGTAGGCACGCGCCACGGTAGTACCGCTCCTAAGGAGCGGTAGTACCGCGTCGATTCGCACTACCGCAGATTTCAGCGGAAGTTGGCACGGATGTAATTTATTTCATCCGCCCTTCTCGTGTCGTGACTCCCGCCTTGCGGTAGTACCGCAAGGGGAGCGATAATACCGCAGCAAGCGGTAGTAATCGCCTTAGTCGAGATAGTCCGGCTTGTCTTTGCTGCCGCATGTAGTACCGTGGTTCGCCACGTAGTAGTACCTGTGACCCCATGATCGGTAGTACCGCGCCCCTGGAGCGGTAGTACCGCGGGTCGCGGGCTGAATAAGTGGATAACGGTTGGATGTTTTCCACGACTATATAAGGGGCTTCTTCAACCTCTAGTTGACTACCTCTTCTCTCTCTAAGCTCCATTGTTGCTCCAAGCTCCATTTTGGCCCGATCTCTCTCCCTAGCCAATCAAACTTGTTGATTTGCTCGGGATTGGGTGACAAGGGCCCGATCAACACTTCCACCACAAGATATTTGATTCCCCACACTTATCCCTTGCGGATCTTGTTACTCTTGGGTGTTTGAGCATCCTAGACGGTTGAGGTCACCGTGGAGCCATATTCCATTGTGGTGAAGCTTCGTGGTGTTGTTGGGAGCCTCCAATTAAGTTGTGAAGATTGCCCCAACCTTGTTTGTAAAGGTTCGGTTGCCGCCTTCAAGGGCACCAATAGTGGAATCACGACTCTTGCATTGTCGAGGGCGTGAGGAGATCTGATGGCCCTAGTGGCTTCTTGGGGAGCATTGTGCCTCCACGCCGCTCTAACGGAGACGTACTTCCCCTCAAAAGGAAGGAACTTGGTAACACATCCTCGTCTCCACCGCTCCACTCTTGGTTATCTTATCCCCTTTACTTGTGCAAGCTTATTTGTGTTCCTATCCTTGCTTGCTCGTGTGCTTGTGTTGTTGCATCATATAGGTTGTCCACCTAGTTGCACATCTAGACAACCTTTATTATTGCAAAGTTTAAATTGGTAAAGAAAAGCTTAAAAATTGTTAGTTGCCTATTCACCCCCCCCCCCCTCTAGTCAACCATATCGATCCTTTCACCTACGCCATTGTCTTCTTCAGAACAGCTTTCGGCACATCAAGGAGAACTGCTTAATGAACAAGAAAGTACAAAATATAGAAGTGATGTTGGAGCTCTACAGTATTTGACTTTGACACGGCCAGACATATCATTTGCTGTAAACAAGGTTTGTCAGTATTTGCATGCTCCAACCTCCACTCATTGGACATCTGTCAAAAGGATTATGCGATATATTAAGCACACTGTGAGTTTGGGACTTCAGTTCAAACGATCAAGTTCTACACTTGTTAGTGCTTTTTACGATCTTGTTGGGCAGGATGTAGTGATGACAGAAAGTCAACTGGAGGATTTGCAGTGTTCTTTGGATCAAACCTTATTTCTTGAAGTGCCAGGAAACAAGCCACAGTGTCAAGGTCAAGTACAGAGGCTGAGTATAAATCTCTAGCAAACGCAACTGCTGAAATTATTTGGGTGGAATCATTGCTTCATGAGTTAGGAATCAAGCAACATCGTACATCTTGTCTATGGTGTGACAACTTGGGTGCTACATATCTGTCTGCTAATCCAGTTTTTCATGCTAGAACCAAGCATATTGAGATAGATTTTCACTTTGTACGAGAAAGAGTTGCTGAGAAGAAGTTGGAGATACGATTTATTCCATCCAAGTATCAGTTAGCAGATGGGTTTACTAAAGCTCTTCCAGCAAGGCCATTTGAGGAGTTCAAGAGAAATTTGAATATAGGTAGTTTAGCTTAAGGGAGGGTGTTAGAATATCTGTTTAAACTCTTTGTAATCTAAACCTCCCTCCTATCTCTACTTCTCTCGTTACCTTCTCGGACTCCTCATGTATCGATGAATCCTAGCGATCATCGTAAACTTGTACGCCACAACAGGGGCGATTCCTGTCCTCAATAAATAAACACAACGCGGCTCCCATCGGGAGTAGGAACGCTTCCACAAGATCAAATCTTACAGTTCGTGCTAAGTGGCATTGTCTAAGGACCAATGCATTCCTGGCATCCCAGATTTTCCAGAGGAACATCGGTGTCATGGAGGTTGCCAGTTTCACGAATGCAAGGATTTCCTACTACTCTCATGTGCAAACCTTGGTCGTATACGGCGATGAACTCGCATAGCTTGAGCTAGAGGAAAAATATCAATATAGCTGCACAGAGCCAAAGGGCATTACACAGAGGAACCTCGGCAAAGCAGAACAAGAAGCAGCAGAAAACAAAACTGCATCCATTCATCTCATATTCCAAACAATTCGTGTTCCGTTTAGCTGGTTTAGTGGACATTAGCTTTGATGATCTATCTAAAGTGTGATCCATCCTCACACGGTTGAAATGCTGCTTCTCTCTTGTCCTTTCCAAAGGAAAGTGGATCTCATAGCCTCCGACAATTTAAAAAGTAGGTCTCAGTCTTATTTTCAGATGCAATTTTTCACCGGAAAGAGAATCCCATATTCTTTCAGCCAAGCCGCCAATCCTAGGGTCAATGTGGAACAGAAAACCATTGCTATTTGAGTAGTTGGAGAATCGAAATTCCACTCATTTGCAGTGCTGAGGGAGGTGTTGCGGTACGTCGATCTTCAAAATAAACTTGATGTCATGTCGGTGCAGTTTGCCCTGATGCCAAGGGAGGGCACGCCAAACAACTTTTGCAGCAACCCCTTGACTGTCATGAATGAGAGGAGGTGCCCCTCGCACAGCCGCAATACACCAGTTGGCTTCAGAAACAAACGCCAGTTCTGGGTTCTGAAGAATGCAAGAGAAAAACATTTACAATCTGATTTGGTTGGGATGCGCCAGCCCAGGCAGCAGTGCAACGCCTGGGCGACACGCAAGAGCCCCAGCAGCAAGCTACTGTGGTGGGCCCTTTCCCATAAAAAATAAATTTAATATCATTGTGGACACATGGCCCACATATCAGATATTAAACTGATAAGAACAGATACTACACTTGATCTTAGCCAAAAGGCCGAGAAAGGTATGCTTCTACCTGTGGCCTGGGGTCTCCTTATATAGCGCGTCTTCGCCTCCCTTCCGCTCTGGCTGCGCGAGGTGGGACTAAACGAAACGATGGCTCTGCGCTGGCACCGCGCAACTCTGCTCGGTTCGTTGCTATGAGAGGCCACGTTTCGGTCTGTTTGGGCCGTGGTTGAGTAAAAGCCCAACATAGATGGGCCATTGAGCTCTGTAGGCAGTGCAACTACACGTCAAGGCTCGCCTAAAAAAAAACTACACGTCAAGGCATGTCCTTCATCCAGAATTTTTTTTTTGTTCTCAAAAAAAGATGAGGGAAAATCCAGGCACATTTTTTTATTTTGAGGAATTTCATTCAGCCACCATCCCCTTTACACTAATTTTCTTGTTTGTATGGTAAAATATATAGTGCCGGTACTACTTCACGGTTAAAAACAGCAACTTTCAAACGATATATACAAGGCGAAGATGCATACTATAATGCTCTGGATGTTACCAAACAGCAACTTGAAGTAGCAAAGAGATCCATACCAAAAAAAAAAGTAGCGAAGAGATGACAATGGATTGGTGGGTGACACGGAAGAGGAGACTGTTCTGTTCATATCAGTAGTGAATAGTGATGGCAATGAACCCCGAAACGCGCTCTTATATTTCTTTACGGAGGGGGTACTTACGAAGGATTGCAAGGAGATGCTTATTTAGAGGTCACATGGTTATGTTCACTTGAAAATAGTTGGTTGGTGGTCTTATTATTGCACCTCAAGAGCAATTGACACGTTGCCTGACTTGTGGAAAATACAAGACTGCTACAAATGGTTCGGAGCCAAACCATGGTCAAAAGATGCTCATCTTCGATAGGAGAAGCTATGCTCCTGTCAATTCCGCAACCACAACAATGGTGACTCTACTGTCTTCATTTCACTTGACGCTGGAAGCTCAACCCAGCTTTAGGAAAACCTAACTAATCAGTAGTTAGCCGTCTGCTCCTGCTTCAGTGCCCTCCAACCAATATCTCGCCTGAAGAATCCTTCTGGCCAGTCGACGACATCTACCGCATCGCACGCTCTCGACCTCGCTTCTTCGATGTCCTTGCCCTTCGCAGTGACGCCAAGAACTCGGCCTCCGACAGCTACAAGGTTGCCGTCTCCATCCAAAGCTGTCCCAGCATGGAATATCTTGACAGCAGGAGAAACCTGCTCGGCCTTGTCGATGTTTTTTATTACGGTTCCTTCTTATAAGAGCCAGGGTATCCTTCACTCGCCATCACGACCACCATCGCGATTTCAGGTGACCAGGTTAGCGAAACCTTGCCCAGTTCTCCTTTGCATGCGGATAGCAGGACCTGTGCAAGATCGGACTCAATCTCATCATCAGAACCTGAGACAAAGGAAAGAAATTAATACAGCAGTGCAGAGCCAGAATCTGATGGAAAACAAAATGTGACAGGTCAACTAGGAGAATTAAGAAACATATTAGAAATGTGGTAAGATACTGTGTTGTGTACAGATGATAACCTATGTGGTAAGAAAACATCACATCCTCTGTTTTTAAGGCGACGCTTTGCTTTAAGGCGCTGGGGGGGCTCGGCGCCTAGGCGCCGCCACGGATGCCAACCAAACTTAACAAGGGCATATTGGACTGAACTGTGAGTATAAACTTGCATCATTAATTTAAAAGTTCACATATGCCTTAGCAGACAGCTAAAAAATAAAGATCCCACAGATGTCAACAAAATTGACTGCGCTTCTGGGATTACATGGAACAATAGAACAGCATGGATAGGTGGCACAGATGACTTTAGAAATAAATGGCGAGCTAGTTCAAAAGAAGAAAGCTTAAGCAGTGAACAAAAGCAGGTTGTGTTGCTTATGTATCGCAAGTAAAATGTACATGAGAACAATACACAAAAGTTCAGATGGCATTTGTAATGTAAGACGTTTTTTGACACTAAACTAGATGCAAAAAAACGTCTTACATTATGGGACGGAGGGAGTACATTGTTTCAGACATGAGCACATTCTACAAGATGTACCTCTGAAAACCAATTTCTAGTGTCATAGACTATTACAATATGTTACTAGAAAAACACTCGACCAACAAGCTCAAAAGTATGAGGAGAACTTTATTAAGGTATCACTAAAGAAAGTATGAAGAGAACTTCACTAGGGCATCACTAAAGTATGAGGACAACCACCGTTGGGAAGGAGTTCAAAAACATTGCATTCTATTGTGATATTGTCCAAACTCATCAAGAACATTTTGATCATACTGTGACTAAAAAAAACTTGTAATGCTTGAATAGGAAAAATATAAAGATCTTAAGAGGCAGCTGACAGATAATCACTAACCTGGCATTCAGGATCCCCAAATCGCACATTATATTCAATAAGCTTAGGCAGCCCAGATTTCTTCTCTATCATAAGCCCGGCATATAATACACCAACAAACTTGCATCCTTCAGCAGCCATGCCTTTAACAGTTGGAGTAATTATAGTTTCCATGATCACGCTCTTAAGCTCTTCGGTCACTATTGGCGCAGGGGAGTATGCACCCATACCACCCGTGTTTGGACCAGTGTCACCATCACCAACTCTTTTGTGATCCTGTGCTGATTCAAGTGGCAAAGCATTTTCACCATCTACTAATGCAAAGAAAGAGGCTTCTTCGCCCTCCAAATACTCCTCAATGACGACCCGCGAACCAGCAGAACCTAATGACTCGTCAACCATCATAGCGTTTATTGCTTCGAAGGCCTCATCCAAAGTCATAGCAACAACGACGCCCTTTCCAGCTGCCAATCCATCAGCTTTGACAACAATAGGGGCCCCTTGATCCTTGATGTACTCTTTAGCTTTTGCAGGATCCGTGAATGTGTGATACTACATGATAGAGAAAACTCAAATTAGATTCAATTGTATGCCTTAACATCTAAAACTACAAACAAGTACCAAAAAAGAGGAGAATTAATTTCACAGTCTTTTGCTAAAGTGATTTACAGTCCCTTTCTGTGGTAATAAGATGACTTCATTTCAAAAAGCAATCTATCTTTAGTAAAATGTCAAAATTATGAATGGGCGTTAGAAATTAATGCAATCACACAACATTTTTCCAGCGGAAAATGAAAGCTAATTGCCTAGCGTCTGTAATTAGGAATAGTAAATCAGTACAAAATAAGCATGGTTAGCAGCATTGCCTAGGACAAAGGAAATACTTATACCTGCAAAAATGTACCCTTCTTATTAATATCAACCATATGCAGGCATCTCATGAGAACAAACCCCCGTAGCCACTGGAAGACTATAGTACTTTTCTTCTTACTAATAGTAAGGAAGACTATGGTACTTATCACAAAGTGTAGACTGAAGTACCTGAGCAGTCGGGATATTATACTTATCACACAGCCTCTTCATAAAGTCCTTTGATCCCTCTAATGCCGCAGCCTCTGATGACGGACCAAATGTCGGTATCCCAGCTTTGGCAAGGTCATTCGCAAGACCCGCAACGAGAGGACCTTCAGGACCCACTACCACCATTCCCACTCCCCTCTTGCGGCAGAACGATATAACAGCATCACTACTAGAAATATCCAAGTCCGATACACAGACCGCGTCTCTGGATTGAGCAATACCAGCATTACCAGGGGCGCATAAAACTGTCTGGCAAGAAGGCGAACGGGTCAAAGCATAACAAAGCGCATGCTCCCTTCCACCGCCGCCAATGACGAGTACAGTCATCCTCCCTTCTGAAGAACAGAACAGAACAAAACAAACATTAGAACACTGGTGTTGCAATTTACATCAAACTGGTTGCTGGTATTAACTAGAGGAAAGGTTTTGGGCAATGCATTTCGTCTCACGGCACATTAAAAGTTGAGGCTTCATAACACAAAAAAGCATCGTTCTTCTAACACCATGGAGTTGTTGAAGAATTCACACCCAACTGACCCAAAAACTAAATTTACCTACCAGCAAAGGCGGTCCCGTCCTCCGGCGAAGCTTTCGGGATCGAGCGCCATCTTTCTGAATTCCGGACAGTCAAATGAGAATGGCGGGCGACGTGCTGCACTGCATTACTGGAGACATTGCTACTCCATGCCCGAGAAACAGGGCAAGACGCCGAAGGCTTCCAGCCGCCGCACAGGTGATTACTGGCCGCGGCAAGCTTGAGATGGCCCCTGATACTGTAAGCCGCACAAGCCATCAGGTCCGGCCCTGAGATAGAGCAAAAAGGGTCCGCCCGCCGGAGTTGCGCGGCGGTCGCCGGAGTTGCTGCTGGAGACCGGGAGCGGGAGGGGTCGCGCCAGAGGGAGGAGGAGCCGCGGGAGATGGAGATGGAGATGGAGCCGCGTCGAGGAGCAGAGGAGCCGGGGACCGGCGGCGGCGGCGGCTAGCTGGGAACCCTAGGTTTTCTCCGTGTTAGAGAAAAGGGATCGATGCGAGCGGGTCTCTCCGTTGACTCATGTGGGAAGCGTCACATAGTGCAACTAGGCAACTCTTTATTTTAACCAACTGGTTTTTTTAGAACTTTTTCTTACCAATTGTTGGTTGTTTTTCCAAACGTGAGGTATTGAAGGTACAAAAAAAATATGTTGTCAGGTGAAAGGAGAATCGACGATATTCAGAACAAGAATACACGTCAACACTTGAAAACTTTCGAGGTGACAATGATCCATAGTGATGTCAAAGCGAGCAGTGTTTTTGTTAGATGCAGAAATGAACCCTAAAATATCGGATTTGGTATGGGAAGTGCATGGATGAATCCTGATACATACGAATCCACTTTAAAAAATACATTTTCGTTTTCGAATGCCAAAAAATTCAGGACGTGCCGACTCGTTTGGTATGGCCAAAATATTTGGTATATTGAACTCCTGCAACTTGTTGTATTGCACTACCGGTTGTTATGTTCGCTTCACAATAAATATTCTTGAAAATCCAGCAGATGCATGAAAAAAATCACTAAACTATACGTATTTATTACTCCAAATTCTGCAATATGCAGCGTGTATGTACAACAACAATCGAACCCAAAAAGGCCAATTGAAATCCTATTTTTTATCTCACCTTTTTTTCGTTTTTTTTCTTTCTGTTTATGAAAAAAAGAATGCTACTACTGTATTCTGTACAGTCTGAAGTGTGCCCTGATGACCAGTGATCGATCACCGGCTTGCAGCAGTGGTCATGAACTTGATGACCATGCTTCTGGCCTTGTTGATGGTCATGAAGCAGAGGAAGAGGTGCTCCTCCAGCTCGTCCAGCTGCTGCCTGAAGCTCTCCTCGTTCTTGCACAGCTGCCTGAGCACCTCCCGCACCAGCCTCCCCTTCCCGGCGCCGGCGCCGGCGGCGGCCTCCTCCGCCACGCAGAGCTGCAGCAGCGCGAGCATGTACTCCCCCTCGTCGCGCACCCGCTCAACCAGCCTGCTGATGGTGTCCATGTCCCGGTTGAGGATGTACGTGCCCTTGGCCGCGGCCTCCAGCTGCACCAGCGCGCGACGCGCCCCCCGGCCGCTGAAGAGCCCCAGCCACGCCGGCGACATCATCGGGAACGCCGCGAACGCCGCCAGGACGTGCACGCCGACGCAGGCGCCGACGACAGCCACGACGGCGACGACCGTGACGAAGGACACCGAGAGCGCCTGCCTGAGCCGGGCGAGCGTCCTGATCCTGCGGCGCGCGGCCTTCCTGCCGCAGTCGAGGCCCTTGAGGAGGTCCGCGGAGCTGAGGCGCGCGTCCCCGAGCCTGGCCTGCGTGGCCGCCAGCGCGGTGAAGGGCCTCCCGAGCGCGGCGGAGACGTCGGCGAGGCTCCCGCCGGGGACGAGCCTGCCGCGGAGCGCGGCCTTGAGCGGGCGGTAGCGGAGGCGGATCTGCTCGATGTCCTTGAGGAGGTGGCTGCAGAGGAAGGAGGCGCCGGCCGTCTCGTCGTAGTAGGCGGAGAGGAGGCCGTGGACGTCCGGGCGGTTGCGCGCGGACGCGAGCGCGGCGGCGGCGGCGGCCTGGTCGGGGTCGAGCAGGTGCTCGGCGAAGACGCGGTAGGAGGAGAGGCGCTTGGACGCGGCGCTGGCGGCGGAGGCGGGCCTGGGCACGAGGGCGGCGCCGTGGGCGAGCGTGATGTCGAGCACCCGCGCCCAGAAGTCGTTGTAGGACTCGGTGCGGAACGCGCTGGTGTACTCCTCCCGGAAGTCCAGGCCCGACGAGGAGGACGCCGAAGACGCGCTCTGCAGCTGGCTCGTCGGCTTCTTGGGGTCATGGTGGCGAGCTCCTGCATGCCATCACACCAAGAAACGAAAGGATTAGTAGACTAGACACACGAGAACCGGATGGAAATCAGGACGTGCACGATGGATGCATGCGGCTAGGGCGTGGTGAGCGCGCGAGCTCTGAGGGGCGGCCGGCTACCTTGCTGGTGAGGCCGCCGCATGCACGGGCCGAAACACCTGAACATCATGCCACCGACGGCCATCTCTCTGGGTGCCGGCCGGCGAATTAATGAACAAGCAGGTTGAATTATTTCGTGAATGGAGATATGCGAACGCTCTATATACGTGTGGCCGTGGCTAACCGGCTAGCTGGTTAAGTCGGCAGGCTAATGAACGGGGATGGTAGTGGTAATGATGATTGGGCATCTATGTGTCGAAGCGAGGCGACGCCAAAGACGGTTTGGTTGCTTTGTGGAGATGTCTGCCGTGCTCCGGCACGCATGCATGCACGCGCCGCCGTACGCTACCGCGGCAGGCTTTCGCACCCGGCACATAGTACAACAGGCCGGCTGGCTCCTCCTCCGGCCCGGGTCCGACCGATGTAGCACCGTACGTTTTGTGTTCGGTCGCTTGCTAGCTGCTCCCATATAGGTAGGGTACCTAGGGCAAGCGGTCCTAGCACGCTTGCCCTAGGAGTAGTAGCCAGTGAGCGTCTTCCCTTGAAGAAAAATGAAGTTACTACTACTAGTGATTAGTGGCCAACTATTCGTAGCAAGTAGGAGTATATATTCTTGTTCTTTCCATACTAGTCGAAGCTCAAATTTGAGTGGTACAACCATGTGAAGAACAGAGAGACAGTACACGTACATATACACTAGCTAACGAGAACAATTAGCACGGGGTCGATGCACGTAAGTTGTACAGTAGTACGTACGTATTAGTTGTTGCACAACATGCCTGCGTACGTACGTATGCACGTACCTTGGCGGTTTGCCGCCGCTGCAGGGTGAGGGTGCACGCACCCGCCAAATCCAAAGCACCTGAGGTAGTAGGCGGCGCCCATGGATGAAAAAACAATCAGTGCACTGTTTCACCGATGCTAGCTACTCCAGTACGTGTGTGCGCGTACGTATATACAAGGGGCGGAGGTATGTATGTACGTATGCTCCCTTTGATCGGGGTAGCTAAGCTAGGACGCAGTGTCTGTGTACGTGTCTCTTCCCGTCCAAGTGAAAGAACGAGGCTGTGATGGATGGATGGGTCGGGACAAGCAGAAGCAGAGGCTAGCTTATAAAGCCTGTCTCTGTCTGCCTCCGCTCTCCGGCCGTTAAGATACCGCCGTGTCTGTGGTGCGGTGGATATATCGTAGCTTGGGCAGAAAGGCAAGTCATCGCTCTTCCTTGCAGATCCAATCATCGGTTGGAGCTAGTTGGAGGACGACGACGAAGCTTGGAAGCATGCCCAAGACCGGCCGGTCGAGGTTGGCAACCACTCAAAGGCAAAACAAATCCATCGGAAAGGAGGCTCGCTCGACGAGGCCACCGTTATCGTTGGACGTTGGTTTTCCAGGGGCTGCCGAGGGCCTTCGGATCCGGCCTGGACGGACGGGACCGCAGCGCAGCGCCCCGACGGGGCCACCACCCACCAGTATATCTATCCATAGATCTCCCGCGCGTTGCTTTCGCGCATGGTCGGACGTGGCGAGCCAGGAACGCGATGTGGGGCCCGCCGGTTCCATGATGGGATCCTCATCTCATCCAGCGTGGGTGGCGGCGCGGAACCTGGGGATTGGATTGCGTCTGTCCTTGCGAGTTCGGGAAAGCTGGCGCGGGCACGCCTTCGACGGACCGACCTCCTTTCCCTCCGGCCGCCGACGCTACGTGGGTGGAGTATCTGCGTACCGGCGACCGCCTCGTCGATCGGCAGCGGATATGGCTGCGCCTGCATGCGCGTCTTTCTTGCTGCAAGAGCAATTCCAACGCGGCGACCCAAACTGTTTGCACGTGTTTCGTTTGCGTCTAAACGGACGCGTCCATGCGTGTAGGTGCCCCACCCCCCTCGCTTACCTTAAGATAGATGGTGCGGTAGCCTGCCAACGAGCTCCTTCCTTCTTCTTTCCGATCAGCCTTCCTCTGGCAAACTTCTCCGGCCATCCGAAAATTGACCCATCGAAAAACTAAAGTCAGTCGATTGATGTTTAGCTAATGTTTAGCTAATATGTGAAAAAAATAAGTCTGGCCTGTGCATGTTACAGCATACGTGAGCATGTCGTTGTTCATGAAACGGAAGGATCCGTACGTGTCATGATCTAGTCCTGGGATTATATACGATCGATGGTGCAAAATCAAGGATGATGAATTACATCTAGAACCACCGGCGGAAAATAACGTACGTGTTCTTCCAGTAAATGTATCACTTCAAGGGATGAATTGACGTACTGGTCTAAGTTTATTATTTCCCCAGAGACAAACAATTATTTCTGTTTTAGGAAATCCCGAACCAGCAGGTGAGTGAAGAAATGACATGCTCAGAGCACCACGCAACACCAATCGAGACGGCTTTTGATCGAGCAACATATATCCTCACACGCTAACGTAGCATTGAAAACAACGTTGGAGGAGCTCGAATTAAGTTTCCCTCATCCCGGTCCCTGCTGCTCCAGAACGGTGGCAACAGTAATCAGCCAGGGCCAGCTTGCGTCGCATGCGGCGGCTTGTCGATAACAGAACCGCGTTGGACGCGGACAGAGACAACATACACACACTATCATCCGCAGCCCGCAGCGCGTGTGACTGTTGCTCTCGCGAAAATGACGACCTCACCTGCTGCCCGCTTCTTCGTTTAGAAGGTGGCAGCTTTTTTTTTAACACGGTAAAAACACATACGCTCACACATTCATCCCTATAAATGTACGTACAAACACTCTATCTCCATGAATATCTTCGAGTGACTGAGTCGGCGTATCATTTTGAGATTGATGAAGTTGTAACCGACGTCTTTGTAGTCGACCAGAACCTCTCCTCCCAGTTAACACACATCGTAGAAAGACCTGAAATAAATCCAGAAATACGAGCACCAGTGTCGAATCTAGAACTGGAACATCGTTGGGTGAGAATATCACTGTCCTCATAACCATCCAACCAAGGTGGCAGTTGCTAGTCAATACCGAGACATGTCATTTATTAGGGTATATCATAATGGGCTTCTTTGTTATATGTTCAACCCTGGAGACAAACAAATGCTTATTTGTGGGAATGATTTGGAGCAGTCCAAAATGTCCGTCTCGTCAACTAGGCAAGAGCACCTCAACAATGAACCCTACTTTACCCTTCGCAGCCCCCTCCCCCCTCTCTCACCTCTATTCATTTTTCCCGACCGGTCCGCTAGCGGCTACCACCTCCCACTAAACCCTTCGCCGTTGTTGCCTATCAGTCAGGCTGGTCATAGTGGGAGTAACATAAATAGTAACATAAATGCCACATAAGCAAAAGTGATGATGTGTCAAGTAGTTAATGAAGAGAGAGACAAATAGAGTAACATAATATGTTACCATCACCTAGCGGTTTCCAATGCTAAATGAGTCTATAAAGTAATGTTACTACCCACTATAGAGGTAGTAATATATCCTAGTAACATATACATGTTATTAGTCTAAGTTACTCCCCACTATGACCAGCCTCATAGATGTTAGATGGGATGCGGCGAGGGAGGAGAGGTAGGTCTCGATCTGTCGCTCGTTGACTTTGTACTAGTCTAAGGAGGTGTTTGTTTTAGAAGTCCTAGGACTTTTTCTAGTTCCAGGGACTAATCAAAAAAGTCTCTCTAGTAGAGTCTTTTTCTAGTCCCTGTAGAAAAAGTCCCTCCCGTTTGGTTCCTAGGGACTTTTTAGGGACTTTTTCTAGTCCTTGGGACTAAAAAGTCCCTGAACCAAACACCCCCTAATGCCTGCCGCATCAACGGGTGACTGTTGCGGCAGGGCTTCAAGGCTTGCGCTCGCGACATCATCGCAGCGGGAACGGATCCTCTAACATTATGAAGGGATGTCACAAAGCTACAGTACAATCCCAGTGCAAAACGAAGAAGGAATGTCACGTGCACTGTAGCAAAGACACTGTGCGCAATTACTGTTCATAGAAAATAAATTCGAAATTAATTTTATTGCACCATAATTTTATTTGTATATAAATTTTATAAATGTATACAATAGATTTGTAATTTACAAATTAATTCATGTCATTTTAGGTTTAATCATATGGATATGAAGAAGGGATGTTAGGGTACCCGTAGCTTCTCTAACATCCCTTCGTGATGTTAGAGGATCTCGTTTCCATCGCAGCACAAGCTGGCGCGACATCCTCTGACGACGACGGTGCCCACCCAAGCGGCTTCGCCAATCGCCATCCACCTTAACTTTAGTGTTCCGGTCAACACCCGCTATTGGAAGAAGGTGGCAGACAAACGGGGTATCTCATTGGGTACGGCCATATTAGCAGACAAATGAGAATGTCCGTGGACACATCTGGACGCTCTCCGCAAACATATAGGGGACATGGTTTGATGAATGCCATTGAAGATGCCCTCACATTCCAGCAGCACAAGCACATCCCTTCTCCCTTGTTTGGTTCAAGGACTGATGAATGATGAACTGATTCTCGATTTGCAGAAATAACACATGTAGAAACAAACAACCGTGCTTCCAAAAGAGCGAGACACCGGCCGAACGAAGCACACCAACGCTTTGCCGTGCCGGGCCTAACGAAGACGACGAGGCTGATGTCTCGACACTTGAACAGATACAGCAAAATTACTCTACGCCGTTCCACAGACAACAGAGTGATTGAGACGCTTACGATCTTGCAGTTGCAGGGAGTTTGACCCGTATCTTGCCGGCAACACGACCACGTCCTTGTGATGATGATCGTGATAATAACTTTTGAAAAAGAAATAGCAGGCATCCGGCACTTACTTATTGACTGCTAATCATTCAATTTACAACTGCAAAAAGGGCGCGGGAGAAATAAATCTACGAAAGCCAAACTGCAGCAAAAGGCCGTCAGTACGGGAGTAGCAGAATTCCATGGATATATGGACAACATACTGCAGCTAAGCTAGAGTTCATCTTGAGACTTGTCCTTGTGTTTCCGTAGCATCTGGATAACCTGGTCCAGGGGCGGGTCTCCGGGCCTCCGGAAAAACTGGTCTCCGACCTTGAACTCGTATGCCTCCGGCTGCCCTAGAATGAACTCCTTCAACTACAAAAGCACGCACGAAATTAAGAGGACGCCGGTAAGAGCAGGAAGAAAAAACATCGATAATGTTTCACAGTAATTAATTTATCTGGACTTTGTACTACTCTGGTTTTATTCAGATAATGGATCCGGGGATGATCTATCTAAAAAGAAAAAGCATCGATGACGGCAATGTTTCACAGTAACTAATTTAAGGTCTGAACATCAGATGCCGTGCGTGCTCTGCTCTGAACCAAAATGTAAGGAGCCTTAAGAGATGATTCTAGTGATATATTAGAAGGGTGTGTCTAGATCTCGGTCGACTGAGATTCAACGAGAAGAAAAATCTAAAAGAAAATTTTGCTCGGAGCTCCACGTAGGATCCTACGAATATAGCATCGAATCAGAGCCCGGGACTTGGTTAAGTCTTAATCGACAGAGATTTAGCAATCCCGATCCTAGAATTGTATAGTTTTTTGGTGGTATGGAGACTGATTTTTGTTTTCATGCCAAATGCCACTACGAATTATAGCACACAAACTGTTATAGCGTCTGATTGATTAATCTACACATGATGATCTTTAACTCTGCAGTGTCAGAGCAGAAGGAAATTAAGCCTGACTGCCCGAGAGAACCTAACAGGAAATGCAGGGCAAAAATGGGTGATCGAGGGGGGAATCCTCCTACCTCGCGCATGTCTCGCCCTCTCTCCATGGTGAACATGAGCGTGCCGAAGTCCACGGCCACGAATTTCGCCGCCACCGACCCGGTCCGCAGCACGTTGCTCCACCGCGTCGCGATCCCCGCCACCTCCTCCCTCGACCGCCGGACGCCGGGCCGGAGCTTCACGAAGCCGAGCGAGGGCCCGCCGTGGCCGCGGAGGATCTCCTCCCGGAGCGCGGCGGGGTCCATCCGCGACAGGTCCGGCGGCGGCCGATCGGGGACGTCCCGCGTCCCGGAGCCGGCGCCCCAGTGCCGCCAGTCCTCGTCCTCCTCGTCGTCCACCACGTCGCGGAGGTCGTCCGGGATCGCCGCCCGCTTCGCCCCCATCGCCGCGCCGCACAGGAGGAGGAGCAGAACGGCGCCGGCGACGAGGACGAGTCTGCCCTGCCGCGCCATTCTCGCCGGCGCGCGCGTGGAAGACGCCCGTGATACGGTTTCCGTCAGTCTCCAAACGACTGCCGTGTGGCTAACCTGAACGAACCAACCAACCGCTACACGAATGACTTTTTCCTACTGAAACCACCCCCAAAATACTAGTAGTACATCATTTTTTCTTTGGAGGCGTACAAATTCAACATGTACATAGATGTACTCCATCCGTTTCAAAATATTTGAATTTCTAGGTTTGTTCCAAGTCAAACATTTTAAGTTTAACAAAGCTTATAGAAAATTATATCAACATGTACAACATCAATCAACCATATATAGTAGCATGAGCACATATTTTGTAGTAAATCTAAGAAGACTTTTTTGCTGTTTTACATGTTGGTACATTTTCCTACAGAATTAGGACAAATCTAGAACTTCAAATATTTTGAAACGGATGGAGTACAAACTAACTACTGAACCCCCAAACTGAAGAGAGAACCACATATTTATTTGCACCAACTTATAGTGTTCGTCCAGCTAGGCACAGTTTGGAGCGCAGGAATGTCACCCGAAAACAGCCCGATATCCCGTACGAAATCGACGAGAATTCTTGCTTTTCAACCATGACCTTAACAAACAACTTGTTTTCGATCGACCAATATCCATCTCAGAAGGTAAATTTAAGTGCTGCTGCATATTAAACTGAGGCTGGAGGTAACATTAGAAAACACTGACAGTGCACTTATTTACATGACATTCAGACTTGGGTGTGGACGAACTACAGGCTGTTTAATTGCAGTTGCTGCAACAAAACATGGTGTGCGAATTGAGCCGGAGAAATAGGTCCTGCATCGACTAGGGGTCTGCATGGCCCAGTATGGGCTCATCGTCACCGGAGTCGTCGTCATCTTCTTCGCTCAGCTCTTCGTCGCTCGAATTATCTTCTGGGGTTATACCCGCATCCTCTGGCTTGGCATATTTCTCGCAGAATTCTGCAGAACCAGCAGCAATAGAAGTCAGATTTCAAGTACCACGGAAGAGAGCACAATCCAACAAACATCCATATGGTTACGAAAATAGCATCTCCTGACGAATTCTGCCCTCAGTATATCATACAAAGTCTTGTTAAGTTTGATTTAGCTACATGACTAAGAACCCTATATTCGAATAAAGCAGGCGTCTCCAGCTCATCCTAGAACCACAAGCTGTATCAGCAAACACAAGTGCATAACAGGCAGAGCTCCTGCCAGTTGCTTGGGGAAGAAAATGTACCTTCCCATCACATGCCGATCAAACACCCCCTCCCCTGAATTATAGTCTAATTACTTGATGTTGTGCAAGCTTTATGCTGCTATGCATCACTTAACATGCACAAAAAATATGCATAAAAGTTGGGATTGCGTGCGTAAATGAGCAGCCAAGTCAAATTTTATGTAGCACTTCCCCATAAAAGAACTTGCATTCCGATTTCTAGATGAGGTAAAACCATACACAAATTACAACTACGCAAATGACTCCTTGTACCACATAAATTTAACCTACTGGCAGGGGCGGAGCTCCGTAGTCCTTCCCTGATGCACAGGCATCAGGGTCAAAAGGAAAATTAGCCCAGCGATTAGGTTCAAAATTAGCACGTGTACCAGGTAAACCTAGGACGAGTGTATTATGTATGTAAAAAATCATGATGGAAACTTGCAACCCAGGCCCGTTGCTCCTGCTAGCTTGTGCGTGGGCATGGCCATGAATTGGTTCATTTAGATCGAAACCAAAGGGAGTTCTCAAGAGATAAGGATAGGAACCGAAGCAATCCATCAATTGATTGATTTATACCACTGCTTCCGTAGACAACGCAGCCACGCAGGTACCCCGTGCGACCAGTCGCTCAGATACGCTCCTGGCCCCATCACACGACCAGCGCATAGGCGTACACACGGCCGCAGATCCACGCGGTGACTTGGCCTGGCGACGACGCCTGCACGCTGGCCGCAAAGCCCATGCACAGATACACGCCTAGCACGCCGCTGGTCAATTCTCCTGACTCTATCCTGGTATGCTATTTGTTGAAGTATAATGTCCGGCCCTTTTCCACACTTGGACTTTTAGAGCAATTGGCTGAAGCATGAATTCAATACTATGTCTACGTTTTCTTAATTCAATTGCAATACTTTTTAACAAGCCAACGACTGTGCTCAACTTTGGTCATGTACTACTTTTTTATAACAAGCCACTAGCCATACGGGTTTTGGCAACATGTGGCTAGCTAGCTGGGTTCTAACTAGGGTATAATTGATTATCTTTGGCTATTCCCCATGTCTTATGTGTACATTTGTATTTATCAACTGTAGGTATACCGTGGACGAGTTTCTTCTAAAAAAGGACCTTCATTCACCATTCTATGTTGTTCCATATTAAAATTTAATTCTACTTTTTATTGTATAGCTTATTAAACCTTGGTGTCTCATGATATATTTAAATTTTGGAAATATAAGACATCTTTCCAAGATTTTTTTTCTTTGTTTCACTATTATAGTAAGCATTTTGACGGCTAGGTTTCATTTTTATATATCGTCTTCTATTATGTCTGATATTCTATGCTAGGAGCTATGAAACAAACTTTTCTTTAGTACGCCGTTGCTTTTTTTTAGGTCTTGTCAAATTGGTGCACCAGGGTAACATTAGCTCAAGCTACGCCCCTGCCTACCTGCTACAGAAGCCAATCAATGGTAACCAGGCAGCAAGCAACAGGTTAAAACTTACGCTATGTGCTTATGGGTCTGAAGCCTACTCAGACCACATACATAACTATGTAACCTATCAGGTTAATTTAGATTCCTATATAGAACATATAACTTAACGCCCAAAAGAACACCTGCAAAAAACCAACATTCTTTGGAGGCTTCTTACCTAAAACCTATCCAAAAGTGGTCTCTAACATGCATTTATTAGTTACTAAATACAGGCTTTCACGTGGCTTTATGTATAAAGCAAGTCGCCACGTCCATACAACAAGTCCGAGTGCAACACACGCATTTATTAGTAACTAAATACAGGCTTTCGCGCCGCTTTATGTATAAAGCAAGCCACCACGTCCATACAACAAGTCCGAGTGCAAGACACGCATTTATTAGTTGTGAATTACGATCGATTATTGTCTAGATGAACTCGGCATTGTAAGTTAAAAGGACAAGTCAGGGTGCAAGGCCACCATGTCTATGAAAGAGATGAATTCCCTCTTCATACTAGTTTGGAAGGAGCGTAAAGATAATCCAATGGATAAACAATTGACTATAGATGTGTGTCAAATAATATAATCACCTTTCACTTTTTGCTCATAAGCAGGGCGATCACGCATCAAGAGTGCAGCAGCTTCTCCGTTCAATGGATCAGAAGGATTTGGATATAATAAAAGTTGTGGAAGGAAGACTTCAAACACATTGACAAGATCTGTAAAAATATATTATATAGTTGCTAGGTTAGATGATTGCCGTAAAAAACAACCATAGAGTTCTCTGTTTCTACAGAGAATGTAAGGAAGCAAATCAGCGCTGCCATCTAAAATGTAATGAAACAGAGAGATTAAAATTTACCAAACATTGGGCTCCATGTCTGGTTAATGACATCCAAACAGACGGAGCCAGACCTACAATTTGCATTCATCCACAAGCATTTAGGAGATAGAAAGTTGTTATAATGTGTCTGAGCAACTGCACACAAATAAATACTGAATACAAGAATACATACTGAATACGAGAATACTCACAATTCGTCGACATTCGGGTGATATATCTTATTGACGAAACCAATCGAGGGGGACCTGTAAGGATACGCATCGGGCAGTTCTACCCGAACCTTCCATACACCTCCCTGGTAGAGACCTGTTAAAATTCATCAATGAGAGCACCAATCAGCCAACCAGCGCAGCAACTCATCTTATATTGGTGGTACGAAAGCATAACTGAAGCTTAACAGCAACTAAAGGCATCATCCATCCACAAAGAAAACGGAGCAGTGACATCAAACTTTGAGATCTGTCCGCCGCTGTTCTCAAGCTAAATCGGCAGAAGCAGCGGGCGGGCAATGGCATAATAAACAGAAAAGAGGAAATCTCGAAACTTGTGCTGGCATATCTATATCAAGATTCGGAAACCAGAAGCTGCTGAACGGTAGGCGAGAAGAAGCGAATCAAATCGGGTCTGTGCGTGTGCTTGCGTTGAAGAAGAAGAAGCGCGGGTACGTACTTTCTTGGGGCCCGCGGAATTCGACGAGGAACTCCTGCATCCCGTCGTTCACCGTCTCGACCTTGTAGTCGCTCATCATCCTGCGAGCACAACAAATCCAGATCAGGAAATCCCCCTACGCCCCACAAGAAATCTATGTGCGGGGCTCCATTGCGCTCACAGCTTCATGAGGTCCATCTCCCGGCGCTTGCTCGGAGACGACATCCCTGCCCGGCCCGACAATCAAGAACGTGGCGTGCCCTATTGGGGATAAGACGAGGTGGGGAGAGAGAGGGGGGATCGGGTCGCCTGCGTCTGCGATGGGAAAGGAGATGAGGAAAGCAGAGGGGAAAGGGACGGGGCAGGGCCGCCGAGCGGAGAGGGGATGGGAGAGGGGAGGGGGGAGGAAGACGACGGACGATGATGGATGGATGCAGAGGGAAGGGAACCAAGTGGTCTGGTGGTAAAGGGGAGGTTACGCTATCTATGCATCTGCAAAAAGAAAAATTTGAGAACATTTGCAAAGTCCATTCACGTTCCTGCTTTATTACGATTTTGCTGTTGCAAATTGGTTTGGAAACCCTCTCGCCGAATTCGGTTGCGCGCAAGGAAAAGGGGAAAAGGTCGGTCTGGGTGGAGTACGGCCTACGTTTAATAGCAGCAAAAGCAAAACTGACGGCCGACGATGCAGAGTTTTCTGTGGATCCGTCCGATTTTCGCGTCTTTCCATTCCACAAAGTTGCAATATCATACTGCTGTTTGGCACTTTTTTTAAGGGAAAAAAAATAATCTGTCGGCAAGATCCTGTGGGCGTGGGGTTGGCCCTACCAAATAAACGACGCCTCCCGAGAAGTGTCACGTCCTCGTTGCCGTGATTGATCTGCGCTGCAATCAATCCTCCGCCCATCGATTTTTCTTTTCACTTTGCATACTTTTTTTTCGCAAAAAAAACTTCTATCTATCCATCTCCAATCATGACAATACAATAAATATCAGAAATAATAAAAACCGCATCCATGTTCATAGACCACCTAGCGACAACTACACGCACTGAAGCGAGTCGAAGGCGCGCCGCCGTCACCGTCCCTCAGACGGGCAAAACTTGTGCAGTACATAATCGGGAATTCGTCGTGCTAAGGCCTCATAGGACCAGCGCAGCAGAACAACAGGCGTCATCATTGAAGAGTAGCGTAGACCGGAAGGATCCAACCTGAAGACACACCAAAGCAGACGAAATGCGACCAAATCCGAGAAAATCCGTCAAGGACAGATCCGCCAGAGACGCACCTCCACACACCCACGGACGATCTAGACGCACAACCGGAATGGGACTTGGCGGGGAGAACCTTATTACATCTTCAAGGAGTCGCCGCCATCTTGTCTTCCTGACCACGACACAAACCATAACAAAACTCGAAAGAACAACTAAAAATGAAGCCCTCCCGCCGGCAAGGGCCGGGATCCACCGCGCCACCATGGCCCTAAGGCCACCGAAGACAAGGCGGACTAACGATGACACCGACGGGAGGCAAAGGAACCCTGAGCTTTTTTGGGAGTAGACGGACTTTCCCACTTTGCATACTTGTCTTAGTTGGATCTGCTAGAACAAATGCATGTAAAAAAATTAACATATGCATGTTGTTGTATGCATTGCATCATTGGCGAGCCAAGGATCTGTTGTTTGGTTGCCTGTATTTGTGCCTCAGAAGTGAGCAGATGTAAAGCAGAGATTGTTTGACTGCGTGCAAGTAGTTATTTTGCTCACCCCTTTCAAATATGATGGCCTAAATACCCAAATGCAGCACTTCACAACAGACATATAGAAACAACACAACCCAAATAACACATCACACAAGAACAATAGTCATACACAACTAGTCCCTCCGTTAGTGCTAGATATATCCATTCGAGCGACAAGCTTTTTGGGACGAAGTGCTAGATACATCCATTTGAGCGACAAGTTTTTTGGGACGGAGCAATGCATAAATAGTAACCACCACACTAGTTTCACGCTCCTTCATATGCCTAGCAGTGCACGAATCATGAATGTAATAGAACCCTTGCCCTTTAGCAGAGAACGCACACATCGGTGCAATGCAATCCCAAGGAAGAAATCGGACACAGACAGATGCAAAGGTGGCCTAGTTTACTGCATCGCTCACAAAAGGCTTGCAGACATCTAGCAGACACATGCTCAGGAGACCTGCAAATCGGGCAAACAATAGGATTCATGGTTGGGTTCACCTGGGTGGGTTGCTGATTGCCAGTTGGCGCCGATGAGGCACATCACCAGGGTGCTTGTCGATGTTGACCCCCCTCCCCGATCCTGATGCGGCCTTGGGTTTCTCCACCCAAACCCCACCAGATTTGGGGTCCTGGCGACCCGTCGCTGCCGCCTCCCACCGATCAACAACACCGGCAGCTTGGACGGTGTTGGAGGAGGAGTGGTCAGCCTCGCCGTCGTTTCTCCTCCAGGAGAACTTGTTGCGCCCACAGTCGAAGCGCCCTGCACCCCACCAGATTTGGGGTCCTGGCGACCCGTCACTACCGCCTTCCACCGATCAACAACACCAGCAGCTTGGACGGTGTTGGAGGAGGAGTGGTCAGCCTCGCCGTCGTTTCTCCTGCAGGAGAACTTGTTGTGCCCGCGGTCAAAGCGCCCTGCACCACGGTCAGCCCGCCCGGTGTTGGGAATCGTTGCATGGAAAAAAAATCTACGCACACACAATGATCTATCCATGGAGATGCATAGCAACGAGGGGGAGTGTGTGTCTACGTACCCTCGTAGACTGTAAGCAGAAGCGTTTAACAACGCGGTTGATGTAGTCAAACTTCTTCTAGCTCCGATCAATCAAGTACCAAACGTACGGCAACTCCGAGTTCTGCACACGTTTAGCTCGGTGACGTCCCTCGCCTTCTTGATCCAGCAAGACATCGAGGTAGTAGATGAGTTCCGTCAGCACGATGTTGTGGTGACGGTGATGGTGAAGTGATCTCCGCAGGGCTTTGCCTAACCACTACGAAAATATGACCGGGGGTGTAAACGGTGGAGGGGATCGCCACACATGGCTAGGCAATTCTCTGGGGTGTGCTAAGGGCGCCCCCACATATATATAGGTGGGAGGGGGAGGGAAGAGGCCAGGAGGCACCCCAAGTAGGACCGAATCCTACTTGGGCTCCTCCAAAGTCGCGCGCCCCCCTGCCATATACATCGGAGGGGGAAGGAAAGATGGGGGGGAGGAAGGGGAATCCTATTCCCTTTCTTTCCTTTCCTCCATTCCCTTTCCTTCTCCACCATGGCCGGCCCATATGGGGGGCCGCACCAGCCCCTGTGGCTGGTGCGTTTCCCTTCTTTGGCCCATAAGGCCCATATCTTTTGCCGGGGTGCTCGGTACCTCTTTCGGTGAGCCGATATGTACCCGGTACCCTCCGGAACACTTCCGGTGTCCGAATACCATCGTCTTGTATATCAATCTTTACCTCTCGACCATTTCGATACTCCTCTTCATGTCCGTGATCTCATCCGGGACTCCAAACAACATTCAGTCACCAAATCACATAACTCATATAATACTATATCGTCATCGAACGTTAAGTGTGCGGACCCTGCGGGTTCGAGAACTATGTAGACATGACCGAGACACCTCTCCGGTCAATAACCAATACTGGAACCTGGATGCTCATATTGGCTCCTACATATTTGATACGTCTCCAACGTATCTATAACTTTTTTATTGTTCCATACTGTTATATTATCATTCTTGGATGTTTTACAATCATTTTATAGTCATTTTATATCATTTTTTGATACTAACCTATTGACATAGTGCCAAGTGCCAGTTGTTGTTTTCTGCATGTTTTTTACATCGCAGGAAATCAATACCAAACGGAGTCCAAACGCAGCGAAACTTTTTGTGGATTTATTTTGGACCAGAAGACATCCAGTGGTCCGGAGAAGCACCTGTGGGGTGCTCCGAGGGGAGCACAACCCACCAAGGCGGCGCCTTGGGGCCCAGGCGCGCCCAGGTGGGTTGTGCCCACCTCGGTGCCCCCGAACCGCCTCTTTGCTCTATAAATACCCCAATATTCCGAAACCCTAGGGAGTCGGCGAAAATCAATTCCAGCCATCAGAGAGTTCGAACCACGGATCCAATCTAGACACCATCACGGAGGGGTGCATCATGTCCATTGGTGCCTCTCCGATGATGCGTGAGTAGTTCTTTGTAGACCTACGGGTCCGTAGTTAGTAGCTAGATGGCTTCCTCTCTCTCGTTTGATTCTCAATACAATGGTCTCTTGCAGGTCCATATGATGTAACTCTTTTTGCGGTGTGTTTGTTGGGATCCGATGAACTTTGAGTTTATGATCAGATCTATCTTTTTATCCATGAAAGTTATTTGAGTCTTCTTTGATCTCTTATATGCATGATTGCTTATAGCCTCGTATTTCTTCTCCGATATTTGGGTTTTGTTTGGCCAACTTGATCTATTTATCTTGCAATGAGAAGAGGTGCTTTGTACTGGGTTCGACCTTACGGTGCTTGATCCCAATGACAGAAGGGGAACCGACACGTATGTATTGTTGCAACTAAGGATAAAATGATGGGGTCTATTTCTACATAAATAGATCTTGTCTACATCATGTCATCGTTCTTATTGCATTACCCCGTTTTCCATGAACTTAATACACTAGATGCATGCTGGATAGTGGTCGATGTGTGGAGTAATAGTAGTAGATGCAGGCAGGAGTCAGTTTACTAATCTTGGACGTGATGCCTATATAATGATCATTGCCTGGATGTTGTCATAATTATTTGAAGTTCTATCAATTACTCAACAGTAATTTGTTCACCCACTGTTGGCTATTTTTCTCGAGAGAAGCCACTAGTAAAACCTACGGCCCCCGGGTCTCTTCTTCATTATATTTGCCTTTGCAATTTATTTTCCTTTGCTTTTATTTCCAGATTTATTAAACCAAAAATACAAAAATACCTTCCTGCATATTTTATTTGGCGTTCGATCTATCAATATTTACAACTCTCTCACGTCCGTTTGCCTATTTCTGGCGCCGTTGCCTGAAAGGGATAGACAACCCCTTTAACACGTCAGGTTGCGAGTATTTGTTATTTATGTGCAGGTGCCGTTCACGTAGTGCTGCATGATTCTCCTACTGGTTTGATAACCTTGGTCTCAACTGAGGGAAATACCTACAGTTGCTGTGCTGCATCATCCCTTCCTCTTTGGGGAAATACCGACGTAGTTCTAGCAGACATCAATATTCTACGAAGATCTTTATCGGTCGAACCGTTTATGACAACATATGTAATTCCCTTTGTCCATCAGTATGTTACTTGCCCGAGATTCGATCATCGGTATCTTCATACCTAGTTCAATCTCGTTACCGGCAAGTCTCTTTACTCGTTCCGTAATACATCACCTTGTGACTAACTCCTTAGTCATTTGCTTGCAAGCTTATGATGTGTATTACCGAGAGGGCCTAGAGATACCTCTCCGATACTCGGAGTGAAAAATCCTAATCTCGATCTATGCCAACTCAACAAACACCTTCGGAGATACCTGTAGAGCATCTTTATAATCACCCAGTTACATTGTGACGTTTGGTAGCACACAAGGCATTCCTCCGGTATCCGGGAGTTGCATAATCTCATAGTCGAAGGAATATGTATTTGACATGAAGAAAGCAAAAGCAATAAAACTGAACGATCATTATGCTAAGCTAACGGGTGGGTCTTGTCCATCACATCATTCTCCTAATGATGTGATCTCATTATCAAATGACAACTCATGTACATTTGATAACGGTATCACATCATTAGGAGAATGATGTGATGGACAAGACCCACCCGTTAGCTTAGCATAATGATCGTTCAGTTTTATTGTTATTGCTTTCTTCATGTCAATTACATATTCCTTCGACTATGAGATTATGCAACTCCCGGATACCAGAGGAATGCCTTGTGTGCTATCAAACGTCACAACGTAACTGGGTGATCATAAAGATGCTCTACAGGTATCTTCAAAGGTGTTTGTTGAGTTGGCATAGATCGAGATTAGGATTTGTCACTCCGAGTATCAGATAGGTACCTTTGGGCCCTCTCGGTAATACACATCATAAGCTTGCAAGCAAATGACTAATGAGTTAGTTACAAGGTGATGTATTATGGAATGAGTAAAGACACTTGCCGGTAACGAGATTGAACTAGGTATAGAGATACCGGCGATCGAATCCCGGGCAAGTAACATACCGATGGACAAAGGGAATTACGTATGTTGTCATAACGGTTCGACCGATGAAGATCTTCATAGAACATGTAGGAGCCAATATTGGCATCCAGGTTCCACTATTGGTTATTGACCAAAGAGGTGTGTCGATCATATCTACATAGTTCTCGAACCCGTAGGGTCCGCACGCTTAATGTTCGATGACGATATAATATTATATGAGTTATGTGATTTGGTGACCGAATGTTGTTCAGAGTCCCGGATGAGATCATGGACATGACGAGGAGTCTCTAAATGGTCAAGAGGTAAATATTGATATATAGGACGATGGTATTTGGACACCGAAAGTGTTTCGGAGGGTACCGGGTACTTATCGGGTCACCGGAAAGGAGTTTCGGGCAACCCCGGCAAAGATATGGGCCTAATGGGCCAAAGGGGGAACAGACCAGCCCCTGGTGCACCCCTTCCTTGGACAGCAGGCCCTAAGGGAAGGAAAGGGAGAAGGGCTAGCCCCTCCTTCCTTTCCCTCTCATGGGAGAAAGGAAAAGAGGGGCGCCACCCTCCCCTGCCTTTCCCCCGCACCTATATAAGGCACGGGGAGCACGGCTTGGGAGGGACTCCAAGTAGGATTCCTCCTACTTGGGCGCCTCCTTTGGCTGCTCCTCCCTCCCTCCCACCTATATATATGTGGGAGGGGGAGCCTAGCACACAACAGACAATTGCCTAGCCGTGTGCGGCGCCCCCCTCCACCGTTTACACCCCCGGTCATATTTTCGTAGTGCTTAGGCGAAGCCCTGCGGAGATCACTTCATCATGACCATCACCACACCGTCGTGCTACCGGAACTCATCTACTACCTCGTTGTCTTGCTGGATCAAGAAGGTGGAGGGCGTCACTAAGCTGAACGTGTGCAGAACGCGGAGGTGCCGTACGTTTGGTACTTGATCCGTTGGAGTGCAAAGAAGTTCGACTACATCAACCGAGTTGTTAAATGCTTCCGCTTACGGTCTATGAGGGTGCATAGACACACTCTCCCCTCTCGTTGCTATGCCTCTCCTTGATAGATCTTGCGTGGGCATAGGAATTTTTTTTGTTTTCATGCAACGTTCCCAACAGATCTAGTTAGCCAAACCAAACCAAACCAAACCAAACCGATAGTTCGAAGAGAATTACAAAGATATCAAATCATGCATCAGAGAATTCAGAGAAGATTCAATTAATATTCATATATAAGTTGATCATAAATCCACAATTCATCGGATCTCAGCAAACACACCGCAAAAAAGTGTTACATCGAATAGATCTCCAAGAACATCGAGAAGAACATGGTATTGAGAATCAAAGAGAGAGAAGAAGCCATCTAGCTACTAGCTATGGACCCGTAGGTCTGTGGTAAACTACTCATGCTTCATCGGAAGGGCAATAGAGTTGATGTAGAAGCCCTCCGTGATCGAATCCCCCTCCGGTAGGGTGCTGGAAAAGGTCCCTAGATGGGATCTCACGGGTACAGAAGGTTGCGGCGGTGGAAAAGTGTTTTCGTGGATGCTGTCGGTGTCAAAACCGGCGGATCTCGGGTAGGGGGTCCCGAACTGTGCGTCTAGGCGGATGGTAACAGGAGACAAGGGACACGATGTTTTTACCCAGGTTCGGGCCCTCTCGATGGAGGTAATACCCTGCTCCTGCTTGATTAATATTGATGATATGGGTAGTACAAGAGTAGATCTACCACGAGATCAAGGAGGCTAAACCCTAGAAGCTAGCCTATGGTATGATTGTTGTTCGTCCTACGGACTAAAACCCTCCGGTTTATATAGACACCGGACAGGTTAGGGTTACACAGAGTCGGTTACAATGGTAGGAGATCTACATATCCGTATCGCCAAGCTTGCCTTCCACGCCAAGGAAAATCCCCTCCGGACACGGGACGAAGTCTTCAATCTTGTATCTTCATAGTCTTGGAGTCCGGCCGTGACGATAGTCCGGCTATCCGGACACCCCCTAGTCCGGGACTACCTCAGTAGCCCCTGAACCAGGCTTCAATGACGATGAGTCCGGCGCTTTGATTGTCTTCGGCATTGCGAGGCGGGTTCCTCCTCTGAATACTTCATAGAAGGTTTTGAACACAAGGATAGTGTCCGGCTCTGCAAAACAAGTTCCACATAACACCGTAGAGAGAATAATTTTTGCACAGATCTGCTGACGTATTCCGCGGCGTGACACCACTCCACGGCAAGGCCTTTATATGAATCGTTTTTTTACTGTTCCCACCTCAGCGTGTTTAGCGAGGCGGTTTCCTCGGCACGTCTTATCGAAGCGTAGATCGTGCCCCCTTATTCCGGGATTCTCATCAATACGGACGTGAGTAACCCAACCGTGCCCGTTGGCCTGCCTTCTCTATCAAAGGCAAGTCCTAATCGACCACGGGGTGTGCTCTTGGTATTCAACCTCTTTATAATGAGACCAAGGCCCTCTTCTTTTTTACACCCTCCATCGAGTTCACCTCGCGCTTCGAGTTCCAACACCCAAAGCTTCAGATTTAGGCGCTTCGGACTTTCGACGATGTCCGGCCCCGACCAGCACGGCCGATGGATGTCTTCCTCCGTCACAGAAGAGGATGTGCTAAAGCTGCGAGACGCCAGGTATCTAACCAGCGAGATCTCGCATAGGCTGCCTGCTCCAGGGCAGGTCATTCCCACTCCTGAGCCCGGTGAGAACGTGGTGTTCGTGTCCCACTTCCTTCGGGGTTTAGGCTTCCCGATGGATCCCTTTGTGCGGGGGCTCATGTTTTATTATGGGCT
Source organism: Aegilops longissima (assembly GCA_021605205.1). Classification (NCBI taxonomy): domain Eukaryota; kingdom Viridiplantae; phylum Streptophyta; class Magnoliopsida; order Poales; family Poaceae; genus Aegilops; species Aegilops longissima. The sequence continues at coordinate 637,259,020 of CM038679.1, forward strand.
TGATTTCCATGACTTGAATCCGGAGTCCATCCTCCATATCTCGTCATTCATTGTCGTATGTGAGGCCTTCCTCCATATTACCCCCCACTTTGGATTGTGGCTCAAGACCTTCAAGGTGGAGCCAAAGATGATCAAGGGGCAGCAAGCGGAGTGCGGAGGGGCGGTCATAAGAAAATGTGCTGATGCTCCGTGGCCCGAGGGCTCTTTTCAAGAGGAGCTTGGTTTGTGGCAACGGGAGTGGTTTTATATCACCGCTCCCAGGGGCACCAAATGGGCGGCGCTCCCTGCCTTCCTGTAACACCCCGGATACAACTTTCCATATTCGTAACTCCGACTCTTGCCCTTTCCGGAGATGTGATTTATTATTTCCTTCGTGGTTGGGTTTTGTCTGTTGTTTTGCATTTTTTTGTTTTGTTATGCATCTCATCTCATGGCATCATCTGCATTTCATCGCATGTTTTTCCAAACTTGCATCCGTTCGAGTTCGCGGTTCTCTCCGTTGTCCGTTCGAGTCCGGTTACACTCGCACGCGCCGCTGCACCTCCAAATATTATCTTATAAGTGGCATAATAATGTTCTCGGAATGGGTTGCAACTTGTCGTGCGGTCTTATTATAGTGTAGACAGGCCACTTTGCCAAGTTTAAATCGCTTTGAGTCCATTTGATAGCCCAACCGTTAAACCTACTACCGCGATATAGCGGTATTTTCGTCGGATGTTTGGTCTCGAAATCGTGCGGGCTGCATTTCTCTCTCTCTCCTATCAGCCCACCCGCAGCTCACCTAAAACCCCTCTTTTCCGATCATCGGATCGCGATCGGAGGCTCAAAACCCCAAAACTCCCCAAACCCTAGTCCCTAGGCCTCCTCGCTATAAATGGCAGCCCCTTGCCATTTTTGGTCTTCTCCCTCTCCCCTCGAAATCCGCGCCTCAATCATCAGCCGCAGCCGCCTCATCGTTTTCAGCGCCAGCCCGCTCCGCCACCGCCACTTGGCGCCGCCGCCACCTCGCCCGGCCAATGAGGCGCTACCACTCAGCCCCAACGCCGCGCCGGCCAACCTTGCGCCATCTGTCTCCCACGTCGTCTCCGCGGCCTCCACGCGCCAGCCGCCGGGGCCCATCGGCGCCCCGCCCGGCCGAACCGTGTTTCGCCGCCGCTGGTCGGCGTCTCCCGCTCGAGCCCCGCCGCCCGACCTCACCGGTGCCTCGCCCGCTGCCCTCTACCCGCCGCCTACGCCGCCGCGCCGTAGCGCCCGTCCAGTCCCGCCGTCTGGCCTTCTCCTCCTTCTCCTCGTTCTTCCTCTCCTCTCACCCTAACCTCTCTCTCTCTCTGCGCCATGGTCGAGCATCCGAGCTCTCCGCCCGCGCCGCCCTCGCCCCGCCAAAGGCGCAGCGCCGGCTCCGTTTAAGGCCGCCGTGTCGGATCGAGCACCGCCGGTCGGATCTGCCCCGCCACCGCCGTCTGCTCCCTCGTCGCCGCCACCGGATGGGATCGGGAGGAGCCCGATCAACGCCGCCCTCCCGTTGATCGCGGCCTCGCCCGCGTGGGCAGCCAGCGAGTGCCCAGCCGCGCCTGCGGGCCTCCTCGCTTCCAAGCAGGCCAAGCCTGTGGTGAGCACCACACCCAGCGCCCCCCATGCACTATTGGCCTACCAGATTCGCCCATGATGTGTTTATTTTTCGTCTGCAATTTCTCCTTTATCCAGGAATTACAGTTTTACAGATTGGACCCTAAACTTCATGCATTTAATAACTCACAATTGGTGCATCGGATTAAAATGTTTTATATATGTAATATGCTCAGAAAATTGTGTAGGTTAATAATTTGCCAATTTCATCCATGTTTAAAATGTTTAAATTGATGTTTGCATTAATTTGCTATTATGCCATGTTAAAATGCTTTAATTCATAACTAAATAACCGTAGCTCCATTTTAAATAAATTATATATGTAAATGGGGTAGAAAAATGCCTAGATTAACATGGTCCACTTTATGTTGCTGTTTAACAACTCTAAAATTGTGTTTAGGGCAGAACAGTACCGAATCTAAAATATTGCTCATGGGGATTTTCCGGAATTGTTGTTTCTTATTTCCGGCCTCATTTAAACTTGCCTAAATAGTTAGTTTAATCATGCTCCACCTCTTGCCATGTTTAACAACATTTAATATTGTTGTGTACCTAATCGGGAGAGAACTAAATAAGTGTTGTGGTGTTCCGTCAATATGCAACTCGTTGCATATTGAGCTCCACTTAACTTGTAGTGTTGTTTGTGCATGTTGCCATGCCATGCCTCATTAAACCGGACATGCATCATACTTGATTGTGCATCATGCCATGTTCATGCTTGTGCATTTATCATGTTGTTTGCTTCTTTCCGGTTCGCTTCTCTCGTTAGCTTCGGGTTCGTTCCGGAGTTGTGAGGATTCATTCGACTTCGTCCGTTTGTCTTCTTCATGGACTCGTTCTTCTTCCTTGCGGGATTTCAGGCAAGATGACCATACCCTCGAAATCACTTCTATCTTTGCTTGCTAGATGCTCGCTCTTTTGCTATGCCTATGCTACGATGCCTACCACTTGCTATATCATGCCACCCTCATTGCCATGTCAAACCTCTAACCTGTTGCACCCTTCCTAGCAAACCGTTGTTTGGCTATGTTACCGCTTTGCTCAGCCCCTCTTATAGCGTTGTTAGTTGCAGGTGAAGATGAAGTTTGTTCCTTATTTGGAACATGGAGATGTTGTTCCTTGTTGGAACATGTTTACTTGTTGGGATATCACAATATATCTTATTTAATTAATGCATCTATATACTTGGTAAAGGGTGGAAGGCTCGGCCTTATGCTGGTGTTTTGTTCCACTCTTGCCGCCTAGTTTCCGTCATATCGGTGTTATGTTCCCGGATTTTTGCGTCCCTAACGCGGTCGGGTGATTTATGGGACCCCTTGACAGTTCGCTTTGAATAAGACTTTTCAAAGAAGGCCCAACATTGGTTTTACCATTTGCCTCACCACCACCTACTTTTCCCTTGGGAGTCGCGCTCTCAAGGGTCATCTTTATTTAGCCCCCGGACGGTGCTTCTCTAAGTCTTGGCCCGAACCGAGCCGCTTCTTGAGGCCACCTTGGGGCAACTCGAGGGTTGGTTTTACTCGTAACTGTCTCATCCGGTGTTGCCACGAGAACGAGATATGTGCAGCTCCTATCGGGATTGTCGGCCAGATCAGGCGGTCTTCTTGGACTTGTTTTATTGTTGTGAAATGTCTTGTAGCCGGATTCGAGACTGATCGGGTCTTCCCGGGGAGAAGGACTATCCTTCGTTGATCGCGAGAGCTTATCATGGGCTAAGTTGGGACACCCCTGCAGGGTTTTGAACTTTCGAAAGCCGTGCCCGCGGTTATGTGGCATTTGGGGTAGTCTTCTTTTATTTTGGTTCCGTAGTCGGACCTTGATTGTATCTGTATGATGTAATGTTTTACTCATGTATTGTGTGAAGTGGCGATTGTAAGCCAACTATGTATCTCTTTCCCTTATGTATTACATGGGTTGTGTGAAGATTACCTCACTTGCAACATTGCTTTCAATGCGGTTATGCCTCTAAGTCGTGCCTCGACACGTGGGAGATATAGCCGCATCGAGGGCGTTTCAAGTTGGTAATCAGAGCCTTCCCCGACTTAGGAGCCCCTACTTGATTGTTTGCTGACGTTGTTGAGTCTAGAATGGAAAATGTTTTGAGTCTTAGGATTATATATATCGGAGAGTAGGATTCTTTTTACTCCTCAGCCCCTTCGTCGCTCTGGTGAGGTATCCTGACGTAGAGTTTTGACTCTTCTCTTCTCAAATTTCACTAAAATTTTTTTTTAGGATCACGTGGGTATCTTGGAATCGTTCCGATGGTTTTGTGACGAGAGCATTGTTCTTGGTGCCTCGACATTTAGGGGTTGTGGCGGTGTCCCGGGAGTTGAGCTCCGAGGTGTTGTCGTCACAATTTTATCGTTGCGATTCTCGAATACCGAGTTTTGCCGACATCGAAATCTCTTTTGTGCAGTTGTTGGTGAGATAACCCCGATAGCCCGAGATTGTGGCGAAAAGGGAGTATTGCCATGACTTGTATAACGGTGTTTTTCAAGGTCGAGGTACACGATTTCGAGGATTTCTTGGTTATGTGTTGACGGATGGATACAATTGGATCTAGGTATTGTTAGTTTGGGTGATATATTTTGTGTCCCCGTATCCCCAACACCAGATTGCATAACCGAAAGTTTCGGGAGTTCATAGGTGGGAATTCTAGTAGCTTACGGGATATTCTTTCCGGCGGATGTATGATTTGAGATTGGGGTTCAACGTCTAGTGGTCCGCCCATTCACGGTCGATTCTGAGTGGTCGCGAGGCGTCTTAAAGAATCCTTGGCTATGCTGATTCGGGGACGTCTTGTTTGTCATTCGTGACGTCCGCTATACGTCGTGTCCGTGTGGGCCCCACCACGAACACTTTGGGCGAAATCTCTATCATGTGTTTGTTCCGGCTTATTCTGCAAGCCAATCCTTTGTTTTTGTTTTGTTTTGTGTTATTCGAGTTGCTTCGAAGTCAAGTGTTGATTCCATACCTTATTCTAAATGGTGTTCTCATATTTCTATGTGAATACTAATCCTTCTTGATCACTGAGCTGGCCATGTTAATTCTTTTCCGACCGGCGTGCTTCTCTTCAAGTGAATCCGATCATTTCAACATTCGCAAGATCAATTCTAAGCTTTTCTCAACGGTGTTCGTTTCATCCGACCCAAGTTATCTTTGTTTTCCCGCCCTCCCACCCTTTTTCTTCAAGGACTCAGATTTCTTAATCAAGTATCCATTTTGTTGAGTGAAGTTTCTTCATTCTTTTCCTTTAACGTTTTATCCGGTGATTTCTCATGAAGACGCTAAGGAAGCTTTAACCTTATCATTGTTCCATTCTAATTTTCTTCTCCGGTGGACTCAAGTCAAGTTTTCAGTGTTGATCGTATTCTTTTCATCATTTCAAATGCTTTCTCATGTCGGTGCATCTCTTAATCATCCATTTCTCGCTATTCAATTGTTCCGGAGTGTTGAAGATATCTCAGAAGATTCTAGTTTCCATTCTCAATTCACTCAAGTTCTTTTGAGGATGCTATCTCATTCAAGCCATTTAATTCTACCGGTGCAATATCTATTTCAAACAATTGTTCAACGGTGGTTCTTTTGAGTGGGCCCTAACCCACAGGTCTTTTCCCAGGATCTTACCTAACTCTTCTAATTCTCCCGGAGTTATTCTAAAATTCTTTTCAAAGTTTGACGTAAGAATGAGTTTTTCATCAGTCATATGGCTTTCTCCAAGATCTTCCAAATTATTTTCATTGTTGGCTCAACCTTCCTAATTTTCATTCCGGAGTGCTTCAATAATTCATGGTGGTGTTTCTCGTCGTCATTCTCGAATTTTGAAGACCGAAGTAGAGTTTCTCTTAAATCTCGCTTCTTTCTCCTCAAGATTCATGGTTCTAGCTTCGTGCCATCCTCATAATTGTTTTGATTGTGAGAATTCTTTTCACCCATCTGGAGCAATTCAGGAGTCTTTTCAGTTTGATTCTTCGGAACCCATCATCTCAGAATTATTCATTCAAGCGTTCAACTCTGGTTTTCCAAATCTCACCGGTGCATCGTCGAAATATCCTCTAATCAGTTCATGATCTCTTCGTTCTAATGTATCTAAATTTTGTCAAGCATCTTTATTCGTTTTACAATTCTTCCCGGCGAATTGTGCTTTTGCTACGTTCATTCTCAATTATTATGGTGGTTTGTTCAAGAGTTCTCTTCCTTCGTTATCATACAGATTCATTCGTTCTTTCCAATCCTACCGGCGGATCGTTGAAGACCTTCCAAAGTTGAGCAATATCTCTCTTCAATCCTTTCAATGAGAATAAGTAGTATGCCTAATCCATTTTGTCATCAATTTAATTGGTGAAGGATCAGCATAATGTAATTCTTATTCTTCTTTCATCGAGTAAATTCAATTCCTTATTCCGGAGGATCGTCAAAATTCGTGATTTCATTTGTTCATCTTTCTTTCCGGAGTTCCAAGTTTTCTCAGTTATATCATTTCAAAGCTTTATCTTATCACTGCAAGGCTTCACCTGGTATTGTCAATTTCTCTTTCTTTTATCATCCTTTTGTTACCGGAGTTCTTCATGGAGGCTCTACATGGTGGTTCGTCAAGGGTTCCTTTCATTCTTCAACTGTTCTTCAGGATTTCTCTCGGAGTTATGATCCGTCAAGCTATACTCAAAATTGAACATGGTGCTCAACACATGTTTTGTTTTGAGGAGTTCAAGTATTCTTCTTCTTCTTGCATTGCGAAGTGCAATTCGTTCTACCTTATCATTTGAGGTGGTGTTATATCATTCTCGACAATTTGAGTTCGTGTTTCATGATTCACATGTTGTCAAGAATGAGGTATTTTAAATCCATCAATCTCTTCATTGGACTTATCTTGGGCTATATTTCACCTAAAGCTTTCCCTAAGGATTGTTACTAATTATGGTGTTTATTAATGACCCAAGTTCTTCATTTGTCCTCCCAGTGAAATAAGTTTCTCGTCTCCTTGTTGATACCAATCCAATCATTTGTTTCCGTTGGTGGCAGAAGCTCACCTCATAATTTTGAGATGGTTTCCATAAGCCCACTACAAGCTTAATCATTTCGTTGTTGGTTTTCCAACAACTCCGTTCAATTCTTCTTTGCAAGGGTGCTTTTCCAAGTTCATTTGTGGTAGAAGTTGGCATTTTCTTCTCCATTCCTTTATTCCAATGACCTATCTTCATTTTTTCTTCCGGAGGCATTGTGATGTTGCACTCTTCGACCCATCATCTTCTTTTGTCAAGATCATGTTCTTTTTCTTGCTTATCCATTTAACCGGAGTGTCATGTTTTCATTCGAGTTCTCTCATCTTATCAAGTTTTGCCTGCTTCCTCAACCGGAGAGCGGTCTGAAATCTTTCTTACCCCTTGGGCCATTCTTTCAATAGTTCCGGAGGCAGTGTGTTGTTGATTTCATCAACTATCATCCCATCTTGTCAAGTTCTTGTTCAATTCCTTCCATTTACAATCGGAGTGCTGCCCAAATTATATCGTTCTTGTTCATTCGTGTCTTGTTTCAACCGGAGTGGTTTCGAATTCGATCTTCTCCATTAAACTCTTGATTCATGCCTTTTCAACCTTCAAGTTATCGTAATGTTCCTTGTTCCTCTTTTCTAACGGATTGTTTTCAACCTTGTTCATCTTCGTTGTGTTCTTTCTTTCATTTTGCTCAACCTCTCAAGGTTCTTTGGTTTCACTCGTTTGTCAAAGAAGCAACTTAGTTTTACCTCTTCTCTTCCTCTTCCTTTTCCCTCCGGTGCCATCCTAGATCTCGGGACGAGATCCTCTCGTAGTGGTGGAGTGTTGTAACACCCCGGATACAACTTTCCATATTCGTAACTCCGACTCTTGCCCTTTCCGGAGATGTGATTTATTATTTCCTTCGTGGTTGGGTTTTGTCTGTTGTTTTGCATTTTTTTGTTTTGTTATGCATCTCATCTCATGGCATCATCTGCATTTCATCTGCATGTTTTTCCAAACTTGCATCCGTTCGGGTTCCGCCGGTTCTCTCCGTTGTCCGTTCCGAGTCCGGTTACACTCGCACGCGCCCGCGGCACCTCCGAAATATTATCTTATAAGTGGCATAATAATGTTCTCGGAATGGGTTGCAACTTGTCGTGCGGTCTTATTATAGTGTAGACAGGCCGCCTGCCAAGTTTCGTCGCTTTCGGAGTCCATTTGATAGCCCAACCGTTAAACCTACTACCGCGATATAGCCGGTATTTTCGTCGGATGTTTCGGTCTCCGAAATCGTGCCGGGCTGCATTTCTCCTCTCTCTCCTATCAGCCCACCCGCAGCTCACCTAAAACCCCCTCTTTTCCTGATCATCGGATCGCGATCGGAGGCTCAAACCCCAAAACTCCCCAAACCCTAGTCCCTAGGCCTCCCTGCTATAAATGGCAGCCCCCCTTGCCATTTTTGGTCTTCTCCCCTCTCCCCCTCGAAATCCGCGCCTCAATCATCAGCCGCAGCCGCCCTCATCGTTTTCCGCGCCAGCCCGCTCCGCCACCGCCACTTGGCGCCGCCCGCCACCTCGCCCGGCCAATGAGGCGCTACCACTCAGCCCCAACGCCGCGCCAGCCAACCCTTGCATGCCATCATCCCCCACGTCGTCGCGCGCCTCCACGCGCCGAGCCCGCCTGGGCCCATCGGCCGCCCGCCCGGCCGAACCGTGCTTCGCCGCCCTGGTCCCGGCGTCTCCCGCTCCCGAGCCCGCCGCCCGACCACACGGTGCCTTTCCCCTGCCCCTCTACCCGCCGCCTCGCGCCGCCCATGTAGCGCCCGTCCAGTCCCGCCGTCTGGCCTTCTCCTCCTTCTCCCTCGTTCTTCCTCTCCTCTCACCTAACCTCTCTCTCTCTCTGCGCCATGGTCGAGCATCCGAAGCTCTCCGCCGCGCCGCCCTCGCCGCCCTTCGAGCGGCGCCTCGGCCCGGCTCCGTTTAAGCCGCCGCCGTGTCGGATCGAGCACCGCCGGTCGGATCGCCCCGCCACCGCCGTCTGCTCCCTCGTCGCCGCCACCGGATGGGATCGGGAGGAGCCCGATCAACGCCGCCCTCCCGTTGACGGCGGCCTCGCCGCGTGGGCAGCCGGCAAGCGGCCCAGCAGCGCCTGCGGGCCTCCTCTCGCTCCAAGCAGGCCAAGCCTGTGGTGAGCACCACACCCAGCGCCCCCCATGCACTATTGGCCTACCAGATTCGGCCCATGATGTGTTTATTTTTCGTCCTGCGAATTTCTCCTTTATCCAGGAATTACAGTTTTACAGATTGGACCCTAAACTTCATGCATTTAATAACTCACAATTGGTGCATCGGATTAAAATGTTTTATATATGTAATATGCTCAGAAAATTGTGTAGGTTAATAATTTGCCAATTTCATCCATGTTTAAAATGTTTAAATTGATGTTTGCATTAATTTGCTATTATGCCATGTTAAAATGCTTTAATTCATAACTAAATAACCGTAGCTCCATTTTAAATAAATTATATATGTAAATGGGGTAGAAAAATGCCTAGATTAACATGGTCCACTTTATGTTGCTGTTTAACAACTCTAAAATTGTGTTTAGGGCAGAACAGTACCGAATCTAAAATATTGCTCATGGGGATTTTCCGGAATTGTTGTTTCTTATTTCCGGCCTCATTTAAACTTGCCTAAATAGTTAGTTTAATCATGCTCCACCTCTTGCCATGTTTAACAACATTTAATATTGTTGTGTACCTAATCGGGAGAGAACTAAATAAGTGTTGTGGTGTTCCGTCAATATGCAACTCGTTGCATATTGAGCTCCACTTAACTTGTAGTGTTGTTTGTGCATGTTGCCATGCCATGCCTCATTAAACCGGACATGCATCATACTTGATTGTGCATCATGCCATGTTCATGCTTGTGCATTTATCATGTTGTTTGCTTCTTTCCGGTTCGCTTCTCTCGTTAACCGGGTTCGTTCGGAGTTGTGAGGATTCATTCGACTTCGTCCGTTTGTCTTCTTCATGGACTCGTTCTTCTTCCTTGCGGGATTTCGTGCAAGATGACCATACCCTCGAAATCACTTCTATCTTTGCTTGCTAGATGCTCGCTCTTTTGCTATGCCTATGCTACGATGCCTACCACTTGCTATATCATGCCACCCTCATTGCCATGTCAAACCTCTAACTGTTGCACCCTTCCTAGCAAACCGTTGTTTGGCTATGTTACCGCTTTGCTCAGCCCTCTTATAGCGTTGTTAGTTGCAGGTGAAGATGAAGTTTGTTCCTTATTTGGAACATGGAGATGTTGTTCCTTGTTGGAACATGTTTACTTGTTGGGATATCACAATATATCTTATTTAATTAATGCATCTATATACTTGGTAAAGGGTGGAAGGCTCGGCCTTATGCCTGGTGTTTTGTTCCACTCTTGCCGCCCTAGTTTCCGTCATATCGGTGTTATGTTCCCGGATTTTTGCGTCCCTAACGCGGTCGGGTGATTTATGGGACCCCCTTGACAGTTCGCTTTGAATAAGACTTTTCCAGCAAGGCCCAACATTGGTTTTACCATTTGCCTCACCACCACCTACTTTTCCCTTGGGAGTCGCGCTCTCAAGGGTCATCTTTATTTAGCCCCGGACGGTGCTTCTCTAAGTGCTGGCCCGAACCGAGCCGCTTCTTGAGGCCACCTTGGGGCAACTCGAGGTTGGTTTTACTCGTAGCCTGTCTCATCCGGTGTTGCCCTGAGAACGAGATATGTGCAGCTCCTATCGGGATTGTCGGCGCATCGGGCGGTCTTCTTGGACTTGTTTTATTCTTGTGAAATGTCTTGTAGCAGGATTCGAGACTGATCGGGTCTTCCGGGAGAAGGAATATCCTTCGTTGATCGCGAGAGCTTATCATGGGCTAAGTTGGGACACCCCGCAGGTTTTGAACTTTCAAAGCCGTGCCCATGTTATGTGGCATTTGGGGTAGTCTTCTTTTATTTTGGTTCCGTAGTCGGACCTTGATTGTATCTGTATGATGTAATGTTTTACTCATGTATTGTGTGAAGTGGCGATTGTAAGCCAACTATGTATCTCTTTCCTTATGTATTACATGGGTTGTGTGAAGATTACCTCACTTGCAACATTGCTTTCAATGCGGTTATGCCTCTAAGTCGTGCCTCGACACGTGGGAGATATAGCCGCATCGAGGCGTTCACTTCGCTCAGTCCACCACAGCGGCTGGCATCATGGGTCAACAAGGGGCTCGACTGGGGCCGTCCAGGGCGTTCCCTGCTGCGGGCCGATTCGAGATCTCCAGGAAGAGGATCAATCTGGTTGCGATGGCGCAGGTTATGGTGATCCGGCGCCTCCCAGCCACAAAGCGCCGCCCCCTCGCTGTGGGAATTCAATCCGGAGGGACCACGAGCTCTCCAAAATTTTATGGGCACGACGCCTGTGGAGATGTATAAACTGTTCTTCAGATCACAAGAGAAGTGTCGGACTTGACCGAGGACGCAGGACTAAGCTGCAATCGCCCAGATACTCAAGTAAGTAGTCCCAGAACCGGACAAGCTGTTCATTCATTTATTTCATATATATATGCCCTTTAAAGGAGCCGTTTCTTGAACAGGAGTGGATAGCCAAGGCAAAGTTAATAAGGTGTCCGGCTCCCCTCCCAGAGACCACGCCGGATCCCATGTTGACCAAGATATTGAAGGTCGCGCCTTTTGAAGAAGGCAAAGGGGGGAGCGGGGAAGCAACCGCCTCTGCGAAGGAGGCTATCAAGGAAGGAGGGATTAAGAGTCCCACCTTCCGAGGAGAGAAGAGGACGCTTTGGAAGATCCGGAGGTCAAGGCCTCAAAGAGGGAAAGGAATCTTGGCAGAGAGTCCGGCTGGGAAGTAACCCAGCCGCATTATTTCCCCAAGGGATCAGCCCTCCAATGAGCCGTAAGTAAAAAGAAGGGTCTTGTAAATAAGGAACATCCTGTGTTTATTCATGAGGATAACGAAATTGTACCTTGTAGTTCGGACCTCAGCCCTTCTCGTGAGCTCGTCTTGAGGATCTTCTTCGGAGATGATGGAGAGCGAAACGCCTCCACCTGTCGCACCCTCATGTGAGGCGGACGACCCAGAGGTGTCGTCGCGGAGGGTTCCCCCAAGTCCGGCGGGGCCGGAAGGTCCGGCGCCAAGTGGCATGCGGTCGGAGGAGCTGAAGGATCTGCTCGGGCGAGCGACTATTTCAGAAGATCACCATGCTCTAATGGGTACGATGATTGAAAGAATTGCATCCGCGGAGAGCGAATTGCATGAAGCCGTCAGAATCTTACTGACGGGGTTTGAGGTACACAAAAATGATGTACCTTCTGACAGTTATGCATATAAAATGCGCCCTGTATGGATAGTAGCCCCTGAGACTCGGTATGTTGTCAAAATTGACAATGTGCCGAGGATCAAATTCTCAGTTATAACATATCGCCGCTCCTAAACAGGTGGCGGGGCGTCCGGAGGCCAGCCGGACTGCTGAATATGCCGAACTAAAGCGGCAACTTGACGAGGCGGATGCGGACATCACGCTGGTCAATAAACGGTTTGACGAGTCACAAGGTATGCGACCTCTATGCGGACACCTTGTAAGGGAGCTTGACGCCCATGTCTTACTATTCGTATGCTTAATGCAGATGGTGCCGCTGTCGTGGAGGAGCTGCGGGCAGAACTCGCCCGAGCGAAAGAGCAAGCCAGAATTAGTAATGTGGCCGCTTTAAAGGCGGCCGAAGAGCTAGAAGCTGAACGGGCTGCTCACTGCCGAAGCAAAGAGGAGATGGCCGATATGGCCAAAAAGTTAAGGAATACTACCGATCGCTGCGAGGTTCTTGAAAAGGAACTTCAAGCGGAACAAGAGGGCAGAAGGCCGCCGCCGAATCCAAGAATGCCCAATCGGCTTTGAGAGCTGCCAAGGAGGAGCTGAGTCGGCCGGGCAATTGCGGCTGGAAAACCGTTTACTGCTGCGGAGAAATATCTGAGATCCAAAGTATGCTCGGTTGGATAAGTTGTGGAGTTCAGAGGATGCTTATCTGGACTTGGCGGCGAAGCGCCATGGACGCGGTTGAGCACTTCGGGGCCGAAGGGGCATGAAGGGAAGAGCTATATTGGTCGCAATTCCATAGTCCGGGCGTCCTCTGCCGCTGACCGATCGGTTGGCCAAATGGGCGAGCTGAATCGATAGTCGGATTTGCCATGAAGCATGTCTTGACTCACTTGTGGCGGACGGACCCACCAAGAGCTATTTTGGTTTAGTGCAGCAGATTTCTTGGTGCGGTGTGCGTATCGGACGCAATGAAGCGATCGGCGTGTATTGAGGGCGCGGATGGCTCTTGCCCGTGTCAAGACATCTTGGGCAGAGATGAAGGCCACCGACGTTGCATCCCAAGATTGGACGAAGCCGAGTACGCCGAGCACTACTTTGAAGAAGTCCTGTCGGCGCTTCGTTTAATAGAGACGCGATGCTCGAAGGATATTATGTTTAAATGACATGTATGATTTGTGAAAACAATGTTTCAATGTAATATAAGGGCTTTTATACTTGTGTGTTCAAGTAGTAAACTACTCCTGTGCGGCCGTTTATGTATATGTGTATATAACTGAAAGATGACAGTCCTTGGCTTCAGCCCCTCGCACATAGTGCGGGGTGTTTGCAAAAAAAGCGCTTTTTCACACTTAATCCAACGTCTTGGTCCTGTTAAGGAGGTGATAGCGTAGCAAACCAGGCAACCGGACTATAATGCTCTATCACTTTCACTTAGCCATAGGAGTTCGAGGGTGGGGCTACTATATAGCCCCGGGGCACCGCACTCTCCCGAATCGAGAGTGCGTATGTGCTGGCGAAAACCGGTCCTTCGTTAATGCGGAGGAATCCTAAACATTCTGTGAGTCATCAGTGGTTGACCAGTCTCTCGCTATATCATGATGATCAGTTTTGGCTTTCTCTACTAAGGTGCTCGCCCGGCCGAACCGGGCACAATCGCAGAGTTCTCCGGTGCGCGTTAGCCGTGAAAAGCGGGCGTAAGGCAGCAAAACACAGGAGCCGGCAACCCAACATTTGACCAAAGACATGTTTGAGCTGATGCATATAAGGCCTAACTCGAGACATGAATACTCCCTAAGGTATTCGGTCTTTATGAAAATGGGCAGAATAACGCCCTAAGCCCCTGGTGTCTAGATGCAGCATAAAAATTCTGGTGCGGCCAATGCCAAAGCACCAGCCTCCTCCTCGGTTATATTAAGGAACCGGGGATGTATATCAACAAGAGCAGTGAAAAAGGTTTACGAGGGTCTTAATCGAAAAGAATCCTTGCAACGGGTCCCTCTCGCACGTCTGCGCCTATGTCTCCGCGCAGCAGTATCACGGGCGGGTGTAGCACGTTGTTCATCGTAAAGAGAGGAACTTAGTTTAAAAGAAAAAGGATCGTGCGAAAGGTGTACTTAATATTAAATAAACAGAGTACGGTTCGAAGAATTGAATAAAATTGAGCTTTATTATCTCTTGTTATACATGTATGCGGCCCCTCGTATGGGGGTATGCCGCTAGTAGGCGCCGGACTCGTCTAACCGTGTCCGGGGTTTGAATGACCGATTCAGGTTCTTTGCCTAGCAGAGCCGGATAGTTGTGGGGCTGTCAAGGCAGTCTCCTGTTCTTCCATGCTCAAGTGACACTTAATACTTCCTTTTAACGAGATGATGCCGCGTGGACCGGGCATTTTAAGTGTTAGAGATGCATAATGCGGTATTGCGTTAAAGCGGCGAAGCTTGGCGTCCCAATAGTGCTTGATGGCTACTTTTAAGCGGGCGACATGGAAGAGTAACCTTTCGAACGGAAGTTGTCGGATGAACCAAACACAACTTCTAGCAGTATGGAGCCGTGCAAAGGGCATATGGGCTGGCATTACTCCTTTAAAGGAGGTGTTGCTACGGCAAATTTTGGTTGGTTTATCCCCATCCCACGGATTGTGTCTCGATATATCAGGTTTATGTCACTGCCGCCATCCATGAGAACATGTGTAAATTGGAATCCGTCGATTATAGGATCCGATATCAAGGCAGTCCATCCTGCGTTCCGGATATTATCGGAATAGTCCCGATGGTCGAAGGTGATTGGTTTTGACAACCGATGCAGCGGCGCGCTTTTAGGGGCGCGCTTTTTCCTTTTGATCACGTGAAGTGAGTTTACTGTTTTGACCTCCTGTGGGAAAGTTTTTGATTTCCGAGGCTCTGCTTGTGGTGCTCGTCGTCATCTTCACTTGGTGTGTCGAGCCCCTTGTGTTCGGCGTTTAGTCTGCCGGACTGTTTGAAGACCCAACAATTTCTGTGGGTATGGTTGGCAGGCCTCCCAGGAGTACTGTGGATTTGACATATCTTGTCCAAGATTTTGTTGAAGTTGGATAGCTCATCGCTACTGTCCTTAAGGGGCAGTTTTTTGTTGTTCTGCCGTGAGCTTTTGAATCCGGCGTTGACTACCGTGCTCTTTGGACTGTTCCTTTTAATCCGGCGCTGGTCCTTGTTGCACCGTGGTTTCCCGTTTCCATCCCTGATTTCGGATGTATTTGGGTCGCTGGTGCTGCATCTTGCTAGCCAGCTATCCTCTCCCGCACAAAAGCGGGTCATGAGGCTTGTTAATGCGGCCATTGTTCTTGGCTTTTCTTGGCCGAGGTGTCTGGCGAGCCATTCGTCTCGGACGTTGTGTTTGAAAGCTGCTAAGGCTTCGGCGTCCGGACAGTCGACTATTTGGTTCTTTTTAGTAAGGAACCTGTTCCAGAATTTCCGGGCTGACTCTCCGGGCTGTTGAGTTATGTGACTTAGATCGTCTGCGTCCGGAGGGCGGACATAGGTCCCCTGAAAATTTGCCCGAAATGCATCCTCGAGCTCTTCCCAGCTTCCAATGGTATTTTCGGGGAGGCTCTTAAGCCAATGCCGAGCTGGCCCTTTGAGTTTAAGGGGTAAGTATTTTATGGCGTGGAGATCATCTCCTCTAGCCATGTGTATGTGGAGGATGTAATCCTCA
This sequence comes from Aegilops longissima, assembly GCA_021605205.1. Taxonomy (NCBI): domain Eukaryota; kingdom Viridiplantae; phylum Streptophyta; class Magnoliopsida; order Poales; family Poaceae; genus Aegilops; species Aegilops longissima. Next base: position 637,274,671 of record CM038679.1, read on the forward strand.
ATCCAGACTCCAGGGTCTATTGTTCTGTCGTATGCCTCTATGTTTACGGATTTGAATCCGCTGAAATTCATGATCCAAAGCACCTCATCGGTGAAACATAGGGGTGTCTGGCGCCCTATATTGGGTGTGCCGTGGTCTTGAATTTTGGCGTGTTGCGTTGCTTTGTGGCGTGCTTTCTTGGCCCATAGATGGACCTAAGCTGGGCCATCCTTTTGATGTGAATCCTTAGCGGATCGCATATTGGCTTGTGTCGGCACCATTCGCGCTCTCTTTTTGCCGTGAGGTCGTCCATCCGACCGGGTGGCCTTCTTGCTTTTTAATTGTGGGGCTCTAAGGCCTCCTTGTCGAATCAGGCGGTAGCTTTCTTTTGGGTAGCTCTTTGTTCGGCGATCGTCGCCGTACTTATCTCTGGTGCTGAATACTTTGCTCCATCTAATCTCGAGTGCATCTTCCGCTATTTTGAGCTTCCGCTTACGCTTTTTCAGGCTACACGCAGATGGCGACGAACCTTTTCTCGAGGTCATCTTGCTCCAATGGTTTGTCCGCGTGAGATCGTCCGGACTGTTGTCTTCGCCGAGGACAGATTGTTTATCAAGTTGTCTTGTTCGGACGATTGCTCGATAGCTTGTTCGTTGTCCACGGTTCGCCCTGCTCTATGGCTGGGTCTTTGTTGAGGCGGGACTTTGTTCGGCGTTTACGTTGCCGTTTTGACTGCTTTTCGAGGGATTTATCCTTCGTGGCGTCCCGTTGTTCCTCGTCTTCATTTCCTTTAGGTGTATCCACCATGTATACATCATGGGATGAGGTTGTCCAGCATCCTATAGGTGCTGGTTCATTGTTGTCTCCTACATCGTCGTCCATACCGTCGATGTCTTCGGAGTCGAAATCGAGCACGTCGTGTAAGCTTTCGACAGTGGCTATGAAGTGGGTGGTGGGTGGGCATTGAATTTCTTCATCGTCCGCATCCCAACCTTCCTGACCGTAGTCCGGCCAGGGCTCTCCGGATAAAGAGAGAGACTTTAGTGAATTCAGGATGTCGCCAAAGGGCGAGTCTTGGAAGATGTCCGCGGCGGTGAACTCCATAGCGGGCGCCCAATCGGATTCGATTGGCAAGGGCGCGGAGGGTTCGAAGTCCGGAGAGGAGTCCGGCACCCTGGAGTCGAGGTCTTCGCAAAGGACAGGGATAGAGTTTGGCTCGATCGCCGTAGAGATTGTAGCCCCCGAGGTGGTGTCCAACCAATCGTCCTCGATCGGGGAATCCAGCTCCGGATTAAGGGTCGGAGCGGATACTGGTGCGGCCTCCAGGGCACTGTTCGGCTGCAGAGTTAGATCATGCCCATCGAGACAATGCAGCGCGCTTGGTTGCGGCTCGAATCCGTCGAAGATCAAGTCCCCGCGGATATCGGCCGTATAGTTTAAACTTCAAATCCGACCTGATGGCGGGCGTAGCTTCGATCTGCTCCGGATGGCCAGCGAATTGGCCCGATGCAAAGCCGCCGAACACGAAGATCTGTCCGGGAGAAAAGTCTCACCTGGACGCGTCGTTGTTGATGATCGAAGGAGCCATCGGGCCTATCGGTGACGACACGGAGGAACTCTCAATGAAATCACCAATGTCGGTGTCAAAACCGGCGGATCTCGGTAGGGGGTCCCGAATCGTGCGTCTAGGCGGATGTTAACAGGAGACAAGGGACACGATGTTTTACCCAGGTTCGGGCCCTCTCGATGGAGGTAATACCCTACTCCTGCTTGATTAATATTGATGATATGGGTAGTACAAGAGTAGATCTACCACGAGATCAAGGAGGCTAAACCCTAGAAGCTAGCCTATGGTATGATTGTTGTTAGTCCCACGGACTAAAACCCTCCGGTTTATATAGACACGGATAGGTTAGGGTTACACAGAGTCGGTTACAATGGTAGGAGATCTACATATCCAGATCGCCAAGCTTGCCTTCCACGCCAAGGAAAGTCCCCTCGGGACACGGGACAAAGTCTTCAATCTTGTATCTTCATAGTCTTGGAGTCCGGCCGTGACGATAGTCCGGCTATCCGGACACCCCCTAGTCCGGGACTCCCTCAGATGCCTTTGGTGGTTTGGGGATATTTGGGAATATATAGGCGAAAGAATTAGGCCAGGAGGGTCACGGGGGGCTCACAAGGGTGGGGGCGCGCCCTACCCCCCTGGGCGCACCCTCCGTCCTTGTGGCCGCCTCGCGGCTCCTCCGACTTCATCTCCAAGTCTCCTGGTTGTCTTCTGGTCCAAGAAAAATCATCGCGAAGGTTTCATTCCGTTTGGACTACGTTTGGTATTCCTTTTCTGCGAAACTCAAAAACAAGGAAAAAACAGGAACTGGCACTGGGCTCTAGGTTAATAGGTTAGTCCCAAAAATAATATAAAATAGTATAATAATGCATATAAAACATCCAAAACAGGTAATATAATAGCATAGAATAATAAAAAATTATAGATACGTTGGAGACGTATCAAGCATCCCCAAGCTTAATTCCTGCTCGTCCTCGAGTAGGTAAATGATAAAAACAGATTTTTTGATGTGGAATGCTACCTAACATATTTATCCATGTAATTTTATTTATTGTGGCATGAATGTTCAGATCCATAAGATTCAAAACAAAATTTTAATATTGACCTAAAAAAATAATATTTCAAGCACACTAACAAGACAATTATGTCTTCTCAAAATAACATGGCCAAAGAAAGCTTATCCCTACAAAATCATATAGTCTGGCTATGCTCCATCTTCATCTCACAAAATATTCAAATCATGCACAACCCCGATGAAAAGCCAAGCAATTGTTTCATACTTTTGATGTTCTCAAACCTTTTCAGCTTTCACGCAATACATGAGCGTGAGCCATGGACATAGCACTATAGGTGGAATAGAATATGGTGGTTGTGGAGAAGACAAAAAGAGGGAGATAGTCTCACATCAACTAGGCGTATCAACGGGCTATGGAGATGCCCATCAATATATATATCAATGTGAGTGAGTAGGTATTGCCATGCAACGGATGCACTAGAGCTATAAGTTTATGAAAGCTAAAAAAGAAACTAAGTGGGTGTGCATCCAACTCGCTTGCTCACGAAGACCTAGGGCAATTTGAGGAAGCCCATCATTGGAATATACAAGCCAAGTTCTATAATGAAAAATTCCCACTAGTATATGAAAGTGACATCATAGGAGACTCTCTATCATGAAGATCATGGTGCTACTTTGAAGCACAAGTGTGGTAAAAGGATAGTAACATTGCCCCTTCTCTCTTTTTCTCTCTTTTTTGGGCCTTCCCTTTTTTTGGCCTCTTTTTTTTCGTCCGGAGTCTCATCCCGACTTGTAGGGGAATCATAGTCTCCATCATCCTTTCCTCACATGGGACAATGCTCTAATAATGAAGATCATCACACTTTTATTTACTTACAACTCAAGAATTACAACTCGATACTAGAACAAAATATGACTCTATATGAATGCCTCCGGCGGTGTACCGGGATGTGCAATGAATCAAGAGTGACATGTATGAAAGAATTATGAATGGTGCCTTTGCCACATATACAATGTCAACTACAAGATCATGCAAAGCAATATGACAATGATAATGCGTGTCATAACAAACGGAACGGTGAAAAGTTGCATGGAAATATATCTTGGAATGGCTATTGAAATGCCATAATAGGTAGGTATGGTGGTTGTTTTGAGGAAGGTATATGGTGGGCGTATGGTACCGGCGAAAGTTGCGCGGTACTAGAGAGGCTAGCAATGGTGGAAGGGTGAGAGTGTGTATAATCCATGGACTCAACATTAGTCATAAAGAACTCACATACTTATTGTAAAAATCTATTAGTTATTGAAACGAAGTACTACGTGCATGCTCCTGGGGGGGGGGGGATAGATTGGTAGGAAAAGACCATCGCTCGTCCCCGACCGCCACTCATAAGGAAGAAAATCAATAAATAAATCATTCTCCGACTTCATCACATAACGATTCACCATACGTGCATGCTACGGGACTCACACACTTTAACACAAGTATTTATCAAATTCACAATTACTCACTAGCATGACTCTAATATCACCATCTTCATATCTCAAAACAATCATAAGGAATCAAACTTCTCATAGTATTCAATGCACTTTATATGAAAGTTTTTATTATATCCCTCTTGGATGCCTATCATATTAGGACTAAATTTATAACAAAAGCAAATTACCATGCTATTTAAAGACTCTCAAAATAATACAAGTGAAGCATGAGAGTTCATCAATTTCTATAAAATAAAACCATCGCCGTGCTCTAAAAAGATATAAGTGAAGCACTAGAGCAAAATTGCCTAGCTCAAAAGATATAAGTGAAGCACATAGAGTATTCTAATAAATCACGATTCACGCGTGTCCCTCTCAAAAGGTGTGTACAGAAAGGATGATTGTGGCAAACTAAAAAGCAAAGACTCAAATCATACAAGACGCTCCAAGCAAAACAAATATCATGTGGTGAATAAAAATATAGCCTCAAGTAAAGTTACCGATAGACGAAGACGAAAGAGGGGATGCCTTTCGAGGCATCCCCAAGCTTAGGCTCTTGGTTGTCCTTGAATATTACCTTGGGGTGCCTTGGGCATCCCCAAGCTTAGGCTATTGCCACTCCTTATTCCATAGTCCATCAAATCCTTACCCAAAACTTGAAAACTTCACAACACAAAACTCAACAGAAAATCTCATAAGCTCCGTTAGTATAAGAATATAAATCACCACTTTAGGTACTGTTGTGAACTCATTCTTTATTTATATTGGTATAATATCTAATGTATTACAAGTTTTCCATCGTTCATACCCCTCGATACCACCCATAGATTCATCAAAATAAGCAAACAACACAAAGAAAACAGAATCTGTCAGAAACAGAACAGTCTGTAGTAATATGTAACTCTCGAATACTTCTGTAACTCCAAAAATTCTGAAAAATTAGGACAACCTGGGAAATTTGTGTACCAATCTTATGAAAAAAGAATCAGATCGAAATCACCCTTCTTTGAATTACTAAAATTATTTTCATGGGTGCAAAAGTTTCTGTTTCTCAGCAAGATCAAAACAACTATCACTGTAAGCTATCCCAAAGGTCTTACTTGGCACAAACACTAATTAAAACACAAAACCACATCTAACCAGAGGCTAGATGAATTATTTATTGAAAAACAGCAAGGGAAAATATTGGGTTTTCTCCCAACAAGCGCTTTTCTTTAAAGCCCTTTTAGCTAGGCTTGAGATTTCGATGATGCTCACATGAAAGACAAGAATTGAAGCACAAAGAGAGCATAAAAAACATGTGACAAACACACTTAAGTCTAACATAATTCTTATGCATAGGAATTTTATAATCAAACAAATTATCAATACAAGAAATATCTAGCATATGCAAATGAGAGTACTAAAACATTGACAATCTCAACAAAACGAGAGGTAATTTAGTAACATGAAAATTTCTACAACCATATTTTACTCTCTCATAATAATTACATGTAGGATCATAAGAAAATTCAACAATATAGCCGTCACATAACATATTCTCAACACGATCCACATGCATGCGAAGTTGATACTCTTCCAAAATAGTGGGATTAACATTAACTAAAGTCATGACCTCTCCAAACCCACTTTTATCAAAAATTTCATAAGACTGAACATTTTCCAAATATGTGGGATCTAAATTTGACACTCTTCCAAACCCACTTTCAATATTATTGCAAACACTATTATCAATCTCATATTCATCATGGGGCTTAAATAAATTTTCAAGATCATAAGAAGAATCACCCCAATCATGATCATTGCAACAAGTAGTGGACATAGCAAAACTAGCACCCCCAAGCTTGGGGTTTTGCATATCATTAACACAATTGACATTAATAGAATTTATAATAACATCATTGCAATCATGCTTTTGATTCAAGGAACTATCAAGTATGGGTGCAATAGCAATAATCTCATGTTTAACATAAGGAACTATAGCAAATTCATCTCCACAAATATTGGCATCATGGCCATAAGAATAGCAAGCATCATGTTCATCAAGGGATATTTCAATCAAATCATCAGAACCATAATTATCTATAGATTCATGCATATCATTATTTTCTTCCAAAGCAACGGTCATTCTCTCAATAAATCCCTTAACATAGGCATTATGACATAGTTTTCATAGCAATATTTAAGTATGGCAGAATTTTCAGATTTGTAGAGAGTGATATCATACTTTTCAATCAAAGAAGCAACTTCATGAGCACCCTTAAAAGCAACAAATTCTTCAATTTGTTCGATATCACAGTAACTATAAACACCCTTTTCATAAGAAGATAGGATTTCATTATCGTTAAACTCACATAGGTAGGGAAGGTGTTTTTTAGGGTTCTTAGAGCAACAAGTAAAATCATAAATTTCAGAAAGATTCCAAGCATAACACATCAAACTGTTTATTTGATTCCATAAGAGTCTCTCTTTTTCAGACAAACAGTGATGCACAAAATGAGCATGCTCATCTAAAGATTTTCCCTCAACTAAACTAGTTGGGGTTTCAGCACGAACACATATAGATCGAAGATGATCTAAGTAGAAAACTTTAAGTGGATTCATATCAATAGATTTTTAGCAAGCAAAGATGCAAGCAAAAAGAAGGCACATGGAAACACAAACAAAAATACATACAGAAAGAAGGTGAATAAAAAGAAAATCTTTTCAAAAATCGTTTTAGAAGTGGGGGAGAGGAAAACGAGAGGCGAATGGCGGATAATGTAATGCAAGAGATGAGAGTTTTATGATGGGTACTTGGTATGTCTTGACTTGGCGTAGATCTCCCCGACAACGGCGCTAGAAATTCTTCCTGCTACTTCTTAAGCTTGCGTTGGTTTTTCCCTTGAAGAGGAAAGGGTGATGCAGCAAAGTAGAGATAAGTATTTCCCTCAGTTTGAGAATCAAGATATTAATCCAGTAGGAGACAACGCAAAAATCACCGAATACCTGCACAAACAATCAAACAACTTTCACCCAACGTGATAAAGGGGTTGTCAATCCCTTCACGGTTACTTGCAAAAGTGAGATCTGATAGAGATAGATAAACGATAAAGTAAATATTTTTGGTATTTTTGGTTTATAGATTGGAAAGTAAAAGATTGCAAAATAGTAGATCGGAAACTAATATTGTAGATCGGAAACTTATATGATGGAAAATAGACCCGGGGGCCATAGGTTTCACTAGAGACTTCTCTCAAGATAGCAAATAATACGGTGGGTGAACAAATTACTGCCGAGCAATTGATAGAAAAACGCAAAGTTATGACGATATCTAAGGCAATGATCATGAATATAGGCATCACGTCCGTGTCAAGTAGACCGAAATGATTCTGCATCTACTACTATTACTCCACACATCAGCCGACTCATGCCTGCATCTAGAGTATTAAGTTCATGAAGAACAGAGTAACGCATTAAGTAAGATGACATGATGTAGAGGAATTAACTCAAGCAATATGATAAAAACCCCATCTTTTTATCCCCGATGGAGACAATACAATACGTGCCTTGCTGCCCCTACTGTCACTGGGAAAGGACACCGCAAGATTGAACCCAAAGCTAAGCACTTCTCCCATTACAAGAAAAACAAATCTAGTTGGCCAAACCAAACTGATAGTTCGAACAGAATTACAAAGATATCAAATCATGCATAAAAGAATTCAGAGAATATTTAATTAATATTCATAGATAAGCTGATCATAAATCCACAATTCATCGGATCTCGGCAAATACACTGCAAAAAAGTATTACATCGAATAGATCTCCAAGAACATCGAGGAGAACATGGTATTGAGAATCAATGAGAGAGAAGAAGCCATCTAGCTACTAGCTATGGACCCGTAGGTCTGTGGTAAACTACTCATGCTTCATTGGAAGGGCAATAGAGTTGATGTAGAAGCCCTATGTGACCGAATCCCCCTCTGGCAGGGTGCCGGAAAAGGTCCCTAGATGGGATCTCATGGGTACAGAAGGTTGCGACAGTGGAAAAGTGTTTTCGTGGATGCCTCTGGTGGTTTGGGGATATTTGGGAATATATAGGCAAAAGAATTAGATCAGGAGGGTCACGGGTGGCGTCCTCCGTCCTTGTGGCCGCTGTCGTGGTACTAAGTCTGACAGTAAGAGTAGGGGGTACGTATGAGGAGGCAAGGCCCTAGCTATGGTGAGATTGTGCACGCAAGATTTACGAGTTCAGGCTCTTCTCGGAAGAAGTAACAGCCCTACGTCTCGGTGCTCGGACGCTTGGTCGACTGGATTATGCGTGAGAGTTATAGGGGGTGCGAACCCTTGTGCTAGAGGAGGGGGTGGCTTATATAGAGTGCGCCAGGACCCCTGCCATCCCCCGTTGCACAGGGTTCAATATACATTAAGACAGGACGTTACTGGTAACGCTAGCTATAAATAGCTATAAATGATCTTTAAGACTACAGAGTGAACGCCTGACCGTTGCCTGATACGTCCATTTTGCATCATGCTTTTATATCGATATTTATTGCATTATGGCCTGTTATTACACATTATGTCACAATACTTATGCCTTTTCTCTCTTATTTTACAAGGTTTACATGAAGAGGGAGAATGCCGGAATTTGGAATTCGGGAAATTTGGAAAAGGAGCAAATATTAGAGACCTATTCTGCACAACTCCAAAAGTCCTGAAACTCCAGAAAAGTCAGTTTTGGAATATATTAAAAATATTGGGTGAAGAAAGCACCAGAGGGGGGCCACCCACTGTCCACGAGGGTGGAGGGCGCGCCCTACCCCCCTGGGCACGCCCCCTTCCTCGAGGGCCACCTGGGAGCCCCCCGATGCCCATCTTATGGTATAAGGTGTCTTTTTCCCTGGAAAAATCATAACGAAGCTTTCGGGACGAAGCGCCGCCGTCTCGAGGCGGAACCAATCTAGGGCTCCGGCGGAGCTGTTCTGTCGGGGAAACATCCCTCCGGGAGGGGGAAATCATCACCATCGTCATCACCATCGATCCTCTCATCGGGAGGGGGTGCTCCGTCAACATCTTCACCAGCACCTTCTCCTCTCAAATCCTAGTTCATCTCTTGTATCCGATCTTTGTCTCAAAACCTCAGATTGGTACCTGTGGGTTGCTAGTAGTGTTGATTACTCCTTGTAGTTGATGCTAGTTGGTTTATTCGGTGGAAGATTATATGTTCAAATCCTTTATGCACATTAATACCCCTCTGATTATTAACATGAATATGATTTGTGAGTAGTTACATTTGTTCCTGAGGACATGGGAGAAGTCTTGTTATAAGTAGTCATGTGAATTTGGTATTCGTTCGATATTTTGATGAGATGTATGTTGTCTTTCCTCTAGTGGTGTTATGTGAACGTCGACTACATGACACTTCACCATTGTTTGGGCCTAGGGGAAGGCATTGGGAAGTAATAAGTAGATGATGGGTTTCTAGAGTGATAGAAGCTTAAACCCTAGTTTATGCGTTGCTTCGTAAGGGGCTGATTTGGATCCATATGTTTCATGCTATGGTTAGGTTTACCTTAATTCTTCTTTCGTAGTTGCGGATGCTTGCGAGGGGGGTTAATCATAAGTGGGATGCTTGTCCAAGGAAGGGCAGTACCCAAGCACCGGTCCACCCACATGTCAAATTATCAAAGTAACGAACGTGAATCATATGAGCATGATGAAAACTAGCTTGACGATAATTCCCATGTGTCCTCGGGAGTGCTTTCCTTTATATAAGAGTTTGTCCAGGCTTGTTCTTTGCTACAAAAAGGATTGGGCCACCTTGCTGCATCTTGTTTACTTTTGTTACTTGTTACCCGTTATGAATTACCTTATCACAAAACTATCTGTTACCGATAATTTCAGTGCTTGCAGAGAATACCTTACTGAAAACTGCTTGTCATTTCCTTCTGCTCCTCGTTTGGTTCGACACTCTTACTTATCGAAAGGACTAGGATAGATCCCCTATACTTGTGGGTCATCAAGACTCTTTTCTGGCGCCGTTGCCAGGGAGTGAAGCGCCTTTGGTAGGTGGAATTTGGTAAGGAAAAATTTATATAGTGTGCTGAAAAAATTTACTCTCACTTGTTACTATGGAAAATAATCCTTTGAGGGGCTTGTTCACGGTATTTTCACCCCGACCAGTAGAGCAAAGAGTTGCTCCTCAACCTACTGAACCTACTAAAAATGTTTACTTTGAAATTCCTTCGGGTATGATAGAGAAACTGCTAGCTAATCCTTTTACAGGAGATGGAACATTACATCCTGATATGCACCTAATCTATGTGGATGAAGTTTGTGGATTATTTAAGCTTGCAGGTATGCCCGAGGATGTTATTAAGAAGAAGGTATTCCCTTTATCTTTGAAGGGAAAGGCATTGACATGGTTTAGGCTATGTGATGATATTGGATCGTGGAACTACAACCGATTGAAATTGGAATTTCATCAGAAGTTTTGTCCTATGCATCTAGTTCATCGTGACCGTAATTATATATATAATTTTTGGCCTCACAAAGGAGAAAGTATCGCTCAAGCTTGGGGGAGGCTTAAGTCAATGTTATATTCATGCCCCAATCATGAGCTCTCAAGAGAAATTATTATTCAAAAATTTTATGCTCGGCTTTCTCTCAATAATCGCTCCATGCTCGATACTTCTTGTACTGGTTCTTTTATGATGAAGACTATTGAATTCAGATGGGATTTATTAGAAAGAATTAAACGCAACTCTGAAGATTGGGAACTCGACGAAGGTAAGGAGTCAGGTATAACACCTAAGTTTGATTATGTTAAATCTTTTATGGATACCGATGCTTTTCGTGAATTTAGCACTAAATATGGACTTGATTCTGAGATAGTAGCTTCTTTCTGTGAATCATTTGCTACTCATGTTGACCTCCCTAAGGAGAAGTGGTTTAACTATCCTCCTCCCATTGAAGTAAAAGTAGTTAAACCTATTAAAGTTGAAGAAAAGACTATCACTTATAATGTTGACCCTATTGTTCCTACCGCTTATATTGAGAAACCACCTTTCCCTGTTAGAATAAGGGATCATGCTAAAGCTTCAACTGTGGTTCGTAAGAGTAGTGCTAGAACACCTACACCCTCTGAGCAAATTAAAGTTGAACCTAGTATTGCTATGGTTAAGGATCTCTTGGTCGATAATATTGATGGGCATGTTATTTACTTCTGTGATGAAGCTACTAGAATTGCTAGACCTGATACTAAAAATAAACATAGACCTGTTGTTGGCATGCTGTTGTTTACATTAAAATAGGAGATCATTGTTATCATGGCTTATGTGATATGGGTGCTAGTGTCAGTGCAATACCTTATACTTTATATACAGAAATTATGCATGATATTGCACCTGCTGAGATAGAAGATATTGATGTTACTATTAAGCCTGCCAATAGAGATACTATTTCACCAGTTGGGATTGTTAGAGATGTTGAAGTCTTGTGTGGGAAAATTAAATATCCTACTGATTTTCTAGTTCTTGCTTCCCCACAAGATGACTTTTGTCCCATTATATTTGGTAGAACCTTCTTGAATACTATTAATGCTAAAATAGACTGTGAAAAGGATATTGTTACTGTTGGTTTAGGGGATATTTCTCATGATTTTAATTTTGCTAAATTTCGTAAACAACCCCATGATAAAGAATTGCCTAGTAAAGATGAAATTATTGGTCTTGCTTCTATTGCGGTGCCTCCTAATGATCCTTTAGAACAATATTTGCTAGACCATGAAAATGATATGTTTATGAATGAATGAAGGGAAATAGATGAAGTATTCTTTAGACAGGGACCTATTTTGAACAACTTGCCTGTTGAAATTCTAGGGGATCCCCCTCCACCCGAGGGTGATCCCATGTTTGAGCTTAAACCATTACCTGATACTCTTAAATATGCTTATCTTGATGAAAATAAGATATATCGTGTTATTATTAGTGCTAACCTTTCAGAGCAGGAAGAAGATAAATTATTGAAAACTCCGAAGAAGCACCGTGCTGCTATTGGATATACTCTTGATGATCTTAAGGGCATTAGTCCCACTCTATGCCAGCACAAAATAAAATTGGAGAAAGACGCTAAACTGGTTGTTGATCACCAATGACGGTTAAATCCTAAGATGAAAGAAGTGGTAAGAAATGAAATACTAAAGCTTCTGGAGGCAGGTATAATTTATCATGTTGCTGATAGTCAGTGGGTAAGTCATGTCCATTGTGTCCCTAAGAAGGGAGGTATTACTGTTGTTCCTAATGATAAAGACGAATTGATCCCACAAAGAATTGTTACATGTTATAGAATGGTAATTTATTTCTGCAAATTAATTAAAGCTACTAGAAAGGATCATTACCCTTTACCTTTTATTGATCAAATGGTAGAAAGATTATCCAAACATACACATTTTTGCTTTCTACACAGTTATTCTGGTTTCTCTCAAATACCTTTGTCGAAAGAGGATCATGAAAAGACCACTTTTACTTGCCCTTTCGGTACCTTTGCTTATAGACGTATGCCTTTTGGTTTATTGAATGCAACTGCTACCTTTCAAAGATGTACGACTGCTATATTCTCTGACTTCTGTGAAAAGATTGTTGAGGTTTTCATGGATGATTTCTCCGTGTATGGAACTTCTTTTGATGATTGCTTAAGCAACCTTGATCGAGTTTTGCAGAGATGTGAAGAAACTAATCTTGTCTTGAATTGGGAGAAGTGCCACTTTGTGGTTAATGAAGGTATTGTCTTGGGGCATAAAATTTCTGAAAGAGGTATTGAAGTTGATAAAGCTAAGTTGATGCTATTGAAAAGATGTCGTGTCCTAAAGACATTACAGGCATAAGAAGTTTCCTTGGTCATGCCGGTTTTTATAGGAGGTTCATTAAAGACTTCTCAAAAATTTCTAGGCCTCAGACTAATCTCTTACAAAAAGTTGTTACTTTTGTCTTTGATGATGATTGTGTAGAAGCACTTGAAATACTTAAGAAAGCCTTGATTTCTGCACCTATTGTTCAGCCACCTGATTGGAATTTACCCTTTGAAATTATGTGTGATGCTAGTGATTATGATGTAGGTGCTGTTCTAGGACAAAGAGTTGATATGAAATTAAATGTTATCCAATATGCTAGTAAAACTCTAGACAGTGCCCAGAGAAATTATGCTACTACTGAAAAATAATTTTTAGCTGTTGTATTTGCTTGTGATAAGTTCAGACCTTATATTGTTGATTCTAAAGTAACTGTTCACACTGATCATGCTGCTATTAAATACCTTATGGAAAATAAAGATGCTAAACCTAGACTTATTAGATGGGTTCTCTTGCTACAAGAATTTGATTTGCATATTATTGATAGGTAGGGAGCCGAGAACCCCGTTGCAGACAACTTGTCTAGGTTAGAAAATGCTCTTGATGACCCACTCCCTATTGATGCTAGTTTTCCTGATGAACAATTAGCTATCATAAATGCTTCTCGTACTGCTCCATGGTATGCTGATTATGCTAATTACATTGTTGCTAAATTTATACCACCTAGTTTCACATACCAGCAAAGAAAAAGTTTTTCTATGATTTAAGACATTACTTCTGGAATGACCCACACCTTTATAAAGAAGGGGTAGATTGTGTTATTAGACATTGTGTACCTGAGCATGAACAAGAACAGATCCTACGCAAGTGACACTCCGAGGCTTATGGAGGACACCACACTGGAGATAGAACTGCACATAAGGTATTACAATCCGGTTTTTATTGGCCTACTCTTTTCAAAGATGCCCGTAAGTTTGTCTTGTCTTGTGATGAATGTCAAAGAATTGGTAATATTAGTAGACATCAAGAAATGCCTATGAACTATTCACTTGTTATTGAACCATTTGATGTTTGGGGCTTTGATTATATGGGACCTTTCCTTCCTCTAATGGGTATACACATATTTTAGTTGCTGTTGATTATGTTTGTCGGATTTCGGGTTCCGGCAGACCCTCGAGGTTCGAACATTGGGGTGCGCGCGGAGATCTTTCCCCTACAAGCTCATGCGTGCAAGGATTGCGAGGGATCTAAACTACTAACGATGAACAACACAGAGACACGAGGTTTATACTGGTTCGGGCCACCGTTGTGGTGTAATACCCTACTCCAGTGTGTGGTGTGGTGGATTGCCTCAGGGGCTGATGATGAACAATACAAAGGGAGAACAGCCTCGCGAGGGGCTGTTCTTGAGCTGGTGCGACGAACTGCTTGGGTGAGTCCAGTCGCCTCTCTCTCTCTCTCTCTCTCTCTCTCTCTCTCTGTGATCTCGATCAGATCGATCCCCCTCTCTCTGTGGTCTCGATCAGATCGATCCCCCTCTCTCTGTGGTGGCTAGTCCTATTTATAGAGGGAGGCCCTGGGCCTCTTCCCAAATAATGAGCGGGAAGGGCGACAACAATTGGCCATTTTGAAGGGGAACATCTAGCACACTTATCCTGACTAAAGTTGGTCTTCGGCTGCGAAAGGCTCTGACGGTGATGCCATCCCGGGCTCCACGGTGACCTCCATCCTGCCGTTCTGCTGGTCTTGGTCTTGTTGCACCGAAGCGGTAACCTTTGCCTGATGCCTTGGCCTGTGCTTGCCTCCTTTGCACCAAAGGGGAAATGAGGACACTGCGGGGGCTGGCGCCCGCCTGGCCTTGATCGTCATAGCTTGCGTCATAGGGCACCCTCGCGAGGTACCCTGCCTTGATCTCTCCGCCTCCTCGCGAGCCTGCCTGACGAGGCTGTTCCTGAGGTAGGTTCCTGTCTTTTGCCCCGCGAGGCTTGGCCCCTCACGAGGGTCTTGAGCTTGAGCTGATGAAGCTGGGCCGTGCTGGGCCCCCACTTGAGCCACGCCCGCAGGCCGCAGCGAGCAAGTCTGGGACCCCGTTCCCGTAACGCCGACAGAGCCCCCGGGCCCAAGGCGCGCCCGGACTTGGCTTAGCAAAGAAGCGAAGGGGCAAGTGCGAAGCACCACGGGCCCCAACAGCCTGCGGCCTTGGGCGCCACATGGCGATTGGTTGGCTGCGGGCGTCTCCACTTCCCCATGATGCCTCGGCAACCGCATGACTTGACAAGTCCCTGCATGCAGAAGCGGGTCATGATTACCTGCGATCGTGGAGGCCGATGGTTGGCCTCCTCCGGCTATAAGTACGGAACGGCGCGAGCCCTTCCAGTCCATCTCTTCTTGCTTCTCCTTCTTCTCCATCCTCGCCCTTGCTCCACATTGCGACAATGGCTCCGATCCGCCGGTTCTTTGCAGAAGAGAAATGAAAGGCCCCCCGAGAGGGTCCCGATCCGCTTCCGCCGAAGAAACGTCTAGCCCTCTGCCGCCGAGATGAGGGCGCCCGGCAGGAGGTGTCGAGGCCCTGGTACGAGCGGCCGCTGCCAGGGTTCCCGCTGCCCTTGTATGCCCGCATTGAGGGCCCTAAAGGAGTTGGCGCCGAGCGCCACGGACGACGCCGCCGTCGGCGTCAGCGGGTCACGGCGGTGCGCGTTGTTCCTCCCGGAGTCCATGTCGAGGGCTCCTCCCGAGAGTTTGTGCTCCACGCCGCCATGCCTCCTCAGTCTTGGATTCGCCTTCCTCCTCCTTCGCCTTGAGATCCCTTGAGAGGGGCTCTCTAGAGCTCGTTGCAAGCATCTGGCTGCAGCACCCCTGCGACCGGAGCGGAGGTTGCGGTCGTCGCTCCGGGCAAGGTCTTCATGACCCGAGGCTGGGGCGAGATCGCCCGGGTCTGCCGGACGAGGGGCGCCCTCGTGATCCACCTGGAGTACGATGGCGCTTCCTTAATGTTCTTCAAGATCTTAGACGCGGAAGGACGTCGGTTGGAATGCTGCCCTGAGAAGGGCGGTCGTGGCATCGTCGTCGCGAGGACTAGGCCCGCCGGTCGCCCCCTCGGCAACTCCTCGAGCAGCAGCGACGGGACCGGGGGGTCCAGCGCCTCACCAAGCTTCTGGCGACTCCGGAGACGAGCGACGACAGCTACGAGCCCCCGAGCTCGCGCCGCGCTCGGAGCCGGGCGGGCGCTTCAGGCTACAAGCGCCGGTGATCTGGATGGGGTTGGCGCCCGGTGCTGGCGCCCCTTGTTGATGATGGCGTCCCCAGCGGAGGCTTGCGTAGTAGGCGTTCCTTAGGATTAGCACCTTTTATTTCCTGCAAAGAATCGAAGTAGCACCCGCGGGGGTATGTAAGGCGCTGGCCATGTTTTTGTGAATATTATGCCCTTATGATGAATCGGTGCGAGATGCTCGTTCTGGCCCAGCTCAGCTCCCCCTTTCTTTCCTCACGAGGGCTTGGTGCTCTGTGACAGTCCCGGTCCCTGTGTAGGCTTTAGCCGTCCACCGGTATGACAGTCGCGATGCCGTGGGTCAAGGCCAGGAGGTGGCGCCCGAGGTCGAAGAGCCCCCTGAGTCGCGATGCTCGTGGAGGTCCCTTTAGAGCTCAAGCAGCCTCGCAGGCAAGAAAACGAGCAGCTTTGCCGTGACTGAGCAGCAGTAGGCGAGGGTATTAGCGCTGAGGCAGATCAGTTTTTGGCGTGACTTATCTTGCGAGTTTGGAGCGGCGTTTGATGAGATGTCGTGTCTGCATGACGGCAACTGAGGTGTTGCTGGGTCGGGACCTCGCGAGCTTCTTCCCTCTCCCCCGCGCTTTCCTTAATGCTCTACGTCCTCAGGTCCCGGCCCTCGAGCGAGCTCGGCCGCCGCTGGTATGCAGGTCACGATGCCGTGGGTCAAGGCCAGGGGGTGAGGGCTGGAGAGCCAGTAAGAGCCCATGAGTCGCGATGCTCAGGTACCCCCCTTTTAACGCGCAAGCGGATCGTGCCGGAGTGTAGGAGAGAAGGCTCGTGAGGCCGCCAGCGCTAGTCCTAGAGCAGGTCCTGTGTATGAATCACAGGGAGAAACAAGGTTCGTCGTTACGGTTGCCAGCCAACCATTGGTCGCTTAGAGGGAGTGATCGGGGGCACTGAGGGCCTGGTGAGGTGGCGCCTTATGGGCTGCAGCGGCGAGCTCAGCCACTCAGTTGCTCGGTGTTGCGAGGACGGACCCGTGCACAAGCACCGTGCCGGAGCGAGCGGCTCCAAAGGTAGGTGTCAATCAAGCAGGCGATTAGGTCAAGCATGTTATGTATGAACAAGCAAATCCATCTAGATAGGTGCGGAGAAAGCATACACCACTGGTGCGGCACGAGCAGCTTGGGGATAATGCAGCCGAGGGCTCCCCAACAAGGTAAGTAAAGAACATAAGCAAAACGGGTACATGCCGCAGGGACGGACCCATGCAGCCTGGGAATGATGCAGCCCGAGGGGCGCTCCCAGCTGAAAACGAAACTTGGAAAGGTGTCACCTGATATGGTCGGAGATGGTGGGATGTTGAGGTAGCGGATGACGCGTGGCGAGGACGCCGACCCTCACGAGCCCTCCGGACCTGGAGCCTCGGGAGGCTCCGGGGGTACGGGGGGTTCCTCGAGAGCCATGTCCATCTCCGCGGGACCGCAGCCGCTTGACCTCCTGAGCCTCCAGGCGCCCCTCGGGCCGATGGGCGGTAATCGCTGCTTCGCAGCCGAAAGGCATGCGAACGTGGCTGTGAGGTGGACCTCGCATAGCGCCCACGCGTGAGGGCCAGAGGCGCTCCTGAGACGCGGCTCGGTTGAGCCCAGGTATGTCGATGCAGATTCGCAGCCCAGCATCCTCGCCTGGATGTGGGGCCACGGCGGGCAAGCGGCGATAGCCGCACATGACTCTTGACTCCTGTAGCTCCTGAGTGCTCCTCGCGATGAACTCATGAGGGTTTGGCCATCCTTGCTTCGCTCCTTCCCGAGGGAAACGTGCCTTGAAGCACGCCTCCAAGTGGTGCCCGAGCGCCTCCCTCGTGACTCCGGCTAGGTCGGTGGCTCGCCATGAAAGAGCCCCGAGCCCTGCCTGAGGAGGGCATCGGGCGCGCCTTCCTATGCGTCAGAGGGTGGCGCCCCTTGAACGGGCGCGGGTCCTGTTGCCATGCCTCCGGAGGTGCCTACCCCACGAGGGCTTGGACCAGGTGAGGCCTTCTTCTTCTTTGGGATCGTCTCGGGAAGTCTCCCGCTCCTGTGATCTGGGTCTTCGATTGCTGCGGCTTGGAAGGCACGCTGAAGAGAGCACACTGCATCCCTTTCCTCGCAAGGCACTATGATGACTCCTCTGCTTCCTGGCATCTTGAGGACATTGTAGCCATGGTGAGTCACTGCCATGAACTTGGCCAAAGCTGGGTACCCGAGGATGGCATTGTATGGCAGGCGAATGTGGGCGACGTCGAAGTCGATGAGCTCGGTGCAGTAGTTGTTGCGCTGTCCGAAGGTGACAAGAAGGCGGACTTGCCCTATCGGGACGGTGGAACCATTGGTGACTCCGGAGAAAGGCTTGGTCGGCTGAAGCTGATCGTATGGCACTTGGAGATCGTTGAATGTCTCGACAGATAGGACGTTGAGTCCTGCTCCGCCGTTGATGAGGGTCCTGGTGACTTGCACGTTGCTGATGACTGGTGAGCAAAGCATGGGGAGGACTCCGGCTGTTGCCGCGCACTTGAGCTGATCCACTGAACTGAATGTGATAGCGCACGACGACCACCTGAGAGGGCTTGTGGCCTCTGGCTTGGGGAGGACTGCATTCACCTCATGAGCAAACTGTTTGAAGATGTCTTTGAGAGGTGGGGCTGGCGCCACCAGGATGCAAGCGATCGCGCTGCTCCTCGGAAGCCCTCAGCCCCCTTGTCCTGATGATTGTCTTCATACCTCCTTGGTGGCTGCGGTAGAGGCGGGAGCCCTGCATTGCCCTGAGGGTGATCCTCGCGAGGTTGGTCCCTCCAACCTCCCTCGCGAGGCTAGTCCTGCCAGCGGTCCTCGCGAGGTCTATCACGCCATCCCTGGCGAGGGCCACGGTCTTCCCAGCGTCCTGCGCCTCTTCCTCCTCCTCGGTCGTAGCCTCGATCACTGTGGTCGGGGCGTCGACCGATTCGCCCTTCTCGCACGGCCCTGAGCTCTTGGCATTCGTTGGTGTTGTGGGTGTAGAGATCGTGATACACGCAGTACGGGCTGCCCTTGGAAGACTCGGGCTGATCCCTGCCTCGCTTGGTGTCTGGTTCTGCCGCAAGCACTGCAGCCCCCTTGCGCTTCACGTCCTTGGCCTTGGGCTTCTTCTCTTCTGGATCGGCAGCTGGAAGCTCGAGGAGGGACAGGCGCCCTTCCTCAACCCTGGCGCACTTGGTCGCCAAGTTGAGCAGCTCTAGAGATGTGCACAGGTCTTCATGCATCGCCAGCTCCTCCTTCATCTTGACGTCACGTACACCATCGAAGAAGGCTGAGATGATGGCCTCCTCAGTCACCTTGGGAATCTTGAGGCGTGCGTTGTTGAAGCTGGATGTACTTCTGTGGTCTCTCGGCTGCTGCTTGATGCGGCGCATGTCGCCACGACAGGAGGCCGGTCGCGAGTGCCTTGGAAGTTGGCGATGAAGCGGTGCGCATCTCGCCCGAGGAGGAGATCGTGCGGGAGCCGTGTTCAGAGCGTGTTGGGCTCCGTCCTTCAGCGCCATGGGGAACCAATTCACCATGAACTTTTCGTCCCCGTTGGCGGCTTCGATGCCCAACTCGTAGAGCTGAAGAAACTCCGCAGGATCGGCGGTGCCGTCGTAGCGAGGAGGCAGGTCGGGCTTGAACTTGCTGGGCCACGCGACGCTGCGTAGCTTGGCGGTGAAGGCGCGGCAGCCTGCAGTGGCCACTGGGGCTCTCTGATGATGCAGAGCTTGCTCTTGTGGATTCCGCACCGCTGCTCGGAGCAGCGTGGGGTCTTGATCTTGGTGGTCTTTGGGCGTGGTCGCGGGCCCGGTGCTGGGAGCACGCGAGCACCTTCTTGGGGACGAGGGATCTCCTGGCAGCTCCTTTCTTGGTGCGCGGGCGCCGGGCGCGGAGGGTCTTGGCCCGGGGCCACGCGCCTTGGAGCCAGGGCGCCTTCTTGGGAAGGAGGTGGCAGGGGCACCTCCGGCCCCCTGCCTCCCGCGCGTGGTGCGGGGCGAGGTAGCGAGAGGGACGACGCAAGGGAGCCCCCTGCGGCGCGGACGAGCTCGGCGACGCGGTCGAGCCACTCCTCGTAGAAGTCATCGACGGGGCGGTAGCGCAGGAGCTCGTTTGTCGCGATGAGCACGGATCGAGCCTCCATGGGAGCGCGGAGCGCGCGGGACGAAGAACTAGCTGGGCCGAGCGAAGGAGTAGCGGTGCGGCCGTCTCGCCTCACGGATGGATGCTGGGACGAGGCCTGCTGCTCGTTCCCCGCCGGGCCGGTGGCAGCATTGGCGGCAGGCGACGGGGAACGACGGGGGTGTCCGCCGACGGGAGCCGTCTGGGCGACTCGAGCGGCGCGAGCAGCCCGGCGCTCGGCGCGAGCCCGACGAGCGTTAGCCATGGACACGACGGAAGATCACACACGAGCAGCGGAAGAAAGATTCCGGCGCACCCCTACCTGGCGCGCCAAATGTCGGATTTCGGGTTCCGGCAGAGCCTTGAGGTTCGAACACTGGGGTGGGCACGGAGATCTTTCCCCTACCAGCTCATGCATGCAAGGATTGCGAGGGATCTAAACTACTAACGATGAACAACACAGAGAAACGAGGTTTATACTGGTTCGGGCCACTGTTGTGGTGTAATACCCTACTCCAGTGTGTGGTATGGTGGATTGCCTCAGGGGCTGATGATGAACAATACAAAGGGAGAATAGCCTCGCGAGGGGCTGTTCTTGAGCTGGTGCGACGAACTGCTTGGGTGAGTCCAGTCGCCTCTCTCTCTCTCTCTCTCTCTCTCTCTCTCTGTGTGTGTGTGTGATCTCGATCAGATCAATCCCCCTCTCTCTGTGGTCTCGATCAGATCGATCCCCCTCTCTCTGTGGTGGCTAGTCCTATTTATAGAGGGAGGCCCTGAGCCTCTTCCCAAATAATGAGCGGGAAGGGCGCCAACAATTGGCCATTTTGAAGGGGAACATCTAGTACACTTACCCTGACTAAAGTTGGTCTTCGGCTGCGAAAGGCTCTGACGGTGACGCCGTCCCAGGCTCCACGGTGACCTCCATCCTGCTGTTTTGCTGGTCTTGGTCTTGTTGCACCGAAGCGGTAACCTTTGCCTGATGCCTTGGCCTGTGCTTGCCTCCTTTGCACCAAAGGGGAAATGAGGAAACTGCACGGGTTGGCGCCCGCCTGGCGCCCGCCTGGCCTTGATCGTCATGGCTTGCGTCATAGGGCACCCTCACGAGGTACCCTGCCTTGATCTCTCCGCCTCCTCGCGAGCCTGCCTGACGAGGTTGTTCCTGAGGTAGGTTCCTGTCGTCCGCCCCGCGAGGCTTGGCCCCTCGCGAGGGTCTTGAGCTTGAGTTGATGAAGCTGGGCCGTGCTGGGCCCCCACTTGAGCCATGCCGCAGGCCGCAGGGAGGCAAGTCTGGGGACCCCCGTTCCCAGAACGCCGACGACGTTACTAAGTGGGTATAAGCTATTCCAACTAGTAGTGCTGATCATAACACCTCTATTAAGATGCTTAAAGAAGTTATTTTTCTGAGGTTTGGAGTCCCTAGATACTTAATAACGGATGGTGGTTCACATTTTATTCATGGTGCTTTTCGTAAAATGCTTGCTAAGTATGATGTTAATCATAGAATTGCATCTCCATACCACCCACAGTCTAGTGGTCAAGTAGAACTGAGTAATAGAGAGATTAAATTAATTTTGCAAAAGACTGTTAATAGATCTAGAAAGAATTGGTCCAAGAAACTTGATGCATTATGGGCCTATAGAACTGCATATAAAAATCTTATGGATATGTCTCCGTATAAAATAGTTTATGGAAAAGCATGTCACTTACCTCTCGAACTAGAACATAAGGCATATTGGGCCATTAAAGAGCTCAATTATGATTTCAAACTTGCCGGTGAGAAGAGACTATTTGGCATTAGCTCACTTGATGAGTGGATAACCCAGGCCTATGAGAATGCCAAACTGTTTAAAGAAAAGGTTAAAATATGGCATGGCAAAATGATACAAAAGCGTGAGTTTAATGTAGGTGATTATGTTTTGTTATACAACTCTCGTTTAAGATTTTTTGCAGGAAAACTCCGCTCTAAATGGGAAGGTCCTTACATTATCGAGGAGGTCTATCATTCCGGTGCCATAAAAATCAACAACTTTGAAGGCACAAATCTGAAGGTGGTGAACGGTCAAAGAATCAAACATTATATCTCAGGTAATCCCATAAATGTTGAAACCAATGTTATTGACACCGTAACCCCGGAGGAGTACATAAGGGACACTTGAATAGCTATGTGGTACGGTAAGTAAACCGACTCCAAAACAGTTCTAATAGCAATTTTTCTCCGTTTCGGAATATTTAAAAAAAATAGGAAAATAAGAAGTAGTCCGAAAGGGACACAAGGCATCCACGAGGGTGGAGGGCGCGCCCCCTGCCTCGTGGGCACCTCGTGTGCCCTCCGGACTCTGTTTTCTTGCACGATACTTCTTTGGGTCGGTAAAAATTCATTATATAATCTCCCGAAGGTTTTGACCACGGTACTACGACAAAATCCTCTGCTTTTGTTTCGAGCTGTTTTTCTGACAGATCTAGATCACCATGACGTCTTCAAGCGCCCCCAAGGACAAGTTTTTCGAGAAGGTCATCAACCCCTACCTCGCGGCTACAATACCCTCAAACCATTGAGATGCGCGAGGGGGTGCTGCACATCCGCAATGTTGAGGGACCAAGGAGGACCGGAAGCGTGGAGACAAGACTTGAAGCAATGGAGCACCAAGTTTTCAAGTGCCAGGGGATGGTGGAACGCGGACTCAACGCCAACCACACGATGATCACAGAGTTCACCAACAACCACAAGCTAGATGCCAAGAACATTGGGGAGACCATCTTCAAGCTTCACGAGAAAATCGAGCACCTCCAAGCCCAGATCTATGACCTGCAAAACCAAAACTATGAGTATGAATATAAATTCAAGAGGATGAGTTTGGCTGCAGATTTGAGGATCCCGGAGACTCGTCCTTCTATGATGGTGAGCCTATGCCTTGGAAGATGGACGACAAGCCTACATCATCAACAACTCCATCATCACCACCTTCGAAGAAAGAGACATAAATACATGGGTATGGGCACTCCCCTTGGCAACTGCCAAGCTTAGGGGAGGTGCCCTGGTATCGTATCACCATCTCACTTCTATCTTTACCATTTTTCTTAGTTTGATCCTTTTGGTTATATCTTGATCTAGTAGAATAAAGTTTAGTATGATCTAGCTTTGAGTTTTTGTGTTGATCCTTATCTATGTAATCGAGTCCGTGAGCTATATATAATAAAGATTAGTCTTGAGTCGAGGGCTTGGTTATCTTGCTATGATGTTGAGGGAATAAAAGAAAAAGAAAGAATAAAAATAAATAAAGAGGTCATATTGATCTTATGGAGAGTAATGACTTCACATATAAAGAGTATGATGAATAAAGGTTGTTGAGAGTTGACAAACATAGTTTTGGTCATCATTGCAATTAATATGAAGTAATAAAGAAAGAGAGGTTTTCACATATAAATATACTATCTTGGACATCTTTTATGATTGTGAGCACTCATTAAAATATGACATGCTAAAAAGTTGATGTTGGACAAGGAAGACAACGTAATGGGTTATGTTTTCTTATATCCGAAATAAATTATATTGTCATGGATCATCCAACATGTTGAGTTTGCCTTTCCCCCTCATGCTAGTCAAATTCTTTGCACCAATATAAAGTGACCTTCTTTTGCATTAAGATTTTGTGCATCCAACCATAAAAGCACATGACAACCTCTGCTTCCCTCTGCGAAGGGCCTATCTTTTATTTTTGTCTTATACCTTATACAAGAGTCATGGTGATCTTCACCTTTCCTTTTTACACTTTATCCTTTGGCAAGCACTATGTGTTGGAAAGATCCTGATATATATATCCAATTGGATATAAAGCATTATTGTTGACATTACCCTTGAGGTAAAAGGTTGGGAGGCAAAACTATAAGCCCCTATCTTTCTCTGTGTCCGATTAAAACTTCATACCCATAAGTATTGCATGAGTGTTAGCAATTGTGAAAGACTAAATGATAGTTGAGTATGTGGACTTGCTGAAAAGCTCTTATATTGACTCTTTCCGATGTTATGATAAACTGCAATTGCTTCAATGACTGAGATTATAGTTTGCTAGTTTTTCAACGAAGTTTCTGATTCATACTTTACATTGTGAATAGATTGTTACTTCAGCATAAGAAATCATATGACAATATATATATATATATATATATATATATATATATATATATATATATATATATATATATATATATATATATATATATATATATGATTCTATTCTAAGAATGATCATGATGCCCTCATGTCCGTATTTCATTTTATCAACACCTCTATCTCTAAACATGTGACATATTTTTCGATATCGGCTTCCGCTTGAGGACAAGCGAGATCTAAGCTTGGGGGAGTTGATACGTCCATTTTGCATCATGCTTTTATATCGATATTTATTGCATTATGGGCTGTTATTACACCTTATGTCACAATACTTATGCCTTTTATCTCTTATTTTACAAGGTTTACATGAAGAGGGAGAATGTTGGTAGCTGGAATTCTGGGCTGGAAAAGGGAGCAAATATTACGGACCTATTCTGCACAACTCCAAAAGTCCTGAAACTCCACAAAAGTCAGTTTTGGAATATATTAAAAATATTGGGCGAAGAAAGCACCAGAGGGGGGCCACCCACTGTCCATGAGGGTGGAGGGCACACCCTACCCCCTGGGCGCGCCCCTGCCTCATGGGCCACCTGGAAGCCCCTCGATGCCCATCTTCTGGTATAAGGTGTCCTTTTCCCTGGAAAAAATCATAAGGAAGCTTTCGGGACGAAGCCCCACCGTCTCGAGGCGGAACCTTGGCGGAACCAATCTAGGGCTCCGGCGGAGCTGTTCTGCCAGGGAAACATCCCTCCGGGAGGGGGAAATCATCACCATCGTCATCACCATCGATCCTCTCATCAGGAGGGGGTCAATCTCCATCAACATCTTCACCAGCACCATCTCCTCTCAAACCCTATTTCATCTCTTGTATCCGATCTTTGTCTCAAAACCTCAGATTGGTACCTGTGGGTTGCTAGTAGTGTTGATTACTCGTAGTTGATGCTAGTTGGTTTATTCGGTGGAAGATTATATGTTCAGATCCTTTATGCACATCAATACCCCTCTGATTATGAACATGAATATGATTTGTGAGTAGTTACGTTTGTTCCTGAGGACATGGGAGAAGTCTGGTTATAATTAGTCATGTGAATTTGGTATACGTTCGATATTTTGATGAGATGTATGTTGTCTTTCCTCTAGTGGTGTTATGTGAACGTCGACTACATGACACTTCACCATTGTTTGGGCCTAGGAGAAGGCATTGGGAAGTAATAAGTATATGATGGGTTGCTAGAGTGACAGAAGCTTAAACCCTAGTTTATGCGTTGCTTCGTAAGGGGCTGATTTGGATCCATATGTTTCATGCTATGGTTAGGTTTACCTTAATTCTTCTTTCGTAGTTGCGGATGCTTGGGAGGGGGGTTAATCATAAGTGGGATGCTTGTCCAAGGAAGGGCAGTACCCAAGCACCGGTCCACCCACATATCAAATTATCAAAGTAGCGAACGCGAATCATATGAGCATGATGAAAACTAGCTTGACAATAATTCCCATGTGTCCTCGGGAGCGCTTTCCATTATATAAGAGTTTGTCCAGGCTTGTTCTTTGCTGCAAAAAGGATTGGGCCACCTTGCTGCACTTTGTTTACTTTTGTTACTTGTTACCCGTTACGAATTACCTTATCAGAAAACTATCTGTTACCGATAATTTCAGTGCTTGCAGAGAATACCTTACTGAAAACTGCTTGTCATTTCCTTCTGCTCCTCGTTGGGTTCGACACTCTTACTTATCAAAAGTACTACGATAGATCCCCTATACTTGTGGCTTGTGGGTCATCATTGCCGTCCTAGGTGGCTTTAGGTCTTCTATACTCCTTGTGGTTTCTTGTATAGTCGAGTGACTTCATCTTGGTCGAATGGAATTGGGATATCCGAGTGAGATAATTGGTCAAGTGGATTGCACTCCAAGGTTACTTCAGTCGGTATCCTTTGTTATACTTTGAATGTTCTTGATTCTAGGGTAGTGACCTTGGGTAGGGCGTCTAGGTCAGGCCTATGACCCTACCTTAGGTCCAGGGCATCGTCATTAGCCCCCGAATGGATCGAGGTCTGAGTGAAAAAAGAGTTGAAGTTGGTTGTGACCTGATTTTTATGCTTCAGAGGCATTTTACCCGAGTCTGGAAATCATACTAAAACTCCAACTTTATTTTAGTCGCCTTGATCGATTCAAAGGTTGTCGAGTAAACTATGCAGAAAATCTTCGAGTGTTGATATGGTACGAAATCTTCGGCGCGATTGGTTACTCTGTTGTTCCCGGATCTCACGGGATTCGAAATTTCGGGGAAGCGTGCGGGACGGAGCACGCCGCAGTAAATGGAATGGATAGATAGGAGCGCCTCGATTCTCACACCACCTTTTTCGCCACGTAACGGGCGCGCGACTGTTGCGGGATTTGACAGGATTACTTGGGCCCACAAGTCAGCCACTCGGAAGGAGGCCTATAAAAGGCGTCGAGGCCGATGTGTTTGCATAGTGCGCCTTATTCCCCTTCCTCTTCCTCTGCTTCTCCACCACGCCTTCCTCCACTCTTGACGCTGCCGCCCCGCCCGCGCGCATCCTGCCGCAATGGGAAAGGACAAGACGGCGGCCCTGGAGCACGCGAAGAAGGCGACGGCGACGATGAAGGGCAAGAAAACGAGTCGGGGATCATCGTCGAGGTCTGGGTTTCCGCCTGGTTTGATCCAGGGGGACTGGATTCGGTCCACGATCCAGAAAGAAGATTTGGAGGATCTGGCCGACGCGGGCTTGATCGCTCACGGGACTTGGAGGTTGCCGGGGAACGAGACCGAGCCTCAGCCGCAGGATGGTGAGTGTGTCCTCCTCGCAACCCATGTCGACCGCGGTTTCACTCTGCCTCCGCATCCTTTTTTCCGGGGTTTCCTGTACTTTTTTGATGCCCAACTTCATCGTTTCTCCCCCAACACCATCACATATCTCGCTGCGTATGTCTCTGTGTGTGAAAACTTCTTGGGTGTCGACCGCATTGGGTTCTATTCAAACATATCTTTACCTGCCATTCCCAAACTCTGAAGAAGGCAAATCCAAACGACGAGAAGACGCACGTGATCCAAATGTGTGGGGGTTTAGGGATTCAGATGAGGGGTAGGAGTAATTTTCCTTCTATGACTCTTCCCGAGTCGGTTAGGGGGTGGCAGTCGACCTGGTTCTATTGCCGTGATGTTCCGACTCCTGGTCATCCGACTGGCCTTCCTCCCTTTACCATGGACTGAGTCAGCCAACCCTCTTCATTGACCGTGGCTCCAGAAGAGAAAGTAGAAGTGTCCATGCTATTTGACTGGGTAGTTCAATTGGTCCGTGACGATGTGACTGGCATGGATTTGTTGTATGTTTCTCAGTCGACGCATCTAGCCCCTCCAAGCTCGCGATCATCCAATGTGGATGTACTCGGGCACCAATGACACCACTCGGGTCCACCCAGAGGAGGTCACTGAGGAGATGGTGGCACAGTGGCTGCGGAGCATCACTGGAAACAAGGACAACCCTAGGGGGTCTAGAAGAGTTGTACCATCTGACGCCGAAAATGAGCCGGACAAGGTCTGACCTTTGTTACCGAGTGTCTTTTCATTCTGATTTGCAACTGTCTTGGAATCTGATTGATCTTTGTTTAACTCCTTGCTTTGTAGATTTTTACTAAGATGTATTCGATGCCAAACAGAGAGTAAGTCCAGGAGGGGATGGAGAGCACAGTTGAGAGTGGCGACTGGCAGTCTCCCGACGACAGTGACGAATCGGATGACAGTGAGGAAGTCGAGTCACCACCTCGCTTAGAACGTAGATCCAAACAGTCTCACGACCCTGCAGGAGGGCGTGGCAAGGTAGCTCCTTCAAGCTCACAAGCGCAAAAGCGCACTCGGACTTCATCTCTGGAACCATCCGAAAAGGCCGCCAAGCAGCCCAAGGTCACCCCCAAAGCCTTGAAAGGCCTTGCCTAAGATCAAGGTGGACGTTCCCGTCACTTCTGCGTAAGTGTTTTGCTTTCTCTCTTTGCTTTTACGTCGCTTGGGAACTTCTATGTTCTCGTCGACTCATTCTCTTGCTTGACCGAGTGGATTCCGAAACTTTCAGTGCTGCGACTTCTGGGTCCTCCATGGACATTTACAAGGATTGAGATTGTCGGATCACGGGTTCCGGCAAAACCCTCAAGGTTCAAACATTGGGTTGTGCACGAAGATCTCCCCCCTACCGATCCACATCCTAGTTTCGCTATGATCTCAAGGGCTAACTCGACGAACTCGCAACACAAGGGACACAAGATTTATACTGGTTCAGGCCACCGTTGTGGTGTAATACCCTACTCAACTGTTGTGGTGGTGGATTGCCTCTTGGCTATGGATGAAAAGTACAAGGGGAAGAACAACCTCCTGAGGCGAGGTGTTCTTGTGCTCGGTGAGTGTGAGGATGGAATGGATCCGATCCAAGGCCCGTCCACCCGAATCAGTTATCCCCTATGGTGGTGGCTAGTCCTATTTATACAAGCCCTGGTCCTCTTCCCAAATATTGAGCGGGAAGGGCGCCAACAATGGCCAATTTGAAAGGGGACAGCTAGTACAACTTATCCTGACAAAAGCGGTCTTCGCCTGCAAAAGGCTCTGGTAGTGACGCCGCCTTCGGCTCCATGGTGACCTCCATCTTGCCGTCTTACTGGTCTTGGTCTCGTTGCACTGATATGGAAACCTTTGCTTGACGCCTCGGTACTCTATGCCTGCGCTTGCCTCCTTAGCACCAAAGAGGAAACAAGGACATTGCGCGCTGGCGCCCGCCTAGCGCCCACCTGATCTTGATCGTCATGGCTCACGTCACGAGAACCTCGCGAGGTTTGCCTTGCTTTGATCTCTCCGCCCCTCGCGAGCCAACCTGGTGAGGATGCTCCCGAGGAGGTCTTGTGTCGTCCGCCTCGCGAGGGTCTTGAGCACTTGTTGGTGAAGATGGGCGTCTGGGCCCGCTCATGAAACCACGCCGTGGGCTGCGGCGAGGAAAGTCTGGGGACCCCGTTCGAACACCGCCGATAGCCCCGGACCCAAAGCGCTTCGGGCTTGGCGGCGAAGCCAAAGGTCAGCAGCGGGCGCCGGGCCCCAATAGCCTGCGGCCTTGGTCGACGCGTGGCAGTTGATTGGACGTGGGCATCTCCGCTTCCCCACGCTGCCTCGATAATTGCCCGACTTGACAAGTCCCTGCGAGGAATCAAGAAGTGCCCCGCGGGGGTGTGTAAAGGTTGTGTAATGCCTCTCGTCAATATTTCCCTTATTATGAACTTGAGCGAGCGCGCGTCCTTGTCGGTATGAACGACACCTATGGGATCACAAGAATCCCTACTACGGTTTCCGGGGCGCAGGGTTGCGAGAAGAGCAGGATTAGTAATCAGCACAAGGATCGTTTACCCAGGTTCGGAACACGAGGATGTGTAATACCCTAGTCCTGCTTTGGTGGATGTATTTCAGAGAATTCTTGAGCTCTCGAACTAGCTATGGTGGGTGCGTGGTTCCAAAGAGCCGAATCCTTTTCCAGTACGCTATGGGCCTCCTTTTATAGTCAAAAGGGGCTGCCACGGTGGCATACAGGAGGTGGAAAGGCCTACAGTGCTACGAGCTTATCACTCGTATTACAGGACAAGACGAATTTAATGCGTCGCTGAGGTGTCCCCTAGCTTTATCGGGGACGGTAGCGAGTCCCGTCCCGTCCGTCGCCGCTCCTCCTTGCTTCGACACGTGCCCTGGACAGCGATGCATGCGGCACCATGTAGGCAGGCAGGCAACTGAGGTGGCGCAGTGGTGGAGCCTTCACGAAGATCTGCATGCCGCCACGCAGGCGTGTGCTGAGTTGGCCTGGAAGCTGCATGTTGCCATGCAGGTGCCTGCCCAGCTGGTGGGCTGGTAGCTGCATGCGAACGACAATGGAGACTTGGTTGGTGCAGGCCTGGCTGTGGCCCTGCTGACGCCCTTGGTGAGGGCCTTTTCGGGCAGCCCGGCAAGGGTCTTGCCGTGGTGCGCTGTCGTCCCCAGCAAGGATCTTGCCGGGGGTCTTGTGGCTCTCCTCGGCAAGGATTGTTGTCTTTTAATCCTCATCTGGTCTTGAATATTCCTTGTCTTAACAAAGATCTGCATGCCACCATGGAGGTGCCTCCCGAGCCCTAGTTCCAATGTGGCTGATGGTGTTGGAGACTGTGGGCTCAAGGGTGGCGCGCTCCGCTAGTGTTGGACGAGCCGCCCTGACAAGGGTCTTGCCGGGGCCGCGGAGGCTGCCCCGGCAAGGGTCTTGCCGGGGGAACCTGCTTCGTCTCTCTGCTCTTTGTGTTCTTGGCCTTGGCGTTGCCTTGGCTGTCTTGAGCTTTGGTTTTACCTCGGTTCACCTCCCCTGTTCTGCTTGGTGCGGCCGTGGGCGCGGCTCCGACTATCCGTGCACAGGTAAAGGGGTACAAAGGTGCGTCCCTTCTTTTGTACACCGACAGGAGCCCCCGGGCCTGGGCCACACATAAGCGCGACACGTTGTTGGGCCAGCCCAAAACGGTGCGTGGGCAGGCGGGCCAGTTTTTACCGCGGTAAAACTTTTCACGCGCTGCGCTTCCCACGACCTGCGTTGAATGCGTGACGTGGAGGGGTGCGCGTGACGTGGGCGGCATGCGTGGGGCGGTTTCCGCACGCATGCATCACATCATAGTAAAGAGGCAGCTCGCTCCTTCCCCGTAAAAAGAGGGAGGCGTGGAGGCGCGGCTCATTTACTGAATGGAGTCGGGTCGCGGTCTTCAAGGCGTCCATACCCCACAATCACGGGGTGGGGAGAGGTCGCTTCACCCGTCCCCTCGGTTCTTTACGTTCGCCACGCGTCCTCCATGCGCTTGGGGTGGCAAGCGGTGGAGGCAGGAAGCGAACCGTCGCTGGTTGGGCCAGCGGGTCGGTCCCAATTCCCTGCGCCTCTGGTGGCTGAATTGGCCGAGCGGGGCGGCCGAGCCCCGACCCCGCCCCTTTATAAGGAGAGGGAAGGGGAGATGGCATCCCGCATTCTTCTATCTTCTACCTCCTCCTGCCTCTGCTTCTTCCTCTCATCTGCCATGGAGAAAGGGATCCCCGGTCCCTCGACGGTGGTGGCGAGTCCTTTGCTTTCGACAGTGGCGTCCCTCTTCCTCCTGAGCCAGCGGTGGTGGAGCTGGGCCTTAAGGGAAGGGGGGGGCGAGGCCGTGGTGGCCGTGGTTGTCGGTGTCAAAACCGGCGGATCTCGAGTAAGGGGTCCCAGCTGTGTGTCTAAGGCTAATGGTAGCAGGAGGCGGGGACACAATGTTTACCAGTTCGGGCCCTCTCGATGGAGGTAATACCCTACTTTACCTTGATTGATCTTGATGATATGAGTATTACAAGAGTTGATCTACCACGAGATCATAGAGGCTTAAACCCTAGAAGCTAGCCTATGATTATGATTGTTGTTCTTGTCCTCGGACTAAACCCTCTTGTTTATATAGACAGGAGGAGCTAGGGTTAAGCAGTCGATTCTGAAGAAGGAGATCTACATATCCGAATCGCCAAGCTTGCCTTCCACGCAAGGAGAGTCCCACCCGGACACGGGACGAAGTCTTCAATCTTGTATCTTCATAGTCAAATAGTCCGGCCAAAGTATATAGTCCGGCTGTCCGAGGATCCCCTAATCCAGGACTCCCTCAGTAGCCCCTGAACCAGGCTTCAATGTCGATGAGTCCGGCGCACAGATTGTCTTCGGCATTGCAAGGTGGGTTCCTTCTCCGAATACTCCATAGAAGATTTTGAACACAAGGATCGTGTCTGGCTCTGCAAAACAAATTCCACATACCACCATAGAGAGTGCAATATTCCACAAATCCAATCTGCTGACAACTTTTCATAACGTGACATGACGCCACGACCCGGTGTTTATTCGAACCGTTTCTCTCAACCAGATGTTGCACATGTTGAGAGGCGGTTTTCTTGGCACATCTTGTCGAAGCAGAGATCGTGTCCCCTTATCACGGGATTCTCATCAATACGGGTATGGGTAACCCAACCGTGCCATCAATCGCGGCGCTTGGGGAATAAGCGATTTTACGGGGCAAGTGGGGAGGCGCACAGTTTCTACCGCCTTTATAAAGGGACAAGGGTTCCTCTTTTTCACCCACGCCTTCTCCTTCCCCTGCCCATCCATTCTCACGCTCTCGAGCTCCAGCGCCCAAGTTCTCATTTTCTCCGCAAAGCCGTTCCAAACATGTCCGGAGCGGGAGGCAAGTGGATGGTCTCCTCTGTCACGGAGGAGGACATTACGAAGCTCCAGAAAGCCGGATACCTGGCCGCAGACATCGCGCACCGGCTCTGTAACGCCCCAAGACCGATGCTCGATTTGCCTTCCATTTATTTTTTTCGTTTTTGTCGTGTGTTTTTGTTTGTTTGTTGCATTATCATAATTATTTTGCATATTTCATTACTCTATGTTGATGCCATGACCATGTTGAGTGCCTTGTCATATTTTGCTTCTTGCATCATGTTCATCTTATATTATATTGCATTGCATCATCCTTGCTTTCTTCTATGCGTCATGATATTTCCTATGTCATTTTTGTTGCATTTGCATCATGAGCATCATGCCTTGGTTTGCATCTTGAAGTCTGGTCATGTGATCTTGGTGACCACCCCCCCCCCCTTTTCTTCTTACCTCCACCTCACTCATGCAACATGCTCATACCAGCGACCATTCGTCAAATTCACCCAAGTTTCTATTCCATTCAAACTTCTCCTTTCTTCTTTATTACATTTATTTTCATGTGAAATTTTCCCTGTCCAGAAAATGTTCCATCTTTTCCTACAAACCCTACACCTTGCCGTTAACCCCTCTGTCAATTTTCAGCTCTTTTTAAGATGTTTTGGTTGGGTCCAAAAATGGCTCAAGTTTGAATTTAATTCAAACTTGAATTATTTTTCTACCTCTAAAAATGCCCAAAAGAATTTTATCCAATAGAGCATAATTCCTGGAGCATGAGGATACTCTTTTATCTGCCAAATTCATTACCTACCTCCCTGAACATTTCCTTTTCTTCAGCTGCAAATTTTTCAAATTTACAGAATTTAGAAGAAAAGGAAAAGCCCTAGCAATGTAGCCACTCGGGCCATTTCCCTCACCCGCAGCCCAGCAGCAGCAGCCCGCCTAGCTTCTCCCTCTTTTTCCCGTGGTAAGTTGCCACGCTGGTTACCCGCGACCCCACCTGCAGCGACCGTTCCCTTCTCCTTTTCTTCCTCCTCTTGCCACCTCCCCCTCACAGTAAAACAGAGGAGGAGCACACATGGCCATCGAGGCAGCCAGCCGAGCCGCGCCTCGCCCCTATAAGAAGCCCAGCCTCGCCCCCTAGGGTTTTCCCCTTCCTCTTCCCCTCTCCGCGCCGCCGCTGCAAGGTAGGTCCAAGCCACGCCTCCATAGCTGTCGCCCCTTCCGCCGGAGAGCTCCTGGAGCACTTCCACGGCTCTGCCGCATCCATATCTCTCCTCCGTCGCCGTCTTCGCTCCGGGTCAACTCATCGACGTCGTCTCGTTCGTTTTCCAACAAGACCGGGGAGCCGAAGGGCCAAGCGACGCGATAAATCTTCCCTCGTCGGCTGCTTCCCCTGCTTCGTCTTCTTCATGGATCCGAGCTTCATCACGATCGGCGCGTCCTCGAGTTCTATCTATCGCGTCTCCGACCGATTCGTCTTGTCCTACGGGACCTAGGTGAGCAGCCGCGTCTCTCAGCCCTTTTATCCGCCTCGTTCGCATCCTCTAGGTGTTGATCTGTTCACGCGAAATCCCCGGCCACCGTGCTTCGCCATGGACGCGCCGAACCCTCTGCTTCCATCCGCGCCCTCCGCCGCGTGTTTTGGTTGCCGGAACAGCTCCGACGAGCTCCTCCGCCGCTCTTTGTGCACAGCGCCAACTCCTCTGTTTCTTTCTCTGCTTCAGCACGCACACGACACCGACGAGCAGCAGCCGCTCGTCCCCGCCTTGCACATTCACACCCACACCCTCATCGTCTTCCACACCCCCGCCGGCCCTTTGCAGCCGCGGTTGCCGCTGCTGTGCTCGGCTGCGTCGCCGGCAACCACCGTGAGCCATGGCTCCAAAGCTCATCCGTTTCAGTCATTGGTTAAGAGTTGTTGGCTCCCATGTGTTGCACAAGTAGAGCAGTAGCTGAACTGGTCAGCGCTCTGCTCCTCTATCCAGAAGGTTCAGGGTTCGATCCCTGGTTCTCCCGATTCTTTTTAGTCCTGTTTTAATTCGAGCACACACACCCATAGCCGGTTGGGCCGGTTCCACTTCTGGGCCGCTGTACTCTAATGCTTCTGGCCCCTGCATATTTTTTTCCCAGTCTGTGTACTTTAGCATTTTTCCAATGCATTCTTATTTATAGAAAATGCCCCTGTTTTGCATTGTTAATAACTAAATATGCATGCATCCAAATTAAACAAACTATACATGTAAAATGCTTAGAATTTCATCTAGTTTCATAATATTCAATTTTCATCCATGTTTAAAATGCTTAAAATGCTGTTTGTTTAGATTTGTTTAAATGCCATGTTAAAATGATTTATTTCATAACTAAATAACCGTAGCTCAAATTTAATAAACTTTATATGTAAATGGGGTAGAAAAATGCCTAGTTTAACATGGTGTACTTGCTTTGCATGTTTAACAACTATAAAATTGTGTTTAGGGCAGAACAGTACCAAATTCATATTATGCATATGAGGAGTTTCCGGAATTGTTGTTTGTTGTTCCGGCCTCATTTAAACTTGCCTAGATAGGTAGTTTTCATATGATTCACCCCTTGCCATGTTTAATAACATTTAATATTGTTGGGTAGCCTAAACAAGAGTGAACTAAATAAATGTTGTGAAGTTTCGTCAATATGCAACTCGTTGCATATTGAGGTCCACTTAACTTGTAGTATTGCTTGTTGCACTTTGCCATGCAATGAATCATTAAACCGGGCATGCATCATACTTGATTGTGCATCATGCCATGTTTATGATTGTGTGTTTACTATGTTGTTTGCTTCTTTCCGGTTTGCTTCTCGCGTTAGCTTCGGTTTCGTTCCGGAGTTGTGAGGATTCGTTCGTCTACCTCCTTTTGTCTTCTTCATGGACTCATTCTTCTTCCTTGCGGGATCTCAGGCAAGATGACCATTACCCTCGAAATCACTTCTATCTTTGCTTGCTAGATGCTCGCTCTTTTGCTATGCCTATGCTATGATACCTACCACTTGCTATATCATGCCTCCCATGTTGCCATGTCAAGCCTCTAACCATCCTTTCCGAGCAAACCGTTGTTTGGCTATGTTACCGCTTCGCTCAGCCCCTCTTATAGCGTTGCTAGTTGCAGGTGAAGTTGAAGATTGCTCCATGTTGGACCATGTTTATGTTGGGATATCACAATATCTCTTATTTAATTAATGCATCTATATACTTGGTAAAGGGTGGAAGGCTCGGCCTTATGCACAGTGTTTTGTTCCACTCTTGCCGCCCTAGTTTCTGTCATACGGTGTTATGTTCCTTGATTTTGCGTTCCTTACGATTGGGTGATTTATGGGACCCCTTGACAGTTCGCTTGAATAAGACTCCTCGGCAAGGCCCAACCTTGGTTTTACCATTTGCCACCTAAGCCTTTTTCCCTTGGGTTCTGCAGACTCAAGGGTCATCTTTATTTAACCCCGGGCCAGTGCTCCTCACGAGTGTTGGTCCAAACTAAACACCGTCTTGGGACCGTCCCTTGGCAACTTGGGTTACGTTGGTACTGTCACGCTTCGCTTATCCGGTGTGCCACGAGCGAGATATGTGCAGCTCCTATCGGGATTTGTCGGCACATCGTGCGGCTTGCTGGTCTTGTTTTACCATTGTCGAAATGTCTTGTAAACCGGGATCCGAGACTGATCGGATCTTCCGGAGAAGGAATATCCTTCGTTGACCGTGAGAGCTTATAATGGGCTAAGTTAGGACACCCACAGGGTATTATCTTTCGAAAGCCGTGCCAGCGGTTATGAGGCAGATGAGAATTTGTTAATGTCGGTTGCAGAAAACCTGAAGTTGATCTTAATTAAAATACATCAACGCGTGTGTATGGCGTGATGGTCTCTTCTCGTGGTCAGGGAAGTGAACCTGATGTTGGAGTTATGCTTGGCGTGGGTTGTTCGGGATCACTTCTTGATCATAGTTGTCCGACCGTGCTTTTGCCTCCTCGTCTCGCTCTCTTTTGCATATGGTAGTCACCATACATGCTAGTCGCTTGCTGCAGCTCCACCTCATACCTTTACCCTTCCATAAGCTTAAATAGTCTTGATCTCGCGGGTGTGAGATTGCTGAGTCCCGTGACTCATAGATACTTCAAAACCAGTTTGCGGTGCCGATGAAGCTATGCGGTGGCGCATCCGGGCTCAAGGAGGAGCTCGATGAAGATCTTGTTCATTGTGTTGTTTCGTTTGAGTTGATCGATAGTGGAGCCAGTTGGGGACGATCGGGGATCCGTGTAGCATTTGGGGTAGTCTTCCTTTATTTTGGTTCCGTAGTCGGACCTTGATTGTATCTGTATGATGTAATGCTTTACTCATGTATTGCATGAAGTGGCGATTGTAAGCCAACTATGTATCTCTTTCCCTTATGAATTACATGGGTTGTGTGAAGATTACCTCGCTTGCGACATTGCTTTCAATGCGGTTATGCCTCTAAGTCGTGCTTCGACACGTGGGAGATATAGCCGCATCAAGGGCGTTTCAGGATCCCAGACGTGGGGCAGGTCGTCCGTACTCCAGAACCCCATGAGAGGGTTGTATTCCTCACCCACTTCGTCCGCGGACTGGGATTTCCTCTCCACCCACTTGTCCGCGGACTCATGTTCTACTATCGGCTGGACTTCCATGATCTGGCCCCCAATTTCATCCTCAACATCTCGGCGTTTATCGTGGGTAATGCGAAACCTTCCTCGCATCAAGCCCCACTTGACTGTGGTGAAGACCTTCAACGTGAAACCAAAGGTGGTGGTCGGCCAACAAGGGGAGTGCGGAGGCGCCATGGTGGGAAAAATGCCCAACGTCACCTGGCTCGAAGGATCCTATGTGGAGACCGTGAAGGGGTGGCAATCGGGGTGGTTCTACATCACCGAGCCGTGCGACACCAACTGGGTGGCGGCCCTCGAATTTCGATCCGGCATCCCCATGCGGCTCACCTCTTGGAAAGAGAAGGGCCTATCCCGGGGTTCGTCGGTGGAGCTGACCGGACTCCAGAGCTGTGTCAAAAATATGATAAGCAAGAAAATCAAGCTTGTCAACATGGTCCAGGTCATGCTCTTCCGCCGGATCCTTCCGTGTCAAAGACGGGCATTCAATATGTGGGAGTTCGACCCGGCCAAGCATCGGACGCTG
Organism: Aegilops longissima; assembly: GCA_021605205.1. NCBI lineage: Eukaryota > Viridiplantae > Streptophyta > Magnoliopsida > Poales > Poaceae > Aegilops > Aegilops longissima. The sequence continues at coordinate 637,312,402 of CM038679.1, forward strand.
CGAGAGCTTTTTGACACGACGCATAAAGACGTCTGGATGGTGCTGTTCAAGGCCGCCGAGGTACCTCCTCCCCTTACTGAGGATCGCGGACTCAACGCAAAGCGCCCTGCCAATCCGGCAAGCTCTTTATATCTCACAAGATGTTCCTTTCCCCAGTATAATCGTGTGAGGGATCTGAGCCTCCACACCATTTTAATAGGACTGGGTAGCGACAGCGGGGCGGATCGATTGTCCGGCTCCACTGCACGAAGATCCAGCAAAGGCTCTCTAACGGAGGTGCTGGTTCCGGCGCCCTCTGGTAGCCCGGAGAAGAAAACATGGGACCGGAAAGGTCTCCGGCGCAAGGTTATGTCAGACTCATCGTCCAGAAAACACCGGCGCACTCCTTCCCGCAACGAGGAGGAGGAAGAGGAAAGTTCTCCCCCCAACCGGGGGGGGGGGGGACAAGAAAAGGAAGGTCGCCCCATCTGGGGAGGCCGAAGGGTCCAAGAAGGGAAGGACCCTCCCTCCGGACCACTCGACAATAGCCGCTTACATCGACGAGGAGTGGTTGCCCAGGGACAAGCCCCTGGCGAAGTCGTAAGTATCCGGGTACTATAATAGTTATGGTATGTTTTGTTTTATTGCTTCTTATCATGTCAAACATGATCATGCAGTCCGTCCAAATCCCACATTGACGTATCCTCTTCGGATAGGTCTTTGGGCCAGTCGGCGATGAACAGCGATTCACTCCCGACAACCACCTCCCCCCGGCCCACGGACGACACCGAGGTGTTGTCTCAGAGGATACCGGACCAAGGGGATATAATTCTGGAGGCTCCCCAAGGCGACATCCCAGACGCCGGGCACATGGGGGTAAGACTCCCATGGGTTCTCATTACGGGGACCGCAGCAAGTTTGGCCCCCAGCCGGATACTGCGCCGGAACCTCTAGTGGTTCCGGATTCTGACAGGCGACCCCTCGCTAAGGGGGGCGAGCCGTCTGTGCCGATGGCCTCTGTCCATCCAGAGGCATCAGACAACTTCTTTGGAAGCGGCGTCGCGGCCTTCCATTGACGAAAACACCGCACCATCATGAGTTGGTGGTCGAGAAAGTTCGATCCGCCAAAGAGGATTGGCCGAAGCTGTGCCGACCTCTAACGGGCTTTGAGGTAAATAATCAAATTATGAGAAAATATCACAGCATAGGCGGTAGCCCATGTTGCTCTGTTTGGTGTTGGAAGAAAGGCGAGCAGAGGATCAAATAACAATCATAGGAGTCTAATCAGAATATGTCTATGTGAATAAGCGAGGCTTCCTGCTGGCAGCTGCCGCTCGTGCATGGAGGTCTCGGATGAAGCGGGACCTTGAGCGATACGAGGAAAAACTCGGCCTTACCAAGAGGCAGCTTGAAGAGAACAAAGGTAAGTGATACCTATGCGTATATTGATAAATAAAAGTGGTTTTAGATCATAGGATCATCATGAATTTTGATAGGAGCCACGACCCGAAGTGGCGGCCAGAAGAAAGCTATTCGAGGGCGAAGGCAGGCGGCCAAGGGCGCATGTCAGCGAGAAGCAAGAGGCCCAAGTTGGCGAGGTCGGCCAAGAGCTCAAGATTTCTTCAAAATCTGAGTCCTTGGGCGTGACTCTAAGATCACGAGGGGTCGAGCTTGCGAAGGCCCTCGAAGCGCACAAAATGCCAAGGCGAAACCCAAATGGCCCTCCGAGGAGATTCGAGGCGGTCAAGAAGATAGTGGCGGTAAGGCATTGATATACAAAGCAAGCATGTGAAGAGACTTTCCTTTTACTTACGAATTGAGCTCTCCGGGGCGTTCGCTTGAATCTATCGTGCGGCGTATCGGATGCCGCGAGTTCTACGGACCGAGGAAGGGGCTCGATGGAAAAGTTATTCTGGTCTCAATATGCTGGGACCGAACATCCGATGCTTATGGCGACCGGTGAAACAAGCTGAGTCGAGCTTCACAAGGCAGCGAGGCGGCCATGAAGGGTCTCATAGTCCGGATGTGGCTGGCGAGCCTGCCCGTAGCTACTTCAGCACTGGTAAAGCGGCTTGTGAATGCCCTTACGGCTTGAAGTCATAAAGCGGTCGTCTGCATTGAAGGTGCGAGGCCTTTGCCCGTGTGGAAGTGCCTTTGGCGAAGATGGATGCGAAAAGCTGGTGAAGGAGGGGCCACGGGAGGGCAAGGAGCATCGCCACCCGAAAAGTATTATAGCGGTGTCACTGAAGGGTGCCGCCTTGTGGCGGAGGAATGTGCTAAGGATGTAATATTTGAATGAATGTACTCATGTGATCACGTAATATGAACACGAGTTCATGTGCCCTATATAGCAGCTTGTCGATTTAAAATATTACCTTACATGCGGCCGTTTATAAAATCTGAGAGTTGGCGTTCGTTAAACTACTGCCCCATGTAACTAATCTTGAGGTGTTAGGGATAAATCTTAAACACTCTTTATCCAATTTTTTTGGTCCTTTAAGGAGGTGTTTAGCGCAGCGAACAAGGAAATCAGACTATACAACTTTATCACTCTCACTTAGCCATAGAAGTCTATAATTTTAAATTTTGGCGAAGCCCCTAGTATTCGGAAGGACGAACTTGGGGCGCTATATACTTCATCGGACAAGGCGATTCCTCGCCAAGCGAAAAAAAATTGAGGAGTCCGGATTAGGGGTGTCAGGATAGCGAACTATCATCACGGCGGACTCCGGGACTATGAAGATACAAGATTGAAGACTTCGTCCGTGTCCGGATGGGACTTTCCTTGGCGTGGAAGGCAAGCTTGGCGTCTGGATATGTAGATCTCCTACCATTGTAACCGACTCTGTGTACCCTAACCTATCCGGTGTCTATCTAAACCGGAGGGTTTTAGTCCGTGGGGACGAACAACAATCATACCATAGGCTAGCTTCTAGGGTTTAGCCTCCTTGATCTCGTGGTAGATCTACTCTTGTACTACCCATATCATCAATATTAATCAAGCGGGGTAGGGTATTACCTCCATCGAGAGGGCCGAACCTGGGTAAAACATCGTGTCCCTTGTCTCCTGTTACCATCCGCCTAGCGCACAGTTCGGGACCCCTACCGAGATCCGCCGGTTTGACACCGACATTGGTGCTTTCATTGAGAGTTCTTCGTGCCGTCGCCGTCGGGTAGGATGCCTCATCCGTCTTTAAAGATGATACTATCGCCAAAGGGCCTTGGCGCTGGTGGGACTCTTGGCTAGGTGGTTTCTTATGACCGCCAGATTCGTACCACCCCGACCGCGATGACCTCTCGAGTCATCGAAACCAATCTCCATGTTAGTTAAGAACTTGCGAGCAGTTAGATCGATCGAGCTCTCCTCGTAAGCGAGCTCTTGGATCGCATCGCCGCATACAGGAGTCGCCACAGGACTACGACGGATCGAGCCTAAAACCGATCTGAGAGAGATCAACTCTCCCACGCTACCCATCATGTTGCTGTGATAGAGGAGCAATCGGCGATTCTTCTTCTATCTTAAGGACTAGCTACGTCCGGTTCGATCCCTCCATGCGGATTCCGAGAGGGGCGGATGTCGATCAAGCCCTGAACTTAAAGTCGGCGGTGGGTCGGACTCATTGGATAACACTCAAAATCCAAACTTTCAAGTTGAAACTTCTCGGCCCTGAGTCCTAAATTGGATGGGGTTCGGATCGAGTTCCACCGCCCACCCAAACATTAGCGATCTATCCCGAATTCAGCAAGAGCCGCTGAAGCAGTACATCATTCTTGGGCGATTCCTCCTGGTTATGGACAGGATAAAGGACTGCCGAGAGGAGGGCGCAATCCCAATTTTCTGCAATAATTGCACGGACAAAGGAATCCTAAGCGCCATAAGTCGTCGCGAAATTACACGCCGGCTGACTTGGTGACCATAGTACAAAAGTCTTGTGCAATGGAGAGCGCTGGAAAATCGAAAGTAAATTTTGGGATAATCCCATTTGAATACATCCCTAGTCCGAAATAAAAGGGTGCATCATTATCAAGCACAGGTTAAACACCAAAAACCAAAACCCCCTAAAGTGCGGAACTGTCTTGGAGGGTTGGCTAAAAGGATCTGCAAAATTCACGATCAGAGGCGCCACTCCAACTCATAGCCTTGAGCATGTTGGATACTACGGTAGGTGGCCAAAAGTGGCGAAAGCTTCTAGCTTGAGAACCCAGCCCAACAACACCGATCACGGTGTTAACAGTCTTGAGACTTTTGCATCAAATAACATGCAACGAACACTCCATAACCTTGCGAAGTCTACCAAGTAGCAACAATAAATCCATGGGTGACACGGCTATCACCTTCAATGCCGTGTGAACCTAAATTCGAACAGCCCGAGCACCAGCCGCATTGGTCCTCAGTCCGATAGTGGACGGCTTTCGCCTTACTAAGGTACTCATGGATGTCGGCAGCGGACTAAACCTCATCTATGAGAAACCCTCGAAAAATGGAAATAGACTGGAACCGCATTGAGTGAAGCAGCACAACCTTTAGAGGAATAATCCCTAGCCGGAAGCATGCTGCATAGGAAAAATCACCTTTGGATGTAGTGTTACGCTCGCCCGGACAATTACAGGTCGAGGAGGTCACATTTCAAGTGGCCCCGTTCAACAGCGGATATCATGCTTTATTAGGGCGAGAGGCATTCACAATTTTCAAGCTATACCCCATTATGGGTACATGAAGCTTAAAATGCCGGACCTAACGGAATAATCACTCTCGCTAGTGATCCGAACATAGCACTCGCGGCGAAAACAAGACAGCCGCACTAGCCCTCGAGGCACTATCCAAAGCCCTAGCGGCGAGGAACTCACCATGATCGCTCCACGGTGAACAGGGGCGATGTGATACTTGATAAAAGATCCAAGTCCACCTCTTTTAAACCAGCGGATGAAATAGTCAAATTCCAAGTCCACCCAATGGACCCTGCAAAGGCGGCCTCCATTGGGGCACAATTAAACCTGATGTAGGCGCGCACTTCGAGAATTTCTCAGAAAAGCTGGGACATCTTTGCTGGCACCCTTGAGACATGCCAAGAATCCCACGTCGGCTGGCGAGCACAGCCTAAATATCCTAAAAGGATTCAAGCCGATCAAGCAGGCCCTTGGCGCTTTTTAGAACCCAAGAGGCAGGCCATGGGAAGGAGCTAGCCAAACTTTGGAAGCCGGATTCATCGGAGATATAAAACATCCGGAATGGCTAGCAAACCTGGTGATGGTACCAAGAAGGATAAATCCTGGCACCTATGTGTTGATTTCAAAGACCTTAATAAGGCTTGCCCAAAGGATCCCTTCCCCTCCCTCGAATTGATCAAATTATTGGCCTTCTGACGAGGACACGACTCATTGTGCTTCCTCGTAGCGTACTCGGCTACCACCAAATCAAGATGGCGGAGCAGACCAAGCCGCAACAACATTCATCACTCCATACGGCCCGTTACGCTTCAACACAATGCCCTTTGGGCTCAAAAGCGCCGACGCAACATATCGGCGCATGATTCGGACATGTCGGCAGACGGATCGGCAAAAGCGGTGGAAGCATATGTAGATGGCGTGTCGTCAAAACCAAGCACGTTGAAACTCTAGTAGGCGACTTGAGGCTCACATTCGACAATCTTGAAAAATCGACATCAAGCTCAATCTAGAAAAATCGTCTTGGCGTTCGGCCGGAAAGCTCTGGGCTTCATTGTGTCCGGTAGAGGAATTGAAGCAAACCCAGCCAAGATCCGAGCTCTGTCACAATTGGATATTCCAAAGACCTCAAGCAAATACAAAAATTGGCCGGGATGCGTGGCGGCTCTAAGCGCTTTATTTCCCGTTTGGGAGAAAAGCGTTACCCTTTTACCGCCTCCTCCGCCGCACCGAACACTTGAGTGGGCGGATGCCGCATACGGCCGGAATCAAAGAGATAAAAGCCATATTGGCAACAAATCCGGTCTGGCGCGCCCAATGTGGGCGAACCAATGCTATTATATATTGCGCAACACATCAAGTTGTCAGCGGTGCTTTCGTTGTCGAGCGAGAAGCGGACGGACACGGTTCCCTCTTCAAAAACGGTTTACTATGTGTCCCTTGTCCTAACTCCATGCAAGTCCGTTACCCACACTATCAAAAGATAGCATACGTGGTGTTCATGGCATCCGGAAGCTGCGACACTACTTTCAAGAGTGTTCGATAGCGGTAGCCTCGAAGTACCTCTTAATGACATTATAAACAACGCATGACGCGACGGGCGGATTGCTAAATGGGCCATAGAGCTCCTTCCATTCGACATAACCTACAAGCCACGACGAGCTATCAAGTGCAGGTTTTGGCGACTTCGTGGCGAATGGACGAAGCGAACTCCCTAAAAAATGCGGCGCATACTACAATTGGATCATGCACTTTGGCGGCTCCAAAATGTTGGCGATGCAGAAATTTGGCGTCGTCTGGCGTCCCCAACCGGGACACAGTCCATCGTCCTTGAGATAATGTATACGGACTCCAACAACGCGGCGAATCGAGGCCCTTCTACGGCCTCCGGATGGCGATCTCCATGGGCATTAAGCGCCTAGAGGTGCGGGATTGAACCTCGCGATATCTCAAATAAGCGAAGACTTTGATGCCAAAGATCCGAAAATGGCAGCATACCGCAATGCGGTCCTAAAATGTCGGCCAGATTCGAAGGCTCGAATTTCATCGTATAGCCGGGATAACAACCGAGCAGCGGACATATTGGCACACATCGGTGCAAAAGCGATGCCATCCCACCCAATATCTTTACTGGAACGGTTGTTCAAGCCATCCGTACTATGGGAAGGGGAGTCCGGCAATAACAATCCGGACCCAACCGCACTGCATGACGCCGAACACTCTGACGCAATCGGAGGCCCTGCCACCGAGATAACACCCTCTGCCCAAGAAATAATGGCGGTTATCGCCCGTGGGCGGAACCATTCCTAGCCTACCTAACTAGGCAGGAACTCCCGAAGACCAAAATGAGGCTACGCTGCATAGTGCGGCGATCTAAAGCCTATAAAGTCCATGAGGAGAGCTTTATAAGAAAAGCACTACGGAGTCCTTCAAAGGTGTATCTCCGAAGAGGAAGAGGCGAAACCTCTGGCTGAAATTCATGCGGGTGGGTGGGCACCATGCACGCAGCCGGGCCCTTATAGGCAAGGCCTTCCGTCAGGATTTTATTGGCCGGCGGCCCGAGGCGAGCCAGCGAGGACTTAGTCCAACGATCGTCGGTTGCCAGCTTTTGCTAGCATCGGTGTCAAAACCGGCGGATCTCGAGTGGGGTCCCGAGGCGTGCGTCTAGGCAGATGGTAACAGGAGACAAGGGACACAATGTTTTACCAGGTTCGGGCCCTCTTGATGGAGGTAAAACCCTCGTCTGCTTGATTAATATTGATGATGTGTGTTACAAGAGTGGATCTACCACGAGATCAAAGAGGCTAAACCTAGAAGCTAGCCTATGGTATGATTGTTGTATATTGTATATCTGTCGACTAGCTTTGGCCTGGTTTATATAATGTACTAGAGGCCTAGGATAACAAGAGTCCTAGCCGAATCGCCGGTGGGGGAGAGTCCTTGTCTTGACCACCAAGTCTTGTGGAATCTTCCTTGTGTCGACAACTGTCCGGACTGGCCCATGAGTATCACGGCACAGGGGTCCTCGGCCCAATCTAACCGATTAAGTGCGGCGTGGTGAGTACCCCTAGTCCGGGACTTTGTCGATAGCCCCTGAACCGGTCTTCAAGTTAGGGGCGCTCCTCGATTCTTCGAACTGTTCTTCATCTTGGTTGCGGTCTTGAAAACTGGTTCAACAAATCTTCTCATCTTGATCTTGAGGATCGCGAAATGCATTCGGCGAGTTTATCGTCGGGTATCCGAGAGCCCCTTTAAGTTCTGACCTTCATCAATGCCTTGTTATTTTATGCCACTCCTCGGGTTTGAAGTTATTCCGGAGGCGGTGTCCTCTTGCGTCCGACCTCTAACACCGGACTGCATTGAGGTATCTTTGCGGTGAGCACCAACGCGGACTGCTTCCGGTTCTAATGCGGACTATGTATCCGAGCTCCAACGCCGGACGGTATCCGATCTCCAACGCCGGACTATGTATCCGAGGTGTCGTAAATCACCTTGGTTCAAAGAAGTTTGAAGGAGTTTAGCCGAGCTTAATACCGGAAATGCCCTCTATGGAGCCAGCCACTAGCGCCCGAGCTTTATGCCGGACAGCTTCCGTGGTGGTGCAATTTATTCTCTACCGAGATACATAGCCAGTAGCCCTCAAGGTGGGTATCGGTCTAAAACCCGAGATGCCCATGAAGGATGACATAAGACTGCTGATCCCCGTAGCTGCTGAGACTCTGGTTGATTTGCAAAATCGATCCGAGGATCAAGTCCTAGCTTCAGCGAGAATACTTGGGGCCTTAAAAGCGGCGTGCTCAGTCCTCAAGACTCAGGTTGGGTGCGGCCGACCAACATGAGATCAAAATCTCCTCGAGGCTGTATTACACTTAAAATTTTCTGCATTGGACGGGCAATGCAGTAGCCCCCGAGACACTGGTCGGGTGGCAACACCAGATCAGGGGATCGATGTGCCCCTTTAATATTTATAAATAATAAGCCCGAAGCCCAGTAGCCCTCGAGCCTTAATGCGGGCACGGGAGGCCGAATTAAGGATCGATATCCATAGTAAAATCACAAATTATGTGTAATGACTCTATGTATCCAAGTACTTTACGTCATTAATGCTCGGATCCGCATTGTACAAAACTTTGTTGATCGACCATCGGCTTCAACCTCCTCGGCAGATGGCGAGAAGTGTTTGTCCTACTTTATAAAGCCTTTATGAGGGCAAAGATTTACGACAAACAAGGCAATCTGGCCATACGGTTTTATAAACAATGTATGCAGAGAGATATGTTATATTACTATTTAATGGAAGAAATGTCTTCCAAAGAAAATAGCCCCGCTATCGGTTCCTTTCTTTGGGTTGTCATGCTAAGCATGATCATGAAACCTCAGCTCAATGTAAGAGCAAAATATTGAGGATTTAGTTTAGGAGGCGATTACTAGCCCCGGTAGTGTTCGGTGACGATCGAGGTCAAGACGCGAAACACTTGCCAATTTTATGAATGGCCCATCATTTAATATAGTCATCGGATCGCTGACCAATTTACACCTATTATGATAGTCAGTTTTGGCTTTCTCCGAGGTGCTTGACCATGCAGTTGGAAGCCCAATCGTGATGGTTCTCCTTTGCACACCTAGCCGAACAAAGCGGGCGTAGGAGGCAAGCGCGGAGCCGCAACCCAACTATTGACCGAAGACACAATTCAAACTGATGCATATATAGCAATATCCGAGAATGTTTTGCGAATCTCTAAAGGTGTCGGCGTTGCATGCGAGACTTGTGCTGAAAACACACAAATAGTTAAAAAGTGCCAAAAGCTTGAAAACCAAAAAGCGTCGGTAAAAACATGGCGTCTGAACAAGATCAAGTGTTTGGTGCCAATCCGAAAATTGTACTTTAGAAAAAAAGTGCTTACGCCGTGCTTTAACATGACACATCCTATCTCAAGACTTGGCGGGTCAGCCCACGGCTTCAGTCTCCCATCCGAAGGTGGAGTACTTCTCATTAGGCCAGTTTAGAAAACTAAACTCTAAGCGGTTTTGAGAGAAATTAGGCTCCCGGCTAGTGACCGCACACTCGTGTCGAAAAAAGGTGAAAAATAAAAAACTTTGCAACAACCAAGAAGAAAAACACTTAGTTTAAAACGGCTCAAATAAACATAAGAGCCCCAAGTGACTTAGGTAAAGTTGACTATATAATGTAAGGTGACATGTAAAATGCCTTCTAGCGGATTGTAGATCGTTTGTCGTGGCGGACCTTTTCGCTTCAACCTCTGGACCCAATAGTCCGGAGTGTGTCCGAATACCCTCGCGGTTATAAAAACCGGGGCATGCGTGGAGACCAGGCGAGGGGTCATTAGTGCTTTATCGGACAAGTGCCCAACTAGTTATGTTATATTACATGGTTAGTAAGAAACATCTTCCGGGAGAATAGTTCGTTAAGGATTCCTTTCCTGGGAGGCATGCCCTAAAGTGCATGTCGGGACTGCGAAAAGAGCGAGAAAAACATCTGGGGGCAGGTAAATGAATAGGTTAGAAATCATCTTTTTGTTCATCGACCGAGTATTCCCTTAAGAACGCTAGCTTTCGGCTTCACCCAGTCTGAGGTACACATCCGGCTGACCCGGCAATAACAATCGCAGAGGTGCTCCCTTTACCACCTAGCCAAACAATCAGGAACGTAGGGGTAAGCACAGGAGCCAGGCAACCCAGCTTGGCCAAAACTTAAGTCATATCCATGCATATAATGGTGAATAAAAGGTACATGCGGAAGTGTGACACATGTGTTGGGCATAAAGCCCGAATTAGTAAGCTTCTTGTTAAAGAAGCCCCCAGGTATAATGAGCGCGGGTAGCGCGTCAAGTGTGTGCGAACAAAGTTTCGACAAGGAAAATTTTTACAAGCAACTTTTTTCCAAAAAAGTATAATGCTTGGTCGAACCAAACACAAGTTAGAAATTTAAAACTTTGAGCATGAAGGCAACTTAGCTGGTTAATGTGTTCGGTATTGACGATGCGGTCCGAGCTTGATGCGGGACAAGGTTCCATCCCCCAAGCTGGTCCCGAGGTGGCGGAGCAAAGAGCTCGGCACTGTGGAGTGGTGACATAGCACGGTCAATGCAGGACGGCAGAGTGATGCCGAAGTCCCTGGCATGGGGTAATGAAGTGTTGACGAGGGCCCCCGTCCAGCCGAGGTGGCGTCAAAGGATATAGTCCGGTGGATCATTTTCTGTGCACAAAAATAGTGCAAACCAGAGATAATAGTAATAAAAAATCGTTGCATAATAGATAATTTATGCAAAGTGAGTAATAAAATAAATATGGCCTGGCGCGAAGTCAATGTCGATGCAGGCGGCGGCATGATCGGTAAAGGCATGGCAAGGCCTGAATTCACAGGTCGGTTCGAGTTCGGATCGGCGGACTATGTCTGAAACCGACCGAACCACCATGCATCCTCGTTAATGCGGCCACCATTTGATAGACCTGCGTACATATGATGGACAAACCAGAGTAATAATTTGTTGGAAAAAATGAACCCAAACAAGCAAAAAAATACTAGGATTAATAGCACCTGGTTTATTTGTTGTAGCAATCCGGAGGAAGGTGATTCCCAAAATTGGGACTCGATCCGCGCACCCATTGCCTGGTCGGCTAGTGGACTTGAAGTGTCGGGATAGGTTGATGAAGAGATGGCGAAGCCCCCGGTCTAGCCGAGATGTCGAAGCAGGTCGGCGTGATGGACACCAGCTTGAAGAACCAATATTGCGGCCCTGCCGATGCAGGTCGTGACGTGGTCGATGCCGGCTTGATGAAGCGACCGTGCGGCGATGCCGGTATGCCCGCTCCGTGTAATGCATGGGGCGGCGATGTTGGTGATGATTTATCGCCGTGATGGCGGACTCTTGTTCGGCTTGCCGAGATGATGATCCGAAGAAGTTGAGCTCGGCTCAACAAAGTGACAACAGCGTCTAGCGCAGTCGGCAGCCATGGAGCAATATTGCGGACTGGTTTGACACCAGCATGATGTTGAAGATCATGTTCAAAAGATCTTAAAGTTAGTGGGATGTGTTGGAAACAAAACACAATACCCCATACAAAACTTCCTTCAAAAGGATGTCGAAATCCTGTTAATAAAAAAGCGAACTCGGGTCGGATTCGTTTCGCAGAAAACATATCCGAAAAGTGATGCACTAATCGGAAGGTTCCCGGAGTTTGGACGGTCGGATCGAGCTGAAATTTTGAGGGGTGGTAGATATAGGAATTCCGCAGCCGATCAATGGTTGGATCTTCCAAAGGAAGTCCGAGCTAGAAGCTGGACACCACGGCCTAAACTCGTCCAGATTCAATGCGGCTCTGGTATATCGGAGTTTACCAGAGATTCCTCCATCGGAACTCGATGAAATTTTCCAGGGTTGTTGTAGACTCAATTCCGCACAATTCCACCGAAGCAATCGTTAAAACGACACTTGAGTAGGCGGCGGCGGCGAACACAAGTCCGCTGTCCAGAAAAACAGTACGGTCGCCCGAGGGCAATGTTGACGTTGAGCCCCCGGGCTCCCTGGATGATTCCTCCATGATCTTGATAGAGATCGGAGTTGATGTTGATGAAGGCCCTCATCCGAACATGACGATCGGAGGTAAGGCGCAGTCCTTGGTTGAACCAAGGTGACCGGTCGAGCTGGTGGCGAAGATGCAAGTCGCAGTTGATCTGCAGGCGAGCCATCGACCTTTTGCGGACACACGGAGGGACTCTCAATGAAAGCACCAATGTCGGTGTCAAAACCGGCGGATCTCGTAGGGGTCCCGAACTGTGCGTCTAGGCGGATGGTAACAGGAGACAAGGGACACGATGTTTTACCCAGGTTCGGGCCCTCTTGATGGAGGTAAAACCCTACGTCCTGCTTGATTAATATTGATGATGTGTGTTACAAGAGTGGATCTACCACGAGATCAAAGAGGCTAAACCCTAGAATCTAGCCTATGGTATGATTGTTGTATATTGTATATCTGTCGACTAGCCTGGCCCTGGTTTATATAATGTACCAGAGGCCTAGGATAACAAGAGTCCTAGCCGAATACGCCGGTGGGGGAGGAGTCCTTGTCTTGACCACCAAGTCTTGTGGAATCTTCCTTGTATGCGGCAACTGTCCGGACTGGCCCATGAGTATGCGGCCCTGGGGGTCCTCGGCCCAATCTAACCGATTGGGGGACGACGTGGTGAGTACCCCCTAGTCCAGGACACCGTCACTAACCAAAGCCACATGCCACCCACCGCCCTCAAAACTATACCCATCACCTGGCCGTTCGCGGTCAGGGGCTTGACATGGTTGGACCCTTAAGGGAGGAACCCACAAGCAAAAATACCTATTGGTCATGGTGGATAAATTCACCAAATGGATAGAGGCCAAGCTCTGTCAAAAGCGGCGAATCCGGACCGGTGATAGACTTCATATCAGGGTAGTGTACCGTTCGCTGTCCCCCACGGTATCATCGCGATAACGGCACCAACTACGGCCGATGAGGTCAAATTATGGTGCAAAACATGGGCATCAAGCTCGATTACGCCTCGGTGTATCACCCTCAAACCAACGGCCAAGTCGAGCGAGCAAATGGTCTAATCATGGCGGCATTAAACCCGGACTAGTGCGGTCCCTCAAGGAATCTAACACGCCGGGTTGAGGAGCTCGACCAGACTCACGGGGGCTGCGGACCACGCCGAATCGTACTACCGGATTCACACCATTCTTTATGGTGTGCGGCGCAGAGGCAATCTTGCCTGCGACATAATACATGACTCACCTCGGCGTGCGCATGTATGAAGAAAGAAGCCGAGCTCGATCGGCAGGACAGTTTGGACGCATTGGAGGAGGAGCGCGATGTGGCAAAAGCTCGTTCCGCATTCTATCAACAGCAGGCTCGAAGATATCAAAGCAGGAAATGCACGGACAAAGTTTATAACGTTGGCGAACTAGTTCTCGCCTGCCGGACAAGAAAAAGGACAAACTAAAGCCCAAATGGGAAGGTCCCTTCATCATCGACCAGGTCCTGACCGGCGGAGCATACCGTCTGCGAAACGCATCAGATAACCGACTCGAGCCGAACCCATGGAACGCAGCCCGTCTACGAAGATTCTACGCCTAAGCGCCGGACTCGAAGGTCTCTTTTATTTCTCTCCTTCCTCCTCCTTCTTCTTGAAGCCTCTAGAGGCTCGTTTGCGCTTTTTCGCATATACTTGACGCGCTGTAAGCGCTCATTATACCTGGGGGCTTCTTTAACAGAAGCTTATTTATACGGGCTTCATGCCCAACACATGCGTTAAACTTCCGCATGTACCTTTTATTCACCATTATATGCATCGATATGACTTAAGTTTTGGCCAAGCTGGGTTGCCTGGCTCCTGTGCTTACCCCTACGTTCCCGATTGTTCGGCTAGGTGGTAAAGGAGCACCTCTGCGATTGTTACTGCGGGTCAATGGATGTGTACCTCGGTGGGTGAAGCCGAAAGCTAAGCGTTCTTAAGGGAATATTGGTCGGTGAACTGAAAGATGATTTTAACTATTTACCCATCTACCCCGGATGATTTTCTTCTTTCAAAGCAGCTTTGACATGCACTTTAGGGCATGCATCCCGCGAAAGGAACCCTTAACGGAACTATTCTCCTGGAAGATGTTTCTTACTACCCATGTAATATAACATAACTAGTTGGGCACTTATGCGATCAGCAACAATGACCCCTCGCCTTGTCTCCATGCATACCCGGTTCTTATATAACCACGAAGGTATTCGGACACACTCCGGATTATTGGGTCCCGAGGTCGGGCGAAAAGGTCCGCTATGACAAAGCGATCTACAATCCGGCTAGAAGACATTTTTTCATGTCATATTTTTTACATAGTCAACTCGACTCATTGTATTCCTCCTCAATGCCATCTAATAGGCTATCTAATTTACAATATTGCTGGGATTACTTGGCGGCCAATTCTACTTGGTCGTACACTGCTTACAGGATCTCCATCCCATCGGGCCCCACAGTCCGACCTCGGCCATGTGGTTTGGGTCACAACCGTGTACCGCGTCTTTACCATGGCCCAGCCTCCTGGCGCCCGACGGCAGGCCGATATCTTCCATAGTCGGAGCGCCGACGTGCTCCTTGAAGCCGCTCGCCAGCTCCCCAATGCCTTGGGCAGGGAGATAGATAGCCACAAGGCACTGGCCGACGCCTTTCATCACCGCCGGACTCGTTCGTGCGGTGATTTAATTCGGGAAGAAGATCACCCAAGAACTGGGCATCTCCTCCTCGGGGCGATTCGTGAGCAAACCTACATACATGCTTATGTTAGTCGCCTTCCTCGCCGAACTCTTTCAAAGTTCGCTCAAGCACTTACTGAAAATGCCGCGACGAAGCCGCCGATTCTCCTTTACGGAGTCAGACAACTGGGCACGAACATCTTTTAGTTCCTCACCCAGCTTGGTGTTGGTATCTTGGAGGTTATTTTTCTCCTGCCGCACCCTCTTAAGCACGCTCTCGCCGGCCTTTAGCTGGCGCAAGAGCTGTTGCTTGTCCGGATCTAGTCCGGCACCATCTGCAATGTTTTTGTCAGATTTACACACCCGCCGCACTTCATAATATATTTTTCTTTTGAAGCGTATATTACCAGAGGGGGTCTCTGTGGCTCCCCCTGTAGCGGCTAGCGCGACCTCAAGTTGGGCCTTGCACTCTTCAAGCTCCTGGGACAGTCGGGAACTCTTTTCTGTTAGATCCTGCATCACAAATGATCCTTAAATCAGTTATTCTAACTATTTTAAGTCTCGGGGCTCTTGGCATATATAATCATCAAATTTCCTTACCAGTATGTCCTTTACATCTTTGCTCCGTGGCTCTGGCTAGACCATCTTGGCGGCACGGAGGTGCGCATCTCCGAATCAAAGGCATTCAAGGCCTCTTGGGAGAAACATCGCCACGAAGAACTGTCGGCGGCGCCTGTGATTCATGGCGCTCTCCACCTCGGAGTTGGTGGCGGACAATTTGTCGGCATCCTCTGTCGGAGGAGCATCCGACGCACGCCTCGTACTCGCCTCCGCTTCCGGACCCGGCTTTGAAGCCTGGCCGGCAGAGGCTCGATTGGCAACCTCTCCGGACTCAGTCCGGCGAGCGCTCTTTTTCCTGAAAAGAGCACAAGTATTAGTACGCCCTCCAAGAATCAATCCTGGGAATATGGTAACACGTCATACCGTGGCGGCGAAGTTTCGATCCGGACCGCACTTCTTTTTAGCATGCGGGGCCGTACTGCCCCTTGTTGGCTAGCCGCCGCGGGCTCGGCTACCTGCCTCGAAGGTACCCCCTGCGAAACACCATTGGTATACGGTGATCAAGAAATAAGCATGGATGGGTCATTATCAGAATATTGGGACGTTGGTCTCAGTTACCTGTGAGGCTGGAAGTATTCCGGGGTAATCGGCCGTAATGGCAACCAAAGCATTGTCGATGCTAAGTTGGTGGAATACCCCGTCGATCAACTCCACCTTTATATCCGGATCCTCTTGGAGGTCGGATCGAGGACCGTTCGGATCCTCGGGTTGTGGGGCGGCTGTGTATCTTCTCCACAGTCCGGCGCAGTTCCTGCGCAGAAACCATAAAATAAGATATTTAACCACGGGAACATGGATCGGACAGGTCACAAAGATGTTTGCTTACCCAGCTTCGAGGATTATTCGAAGAAAATTCCTTCAGTGGATTGACGCGGAGGAAATCCTCCTCCTCCCCTTTATACATGGCAGACAAGATCATCACCAGTTCGGCGACCGATCCCGGCCCTTTGCGGCCATGACGGGTGGCATCGTCCTCCCCGTTGAAGTCCCACATGGGGTGGCCCCTATATTGGAGCAGCTGCACTCCCCTCATAATGCAGATTTCCATGACTCCAATCATGGTCAATCCGGCATGAGCCAGTAATCTTATTCGGCTCATCAAGTAGAGGACATCCCGGTCATTTTCCCTCCGGGGGCTCCGAGGGCGCCAGCTTAGGCGGTTCTTCAGAGGAGCGTTGCTGAACTCCGGAAGGACGATCCGAATAGGATCCGGCAGCGGGACGTCCTCCATGTAAAACCATTCCGAAGGCCAGTCTTCGGACGCCTTCTTCGGGGTTCCGGATAGGTATCCGGTCCCGGCGATGCGCCATAGCTCGGCTCCGCCCACTTGATATATTGACCCCTCACGAGAACGGGGTACTAGGCAGAATAATCTCTTCCACAGCCCGAAATGAGCCTCGACGCCCAAGAACAGTTCGCAAAGGGCCACGAAGCCCGCGATGTGCAGGATGGAGGCAGGAGTAAGGTGGTGCAACTGGAGGCCGTAGAACTCCAAGAGCCCCAGAGAAATGGATGGATTGGAAATCCAAGTCCTCTTACTAGATAAGAGATGAAGCATACCCGCTCTCCTTTAGAGGGATCGGGGACGCTCTCCGCTTGCTTTCCGCCCTTGTAGGTGGCAAGTCCGGCTCGAACAGGAACCATGAAGGCCGGGGGGAGAAATCCCTTGGCTTGGAGTATAACTAGCTCGCTATGCGGGACTGAGCATCTCTCCTAATTTCTAGGCTGAGGGCTGGGAGCGCGAGAGGAGGAGCCGCGTCGACTATCCATGATGGGATGGGCGTTGGCCAGAGGCGCTCCGATGAAAGCTCGCGAAGGGGGGTTGGTGTGACTCAGATCTAGAACCTCGCCCCTTTTATAGGCAGCTCATTTGCGCAGCTAGGGGGGTAATTGTAAAAATACCCTGGCTTTTCGCATTCATTCAAACACGTGGAAGATGGCCATTATTGGGCGTAGAAGCCAAGGAGCGCATCATTTATCAGAAGCCGGACACTATTCGACAAGTATATGGAATTTGGAGAAGAACCCGCCTCGCAATGCCGAAGAAAATCAACGTGCCGGACTCATCGTCATTGAAGCCTGGTTCGGGGGCTACTGAGGGAGTCCCGGATTAGGGGGTGTCCGGATAGCCGAACTATCATCACGGCCGGACTCCAAGACTATGAAGATACAAGATTGAAGACTTCGTCCCGTGTCCGGATGGGACTTTCCTTGGCGTGGAAGGCAAGCTTGGCGATACGGATATGTAGATCTCCTACCATTGTAACCGACTCTGTGTAACCCTAACCTATCCGGTGTCTATATAAACCGGAGGGTTTTAGTCCGTAGGACAAACAACAATCATACCATAGGCTAGCTTCTAGGGTTTAGCCTCCTTGATCTCGTGGTAGATCTAACTTGTACTACCCATATCATCAATATTAATCAATCAGGAGTAGGGTATTACCTCCATCGAGAGGGCCCGAACCTGGGTAAAAACATCGTGTCCCTTGTCTCCTGTTACCATCCGCCTAGACGCACAGTTCGGGACCCCCTACCCGAGATCCGCCGGTTTTGACATCGACAAAAATCTTTAAGGATTTGTGACCTCTCGAACAGCGACCAGCTCTCGCCGCATCATGACAGTCAGTTTTTGGCTTTCTCTACTGAGGTGCTCGTCCGGAAGAACCGGGACACAATCATAGTAGTTCTCCCAGTGCTACCTTAGCCGATATAGCGGAACTTAAGGCACCAAAACATGGGAGCCGGGCAAACCCAACTGTTGACCCAAGACATGATTCGGAGCTGATGCATATAATGCTATAAGTTCAGGGTGCCTCACTGTCGAAAGTGTTCGGACTTTTCTTGCCGTGTTATGGGGTACACTGAAGCCCCTGGCGCACTTGACGTACCAGAATGTACGGGTGCAATTTGTCATAAATAAGCAGACAAGGAAAAAAGATGAAGAAATGTAATAATAAGCTAACGCTGTACATGGTTATTTAAATGATACATCAAAGCATATGTATACAAGTAGTGCAATAAGAAAAAATAGGACTATTTGACATGTCCTATCCAGGGGCAAGCTGCGTGTGGGTATGTAAAACAGGTATAGCGATCGTTATCATAGACCACCTGTGGATTCCCTTGTACGACAAAGCTTCTTGCTTCCTTGGTGTTTCCTTCCCGTGATGGGTCCGATAATCAGGCTATCGGAAAGGGCTTCCAGAGAATAGGGTCCTGAAAGAAAGAAAATGGTAAAGATATACGGGTCCTGAGGCGATTGAGCCGCATTGTGGGCCGTGCCATAGCCGTGCCTCCGCCTATGCCCATGGTATTTTTTGTGCGTAATTATGTATGCGCGGCACAAATTTCGCCGCTTGACTAGGACTAGGACGGAGGCCGAATTTCTAGGCAAGCTCTGGACGTGCCGGGCGATCCTGTTGCAGGGTACTCCAGACTCGCTTGAAGGTGTCCAGGGGCTTTATTACCGAATTGGCGGTTTGCCTCAAAAGGCTGCTTTGTACTTCTGCTGCGAGGGCTGCAGTGTGCTCCTCCATACGGAGCGAGCGCTCTGTGTTTCCATTAACTGTTATAATCCCGAGAGGTCCTGTCATTTTGACCTTGAGGTATGCATATTGAATCTAGCAAATGCGGTTCGTCCGAGTAGTGCGTGATAGCCACTGCAGAAGGGGACGATATCGAAGATTAACTCCTTGCTTCAGAAGTTGTCCGGAGATCCGAAGACCACTTCCAGTGTGATTGAGCCCGTGCAACAGGCCTCTACACCTCGTATGACACCTTTAAAGGTGGTTTTTGTGGGTTTGATCCTCGAGGGGTCAATACCCATTTTGTGCACTGTATCCTGATAGAGTAGGTTCAGGCTGCTGCCACCGTCCATAAGGACTCGAGTGAGGTGAAATCCGTCAATGATGGGGTCAAGGACCAATGCGGCAAAACCGCCATGACGGATACTGGTAGGGTGGTCCCTGCGATCGAAAGTGATCGGACAAGAAGACCATGAGTTGAACTTTGGGGCGATTGGCTCCATCACATAGACGTCCCTTAGTGCACGCTTCCGTTCCCGCTTGGGAATATGGGTTGCGTATATCATGTTCACCGTTTTCACTTGGGGAGGAAATTTCTTCTGTCCTCCTGTGTTTGGTGGCCGGGGCTCCTCCTCGTCGTCGCTATGCAGCCCCTTTTCTTGTTTTCGGCATTCAACTTGCCGGCCTGTTTGAACTCCCAGTATTCTGTGTTGGTGTGGTTGGCTGGTTTATCGGGGGTGCCGTGAATTTGACACGAGCGGTCTAGTATGGGGTCCAAACTGGACGGGCCCGGATTGCTCCTTTTGAACAGCTTTTTCCGCTGACCGGACTTAGAGCCACTAAATCCAACATTGATTGCCGTGTCTTCGGCGTTGTCGCCGTTGTTGCGACGCTTGTGTCTGTTGCGACGTGGCTTGCCGTTGCTATCTCTGGCATCTGAATTGCCAGGATTTCTTGATGTGTTGTTGCTGCGAGCCAGCCAGTTGTCCTCGCCCGCACAAAAGCGGTTCATGAGTGTCGTGAGGGCTGCCATGGACTTCGGCTTCTCTTGGCCGAGGTGTCGGGCGAGACACTCATCGCAGATGTTATGCTTAAATGCCGCTAAGGCCTCAACATCTAGACAGTCGACAATTTGGTTCTTTTTAGTGAGGAACCGAGTCCAGAATTTCCTGGCTGACTCCCCGGGCTGTTGGGTTATGTGACTCAAGTCATCAGCATCCGGTGGTCGCACATAAGTGCCCTGGAAGTTGTCAAGAAATGCGTCTTCCAAGTTCTCCCAACTGTCAATGGAGTTTGCCGGCAGGCTATTCAGCCAATGCCGAGCCGACCCTTTGAGTTTTAGTGGGAGGTACTTGATGGCATGTAGATCATCATCGCATGCCATGTGAATGTGGAGGAGGAAATCTTCAATCCATACTGCGGGGTCTGTTGTACCATCATATGATTCAATGTTTACGGGTTTAAACTCTTCTGGGAATTCGTGATCCATTACTTCATCAATGAAACATAGAGGGTGTGCGGCGCCTTTGTGCCGGGCTATATCACGACGTAGTTCATACGAGTCTGGTCTGCTGTATTCGGCCCGGCTGGATTTGCTTTTAGTATATCCGGCGTGATGGTCGTCGTCACGCGTTGGGGCGCGCCCCCGTGATCCGTAGATCGATCTTGTATGTCCTGCTTTGTTTTCCAATACGTCTCGCAGGTCCTGCGTGTAGCCCCGGGCCTTGGTGTTTTTGTTTGACTGGCAACGGGGTGCAGGCTGGACTTCGGGCTGATACGCCGCTTTTTCTCGGCCACGAGGTGGCCGGTCAGTCGCATCATACGCTGGTAGTGTAGGCTTTAATGCTTCCTCCTCGAGTTGGGGTAGCAACATGCGCTTTGGGTAACTTTTGGTTGGGTGCTCGAGTTCGTATTCCTCGGCTGCCAGGACCTCGGTCCATCTATCCGCTAGCAGATCTTGATCAGCTTGAAGCTGCTGCTACTTTTTCTTCAGGCTTTTTGCTGTGGCTATAAGCCGGCGCTTGAAGCGCTCCTGATCGACGGGATCCTCAGGCATGATGAATTCTTTGTCGCCGAGGCTCACCTCGTCTTCGGAGAGGGGAATGTAATTGTCATCCTCTGATTCTCCGTCTGTCGCCTGTTCCTTAGGGCCAGCTTGCGCATCCTCCCGCTGGAAGCCTGGCTGGGGGGGGGGGGGATTGTCTTTGTCTTCGGCACTATCCGCAGCTTATTGTCTCTTGTGCCGGTATCGCTGCTTTTGCTATGGCGGGGCTTAGAGTGGCGCCGATGACGCCGGTGCTTAGATTGCTTCTCGAGGGGATCGTCCTCCGTTGCCTTATTGCCATCGCTTTCTTTGGGGT
Source organism: Aegilops longissima (assembly GCA_021605205.1). NCBI lineage: Eukaryota > Viridiplantae > Streptophyta > Magnoliopsida > Poales > Poaceae > Aegilops > Aegilops longissima. The sequence continues at coordinate 637,333,789 of CM038679.1, forward strand.
GTCCACTATATATATATATATATATATATATATATATATATATATATATATATATATATATATATATATATATATATATATATATATATATATATATATATATATATATATATATATATCATATGATGAGGATGCTTTCCAGTGCCCTGTGGGCGGCGGTTCCTGTTCTTCTCCTGCATCGTCGTCCATACCGTCGATGTCTTCGGAGCCGAAATCAAGCATGTAGGTTAAGTCGTCGAAAGTGGCTATTAAGTGGGTGGTGGGTGGGGAACAAATTTCTTCGTCGTCCGCTTCCCACTCAAGCCGGACATAGTTCGGCCAAGGGTCTCCTGACAAGGAGAGAGACCTCAATGAATTTAGCACGTCGCCCAAGGGCGAGTGCTGAAAGATATCCGTGGAGGTAAACTCCATGATCGATGCCCAATCAGATTCGATAGGCATGGACGCAAGTGGTTCGGAGCCTGTGGCCGGGGACGAATCCAAGAGTCCGATGACACAGGTCTCATAGGAGGTGAAGCCAGTATTCGGCTCTATCGCCGCTGAGTGTGCGGCCTCCGTGGAAGGGTCCATCCAGGGCCGGAGTAGACACAGGTGTGGTCTCCCGAACACCGCCCGATGGCAGAGCTAAGTCATGCTCGTCATGACTGTGTGGCGCACCTGACATGGGCTCGAATCCGTCGAAGATCAAGTCTCCACGGATGTCGGCAGTATAGTTCAAGCTTCCAAATCTAACCTGATGGCCAGGGGCGTAGCTATCGATCTTCTCCAGATGGCCAAGCGAGTTGGCCCGCAGTACGAAGCCGCCGAATACGAAGATCTGTCCGGGGAGAAAAACCTCACCCTGGATCGCATCGTTGCCGATGATCGAAGGAGCCATCAAGCCTTTATCATGACGGCACAGTGGAACTCTCAATGAAAGCACCAATGTCGGTGTCAAAACTGGCGGATCTCGGGTAGGGGGTCCCGAACTGTGCGTCTAAGGCTAATGGTAACAGGAGGCGGGGGACACAATGTTTACCCAGGTTCGGGCCCTCTCGATGGAGGTAATACCCTACTTCCTGCTTGATTGATCTTGATGATATGAGTATTACAAGAGTTGATCTACCACGAGATCGTAGAGGCTTAAACCCTAGAAGCTAGCCTATGATTATGATTGTTGTTCTTGTCCTATGGACTAAACCCTCCGGTTTATATAGACACCGGAGGGGGCTAGGGTTACACAGAGTCGGTTACATAGGAGATCTACATATCCGAATCGCCAAGCTTGCCTTCCACGCAAAGGAGAGTCCCACCCGGACACGGGACGAAGTCTTCAATCTTGTATCTTTATAGTCCAACAGTACGACCAAAGTATATAGTCCGGTTGTCCGAGGAACCCCTAATCCAGGACTCCCTCAATGGTGCTCGGGGAAGAGGAGGACGGGGCGGCGCGCCGACCCAGCCCCCGCCAATGATGCCCTTCCCGACGGAGGGCCACATTGGTGACCAGCCCCACGAGTTCTTCATCAGGCTGCGCCGGCCTCCGCATCTCCATCTTCGTCTTCCTGCCCCATTTGCTCGGGAGATGGAGCGTGACCCGCCCCAGACCCTCAGGTTGCACATGAGTGGCTGCGGGAATGGGGGCACGCGGGTCAACGTCAACTTCCCGGCTCCTCGGGTCATGTACCTCCGCCGTGGATGGAAGACGTTCGCTCGCATCCACAGCCTGACGGCGGGGCTCGTCCTCTACTTCAAATTAATGGAGGACGTTGATACGTCTCCAACGTATCTATAATTTTTGATTGCTCCATGCTACTTTATCTACTGTTTTAGGCTTTATTGGGCTTTATTTTCCACTTTTATATCATTTTTGGGACTAACCTATTAACCGGAGGCCCATCCCATATTGCTGTTTTTTTGCCTATTTCAGTATTTCGAAGAAAAGGAATATCAAACAGAGTCGAAACGGAATGAAACCTTCGGGAACGTGATCTTCTCACCGAACGTGATCCAGAGAACTTGGAGTGCAAGTCAAGAAGCAACCGAAGCCTCCACGAGATAGGAGGGCGCCCCCCTATAGGGCGCGCCCCCTGTCTCGTGGGCCCCTCGGGCGGCCACCGACATACTTCTTCTTCCTATATATACCTACGCACCCCGAAAACATCCAGGGACACCACAAAACACAATTTCCACCACCGTAACCTTCGGTATCCATGAGATCCCATCTTGGAGCCTTCGCCGGCACTCTGCCGAAGGGGGAATCAAGCACGGAGGGCCTCTACATCAACATCCTTGCCCCTCCGATGAGTTGTGAGTAGTTTACCACAGACCTACGGGTCCACAGTTATTAGCTAGATGGCTTCTTCTCTCTTTTTGGATCTCAATACAATGTTCTCCCCCTCTCTTGTGGAGATCTATTCGATGTAATCTCTTTTTGCGGTGTGTTTGTCGAGATCCGATGAATTGTGGGTTTATGATCAAGTTTATCTATGAATAATATTTGAATCTTCTCTGAATTCTTTTATGTATGTTTAAGTTATCTTTGCAAGTCTCTTCGAATTATCAGTTTGGTTTGGCCTACTAGATTGATCTTTCTTGCCATGGGAGAAGTGCTTAGCTTTGGGTCCAATCTTGCGGTGTCCTTACCCAGTGACAGAAAGGGTTGCAAGGCACGCATTGTATTGTTGCCATCGAGGATAACAAGATGGGGTTTATATCATATTGCATGAGTTTATCCCTCTACATCATGTCATCTTGCTTAATGCGTTACTCTGTTCTTATGAACTTAATACTCTAGATGCATCTTTGGATAGCGGTCGATGTGTGGAGTAATAGTAGTAGATGCAGGCAGGAGTCGGTCTACTTGTTATGGACGTGATGCCTATATACATGATCATGCCTAGATAATCTCATAACTATGCGCTTTTCTATCAATTGCTCGACAGTAATTTGTTCACCCACCGTAATACTTATGCTATCTTGAGAGAAGCCACTAGTGAAACCTATGGCCCCCGGGTCTATCTCTTGTCATATTTGTTTCCAATCTACTTTTATTTGCATCTTTACTTTTTGCATCTATATTATAAAATACCAAAAATATATTTATCTTATCATACTATCTTTATCAGATCTCACTTTCGCAAGTGGCCGTGAAGGGATTGACAACCCCTTTATTGCGTTGGTTGCGAGTTCTCAGTTTGTTTGTGTAGGTGTGTGGGACTTTTGAGGAGCCTCCTACTGGATTGATACCTTGGTTCTCAAAACTGAGGGAAATGCTTATGCTACACTTTGCTACATCACCCTCTCCTCTTCGAGGAAAACCAACGCAAGCTCAAGACGTAGCAAGAAGGATTTCTGGTGCCGTTGCCGGGGAGGTCTTCGCTCAAGTCAAGACATACCAAGTACCCATCACAAACCTATCTCCCTCGCATTTACATTATTTGCCATTTGCCTCTCGTTTTCCTCTCCCCCACTTCATCCTTGCCGTTTTATTCGCCCTCTCTTTCCCAGTCTCCTCCTCTCTCTTTTTCGCTCGTTCTTTGCCGCTATGTCTGAAATTGGGGAGATTATCGTCGATATGGACAATAATGATAACACAGAAAATCCCGAGGCTCCGGCCAATGAACCCCCTATCTTGCATACTAAAAAGTTTCGAATCGGTAGTGGTAACATCATTGGCAAAGGTGTTATTCAAGATTTCTTTACTTGTGTCGGTGCTTTACCCTCCATGGGTTGTTCTATCCTTCATAGAACTAGTAGTCTTGCGGATGCTATCGCTATGCTTATAGTTGAACTTGAAAGACAATTTATGCATATGCATCCTTGCATACAAAGAATCTTCCTAGAATTCTCTAACATTGAGCATTCTTCTGTTAAGCGCGCTGTTACTATCTTTTGGCTCATGAGTTTAGATTTATCATAAGAGAGGCCAAAGAAATCTTCGCACACTATAGGGTGGACGCTGGTCGTCCTCCCATAGAAGCGATCCTCTATGATCAAGAGGAAATTAGACGTTTTCAATCTCCGGACTATGTCGCTTTTAATGTAAACCTTAGAAAAAAGATTCCTACTGATGTCTTGGTTGATTGCATTAACGAGCTTAATAATGATTTTGCCCTTCGAAACAATGAGCTAGGATACTCTCTTGAGTATAGGCTTACAAGATTTTGCCAAAAAAATGCTTTTAGTGATGAAATAGTTGTGCACTATGAAGGGCCAAAGGAGGAATCCGTTCCTCCTATGATTGATCTTGGGGATATTTGTCCCACTAAATTTATCCCTTTTGATTACTTCTGCTTGCCTCAAAGGAAACTTGCTGCCGAACGTAGAGAATACGAAATGAGCTTTCAAGATCTATCTTATTATTACGGCACCACTTAGATCTATCCTCGCTTTTATGCCTAGCTAGGGGCGTTAAACGATAGCGCTAGTTGGGAGGCAACACAATTTTCTTTATTTTTTTTGTTTTTGTTTCTGTTTAGGAATAAATAATCCATCTACCTTCTGTTTAGATGTGGTTTTATCTTTTAATTAGTGTTTGTGCCAAGTTAAACCTATTGGATTTTCTTGGATGATAGTTATTTGATCTTGCTGTAATTTCCAGAAACTTTGCGCTCAGTGCCCGAATTGTTAAAAATCACCAGAACGTGATAAAATAGTGATTCCAATTGCTTCTGATCAATAAACAAATTGTCTAGGTCCTCTAATTTTGGTAGATTTTTTTGGAGTTCCAGAAGCTTGCGTTAGTTACAGATTACTACAGACTGTTCTGTTTTTGACAGATTCTGTTTTTCGTGTGTTGTTTGCTTATTTTGATGAATCTATGGTTAGTAAAATAGTTTATAATCCATAGAGAAGTTGGAATACAGTAGGTTTAACACCAATATAAATAAAGAATGAGTTCATTACAGTACCTTAAAGTAGTCTTTTGTTTTCTTTCTCTAACGGAGCTCACGAGATTTCTATTGAGTTTTGTGTTGTGAAGTTTTCAAGTTTTGGGTAAAGCTTTTATGGACTATGAAATAAAGGGTGGCAAGAGCATAAGCTTGGGGTTTCCCATGGCACCCCAATATATTCAAGAATAGCCAAAAGCCTAAGCTTGGGGATGCCCCGGGAAGGCATCCCCTCTTTCGTCTTCGTTCATTGGTAACTTTACTTGGGGCTATATTTTTATTCACCACATGATAAGTGTTTTGCTTGGAGCGTCGTGTGTTATTTTAGTCTTTAATTTTTAGTTTACCACAATCATCCTTGATGTACACACCTTTTGAGAGAGCCATACATAAATTGGAATTTGATAGAATACTCTATGTGCTTCACTTATATCTTTTGAGCGTGATAATTTTTGCTCTAGTGCTTCACTTAGATATTTTAGAGCACGGTGGTATATTTTTTAAAGAAACTATTGATCTCTCATGCTTCACTTAGATTATTTTGAGAGTCATTTATAGCATGGTAATTTGCTTAAATATTAATATACTTGGTATTCAAGATATGTGAAACTTTCTTTTGAGTGAGTTGAATACTAAGAAAAGTTTGATGCTTGATAATTGTTTTGAGATATGAAGATGGTGATATTAGAGTCATGCTAATTGAGTAGTTGTGAATTTAAAGAATACTTGTGTTGAAGTTTGTGATTCCCGTAGCATGCACGTATGGTAAACCGTTATGTGATGAACTCGGAGCATGATTTATTTATTGATTGTCTTCCTTATGAGTGGCGGTCGGGGACGAGCGATGGTCTTTTCCTACCAATCTATCCCCCTAGGAGCATGCGCGTAATACTTTACTTTGATAACTTCTAGATTTTTGCAATAAGTATATGAGTTATTTATGACAAATGTTGAGTCCATGGATTATACACACTTTTCCCCATCCTTCCACCATTGCTAGCCTCTCTAATACCGCACACTTTTCGCCGGTATCATACACCCACCATATATCTTCCTCAAAACAGCCACCATACCTACCTATTATGGCATTTCCATAGTCATCCCGAGATATATTGCCATGCAACTTTCCACCGTTCCGTTTATTATGACACACTCCATCGTTGTCATACTGCTAGCATGATCAGGTAGTTGACATCGTATCTGTGGCAAAGCCACCGTTCATAATTCTTTCATACATGTCACTCTTGATTCATTGCATATCCCGGTACACCGCCGGAGGCATTCATATAGAGTCATATTTTGTTCTAAGTATCGATTTGTAATTCTTGAGTTGTAAGTAAATAAAAGTGTGATGATCATCATTATTAGAGCGTTGTCCCAGTGAGGAAAGGATGGTGGAGACTATAATTCCCCCACAAGTCGGGATGAGACTCCGGACGAAAAAGAAAAAAAAGAGGCCATAAAAAAAGAAGAGAAAAGGCCCAAAAAAATAATGAGATAATAAGAAAGAAGGGGCAATGTTACTATCCTTTTACCACACTTGTGCTTCAAAGTAGTACCAAGATCTTCATGATAGAGAGTCTCTCATTTTGTCACTTTCATATACTAGTGGGAATTTTTCATTATAGAACTTGGCTTGTATATTCCAATGATGGGCTTCCCCAAATGCCCTAGGTCTTCATGAGCAAGCGAGTTGGATGCACACCCACTTAGTTTCTTTTGTTGAGCTTTCATATAATTATAGCTCTAGTGCATCCGTTGCATGGCAATCCCTACTCACTCACATTGATATCTATTGGTGGGCATCTCCATAGCCCGTTGATACGCCTAGTTGATGTGAGACTATCTTCTCCCTTTTTGTCTTTTCCACAACCACCATTCTATTCCACATATAGTGCTATATCCATGGCTCACACTCATGTATTGCGTGAAGATTGAAAAAGTTTTGAAAATGTTAAAGTATGAAACAATTGCTTGGCTTGTCATCGGGGTTGTGCATGATTTAAATATTTTGTGTGGGGAAGATGGAGTATAGCCAGACTATATGATTTTGTAGGGATAACTTTCTTTGGCCATGTTAGTTTGAGAACACATAATTGCTTAGTTAGTATACTTGAAGTATTATTATTTTTATGTTAATATGAACTTTTGTCTTGAATCTTTCGGATCTAAATATTCATACCAGAATTAAGAAGATTTACATTGAAATTATGCCAAAGTATCACTCCGCATCAAAAATTCTCTTTTTATCATTTACCTACTCGAGGACGAGCAGGAATTAAGCTTGGGGATGCCTGATACGTCTCCAACGTATCTATAATTTTTTATTGCTCCATGCTACTTTATCTACTGTTTTAGGCTTTATTGGGCTTTATTTTCCACTTTTATATCATTTTTGGGACTAACCTATTAACCGGAGGCCCAACCCATATTGCTGTTTTTTTTGCCTATTTCAGTATTTTGAAGAAAAGGAATATCAAACGGAGTCCAAATGGAATGAAACCTCCGGCAACGTGATTTTCTCACCGAACGTGATCCAGAGAACTTGGAGTGCAAGTCAAGAAGCAACCGGAGCCTCCACGAGATAGGAGGGCGCCCCCCCTATAGGGCGCGCCCCCTGTCTCCTGGGCCCCTCGGGCGGCCACCGACATACTTCTTCTTCCTATATATACCTACGCACCCCGACAACATCCAGGGGCACCACGAAACACAATTTCCACCACCGTAACCTTCGGTATCCGCGAGATCCCATCTTGGAGCCTTCTTGAGACTTTGTCTTGGGAGGGGAATCAAGCACGGAGGGCCTCTACATCAACATCCTTGCCCTCCGATGAGTTGTGAGTAGTTTACCACAGACCTACGGGTCCATATTTATTAGCTAGATGGCTTCTTCTCTCTTTTTGGATCTCAATACAATGTTCTCCCCCTCTCTTGTGGAGATCTATTCGATGTAATCTCTTTTTGCAGTGTGTTTGTCGAGATCAGATGAATTGTGGGTTTATGATCAAGTTTATCTATGAATAATATTTGAATCTTCTCTGAATTCTTTTATGTATGTTTAAGTTATCTTTGCAAGTCTCTTCGAATTATCAGTTTGGTTTGGCCTATTAGATTGATCTTTCTTGCCATGGGAGAAGTGCTTAGCTTTGGGTCCAATCTTGCGGTGTCCTTACCCAGTGACAGAAAGGGTTGCAAGGCACGCATTGTATTGTTGCCATCGAGGATAACAAGATGGGGTTTATATCATATTGCATGAGTTTATCCCTCTACATCATGTCATATTTCTTAATGTGTTACTTTGTTCTTATGAACTTAATACTCTAGATGCATGCTGGATAGCGGTCGATGTGTGGAGTAATAGTAGCAGATGCAGGCAGGAGTCGGTCTACTTGTTATGGACGTGATGCCTATATACATGATCATGCCTAGATAATCTCATAACTATGCGCTTTTCTATCAATTGCTCGACAGTAATTTGTTCACCCACCGTAATACTTATGCTATCTTGAGAGAAGCCACTAGTGAAACCTATGGCCCCCGGGTCTATCTCTTGTCATATTTGTTTCCAATCTACTTTCATTTGCATCTTTACTTTTTGCATCTATATTATAAAATACCAAAAATATATTTATCTTATCATACTATCTTTATTAGATCTCACTTTCGCAAGTGGCCGTGAAGGGATTGACAACCCCTTTATTGTGTTGGTTGCGAGTTCTCAGTTTGTTTGTGTAGGTGCGTGGGACTTTTGAGGAGCCTCCTACTGGATTGATACCTTGGTTCTCAAAACTGAGGGAAATACTTACGCTACACTTTGCTGCATCACCCTCTCCTCTTCGAGGAAAACCAACGCAAGCTCAAGACGTAGCAGACATGTTGCTCTCCGTCAAGGTCTTCGGAGATTTTGGAACTCGCCTGAAGTGCTGCGTGGAGAGCTCCTCCGATGGAGACTCCGACGATGGAAGCTCTTCCTCGAGCGAAAGTGATGAGGAGGACAGCGGGGTAGATGACGGGGACGAGTCCGACTAGGCGTCGACGCCTTGGCGCTGGCTGGAGGCCAAGAGCAGACATCTGCACCTGGTCGCTCCTCCGGCGGAGTTTCGCCGGGGGAGGGGCCAGCTCCTTGAACTTCTCGGGGTCGTCTCCTTGGGAGGCTGGCGTCGGGAGGCTGCGGAAGAGGAAGAGGGCGGGCGGCAAGGCCGTCAACTCGGAGTACGCGGACACCGACGCCTTCGTCGATGTCCGGCGATCTGCCGCCTCGTCTTCCAGCTCCTTTCCCGGCACCGTCATCACCGGCCCACCCTTGGGCAGCCGCCGAGGTGTTCTCTTGGTGCTTTATGCTGCTCGTAGCTTGCCTAGGCGCCCCTTTTGCCCTTTCGCCTTCTTGACCTGCCTCCTGAGGAGAGGGACAAGAAAGGGATTATGGGCATCTTATCTCCTTTTTAGTTTGTAAGCCTTCAGGCCTTTGTTTAATTTAGAACTTGTAATCCCCATGCTCATGTTTTTCATTTCGTATGAGCTATACCTGTATGGGATGCTTTTAGTGAAAAAGGGATGTTTGCCGGGTTTCGTTCGTGGGTAGACCCCGCGACAAGGAGCGAATCCTTGTTACTTTTTAAGATAAACGTTTTTCGCCCGGCAACAGGCCTTGCCGTCCCCCTCACTTTGCTTGACCATTCTCGCGCTCTTGGTGGAGGCAGGGATGAAGTGGGCTTAGGCTCCTTGTTCTATTTCCTTGCCGCCGCGACTACGACCAAATCCGGGCCCAGGAGATAATCCTTGGGTATAGGAAAGGGGAGCACAGTGGCCTAGAAATAAAACGAGGTTTCACATATCCCAGTTCCATGTCGAAATGCATGACAGAGGATAAAAGACTTATCTGGATCTGCAGCCCCGACAACCTTGTCTTGCCGCGGTTGGATCCTTGTACTTGCAGCCCCCGTCAACTCTGCTTTGCCGGGGTTGGGACGCCGATCCGTTCCCTTTCTTCCAAGTCGCTCAGCAGAAGTGCCATGTGCCCTGCGAACCAAAGGAGAGCAGAAAAGAACAGAAAGACGCGCACTCGACCTCTAGGCTAGGGGTTAGTCGCTGCTAAGCACTATCAACCCTAACCAAGGAAGAGACTCGACCTAGCATGCATGCTATAACTTAGGGCGCCAGCGCTTCATTTATTTGTGCTCATGGTCTGCGCCTGGCTTTGTACAAAGGGTTACATGCCTTGCCAGCAAGGCTTGTACAAAAGATGGCTTGTCGGGGGGCTCGGCAAGCCGCGCCTTATGGGTAAAACTTGCGAAGATGCTCGATGTTCCAGGAGTTGCTCACTGGAACGACATCTTCGGTCTCCAGGCGGACTGCGCCAGGCCTGGTGACTCGTATTACCCGATAAGGGCCTTCCCACTTTGGCGTCAACTTGTTGGAATTCTTGGCCGACTGAACGCGCCGAAGAACAAGGTCGCCTTCCTCAAAGCTTCGGGCATCTTGCGGCTATGGTAGCGGCGCAAGGCTTGCTGGTAGCGTGCTGCTCTCACAGTCGCCCGAAGACGATCTTCCTCAAGGAGCGTCGCGTCATCTTGCCGCAACTGCTCTTGCTCAAGCTCATCATAAGCGAGCACTCGAGGTGACCCGTACATGAGTTCCGTGGGGAGAACTGCCTCCGCCCCATATACTAGGGCAAAGGGTGTCTGACCGGTGGATTGATTTGGCGTCGTCCTGATCGACCAAAGAACCGCTGGCAACTCATCAATCCAGCGCCTTCTGGTCTTGTGCAGCCTGTCAAAGGTCTTTGTTCTCAGGCCTCGCAACACTTCAGCATTCGCCCTCTCTGCTTGGCCGTTGCTCCGGGGGTGTGCCACGGAAGCAAAACAGACCTTGCTACCGAGGTCTTGAATGTACTGAATAAAGGTGTGGCTTGTGAATTGCGTGCTGTTGTCGGTGATGACTCTGTTTGGCCCACCAAAACGGTAGACTAGTCCCTTGAAGAACTTGACGGCTGACTGTGCTGTCACCTTCCTCACTGGTTCCACCTCTGGCCACTTTGTGAACTTGTCGATTGCAACGTACAAGTACTCAACGCCCCCGACATCACGGGGAAAGGGACCAGTATGTCGAGCCCCCATACCGAGAATGGCCAGGAGAGAGGGATCGTTTGAAGGGCTTGAGCTGGTTGATGAAGCTTCTTTGAATGGAATTGACACGCTTCACACTTGGTTACTAGTGTTGTCGCATCCTGGAGAGCGGTGGGCCAGAAGAAACCTTGCCGGAATGCCTTGCCGGCAAGGGCCCTCGAGCCTATGTGGGAGACACATATGCCTCCATGTATCTCTGCCAATAGCTCCAGTCCTTCCTCCCGGGGGATGCACTACAATTTCACACCATTCGGCCTTCTCCTGTACAGGACATCATCGACGAACTGGTACAGGGCAGACCGACGGGCTACTTTTTCCGCTTCTTCCTGCTCCTCAGGAAGTTCCCCTGGTTGGAGGAATCGGACGGTATGCTGCTCCCACGCCGGAGCCTGGGGCTCGACGGCAAGGACCATAGGCATTTCCTCTACCACGGTAGCGGCTGTCTCCACAGCCAGGGCTTGACGCCCCGCCGGAGCCAGTTGCTCTTTGGCAGGCTCAGCGTCCACGGCAGCATCCCTGCCGGCAGCCCCAGGGGGCTCGGTGGGAAAGTACTTGCCGGGACCTCATTTCCTCCGCTTGTTCCGCCCCGTTGGTGGTTCGATGGATGGCTGAGTTAACCGGAGCAAAAAGGTACCTGGTTCCACAGGTAGCTTGAATGCAGCACGCTTCGACAGGTAATCGGCGATGTCGTTCTCCGCTCGAGGAACGTGCTCCGCTTGGATATCATCAAAGCGCTCCTCCAACTTCGTCACTTCATCTACGCAGGCTTCCATCAATGGGCTCTGGTAATCCTTGTTGACTTGTCTGATGACAAGCTGCGAGTCACCCCTGACGATGAGCTTCTTCACCCCGAGGTCTGCCGCGATCCTGAGACTAGCAAGCAGCCCCTCGTACTCAGCAGTGTTGTTTGTGGACATCTCCCTAGGAAAGTGCATCTAGATTACGTACTTGAGGTGCTCTCTGGTGGGTGCGACAAGTAGCACACCGGCACCGGCACCTTGCAGCGAGAAGGCCCTGATACGTCTCCAACGTATCTATATTTTTGATTGCTCCATGCTACTTTATCTACTGTTTTAGGCAATATTGGGCTTTATTATCCACTTTTATATTATTTTTGGGACTAACCTATTAACCGGAGGCCCAGCCCAGATTTGCTGTTTTATGCCTATTTCAGTGTTTCGAGGAAAAGGAATATAAGACGGAGTCAAAACGGAACGAAATCAACTGGAGAAGTTATTTTTGGAAGGAAACCCACCTGATGGACTTGGACCCCACGTCAGAAGATACGGGAGGTGCTCACGAGGGTGGGTGGCGCGCCCACCCCCTGGGCGCGCCCCCTTGCCTCGTGGGGCCCCCGTAACTCCACCGACGTACTCCTTTCACCCATATATACCTACGTACCCTAAAACTTCCAGAACAGAAGATAGATCGGGAGTTCCACCGCCGCAAGCCTCCAGAACCACCAAAAACCAATCGGGACCCCTTTCCGGTACCCTTCCGGAGGGGGGATCCATCTCCGGTGGCCATCTTCATCATCCCGGCGCTCTCCATGATGAGGAGGGAGTAGTTCACCCTCGGGGCTGAGGGTATGTACCAGTAGCTATGTGTTTGATCTCTCTCTCTCGTGTTCTCTCTCGTGTTCCTCTATGGCACGATCTTGATGTATCCCGAGCTTTGCTATTGTAGTTGGATCTTATGATGTTTCTCCCCCTCTACTCTCTTGTGATGAATTGAGTTTCCCCTTTGAAGTTATCTTATCGGATTGAGTTTTTTATGAGAACACTTGATGTATGTCTTGGTGATCAACTTGCGGGTTTCGTGACATTGGGAACCTATGCATAGGGGTTGGCACACGCTCTTGATTCTCCGGTAGAAACTTTGGGGCACTCTTTGAAGTACTTTTATGTTGGTTGGATAAATCTGAGATTGTGTGATGGATATCGTATAATCATGCCCACGGATACTTGAGGTGACAATGGAGTATTTAGGTGACATTAGGGTTTTGGTTGATTTGTGTCTTAAGGTGTTATTCTAGTACGAACTCTTTTATAGATCGATCCGAAAGAATAACTTTGTGGTGGTTTCGTACCCGACCATAATCTCTACGTTTGTTCTGCGCTATTAGTGTCTTCGGAGTGACTCTTTGTTGCATGTTGAAGGATTGTTATATGATCAAACTATGTTATTATTGTTGAGAGAACTTACACTAGTGAAAGTATGAACCCTAGGCCTTGTTCCCTATAATTGCAATACCGTTTACGCTCACTTTTACCACTTGCTACCTTGCTGTTTTTATATTTTCAGATTACAAAAACCTTTATCTACCATCCATATTGCACTTGTATCACCATCTCTTCGCCGAACTAGTGCACCTATACAATTTGCTATTGTATTGGGTGTGTTGGGGACAAGAGACATTTTTTTATTTGGTTGCAGGGTTGTTTGAGAGAGACCATCTTCCTCCTACGCCTCTCGCGGATTGATAAACCTTAGGTCATCCACTTGAGGGAAATTTGCTACTGTCCTACAAACTTGTGCACTTGCAGGCCCAACAACGTCTACAAGAAGAAGGTTGTGTAGTAGACATCAAGCTCTTTTCTTGCGCCGTTGCCGGGGAGGCTAGGTAAGTGAAGGTATATCTTTAGATCTTGCAATCAAATCTTTTTGTTTCTTGTTTTAGCACTAGTTAGTTTATAAATGAAAACTACCAAAAAAATGGAATTGAGTTTGTCTCATACGCTTCACCTTTTTAATATCTTTCGTGAGAATGATGGAAAGGAAAATTGTGCCAAAGTGCTAGAAGAAGAATTACATAGAATGCTTGGCATGAAATATGTGAATGATGAGCATGATTGCAATGTTGTCAGTATGAATTCCTTGAATATCCATGATGCTAATGATATGCAAAGCCACAAGCTTGGGGAAGCTATGTTTGATGAAGATGATATTTTTTGTCCCCCAAGCTTTGATGAGCAAATTTACTATGATGAAAGCATGCCTCCTATCTATGATGATTATTGTGATGACACGTATGCTTTAAAGAATAATGATAACCATGAAACTTGTCATCTTGATCTTAATTTTCAATCACATGATAGTTATTTTGTTGAGTTTGCTCCCACTATTATTCATGAGAAGAATTTTGCTTATGTGGAGAGTAGTAAATTTTCTATGCAAGTAGATCATGAAAAGAATTCTTTAGGTGCTGGTTATATTGTTGAATTCATTCATCATTCTACTGAAAATTATTATGAGGGAGGAATATATGCTTGTAGGAATTGCAATAATGTCAAGTTTCCTCTCTATGTGCTTCAAGTTTTGAACCTATGCTTGTGTTACCTTCCTATGCAAGTTGATTCTTGTTCCCATAAGTTGTTTGCTCAAAAAATCCCTATGCATAGGAAGTGGGTTAGACTTAAATGTGCTAGTCATATTCTTCGTGATGCTCTCTTTATGTTTCAATTCTTATCTCTTATGTGAGCATAATTGAAATCATCATGCCTAGCTAGGGGCGCTAAACGGTAGCGCTTGTTGGGAGGCAACACAATTTTATTTTAGTTTCTTTCTTTTTGGTTCTGTTTAGTAATAAATAATCCATCTAGCCTCTGTTTAGATATGGTTTTATCTTTTAATTAGTGTTTGTGCCAAGTTAAACCTATTAGATCTTCTTGGGAGATAGTTACTTGATCTTGCTGTAATTTCCAGAATCTTTGCGCTCAGTGCCCGAATTGTTAAAAATCACCAGAACGTGATAAAATAGTTATTCCAATTTCTGCTGATCAATAAACAAATTATCCAGGTATTCTAATTTTGGTAGAAGTTTTTGAGTTCCAGAAGTTTGCGTTAGTTACAGATTACTACAGACTGTTCTGTTTTTAACAGATTCTATTTTCATTGTGTTGTTTGCTTATTTTGATGAATCTATGGCTAGTAAAATAGTTTATAAACCATAGAGAAGTTATAATACAGTAGGTTTAACACCAATACAAATAAATAATGAGTTCATTACAGTACCTTGAAGTGGTCTTTTGTTTTCTTTCGCTAACGGAGCTCACGAGTTTTCTGTTAAGTTTTGTGTTGTGAAGTTTTCAAGTTTTGGGTAAAGATTCGATGGACTATGGAATAAGGAGTGGCAAGACCCTAAGCTTGGGGATGCCCAAGGCACCCCAAGGTAATATTCAAGGATAACCAAGAGTTTAAGCTTGGGGATGCCCGGAAGGCATCCCTCTTTAAATCTTCGTTCATCGGTAACTTTACTTGGAGCTATATTTTTATTCACCACATGATATGTGTTTTGCTTGGAGCGTCATGTCATTTTCTTTAGCTTTGCTTGCTGTTTGAATAAAATATCAAGATCTGAAATTATTAAATGGGAGAGTCTTCACATAGTTGTATAATTATTCGACTACTCATTGATCTTCACTTATATCTTTTGGAGTAGTTTGTTGTTTGCTCTAGTGCATCACTTATATCTTTTAGAGCATGGTGGTAGTTTTATTTTTAAGAAATAGATGAACTCTCATGCTTCACTTATATTATTTTGAGAGTCGTTAATAGCATGGTATTTTGCTTAATGTTAATATGCTTGGTATTCAAGATATGTGAAACTTTCTTATGAGTGTGTTGGATACTAAGAAAAGTTTGATGCTTGATAATTGTTTTGAGATATGCAGGTAGTGATATTAAAGTTGTGCTAGTTGAGTAGTTGTGAATTTGAGAAATGCTTGTGTTGAAGTTAGCAAGTCCCGTAGCATGCACGTATGGTTAAAGTTGTGTAACAAATTTGAAACATGAAGTGTACCTGGCTTGTGCATCCTTATGAGTGGCGGTCGGGGACGAGCGATGGTCTTTTCCTACCAATCTATCCCCCTAGGAGCATGCGCGTAGTACTTGATTTTTGATGAATTCTAAATTTTTGCAATAAGTATATGAGTTCTTTTGACTAATGTTGAGTCCATGGATTATACGCACTTTTACCTTTCCACCTTTGCTAGCCTCTTCGGTACCGTGCATTGCCCTTTCTCACCTTGAGAGTTGGTGCAAACTTCGCCGGTGCATCCAAACCCCGTGATACGATACGCTCTATCACACATAAACCTCCTTATATCTTCCTCAAAACAGCCACCATACCTACCTATTATGGCATTTCCATAGCCATTCCGAGATATATTGCCATGCAACTTTCCACCGTTCTGTTCATCATCATCATGACATACATTACTTTTGTCATATTGCCATTGCATGATCATGTAGTTGACATCGTATTTGTGGCAAAGCCACCATGCATTAATTTTCATACATGTCACTCTTGATTCATTGCGCCATCCCGGTGCACCGCCGGAGGCATTCATATAGAGTCATACCTTGTTCTAGTTTCGAGTTGTAATCCTTATGTTGTAATCAATAGAAGTGTGATGATCATCATTATTAGAGCATTGCCCAAATAAAAAAAAGAAAAGCCAAAAAAAAAAGAAAGGCCCAAAAAAAAGGAGAAAGGCAAAAAAAAAAGAAAGGCCCCAAAAAAAATAAAAAAAATAAAAAGGGCAATGCTACTATCTCTTTTTCCACACTTGTGCTTCAAAGTGGCATCATGTTCTTCATGTAGTGAGTCTCATATATTGTGCTTCAAAGTAGCACCTTGTTCTTCATGTAGTGAGTCTCATATATTGTGCTAAGTAGCACCATGCTTTTCATATAGTGAGTCTTATAAGTTGTTCTTTTTATACTAGTGGGAATTTTTCATTATAGAACTTGGCTTGTATATTCCTACGATGGGCTTCCTCAAATGCCCTAGGTCTTCATGAGCAATCGAGTTGGATGCACACCCACTAGTTTTCTTTTTATTGAGCATTCATAGCTCTAGTGCATCCGTTGCATGGCAATCCCTACTCCTCATGTTGACATCAATTGATGGGCATCTCCATAGCCCGTTGATTAGCCTCGTCAATGTGAGACTTTCTCCTTTTTTGTCTTCTCCACACAATCCCCATCATCATATTCTATTCCACCCATAGTGCTATATCCATGGCTCACGCTCATGTATTGCGTGAAGGTTGAACATCTTTGTGTGACGAAAATGAAGCATAGCCTAACTATATGATTTTGTAGGGATGAACTTTCTTTGGCCATGTTATTTTGAGAAGACATAATTGCTTTGTTAGTATGCTTGAAGTATTATTATTTTTTATATCAATATGAACTTTTGTCTTGAATCTTATGGATCTGAATATTCATATCACAAGTAAGAAGAATTACATTGAAATTATGCCAAAGTATCACTCCGCATCAAAAATTCTTTTTTATCATTTACCTACTCGAGGACGAGCAGGAATTAAGCTTGGGGATGCTTGATACGTCTCCAACGTATCTATAATTTTTGATTGCTCCATGCTACTTTATCTACTGTTTTAGGCAATATTGGGCTTTATTATCCACTTTTATATTATTTTTGGGACTAACCTATTAACCGGAGGCCCAACCAGATTTCTTGTTTTATGCCTATTTCAGTGTTTCGAGGAAAAGGAATATCAGACGGAGTCAAAACGGAACGAAATCAACTGGAGAAATTATTTTTGGAAGGAAACCCACCTTATGGACTTGGACCCCACGTCAGAAGATACGGGAGGTGATCACGAGGGTGGGGGGCGAGCCCACCCCCCTTGGGCGCGCCCCCTGCCTCGTGGGGCCCCCGTAGCTCCACCGACGTACTCCTTTCACCCATATATACCTATGTACCCTAAAACTTACAGAACAGAAGATAGATCGGGAGTTCCGCCGCCGCAAGCCTCCAGAACCACCAAAAACCAATCGGGACCCCTTTCTGGTACCCTTCCGGAGGGGGGATCCATCTCCGGTGGCAATCTTCATCATCCCGGCGCTCTCCATGATGAGGAGGGAGTAGTTCACCCTCGGGGCTGAGGGTATGTACCAGTAGCTATGTGTTTGATCTCTCTCTCTCTCTCGTGTTCCTCTATGGCACGATCTTGATGTATCCCGAGCTTTGCTATTGTAGTTGGATCTTATGATGTTTCTCCCCCTCTACTCTCTTGTGATGAATTGAGTTTCCCCTTTCAAGTTATCTCATCGGATTGAGTCTTTTATGAGAACACTTGATGTATGTCTTGGTGATCAACTTGCGGGTTTCGTGACATTGGGAACCTATGCATAGGGGTTGGCACACATTCTTGATTCTCCGGTAGAAACTTTGGGGCACTCTTTGAAGTACTTTTATGTTGGTTGGATAAATCTGAGATTGTGTGATGCATATCGTATAATCATGCCCACGGATACTTGAGGTGACAATGGAGTATCTAGGTGACATTAGGGTTTTGGTTGATTTGTGTCTTAAAGTGTTATTCTAGTACGAACTCTTTTATAGATCGATCCGAAAGAATAACTTTGTGGTGGTTTCGTACCCGACCATAATCTCTATGTTTGTTCTCCGCTATTAGTATCTTCGGAGTGACTCTTTGTTCCATGTTGAGGGATTGTTATATGATCAAACTATGTTATTATTGTTGAGAGAACTTACACTAGTGAAAGTGTGAACCCTAGGCCTTGTTTCCTATCATTGCAATACCGTTTACGCTCACTTTTACCACTTGCTACCTTGCTGTTTTTATATTTTCAGATTACAAAAACCTTTATCTACCATCCATATTGCACTTGTATCACCATCTCTTCGCCGAACTAGTGCACCTATACAATTTGCTATTGTATTGGGTGTGTTGGGGACACAAGAGACTTTTTGTTATTTGGTTGCAGGGTTGTTTGAGAGAGACCATCTTCCTCCTACGCCTCTCGCGGATTGATAAACCTTAGGTCATCCACTTGAGGGAAATGTGCTACTTTCCTACAAACCTGTGCACTTGCAGGCCCAACAACGTCTACAAGAAGAAGGTTGTGTAGTAGACATCAGGCCCCGTCAAAGTACATGATCCAGTCGCGGGCCGCTTCCTTGCCGGCGAGAGCGGTCTCTTGGATTTCTTCGTCAGGTGTTGAGGTCCATTCCGCAATGAACTCTGCCAAGATTCTACTCTGGATTGTTGAGGTACTTTCAAACTTCAACCCAAAGCTTGACAACTCCAAGGACCATTCCACAATCCTTCCGGTTGCATCTGGGTTGTGCAGTATCCGTTGTAGCGGGAGGCGGGTGACAACAGTGATCTCGTGGGCTTGGAAGTAATGACGCAGCTTCCTCGAGGCCATAAGGAGGCCGAAGAGCAATTTGTACACACCGGAGTACCTCGACCTAGCCCCCTGCAAGAGGGAGCTGACAAAGTAAACCGGGTGCTGCATCATCTTCTTCTTCTGCACCACTTCACTTGACTATGTGGGCGCTGCCTTGATGGCATCACACTCTGCCGGGGGCCTTGCCTTGCCGGCACCAGGCCCTGCCGGGGGAATCTTTGGCTCATCGTCCGCTGGTTCTGCCGTCGTCACTGCCTCCTCGTCGACCTCCCTCTGTGCCACCAGTGCGGCGCTGACCACTTGATTCGTTGCCGCTAGATACAACAACAACGATTCTTGTGGTTTAGGCGCAACCAGTATTGGCATGGAGGAAAGGTACTTCTTTAGATCCTGCAATGTTGCCTCGGCTTCTGGAGTCCACTCCATCGGGCCTGCCTTCTTCAAGATTTTGAAGAAGGGGAGGGCGCGCTCGATGGACTTGGAGATGAACCGGCTCATGGCGGCGATGCAGCCAGTGAGCCGACGCACATCCTTGATCCGCTTGGGCGCCTCAATCTGTTCAATGGCCTTGATCTTGTCTGGGTTTGCCTCGATCCCGCGCTGTGACACAAAGAATCTGAGAAGCTTGCCGGACGGAATGCCGAAGACACACTTCTCAGGGTTCAACTTAAGGTTGACCTTGCGCAGGTTGGCAAATGTCTCCTCCAGATCTTGCACAAGAGTTGCCCCGTCCTTGGTTTTGACCACTATGTCATCCATGTATGCCTCCATATTTCTATGGAGCTGTGGCTCAAAACCAATTTGGACTGCTCTTGCAAATGTCGAGCCAGCACTCTTCAACCCGAAAGGCATCCGTAAAAAGCAATACGTACCACACGGGGTGATGAATGCTGTCTTCTCTTCATCTTCTCTTGTCATGAAGATTTGGTGGTAGCCCGAGTAGGCGTCGAGGAATGACAGCAAATCACACCCGGCCGTGGAGTCGACAATCTGGTCGATGCGTGGCAACGGGAAGGGGTCCTTAGGACAAGCCTTATTGATATTTGTGTAATCAATACACAGTCTCCACTTCCCATTTGCCTTGCGCACCACTACCGGATTGGCCAACCACGTCGAATGGAGCACTCCTCTCACCAAACCCGCTGCTTCCAACTTCCTGATCTCCTCTTTGATGAACTCCTGCCTCTCCAGAGCCTGATTTCTGACCTTCTGCTTGACGAGCCACACATGAGGACAGACAGCTAGGTGGTGCTCAATCACCTCCCTGGGAACACCGGGGATGTCGGATGCTTGCCACGCAAACACGTCAACATTCGCCCGCAGGAAGGTGACGAGTGCGCCTTCCTATTTGCCGTCAAGGGTGGAGCCTATGGTGAAAGCCCCTCCCGTGCCATCCTCCCTGATGGACACCTTCTTGGTCTGCGGTGGATCGGCTCTGGATTTCTTGCTCTTACTGGTAGAGATCTCTGGCACGTCCTTGATGGTAGCACAACACTCTGAGGAGGTGCGCTTGCCGGAGTGGGTGCAAGAGGTCTTGCCGGGCTTCTTATTCCCTCCCGGGGCTTCAGCGGCAGGAGCAAGTGCCTTGGCGGCAACTGCTGTGACTACTTCCCGGTAGAGTTGGTCGGCGCAAATTAGTGCGTCCTTCTTGTCGGAGGGGACGGAGATGATGGTCAACGGCCCGAGCATCTTTAGCATGTTGTAGGCGTAGTGCGACGCTACCATGAACTTGGCTAGTGCCGGGCGGCCGAGGATCCCTTTGTAGGGCAAGGGGATCTCGGCCACGTCGAAGACGATCCTCTCCTTCCTGTGGTTCAACTCACATCCAAACGTCACGGGCAGCGTGACCTTCCCCTTCGGCTGGCTCCTCCCTGGATTGACCCCTTGAAACGTGCCCGTTTCCTCGAGATCTCCATCAGGGATTTGAAGCCTTTTGATCATGACGGGCGAGATCAAGTTCAGGCCGGTCCCGCCGTCGACCAACATCTTGTTCACCTTGAGGTTGCGTATCATTGGCGAGACCAACAATGGCAAACACCCGACCGCGGTTGTGCAGTCAGGGTGGTCCTCAACATCAAAGATGAGGGGCATGCTGGACCACTTCAACGGCTTCTGGGCGTCGAATGATGTCTCCACTGCTGTAATGTCACGCGCCCTCTGCTTGAGCTGGCGGTGAGAAGTATGCAGCGAGGCGCCACCGTCGATGCACATGGCCTCTGTAGCCTTCTGGAACTCTTGCTCGCCGGACTTGTTGTCCTCGTCATGATCATCGTCCTCTTGCTTCTTGTCACGGCCCCGGGTGGGCCTCTCTTGTTGGTTGTCCTTGTCGCGGCGGCCTCCTTGGCCGCCACGCTTCTTGCCGGATCCCTCGGCACCATCCTGGCCCTTCTCCTTGTCCCGCCTCTCATACTCGGCCTTTTGCTTTTCAGCAAGCAGCTCAACTTGCCGTCAGTTCTGGAGGTTGTGGCCCTTGGTGCGATGGATCTTGCAGTACTACTTGCCGGAGCCCCCTGGCTTGTCGGCAGCTGCTAAGGCCCGGCAGGCGACGCACCCAGAAATCTCCTTGCCGGGGTCATCTGCCCTGACCTTCTTGGCAGCGCCGGTGTCGTCAGACCCCTCAATGGCAAGCATGGCCTTGCCCTTGCGTTTCCTGTTGCGATGCTGGCCCTTTTTCGTCGGGGCGGTGGTGTCTTCATCAGTAGAGTTGGTTTCCGCGCCGGGGTCCTCGCTGGGGTACTTCCTTCACTCTTCAGCCCGGGCGCATCTGTCGGCCAGAACATAGAGTTCGGCCACATCCTTAACCTTGGTCATCGCCAGCTCTTCGCGCATCTTGTGGTTGCGCATGTTCTGATGGAACGCGTTGATCACAGCGGCGGGATGAACGTCAGGGATGTTGTACTGCACCCGGCTGAATCTCTGGATGTACTTGCGCAGGGTTTCCCCTTCCTTCTGGGGAATGATATGCAGATCACTGGCCTGGCCATGAACTTGGTGGCCCCTAGTGAAGGCGCCAATGAACTCATGGCACAGATCTGACCAAGAAGAAATGGAATCCGCCGGCAAGTGCATCAACCAAGAGATAACATTGGGCTTCAGTCCCAACAGGAAGTAATTGGCAAGCACCTTGTCGTCGCGAGCTCCGGCAGCCTGCATCACGATGGTGTAGATGCTGAGGAACTCGGACGGATGAGTCTTGCCAGTATACTTCTCGCCGACGTCGGGCTTGAACGTGCGGTGGGACGACCACTAGAACTGCTGCAGCTCACGGGTAAAGGCTGGGCAGCCCACCTCGTAAGGTAGGCCGCCGGAGCCCCCCGGCGCTGGGTGGTCCATAGCGGGTCCCGCCCGCTTGTCCGACTGGTGGCGTGTATCACGCCGGCGCTTGATAGTGGTTCGAGCATATTCATTAGCTCGTTCTCGAAGAACTTGGCACTGGTCGCGGCGGGTCTGCGGGTCCGATGACGCTATGGAGATGTTATCACAAGCGTCTCATGACGAGCCGACGCCCGCAGCGGCTGGCGAGGAGGAGGAGAGTGCACCGTAACCGCAGCACCCCCGGTCCTCCCAGCGCTGGCATGTGGTGGCTCGGTGGGGCGCCGGCCCAAGGGTCCCGCCGATCGCGGGTCATCTTTCTTGGCGATGGCGACGAGGCTCCAGATGGTGGCCCTCGACTCGTCGAGCTTCTCCGCAGTAGGAGGGAAGTCAAGGAGCAGCTGCGCATGCGCCAAAGCTTTTGCTGGTGTGGGTGGCGGCGACAGCTGCGTGGATTGTGGCATGCTTCGACTTCTAGCCACGTTAGAAGGAGCTCTATCACGACCCAGTGGCTGCGCGCCATTTTCGTCAGCGCCTCTGCGGGCATTCTGGACTCCTTCGTCCCGCAGACGATGCACAGGGCTCTTCCCACTGCGATGTCCGGGGTCTCCAGCATGGTGACGCTGCTCGTTGCGCGCACCCTGGGAAGAGCGTGTTGTGGGCGCTGGCGTGGGTGTCCTGGAGGTTGCTGCGCTGCCCGGGGGTGGCACAACGACACTCCTGGAGGGTCCCGCACCACCTGCAGGGGGCCCGGCTCCGTCTTTGGATCTGGCGACGCGCGGCCGGTCTTCTGGCGCGCGAACGACGCTGCTCGCCAGGCTCTGACTGCCAGGGCAATGTTGGTTGATGTCTACTATGTAACCTTCTTCTTGTAGACGTTGTTGGGCCTGCAAGTGCACAGGTTTGTAGGATAGTAGCAAATTTCCCTCAAGTGGATGACCTAAGGTTTATCAATCCGTAGGAGGCGTAGGATGAAGATGGTCTCTCTCAAACAACCCTGCAACCAAATAACAAAGAGTCTCTTGTGTCCCCAACACACCCAATACAATGGTAAATTGTATAGGTGCACTAGTTCGGCGAAGAGATGGTGATACAAGTGCAATATGGATAGTAGTTAAAGGTATTTGTAATCTGAAATAATAAAAACAGCAAGGTAACTAATGATAAAAGTGAGCACAAACGGTATTGCAATGATAGGAAACAAGGCCTAGGGTTCATACTTTCACTAGTGCAGGTTCTCTCAACAATAATAACATAGATAGATCATATAACAATCCCTCAACATGCAACAAAGAGTCACTCCAAAGCCACTAATAGCGAAGAACAAACGTGGAGATTATGGTAGGGTATGAAACCACCTCAAAGTTATTCTTTCGGATCAATCTATTCAAGAGTTCGTACGAGAATAACACCTTAAGACACAAATCAACCATAACCTTAATGTTACCTAGATACTCCATTGTCACCTCAAGTATCCGTGGGCATGATTATACGATATGCATCACACAATCTCAAATTCATCCAACCAACACAAAGTACTTCAAAGAGTGCCCCAAAGTTTCTACCAGAGAGTCAAGAACGTGTGCCAACCCCTATGCATAGGTTCATGGGCGGAACCCGCAAGTTGGTCACCAAAACATACATCAAGTGGCACCTGATATCCCATTGTCACCACAGATAAACACTGCAAGACATACATCAAGTGTTCTCATAAAAGACTCAATCCGATAAGATAACTTCAAAGGGGAAACTCAATTCATCACAAGAGAGTAGAGGGGGAGAAACATCATAAGATGTAACTACAATAGCAAAGCTCGGGATACATCAAGATCGTGCCATAGAGGGAACACGAGAGAGAGAGAGAGATCAAACACATAGCTACTGGTACATACCCTCAGCCCCGAGGGTGAATACTCCCTCCTCGTCATGGAGAGCGCCGGGATGATGAAGATGGCCACCGGTGATGGGTTCCCCCTCCGGCAGGGTGCCGGAACGGGCTCCCGAGAGGTTTTTGGTGGCTACAGAGGCTTGCGGCGGCGGAACTCCTGATATATCTTCTGTTCTGGAAGTTTTACGATATGTAGGTATATATGGGTGCAGGGGGTACGTCGGTGGACCGATGGGGGGGGCACGAGGCAGGCGCGCCCCACCCTCGTGGCCAGCTCCCGTATCTTCGACATAGAGTCCAAGTCTATCTGGTGGCTTTCCTTCCAAAAATAACTTCTCCAGCTTGATTTCGCTTGTTTCGACTCCGTCGATATTCCTTTTCCTCAAACACCAAATAGGCATAAAACAGCAAATCTGGGCTGGGCCTCCGGTTAATAGGTTAGTCCCAAAAATAATATAAAAGTGGATAATTGTCACATCCCTAGTTCTGGTATGACCTAGACTAGCTAGTCATGTGTGCATCATGTCTAAATTCCATTTAAGTTTGAAATGAGGATTTGTGAAACCCTCAGAATCATTTCTGGAAATGACCCAGATAAAAATTGCTTCAATTTGGCCCAAGAAAATGTTCCTGCTTTCTCTAAAAATATTGGTCAGAGGTAAAATTCCAACCAATATTTTTGTGAGCTCAGAAGTATTTATTTTTGGCCATTTGGAATTAATGCATAATTATTTGCCTTGGATATATATTGTTATATATATATATAATATTGTCCAAAAATTGTGCCTTTTGTTGAGGAGCTCTGGAATAATACCACTAGCCCCTACAAAAATTGGCACAAGGAAATAAAATGATTTAGTATTTTTATTAAATCAAAACAAATGTCAGAAAATAGAAAACAAAAACAAAATAGAAGCAAAAGGGAAGAAACCCACCTGCACTTACCTCCTGTGCAGCCCAATGCCCAATCGGTTGGCTCCACCGACCGGCAGTGCAGGCCGTCCCCTTCTCGCGCCCAGAGGACAGGGCACGCTGCTGCCACGCGTCCGCCACGCCACCTGCTTGCCTGGCCTCCCTCGACGCCTGCCTCCGGACGCCGCCACGCTGCCCCGCACCGCTCTCACTCCCTCTCGCTCTTCCTCCTCCCTGGTTCTCTCTTCCCCGAGCGCACCCGAGCGCCACTGTCGCCGCCGCACGCCATTGCCGCGGCCACCACCTCCCCCTCGCCCTCTCTTCGAGTCCGGAAGCTCCGCCACGTCGTCCACCACCTCTCCGTCAAGCCACGCGCCTCGGGAGGCCTCAGAGCGCCCATCGACGCCGTCTTCATCTCCGGTCGCCGGAGATCGCCTTCGCCGCCTCGCTGGTTCCAGCCCCTCCCTGAGCTCGCCGACCGCCTCGTCCGAACCGCCGTAAGCTCTACTTCGTTTCCCCCTCCTCCCCGGCTCATTTGCCCCGTCTATCTAGCTCAACCACCGCGACCGCAAGCTCCTCGCCGCCGCCATGGCGCCACGGTGGCTGAGCCCGAGCCAGCCACTCAGCGCGTCACCGTGTTCTGGTGACGCCAGAGGCCGAGAGGCCCTCCGATTCATCGCCGTGCTTCGCAACGCTGCGCCGCGACGCCACCGAACTCCGGCTGCCGCCCGAGCTCCGCCCGTGAGCTCCGCCGCCCCCGCCTCTTCCACTTGCTCCAGACGACGCGACGAAGGCTGCTCTCGCCGTGGTCTCCGCCGCCCAAATGGTCGCCGAGCGACGATCCGCCCTCCGCGCGCGTTGCCTCGGCCGGGCGGCTAGACGCCGGCGGGATTGACCGGTCAACCCCGCTAACTAAGCCCCCGGTGACGCCGACATGTGGGGCCCGGCCTGCTAATTTTTACTTTAGGATTAGTTTAGCAACTAATTAACTCGTTAACTAACTATGACATCGACGTGTGGACCCCACACGTCCAAGTTTGACCTGATCAGCGCTGTTGACTTGTCGATTTAATCTTGACGCAATTATTTATTTTCTGGATTTAACTTAGTCAGAATTCGAAAATTAGCAAAACTTCAAAAATTCATATAAATTCAACCGTAGCTCGATTGAAATAATTTATATATAAAAATTATCGAGAAAAATTCAATCTATCCATCTGTATTCAGTTTCATGCATGACAAACCAACTTATACCTGCTGTATAAGTGAAACACTATAATGGCATATATAAGAGCTTACTTTGGAAGTGCATTTGAATCTTTGGTTCAAATGGACTTCAACCAAATGAACTCTAGCTGCATTAGCCCAAACAGCATCACATCTACATACCATGTTCATGCATAATATTGTTGCATATGCTTGTGTATTGATTGTTGGCACCGTTCCTTCTCGATAGGTCCAGCTCGGAGAGTGCTCGAGAGTACTGCTCAGGAAGCAAAGTGCCTCCCTTGTTGATCTACCAGTGGAAGCAAACCCTTGTTCATTCCGATACAATCCTACTCTCTCGCTCCTGCTCTCGTTATTGCATTAGGACAACAACGATTCATCTGCTACTTTGTGCTGCGGTAGTTGAACCCATTCCTCTGCATGACCTGTCATTGCCACAAGAATAGTTGAAACCCACTAGCATGTGTAGGAGTTGATTGAGCCATGTTGTGTTCCTACCATGCTATGCCTGCTATTGCTTAGAGTTGTGTCAGTCTGATTTATTGGGAATGAATTGGAGTGTTATGATATGTTCTGATGCTGAGAGTGAAGTGTGTGAACATGATTTGGTAAAGGTAGCGGTGAGAGGCCGTGTAGGAGTACATGATGGGTTGTCTCACCGAACCGTCCTTAAGCACCGAAGTTCGTGTATGTTGTCCAATGACTAGCTACTACCACACATTGGAATGCTTAAGTGCCCCTCTCGACTTATTAACCAACTTGATCTCTGTCCAGGAGTCGCAACTAGTTTCTGGTGTTTGTAGGTAGTGCTATTTTTCTACCAAGTGGCACCCGGCAGGGTGGGCTTGGGACAGACTAGGCACACGTGGCACGGTGTACCAAGTGGCACCCGGATGGTGGGCTTGGGAACCCTGCTCACATCGTTTGTGGCCGTGAGCGACACCCCAGCCGGATCTCCTTGCGGATGGAACCCGAATAGGCGATAAACCCGGCTAGAGTCTTGTGTGGTTAGTCGTCGTGGCCGACACCCTCGCCAAAGCTTCCGCTTGAAGGTTGCCGAGGTACATGACGGTACATGGTGATAAGTGGTGAGGCGTGTGTGAAGAAGTACACCCTGCAGGGTTATCATGATCTATTCGAATAGCCGTGTCCTCGGTTATGGACTTCTTGGATGCTTACGTGGTACATAGAAAACTTGAAGTGGACACTCTAAAATGCTCAAGACAAGTGTGAGTGCTATGGATGACCTTCTCGTATGGAGACGGGGATGAATCCATAGCAGTGTATTGTGTGGTGACTAGTGGACTGTGTGCGCCATATCACCTCAAAGAAGTTTCTGGTAGTCGTAGAACAGGATAGCCACAGAGTCAAAGCTGGCTTGCTGCAACTAAACTCCACATTACCTTCTTGATACTAATGCATGTATAATAGGAACTGATGTAAGTCTTGCTGAGTACCTTTGTACTCACGTTGCTTTATTTATGATTTTGCAGCGGAGATTTCGGTCTTACTAGTAGTTCTGCTTGGACTTCGACGGGTAGCTTGTTACCTCAGCTACGATCTTGTACCCTTGGGAGGGTCTTGTAGATAGTCAGGCTTCTCAGCCTTTTCCTTTTGTAGTTGTCTGTACTCAGACATGTAATGCTTCCGCTTGTTGCTTGTATGTTTCAATGATGGGTCATGTGACCCTGCTTGTATTTAATGCTATGTGGCTCATCCGAGCCTTTACCTATATGAGTTTGCGTTATGTTGTGATGCCATGTTGTACAGCACATACTTGCATGTTATGCGTATGTGTAACTTGTATTGCTATGTGTGGGATCCGACAACCTAGTTGTTTATCCTTGGTAGCATCTCTTATGGGGAAATGTAGTCTAGTGCTTCCATCGAGCCATGGTAGTCTGCTACAGCCCGGTTCACCGGAGTCCGCTAGCCCAAAGACTCTTGCTCGGAACACTTGATCTGGCGGCATGTGATTCACTTCGTTCTCGTGTCTGTCCCTTCGGGAAATGTCACGCGGTGACATCCGGAGTCCTGCCTAACCTGCTACAGCCCGGGTTACGGAGTCTGTTAGCCAGTGCTACAGCCCGGATTCGCACGACGCCGACCGACATGCTCGATGTTGATTCATGTATGCCTGTCCCCATAGGTTAGTGCCACTTTGGGTTCACGACTAGTCATGTCGGCCCGGTTCTCTGTCATATGGATGCTAGCGACACTATCATATACGTGAGCCAAAAGGCATAAACGGTCCCGGCCATGGTAAGGCGACACCGTGGGAATACCGTGTGTGAGGCCGCAAAGTGATATGATGTGTTACATGCTAGATCGGTGTGACTTAGGATCGGGGTCCTGACAATAATAAAGCCCAATATTGCCCAAAACAGTAGATAATATAGCATGGAGCAATCAAAAATTATAGATACGTTGGAGACGTATCAAGCATCCCCAAGCTTAATTCCTGCTCGTCCTCGAGTAGGTAAATGAAAAAAAAAAGATAATTTTTTATGTGGAATGCTAGTTGGCATAATTTCAATGTAATTCTTCTTACTTGTGATATGAATATTCAGATCCGAAAGATTCAAGACAAAAGTTCATATTGACATAAAAATAATAATACTTCAAGCATAATAGCAAAGCAATCATGTCTTATCAAAATAACATGGCCAAAGCAAGCTATCCCTACAAAATCATATAGTCTGGATATGCTCTATCTTCACCACACAAAGTATTTAAATCATGCACAACCCCGATGACAAGCCAAGCAATTGTTTCATACTTTTGATGTTCTCAAACTTTTTCAATATTCACGCAATACATGAGCGTGAGCCATGGACATAGCACTTATAGGTGGAATAGAATGGTGGTTGTGGAGAAGACAAAAGGAGAAGATAGTCTCAAATCAACTAGGCGTATCAACGGGCTATGGAGATGCCCATCAATAGATATCAATGTGAGTGAGTAGGGATTGCCATGCAACGGATGCACTAGAGCTATAAGTATATGAAAACTCAACAAAAGAACCTAAGTGGGTGTGCATCCAACTCGCTTGCTCACGAAGACCTAGGGCATTTGAGGAAGCCCATCATTGGAATATACAAGCCAAGTTCTATAATGAAAAATGCCCACTAGTATATGAAAGTGACAAAATGAGAGACTCTCTATCATGAAGATCTTGGTGCTACTTTGAAGCACAAGTGTGGTAAAAGGATAGTAGCATTGTCCCTTCTCTCTTTTTCTCTTATTTTTTTATTTTTTTATATGGGCCTTTTTTATGGCCTCATTTTATATTTTTTTTTTTCGTCCGGAGTCTCATCCCGACTTGTGGGGGAATCATAGTCTCCATCATCCTTTCCTCACTGGGACAATGCTGTAAAAAATTATGATCATCACACTTTTATTTTTCTTACAACTCAACAATTACAACTCGATACTTAGAACAAAATATGACTCTATATGAATGCCTCCGGCGGTGTACCGGGATGTGCAATGACTCATGAGTGACATGTATGAAAGAATTATGAACGGTGGCTTTGCCACAAATACGATGTCAACTACATGATCATGCAAAGCAATATGACAATGATGAAGAGTGTCATAAGAACGGAATGGTGGAAAGTTGCATGACAATATATCTCGGAATGGCTATGGAAATGCCATGATAGGTAGGTATGGTGGCTGTTTTGAGGAAGGTATATGGTGGGTGTATGGTACCGGCGAAAGGTGCGCGGTATTAGAGAGGCTAGCAATGGTGGAAGGAAGGAAAAGTGCGTATAATCCATGGACTCAACATTAGTCATAAAGAACTCATATACTTATTGCAAAAATCTAGAAGTTATCAAAGCAAAGTATTACGCGCATGCTCCTAGGGGAATAGATTGGTAGGAAAAGACCATCGCTCGTCCCCGACCGCACTCATAAGGAAGACAATCAATAAATAAATCATGCTCCGACTTCATCACATAACGGTTCACCATACGTGCATGCTACGGGAATCACAAACTTTAACACAAGTATCCCTCAAATCCACAACTACTCAACTAGCATGACTCTAATATCACCATCTTCATATCTCAAAACAATCATCAAGCATCAAACTTCTCTTAGTATTCAACACACTCATAAGAATTCTTACAAATATTGTATGCTTAGCATATTAGGATTATTTAAGCAAATTACCATCCTATTTAAGACTCTCAAAGTAATATAAGTGAAGCATGAGATTTCATCTATTTCTTCAAAATAAAACTACCGCCATGCTCTAAAAGATATAAGTGAAGCACTAGATCAAATGACAAACTACTCCGAAAGATATAAGTGAAGATCAATGAGTAGTCGGATAATTACACAACTATGTGAAGACTCTCTAACATTTAAGAATTTCAGATCTTGATATTTTATTCAAACAGCAAGCAAAAGAAAAGAAAATAAAATAACATTTCAAGGATAGCACACATCATGTGAAGAAGCAAAAACTTAGGTTCAACCGATACTAACCGATAATTGTTGGAGAAGAAAGGTGGGATGCCTACCGGGGCATCCCCAAGCTTGAACTTTTGTGTCTTATTAATTCCTCTCGTATCATGGTTTCCTTTTTTATCAAAAGCTTCATTCACAACAAACTCAACAAGAACTTGTGAGATAGGTTAGTATAAACCAATGCAAAACCTTATCATTTTCTACTGTAACAAATCACTAACATTATTATTCAACATTGCATACTAAATGCCTCTGCATATTTAATACTCCTATCCTTAAATAGAATCATTAAACAAGCAAACATATGCAAACAATGCAAACATAACAGCAATCTGCCAAAACAGTACAGTCTGTAAAGAATGCAAGAGTATGAATACTTCCCTAACTCCAAAAATTATGAAATAAAATTCCCACTATAATAAATTTATCAGATCTCAATATGCAAAAAGATTCAACATTATACCACTCTCTGACTTTTCTAGGGAATTTTTGCAACAGCGGTAAACTTTTTGTTTTCAAACAGCAACAAGTATAGTAGCAAAATAAGCATGGCAAATGCTATCCTTGAATTTTTTATTGAAACTAATGATGCAAAACATTAATATAAATAACCGCAAGCAAATAATAACAAGAGAAAATGACGCTCCAAGCAAAAAACATATCATCTGGTGAATAAAAATATAGCTCCAAGTAAAGTTACCGATGAACGAAGACGAAAGAGGGGATGCCATCCGGGGCATCCCCAAGCTTAGGATCTTGGTTGTCCTTGAATATTAACTTGGGGTGCCTTGGGAATCCCCAATCTTAGGCTCTTGCCACTCCTTATTCCATAGTCCATCGAATCTTTACCCAAAACTTGAAAACTTCACAACACAAAACTTAACGAGAAAACTCGTGAGTCCGTTAGAATAAAGAAAACAAAGCACCACTTCAAGGTACTGTAATGAACTCATTCTTTATTTATATTGTTGTTAAACCTACTGTATTCCAACTTCTCTATGGTTTATAAACTATTTTACTAGCCACAGAGTCATCAAAATAAGCAAACAACACAATGAAAACAGAATCTGTCAAAAACAGAACAGTCTGTAGTAATCTGAAACTAACGCAAACTTCTGGAACTCCAAAAATTCTAAAATAAATTTGTGGACCTGAGGAATTTGTCTAGTAATCATCTTAAAAAAGAATCAACTAAATAGCACTCTCCAATAAAAAGTTCTAGCTAATCTCATGAGCGCTAAAGTTTCTGTGTTTTACAGCATGATCATAAAGACTTCACCCAAGTCTTCCCAAAGGTTCTACTTGGAAAAAACACTAATTAAAACATAAAAACACATCTAAACACAAGATAGATGGATTATTTATTCCTAAACAGAACCAAAAAGCAAGAAATTAAAATAAAATTGGGTTGCCTCCCAACAAGTGCTATCGTTTAACGCCCCTAGCTAGGCATGATGATATCAATGATGCTCACATAAGAGATAAGAATTGAAACATAAAGAGATCATCATGAAGAATATGACTAGCACATTTAAGTCTAACCCAGTTCCTATGCATAGGGATTTTGTGAGCAAACAACTTATGGGAACAATAATCAACTTGCATAGGAAGGTAAAACAAGCATAACTTCAAAACTTTAAGCACATAGAGAGGAAACTTGATTTTATTGCAATTCCTACAAGCATATATTCCTCCATCATAATAATTTTCAGTAGCATCATGAATGAATTCAACAATATAACCAGCACCTAAAGCATTCTTTTCATGATCTACTAGCATAGAGATTTTATTACTCTCCACACAAGCAAAATTCTTCTCATTCGGAATAGTGGGAGTATCATAAGAGACTTGAATACTATAAATTGTTTCCACATTAAAAGAGTAATGTTCAGAGAAAGGGTACTCATAATCATGACAAGTTCTATAAATATAGTCATCACTACTTTTTATAGCATAAGTTTCATCACAATAATCATCATAAGTAGCAACTTTGTTCTCATCATAATCGATTGAAACCTCTTCCAAGATAGTGGAATCATTACTAAGTAAAGTCATGACCTCTCCAAATCCACTTTCATAAAAATTATAAGATTCAACATCCTCCAAAATAGTGGGATCACTACTTCCTAAAGTTGACACTCTTCCAAACCCACTTTCATAAATATAATCATCATAGGTAGAAGGCATGCTATCATCATAACTACTTTGCATATCAAAACTTGAGAGGCTAAAAATATCGTCATTATTAAACATAGCATCCCCAAGATTGGGACAAACATTAATTGCAGCAAATATATTCTCAAATATGTCATCCTCATCAAACATAGCTTCCCCAAGCTTGGGCCTTTTCATATGATAGGCATAATCACTCTCATCATTAATAGTATGGGCAGCACCAATAGTATAGCAATTATTATATTCTTCCAAACAAGTGCCAAAAAGATTCTCAAGATCATAAGAAGTATCATTACCTTCCCAATCATAATCATCACAACAAGCAATAGGCATAACGAGATCATCATCAAGTGTATCATCTTCATTTTCATGAGGCACATCAATAATAGGGGCAACTTTATTTGGGAGAGATACCTTTTTACCTCTCTTCCTTTTTCTTTTCTTCTTCTTCACCTCATGTGTGGGTTCAATCCTCTTTTTGGAGCTCCTTATTAATGAGATTGGTTGATAGAAGACTCCTCCTCGTTACCGATTCATCATAAGAAACAATAGGAGGATATTGGAAGTCTCTTCCTTTCGTTAGCATTCTCTTCATCTTCTATTTGTTTTCTTTTCTTTATGTAATTGGCAATATAAGGATTTTCAATGCAATTCACCGCACAATACATATAAATCTTATCTAGATCAAAATCAAGAAATCTATCAAGATTAAATTTTGGAATACCCTCAATTATACATTTCATTTCTTCATAACCCAAAAGAAGGCTAAGCTCTTTATGATGCTCAAGGGTAATCGAATTATCACAATATTTGAAAACGACTTGATCATGAAACAAATAGCATTGGAGCTTTAAATGACCATGTTCATTGCAAAGTTCACAAGGGGTACTATAAATATTGAATCTTTCAGCACATTCATCTAGCTCTTCTTGCAACAATTTGGTTTCTAAGTACTTATGCCTCTTGCAATATCTATCTTCCCTATTTGGTGTGTACTTACAAACCCAATGCACTCCACAAAAATTGACATGTTTATAGGAGACATTTTCATCATAACTAGTGCAATCATCATTAGCATCATGGATATTTAAAGAATTCGTACTAACAACATTGCAATCATGTTCATCATTCAAATATTTAGTGCCAAACAATTTAGAGATTTCTTCTTCTAGCACTTTGGCACAATTTTCCTTCCCATCATACTCACGAAAGATATTAAAAAGATGAAGCGTATGAGACAAACTCAATTCCATTTTTTTGTAGTTTTCTTTTATAAACT
This sequence comes from Aegilops longissima, assembly GCA_021605205.1. NCBI lineage: Eukaryota > Viridiplantae > Streptophyta > Magnoliopsida > Poales > Poaceae > Aegilops > Aegilops longissima. Next base: position 637,368,247 of record CM038679.1, read on the forward strand.
AAACTAGTGCTAAAACAAGAAACAAAAAGATACGATTGCAAGATCTAAAGATATACCTTCAAGCACTCACCTCCCCGGCAACGGCGCCAGAAAAGAGCTTGATGTCTACTATGCAACTTTCTTCTTGTAGACGTTGTTGGGCCTCCAAGTGCACAGGTTTGTAGGACAGTATAAAATTTCCCTCAAGTTGATGACCTAAGGTTTATCAATCCGTAGGAGGCGTAGGATGAAGATGGTATCTCTCAAACAACCCTGCAACCAAATAATAAAGCCCAGTATTGCCCAAAACAGTAGATAATATAGCATGGAGCAATCAAAAATTATAGATACGCTGGAGACGTATCAACTGTGTTCAACTTGCGAGCAAACTGTTTGAAGATAAGCTGCGAGGTCGGGGCTTGTGCTCCGACCAAGATGCAGGCGATAGCGCGCGGCTCCTGGAAGCCCCTAGCCCCCTCGTCTTGATGGTGGTCGTCATTCCTTCTTGGTGGTGGCGGTAGTGGAGGGAGACCGGCGTTGCCCTGAGGACGATCCTCACGAGGCTGATCCCTCCAGGCGCCCTCGCGAGGCTGATCCTGCCAGCGGTCCTCACGAGGCCAGTCACGCCACTCCTGGCGCGGGCCACGGTCATCCCAGCGTCTGCCACCGCATGCTCCTCCTCGGCCATAGCCCTGGTCGTTGCGCTCGGGGCGTCGACCGAAGCGTCCTTCTCCAATGGCTCTGAGCTCTTGATAGTCGCTGGTATTGTGGCTATGCAGGTTGTGGAAAGCGCAGAACGGTCAGCTGCTCTTGGATGACTCGGTCTGGTCTCTGCCGCGCTTGGTGTCTGGCTCCGCCGCGAGCACGGCTGCTCTCTTGCGCTTCACGTCCTTGGCCTTGGCTTTCTTCTCCTCCGGATCCGCGGCCGGGTGCTCGAGGAGGGAGAGGCGCCCCTCCTCAGCTCTTGCGCACTTGGTCGCCAGGTTGAACAGCTCCAGAGACATGCACAACTCCTCGTGGATGGCGAGCTTCTCCTTCATCTTGATGTCGCGAACACCATCAGAGAACGCGGAGATGATGGCCTCGTCCGTCACCTTGCGGATCTTGAGGCGAACGTTGTTGAAGCGCTGGATGTACTTCTGGAGGGTCTCTCCTAGTTGTTGCTTGACGTGGTGCAGGTCACCCGCGGCCGGTGGGCGGTCGCGAGTGCCCTGGAAGTTGGCGACGAAGCGGTCGCGCATCTCGTCCCAGGAGGAGATCGAGCCTGGAGGCAGGTTCAGGAGCCACGAATGAGCACCATCTTTGAGCGCCAGGGGGAACCAGTTCGCCATGACTTTCTCATCGCCGTTGGCGCCTCGATGCTCAGCTCGTAGAGCTATAGGAACTCAACAGGGTCGGGGGTGCCGTCGTAACGAGGAGGCATATCCGGCTTGAACTTGCCCGGCCAGGCGATGCTATGCAGCTCGGGTGTGAAGGCGCGACAACCGGCCGTGGTCGCCGGGGCCCGTCTTGGAGGTGAAGCTTGGTCTTGGCGCCCGCGTGCTGCCACGGCGAGCAGCGCAGGGCCCTGCTGCAGCAAGCGATCCTGACGTGCTGGTGAGGGGAGCGGTGGAGCGTTCTCTTGCGGGCGAGGGACATCTTGGCAGCTTCTTTCTTCTTGCGCAGGCACCTGACGTGACAGGTCACGCTGCGGAGCCGCGCGCCTTGGCGCCGAGACTCCATCTTGGGGCAGAGGTGGTGGAGGCACTCCATGGGCTTCGCCGCCCGCGGCTGGCGGTGGGCGAGGCAAGAGGGACGGCGCAGGGGAGCCCCCTACGGCGCTGACAAGCTCGGTGATGTGGTCGAGCCAGTCCTCATAGAGGTCATCGGCGGGGCGGTAGCGCAGGAGCTCGTGCGCCATGAGGAGCGTGGCCCGCGCGTCCATGGGAGCACGAAGTGCGTGGGATGACGAGCCGGCCGGGATCAGCGATGCAGTGGCGGTGTAGCCGTCCCGCTGCATCGAGGGGTGCAGCGAGTATGCTTGCTGCTCGTTCCCCGCCGGGCCGGTGGCGGTGTTGGCGGCAGGCGACGGAGAACGACGGGATGGCCCGCCGATGAGAGCCGTCTGAGCAACACGGGCAGCGAGGGCAGCCCGGCGCTCAGCGCGAGCGCGGCTCGCGTCCACCATGGAGATGATGAAGCAACGGGACGCGGAGCAACGGAAGGGAAGCTTTGGCGTACCCCTACCTGGCGCGCCAAATGTCAGGTCACGGGTTCCGGCAAGACCCTCAAGGTTGGAACACTGGGGTGCGCACGAAGATCCCCCCCCTACCGATCCACGTTCTAGTTTCTCTATGATCTCAAGGGCTAACTCGACGAACTCGCAACACAAGGGACACAGGATTTATACTAGTTCGGGCCACCGTTGTGGTGTAATACCCTACTCTAGTGTGGTGGTGGTGGATTGCCTCTTGGGCTATGGATGAACAGTACAAGGGGAAGAACAGCCTCCTGAGGCAAGGTGTTCTTTTGCTTGGTGAGTGTGAGGATAGAATGGATCCGATCCAAGGTCCATCCGCCTGAATCAGTTATCCCCTATGGTGGTGGCTAGTCCTATTTATACATGCCCTGGTTCTCTTCCCAAATATTGAGCGGAAAGGGCGCCAACAACAGCCAATTTGAAAGGGGACAGCTAGTACAGCTTATCCTGACAAAAGCGGTCTTCCCCTGAAAAAGGCTATGGTAGTGACGCCGCCTTGGGCTCCATGGTGACCTCCATCTTGCCGACCTGCTGGTCTTGGTCTCTTTGCACTGATATGGAAACCTTTCCTTGAAGCCTCGGTACTCCGCGCCTGCGCTTGCTTCCTTAGCACCAAAGAGGAAACAAGGACACTGCGCGCGCTGGCGCCCGTTTGGCGCCCGCCTGATCTTGATCGTCATGGCTCACGTCACAAGAACCTCGCGAGGTTTGCCTTGCCTTGATCTCTCCGCCCCTCGTGAGCCAACCTAGTGAGGATGCTCCCGAGGAGGTCTTGTGTCATCCGCCTCGCGAGGTTTGGCCCCTCGCGAGGGTCTTGAGCACTTGTTGGTGAATATGGGCCATACGGGCCCGCTCGCAGAGCCACGCCATGGGCCGCAGGCAGGCAAATCTCAGGACCCCCATTCCCAGAACGCCGACAGAGATGATGAAGAAACTGAAGATGCGGCCACTTCAAAAGCGGGTACAATTATGCAATCTTGCGTTCATTTTGTCGATTGCACTGTCGGTCGATTGAATTCTTATGGTTGAGTCTTTTGCAGCACCACAAAATGTCATTGAACTTCCAGACGACGACAAAGACGTGCCCCAGAAGACCACGGGAAGGAAGCGCAGGACTTCGAGCAGGAGGGTGCCCGCTAGCAAGGTGCCTCAGTCGACACCAGCGCCAGAACCAATGATCCAACGATCCGGAGATCCAATTCGGGCTTCCCTTTCTTTTGCTGATCCTGTGTCGATTGAACATCCTTCGGCGTCGACCGGCCAAGTCCTTGCTTCGTCCATGCAACTCCATGCCTCAGATCCCCAGACTGCTCTAATTGTTCTGCCAAGTCCGCTCTTTGTTGGCCATCATGTCCCTGAGGACCCGGTGAAAGCTGCTAAGGAAGCTTTACGCCAAGGAGGCTTTATGATAGAGCAAATGAAGGTGGTGCATGAAGCTAGCAAGGCTGCCTATGATGCCAGCTCTGCTCTTCAAACCAATGTGAAGGTGAGTTTATTTCCGACTGATCTGTCAGCTTGATCTTGCTCTGTTAGGATATGGTACTTGAAAACTGTTGCTTTATTATCCGTAGATGTCCGTGGATGAGCGTTTTGAAACCTTTAACATGCATCTATCATGAGACTGCACTTTACATCTATACACCCACTGGGTGCTTTAACGTTTGCTGAACAATTCTTCCACTTGATTAGACCAGGTCACGTCGAGTGTATCTTTGAATCAGTGGGGGCACGCAGAGTGCACCCACTGGGTGTAGTCCCCGAGACCGCCGTTGAATGTTTGATTCAGCGGGGGTCTTTATCAAATCTCTTTTTATAGTTCTCCCATTCGGTTGCACTCCGAGTGGGATCCAGACCAGTGGGGGCACGCCGAGTGCACCCACTGGGTGTAGTCCCCGAGACCGTGGTCGACTGCGGGCAATCGGCAGTGGTATGAGAATTAGTGTTTTTTTACTCGTGCTGGGAAGACCATGCCGAGTGGGAAATCAGACCAGTGGGGGCACGCCAAGTGCACCCACTGGGTGTAGTCCTCGAGACTACTGTTGAATGTTTGATTCGGCAGTAGTCTTAGAACACTTTTTGTTGCGATCGTCATTTGCTTCTGTCGACTGACGTGTCTTATTTGTTGACTGCAGAAATCTTGTGAGCTCGAGGCCCAGTTTGCTGAATTGGAGAGGAAGCAGATCAGTCTCAACCTCGACTTGGAGCTGGCCAAGGAAAATCTTCAGGAAGCCAAGGATGAAGCAACTGCCATGGGAGGTAATAACTCATCGACTGTTCACCTTGTTATTTTTCCTTTTTGTCTTTTGAACCGAGTGGCTTCACTCGAACAGATGTGCGTAGTGAAAACCGACAACTCCAAGCTCGTCTGAAGAATGTTATTTCTTTAGACAAAATGAAGCAGGCTCTGGAGCAGAAGGACCTCGACCCTGCAACAGCGCAGAAGACGGCGCGAGAAAAAATGAACTCGCTGATAAGAAGTTGGCTTCAGTCGGGAAGTTGGAAGGAGAAAACGCCAAGCTGAAGACTGCCGTTAATGAAGCCAACAAAGAAGTCGTGCAGCTGAAGAAGGACAAGGAGGCTCTGACCGACAAGGTCGGAGATCTCACTCGATAGAGGGATGAAGTGGAGGTTTATATGGCAGGACTCACCAAGAAGGTGTTCCTTATGCTTGAAGGCACTTTTTCTTGTCCAACTGACTTGCAACTGTCGACTCATCATATAACTGCCGACTCACCATTTTCTGTGTGTGTAGAATTCTGTCAAAACTTCGAGGAAGAGACAGGGTGGATCGAGACGAATCTGGACCCCATAAACGCCCCCGTCAAGGATGAAGCTGTGATGAATGTGATGCGGTTGGAGTCTCGCCTTGCCAGTGTCATGGATTATCTTGCTCGTCTGAAAGTGGTGGTGTCGAGGATTGACACGGAGCTCTGGCCACCTGTGACATTCCAAAATGATCCCGAGTCCCTGATGACTCGACTCAATGAAATCCCTGGTCGAGTGCAAGAATGTAAGAAGTCGTCTGCTCGTTGTGGCGCTGATGTGGCTCTGTCCCTGGTCCGAGTCCATTGCAAGGAGGTCAAAGAAGAGAAGCTGGCGGCTCTCAAGGTCGCCAACACCAAAGAGGCATCAATTCCAGTCCTTCATGGAGACCTTCATCGAAGCTGCCACTCGTATCACAGACGGCATCGACCTTGATAGTTTCGTCGAGCCAGCCGGCCCTACTCCTTCCGAGTGAACAAACACAATGCCTCGCTTTTATTTGCCTCGGAATGCCGAGTGATTTTGTAACCGTTAAACTCTTTGGTGCCTGACACCTGAGTACTTCTGTTCGTGGTTCTGAACTTTGCTGGATTTATCCGAACTTGGTTTTTCTTTGAAGATGGTTGCTTTGTCTTCACCACTTTCAGATCTCTTAACTCCGAGTGGAGCTTGATTCTTCACTCGAAATAGACATTGTACTTGTGACGCAGCTCCGATGAGAGAGCCGCGGATATGACCACTAGGTGCCGTACACGACTTGCACCTTGTCGCCCCTGCGGATCGGGATGGAGTGAACATTGTACTTGTGACGCAGCTCTGAGGATCTTCGTAACTTAGGTGAATCAGATTCATAGCTAAGTCTCCGAGTGAGAGGGTCGCTCTTCGCTCGTAGTGGTTTTTTTAACTTAGGCGAGTACGGGGTCGCAGCTAAGCCCTCGAGTGGGAGGATTGCTCTCCACTCGGAGTGGTTTTTTAACTTAGGCGAGTACGGGGTCGCAGCTAAGCCCCCGAGTGGGAGGATTGCTCTTCACTTGGAGTGTTTTGTAACTTAGGCGAATACGGGGTCACGGCTAAGCCCCAGAGTGGGAGGATTGCTCTCCACTCGGAGTGGTTTTTTTACCTTAGGCGAGTACGGGGTCGTGGCTAAGCCCCCGAGTGGGAGGATTTCTCTCCACTCGGAGTGTTTTTGAAACTTAGGCGAATCGGATTCGTGGCTAAGCCCTTGAGTGAGAGGGTTGCTCTTCACTCGGAGTGTTTTTGAAACTTTGGCGAATCGGATTCGCGGCTCAGCCCCCGAGTGAGAGGATTGCTCTTCACTCAGAATGTTTTTAAAACTTAGGTGAGTACGGGGTCGCGACAAAGCCCCCAAGTGAGAGGACTGCTCTTCACTCAGAGTGTTTTTGAAACTTTGGCGAATCGGATTCGCGGCTAAGCCCCCGAGTGAGAGGATTACTCTTCACTCAGAATGTTTGTAAAACTTAGGCGAGTACGGGGTCGCTGCTAAGCCCCCGAGTGAGAGGATTGCTCTTCACTCGGAGTGTTTCTGAAACTTAGGCGAATTGGATTCGTGGCTAAGCCCCCGAGTGAGAGGATTGATCTTCACTCCGAGTGTTTTTGAAACTTAGGCGAATTGGATTCGCGGCTAAGCCCCCGAGTGAGAGAATTGCTCTTCACTCGGAATATTTTTAAAACTTAGGCGAGTACGGGGTTGCAGCTAAGCCCCCGAGTGAGAAGATTGCTCTTCACTCGGGGTGTTTTTGAAACTTAGGAGAATCAGATTCACGACTAAGCCCCCAAGTGAGAGGATTGCTCTTCACTCGGAGTATTTTTGAAACTTAGGCGAATCGGATTCGCGGCTAAGCCCCCGAGTGAGAGGATTGCTCCTCACTCGGAGTATTTTTAAAACTTAGGCGAATCGGATTCGCGGCTAAGCCACCCACTGGGGGATTTGAACTCATATGCTTAAGGGATAACGATCATTAAGATACTGCAAGAAATCTTGTCCTTGATAAGCAAACTGAAGGATTCTTATTACAACTCCTCGATCCGAGTGTTTGGGTATAAAAACGGTGGAGCAGCTCTGTGTTCCACGAGCGTGGCTCGTCTTATTTCTTTGCTACGTTGTAGAGGTGATATGCCCCATTGTGGAGCACCTTGGTGATGATGAAGGGGCCTTCCCAGGCCGGAGCAAGCTTGTGAGGTCGCTTCTGGTGCACTTGGAGTACAAGGTATCCTTCTTGAAATGCTCGACCTCTGACGTTTCTGGCGTGGAATCGACACATGTCTTGCTGATAGATGGTCGACTGGATCAGATCCATCTCTCGTTCTTCCTCCAGGAGATCTACTGCATCTTGGCGTGCCTATTCTGCTTCAGCTTCTGAGAAGAGTTCCACTCGGGGGGCGTTGTGAAGCAAGTCACTCGGAAGCACAGGTTCAACACCATACACCATGAAGAAAGGAGTTATGTCAGTCGACCGATTTGGAGTTTTTCTTAGTCCCCATAAGATGGACAACAATTCAGTCACCCAAGCTCTAGCAACATGCTTGAGATCGCGCATCAATTGGGGGTTCAGCCCTTGAAGGATCAAGCCATTCGCCCTTTCTGCTTGCCCATTCGACTGCGAGTGCGCAACAGATGCGTAATCGACCCGAGTGCCTTGGGAAGCACAAAATGTTCTGAACTCATCAGAATCAAAGTTGGAGCCATTATCTGTGATAATGCTATGAGGGACTCCATATCTGAATTTCAGCTCTCTGATGAAACTGATGGCGGTGCTTGAATCAAGGTTTTTGATAGGCTTGGCCTCGATCCATTTGGTGAATTTGTCGACTGCTACGAGCAAATGAGTGAAACCACTTCTGCCGGTCTTGAAAGGTCCAACCATATCCAATCCCCAGACTACAAATGGCCAGACGAGTGAAATAGTCTTCAAGCACTACAAAAAAAAGACACATCCATGACATTTTGGGCCGAACGAATTTTTTCTGTCATGCTTATGACACTTCTATGACGATAATTGTGACAAAACCCGGTATCATCATAGATGTGGTGGGGTCCTACTTCTATGACAAAAAATCATGACAGAAAATGGGATTTTCTTCCTAGGCGGGCCGGAGACTCAGCTGCATGACATTCTTTGGGCCGTCCATGACGAAGAAAACCATGGTAGAAGCGAGGGCGAGGAAAATATCGGGAGTTCCTGCCACGGTGGGTGGTCGGGGGCCGAGCGATGCACATTTCTCTCGTGACGTAAGCGTGTGTAAAGTAGGCGTATGCGCTCTAAGCGAAACTCGAGCGAGGCGTTTGGCTCTAATCGAACTCGAGTGATTGCATCGCAGTTACGCTGGCAAGCATCGAACCGAGCGATTGATCGATCCCTTGCTGTTAAATGAAGCCGAGTGATTTCTTTGCTAATGCTGCTAAATAAAGCCGATCGATGCTGCGTCTGGATAAACAGTGAGCGTTGTTGGGGGGAGGGGGTTTGGATGAACAGTTCCTGGTGGGGGGTTGGATAAACAGGACCCCGTGGTAGTAGAGGCCATTGCAGCTGGATGAACAGTACCCCGATCGATCGAGCCGGTGGATGAACAGGACCTCATGGAGGGCTGGACGAACAGGACCCCGTGGAGGGCTGGTTGAACAGTAGCCGGTGGAGGGCTGGATGAATAGTAGCCCGTGGAGTGGTGGTTGAGTAGGACCTGTGGAGAGGGCTGGTTGAACAGTAGCCGGTGGAGGAGCGGTGGAGGCTGGATGAACAGGAGCCCGTGGATGAACAGTCGTAGGTGGAGGCTGGAGGAGGTCGACGGTGGATGAACATGAGCCTGTGGTGGTAGTCGATGGTGGATGAACAGTAGCCCGTGGAGGCAGTCGATGGTGGAGATGAACAATATCCCGTGGAGTCCCGTTTTGCGGTACGCCACACCCCTCCCGATGAACAGAACCCCGGTTTCGATCGTAGAGCTCCAACACAAGTCTGTTTCCTCCGTTTTGCGGTACGCCACACCCCTCCCGATCAACAGGACCCCGTTTCGACCGTAGGAGGTCTGTTTCCTCCGTTTTGCGGTATGCCAGACCCCTCCCGCTGAACAGGATCCCGTTTCGACCGTGGCCGGACGAACACAAGGCCATTTCCTCCGTTCTGCGGTACGTCAGGCCTCGTTTCCATCGGCTGTTCCGTCCAAGACGGTTGGCTCCCGATGCACACGATGATGTATTCCGTTCCGACCCAGCCGGTCGGCTCCCCATGAACACGACGACGACGCAGTTTCTCCGTTCCGACCCAGCCATGTACACGAGCCCTGGCCGTACGTATGCACAAGTAGGCGTTCGAGACCCCGCCCGTATGTACGTACGTGGCCGTATTTTCTTTCTTGCACCCTGGCCACTGTACATACGTGTACATGCTACGTGCGCACCTCTACTACGACACGTGCATGCCTCTACTATGACACGTGCCCTTCCTTGCACGACCACGGTTCATCGCTGCAGCTGCGCAGAGCACCGATCGACCAAGATATATGCGTACGTTCGCGACCAGAATGGCAATGCTACGTACGTTTCGACCAGGTGGGTCCCGACTGTTAGGCACTTCCTTGCGTGCGAAGATGTAGCTGGTGGGTCCCAGTAGTCAGGGGCGAATCCTTTTTTTCCGTAATATGGATGCATTTCCTTGCGTGCGAAGATGTAGCTGGTGGGTCCCAGCAGTCAGGGGTGAATCATTTTTTTGCCCCTAATATGGATGCACTTCCTTGCGTGCGAAGATGAAGCTGGTGGGTCCAAGCAGTCAGGGGGAAACGTTTTTTCACAAAATACGATGGCCCGTCCGGTGGGTCCCTGCTGTCAGGTGGAGGAATAATTATTTTCCGCGTAATAAGGAGGCACTTCCTTGCTGCGGCCGTGGACCCAGCTGTCCGCCTCTCCATGTACAGTACTCTTCCGATGGAAGTCGGTCGTTGACCACATTGACCACGCCGCGCCGAGAGCACCAAGGCGGTGGATGACAGCGAGGGCTAGGAAGGGGACGACGCGGAGCCGGGGAAGACGCGGCAGTGGATGCCCACATGGAGAGGAGTACGAGGGTTCACTGGTTCGACTGCGGTGTGAGGATGCTGTCGCCGCAGGGCCTAGCCAGCGGTGGGTGTAGTAGGGGGCTGTGAGGCCTCCGCGACAGCATAGCCGGCCACGGGAGGCAGGAGCAGGCGGCACGACCGGCGCTGCTTTAGGAGGCTATAGCAAGAAGAACAGAGGTTGAAGAAGCAGGGCGGCCGTTGGATGGACATCGTACGGTCACTGCAGCTAGAATCGTTTATATTGACTAAGTTGACAAAGCCCTTGGTACGCGTCAACTTAGTAGGCCCACAGGTCAGTCTTCCAAACGGTGCGCCCTAGATGTTAGGGGGGAATCATTTTTTGGGCGGGTGAAGCTAGAATATCCGAGATTGAAGAAGAAGCACAACATCCGTTGGATGGACATCCAACGGCCACTGTTGCTAGGACCGTGTGTTGACTATAAGTTGATAAAGCCTTGCATACGCGTCAACTTATTTTTTTTAGGGGACACGTCAACTTAGTAGGCCCACAAGTGTGTGGCAGAGAACTTATAGCCCATTTGAGATTTGTAAGAATGTACAACCCATTTTTGAATTCTAAAGGAATTTACTACATCCCATTTACAGTTTGGTTAAAGTACATCCCATTTTCTAGCTAGGACAACGATTAATAATTTCAACCAAACGTTAAAAACAGAATTCAATAAAATTTCCCACATTTTGATGGGATCCGAAATATTTTTATCCCGAAATTTCTAGTCAGATTAAATACAATTTCAATATAAATTTGTCTTACGCAAAAATCCAACGAAACATTGCGCGCGCAACAATTAATGAAATTAAAATTTTCAAAATCCAAAAATAATATTTTATAAACTAGTTATGTGTTTGGTGCATTTTTTTATAGTTACAGCCCAGTTTTAATAGTTACATCCCATTTATTATTTCTTAAAGCCCATTTTCTTGTTAAGCCTAATGCATCCCTCCTAGGAAAGATTTGCAGCCCAGCGGGGCGGAGAATAACAAGTTGACCTTGCCCGGGTATTCCTCAAAAAAAAAGTATTGCTAGGATAGCCATTTTTAGCTTGAAAAAAATTAATATCTGGGCTAGATATCTGGCCTGGGCTAGACGGGCCACAACCAGCCCAGTTAATACCCTGCTCTCCTGTGAACAACAACGAAAACATTGCTCAAGAAAAACTCTGGAGTGCTCACACCTCAAAAACACAAATACTGCTTGAGCTGCTTGGTCCTAGCTGTCGGCCGCTCCTTGTGCAATTCTCTCATTTATTGACTACATAGGTTGACAATGGTGTGGGACCATGATGTCAGGAAACCAGGAGGAAGCAAAAAAAAATAGTTGTACATAATAAGGAGGCACTTGTGTATGTACGGCTATGGCCCTAGTGGGTCCCTACTGTCATCCAGTCAAAATAAAGTCATCTCCTGAATCCTCACGTTCGTTGATCATGTTGACAATGCTCGGCGCCACAGCGAGCGCAACAACTCGAAGGACGACGGAGAGGGCCTCACGGGCCCTACAGATGGTCTGATACAGCGCCCACTGCTCATTCAGGAAGCCAGGATCATTGGACACCTATGAGCACCTTCCAGAGACTAAGACGGCATGAAACGGTAAGGCTGTGCTTGGGAGCTCTAGTTTATTTCACACCTGTATTAAGATACAAGTGTAATTTACTCGTCATCAGAAACAACGCGTAAAATACAGGCATAATGAAACCGAGGGCCCGAGGTCTTTAACAAAAACCAGTGAGTTACACGTGTAATTTGAGAGACTAGTGTATATTTTACTAGTCAAAATCGACCAACCAAACGTTTCGCCCGAGACCATCTGCTTTTATTCACAAGCGTCAGTTTTACAAGCCGTTTTGGTTGGAAAACGACGATCCAATCACGGCCTAAGATGATGAGTTGTGGTTGGAAGATCATATGGTCTCACCTCTAACCTACCCAAGTTGTCGTATAGACTATGAATGAAACATAATACAATGAACTTCTTAAGCACATAAACAACAGAAGAGGATGATCTTCTTAATATGCAAATCATAGGCATTAGCTCAACATGCAAAACAATATGAAGCATTATTCTCAGGAGGCATGGTGAATAGCTCGTGATGCCGCATGCCACAGCATTCCAAGCTCAACTTTGCAATCAAACTCACAAGGCCTGGCATTACATAGACAACATTCAGAACAAACTCTTAAAATACCTTACATAAGTCAACATTCATGTGACTATGCATCTCAGCAGAGTAAATATTTACTTCGAATCAAGACAGAATAGGAAAAACGATCGACGTTGCTCACAGCAAAGGGCGTCCCACTAAAAAATATCAAATGCATGTCTTCTGGCTAACATCAATGAGCAAAATTTGACAAGGTTTTCCAATTCCAATATATTAAACTAGTGTCTTCTTGCTAACATCAATGATTAAACTTTGACAAGCTTTTCCCATTCAAAATATGTAATGCCTATGATTGTGGAACGGGCAGGATTTGTCATCAGTTTGTCATCTGATAGTCCGGTGGCTCAAGGTGACGACGAATGATTAGTGAACCATTCGATGTATTGTGCATTATGAAGTATTATGGAGGACACGAACCATCTGAACATTTTGTGCACTTTCATTAAAATCAAGATGAGCATCCCTGTGGATTTCGTATTTATATGCTGCAAGAAAACAAAGACACATCAGCACACACATGAATATTGGCCCCAGTGTCAACCCACCAATAAGTGGACTAACAAACTGAAAGTACGGTAAACAGATTACCATACCCAGATGCCCCATCATTGTTGCTTAGAATGACATTGACAGACTTGGAGTCCTGTCATGGTTTCTTGTACTTGTTTGGGCACTTTTTTCCCAGTGCACTCCACGTGTTGTAGAGTTGCCTATGCTCTCTGCAGACTAGTCATTTCACCAGCGTCTACTAATACTCTGTAAAGCTTCTCGATCATTCCGTCTGTAATGTAGCGCAAACAATGACTGCTTCTTTCTGCAAAGTGGTAAAATCAACTAGACCCACTAATGCAGCAGTTTGCCTTAGACACATTGACTCCTTTTGTGCAGTTCAACTAAAATCAAAGTCGGAATTAGACCGAGCTTTAATTTTGATATCCCTGTAAGCAAAAATAGGTATAAGGGAAACAATTACTGAGAAATAACGGTTGATGACCTGTACACCAGAAGAAAAACATCTACTGATCTACCTTATCTTAATGAGAAACAAAGCAGGAGAGTAGCAATTCTCCATCAGTGTGATTCATTCATATTAACCGAGACATTATCTTAACAATTCCTTGTTTCAACATGTATAAAGAACGACAAAGCAGAAAGTACCATTCCTAAAACAATGCGACTGATTCATTTTAACCGAAACATTATCTTAACAATACCTTGGTTAAACATGTAGAAAGAACTACAAAGCAGGATAGTACCATTTGTAGAACACTGTAACTGATATATAATAACAAATACATTATCTGAATAATACATTTCTTAAGCATGTACTCTGGCCGATCCCTAACAGAAATGGTACTCCTACCGATCCCTAACAAGTGTTGCAGATTCAGGAGTTAATTCTGAGGAAAGTCGGCACTGACCTTTCAAGACCAAAATTTGAAACAACTCGTGAGGAAGACCTCAAAGAGATCTCAACACATATATGGAAATCCGGTCTACAATAGCAAAAAATTGAATAGATATCCCTGTTTTAACAGAGGCAAAAAAAGGAATCAATTACTGGCCAATAAAGGAGGATGAAACATGCGGCCACAAAAATGGTAATCCCGCCAATCCCTAACAAGTGTTGCAGTTTTGAACTAAGATTCAGTAGTTAATTCTGAGAGTGGCATTGCTTAATTTTTCAAGTGGCATTAGATTAACAAAAAGCATAAACAGTTCCAGGGGAGAGTGGGCGCAACAACACCATGTGCTTCCATCTACTTATAAAGGGGGTGACGCAGAGTTTTGTTGTAACAAAGAAACAAGCATCATGTCTGGGTTGGAACAATTTTTTCCCACTCAATGGTAAAATACATTAGTACAATAGCTTCAATTCAACATTTATCCAAAATAGTACCAATACAAGTAGCACAACATCTCAAAGCACACTGCAGCATCATGTGGATGAAAGTCGGTACTGACCTTTCTTGACCAAGATTTGAAACAACTCACGTGGAGGACTTGAAAGAAATCCCAACACATTATGAAAATCCATGATCTCCTTTTGTGCAGTTCCACCAAAATTAAGCAAAGTCACCGGTGTGCCATTCAAGTTGAACTGCACAAAACACTCTTAAACATAACTGTTTCGCGTCGCTAAGCAAAATGTCGCAATAGCAGCAAGTTGAATAGATATCCCTATTTTAACAGAAGCAAAAAAGGAATCAATTACTGGCAAAATAAAGGAGGATGAAACATGCGGCCACAAAAATAGTAATTCCGCCAATCCCTAACAAGTGTTGCAGTTTTGAACTAAGATTCAGTAGTTAATTCTGATAGTGGCATTGCTTAATTTTACCAGGGGCATTAGATTAACAAAAAGCATAAACGGTTCCAGGGGAGAGTGGGCGCAACAACACCATGTGCTTCCATCTACTTATAAAGGGGGTGATGCAGAGTTTGCTGTAACAAAGCAACAAGAATCATGTCTGGGTTGGTACCATTTTTGTTCACTACTTAATGGGAAAAGAGAGCAATACAATAGCTTCAATTCAACATTTATTTAAAACAGTACCAATACAAGTAGCACAACATCTCAAAGCACACTGCACAATCATGTGGATGAAGGCATGTACTGACCTTTCATGAGACAACCAACATAAAATACGAATCTACCAACACCAATAGGAAATCCAATCTCGTTTTGTGCAGTTGCACTGAAATCAAGCATAGTTGCCGGTGTGAAATTTAAGTTTGCTATAGCAAAAAGTTGAATAGATATCCCTGTTTTAATAGAGGCAAAAAAGGAAACAATTACTGGCCAATAAAGGAGGATGAAACATGCAGGCACAAAAAGAAGCATCTACCTTATCTTGATGGAAAACAAAGTATATGACAGTAGCATTTCTAAAACTGTTGCATTGATTCATATTAACAGAGAAATTCTCTTAAAACAGTTAAGTAGTTAATTCAAAGAGTGGCATTGCTTAATTTTACCAACGACATTAGATTAAGAAAAGCATAAACAGTTCCAGGGGAGAGTGGGCGCAATAACACCATGTGCTTCCATCTACTTATAAAGGGGGTGATGTAGAGTTTGCTGTAACAAAGCAACAAGCATCATGTCTGGGTTGATACCTTTTTTGTTCACTACTTAATGGGAAAAGAGAGCAATACAATAGCTTCAATTCAACATTTATTTAAAACAGTACCAATACAAGTAGCACAACATCTAAAAACACAATGCACGATCATGTGGATGAAGGCAGGTACCAACCTGTCATGATGCACACAAGATCACCTACGAATCTGCCAACACGAATAGGAAACCCAATCTCGTTTTGTGCAGTTGCACTGAAATCAAGCAAAGTCGCCGGTGTGACGTTTAAGTTTGCTATAGCAACAAGTTGAATAGATATCCCTGTTTTAACAGAGGCAAAAAAGGAAACAATTACTGGCCAATAAAGGAGGATGAAACAAACGGCGACAAAAAGAAGCATCTAACTTATCTTGATGGAAAACAAAGTAGGACAGTAGCATTTCTAAAACGGTTGCATTGATTCATATTAACAGAGACATTCTCTTAAAACAACATTCGTTAAGAATGTAATTTACTTTTAACAGTGGCATTGCTTCAATTTTCCAGTAGCATTCTTAGATTAACAACAGCAAAATAGTTGTATAGACATGGGACATGGGACATGCCAGCACCATGTGCGTCCACACGTATAAATGGGTGATGCAGAGTATGTAGCCAAGCAGCATATCTGCGTTGGTCCCATATTTGTTCTCTTTGAACCTTTTTCCTATGTGAGGGCAGCAAATCTAGTCCTGCACAAACTACCCGACCCTCCAGTTTCATTCCCTTTTCAACAAAGAAATCGGTTCCTTACAGATGTGTGTACTGGGTTACCCCTTTTTTCCCTTTTCGACCAACAAAGCGGCTGGATAGCTAGTCAATATTACTTCCCCTCCCTCCTTTCCTTCGGTACCTAAGCTTTCTTTTTCACCGCCACACACACAGTCTCCACTCATCTTTCACTTTGTCTTTCTCTCTATGGGATTCTCTCACACACCCTATATGTCTCTACATATGACTCATACCACTAAAATTACTCTCTCTCTCTCTCTCTCTCTCTCTCTCTCTCTCTGTAGACACAACATTTGTTGCGGTCTCCTTTTCGCTCCATCCTGCATCGACATTATTCATTTGTTTACCGATCGACAACCCCGACTACCGTCTCTCTCTCTCTCTCTCTCTCTCTGCACACACACACACAACTCCTGCTTCCACTCCCTTCCCGACCACCGTCTCTCTCTCACACACACAAAACTCTCGCTTTCGCACCCCGACTCGCACTTCTCTCACAAACATTTATCGACTAGCTAGCCTCTAGATAGGTTTATACACCCGCACACTCATGCTTCCACCATCGCATACATGTCTCTCCCCTGCTCCTTGTATCTATGTAGATTATTCTCCCCTTCTTGAGACACGCCCTCTCGATCGTGCACACATGCACTATCGCCTCATTTTAAGCTGATACCTATCGCACACACACTCCTTGTGTCTTTGTCACACATGCACTCCGTCCTCCTCCACTCTCCCTCTCTCTCACACACACATGGGCTTTTTGCAACAACTAGCAAGATGCCCATGCGTTGCATGGAACATCAAGATGCATTTGTATGAGTAGTTTATCTTGTGGGGGAAAAGGATGAACGAGGGAAGGCCTTGTTTGCAAATGTGGGGAGGGGTGTGGGTATCTTTTTGCAAAATTTCCATAGTTTCCTTCCTATCCGCCGATATAGATCGGACGACCTATATTGCATGATGGCAGGCACACGATCATCACCGACAATGCTTTTTATAAGAGTAGGGATAAAAAATAGAGTTGGTGTTGATGGTGGGCCTGCCATCCTAATGTAGGTTGTCGATTTATATCTCGACGGATAGGAAGGAAAATATGGCAATTTACCCGCACTCTTCACCACATTTGCAGATAAGGCCTTCCCTCGCTCATCCATTTCTCCCACAAGATCTTGATGTTCGTGCAACGCACGGGCATCTTGCTAGTAAGAGTAGAAATTAGACATATACCACTTCTAATCTTGAAACCAACAACATTCCTCCCTTATCTCATCAAAAACGCCAAAGGAATATATTTTGAGTGAAACACAACATATTTTTAGTGATATACGTATTTCAAAACTAGACTTTTTTTCTATCAAATCAGTGATATGTAAGAATCTACTTTGATCGTGTGGCAACGCATTGGCACATTGCTAGTAGTTATTATAATTTTTTGGACACCAGACAAATGGTGGAGTACATATATGAAGAGAAGAGCTCGTTGTCTTGCACACATGAGTGTTACGTAAAGGCGACGTTAACAAATAAACCCTAAGACCCTAGGTTCACGATTGCTGCATTCGCGGGTACCGGGTACGTGGTGTTGCACCTTTGTAGGAATAGTCAGCTCGCGTGATAATTTGATCCGAAGGAGTTGATGGTCGGGACCACAGGTGAACTACTTGGAGCGCGGTGGCTCGCCAGTTGCCACAGATCGAGTAGCCACATTTAAAATATCGTTTTTTTAGCGGGGTTAAGAGTTCCGATTTTCAATGGCGCGTTATAAGTACTAGTAAGTAGTTTTTAGAACGATTGGTATGGAGCGAAAATGGAATTCATAGTACTACGTACCTCCTTGGCGTATGGTTGTATGGTTTTTTTTTTGCGATGAAGGTTGTATGGGTTTATGTTGCGAGATGTTGAACCTGGTAGTTCTAGGGCAAATACTATGGTTTAGATTTAGATGCTGGTTTTCAGTAATGAAAATCAGAAGGGGAAACCCTTCTTTGATTAAAAAAACTACTTCCTCCATTCTGGTTTACAAGTCCCCATCGTACTTTGGGTCAAAGTTTGTCCACGAATTTTACTTGTAAAATGTGAATGGAAAACGAGATTTTGTATACCCAAACAAAAAAGGACTGGAGGGAGTGATTGCTCTGACACGGACGCGACCTCTCATAGCGCAGGCATTGAACCGACGCGCTGGCGAAGAGGGCCGCACTCACTGCAGTCCCGGCTGAGCACGCCTCCTCGCCGCGTGCAACCAGCTTAAGACTGCCCCGCCTGCCTTCATTGAATCTGCACGTGTGCCGGCAACATGTCCGTCCGCAAGCCGGCAGACATTTTAGAACACAAAAAATGACTAAAATATAATTAATTTACGCATGGTCTTGACTTGTTGTGCTCGCACTGGTAGCAGGAACTAGTAGAGGTTTTTCTTTATTTATAACTCTCCTCACATTTTTTTGGCTTTGAAATGAATCATGGTTGTGGACATTATGTATGAAATGTGCAGATATCTGTGAACATGAGTTTGATGTGGAAGTTGAACTTGGAATGCCGGGCTTGCACGTGAACTATACCATGTCCAATGCTTCGTCTGTTATTGTTTGGACAGTAATTGCTGTTATTACATGACCCAAAAAAACATTTTGTGCCACATTAGTAGATGCACGGACATCACAACAGGCATGCTGACTGGATAAACATTTGAACCTAGCTATTCTGAAGGAAATTTTGTATTGACAACAATTTTAGATAGCAGGAGACGCCTAGCCTGCTCTGCCTCCGCTAGCTTATTTCTGGCTTCTTCCACTCTTCTTTGGCTTGGGTGAAGAGAGCATCTGATTGCTCTTTTCGCTTCTTCAGGAACTCAGCTACATTCTCAAGGGCTGCTGCACGCTTTCTTTCAGCCTTTACTAATGCCATGAGGACACGAACAGCTGACGACTCCACCTGGCTTGTGTGTAATCTAGCATCATCTGGGAATTTGCACCTTGTGTCTAATCCAGCATCATTAGGGAACTGGAACCTTGTGTGTAATCCAGCCTCATTTTGGAAACATGATCTCGAGGTTGACCATACTTCCTCCTTGCAGGAACTGCATCCCGACATGAAGTTACTTCTTTTTAGATCAATACACGAGCAACCTAGATCCATTTAGAGAAGCCGGATAAATGTAACTCTGAGAAGTGAATTCAAAAGGAAAAAAAAATTAAAACAGACTACAAGGTGAGAACACCCACTTCCTACATCAAGCTAAAAACGAAAGCATTAGGACGATTAAGACTCTTCTTATTACACATCGAAAAACACCACGCTTAAGAGAAACAGAAATTACAACATATACACATCGAAGAACACGAGGCTACACGAAAGTAATTGAAAGGGTGTTACTTACCAAAGCTCGTTTTACAGGTTCGGTGCAGCTCCTCTTTAACTTGCCCCGCTCCTTGAAGATGTCCTGAATATCCCGTGTTTGGTCTTCATTGCTCCTCTACATGTTCGCACTCGTGGTTTTAAAATCTCAACATGGCAAGAAAAATATACTACTAGTAATACTCGTGCATCTTGTGGGCAACATTAAAGCACTCGTCTGCCATGTTAGAGCATCTCCAACAGAATCGCAACGCGCGGCGCTTTAAAAAAACGTTTATAGTGCTGAGATCGAGAAGTAGATAGAGTAGAGGATAGTTCTCAGCATAGATAGATAAAAAAAGATAATTCAACTACTCCTCGTCATCCGACTCCTCCTCGGTGATGTCCTCCTCCGACGTCTGACTGTAGGCATGAAGATACCGATCGTCGTCGGATTCCTAGGGCGACGCTGCTCCTAGCCTCATGTTGAATTGAGCATACGCTTTTCGCCTACGCTTGTCCTCGCGATAGGCGGCTCGCTCCGCCCTCCTCTTATCCCTCTCCGCCCTCCTTGGCGCGTAGAACTCGCGCTCATTGATGATGTCCTGCGGGAAGTGTTGGCGCCACAGCGCCATGGCTTCCTCGTCCATCTCGGCGATGCCGAGATGGTGCTCCCGCCTCCGGTTGTTGTGACGATCTTCATCGATGCTAAGCCGCGGCAGAGGCGCGAGCTCTTGCGCCCGCTCCCGTGTCGGCACGTTGGGGAAGTTCAATGTTCTATGAGGCCACCGGAGGCGCAACGCCGCCGCGTCGTACGCACGTGCGGCCTCGTTGGCGGTGTCGAAATTGTCGAGGCCGAGGCGCATCCCGCGGAACCGGATCTCGGCGGAAAAGCCGCCGGAGGGGCGCGCGCGGATGCCGCGGTATCCCGAAGTTCCCCAGCGACGCGGCGGCGGCGAGGCGAAAATGAGGGGGGAGAGAGCGGTGGCAAGGCATAGAGCGGTGGGAGGGTGTGGGATTTTATAAAGCGCGCCGGACGCCGCACGCCAAAACTAGCGCACGCCCGGCCGCTTTTTCCCGCGCGCGCGCGATCCTTTCCCGACGTATCTGCTATCTCTACTCTCTTCTCTACTGTTATATTTATTTTATATTTTATATTTAATATTTATCTCTACTTCCTTTACTGTCTACTTTTTTTCTCTATACTTTTTTTTCTTGCAATGTAGGCCGTTCGATTTATATCTGACTGATAGGAAGGAAACAAATGGGAAATTTGCAAAAAGATACCCATACCCCTCTCCAGATTTGCAAATAAGGCCTTCCCTCGTTCATCCTTTTCTCCCACAAGATAAACTACTCATACAAATGCATCTTGATGCGTGCAACACATGAGCATCTTGCTAGTTCTAAAAACCTTACCATCATTTGCAACACTACTGGTTGCAGATGAAAAACCTACCCAAGCACAACGCAATACAGGAGCGACGCGCAATTACAAGCTGATATTCTGTTGGACAATGGGGGCTATAACCAATTACATTTACGGGAACAATAGCACCAAAGAAATTTGAAGGGTAGGTATGAACAAAATTGGAACTGCACATGTACTGCTAAGTGATTCAATACACACATTACCAATCGAGGAGGAGAACGATGGTCGCGGCGGCCTCTGTGATTCATGGTCGGGAACGAGAGTCAGTTCATTATCCACGACGGTGGTACTTCTGCGCTTGGCGTCGGCTTCCGGGAAGCAGATCCGAGACCGTGGAATACGATGCCGGGGAAGAGGCTCCGTGTACGACAACGACGGTGGACCGGCTCCAGTGCGGTGTACGAGGTCATCGATAAGGCAGATGCGCTGCAGTGGACGAGTGCGCCGATGTAAAGGGGAGGAGCACGAAGGATGCGGTGTCATGGATAAGTCTATTTTGCGGTGGGGATATAAAATGGGGAGTATTCAGGTGTACTACTCTGGGTGCTGGGGTGGGGTTGGCTGGGTAGGGTGAACCTGGAGTTACGAAAACAGCCCCCTACCAAGCGTCATCCATAGGCCTGTTCCGAAGGCTATGATGGTAACTTCCCACTGCTCGAATCAGGGTTGCGGGAGATTTTCCCGCCGACCTCAAAATGTTGTGACACTGGACTCCCCGTGTGGCGTGTTGAGTGATTCGGCTAAGCAACCAGCGAGTAGTAGTAGTAAACTCTGCATATTACGTTTGACTGAAGTCAAACTTCCTAAAGTTTCACCAAGTTTATAAAAAAATATAAACATTTACCATAACAAATATGTATGATGTGAAAGTACATTCAATAATGAATCTAATGGTATTTATTTGTTATTGTATATGTTAATATTTTTTGTTATAAGCTTTCTGAGAGTTTACAGCTTTCTGAGAGTCTACAAAACTTGACTTTGACCAATGCTAATACGCAGACTTAAATAAAGACGGAGGGAGTACACATTTGTTTTCTTAGTTTGTAGTGAACTAATCATTTGTTGAAATTGTGAAATAAATATATTAGGCTATTGACTTCGAATGTAATGGTCTATACAATTCAATAGTTACAATCATTGTCGAATCCCAAGATGTATACAAGGTCTATAGTACTTCACAACATGCTCAAACTCACATAATCATAGTATTTCATAGTTATTACTTTGTAGGATGCAACAAAAACAACCATAACTCTACATCAGCCATTATAGAAGCAACATTTTGACATATCCCAATGTGTGAATGAAACGTGCAGAGAGAGCTTTTGAAGCTGGAGCAGATAGGGCGGGAAAGATTGTATGTATGTGGACGAGAGAGTAGGAGACAAACCTAACGAGACAGAGAGAGATAGAGAGAGAAAGAGAGAGGAAGAAGTTAGGTCTGTGAGAAAGATGGAGACATGTAATATGCGTGAGATGCGTGTGCATCCGGATTCTGTATACGTGGAAGGAGAAGAGACAACATTTTTGATGAGAGAGCTGGAAAAACATGGACGAGAGGGGAAGGATCTCGTGGGTTGAGGGATTGACAATTTTGTGCGGGGGAGAGAGGGATTTGTAATTTTGTGCAAGAGAGGGAGAGAGAGAGAGGGTGGGGGGAGGAGTCAGTCAGCCGTCGTCACATCACCCTGCTTCCAAATGACCCCGCATTCTCTAGCGCGGTGTGGTCGCCGTCTTCGATCTGCTCGATGCACTCTTTGAAGAATGAGGTGTTGTGCATGTTGGGGTGCAAAGAAGCACAAGCGAGAGTGGTCGCCGTATAACCTTGGATGGGGATGAATTGTGTGCTCGGGGAGTGTGTGTGTGTGTGTGTGTGTGTTGTGTGTGTGTGTGTGTGTGTGTGTGTGTGTGTGTGTGTGTGTGTGTGTGTGTGTGTGTGTGTTATATTGAGAGAAAACAAACCTAAGGAGAGAAATGGGTATTCACAAAGAGATTGTGCGGGCCTTGAGGTGGGCAGGGGCCGGGTGAGGGTGTCAAAATGTGCGCGTTGATGCATGTGTTGCATGCGACCGTGCGAGGGACGGACGAATCGAGAGAGATGGTTGTTGTGTTACGGATGCTCCTCTCTGTCTCTGTCTCTCTCTCTCTCTCTCTCTCTCTCTCTCTCACACACACACACACACACACACACAAGTAAACTAGAAGACCGTTCTCTCATGTATACACAACGTATCGGCATATGTCTATGTCTCACTCATGCATGATCATTTGCACATTCACACCTCTCTATGTCTTTATCACATGCACACCGTCTCCACATTGCCCTTCCGCCACAACACACATATGGACACATACACACATTCTCTCTCAGTCACACACACAAAATCAGTATTAAAAAAAAACTAGGGCGCACCTAAAACGTCCAAATCCAAATAAACATGAACTAGAGCTAAATTCAAATATATGGAAATATTGCAGCGTCAAGAACTTTCCCAGGAAAAAAAAGTTGAGTAATATTTGAGGATTGTTTTCACACACACAAAAAGGTTCGGTGGATGTCCTTCGAGCGCGACACGGTGACACACTGTTCGATCGACCGCGCGGCCACGGTTCACGCGCTTGCACAGGATTCCGTATCGTGGCTGTGGTACTAACTAATAAAAGCGCTGCCTAAGTCTAATGTTTACATGTACTAGTATGGTATTCTTTTAAGTTTGACCAACCTTATATAAAATTAAAGTAAGCTCCCACACGCGCACTCATCAATATGCCGCCGCCGCCGTTGCGCATGCCGGCGCCCGCCTGCTCCGGCCAAAACAATTTCTCGCCCATCACCGCCGTGTCGCAGCCATCCCAGTGCCATGAAGCCGAAGGCTCGCCTGCTCACGTCGTCTGCAGTCCCTACTCATGATGCCGCCGCGCTACCAAGCACGCGAGCAGCTGGTGGAGCCGCGTCTATGCACGCAGTGTACGAAGAGGAGGACGAGCGCGTGCTCCAGCACGCCGGCGAGGTGGAACTAGCGTGTCATTATCGTCTTCGCCCGCGCGGAGGAGGCGCGCATGGTGGCTGTCGCGGCGGAAGCCGGTCGCGCGCGCACGTCGAGCCTTCAAACCGGGTGCGAACGCGGAATCTACCTTCGAGACCTTGAATGCCACGTGGATCCTGCAATCTGAAGGAGCAATTTGGATCAGTCGACTCATGTGAGCCGTTTGATGCAACATGGATGGCTAGAAGGGCTTCTTCCACCTCTTTTGCCGTCTTTTTCCTTCGCTCCGTCGAACTTCTTTCACAAATGGACTGACCCAAATTATACTACTAGTACGAACGTATTAAGTACAGTAGGAACACGAAGATCCGAGAAGTAGTACCAACTGCAAGAAGAACAGTAGTAAGCCATAGTACTAGTACTACTGTACGTACTAAAGAGTTCAAATAACGAGAAAGAACATACTAAACATAGTTCTGCTGGGGCCTCAACACAACACACCCTTGAAAATAAACTAAGCAACTAGTCCGCTTGACACTGCAGTAGAACCAGCATGAGCGACGACACTGCCACCTACTCGGAGTCCGAGTCCATGTCCTCGACTTCGTCCTCGTCCCTCTTCCTCTTCCTCTTTGCCGACGCTTCTTTGCTTGAACCGGACACTGGGCTCCGCTTCTTCATCCAACCCTTGTAGATATATAAACAAAGGTAGGCATCCATTGCTGCGTACATGATGTGATCTTCATCTAATGTCTTCGAGTCCCATGCATGATGAAACTCGTGATGAGGTTTCTTCAGTTTAGCGTACGAAGGATCAATCATGGCTGCTGCCAGGGTCAGCATTGAAGGTTGAGAGGAGGACACCAGGCTTGCCTTCTGGAGATCGAAGGGATGGCCTACAACGAGACCTATCCGACGCAGGACATCCCTGTCATCCTTAAAGCCTACAGTAACAAATTTCACTCTTTTGTCCTTGAGGAAGTTCTTAAAATCCTGGCACTCAACGTCGGCATTGCATATGTGGTAGACCAAGCAAACGTTATGTACGCAAACCTGGATCACGGCGGGCTTCTTCCTCTCTTCGTCCTTTAGATCCTTCTCTCGTCCCGGGACTGTGGTGTACTCAACATCTAGCCCAGCGACCCACTCATCCGTTGAACTATTGAACATGCGTAGGAAGCGAGCAAGCCATGCTTTCACCGTCATGGATCCACGTGTGTAGATGACGATGAACTGATCGCCGGTGATGGCTCTGACCTGGTACTCAGCGGTGACCATGGAGATTTGGGAGGCCATAGATTTTGGAGGAGGGTTAGGAGAAGTTGAACTGTTGTACCCCGCAAAAACTGGAAGCGAACTAATGTGAAAGGACGAGATTACTGGGAGCGAACTGTTGTAAGGTAGAAGACGGGGACGAGTAGGGTGTGCGAACGGCGTGGGGTTGCTGGCTTGCCCGGTGGATAAACGGCTACAAGCCCCCAAAGAGTTCTCGAGAACTATGCGGGACCCACTAGATGTCATGTCTACTAGACCCATATCGAGGGCCGACGGCATAGCTTCGCCTGTTCGCACGCCATGCCGTAGCGTGGATGTAACTTCACTTAATTCCGTCAACCGCCGCCCACGACCTTCGCCTCCCTCGCGTGGTCGCGCCTTTGAGACTTCGACCGGCTATAAATGAGCAAATTTTTTTGCCTACTCCGCATGCATGATACTCCCTCTGGTCCTTTTTACTCCCGTCAACCGTTTGCAAAGAATTTGACCAAATTTATCCTTTTTTTAACACCACCTTATATTAATTAACCAGCCACACATGTACACTCATCCGATACAATATTCACCACACAGGGCGGTACGTTATTTACAAGAATACCATCTAATCTATTGTCAAAGCTATACTTAGCGATTAAGTGTGCCACCTTATTGGCCGAATGGCTAATCTTTGACAATTGAAGATTGTTGATCAACTTCGAGATGCTCATCACTTTCATCTTCAGGTCAGGCATAGCAAACCTGTCATAGTCCCCCGATGCAAGAGACGCTACCACAAAAGCGCAATCAGTCTCTAAAATTACAGGATTATGAAGAGAAATACCTATGTAGAGACCGGCAATGCAAGCCCTAAGCTCCGCTTCCTCCATGCTTTGACAGGCATCAATGAAATCCCACAACCAAATTTATACTAAAATTATCAATATCTACAATACTGATTATAATGAGTATAAGAACTAAGTTTTATAATGAGTGTAAAAATATTGATTTGACATTGTGAATGTTGATACATTTTTCTATAAGTCTGGTGAAAGTAGAGGTACATTGACTTCAGACAAAACTTAAATGCACAATGCAGACGAGTTCCTCCGTCCAGGTGCGTGTCATGTCCTATCTTGTCATCACAACAAGGTTATCTATTAGAGTACCACTACCTCCCTTCTAGTTTAAAGGGCTCGATTCAAAAATTTCACCTACTCTTAGCAAGATAGTAGAGGCGGTGGAATAGTTTTTCAAGTCTGCAAAAGTACTCAACTAGTGCTGTCGTTCTTCACAAAAAATGTGTTTACCAATGCATGCATGAACACTACTTACTCTAACCCCCCTCTCTTCTTTAATTCTTTGCCACATCAGCATGTTTGCTAGTATTCCCGTGTGCATGATACCAGCTAAGATACCACCATTATGGCCAGCCTTAATCATCGCATGCAATAATTTAGTGCACCTTGAAATATGAACATGTGTGGGCGGTATGTTTTAATGACTTGAGACTATACCTAGCCCGGCATGCAAGATGACTTATTATGCACCATTCCCCATACCTACAGGAATCCCGTTCGTCTCCAAATCTTTTCCTCTCCATGTGTGGAAACAATATGCCTGCCAAACTCTCCTTCTCCCTCCGGCGGTCCCACCACTCCACCCGTGTGAAAAAATCTGCATGCATGACTCTCCTCCCCACGCCGTCCAATCCCACAGACCATCAATATTTCCACCCCTTCGCTCCCTTGTAATTTATTCCAACAAATATGCCCACGTAGCTGTTACTTAACTGCAGTGCATTGGGCACTGACATATGGGCCCAACAGGGGTCCGGCCCACATGTCAGTGATGCAACTGGACCTGCAGTTAAGTCAGTGCAGCTCAGTCCATATCTTACGTAGGTGTGCCATTGCTCGCTATAAATACTGCGCCTCCCACGAAATTGCTATCTCCTCCCCTCACGCTCACGCTCATCGCTATCTCCTCCCCCTCCCTCTCATGTCGACCACCATGGCATCGCCCCTCCCAAGCCCAAGGAGCCCCTCGCTGCACCGCGCGGACGGTCACGCGTCACCGTTCCGTTCCTCGCCGCCACTAGTCGAGGAGGATGCGTCGGTGTTCCGCTCCTCACCGCTACGCGACGCGTCGCTGTTTCGTTCCTCGCCGCCACTAGTCGAGGAGGACGCGTCGGTGTTCCGCTCCTTGCCGCGACGCGACGCGTCGCTTTTCCGTTCCTCGCAGCCACTAGTCGAGGAGGACGCGTCGGTGTTCCGCTCCTCGCGATGACGCGTCGAGGTGGATGCGTCGGCGTTCCCAATCTCGCCAGCACGCGCGTCGGAGGACGCGTCGGCTCCCCGCTACGAGGAGAACACCGCGCCGCCCGCCGAGCCCCCAGCCTTGAGGAGCTTTGGAAAGAAATGGATGTCGCCTTGTGGGAGGCTTTGCCTCCAGCAGAGCGCGCCAAAATAGAGGCGGAGAAGAAGGCCGAGGAAGAGAAGCGCACCGCGGAACAAGCTGCCTGGGAGGCCTATGTCGCATCCGAGAGAGTCGGGCAATTGGCTCTTTGGCAGAAGGCTCGTGCGAGGGCCGTGAGGGTGGCGGAGGACGCCCGTGCCGACGCCCTGAGTGCAGTCGGGCCCAAGCGCCTCATCTACGCTTGGCGGTACATGGACCGGGTGCACGCTTCCAGCAAGGCGGAGTACCTGTTGGCGCCGGATCACCACACCGGTGAGATCGCGCTCGCCTGCCAGCAAGCTGCCAATCAGCACCTCGCGAGTTGCGAGGCTGAGGAAGAGGCGTTGTGTCGGCAAGATCGGGAAACGGCGCGCACTGGGCACTCGTGGCGCGCCGCAGCGCCATGCGAGCGCCGTGGCTTTTAGAAGGAGTATAATTTTGTTTCGTAAGGCGATCTCATTAGTTTTGGGACGCAAATGATAAATCCCGAACGTTCAGGAATTTTTAGCGTCCTTAATTAAGTATGTAAAAGGGAAAGTTTGGAAACCTTGTGTATTTGTACGCATTTTGCAAGTACGTGCATATAGCACAAACTTTACTATATACTATCGCACTACACATCTCTCTTGATATATGCTTGCAGACTATGCTACTCCCTCCGTCCAGGTCAATAAGTCATCTTTGGTTGTGCACCGTGACCAAGAAGGAGGGAAGACTTATACACCTAGACGGAGGGAGTACTACTATTACTTATGTACGTGCAAATGCACGTTTTAACATTACGATGCAGTTTTTTTAAAAGTAGAAAAACAACACTAGTCAAGCTTGTGAAACGATTCAATGCAAAACAAATGCAAAAATGCTCGTTTGATTGTTTACTTTTAGCTTCCTTTTCTGTGGTTATTTCTCTGTCGTACTTTGTATGGAGTATCTCACTGGTTGGAAAGGCATGCAAATTCCCAAACCGCTTCCTACACCATGTATCGATTTTTTTTGCCTAACAAGTTGTGTCGTGCAATTGGAATTCCAACTTGAGTACTACTACTAGTAGGAGTACCAGGGGCCAGTTCTTTTAGGCTTCTAGATTAGTAATCCCATAACTACTACCTCCGTCCTGGTTTATTGGTCCCCATTGTAATCTGTGTCAAATTTTGATCATAAATTTAACTAATGAAATGTTAGTGCATGTCATATGCACTACTCCATCCGTCTAGGTGAGTAAGTCATCTTAGGCTGTGCACCGTGACCAAGGAGGAGGAGAAAACGAGAAACGTTAATGTTTATTTGCTAATTAATAGTATTGCATGCAATGAACTAACCACTGCATGTCGTGTTTGATATCTCAAGTCATTAAAAGCATGCACACTCTTTATCTCTTATTGGTTGATATGTCAAGAAACAAGAAACGAGGTAGAAGTTAATGCACCGCGCCTAAGTGTTTTAGGATTATTTGGTTTTGCATAAGATGACTTGCACACCTAGACGGAGGGAGTAACATTTTATTAGTTAAATCTTTGGTCAAAATTTAGCACAAATTACAATGGTGAGGAATAAACCAGGACGGAGTAGTAGTTTAGAAGCCCAAATAAATGAGTGAGGCGCCTTATTGTTACTCTCCACTGTGACTAGTCTTGTGGGAAAAGCTGGGGAAGCCGCCAAAAGAACTGGCCCTAGGAGTAGTAGCTAGGGATCGAAAAGTAGATGAACCAAGAAAGTAAATGCAGAGAGATGAAATGCAAAAAGACGGAGGGATGTGATGGTTGCTTGTCCGCTTATTTTACCAGGCCACTTATTATCGGGAGTGGTTGGGTTTTGTGATATGACGGCTTTATCGCCAAGCGCCACGAGCGGGGTGAGAGGTGAGACTCCGTGCAGCGCCGCCCTCTACACTTGTACTACATCGGTCGTGGTTTATTAGTCCCCATTGAATTTGATCAAGATTTAACTGACAAAATGTTAGTGCATGTTAACAAAAACTATATCGTAGGATTTGAATTTGAACATAGTTTTGAATGATATAATTTTAGGTGACATGCATCAGTATTTATCGTACTATATATAATGTTAGTTCAATTTTTGGTCGTACTAATCTATAGTAGTAAGGTGCCCGTCGTTGCAATCAAGAGTGAAATGCATTGATCGGGGAGTTGTTTATTTTGACAAAGGATGTGGGGGTCATCTCATGTGTAACGAGTATCGATAGGTTTCTTCGGATATTATCTCATCTCTAGAGCTCACAAACATCCGAGTGAAATAGATAAAAAGGTATCTTTTGCAAACAAAAGCGTTCAACTGTTCAACCTGCATCCAAAACTTGTGAAGAAATAACACTTATTGTGCTTTGCAAGAAATGATCTTTAAGAATTAGTTTTTGAGTATCGATTGTTATACATGTTGGCTACACATGACATGGCACTTTCTTATAGTCAACAGTTGGCTATACTATTAAGTAATATTAACCATGCCCTTATACACCTATACGGAGGGATTAAATCAGGATGACTTGCAAGGGGGCACAGGAGATGTAAGAAATGGTTCATCGTAAGTCTTTCACCAGTACTGTAGTATAAATTCATACATGGAAGATTCTAGACTAAACCATAAACGGATACACTTTTAATCATGTGCGATACTCCAATAGAGCAAGATCCTGGATGGAAGTCTCCACATGCTTAGACAGCGGATTACATTGAGCGAAGACTAATGGTCAACATTTAACTTGATAGTGCGTATTTTTTTAGAAGAACAGGGAGGCTCCTCCCCGGTTCCATTATCAAATGAAACCCAAAGTGTCTTACATCAGCTCACTGAGAGGAGCAGCTCAAAGGAAGGACTGCCGCGAAAGCCACTCAAGTTTAACGACAAGCTTACAGAATCAAAAGCGGCAAAGACGTGGGCCATAAGCGCCCACACACACACTACATGTTTTCTAAGTGCACTTGATAATGCGTATGTCCAGGTGAACCTCCTTGGAGTCCCCGTGCACCGCGTCGGCGGGTAAAGGATGCCATGGGTTTTCCAAGTCCACATTGGCGGGATAGTCCCGGCTCCCCAGAGTCCAAGTCCGTTCGATGAGGCCGGTGTCGCTGCCCACGCAACCCGGAGGGGTAGTAACATTGACCACACACTCGTACATCTGCCTCATGTCAGTGTCAGCGTCAGCAGCGTCGCCCATGACGCACATTACAGAGACGGGGCGGCGGCCTGCGCAGGCCTCGCCGGTGCCCACGATCAAGAGGAAGACGTTGCCGTCCTCCTCCGAGACTAGCAGGCGGCGGTGATCCTCCAGCGACTCTGGCATGGTGAACCGGTAGCACGTCTCGTACTTGATGTTCTCCGCCAAGGGCCAGCAGTGACCACTGCACACATCCGTGAGGTGATGCACCATGTCCGCCGGCGAGCCACAAAATGGCATCGGGCACTCATAGCAGTGGACGAAGGGCTCCTTGGAGGAATCGACCAGGCCGTCCATGAAACGGGAGTGGCTGTAGGGGACGTTGCGCCAATTGAATATATGAGCAAGTTACTACGACATTTAATCCGAATAAGCACAAAATAAATCATGACGGCTATAACAGAGATGAAACTAATCATGTGGGCTAGCATAGTAGTAGGATACAGAGTAGAAACATGAATTCTACCATGATTTCGAACAGGAAGGACAGAAACACATACGGTGCAACGGGAGCAGCACCGTTGGCGTTGAGGTTGTCGCCCATGTCGTTGAGGAAGAGGTTGCCGAGGTCGGGGAAGAAGTCGTCGCCGGTGAAGTCGTGGCTGCCAGCAGTCGCGAGAGTGCGCTCCCCAGATTTCAACAATACCACGAATGGAGCGCAGGAGGGAGTGGCTGTAGGGGACGCTATGCCGCCGAGTGGAGCGAGGAGTAGCACACGAAGCAGTAGATGGTGTCCTTACTAGTACTCCCTAGTCTCTATCTATCTATATCTATATATATCTACTCTTATAGAAAACCGAGTTGGTGATGATGGTATGCCTGCCATCTTGTAATATAGACCGTCCGATCTATATCGGCGGATAGAAAGTTTAACTATGACAATTTTACAAAAGATACCCGCACCTCTCTCCACATTTAGAGATAAGGCCTTGCCTCGTTCATCCTTATCTCCCACAACCTCGTGCTCCTCCCTATGTCTCTATCTCTACTATTCTTCTTTGTTTTTTTATAACAAATCGAATAGTGCTGCGCTGTCCGCTGCATGCCTGGCTGAACACGCCTCCTCGCCTCCATCATCACCAACTGAGTCTTTTATAGGAGTAGGAGTAGAGAAAAAACCGAGTTGGTGATGATGGTGTGCCATGCAATGCATGTGCATCTTGTTATTTTTTTTGCATATAAGTCCAAACACCACGTAGACACGGTCTTTGAGCGTGGTTCGTAGTCGTTCCACGCTCGGGCATTGAAGTTTGTAACTATTTTAGATTAGAATATACTACTCCTCCGGTGCTAGTAGTAGAGCAGAGTCCTACTCTACTACTCTACTCAAGCAAGTTAGGGCATAGTACTGTAGTAGGTACTGTAGGGAGTACCAGTACTGTGATCACTCAAGCAAGTTGTCTGGCTTCGATATGACCCTACGCTGCTGGTATGTGTCTCATAAGTCAAGCGGCGTGCTATAGTCATCATCACCTGTCCACTTCCCGCAGCACATATTCGCTTCTCCATCTTAGTCCGCACATAATCTCGTCCAAGCTTCCATCCCCGCTAAGGCGCCTCCCCCCCTTGTCCGAAACCCAAGCACCAACAATGGCAGAACCGAGCAGCGTCCGCCGAAAGAGTGGCTGGAATTCGCTCCCCACAGAGGTAATCAAGCTCATTATTTCGCGAGTGGCCAATTTCAGTACCATGTCGCTCGCCCTGTGCTCGTCGGGGCTGTACCATTTACTCAAAGCCCTCAGGCCGGAGCTTTTAAAGCCATCTCCTTGCTTGCTGATGCCGCATGATCTTCAGAAACGGCATGTCACGCAGCATAACGATTGTAGGGTGGCGAGCATCAACCCCCTTCGCTGTGATCCGATCCCCGTCAGCCTTAGCTACATTAACAGTATGTACTGGGTTGGCATGAACACGTCTTGGATGGTGCTCGTCGACGGTCGCGGCAGCTGGATGCTCGTGGAGGTCTACACCCGGCAATTGATCCCCCTTCCTTCGATTAACACTGCACTGCTTTGGCACCGCGGCCCAGAATACCCGGAATCTTACAGTAGCCAACATTATACCAAGTTTGATTTGCTCAAGGTTGTAATCTGCCAAGTGCCCACAAGATTTGCGAATTATAAAGATTTCAGGCTAATTGTGTTCTTCAACCGCGGTCTTGCCTATCTGACAGGTCACTGCGGTAAGTGGATAAATCTGCACGTCCATCCCAGGATCATACATCCTCCATGGTTCTCTGATGCCATTGAACACAAGGGCTTCATTTACGCTGTCGACTCCTTCTATGGCTGGACGTATTGCTGGCCTACTCCAGTCATCGCTACAAACGGCTGTTACAGCAGTATGTTACTTTCCTATGATATCATGATGGCTTGCTTATATTACTTTTAACATATACTGAAAAAATATTCATGCTCATAACATGCTGTTCTTAAGATTGACTAAATCAAGAGCCCTTTTTTATTTGACTCCAACTTGATATGATGTTGTAGACCGCCTGGTGTCCCTACTCTTCCTAATCCCAGAACCTTTCAAAGAAAAGTGTCATGGCAGTTGCAGGTGGTTCCTGGCTCGATCAGACGACGGCGAAAGATTGATGATCGTTCGCACGTACCGGACATGTTGTTTCGCGGAATACAATCACAGTCACTGCAAGGTCTTTGAACAGGATCCTAGCTTCTCTGGGCCTTCAGGAAGTTTTGTCTAGAGGCTGCTAAGTAGCCTTGGTACACGCTCTCTGTTTGTCAGACTGAATTATCCGATTAACCAGGAGATAACCGACGGCAAGGATCATGATGGCTGCGCGGTTTCGTTCATCAGGAAAAACTGTGTGTACACAGCATACCATGTGACTCTGCATGCACCATACCCTGATATGTGCCGCCACGCTCTGCAACCCAAAGTAGGAGAGATGGTCGCAAGTAAGTATCGACTTCGACCTTTGGTGGAGTTTCCCCGTCAGCACCCATCTGGTTCAAGCCGTCCACCAATCTCCATAGCTTAATAAATAGTAACGCCTAAGCGAGCAGTTAGTTAGATGTACACTTGGTGTAGTAGGATCTTTATTTAGTTTGATGCATACACTTGTTCTTTTTGGTAGCCCTTTGTAATGATGGCTGATGTTTGGTTTGGAAGAGAGAGCTGCGTCTTCACTCTTCCGGCCTGCTTATCGCTTCATTGCACCCCAGCCCTGGTTGCTGCTGCTGCTGTTTTCAATGTACAATCAGTAGTATATTCCATCTGTTGGTTGAATAAATGTGTTGTTAGAACGACAAACACAATGTTTTGGAAGTCGTTGCACAGTTCGATCCTTTAGTGCCCCGTCCGTACGTAGCTCATACTATTTTCCGTACGGAGCACATTTTCCACTTGTTGATAACATGCAGCCCACTGATGAAGGCCCAATAGAGAAGCCCATAACTAACTGGAAGGGAGGCTCTCACATGAATCCGGCCCAGGTACATGCTCATGGTCCCCTAAACATAAATAAGTAAATAAATAAATAAAGCTAAATTCTCATGCACCAGTTCTTTGGGAAAATAGGTAGCCCAGTATTTCTTTTTGAAGAATACCCAAGCTAGGCCTATTTGTTTTCTCCGAATTACTGGGCTGCAAATCTTTCAAGACGAGGAAGGATGCATTCCGTCCTGGCCAAAGAGTATGGTCAATGTCTGTTAAAAGTAATATCAAAAGGGGTTGAAAATTCCAAAAAATTTATAGCAAATGGGATATTAGTTTTTTTTTGTTTTTGTTCTTCACTGATATCTTATACGTATTTCATTGGATTTAACATGACATAGTTCTAATTTAATTTTAAATTTGTTTTAGTATGGCTATTAATTTTTGGATTAAG
Organism: Aegilops longissima; assembly: GCA_021605205.1. Classification (NCBI taxonomy): domain Eukaryota; kingdom Viridiplantae; phylum Streptophyta; class Magnoliopsida; order Poales; family Poaceae; genus Aegilops; species Aegilops longissima. The sequence goes on from CM038679.1 coordinate 637,402,834, forward strand.
AATATTTCGTTTCCCAGCAAAAATTTGCGAATTTTCAAAATTTCCCACATATTTAGTTAATTTTCTGACCCTAGTACTGACCAGAAAATGGCCAGCAATTCTAAAAATGGAAAAAAGGCTGCAATAAATTCCATATGAATTAGAAAATGAGTAAAAAACATAAAAATAATAGCAAATGGGTTGTACACGCCATAGATTTCGAGGCTGACTTGTTTACGCAAGGCTTTGTCAGTGAACACACGATTCTAGCAGCAGTGACTGTTGGATGTCCATCCAACGGCCGACGTCTTCTTCAATCTCGATCTTCCTGCTCCGGCCGCCTAAACTAGCGCCAAGGGACTGCTGCTCCCTCCTCTTGTGGCCCGTTGTGATGCGCGCGAGCTTGCTGGCCCACCCTACTCCCTCCGCTAGCCTGGCCGCACGCAATCAACTGCCTCCTTATTACGCGAAAAAATGATTCCTCCCATCGACATCCGGGCGCACGGTTGGGAGGCTGACTGTGGGCCTACTATGTTGACGTGCACGAGGTTGTCAACTTAGTCAACAAACGATTCTAGCAGCAGTAACCATTGGATTTGAATCGAACGATCCTGCTGCTTCTTCAATCGCTTCTCTTCTTGCACCAGCCGCACAAACCAGCGCCGAGGAGACCGCTTTGCTCCCGCAGCGGTGGCGGGTGTCTTTGCCGTTGAGGCCTCATCGCCCCCTACTACTCCCACCGCTAGCCAGGCCCTGCAGCGACGGCATCCTCACACCGCAGTCGAACCAGTGAACCCTCGTACTCCTCTCCGTGTGGGCATCCACTGTCGCATCTTCCCCGGCTCCGTGTCGTCCCCTTCCTAGGCCTCGTCGTCGTCCACCGCCTTGGTGCTCTCGGCGCGGCGTGGTCAATGTGGTCAATGACATTCCATCGGAAGAGTATTGTACGTGGAGAGGCTGACAGCTGGGTCCATGGCCACAGCCTAGTTTTTTTGTGATTTGCCAAGTAAGTCGCTTTGTCAGGCCTGTGTGGCTGTAAATCTTTCAAGACGAGGAGAGCTTTCATTCAACTGGCCGAGAAAATGGCCCATCAGTAATGAGAAATGGGCTGTACATTTTTAGAACCCATCAAACTGGCAATTAGTTTCAAATATCTTTTTTTTTCATTTCGAGATTTTAAATTACATTAATTTTTATGCATGGAGAATTTGTTGGATTTTATATTGATATACATTTATTTTTAAATCATTTTGAATGTGAGTGAAATTTGGGATTAAAACAGTTCGGACCGCTTTTGAAATATGCAAAATTTCGTATAATTTTTTAACCGTGGCCACAATATGGGCTATAATGCTAACAAAAAGAATACGGGCTCCAAAAAAAAGTTAAGAATTAGCAAATGGGCTGTAAATTATTAGAAATAATGGCAAATGGGTTGTATGCTGTTCTCCACAGATTTGAGGCTTTCCTAAAGAAAAGATTGACGCACAAGCAGTGACTGTTGGATGGACATCCAACGGCCGTCGTGCTTCTTCAATCTCTGCTCTTCCTGCTCCAGCTGCTCAAACAAGCGCTGGCGGGACTGCCTGCTCCCTCCTCCCCGCGGCCGGCTCTGACAGCTCAGACCCACCAGCTATATCTTCGCACTCAAGGAAGTGCCTCCTTATTACGCACAAAAAAATGAATACTCCCCCTGTTAACTGGGACCCAGTATAGTGGCAGGCTGACTTGTGGGCCTACTAAGTTGACGGGGACGGAGGGCTTTGTCAACTTAGTCAATACGCACGATTCTAGCTCAAAGTGACCGTATGATGTCCATCCAACGGCCGTGGTCGTCTTCAACCTCTGGTCTTCTTGCGCCACCGCCCAAACCAGCGCCGGTCGTGCCTCGTGGCGCCTGCCTCCCATGGTCGGGCTGCGATGCGGCGGAGGCCTCACCGCCCCTACTACTCCCACCGCTGGCCAGGCCATCCCTCTACTCACCCACACCCCCTGTTATTCTGCGGCAACGGCAACCTCACACCGCAGCGAACCAGTGAACCCTCGTACTCCTCTACGCATGGGCATCCATTGCCACGTCTTCCCAGGCTCCATGTCGTCCCCTTCCTAGGCCTCGTCGTCGTCCACCGCCCTGGTGCTCTCGGCGCGGCGTGGTCAACGTGGTCAAGGAACGGCTTCCATCGGACATGGACTGTACGTGGAGAGGCTGACTGCTGGGTCCACGGCCGCAGCAAGGAAGTGCCTCCTTATTACACGCAAAATAATTATTCCTCCACCTGACAGCGGGGACCCACCGGATGGGCCACCGTATTTCACGAAAAAAACATTTCCCCCCGACTGCTGGGACCCACCAGCTTCACCTTCGCACGCAAGGAAGTGCGACCGGGCAAAAAAAAACAAAACGATTCACCCCCTGATTGATGGGACCCACCAGCTACATCTTCGCATGCAAGGAAGTGCGTCCGGGCAAAAAAACAATTCGCCCCCTGACTGCTGGGACCCAACAGCTACATCTTCGTACGCAAGGAAGTGCGTCCGGGCAAAAAAAAATGATTCGCCCCCCTGACTGCTGGGACCCACCAGCTACATCTTCGCACGCAAAGGAAGTGCTTCCGGGCAAAAAAAATGATTCGCCCATCTGACTGTTGGGACCCACCAGCTACATTTTCGCACACAAGGAAGTGCCTGACAGTCAGGACCCACCTGGTCGAAGCGTACATAGCATTGTCATTCTGGTCGCAAACGTGTACGTACATACTGGTCGTTGTAGAGGCGCGCACGTGTCGTAGTAGAGGAGCGCACGTAGCATGTACACGTACGTACAACGGCGAGGGTGCAAGAAAGAAAATACGGCCACGTACGTACATACGGGCAGGGTCTCGAACACCTACTCGCGCATACGTACGGCCAGGGCTCGTGTAAATGGCTGGGTCGGAACGGAGAAACAGCGTTGTCGCCATGTTCATGGGGAGGCAACGAATGCGTCTTCTTCATCGGGAGGCAACAGAACGCGTGGGAGCCAACCGGCTGGGTCGGAACAGAATGTGTGGTCGTGTTCATCGGGAGGGCTTGGATGGAACAGGCGATTGAAACAAGGCCTGGCATACCGCACAACGGAGGAAACAGACCTCCTACGTTCGGAACGGGGTCCTGTTGATCGGGAGGGGCCTGGCGTACCGCAAAACGTAGGAAACAGACCTCCTACGGTCGAAATGGGGGTCTTGTTGATCGGGAGGGGTGTGGCGTACCGCAAAACGGAGGAAATGGACCTCCTACAGTCGAAACGGGGTCCTGTTGATCGGGAGGGTGTGGCGATCGCAAAAGCGGATGAAAGCGGACTTGTTGGAGCGACACGGTCAAAGCAGGGTCCTGTTCATCGGGAGGGTGTGGCGTGCAAAAGCGGACTCCACGGATCTGTTCATCTCCACCGTCGACCTCCTCCGGCCTCCACGGGCTACCGTCAACCTCCTCCGGCCTCCACGGGCTCTGTTCATCCAGCCTCCACCACGCGCTTACTCCACCGCCATTGTTCAACCACCCTCCACCATCTCTCGTTCATCCAGCCCTCCACACCACGCGGACCTGTTCAACCACCCTCCACGGGCACCCTCCACCGTCTCTGTTCATCCAGCCCTCCACCATACCACGGGTCCTGTTCATCCAGAGGCAACGCCACCGCCATCCGCCATCCCCATCGCGCGCCACTGTTCATCCGGAGGCATCATTGATCGGCTTGATTAGCAGCGAGAAGCGAAGAATCGCTTCGATCGAGTTCAGTTAACAGCCATCGATCGGTCGCTCGGGTTCAGTAACGCATAGCCTGCAGTGCAATCGCTCGGGTTCAGTTAGAGCCCAACGCCATGCTCGGGTTCAGTTAGAGCCAACTCCTCGCACACACATGCGTATGTGTACGAGAGAAACGCGCATCGCTCGGCCCCCGACCTCCCACCGTAACCGGGAACTCCCCGAAATTTTCCTCCCCCTCGCTTCTACCACGGTTTTTCCCATCATGGACGGCCCAAAGAATGTCATGCAACTGCTTCTCCAGCCCGCCCAGGACGAAAAGCCCATTTTCTGTCATGATTTTTTGTCATAGAAGTAGGAGCCCACCACATCTATGATGATATCGGGTTTTGTCACAATTATCGTCATAGAAGTGTCATATGTATGACAGAAAAAAATTTCGTTCGGCCCAAAATGTCACGGATGTTTCTTTTTTTGTAGTGCGAGTTGTTAAACACTTCCGCTTCCGGTCTACGAGGGTACGTAGACACACTCTCCCCTCTCGTTGCTATGCATCTCCTTGATAGATCTTGCATGGGCGTAGGAATTTTTTTTGTTTTCATGCAACGTTCCCCAACAAAAATGTCTCAGATCGTAGAAAAATTATTTTTATTGTTACGATGATTCTCCACTTCACTCTGAAATTCTTTGAACTTTTCAAATGTTTCAGACTTGTGTTTACCCATACCTACCCATATCATCTGTGAAGGTCAGAAAATAATGAAACCCGCCGCGTGCCTCAATCGGACCGCATACATCGGCATGTATTATTTCCAATAACTCATTAGCTCGCTCCATTGTTCCGGAGAACGGAGTTTTAGTCATCTTGCCTATTATACATGGTTCACAAGCATCAAATGATTCATAATCAAGTGATTCCAAAAGTCCATCTGCATGGAGTTTCTTCATGCGCTTTACACCAATATGACCTAAACAACAGTGTCACAAGTAAGTTGCACTATCATTATCAACTTTGCATCTTTTGGCATCAATTTTATGAATATGTGTATCACTACAATCGAGATTCAATAAACCATTCACATTGGGTGTAACACCATAGAAGGTTTTATTCATGTATACAAAACAACAATTATTCTCTGACTTAAATGAACAACCGTATTGCAATAGACATGATCAAATCATATTCATGCTTAACGCAAACACCAAATAACATTTATTTAGGTTCAACACTAATCCCAAAGGTAGAGGGAGTGTGCGATGGTGATCGTATAAACCTTGGAATCACTTCCCACACACATCGTCACCTCGCCCTTAACTAGTCTCTGTTTATTCGGCAACTCCTGTTTCGAGTTACTAATCTTAGCAACTGAACTGATATCAAATACCCAGGGGCTACTATGAACACTAGCTAGTAAAGTACACATCAATAACATGTATATCAAATACACCTTTGTTCACATTGCCATCCTTATTATCTGCCAAGTATTTGGGATAGTTCGGCTTCCAGTGACCATTTCCTTTGAAGTAGAAGCTCTCAATTTCAGACTTGGGTCAAGCTTTGGGTTTCTTTATGGCAGCGGCAACTTGTTTGCCATTCTTCTTGAAGTCCCCTTTCTTTTCCTTTTTGCCATTTTTCTTGAAACTAGTGGTCTTGTTAACCATCAACATTTGATGCTCTATCTTGATTTCTACCTTCTCCGATTTCAGCTTCGCAAAGAGCTCGGGAATCATTTTCGTCATCCCTTGCATATTATAGTTTATCACGAAGTTCTAGTAGCTTGGTGATAGTGACTAGAGAACTTTGTCAATCACTATCTTATGTGGAATCTTAACTCCCACTTGATTCAAGCGATTGTAGTACCCAGACATTTTGAGCACATGCTCTCAGGCTGAGCTATTCTCCTCCATCTTGTAGGCAAAGTACTTGTCAGAGGTCCCATACCTCTCGACACGGGCATGAGTCTGAAATACCAATTTCAGCTCTTGTAACATCTCATATGCTCCGTGGCATTCAAAACTTTTTTGAAGTCCCGGTTCTAAGCCATAAAGCATGGTGCACCAAACTATTAAGTAATCATCATACCGAGCTTGCCATACGTTCATAACGTTTGCATCTGCTCCTACAATAGGTCTGTCACCTAGCGGTGCATTAAGGACATAATTATTCTATACATCAATGAGGATAATCCTCAGATCATGGACCTAGTTCGCATCAATGCTACTATCATCTTTCAACTTAGTTTTCTCTAGGAACGCATTAAAATTCAGGGGAACGGTAGCACGGGTCATTGATCTACAAGATAGATATGCAAATACTATCAGGACTAAGTTCATGATAAATAAAGTTCAATAAATCAAATTACTTAAGAACTCCCACTTAAATAAACATCCCTCAAGTCATCTAAGTGATACGTGATCCAAATCAACTAATCCATGTCCGATCATCACGTGAGATGGGGTAGTCATCAATTGTGAACATCTCTATGTTGATCATATCTACCATATGATTCATGTTCGACTTTCGGTCTCCAGTGTTCCGAGGCCATGTCTGTACATGCTAGGCTCATCAAGTTTAACCCAAGTATTCTGCATGTGCAAAATTGTCTTACACCCGTTGTATCTGAACGTAGAGTCTATCACACCCGTGAAGGAAATATGGCCTAGAGGCAATAATAAAGTTGTTATTTTATATTTCCTTATATCACGATAAATGTTTATTGTTCATGCTAGAATTGTATTAACTGGAAACTTAATACATGTGTGGATACATAGAGAAAACACCGTGTCCCTAGTAAGCCTCTACTAGACTAGCTCGTTAATCAAATATGGTTAAGTTTCCTAACCATAGACATGTGTTGTCATTTTATTAACGGGATCACATCATTAGGAGAATGATGTGATGGACAAGAACCATCCGTTAGCTTAGCATAACGATCGCTAAGTTTTATCGCTATTGCTTTCTTCATGACTTATACATATTCCTTTGACTATGAGATTATGCAACTCCCGGATACCGAAGGAATACCTTGTGTGCAATCAAACATCACAACATAACTGGGTCATATAAAGATGCTCTACAGGTATCTCTGAAGGTGTTTGTTGGGTTGGCATAGATCGAGATTAGGATTTGTCACTCAGAGTATCGGAGAGGTATCTCTTGGCCCTCTTGGTAATGCACATCACTATAAGCCTTGGAAGCAATGTGAATAATGAGTAAGTTGTGGGATGATTTATTACGGAACGAGTAAAGAGACTTGCCGGTAACTAGATTGAACTAGGTATGAAGATACCGACGATCGAATCTCGGGCAAGTAGCACACCGATGACAAAGGGAATAACGTATGTTGTCATTGTGGTTCGACCGATAAAGATCTTCGTAGAATATGTGGGAGCTAATATGAGCATCCAGGTTCCGCTATTGGTTATTGACCGGAGAGGTGTCTAGGTCATGTTAACATAGTTCTCGAACCCGTAGGGTCCGCACGCTTAACGTTCGATGACGATTTATATTATATGAGTTATGTGATTTGGTGACTGAATGTTGTTCGGAGTCACGGATGAGATCACGGACATGACGAGGAGTCTTGAAATGGTCGAGAGGTAAATATTAATATATTGGATGATAGTATTCGGACACCGGAAGTGTTCCGGAGTGTATCGGTTAGATATCGGAGTACCGTGGGATTACCGGAACCCCTCGGGCCATAGGAGGGAGGCACACCAGCCCACTAAGGGGTGGCGTGCCCCCCACATGTAAGGAGGCCGAATTGTACTAGGATAGGGGGCGGCGGCCCCCTTTCCTTCTCCCTCTCTCTCTCTCTCTTCCCCCCTTTCCTCCTCCGGTAGAAGGAAGGGGGGCGAATCCAACTAGGAGCCCAAGTAGGATTCCTCCTACTTGGGCGCGCCTAGGGCCGCCCTCCTCCCCTCCCTCCTTTATATACGTGGGGTCACCTACAACACACATCAATGGTTCCAAGCCGTGTGCAGTGCCCCCTCCACAGTTTACGCCTCCAGTCATATTCACATAGTGCTTAGGTGAAGCCCTGCGCGGATCACTTCACCATCACCGTCACCACGCTGCCGTGCTGACGGAACTCTCCCTTGACACTTTGCTGGATCAAGAGTTCAAGGGACGTCATCGAGCTGAACGTGTGCAGAACTCGGAGGTGTCGTGCGTTCGGTGCTTGATGGGCCGGAACGAGAAGAAGTTTGACTACATCAACCGCGTTGTCAGACGCTTCCGCTTTCGGTCTACGAGGGTACGTGGACATACTCTCCCCCGCTTGTTGCTATGCATCTCCTAGATAGATCTTGCGTGAGCGTAGGATTGTTTTTGAAATTGCATGCTACGTTTCCCAACAGTGGCATCCGAGCTAGCTCTATGCGTAGATGATATGCACGAGTAGAACACAAAGAGTTGTGGGCGGTGATAGTCATACTGCTTACCACCAACGTCTTATTTTGATTCAGCGGTATTGTTGGATGAAGCGGCCCGGACCAACCTTACATGAACACGTTCATGAGACCGGCTCCACCGACAAACATGCAACTAGTTTTGCATAAAGGTGGCTGGCGGGTGTCTATTTCTCCAACTTTAGTTGAATCGAATTTGACTGCGGCCGGTCCTTGTTGAAGGTTAAAACAACAAACTTGATGAAACACCGTTGTGGTTTTGATGTGTAGCTAAGAACGGTTCTTGCTAGAAGCCCGTAGCAGCCACGTAAAATTGCAACAACAAAGTAGAGGACGTCTAACTTGTTTTTGTAGGGCTTGCTGTGATGTGATACGGTCAAGACGTGATGATATATAAATTGTTGTATGAGATGATAATGTTTTGTAGAAGTTATCGGCAACTGGCAGGAGCCTTATGGTTGTCTCTTTATTGTATGAAATACAGACGCCATGTAATTGCTTTACTTTATCACTATGCGTTAGCGATAGTTTTAGAAGCAATAGTTGGCGAGACGACCACGACACTACGATGGAGATAAAGGTGTTAAGCCAGTGACAATGGAGATCATGACAATGCTTTGGAGATGGAGATCAAAGGCACAAAAATGATGATGGCCATCATGTCACATATTTTGATTGCATGTGATGTTAATCATTTATGCATCTTATTTTGCTTAGTACGGCGGTAGCATTATAAGATGATCCTTTAACTAAATTTCAAGGTATAAGTGTTCTCCCTGAGTATGCGTCGTTGCGACAGTTCTTCGTGTTGAGACACCATGTGATGATCGGGTGTGATAGGCTCTACATTCACATACAACGGGTGCAAGACAGTTTTGCACATGCGGAATACTCGGGTTAAACTTGACGAGCCTGGCATGTACTGACATGGCCTCAGAACTCTGGAGACCGAAAGGTCGTACGTGAATCATATAGTAGATATGATCAACATAGAGATGTTCACCATTGATGACTACTCCATCTCACGTGATGATCGGACATGGTTTAGTTTGATTTGGATCACGTATCATTTAGATAACTTGAGGGATGTCTATCTAAGTGGGAGTTCTTAAGTAATTTGATTAACTGAACTTAATTTATCATGACTTCGTCATGGCAGTATTTGAAAATTATGTTGTAGATCAATAGCTCGCGATGTAGCTCCCTGTTTAATTTTTGATATGTTCCTAGAGAAAATAAGTTGAAAGATGATAGTAGTAATGATGCAGACTGGGTCCATGATCTGAGGATTATCCTCATTGCTGCGCAGAAGAATTATGTCCCTGATGCACCGCTAGGTGACAGACCTATTGCAAGAGCAGATGCACACGTTATGAACGTTTTGCAAGCTCGGTATGATGACTACTTGATAGTTTAGTGCGCCATGATCGGGACTTCAAAAACATTTTGAATGCCACAGAGCATATGAGATGTTCCAAGATCTGAAATTGGTATGAGACATTTGACAAGTACTTTGCCTACAAGATGGAGGAGAATAGCTCAACTAGTGAGCATGTGCTCAGAATGTCTGGTACTACAATCGCTTGAATCAAGTGGGAGTTAATCTTCCAGATAAGATAGTGATTGACAGATTCTCTAGTCACTATCACCAAGCTACTAGAACTTCATGATGAACTATAATGTGCAAGGGATAACAAAAAAGATTCCCGAGCTCTCCGTGATGCTGAAATCGGCGATGGTAGAAATCAAGAAAGAGCATCAAGTCTTGATGGTTAGCAAGACCACTAGTTTCAAGGCAAGGGAAAGAAAGGGAACTTCAAAAAGAATGGCAAGCAAGTTTTTACTCCCGAGAAGAAGCCCAAAGCTAGACCCAAGCCTGAAACTGCGTGCTTCTACTTCAAAGGAAATGGTCAATGGAAGCGTAACTACCCTAAATATTTGGCGGATAAGTAGGATGGCAAAGTGAACAAAGGTATATTTGATATACATGTTATTGATGTGTACTTTACTAGTGTTCATAGTAACCCCAGGGTATTTGATACTGGTTCAGTTGCTAAGATTAGTAACAGGACTTGCAAAATGAACATAGGCTAGTTAAGGGCGAGGTGACGATGTGTGTTGTAAGTGATTCGAAGGTTGATAAGATCACCATCGCACACTCCCTCTACCTTTGGGATTAATGTTGGACCTAAATCAATGTTATTTGGTGTTTCCGTTGAGCATGAATATGATTGGATCATGTTTATTGCGATATGGTTATTCATATAAATCAGAGAATAATTGTTGTTCTGTTTACATGAATAAAACCTTCTATGGTCATACACCCAATGTAAATGGTTGTTCAATCTCGATCGTAGTGATACACATATTCATAATATTTATTCCAAAATATGCAAAGTTTATAATGATAGTGCAACATATTTTTGGCACTGCCGTTTAGTTCATATTGGTGTAAAGCGCATGAAGAAACTCCATGCGGATGGACTTTTGCAATCACTTGATTATGAATCATTTGATACTTGCGAACCATGCCTCATGGGCAAGATGACTAAAACTCCGCTCTCCGAGACAATGGAGCGAGCCAATGACTTATTGGAAATAATAAATACCGATGTATGCGGTCCTATGAGTGTTGAGGCACGAGGCGGGTATCGTTATTTTCTGACATTCACAGATGATTTGATTAGATATGGGTATATCTACTTAATGAAACACAAGTCTGAAACATTTGAAAAGTTCAAAGAATTTCAGAGTGAAGTGGAGAATCATCGTAACAAGAAAATAAAGTTTCTACGACCTGATCGCGGAAGCGAATATTTGTGTTACGAGTTTGGCCTTCATTTAAAACAATGTGGAATAGTTTCACAACTCACGCCACCTGGAACACCACAGTGTAATGGTGTGTACGAATGTCGTAACCGCACTTTATTAGATATGGTGCGATCATGATGTCTCTTACTGATTTACCACTATCGTTTTGGGGTTATGCATTAGAGACAGCTGCATTCACGTTAAATAGGGCACCGTCTAAATCCGTTGAGACGACACCGTATGAACTATGGTTTGGCAAGAAACCTAAGCTGTCATTTCTTAAAGTTTGGGGTTGCGACACTTATGTCAAAAGGCTTCAGCCTGATAAGCTCGAATCCAAATCGGAGAAGTGCGTCTTCATAGGATACCCCAACGAAACAATTGGGTACACCTTCTACCATAGATCCGAAGGCAAGATCTTTGTTGCCGAGAATGGAACCTTTCTAGAGAAGGAGTTTCTCTCGAAAGAAGTGAGTGGGAGGAAAGTAGAACTTGATGAGGTAATTGTACCTTCTCTCGAATTGGAAAGTAGCACATGAGTGAAATCTGTTCCCGTGATGCCTACACCAACTAGAGAGGAAGTTAATGATGATGATAATGAAACTTCGGATCAAGTTACTACTGGACCTCGTAGGTCGAACAAAGCATGTTCCGCACCAGAGTGGTATGGTAATCTTGTCCTGGAAGTCATGTTATTAGACCATGGTGAACCTACGAACTATGAAGAAGCTATGATGAGCCTAGATTCCGACAGATGGCTTGAGGCCATGAAATGTGAGATAGGATCCATGTATGAGAACAAAGTGTTGACTTTGGTGAACTTTCCCGATGATCGGCAAGCCATTGAGAATAAACGGATCTTCAAGAGGAAGACGGACACTGATGGTAGTGTTACTACCTACAAAGCTCGACTTGTCGAAAAATGTTTTTGACAAGTTGAAGGTGTTGACTATGATGAGATTTTCTCACTCGTATCGATGCTTAAAGTCTGTCTGAATCATGTTAGCAATTGCCGTAATTTATGAAATCTGGCAAATGGATGTCAAAACTGCATTCCTTAATGGATTTAGTAAAGAAAAGTTGTATATGATGCAACCAGAAGGATTTTGTCAATCCTAAAAGTGCGAACAAAGTATGCAAAGCTCCAGCAATCCATCTATGGACTGGTGCAAGCATCTTGGAGTTGGAATATACGCTTTGATGAGTTGATCAAAGCATATAGTTTTATACAGACTTGCGGTGAAGCCTGTATTTACAAGAATGTGAGTGGGAGCACTACAGCCTTTCTGATAAGTATATGTGAATGACATATTGTTGATCAGAAATGATGTAGAATTTTCTGGAAAGCATAAAGGAGTGTTTGAAAGGAGTTTTTCAAAGAAAGACCTCGGTGAAGCTGCTTACATATTGGGCATCAAAATCTATAGAGATTGATCACAATGCTTGAGAATACTTTCGATGAGTACATACCTTGATAAGATTTTGAAGGAGTTTAAAATGGATCAGTCAAAGAAGGAGTTCTTGCCTGAGTTGTAAGGTATGAAATTGAGTAAGACTCAAAAACCGACCACATCAGAAGATAGAGAGAGAATGAAAGTCATTCCCTATGCCTCAGCCATAGGTTCTATAAAGTATGCCATGCTGTATACCAGACCTATTGTGTACCTTGCCATGAATTTGGCAAGAGGGTACAATAGTGATCTAGGAGCAGATCACTGGACAGCGGTCAAAATTATCCTTAGGTACCTAAAGAGGACTAAGGAAATGTTTCTCGGTTATGGAGGTGACAAAGAGATCGCCGTAAAGGGTTACGTTGATGCAAGCTTTGACGCTGATCCGGATGACTCTGAGCCTCAATCTAGATACATATTGAAAGTGGGAGCAATTAGCTAGAGTAGCTCATGCAGAGCATTGTAGACAGAGAAATTTTCAAAATACATACGGATCAGAATGTGACAGACCCATTGACTAAACTTCTCTCACAAGCAAAACATGATCACACCTCAGTATTCTTTGGGTGTTAATCACATAGCGATGTGAACTAGATTACTGACTCTAGTAAATTCTTTGAGTATTGGTCACATGGCGATGTGAACTATGGGTGTTAATCACATAAAGATGTGAACTATTGGTGTTAAATCACATGTCGATGTGAACTAGATTATTGACTCTAGTGCAAGTGGGAGACTGAAGGAAATATGCCCTAGAGGCAATAATAAAGTTTTTATTTTATATTTCCTTATATCATGATAAATGTTTATTATTCATGATTGAATTGTATTAACCGGAAACTTGATACATGTGTGGATACATAGACAAAACACCGTGTCCCTAGTAAGCCTCTACTAGACTAGCTCGTTAATCAAAGATGGTTAAGTTTCATAACCATAGACATGTGTTGTCATTTGATGAACGGGGTCACATCATTAGGAGAATGATGTGATGGACAAGACCCATCCGTTAGCTTAGCATAATGATTGTTAAGTTTTATCGCTATTGCTTTCTTCATGACTTATACATATTCCTTTGACTATTGTGGCACCCCGGCTCAAAGAAATAGGAACGCCCCGTATTCCAGCCCAGAGATTGAGATGAAGTCTTCTGGAGTACGACATTGCTTGACAGAACAAATCAGCTCTTTATACAAAGGATAATAAATAGACGGGTCTGATGTTACAAAGAATCACATCAGCACGGCGACACTATGCCTGCGATACTACTCTTGCTCTATGCTAGCAGCAGAACAACTTGTAGCAGCGGAATACTTCTAGGAGCGGAACAACGACGAAGGTGGTGAACTCCACTCTGCATGGACTCTGGCTGGGACACGATCTAGCTCGCACGCGCGGTAACCTCGACAAGCAATCAACCAATCATGGCATCACCTGCAATCTGGCATGACACGCCAGGTCAGTACATTGAATGTACTTGCAAGCTCACAACAACCAAAAGCATCAAGGCAAGACAATAACATAGCATTAAGCAGATTAATTAATAACAACTACTATGATACGAAAGCAACTACTAAGCATGATAAGTACTACAATGCTGATAAAGCAACATCTCAGATCTCAATAACCATCTCACTCTTGGCTAGCCGCCAAGCAATATACCATCTCGATCACCCCGTGATCCACTTGATCACCTCGGGACCACATCACAAACTGAATGATCATCCTCGAGATCATCTCAACATCATCATCATCATCCTGCCAAGCTGTTACTGCTCAAATATATCAACATATAAATCACTTATAAGTCATTCCGTCACATGAGTGTTGATCGAATGGTGTGACCTAGTACGAACTGTGCCCATGACCGAGGACGCGGCTATTGATAGATTACACACACACTCTGCAGAGGTAGCACAGTGTACCCACACCACGGAACCCATGGACTCGCACTCCCATTCGGGTGGACCAACGGCGTTTCAACAAAACCGATCTACTGCCATGACACTCTCCCGACCACTCCGACCAACTCCCTTCTGGGCTAAGTCATGGGTGGCCCCGTGTCTACCAAAGACATCAACGACCACCATCATGGCAAAACAAAAACGGTCCCAAACAGGGACAAAAAGGGCCCTATCCAACTACGGTCACACAAGGCTTATGTCCGCCTGCCTGATAAGGTAGCGCGCGCCCATAACCTTCCCTCGTTGGAGGCACCGGCGAGAGACATGTCAATAGATCGAATTAGGGCCTTTCCCATAAAAGGAAAATGTGGTTGCACTAGAAAAGCCCGGTTCGGTGGCACTTGACCAACTTAATGACGGAATTTAACCCCAAAAATATAACTATGATAACTGATACTCCGATATCATCTATCACCCTGTAATCCAAGTCATAGCAATATCCAACAAATAATCCAAAGCATAATAGCGTCATACCAAAATACTCCGAGGATAGCATAACACTACTACCATGATGAATCCAAGAATGATAATACTACTACTCCAATAGCAAGAACAAGCTATCCAGCTGAGATCCACATGCAAGCATCATCTCCGAAATCAAACTCCAAAACATAATATCAACTATCATCATGATGAAAATAATACTAGCCACTGATAATCCAAAGGCAACATGACATCCAAAGCAATACTCCAAAACATAATATCAACTATCATCACGATGAAAATAATACTAGCCGCTAATAATCCAAAGGCAACATGAGATCCAAAGCAATTCTCCAAAACATAATACCAGATACCAACATGAAAATAATCATAACATGGGCCACTAATAATCCAATGGCAATGTGTCATCCTCATAAGCTACAAAATATTAGTCCTAAAACTCCAAGCAACTTCATGGCAATAGCAAGATCAAAATAATACTCCGAGAAATGCCATGAACAAAATCATACATAGCTAATGCAATATTTTAAACAAGTTTAAATAAGTAAACCATGTCACTGCCTTGCAATCATGCAAATGGAGGGTGTGGCTTGCCTGGGTGGAAGGATTCACTGGGAGAAATTGCGAGAAGCTTGCGAAAAGAATCACCGGAAACTGTTCTTTC
The DNA here is from genome assembly GCA_021605205.1 of Aegilops longissima. Lineage (NCBI taxonomy): Eukaryota > Viridiplantae > Streptophyta > Magnoliopsida > Poales > Poaceae > Aegilops > Aegilops longissima. Next base: position 637,418,304 of record CM038679.1, read on the forward strand.
TCGGGGGGGCTAAATAGGGGAAAGGGAAAAATGGTCATTTCCAGTAAGTTAAAACATAGTGAAAATGTTACCAACAGAACGGGCTCGACGATATGAGGAAGTAGGCTTTGGAATCACCTCCTTTGGAGTTGTGAGCAAAAAGTTGTGATAGTTTTTCTGCCAGGGACCCATCTGTAAAGAAAATAATTTCCAACAAGGCCTGAACAGAAAAACGGAAAGCGCAATCAGAGAAACACGTTTTCACCGAACTGAAAATGTATCCGGGGCTGAAGAAGAAAGAAAATGCACTTTCGGTGGAGGAAAACGTATTCCAAAGAATACGCTTTCACTTATCCACGTCAGCAGCTCGTCCCAGTAAAAAAAAAACGTCAGCAGCTCGGGTCAACGCGAGAGACTTACAGGCGGGGCCGCCACTTATCCACGTGAGCCGGACGGGGTCAAAGCTCAAGTGGCTGACGAGGGGGTCCCGCGCACCTTCTATCTCCTCCGGGCCTTCTCCTTCTTCTCCCCCGACGCGCGCCCGCAGTACAGAGGAGGGCCGCCGGTGCCGGTGCTTGCCTGGCTAGCTCCGACCATCTCCGGAGGAGCAGGAGGTACCGGAGAGATCAAGGAAGAGGGCCGCACCCGTCCCGGCTAGTCGCGGACACCGAGGAGCTCGAGGTTGGGCGGTGCATCAGCCGGGGCAGATGGAGGGCTTGGGCAACTCCGGGCACGGTGCCACGACCATGGAGATAAGACAAAGAGCTTCGGGAAAGGGACTAGGGTGGTGGTGGAGGCTCTGGGTGGTGGAAATAAGAAGAGGGGGCTCGGCATTATGCCAATTTAGGCGGAGGGGACCGGCGGCCATGGTGGCCATTAGAGGGCTTGGGAGCTCCTTCGAGCTTGGGTAAGAGGCTCAGGAGATTGTTGGGAGGGGGAGGAGTGAGGTGGAGCGGTTGATGAGCTCGGGAGGCCACGGGGAGGGCCATTTATAGGCGGTCGAGGGAGGCGGTGGTCGCGTGCCGCTGCTCGAGCTCGGCTAACGCTCTGGCGCGCTCAGCGAGCACGGGCGGGCACGGGAACACGACAAGGAGGATCGGGCGAAGGTCATGGAGCAGCAGGAGCCAAGGGGGAGCAGAGGAAACGGACTGGAGGAGCTCGGAGACAAACCAGACACAGTGCGCCCGTGGCGCTCGACTTCTAGCTCCGGCGAGGAGGCTTCAAGAGGGGGCAGGGGGTCAATGGCGATGTGAGAGAGGAAGGGAGTCAGGTCGGCATGCCCAGACGCGTGAAAACCGTCGATGCCGAGCTGGCCGACGCGTCCCGACGCCCAGAGCGTGACCAACGCTGCCAGAGCGCGTGCACAGATGTGCAAAAGACGCGGTCACCACCGTGGCCAGCAAGGAGGGGACCCAAGAGACTGCCGTGAGCTGTCTAGTGACGAGTCCCCGCATCAAAGAGGCTGAGGGAGGTGATGGATCGACAGAAGAAGCTCTGCAGCTGAGTTAGTCTTCGGTTAAAGTTTGTTGTATCAAACTTTATCAAGCCACTATGCTCAACAGAGAACTGATTGTGTCAAATGGTGTTGTTTGGGATGATTAACTAAGGGAAGACTACAATCCTCGAGAGTTTGAGGAGAAATGGACCAAGGATAAATGTAGTTGTTGTGTAAGTGCATATTTGGCCCAGAAAAGGAAATTGGATGATGCACTCACATAGAGAAGCTACTTGGGCTAAAATTTGGCAAGGCAGAGTTATTTGGACATATGAAGATGCTGTAAAAGTTTCATACCAAATGGACTTGCCAAAATGGTACTTGCTTCACAAACATCCTCTCTGTCCAGAAACTTGGAATAGTTTTGGTGATTAAATGGCTTGATGAAATGGTCCCAAATTTGGTGGAGAGATGTTATTTGGATAGGATCATGATCTGGTAATTTTTCAAAATTAATGAGGCAGTATAAAATATACTTGCTTCACAACCTGAAAATATTGCCAGAAGCAAAGATTTGATCATGTGCTCACATAGATCAAGGGATGGAGCTTAAATGTGGAGGAGTGCCCTAATATGGGCACATGAAGAGGCATGCAAAATTTCAACTCATTTGGAAACTTGTAGCTAGTACTTCCGTCACAAAGCCTTCTGTCTGACAGAAACTTTAAAAAAATCACTGAGGGAAGTTGGCCAGGCAAATGAATTTGAATTTTGGCATGAGGCAATGATTTGGACATAAAAGAATGCCCAAAAAAGTTTGGGAGCAAAAAAGATAAGATAAATGAAACTTCCTTCACAAAGTGCCACTCTGGACAGAATGGAAAAGGGAATATTGGGGAATTATTTTTGAACTGGCCAAGGAAGGGTTTTTACATATTTGAGCAAGATATGACCCAAATAATTTATGGGAATTTTTGGAGTGACTGAAATATAGGTTGCTTCACAACCTAGGGCATATGAGGTTATTCCTTTAATAGAAAAGGAATATTCCCCAAGAAAATAATTATGGAGTTGGGCTAGAATGGAAATGGCATGGTCTTGGGATGATTTTGAGAATGATGAGTCACTTGGAAGAGGAAATGATGATGATCTCCCAGGTTGCAAGGCCACAGATCCACTCCAAAAAGAAAATCAGAGCAAAAACCAATAAATCAAAAAAAAAAGAAATGGGCCAAAAACCAGGCTGTTACAAACCTTCCCCCCTTAAAGAAATCTCGTCCTCGAGATTTGGTTGCTCAGTGAACAAGTATGACTTGAGGACACCGTTTTCAACTCGGGTATCCAGTTCCTTTATTTATTGTTCCCCCGAGAATTTCATATAATTTTCTTACCTTGCTATGGGGTGGTTTGCTTCATCTTTCCCAAATTCTGACAAGTTTTTTCTCATATACCAAATCCTTTTGCTGAAGTTGATTTTTCCATATCTGTGCTGATATCCAAAGGATCTGAGCATAAATTTCCTTTTTCATGAAAACCTTTTACTTCTGCCATGGGGTTTGCTCAAACAAATACATGTCTTCTAGGTTCCATAAATGCTGAGAATCATGGCTATTTTCTGACGGGATCTGACTGCTCATAGGTGGTACTGATTTATCTTGATTTATTCCTTTGGCTCGAGCATGAGATATGTACCCAAGATTGGACTGCCTTCTGTCGTGAGCACTATAACGGGGTATGGACTTACAGTTGTATCATACCTCAAATATTAACCTCTTGATACTGGCCTGACAGGAGTGCTGGCGGAAAGATACTTTCCATGACAGGAGGTTCGTGTATATGGTTCCGCCAGTGAGTATACCTGATCTGAGCTGATGGTTCGGCTTTTGATTTACCCATTTTGTCGGTATACCCATCTGCGGTAATAGACTGTGTGATGCTTTAACACTGCCACTGAAACCAAACTGCTGAGGTTGCAACGAATCTTGGATCTAACATCACAGACTTGGATATTCCGCACTAACCATTTTAAGTGGGTCAACGGGATATGAAATCCTTGCAGAATAGAGTAGGCCTCTGAGGGTATGCCTTTGTGGATCCATATGGAATCATGTCCTCCAACTGACTTGGATACCCGGACCCTGATGGTCGTGCAAAAAATCATCATCCCTTTGCTGTAAGTCTCACCCTTTGACGGTCATGACTTTATTTCGCAGGATACCATACTGAAATAGCTTGGCCACATATGTCTTTAATTTTTCGTATGAGCATGGATGTGGCTAGTGCAATATTTTTTGGCTTCATTCCTTGTGTTTATTTCTTGACCTGGGTCCGCACATATATGACATATACTCGGGGCTTGTAGTTGTACCAAGCTTGCTATTGAGTCCAATCATACAAGATGGCAACAAGATTTTGAAGGAAATATGCCCAAGAGGCAATAATAAAGTTGTTATTTATATTTCCTAATATCATGATAAATGTTTATTATTCATGCTAGAATTGTATTAACCGGAAACTTAGTACATGTGTGAATACATAGACAAACAGAGTGTCCCTAGTATGCCTCTACTTGACTAGCTCGTTAATCAAAGATGGTTAAGTTTCCTAGCCATAGACATGTGTTGTAATTTGATGAACGGGATCACATCATTAGAGAATGATGTGATGGACAAGACCCATCCTTTAGCTTAGCACTATGATCGTTTATTTTGTTGCTATTGCTTTCTTCATGACTTATACATGTTCCTATGACTATGAGATTATGCAACTCCTGAATACCGGAGGAACACTTAGTGTGCTATCAAACATCACAACGTAAATGGGTGATTATAAAGATGCTCTACAGGTGTCTCCGATGTTGTTTGTTGAGTTGGCATAGATCGAGATTAGGATTTGTCACTCCGTGTTTCGGAGAGGTATCTCTGGGCCCTCTCGGTAATGCACATCACTATAAGCCTTGCAAGCAATGTGACTAATGATTTAGTTGCGGTATGATGCATTACGGAACGTGTAAAGAGACTTGGCGGTAACGAGATTGAACTAGGTATGATGATACCGACGATCGAATCTCGGGCAAGTCACATACCGATGACAAAGGGAACAATGTATGTTGTTATGCGGTTTGACCAACAAAGATCTTAGTAGAATATGTATGAGCCAATATGAGCATCCAGGTTCCGCTATTGGTTATTGACCGGAGATGTGTCTCGGTCATGTCTACATAGTTCTCGAACCCGTAGGGTCCGCACGCTTAACGTTCGATAACGATTTGTATTATGAGTTATGTGTTTTGATGACCGAAGTTTGTTCGGAGTCCTGGATGAGATCACGAACATGACGAGGAGTCTCGAAATGGTCGAGACATAAAGATTAATATATTGGAAGGTTACATTCAGACATCGGAATGGTTCAGGTCGTTTCGGAGTTCCGGGGTTATCGGACCCTCCCCCCCCCCCCCCGCCGGAAGTTAATTGTCCACCATGGGCCTTAGTAGAGAAGAGAGAGGGCAGGCCAGGAGGTGGATCGCGCCCCCCTTGCCCCAATCCGAATTGGACAAGGGGAGAGGGCGGCGCCCCCCTCCTTCCTTCTCTCCTCCTCCTCCTCCCCCCTTCTCCCACTTGGAATAGGAAGGGGGGGGGGGCGAATCCTACTAGGTTTGGAGTTCTAGTAGGACTCCCCCCCATGGCACGCCTCCCCCTTGGCTGGCCTCCGCCTCCCCCTCCTTTATATACGTGGGGAGGGGGGCAACCTAGGACACACAAGTTGATCTTTTAGCCGTGTACGGTGCCCCCTCCATAGTTACACACCTCGGTCATATCGTCGCAGTGCTTAGGCGAAGCCCTGTGCCGTTAACGTCGTCATCACCATTGCCACGCCATCGTGCTGACGAAACTCTCCCTCGGCCTCAACTGGATCAAGAGTACAAGGGACGTCATCGAGCTGAACGTGTGCTGAACACGGAGGTGCCGTACGTTCGGTGCTTGGATCGGTCGGATCGTGAAGATGTACGACCACATCAACCACGTTGATAAAACGCTTCCGCTTTCAGTCTACGAGGGTACGTGGACACACTCTCCCCGCTCGTTTATATTCTTCTCCTAGATAGATCTTGCGTGATCATAGGATTTTTTTTTGAAATTACTGTGTTCCCCAACAATGGCATCCGAGCCAGGTCTATGCGTAGATGTTATATGCACGAGTAGAACACAGAGTTGTGGGCGATAATATTCATACTTCTTACCAACATGTCATACTTTGATTCGGCAGTATTGTTGGATGAAGCGGCCCAGACCGACATTACATGACCCCGTTCATGAGACTGGTTCTGCCGACGTGCTTTGCACACAGGTGGCTAGTGGGTGTGTGTTTCTCCAACTTTAGTTGAATCGAGTTTCACTACGCCCGGTCCTTGTTGAATGTTAAAACAACACAATTGACAAAAATTCGTTGTGGTTTTGATGCGTAGGTAAGAACGGTTCTTGCTAAGCCTGTAGCAGCCACGTAAAATTGCAACAACAAAGTAGAGGACGTCTAACTTGTTTTTGCAGGGCTTGCTGTGATGTGATATGGTCAAGACGTGATGATATATAAATTGTTGTATGAGATGATAATGTTTTGTAGAAGTTATCGGCAACTGGCATGAGCCATATGGTTGTCACTTTATTGTATGAAATGCAATCGCCATGTAATTGCTTTACTTTATCACTAAGCGGTAGCGATAGTCGTAGAAGCAATAGTTGGCGAGACGACAACGATGCTACGATGGAGATCAAGGTGTCAAGCCGGTGAGTATGCACCACTGCTACAGTTCATCGTGCCAAGACACCACGTGATGATCGGGTGTGATAAGCTCTATGTTCACATACAATGGGTGCAAGCCAGTTTTGCACACGTAGAATACTCGGGTTAAACTTGACGAGCCTAGCATATGCAGATATGGCCTTGGAACACTGTGACCGAAAGGTTGAGCATAAATCATATAGTAGATATGATCAACATAGTGATGTTCACCGTTGAAAGCTACTCCGTCTCACGTGATGATCAGACATGGTTTAGTTGATATGGATCACGTGATCATTTAGATGACTAGAGTGATGTCTATCTAAGTGGGAGTTCTTAAGTAATATGATTAATTGAACTTTAATTTATCATGAACTTAGTACCTGATAGTATTTTGCATGTCTATGTTGTTGTAGATCAATGGCCCGTACTACTGTTCCTTTGAATTTTAATGCGTTCCTAGAGAAAGCTAAGTTAAAAGATGATGGTAGCAACTACACGGACTGGGTCTGTAACTTGAGGATTATCCTCATTGTTGCACAGAAGAATTACGTCCTGGAAGCACCGCTAGGTGCAAGACCCGCTGCAGGAGCAACTCCGGACGTTATGAACGTCTGGCAGAGCAAAGCTGATGACTACTCAATTATTCAGTGTGCCATGTTTTACGGCTTAGAACCGGGACTTCAACGACGTTTTGAACGTCATGGAGCATACGAGATGTTCCAGGAGTTGAAGTTAATATTTCAAGCAAATGCCTGGATTGAGAGATATGAAGTCTCTAATAAGTTCTATAGCTACAAGATGGAGGAGAATAGTTACGTCGGTGAACATATACTCGTAATGTCCGGGTACCATAACCACTTGACTCAAGCGGGAGTTAATCTTCACGATGATAGTGTCATTGACAGAGTTCTTCAATCACTGCCACCAAGCTACAAAAGCTTCGTGATGAACTATAATATGCAAGGGATGGATAAGACAATTCCCGAGCTCTTCGCGATTGTCGTGGAATTGTCACGACAGATGTCCTCTTGCAAGGACTTAGTCGTGGAGCCATTGCAACTAGAAAGCTTAAATGGGTTAATCGGGACAAAGGACACGAGGGGTTTATACTAGTTCGGCCCCTTGCGGTGAAGGAAGGCCTACGTCTAGTTGGGTTGGTATTGCTTGATGTTTCGATGACCAGGGAGCGAGATACGCTATGCCCGGCTCTCGATGAGTTGTTTCTTGCCCCTAAGCCGCCGCAGGTCGTCCCCTTATATACACGGGTTGACGCCTAGCGGCTTACAGAGTCCCGGACGGCTTATAAACAGTGTCTGGCTCGGTGAGTAGTCAAATCTACCTTATAATACAAGTCACGCCATGGTGGCGGTTTACTACAACGGGCCTTAAGTCGCCTGTGGGCCTTAAGCCCTTTATTGAACCGCCATCTTCACGCTTGATTACAGGCTCCAATCTGGCGAGTCTTCTTTGTGTAACCTGGCCCCTCCTGGGCGGCTTACACAAATAGTTATATCCCCAACATTAGGCCCCAGATTGATTTGAACCTGTTCATGTCAATCTTAAAATACTTTAAGAAATAAATCTTCAATCTTCCGGCTGTGCAAAGGTTTTCTTTAACCCGCCATGACGTCATCTTTTGGATCCGTGTTAACCCGCCGTGACGTCATCCTTACTTAAATTCATTCTTTATTTCATCGTATCCTCCAACGGATCCTTGCCTTTACTGACTGTTCCGAAAAACGAGTCGTCAGGGCCGCTGGATAATAACTTTTATCTCCTCGTTTCTCGCGCTCTTTAGTGGCCCTTCCTTACAAATAGATCCCATTAGGTCTTCTTTCATTCTTCCCGTTCCGCATCTTCTTCCTCTCACCCCCATCTGTCACTGGAGCTCCGCTGCCGTCGCCAGAGCGCACCTCATCTCCGTCGAGCTTGGCCACTGCATCGACCTGAACTTGACCAGAGAACGGCAGCTTCCCTCCTCCGCAAATCTTCCGCATTAAGTGTTTCCCCTTTCCGCGCCATAGATCTCCGCTAGGGCTAGTATGTTCTTCTATACAGTTCATCGTTCATCCTAGTTCCTCGCACTTGCCTCTGCCATAGCTCATTTGATCCAGTAATAGCGTAGATCTCATGCGGTTGTTGTTCCGCATCCATTTTTAGTAGTAGAAGATCTTCTTTCTTTGTAAGAATCCTCAGTAGAATGTATGAACTTCTCCGCACCATTTTTTTAGGTCTAGAATTTTTCTTGTCTGAACGTCTGTTTGATCCAAAATAACATCAGCAACTTGTGAAACTTGTTTGTTCCACCCGGAAGTGAAAAAACTGCCTTTGTCAAATATGTTTAACTGCTCATTGACACCTGTAGCGGCTTAATATTTATCGCATAGTCATCCATATATCATTAGGCCCCTTCTTAAGCCGTCATCATGACTAGTTTTAAATATTTTCCTCCGGGTTAAATTTGAACTGGATCCTCTTTATTTTTGTCATAGGCCTCAATTTTTGTCATGCCACCTAAAGCGGCCAAGGCTCCTGTGACCTGTAGTTGGGTCCCATCCACAGTCACAAGGAGTAAATTGTCTAAATTTGTGAAGTCTGGCCATCTGCCTAAGAAGGAGGTCATGTCTTATCGTGCTCCTGACCCGTCTGAAGAAAGGCCTCGACCCAAAGAAGGGGAAGTAATAGTTTTTACGGATCACATGAGCCGGGGATTTGCCCCTCCCGGCTCAAAATTCTTCAGAGAGGTTTTGAATTTCTTTGACCTTAGGCCTCAGGATATTGGACCCAATTCCGTGTCAAATATCTGCAATTTCCAAGTCTTCTGCGAGGTGTACAGGAGAGGAGCCAAATCTGCTTTTGTTGAGAGCTTTTCTACTTGAACCGCAGAATGAAGCGTGCTAACGGTCCCGATCTTGAACTTGGCGGTATCTCAATTCAGCGGCGGAGAGACTGCCTTTTCCCTTATGCTGAACTGCCGAGTCATCCGAAAGATTGCAATCAGACATAGTTCTATTGCCAGGACACTTCCCCGGCTAATGAAATCCCTCTGCCCGGCTTCCGCGCTCTACGCCTTGAATCCAACCATCCGCTAGCAGACAAGCTGGCTGCTATTGAGCGTATGCCTCTTAATCCCACCATCAAAAGGATCAAAGCTCTTTTGGGAAATGGCCTGAATGGCATTGATCTGGTCCGAGTTTGGGTTGCTTGGCGAGTACTTCCGTTAAGCTGCCGTCCCGGCTTAATGTGTACATATTCAGGCGAAATGGACGATCCACTGTGTCATAGCCCTGACGACTTACCAGATGATGTGGTGGAAGCTACAACCCAGTCACTGCTGAAGGAGGGCATAGTAACTAGCAACGCCTTCGGCTTACTTCCCTTCTGTAAGAAGAACCCGGCCCCTGCAGTAAGTCATCAACCTTAACAAATACTCCTAGCCTTGTCACACCTTACTTGTACTCATAATTTCTTTTTCTTTTTTTTTCACAGGCCGATGACAATTTTTGGAAGGTCCAGTATGACCATGAGGCTGCTAAACAAGCCAGGACAACCAAGAAGACCAAAAGGAAAGCTGCCAAAACGGGAACTTCAAAGAAGAAAAGACCCAGCGCTTCCGATTTACTCAAATTGGATGACACTTCTTCGGATGATGAAGAGGTAAACCCTGATTCTCCTAACTCCTTTGTCATTACTTTATTGACATTTCATCCTTTCAGGAGGATACAGGGCACAGCCAAGCGGTTGGCGAAGAGGTAACTATAATTTCCTCTGACTCGGAGCCTTTGCCCAAGCAAAAAATCCGAAAGGTGACCCGAAAAGTAACATTTTCATCAAGTGGGTATCGACAGCTGTGTTCTCTTTGGTTCGAATACGACCTATGTTTGAACAGGAAGCCCCCAAGTGACCATGAGAGTTGTTTAATGACACTGACTCGAATACGACCCACGTCAGACCCAAAGGGGTTAAGCTATGATTCAAATATGATCAAGAAGCCCCCAGGTGGGTTTGGCAGTATGCCGATCAATTGGGTATCAACAGCTATGTTCTCTTTGGTTTGAATAGTTTGAACAGGAAGCCCCCAAGTGACCATGGCTAGATTCAGATATGATCATAAGCCGAACCAAAGGGAAAGCCGGATTCAGATATGATCCGCTCCCTGTTGGTTGTTTCCACCACCTGGTAAAGAAGATATATAAACCTTTGAGGGTGAAAAGGAAAGAGGTCCTGCTTATTGCTTTATACAATATATACATTGCCAAAAAAAGAAAAATATATATATGTCTTGAGAGCCGGTGGCTCAAGTATAGTAAGGCCGAAGATGAGCTATGTTCCATGGCCGGCGGGTCTCTTCCTCCGACTTACGTGAGTCTTTGTGCTCTCGAACATGATGAGGTAGTATGACCCGTTGTTCAGATTTTTACTGACCACAAAGGGTCCTTCCCAAGGAGGGGATAGCTTGTGCATATCAGATTGATCCTGAATGAGCCGGAGCACTAAGTCGCCTTCCTGAAAGGCTCTGCTTCTAACCCGGCGGTTGTGATAGGAGCGCAGGTCTTGCTGGTAAATCGCCGAGCGGGCTATTGCCAAGTCTCGCTCCTCATCCAATAAGTCAAGTGCATCCTGATGAGCCATTTCATTATCAGCCTCAACGTAAGCCGCCACTCGGGGTGAGTCGTGCCGGATGTCACTTGGCAGAACAGCCTCTGCTCCGTGCACCATGAAGAAAGGTGTATAACCTGTAGAACTGTTAGGCGTTGTATTGATACTCCATAGCACAGAGGGTAGCTCCTCCACCCAACAACCCGGAGTTCGCTGTAAGGGGACCAAGAGCCGGGGTTTGATACCCTTCAAGATCTCTTGATTAGCTCTCTCTGCTTGACCATTAGATTGAGGATGAGCAACAGCCGAAACATCAAGCCGAATATGTTCTCGTTGACAGAATTCTTCCATGGCACCCTTGGAGAGATTAGTACCATTATCAGTTATGATGCTATGTGGAAAGCCAAAACGAAAAATCACATTTTTCATGAACTGAATCGCCGTGGCTGCATCACACTTACTGACCGGCTCTGCCTCAACCCACTTGGTGAATTTATCGACTGCCACAAAAAGGTGTGTTTTCTTATCCTTAGACCTTTTGAAAGGTCCAGCCATGTCAAGCCCCCAGACTGCAAACAGCCAAGTAATTGGAATCATCCTCAATTCCTGAGCCGGCACATGAGCTCATCGTGAGAATTTTTGACAGACGTCGCATCTACTGACCAGATCCTCTGCATCAGCATGAGCCGTCAACCAATAGGAACCATGACGGAAAGCCTTGGCCACCAGAGATTTTGAGCCGGCATGATGACCACAATCTCCTTCATGGATCTCACGAATTATCTCCTGACCCTCTGCAGGCGACACACAACGTTGAAACGCCCCAGTAACGCTGCGGTGATGCAATTCTCCATGAACAATTGTCATAGATTTGGACCGCCTGATGATTTGTCTCGCCAAGGTCTCGTCCTCAGGAAACTCTACCCGGGTCATATAGGCCAAATACGGGACTTTCCAATCTGGGATAGCGTGGAGAGCTGCCACCAGCTGTGCCTCCGGGTCTGGCACCGCTAGTTCTTCCTCTGTAGGCACTTTGACAGAAGGGTTATGCAAAACATCAAGAAAGGTATTAGGCGGCACCGGCTTACGCCGAGACCCCAGCAGGCTTAAAGCATCAGTCGCCTCTTTCTTCCTCCGATCAATGTGCTCCACTTGATAACCTTTGAAGTGTCCAGCCACCACATCAACTTCACGACGATAAGCCGCCATCAGAGGATCCTTGGAGTCCCACGTGCCTGACACCTGTTGAGCAACGAGGTCTGAGTCGCCTAAGCACCTTACCTGGCCCAAATTCATCTACTTAGCCATCCGGAGACCATGGAGTAAAGCCTCGTACTCAGCTGCATTGTTCGTACAGGGAAACATAAGCTGGAGCACATAACAAAATTTGTCACCTCGGAGGGAAGTTAAAACGACTCCAGCCCCCGAGCCCTCCAACTGCATGGACTCATCAAAGTGAATAGTCCAATATGTGTTATCTGGCTTCTCCTCAGGTGCCTGTAATTCTCTCCAATCATTGATAAAGTCCACCAAGGCTTGAGACTTAATAGTTGTACGTGGCATGTACTTCAAACCATGAGGCCCAAGCTCAATGGCCCACTTGGCGACTCGCCCTGTGGCTTCCATGTTCTGGATGATGTCTCCCAAGGGGGCAGAGCTTACCAAAGTTATAGGATGACCTTGGAAATACTGCTTCAGCTTCCGGCTTACCATAAACACCCCATAAACAAGTTTCTGCCAATGTGGGTACCTTTGCTTGGACTCAATGAGCACCTCACTGATGTAGTAAACCGGCCGTTGAACCGGATGCTCCTTGCCAGCCTCCTTGCGCTCCACCACAATGGCCACACTGATGGCTCGGGCGTTAGCAGCCACATATAACAACAATGGCTCTCTATCAATGGGAGCCGCAAGGACCGGCGGCTCATACAACTATCTCTTTAAATCCTCAAAGGCAGTGTCGCAGCGTCACTCCAGACGAAAGCATCCGTTTTCTTCATCATCTAATATAGCGGCAGGGCCTTCTCGCCTAACCGGCTTATGAACCGGCTTAGAGCGGCAACACGACCCGCCAGTCGTTGAACATCATTGATGCACGCCGGTTTGGCCAAGGAGGTGATCGCCTTGATCTTCTCTCGGTTAGCCTCGATGCCTCTGTTTGAAACCAGGAAACCCAGAAGCTTGCCTGCAGGTACACCAAACACACACTTGTCCGGGTTAAGCATCATCTTATAAACCCGGAGATTATCAAAGGTCTCCTTTAAATCAGATATCAAGGTTTCCTTCTCCCTGGACTTCACCATGATGTCATCCACATAAGCGTGAACATTGCGCCCAATTTGACTGTGGAGAAAATTTTGTACACATCTTTGATAAGTCGCCTGGGCACTCTTGAGCCCAAATGGCATAGATACATAGCAGAAGGCTCCAAACGGAGTGATGAAAGCCATCTTCTCCTGGTCCTTAACTGCCATTTTGATCTGATGATAGCCAGAGTAAGCATCCAAAAAACTCAAACGCTCGCAACCCACCATAGCATCGATGATCTGATCAATACGGTGGAGGGCAAAGGGATCAGCCGGACAAGCCTTATTTAAGTCCGTGTAATCCACACACATCCGCCAAGTGCCATTCTTCTTGAGTACTAGCACCGGGTTAGCCAACCACTCCGGGTGAAAGACTTCCACAATGAACCCAGCCGCTAAGAGCCGAGCGACCTCTTCCCCAATAGCTTTCCGTCCTTCCTCATTGAACCGTCGAAGAAATTGCCTGACCGGCTTATACTTTGGATCAATATTAAGGGTGTGCTCAGCGAGTTCTCTCGGAACACCCGGCATGTCAGAAGGTTTCCATGCAAAGATGTCCCGGTTCTCACGGATGAACTCGATGAGCGTGCTTTCCTATTTAGGATCCAAGTTGGCACTGATGCTGAACTGCTTGGAAGAGTCGCCTGGAGTAAAGTCAACGAGCTTTGTTTCAGTGGCCGATTTAAACTTCAATGTCGGGTCATGCTCTGTAGTCGGCTTCTTTAAAGAAGTCATATCTGCCGGGTCAACATTATTCTGATAAACTTCAGCTCCTCAGCTGCACAAACAGACTCAGCATAAGCCGCATCGCCTTCCTCACATTCCAAGGCTACCTTTCGACTCCCATGCACGGTGATGGTACCCTTGTGACCCGGCATCTTGAGCTGCAGATAAACATAACACGGACGCGCCATGAACTGAGCATAAGCCGGCCGTCCAAACAGAGCATGATACGGGCTCCTGATTTTGACTACCTCAAACGTCAATTTCTCAACTCTGGAATCATATTCATCTCCAAAGGCCACTTCCAGCTCAATCTTGCCAACTGGGTACACTGACTTACCAGGCACCACTCTATGAAAGACAGTGTTGGACGTCCTCAAGTCCTTATCAGTCAACCCCATGCGGCGAAAGGTCTCATAATAGAGAATATTGATGCTGCTTCCTCCGTCCATGAGTACCTTAGCGAATTTGTATCCACCAACCTGAGGTGCTACCACCAAGGCCAACTGACCCGGATTATCAACCCGGAGGGGGTGATCTTCCCTGCTCCATATAATGGGTTGCTCTGACCACCTCAAATAACGCGGAACCGCCGGCTCAACAAAATTCACGGCCCTCTTATGAACCTTCTGGTCACGTTTGCATAAATTAGTGGTAAACACATGGTACTGCCCACCATTCAGCTGCTTTGGGTGGCTTTGATAACCTGACTGCTGCTGCTGTTGTCCCCCCTTGACTAGGCTGCTGTTGGTTGTAACCGTCTTGACTTCCCTGAAAGCCGGAACTTGAACCGCCGCCCGGGCCATGAAAGCCGCTGGCTCCTGAACTGCCGCCCGATCCATGATTGTGTTGGGGAACGTAGCAGAAATTCAAAATTTTCCTACGTGTCACCAAGATCTATCTATGGAGAAACTAGCAACGAGGGGAAGGAGAGTGCATCTACATACCCTTGTAGATCGCTAAGCGGAAGCGTTCAAGAGAACGGGGTTGAAGGAGTCGTACTGTCGTGATCCAAATCACGGAGATCCTAGTGCCGAACGGACGGCACCTCGCGTTCAACACACGTACAGCCCGATGACGCCTCCCATGCCTTGATCCAGCAAGGAGAGAGGAGAGGTTGGGAAGACTCCATCCAGCAGCAGCACAACGGCATGGTGGTGATGGAGGGCGTGGCATCCCGCAGGCTTCACCAAGCACCAAGGAGAGGAGGAGGAGGAGAGGCAGGCTGCACCAAGAGGGAGAGAACTCATGTGTGTTGGGCAGCCCAAAACCTCAAGTATATATAGGGGAAAGGGGCTGCGCCCCTTTAGGGTTTCCCACCCCAAGGGTGCGGCCAGCCCTAGATGGGACTTGGGGCGGCTAAGAGGGGAGGAGTGCCTCCCAAGTCAAGTGGAGGCCCTCCCCTTAGGGTTTCCCCTTCCCATGCGCATGGGCCTTGGGGGCTGGTGCCCCTGGCCCATTAAGGCTAGGGCGCCCCCTACAGCCCATGCTACTGTATTGGACGTGGTGGAACAATTTCCGGACCTCGGACCCTCCGAATCCTCCGAACCTTCCGAAGCTTCCGGTACAATACCGAAAAACCCGAACTTTTCCGGAACCCAACAACAACTTTCCATATATAAATATTTACCTCCGGACCATTCCGAACTCCTCGTGACGTCCGGGATCTCATCCGGACTCGAACAACATTCGGTAACCACATACAAGCTTCCTTTATAACCCTAGCGCCATCGAACCTTATGTGTAGACCCTACGGGTTCGGGAGACATGTAGACATGACCGAGACGTTCTCCGGTCAATAACCAACAGGGGATCTGGATACCCATGTTGGCTCCCACATGTTCCACGATGATCTCATCGGATGAACCACGATGTCAAGGACTCAATTGATCCGTATACAATTCCCTTTGTCTAGCGGTATTGTACTTGCCCGAGATTCGATCGTCGGTATACCGATACCTTGTTCAATCTCGTTACGGCAAGTCTCTTTACTCGTTCCGTAACACATCATCCCGTGATCAACCCCTTGGTCACATTGTGCACATTATGATGATGTCCTACCGAGTGGGCCCAGAGATACCTCTCCGCTTACACGGAGTGACAAATCCAGTCTTGATTGGTGCCAACCCAATGCAGACACTTTCGGAGATACTGTAGTGCACCTTTATAGTCACCCGATTGCGTTGACGCGTTTGGTACACCAAAGCATTCCTACGGTATCCGGAGTTGCACAATCTCATGGTCTAAGGAAAAGATACTTGACATTAGAAAAGCTTTAGCATACTGAACTACGATCTTTGTGCTAGGCTTATGATTGGGTCTTGTCCATCACATCATTCTCCTAATGATGTGATCCCGTTATCAATGACATCCAATGTCCATGGTCAGGAAACTGTAACCATCTATTGATCAACGAGCTAGTCAACTAGAGGCTTACTAGGGACATGGTGTTGTCTATGTATCCATACATGTATCTGAGTTTCCTATCAATACAATTATAGCATGGATAATAAACGATTATCATGAACAAGGAAATATAATAATAACTAATTTATTATTGCCTCTAGGGCATATTTCCAACAGTCTCCCACTTGCACTAGAGTCAATAATCTAGTTCACATCGCCATGTTATTAACACTGATAGGTCACATCGCCATGTGATCAACATCCAAAGAGTTTACTAGTGTCTGTAAACTAGTTCACATCATCATGTGATTAAGACTCAATGAGTTCTGAGGTTTGATCATATTTTCCTTGTGAGAGAGGTTTTAGTCAACGGTGCGAACATTCAGATCCGTATGTACTTCATAATTCTCTATGTCATATTGTAAATTTTGCTTCCACGCTCCACTTGAAGCTATTCCAAATGGTTGCTCCACTATACTTATCCGGTTTGCTACTCAGAGTCACTCGGATAGGTATTAAAGCTTGCATCGATGTAACCCTTTACGCCGAACTCTTTATCACCTCCATAATCGAGAAACATGTCCTTATTTACTCTAAGGACAATTTTGACCGTTGTCCAATGATCCATTCCTGGATCATTCTTGTACCCCTTGACTGACTCATGGCAAGGCACACTTCCGGTGCGGTACACAGCATAGCATATTGTAGAGCCTACGTCTAAAGCATAGGGGACGACCTTCGTCCTTTCTCTCTCTTCTGCCGTGGTCGAGCTTTAACTCTTAACTTCATACCTTACAACTCAGGCAAGAACTCCTTCTTTGACTGATCCATCTTGAACACCTTCAAGATCATGTCAAGGTACGTGCTCATTTGAAAGTATTATTAAGCATTTTGATCTATCCTTATAGATCTTGATGCTTATTGTTCAAGTAGCCTAATCCAGGTTTTCCATTGAAAAACATCTTTCAAATAACCCTGTATGCTTTCCAGAAATTCTACATCATTTCTGATCATCAATATGTCAACAACATATACTCATCAGAAATTTTATAGTGCTCCCACTCACTTCTTTGGAAATACAAGTTTCTCATAAACTTTGTATAAACTCAAAATCTTTGATCATCTCATCAAAGCGCACATTCCAACTCCGAGATGCTTACTCCAGTCCTTAGAAGGATCGCTGGAGCCAGCATACCTTTCAGCATCCTTAGGATCGACAAAAACTTGCTGATTGTATCACATACAACCTTTCCTTACGAAGACCGGTAAGGAAACTCGTTTTGACATCCATCTGCCAGATTTCATAAATGCAGCTAATGCTAACATGATTCCGACGGACTTAAGCATCGCTACGGATGAGAAAATCTCATCGTAGTCAACTCTTTGAACTTGTGAAAACTCTTTGCCACAAGTCGAGCTTCATAGACGGTGATATTACCGTCCACGTCCGTCTTCTTCTTAAAGATCCATTTATCTCAATGGCTTGCCTATCATCGGGAAAGTCCACCAAAGTCCATGCTTTGTTCTGATATATGGATACTATCTCGGATTTCATGGCTTCTAACCATTTGTCGGAATTTGGGCCCACCATCGCTTCTCCATAGCTCGTAGGTTCATTGTTGTCTAGCAACATGACCTTCAAGACAGGATTACTGTACCACTCAGAAGTAGTACGCATCCTTGTCACCCTACGAGGTACGTCAGTGACTTGATCCGAAACTTCATGATCACTATCATAAGCTTCTACTTCAATTGGTGTACGTGCCACGGGAACAACTTCCTGTGCCCTCCTACACATTAGTTGAAGTGATGGTTCAATAACCTCATCAAGTCTCCACCATCCTCCCACTCAACTTTTCGAGACGAACTTTTCCTCGAGAAAGGACCCGATTCAAGAAACAATCCCTATTGCTTCCGGATCTGAATTATGAGGTATACCCAACCGTTTTGGGTGTCCTATGAAGATGCATTTTATCCGCTTTGGGTTCGAGCTTATCAACCTGAAACTTTTTCACATAAGCGTCGCAGCCCCAAACCTTTAAGAAATGACAGCTTAGGTTTCTCTAAACCATAGTTCATACGGTGTCATCTCAACGGAACTACGTGGTGCCCTATTAAAGTGAGTGCGGTTGTCTCTAATGCCTAACCCATGAACGATAGTGGTAATTCGATAAGAGACATCATGGTACGCACCATATCCAATAGGGTGCAACTATGATGTT
Organism: Aegilops longissima; assembly: GCA_021605205.1. Taxonomy (NCBI): domain Eukaryota; kingdom Viridiplantae; phylum Streptophyta; class Magnoliopsida; order Poales; family Poaceae; genus Aegilops; species Aegilops longissima. Next base: position 637,436,756 of record CM038679.1, read on the forward strand.
CGGACACACATCACACTATGGTGTTCCAGGCGGTATTAATTGTGAAACAATTTCCACGGTGTCTTAATTGCGTGCCAAAGCTCATAACTCAGATACTCATCTCTATGATCATATCATAGACATTTTATCCTCTTATCACGATGTTCTTCAACTTCACTCTGAAATTACTTGAACCATTCAATAATTCAGACTTGTGTTTCATCAAGTAAATATACTCAACATCTACTCGAATCATCTGTGAAGTCAGAACATAACGATATTCACTGCATGCCTCAAAGACTCATTGGACTGCACACATCAAAATGTGTTACTTCCAACAAGTTGCTACCTTGTTCCATCTTCTCAAACCGAGGCTTTTCGGTCATCTTGCCCATGTGGTTTGATTTGCATATCTCAAGTGATTCAAAATCAAGTGAGTCCAAATGATCCATCTGCATGGAGTTTCTTCATGCGTATACACCAATAGACATGGTTTGCATGTCTCAAACTTTTCAAAACGAGTGAGTCCAAAGATCCATCAACATGGAGCTTCTTCATGCTTTTATACCAATATGACTTACATGGCATTGCCACAAGTAAGTGGTACTATCATTACTATCTTATATCTTTTGGCATGAAAATCTGTATCACTACGATCGAGATTCAATAAACCATTCCTTTTAGGTGCTAGACCATTGAAGGTTTTATTCAAATTAACAGAGTAACCATTATTCTCCTTAAATGAATAACAGATTATGCATAGACATAATCCAATCATGTCTATGCTCAACGCAAACACCAAATGACAATTATTCAGGTTTAATTCTAATCTTGATGGTAGAGGGAGCGTGCGATGTTTGATCACATCAAACTTGGAAACACTTCAACACATATCGTCACTCACCTTTAGCTAGTCTCCATTTATTCGTAGCTCTTTTATTTCGAGTTACTAACACTTAGCAACCGAACCGGTATCTTAATACCCTGGTGCTACTAGGAGTACTAGTAAAGTACACATTAACATAATGTATATCCAATATACTTCTATCGACCTTGCCAGCCTTCTTATCTACCAAGTATCTAGGGTAATGCTGCTCCAAATGGCTGTTCCCCTTATTGCGAAGCACTTAGTCTCGGTTTGGGTTCAACCTTGGGTTTCTTCTTTGGAGCAGCAACTGATTTGCCGCTTCATGAAGTGTCCCTTCTTGCCTTTGCCCTTCTTGAAACTAGTGGTTTCATCAACCATCAACAATTGATGCTCCTTCTTGATTTTTTTTACTTTCGCGATGTCAAACAACGCGAATACCTCAAGGATCATCATCTCTATCCTTGATATGTTATAGTTCATCACGAAGCTCTAGCAGCTTGGTGGCAATGACTTTGGAGAAACATCACTATCTCATCTGGAAGATCAACTCCCACTCGATTCAAGTGATTGTTGTACTCAGACAATCTGAGCACAAGCTCAACGATTGAGCTTTTCTCCCTTAGTTTGTAGGCTAAGAAAATCGCCGGAGGTCTCATACCTCTTGACGTGGGCACGAGCCTGAAATCCTAATTTCAGCCCTCAAACATCTCATATGTTCCGCGACATTTCAAAAACGTCTTGGTGCCTCAACTCTAAACCGCTTAACTGAACTATCACGTAGTTATCAAACGTGTATGTCCGATGTTCGTAACATCCACAAACGACGTTTGGGGTTCAGCACACCGAGCGGTGCATTAAGGACATAAGCTTTCAACTGTCCGCATAATCGCCATCATCAACTTTCAACTATATTTTCTCTAGGAACATATCTAAACAGTGGAACTAAAGCGCGAGCTCACGACATAATTTGCAAAGATCTTTTGACTATGTTCAGGATAATTAAGTTCATCTTATGAACTCCCACTCGATAGACATCCCTCTGGTCATCTAAGTGATTACATGATCCGAGTCAACTAGGCCGTGTCCGATCATCACGTGAGACGGACTAGTCATCATCGGTGAACATCTTCATGTTGATCGATCTACTATACGACTCATGCTCGACCTTTCGGTCTCTCGTGTTCCGAGGCCATGTCCGTACATGCTAGGCTCGCAAGTTAACCCTAAGTGTTTCGTGTGTAAATCTGTCTTACACCCGTTGTATGTGAACGTAAGAATCCATCACACCCGATCATCACGTGGTGCTTAGAGGCGATTTAACTTTAGCAACGGTGCACGTTAGGGAGAACACTTCTTGAAATTTTAATGAGGATCATCTTATTTACTACCGTCGTTCTAAGTAAACAAGATGCATAAACATAATAAACATCACATGCAATTATATAGTAGTGACATGATATGGCCAATATCATATAGCTCCATTGATCTCCATCTTCGGGCTCCATGATCATCATCGTCACCGCATGACACCATGATCTCCATCATCATGATCTCCATCATCGTGTCTTCATGAAGTTGTCTTGCCAACTATTACTTCTACTACTATGGCTACCGGTTAGCAATAAAGTAAAGTAATTACATGGCGTTGTTTAATGACACGCAGGTCATACAATAAATAAAGACAACTCCTATGGCTCCTGCCGGTTGTCATACTCATCGACATGCAAGTCGTGAATCCTATTACAAGAACATGATCAATCTCATACATCACATATCATTCATCACATTCTTCTTGGCCATATCACATCACATAGCATACCCTGCAAAAACAAGTTAGACGTCCTCTAATTGTTGTTTGCATGTTTTACGTGGCTGCTATGGGTTTCTAGCAAGAACGTTTCTTACCTACGCAAAACCACAACGTGATATGCCAATTGCTATTTACCCTTCATAAGGACCCTTTTCATCGAATCCGTTCCGACTAAAGTGGAGAGGCGGCACCCGCTAGCCACCTTATGCACCAAGTGCATGTTAGTCGGTGGAACCTGCCTCACGAAGAGTACGTAAGGTCGGTCTGGGCCGCTTCATCCCACAATACCGTCAAAACAAGATTGGACTAGTAACGGTAAGCATATTGAACAACATCAACGCCCACAACTACTTTGTGTTCTACTCGTGCAAAGAATCTACGCAATAGACCTAGCTCATGATGCCATTGTTGGGGAACGTAGCAGAAATTCAAAATTTTCCTACGTGTCACCAAGATCTATCTATGGAGAAAATAGCAACGAGGGGAAGGAGAGTGCATCTACATACCCTTGTAGATCGCTAAGCGGAAGCATTCAAGAGAACGGGGTTGAAGGAGTCGTACTCGTCGTGATCCAAATCACCGGAGATCCTAGTGCCGAACGGACGGCACCTCCGCGTTCAACACATGTACAGCCCGATGACGTCTCCCATGCCTTGATCCAGCAAGGAGAGAGGGAGAGGTTGGGGAAGACTCCATCCAGCAGCAGAACAACGGCATGGTGGTGATGGAGGAGCGTGGCAATCCCGCAGGGCTTCGCCAAGCACCAAGGGAGAGGAGGAGGAGGAGAGGCAGGGCTGCACCAAGAGGGAGAGACTCATGTGTGTTGGGCAGCCCAAAACCTCAAGTATATATAGGGGGAAAGGGGGGCTGCGCCCCCTTTAGGGTTTCCCACCCCAAGGGGTGCGGCCAGCCCTAGATGGGACTTGGGGCGGCCAAGAGGGGAGGAGTGCCTCCCAAGTCAAGTGGAGGCCCTCCCCTTAGGGTTTCCCCTTCCCATGCGCATGGGCCTTGGGGGCTGGTGCCCCTGGCCCATTAAGGCTAGGGCGCCCCCTACAGCCCATGCTACTGTATTGGACGTGGTGGAACATTTCCGACCTCCGGACCCCTCCGAATCCTCCGAACCTTCCGAAGCTTCCCGATACAATACCGAAAAACCCGAACTTTTCCGGAACCCAACAACAACTTTCCATATATAAATCTTTACCTCCGGACCATTCCGAACTCCTCGTGACGTCCGGGATCTCATCCGGACTCAACAACATTCGTAACCACATACAAGCTTCATTTATAACCCTAGCGCCATCGAACCTTATGTGTAGACCCTACGGGTTCGGGAGACATGTAGACATGACCGAGACGTTCTCCGTCAATAACCAACAGGGGATCTGGATACCCATGTTGGCTCCTACATGTTCCACGATGATCTCATCGGATGAACCACGATGTCAAGGACTCAAATGATCCCGTATACAATTCCCTTTGTCTAGCGGTATTGTACTTGCCCGAGATTCGATCGTCGGTATACCGATACCTTGTTCAATCTCGTTACGCAAGTCTCTTTACTCGCTCCGTAACACATCATCCCGTGATCAACCCCTTGGTCACATTGTGCACATTATGATGATGTCCTACCGAGTGGGCCCAGAGATACCTCTCCGCTTACACGGAGTGACAAATCCAGTCTTGATTCGTGCCAACCCAACAGACACTTTCGGAGATACCCGTAGTGCACCTTTATAGTCACCCGATACGTTGTGACGTTTGGTACACCCAAAGCATTCCTACGGTATCCGGAGTTGCACAATCTCATGGTCTAAGGAAAAGATACTTGACATTAGAAAAGCTTTAGCATACGAACTACACGATCTTTGTGCTAGGCTTATGATTGGGTCTTGTCCATCACATCATTCTCCTAATGATGTGATCCCGTTATCAATGACATCCAATGTCCATGGTCAGGAAACCGTAACCATCTATTGATCAACGAGCTAGTCAACTAGAGGCTTACTAGGGACATGGTGTTGTCTATGTATCCACACATGTATCTGAGTTTCCTATCAATACAATTATAGCATGGATAATAAACGATTATCATGAACAAGGAAATATAATAATAACTAATTTATTATTGCCTCTAGGGCATATTTCCAACAGATTGCCATCAAACATGTTGGAATTCTTGAAAGCCTTCATGATCGCGCAATCTTTCCATAAATGGGTGGCAGGTCGTTCCCGAGTACCGTGTCTCGGGCAAGGCTCATTGAGAAGCTGCTCAAGAGATGGACCTGACCCGCCAGATCGAGGGGGCGGTCTTCCCTTACGTTGCTGATTGTTACCCTGCGCATTGGCATTGGCCACAAACTCTGGGTTACCCTCCGCCTTACGCTTGTTGCCTCCTTGATTTACCAGGTTATGCTGCTGACCCTTTCCATTGCCGTTCTTCTTTCCCTTCCCTGTCTTTTCCTCATCAGACGCGGGATCCTTGGTACTATCAGAATCGGCATACTTGACTAAAGCCACCATCAGCGTACACATATCGCTGTAATCACGCTTAAGGCGCCCCCGCTGCCTCAGTGCTCAAAACGGCAATTCTTCTCCAACATGAGGATCATGGAGCCTGCATCCATCTTATCGGATTTAATGTATTATTTCCTTGACCCGCGCACCCAATGAGTTGTGGATTCACCCTCCTCCCGCTATAATTGGTCAAGTCCACAATGGACATAGATTGCTTGCAAGTGTCCTTGAAGTTCGGATAAACCGGCCTTTAGCTCGCCCATGAACTGATGGAATTGGGTGGCAAACCTTTAACCAAGACCGGCTGTTCCGTCTAACATCATGGTGAAGTACTTAGCCATTGCTGCGTCGCTGACCTCTAGTAACTCCATGGCCATCTCAGAATTTCGATCCACGCCCGGCTGTAAGTCGGCCGTGTAATTCGGCACCTTTCGAGGTCCCTTTAAATCCTTGGGTAGACGTACATCCCGCAGAGCCGCACCAAACAAGGAACACCGCCGTTCTCGTAGCCACTCCCGCCCAATGTAAGTCGCCGGATACTGGGAGGTCTTGATATGTCCGCTTTCTTGAGCCGCTTAGCTGAGCCGCCCGCCTCGTCCCCGACGATTCGGTCTTGCATCGGGTTATAACCACCCGGCTGGTTACGACGCTGGGCGTTGCTTGACAAAGCTTCGACTCCATGTGCCGCAGAACTCGGACTCGGTTTTGACGAGGTGGTGCTAGCCAAGGCGAGGAGTTGAATGAATCCTGTTTTGGCTGTAAGAATAGGTCTCTTGTTGCGCCAGGCCGCCTCGAATAAGATCTCGACCCTCCGGTCTCCACCGTTGTTGGATCATCACCATCCACCGGGAGAGCCGCCAAACGTGCCGATGTTGCTATCAAGTTCTCCATGGGGTTGAGAAGTGACCCGTGGTATTGGTACATAACGGGCGGGCCATACTCCCATGCGGAGGTGCCATCTCTTGAGCTGAGCCTTCGCCGCGGTTGGTGTGAACTGATTTGTTCGGGCGGGTTACTAGGCCGCACGGGTGTCGTGAAAAGGTTCCGAGGGTCATAAACTGGAGGCAACCGGGATTGGGTTTTCGATGTCTCCTCCTCATCACCTCATTGGATGCGTTCAGCTCATATTAAGCCGGAAAGCTGTGGATCGAGTTTCTGCGCCACAGGTCCAAAGTCGCCCGCTCAGAGCCAACCTGGTGTCCTCACCTGCCAAGGCCTCCTTGGCCCGGCTATCTCCTCATGCACCTTCGCCACCTCGCGCTATGCTCATCTTGATTTGCAGGAATAACCGTGGCGGTTAATGTGGTCGTTAGCTTATCCATAAGATCCATCAAGACCGAGCCGGCGGGGGCGACAGGCCTGCTGCCCCGCCGCCTCCCGACCCGGACGTTATTGTTGTTGCAGCCACGAAGTTTTGACCAGGTTGAGTACCAGCCATGAAGACCCTCGCCCAGCTTGGCGGCTCATTGAAATCCGGAGTGCTAGAGTCGTCAGAGCAGCCCCCAAGCATACCCTCTTGGACTTGATATAAAGAATCTGTTGAACCAGCGGACGAATCATCATCTGAGGGGACGGCCGTCTCACCACCATCTTTAGATCCTTTAGGAAGTTCTTCTCCGTGGACGCAGCCCACGAAGGCACGCTTCATGACAGGTTGAGCTCGGGCGGGTCTCGCACGCTGAGCCGTCTCGACGAGGTCGGTGCAGTTGTCCGACTCAGGGCCCGGCTCACCCATCCGGCCGATGAAGACGTGGATTCCGCCAAAGGGGACCCGGTACCCGTACTCAATTGAGTCGGCGTCGGGGCCCCAGCCTTCGTTGTCGATGTAGATCTTGCCGCGACGACTCTTGGTCATCCGCCCATCGCAGATCCCTTGAGCCCTTCAAGCTGCCCTTCAAGAACTCAACCACTGCGGCGCTGGCCCCACGGTGGGCGCCAACTGTCGTGGAATTGTCACGGCAGATGTCCTCTTGCAAGGACTTAGTCGTGGAGCCATCGCAACTAGGAAGCTTAAAGGGGTTAATCGGGACAAAGGACACGAGGGGTTTATACTAGTTCGGCCCGTTGCGGTGAAGGAAGGCCTACGTCTAGTTGGGTTGGTATTGCTTGATGTTTCGATGACCAGGGAGCGAGATACGCTATGCCCGGCTCTCGATGAGTTTTTTCTTGCCCCTAAGCCGCAGTAGGTCGTCCCCTTATATACACGGGTTGACGCCATGTGGCTTACAGAGTCCCGGCTGGCTTATAAACAGTGTCCAGCTCGGTGACTAGTCAAATCTACCTTATAATACAAATCACGCCATGGTGGCGGTTTACTACAACGGGCCTTAAGTCGCCTGTGGGCCTTAAGCCCTTTATTGAACCACCATCTTCACGCTTGATTACAGGCTCCAATCTGGCGAGTCTTCTTTGTGTAACCCGGCCCCTCCTGGGCGGCTTACACAAATAGTTATATCACCAACAGCGATGCTAAAAGCTGCGGAGGTAGAAATCAAGAAGGAGCATCAAGTGTTGATGGTCAACAAGACCACTAGTTTCAAGAAAAAGGGTAAAGGGAAGAAGGGAAACTTCAAGAAGAACGGCAAGCAAGTTGCTGCTCAAGTGAAGAAGCCCAAGTCTGGACTTAAGCCTGAGACTGAGTGCTTCTACTGCAAAGGGACTGGTCACTGGAAGCGGAACTGCCCCAAGTATTTGGCGGATAAGAAGGATGGCAACGTGAAGGGTATATTTGATATACATGTTATTTATGTGTACCTTACTAATGCTCGTAGTAGCGCCTGGGTATTTGATACTGGTTCTGTTGCTCATATTTGCAACTCGAAACATGGGCTACGGATTAAGTGAAGATTGGCTAAGGACGAGGTGACGATGCGTGTGGGAAATGGTTCCAAAGTCGATGTGATCGCCGTCGGCACGCTACCTCTACATCTACCTTCGGGATTAGTTTTAGACCTGAATAATTGTTATTTGGTGCCAGCGTTAAGCATGAACATTATATCTGGATCTTGTTTGATGCGAGACGCTTATTCATTTAAATCAGAGAATAATGGTTGTTCTATTTATATGAGTAATATCTTTTATGGTCATGCACCCTTGATGAGTGGTCTATTTTTGTTGAATCTCGATAGTAGTGACACACATATTCATAGTATTGAAGCCAAAAGATATAAGTTTAATAATGATAGTGCAACTTATTTGTGGCACTACCGTTTGGGTCATATTAGTGTAAAGCGCATGAAGAAACTTCATGCTGATGGGATTTTGGAATCACTTGATTATGAATCACTTGATGCTTGCGAACCATGCCTCATGGGCAAGATGACTAAAACTCCGTTCTCCGAAACAATGGAGCGAGCAACAGACTTGTTGGAAATAATACATACCGATGTATGCGGTCCGATGAGTGTTGAGGCTCGCGGCGGGTATCGTTATTTTCTGACCTTCACAGATGATTTGAGTAGATATGGGTATATCTACTTGATGAAACTTAAGTCTGAAACATTTGAAAAGTTCAAAGAATTTCAGAGAAGTGGAAAATCATTGTAACAATAAAATAAAATTTCTACGATCTGATCGTGGAGGAGAATATTTGAGTTACGAGTTTGGTCTTCATTTGAAACAATGCGGAATAGTTTCACAACTCACACCACCCGGAACACCACAGCGTAATGGTGTGTCCGATCGTCGTAACCGCACTTTATTAGATATGGTGCAATCTATGATGTGCCTTACTGATTTACCGCTATCGTTCTGAGGTTATGCTTTAGAGACGGCTGCATTCACGTTAAATAGGGCACCATCTAAATCCGTTGAGACGACACCTTATGAACTATGGTTTGGCAAGAAACCCAAGTTGTCGTTTCTTAAAGTTTGGGGCTGCGATGCTTATGTGAAAAAGCTTCAGCCTGATAAGCTCGAACCCAAATCGAAGAAATGTGTCTTCATAGGATACCCGAAGGAGACTGTTGAGTACACCTTCTATCACAGATCCGAAGGCAAGATATTCGTTGCTAAGAATGGATCCTTTCTAGAGAAGGAGTTTCTCTCAAAAGAAGTGAGTGGGAGGAAAGTAGAACTTGATGAGGTAATTGTACCTTCTCCCGAATTGGAAAGTAGTTCATCATAGAAATCAGTTCCAGTGATTCCTACACCAATTAGTGAGGAAGCTAATGATAGTGATCATGAAACTTCAGATCAAGTTACTACCGAACCTCGTAGGTCAACCAGAGTAAGATCCGCACTAGAGTGGTGCGGTAATCCTGTTCTGGAGGTCATGTTACTTGACCATGACGAACCTACAAACTATGAGGAAGCGACGATGAGCCCATATTCCGCAAAATGGTTTGAGGCCATGAAATATGAGATGGGATCCATGTATGAGAACAAAGTATGGACTTCAGTTGACTTGCCCGATGATCGGCAAGCCATAGAGAATAAATGGATCTTCAAGAAGAAGATCGACGACGACAAGAATGTTATCGTTTACAAAGCTCGACTTGTTGCGAAAGGATTTCGACAAGTTCAAGAGTTGACTACGATGAGACTTTCTCACCCGTAGCGATGCTTAAGTCTGTTCGAATCATGTTAGAAATTGCAGCATTTTATGACTATGAGATTTGGCAAATGGATGTCAAAACTGCATTCCTGAATGGATTTCTGGAAGAAGAGTTGTATATGATGCAACCAGAAGGTCTTATCGATCCAAAGGATGCTAACAAAGTGTGCAAGCTCCAGTGATCCATTTATGGACTGGTGCAAGCCTCTCGGAGTTGGAATAAATGTTTTGATAGTGTGATCAAAGCATATGGTTTTATACAGACTTTTGGAGAAGTCTGTATTTACAAGAAAGTGAGTGGGAGCTCTGTAACGTTTCTAATATTATATGTGGATGACATATTGTTGATTGGAAATGATATAGAATTTCTGGATAGCATAAAGGGATACTTGAATAAAAGTTTTTCTATGAAAGACCTCGGTGAAGCTGCTTACATATTGTGCATCAAGATCTATAGTGATAGATCAAGACGCTTAATTGGACTTTCACAAAGCACATACCTTGATAAAGTTTTGAAGAAGTGGATCAAGCAAAGAAAGGGTTCTTGCCTGTGTTACAAGGTGTGAAGTTGAGTCAAACTCAAAGCCCGACCATTGCAGAAGATAGAGAGAAAATGGAAGTCATTCCCTATGCTTCAGCCATAGGTTCTATCATGTATGCAATGTTGTGTACCAGACCTGATGTGTGCCTTGCTATTAGTTTAGCAGGGAGGTACCAAAGTAATCCAGGAGTGGATCACTGGACAGCGGTCAAGAACATCCTGAAATACCTGCAGAGGACTAAGGATATGTTTCTCGTTTATGGAGGTGACAAAGAGCTCGTCGTAAATGGTTACGTCGATGCAAGCTTTGACACTGATCTGGATGACTCTAAGGCACAAACCGGATACGTGTTTATATTGAACGGTGGAGATGTCAGTTGGTGCGGTTCTAAGAAAAGTGTCGTGGCGGGATCTACGTGTGAAGCAGAGTACATAGCTGCTTCGGAAGCAGCAAATGATGGAGTCTGGATGAAGGAGTTCATATCCGATCTAGGTGTCATAGCTAGTGCATCGGGTCCAATGAAAATCTTTTGTGACAATACTGGAGCAATAGCCTTAGCGAAGGAATCCAAATTTCGCAAAAGAACCAAACACATCAAGAGACGCTTCAATTCCATCCACGATCAAGTCAAGTAGGGAGACATAGAGATTTGCAAGATACATTCGGATCTGACTATTGCAGACCCGTTGACTAAGCCTCTCTCACGTGCAAAACATGATCAGCACCAAGACTCCATGGGTGTTAGAATCATTACTATGTAATCTAGATTATTGACTCTAGTGCAAGTGGGAGATCGAAGGAAATATGCCCTAGAGGCAATAATAAAGTTATTATTTATTTCCTTATATCATGATAAATGTTTATTATTCATGCTAGAATTGTATTAACGGAAACTTAGTACATGTGTGAATACATAGACAACAGATCATTGATTATGCAATCTGCATTATGATGTTCACATCAATGATGATTAAGTGATTGATGTTATATGATGATTATATGATTGATGCAGATCATCATGTGATGCATAATGATTTAATTATGATCAGATATGACTGTTCATGAGCTAATGCACATGATGATTTAGTAATATTGATGACAATGAACATGATGATCGATGATGACTTGATCAACTGTTCATGATTCATGATTCGACGCTCGATGATTATGATTATGTGTTTTGATGAGAGTTGAGTCCAGATGAGATCACGGACATGACGAGGAGTCTCGCTCGCCATGTTCGTGATCTCATCCAGACTCAACAACATTTGGTCACCAGATCACATAACTCATATAATACTATATCGCCATCGAACGTTGTTGCAATGGACTCTACGGGTTCGAGAAGTATGTAGACATGACCGAGACACCTCTCCCGTCAATAACCAATAGCGGAACCTAGATGCTCATATTGGTCTTTACATATTCTACGTAAGATCTTTATCGGTCGAACTGCTTATGACAACATACGAATTCCATTTGTCCATCGGTATAGTTAATTGCCCGAGATTCGATCGCTCGGTATCTTCATACCTAGTTCAATCTCAGCATCGGCAAGTCTCTTTACTCGCTCCATAATACATCACCGTGACTAACTCCTTAGTCATTTGCTTGCAAGCTTATGATGTGTATTACCGAGAGGGCCCAGAGATACCTCTCCGATACTCGGAGTGACAAATCCTAATCGCGATCTATGCCAACTTAACAAACACCTTCTGAGATACATGTAGGGCATCTTTATAATCACCCAGTTACGTTGTGACGTTTGATAGCACACAAGGCATTCCTCCAGTATCCAGGAGTTGCATAATCTCATAGTCGAAGGAATATGTATTTGACATGAAGAAAGCAATAGCAATAAAACTGAACGATCATTATGCTAAGCTAATGGGTGGGTCTTGTCCATCACATCATTCTCCTAATGATGTGATCTCGTTATCAAATGACAACTCATGTACATGGTCAGGAATCCTTAACATCTTTGATCAACGAGCTAGTCTAGTAGAGGCTTACTAGGGACACGGTGTTTGTTTATGTATTCACACATGTACTATGGTTTCCGATTAATACAATTCTATCATGAATAACAAACCATTATCATGAATAAGGAAATATAAAATAACAACTTTATTATTGCCTCTAGGGCATATTTCCTTCATCTGGCACTGACGTCGTCGCGCTTGTTGCCGCGGTAGCCACGCCCCTCGCCATCGACCACTGCTGGAGTCCGCGCCGGGGAAGCCGCAACCTCCGCGAATGATCAGTCGTCACCTCCAACCTTGCCGCACCACCAGTGGAAGGAGGAAGGAGGACTGGATCTAGGGTTTTTTGGCGCCGCCTATAGACGGGAAAGGGCAGAGTCTAGGTCAAGAGGACGATAGGGTTTGGGATTTTATACCCGCAGTGCCCGTGTCGCTCCTCTCATGGCAGCCTAGATCTCCGTCCACGTGGGCAACATCCGCCATGGGTGGTGGGGTGCCGCCCGTTGGCCCCGCACCCAACAGCCCCGGGTCGTTTGACCTCCTCGGTGCGACGCGACGTGTGTACCGCACTTCGCCGCATCATGACGTGATGGGCCGTCGGGATCGAACGCTGGCGCCGCCAAGGTCACCGGAATCCTGTCCCAAACCCTGGCAAAAAAAACAAGCGAACTGCACGATATGGCCTATGTCAATAATCTCGCCCTCCCGTAGGAAACGTGCATCCACCGTGCGCCCCTCCCCGTTGAAAAGGACAAGGCGAAGCGCGTCGTGCCGGAGAACTATCTCGCCTACGTCGAACGTGATGGATCGAGCGGTGAGGAGATCTGCCGCGTATGTCGCCCGCCAGCGGATATCGCCCGCCATCCCGTCCTCGCCGGTCAAATATGCGCACATGCTCTATTTTCTGTTAGGCTCTGCTTGAATGTACGAATTGAAGAGCTCTGTAGTGCGTGGTGCGTTGCAGTGCTGGTGACGTGAACATCTTTGTACCTTGAGCGGTAATGCTTGGGAACCACTGTGAGTTTCGTGTACAAGTAAGAGTGCGAACCCTCTTTTCTAGGGCATCTTCAATGGTTTGGTGTAACTATGTCTGTATAGACAACAACATCATGAACCAACGCTATTATATGCATCTATTCCAATAGAGTAGTCTACAATTATATATTGTTGGTTTTTCTCTAATTTGTTTTTTGTCTCTCTGTTTTTTTTTCTTGGTTTGCAGGCTATGGCATAAAGTTTTACCAATGATGGACCATCTCTCTGCGGAATATTAACCCTCTACATTAGATTTAGGTGATGTGGCAAGAGCTAACCGCCGATGACATATAAATGTTTGAGATGCCCTAGTGTCCCAGTGTAGGTTGCATCTGGTGAAGATGCAACTAAGGATTGATGTAGTGAGACTTTGACACGAATAAATAAGGAAACCAATGGAGGTCAAAGTAAGAGTAAATAGCATAAAACTATCACTTTTCGCGTTATGGTTCTAAAAAACTACCGAAAATTTGTTTGTGACTGATAACTATCACTTTTGGCGTTGACTGTTTCAAAAAACCCAAAACGCCCGTTGCTAAGAAACTAAACCGGTTTATGACAGGTCGGGCCAGCACCTAAATGAGCCGTCAGTTTGACCATTTGTTTGACCGTTAGCTGACATGTGGGCCCACATGACAGTGTCTCTTCCTCATTTAAAAGCAATTGGGTCCCTGTAAATGTTTCAAAAATGCAATCGGGTCCCTGTAATCTTTTGAGAAAAAAGCAATCGAGTCCCTATATCCGGCAAATCAATCCCGCCGGCCATCCCCGCCTCGATTCCGCCGGCCATCTCCATACCAGGTCGCCGCCGCACACCATGGCGCTGCCTGGAAACGCTGCAGCGAGCCATGGGTCGCCGCCAACCTCTTCCTCTCCCATGGGGCAGGCGAGATCCGGCACAGGCAGCGCCGCCGCACGCTGCTCCCTCCTCACCCGCTCCGGCCCTCCACCACCGTGCGGGAGGTCGTGCTCTGGCCAGAGAGGCACCGCCGCACGCCATGAAGGGGCGCACCGCCGCCGTTCAGGAGGCCGTGCTCCGGGCAAAGCGGCGCCGCCGCGCTGCTCCCTCCTCACCTGCTCCGGCCCTCCACCAGTGTCCGAGAGGCCGTGCTCCGGCCAGAGGGGAACCGCCGCGCGCCATGGAGGGGCGCACCGCCGCCGTTCGGGAGCCCGTGCTCCGGGAAGAGGGCGCCGCCGCGCGCCATGTGCGGTTCCGCTCCTGGAGGCCAAGGTCCGCGCGGAATTAGGCCGAGCGCCATGGTGGATGGCGGCTCTGGTAGGGGGCAGTAGGAGGGACGGCCGGGGGGAAGGGAAGATGGGACGGGGGAGGAGGAGGCCTGTGCATATCTGGTGTGTTCGAACTGCCATGGCTCGTGCCGGGAGAGAAACGGGAGGAGAGGAGGAGAAGAAAGAGAAGAGGAAGGAAGAGATAACTGACATGTGGGCCCCACATGCCAGTTAACAGTCAAACAAACGGTTCGGTTAGATGCGGGCCCGAGCTGTCATAAACCGGTTTATTTTAGCAACGGGCAATTTGGGTTTTTTGAGACAGCCGACGCCGGTTTTGTTAGTTATTAGTCACAAACAAATTTCTGGTAGTTTTTTGGAACCCTAACACGAAAAGTGGTAGTTTTATGCTATTTACTCGTCAAAGTAAATTAGAGTTCTGGGGGATGAATCACTCATCTTTTCAAACGGATTAAATACATTACTATCATTGTTCCACTCCTATCAATGTTTCGAAAAATAGATTGTAGACCATCAGGGACATGACTCCTCTCCATAGTGTACAAAACTTGCTACCCAAATTTACACACACAAGTATGTTGCCGCTCGAAGGAGCTTGCCTCTGCGTGGTCAGCCGGTGCGGCGATCCGGGGTAAGCCCATGGATGGCTGTTCTGTCTGATCCTTCCGGCCGTTCGGGACACCGGCGGTTGGGCTCGCCCGGAGATGCCTGATCTGGGTCGGGACACCTTGTAGCCTTCGTCCCCTACAAGGTGTGCTTCTCAGTATGGATCTAGGTCGCAAGACTTGCCGATCCTCGATGCGGACGGAGTTGGAGGTGGGGATTCAGATCGGGAGAAATCCCTAGTCGACCTTTCGGCCGCGGCGGAGGCGATGCCCGAGGGCGCCGCTTTGTTCTCCATGGAGACGCTCGTCAGATCTGCATCTACTTCCACCGCGTCATTTGTCTCCCGGGTGAAAGCCCTAACTGCGGTGGGTGGCGACGGCGCCATCAGCGTCGTTCCCTTCTTGAAGCTGCCGCCTTGGGAGCTGTGTGACTATGGACACCGTTGGGTGGGCTTTGGCGGAGATCTGGATTAGGAGGTGGAGCGGTGTTTCATCATATGCATCGACGCCGACGGATCTCGACAGCGTGGTGCAGTGGAGTCCCGGCGTCCGATGCGGGTTGGCGGACTCACGCAGGAAGACGACTCTATCTGGCGTCGATGGCAGAGAGGCCTGGCAAGGTCTGTCCATCAGTTCTGCTCTGAGGATGGATCGATGGAAGATGGAGGTGACGGCCCTTGCAGCGTGCGGTGCTCACTGGGAGCGTGCCGGACCGGTATGTGACCCAGTCCAGGTAGTGTCTTGGATGGGGCATCCGGCTTTAGATGTTAGGTTTTGATGCAATGTCTGTTTGGTATTAAGCACGGACATTCGACACATCTTCATCAAGGGGATAGGAGTAGCAACAGGCATTGCCAAGATGGTTGCTTCAGGCTTATTGATGTATCACCTTGTATGGTCTTTGTGAATAATTAATAAATTGGCTGCATGCATCGTCCAGATGCAGAGGACAGGGGTACATCCTCCTTTTCTAAAAAAAAGTATGTTGTCGATCAGATTCATGATTTATCCCCGTCTCTATCAATACTAACACGTGATTGAGGGTTTTCGTATGGCGGAAACTCGCAGGGGCACGCAGCTGCTTAGTCGTGTTGGCTGCCCAATTTCCTCACGACCCGCAAATTTATTGGATCTTGCGCGTGGGCATAAGAAGTTTAAAAAGTTTTAGTTTCTAAAACTGTCGGTTGCTCGTACCAAGTTTCAAAAGTTGAAACTTAACGAAGTTTTAAAAACTCGTCAAAACGTATTCAAAATGGATCTCATTTGAAAGTCCTCGTTACCAGAAATATGAATATGCAAATGAAATTTAATTTGGACTTTAGTTCAAAAGATATGAAAAATTGAAAATCGAAAGCCAAAAGAAAATGAGGGATGCATGCCTCCGCCCCTGCATGCTACAAATCCCTAGCCTTGTGGGGCGTGTGAAAGCGTGGTTCATGCGTGATGCGTGATGTGAACGTCTTTAATTTGTACCATGAGCGGTAATGCTTAGGAGCCGCTTTGAGTTACATGTACGCATGAACCCTCTCCTTTTTAGGGCATCTTCAGTAAGTTGAATGTGAGTATGTCTAATGTCTCTATAGTCAACCACGTCATCAATCAACACTATTACATGCATCGAATCCAATAAGTTGAATGTAACACTAGTCTATAATTATATATTTTTATTTTCTCTCTCATTTGTTCTTTGCCTCTCTCTTTGTTTATTGGTTTGCAGACTATGTCATAAAATTTTACCAATAATGAACCATCTCTCCTAAATATTAGTCCTCTATGTAAGAGTTAGGTGATGTGGCAAGAGCTAACCAACGACGACATATCATGTTTGAGATGCCATAGTGTCCCAGTGTAGGTCGCATCTGGTGAAGATGCAACTAAGGATTGATGTAGTGAAACTTTGACACTATTAAGTAAGGAAACAATTTGAGGTCGGAGTAAACTAGAGTTCTCAGGGATGAATCACCCATCTTTTCAAACTGATTAAGTACAGTGCTGTCACTGTGTTCCACTCCTATCAGTGTTCAGAAAAATAGATTGTAGAGGATCTTCACAGATACTTGTGATCATTCAGTTAATGTTAACCAAGTCCTCATTAAGCTGTTGGGTTAGGAAGATACGAATATCCCTCAGCATGGCATCCGTCTTATTCCAATCAACCATATATTTCTGTAATTCAATCATATTCCAAATCATGTGATGTAAGCTTGCTTGTGTTTTTCCCATTCGCTGGGAGCTTCTCTAAGGCGGTTAGTTCAATTTTGTTAATTATCCTCCATCTCTCTTGTTTTTTTTTTTTTTGAAACAATCCTCCATCTCTCTTGTACATTTGTGAGTAAACAACGGCACTAACTTACACCTTCCTGTGCTGAAGATAGTAACGCAAGCTGGCGTGATCATTTCGCTCAACTATTATCTCACTCTCACAACCTCTTTGCTCCCTGAACTAAAAATATGTCTTGACATTCTCAAAGGGAAGAAGTAAGATAACACACAGAATGAGGCGGGGTCGTCCCATGCATCAGCAAAGATGCGCTTAATTAACTAAAATATGTGGAGCGGGAAACGTTGAATTAAACTGATGCAGTAGTCATACGTACTTCCATTTGAACTATCGGAGAAACAAGTTTATGCAATTATTATGGTCTCAGATAACAATGATTAACACCTTTCACATTACGATACATCAGACAACGACGCTTACGCCGATGTGCTCTGTGACTTATTAGCCAAATTACAAAGGACTCTTGTAGACTGTATGCTCCGCCGCGTGTCTAGCAACTGAGTTTGATTGCGTTCGTCAGCATGCTTTAACTAATAAAATTATGGGGACGACTGGCATTAAGCATGCAGCGATGACAATTTGGTACACATGTACACACTTGACTTGAGCATAGTTTTCTAATGCAATGTTAATGTGTTGTGTTTGTATTCCACATACAAAATATTGTTTGACCCTGTTGTATTTTTTTCGGGTAAAATGCCAACTTTACTACCGCATCGAGATGAATAAAATAAATAAAGGCCAATCGCTACAAACAACATGATAATACACCCTAGGGGCAGACAGTGGTCCCCTTGTTGTATTTGTAAAACCCGACCCACCTAAATGGCGGTCTACCGAGTAATATATTTAGGTGGGGGAACTCCTCCCCCCTCCCCGTGGTGATTCCTGTAGAACTGGTATAGAAGTGTCGGGTTTACCTGAACCCAACGAAGTGCTGGGTTCTGAGGCAAAGCAGTGGACTGTTGCAAGTTCAGGGTGTTTGTTCTTCTAGTAGTTTGTTTTTTAGTTGATGTCTAGGTCGTGTT
Source organism: Aegilops longissima (assembly GCA_021605205.1). NCBI lineage: Eukaryota > Viridiplantae > Streptophyta > Magnoliopsida > Poales > Poaceae > Aegilops > Aegilops longissima. The sequence continues at coordinate 637,455,206 of CM038679.1, forward strand.
CAGGGCACCCCCCTCCCCTGTAGTTTTGATGTTTCAGGTCGTTTTCATGGTCTGTTTCCTTTTCCTCTCTAATCCGTAGTGTTCTTGTAAGCTTTTTGAACTGCTTCGGGGCTTGTAAACCTTCTCTCTTCTCACTTTAATGTTGCACATGCATGGTTCAAAAAACCCGAAGCCCATCAAATGCCTACTGAGTTAGAGCATCTCCAGCCGTTGCCCCCCTGGCCGCAGGAGGCATAAAATTCGCCGCCTGGGGGCGAGTCGGCGGTAGAATCAGCGCTGGGGCGGTTGGGCATCCAGTCGTCGCCCCCGGTCGCCGATATCGGCCCATTCCTGTCCACTTTTTGGCCCACTTTCGGCTAAATATGGCCCGATCTCGGCGAGAAACGGACCATATTCGGCGTGGTTTGGCGTTGAATTCTCAACATAAATTATTTTTTATCACATATTTCATTACAGAAAATCAAATAGTTCAACAAAGTAGTGCAACAACAAATAAAAACTCATATTTCATCACACGTCGAGCTAGGCGTCGCCCTTGATCCTCCATAGGTGCTCCACCAGATCCTGCTGTAGTTGATGATGCACCTGTGGGTCTCGGATCTCCTGACGCATACTGAGGTAGGCAGTCCATGTTGCCGGTAGCTGGTGATCAACTTCGGCTAGAGGACCCTGCCTATAGTATGGTTCAGTGTCAAACACTGGCTCTTCCTGCTCGCTCTCGATGATCATGTTGTGTGAGATGACACAACAAGTCATGATCTCCCACATTTGATCTTTCGACCAGGTCTGAGCAGGGTACCGGACAACAGTAAATTGAGATTGGAGCACACCAAATGCCTGCTCGACATCCTTCCTGCAAGCCTCCTGCACCTTGGCAAAGTGGGACTTCTTGCCTCCTGGCACAGTGTTTGAGATAGTCTTCACAAATGTAGATCATCTCGGATAGATGCCATCAGCTAGGTAGTACCCCTTGTTGTAGTGCCGCCCATTGACCTCGAAGTTCACCGGAGGAGAATGAACTTCAACAAGCTTGGCAAAGACAGGGGAGCACTGCAGCACGTTGATGTCATTGTGAGTTCCTGGCATACCAAAGAAGGAATGCCAAATCCAGAGGTCCTATGTGGCCACCGCCTCAAGTACCACACAGCAACCGCCTTTGGCGCCTTTGTACATCCCCTGCCAAGCAAATGGGCAGTTCTTCCATTCCCAATGCTTGCAGTCGATGCTTCCAAGCATCCCAGGAAATCCTCTTGCTGCATTCTGTGCTAGGATCCGAGCAGTGTCTTCCGCATTGGGTGTTCGCAAGTATGGCGGTCCAAACACTGCCACCACTGCCCTGCAGAACTTGTAGAAACACTCAATGGTGGTGGACTCGGCCATGCGCCCATAGTCGTTGAGTGAATCACCGGGACCTCTGTATGCAAGCATCCTCATCGCTGTCGTGCATTTCTGGATTGAGGTGAATCCAAGTTTGCCGGTGCAATCCATCTTGCATTTGAAGTAGCTGTCGAACTCCCGGATGGAATTCACAATCCTAAGAAAAAGTTTTTGGCTCATCCGATAACGGCGCCGAAATACTTTGTCGTCGTGCAGTGGAGCGTCGGCGAAGTAGTCGGAGTAGAGCATGCAGTAGCCTTCGAGACGATGCCAGTCCTTTGCTTTGATCCGCCCCGGCGCCGAGCCACCTCATCGCGGCTTTTCATTGCTCGCCAGCAGGGCGGCAAGGGCGGCGAGGACCATGAGATGTTCTTCTTCCTGAACGTCGGCCTCGGCTTCCTCCTCCAGCAGCGCGGCGAGCGCCTCCTCGTCGTCCGAGTCCATTGCCGAGGCAGGCAAATCGCTGAACACCTTGCGGGCGCGGTGGGTGCACACCGGCCACTACACTGCCCCTCCGCGACCGGAACGCCGGAAAATCGCCGAGCCGGTGGTGGAGAGGCTTCCTCGGCAAAACCTCTGCTCTTTTTCACAGCGGGGAATGGGCAATCTAGCGGTGGTGGGCGGTGAGCGGCGTCAGGATCAGCCGTTGGCGGCCGAGCGCGCGGGGGGTGGGAGGCGAATTTGGAAGACAGGCTTGACTTTTCGCCTAATGGTGTGGGCCAGACGTGCTTATCCCTTGCGCCGGAGCCCTCAAGCGCCCCCCAGTGCGCCGGGTTCGTGCTGCGAGCGCCGGGCCCAAAAACGGGCCGAACCGGCGGATTTCGATGTCCTGGGGGCACGACTGAGGCGTTTTTTCGGCGCCGGCGCGAAAAAAATCGCCTAGGGTGGGCTGTTGGGCGCGGCTAGAGATGCTCTTAGTCTCTAACACTAACAATTACCGAAAGAATTCCCGGATAACCAACAGAGCTGAACCTAATGGGCTTCTACTCTAGCTTCACCCTTGTTCTTAGCTTACTGGCGCAACCGCACATTCCACTACTAATAGGAGGAAGGAACAATGACTAACACTCCTTTGAGAAGTGATCATGTAAATATGGATGACAAGTCCCAATCCATGTTGTCACCGGTAGACAGAGACATAACCAGGCGGAAGTTCCCACCTATGCAAAGACATTCGCTCCGATGAGGTCGTGAGGATCCAAAACTCAGCATGATACCTCCTCAGCCATGTGTCATCTGTGTGTTGAGCTTGTATGTTTGGGTTGTGTACATCTTATTATGCATATAGCCCGCAAATTGGGGATCTTGTTGATTCAATGTAATTGTGTTAGAGATACAACAGCCTAATCAAACGACGAAGAACGAAATCAACATAGGAAACACGAGATTCTAATGTGGAAAGCCCCTCCAACACAAAGGGGGGAAACCACGGACGTCAGCCAACAAATCTTCACTATATTGGGGAAGGTTACAAACGCCGAGGATTGACAACTGATCAATGTATCCCGTGCGGTAGCTTACAAAGAATATATATAACACAGGTGACCACGGTCAATACTGCTACGCCCCGCTTCGGCCCAAGCCTACTGGCAACAGGCCTCACTCCGCTCGCTCGTCAAAAGTTAGTCTGTATCTTCATACTTCAATTTAGATCACAACATAACAAATTATATAAGCATTTCAGATGATTCCAATTTTTCTAACATGGCTTATTCAGTCTGTAGGATTGAAAACCATATCATTTTTCTTATGATTTACATTAAATGCAATGCCAAAGGATAAATCCCCCCATCCGGTCTAAACAAATGGCAAATTTCTCTACTTCCTTTGACAACTATGATGGCATGCCCTTAGTCATTTAGAAAAGGTCTAGTGTTTTGCATTGGTGCCCAAATTTTTTTTGTTAAACATTATTGTGTTCTCATTTTTCTAGGATTCAATAGGCCATGAGATCTTAATCCTACTTTTTCCTATTTTTGTGTTTCTAGAATACCGCTAACGAGATGGACCATAAACTTTCTGCTACAGCTGTCCCGTGATGTGATAAAATCTTTGACGATCGAATAAAAAATGATTATGATTAGTGTCACACGTGTGGCATGAACACATGGCAACTCCAAACATTTTTTATGGCTAGTTTAATGACACGAGTATGACAACTTTAGTTGTAAGAATGACAAATTTCTTTTCGGATGTTAAGTTTCAGTTTTTTGAATACTAACTTCAGTTGTAAAAAACATCAGGATGGTTTGCTTCGTGTGACCCGTGTGGCACTTATCATTTGGGATAAAATATTTATGTCACGGCATTTGTTTTCCTTGAACTGTTGAACAAGCATGTCCTTCGCAATACCCTCAATACCTACCTATAAATGCTTAGTGCGTAGGCCGAGCCTGTTGCAAAGCGGCGAGCGCTCGATCTTCATTCAGTTGAGTAGTATAGAGGCCGACCGCTCTGTGCACGGTGACCAAAGGAGGCACGCATGGCAACACCCAAGGGGGTGAGGAGGAGCCTCGTATTGAGGACCCTGGAGCGGTGCAAGTCGGCGACAGGGCGGAGCGGCGGCGCAGCGTCGTCGTCGGTGGCTGGGTGCTTCTCGGTGTACGTCGGGCCGGAGCGTGAGCGGTTCGTGGTGCGCACGGACTGCGCCAACCACCCGCTGTTCCGGCGGCTCCTCGACGACGCCGAGCGCGAGTACGGGTACGCGTCGCAGGGCCCGCTCGCGCTGCCGTGCGACGTCGGCACGTTCCTCGACGTCCTGTGGCAGATGGACCACGGACACCACCACCACCACCACGACGGCAGTGCCGGCGGGGACGAGATCCCAAAGGCGGCGTCGCCCATATGCGGCTTGCTGCTGGCTAGCCGCGGCAAGTGCCGGGCCGCTGGGTACCGCCGGATGCTCAGCCGGGCGAAGGCTTCTCCCACGGTTCACACTTGGCAGAAGGAAATTAAGGACGCAGGTGCTTAATTAATAAACTTAGTGACCCTCATTTGGTCGTAGACTCATAGTCATACCACTCCAAGCTCTGCGCGCGTTTTTCCTGATTAGTTGGAGATTCGCATACGTATTGTATACAGAAGTCTGCGTTCTACATATATTCCCTATAAAGAACCACATGTTGACCTTGACCAATATAAGTTCAAGTGACAAGTAATATGGATCCGAGGAAATAGTAAGTTCATAACACATAGTTCATCGTGTAAATTATTGACTTTTATACGGCATGGTTCTATATTATCTAAACTATATTTTGAAGAAAAATTGCTTATTTATCACTTACATGCGCTCGCTTCCTTGTTAAATTTCAATTGAACAACCGCAAACATAAAATTTCAATTGAACAAACACGGCCCCAAAGACGACCAAACAAAACCCATCGTCTTGAACAGTAGTACATCGCAAGGCATGAAAGCAAGAAACATCCGTCGTAATAAGAGCCCAAGCACCAATAAGCTACGAAACAATCCTAACTCCAATACCATGACAACAACGGTGATAGCAGCTGAAGCACAAACACCGAGGAGACAAAACCACCATCAGCCATGAGATGACACCACATGCAGCAGACTAGATGCACCGCCAACACCGTCGGACCGGTAGTCACCCAGGCCGTGGAGGGAGGGCCATGAGGGGCGATGAGCACCAACCCGAAGGAAGCTAGATTGTCTCAAAAAAAAAAGCTAGAGGACACACGCATCCGGGATGAGGCAAAGCAAGGAATAACAAGAGCCAAAGCAAGAGGGGCTATCAGGCCTCACAGCGACGACTAGAGGACGAGAGTAGAAAAAAAAAGCCCGAAAGTAGAAAAGGGTTTCCACCCAGTGAAATGAAATTCTAATGGTGTCGGTTTCTTCCGGATACAATCCCACCATCCATCCTTTCTTTGGATCCGTATCTGTAATAATCTGTGAATTGCTATACCCTTTAATGTAATACTGTACACATATACAAAATGCCATCTTCTCTCTGCTTCTATTCATCTACCTTGTTTCACCGATTCTATGCGTGTGGGACACCTAACTTGGTGGTCAGATAGTAAGTGACTAGTGAGTATGTTTGGAGCGAGAAAATAATTTTGCTACTACTCACCTATGCTTTTTAGTTTGATTTTCAAGTTTGTATCATTTATATGAACAAAGATCCAATCTGTCATCCGTTTGGATATTAGTGTCCATGGTATTTAAATCTTCAAAATAAGATCAATCTTGGACACATTTTGAAATAATTTGAAATTTGAATTGTGAAACTATAATGAAACTAATTTATCATTTTTGACTTGTTTCATTCGAATTTTATTTATGTTCTACTAATTTATCACGTGTTACTTACTTCATTCAGGTTTTATTTCAGTGTTAAGAGTGTTCAAATAAGTTTTCGTATCAATTCGTTAAATTATCTTTCATGGTTTAGGCTCTGGTCTAAGCATGTTCTTTTTTCTTGCCCAGGCAGGAGATCATGTGTCCCCGTGGCGTCATACTAGCATTCTATTACCTTTGTGCCAAGAGCACATTAAGTTGCATGCTAACATATTTTCATCACGGTTTGATATGGGTCGTCACAATTTTACATGTTCTCATGTTTCATTACATTCCCTTTTGCATTTCACATTGCATTAAAGTTTCATCTTGGTCATTTAAGTTTCATTATGGTTTCGTTTCATTTCCTTTGCATGCTTTCATTTTTCGTTCATTCCGGCATCATTAATGTTTTATCTCGGATTTCACATAAATTTCATTACCGTTTCAAAAATTGAAGTTACACCTTTTCAAAACATGTCCAAGATTGTTCTTGTTTAAAGATTTAAATGTCATGAACATTGTAAATCAAATCATTGTTCCAAAGTTAAAAGTGGTACAAATTTTAGAATCAAACTAGAAATATGCGTGGATGGATCGTGAATGAAAAAAATAAAATATGTTAATAGTACAAAAGTAAAGTTCTAACCCCTAAATAGTGGATGGGTCCTAGAAAAAAATCAGAGATAATAACAAAAATAATACTTACTTCTTATGGTAAGGGGTAAGTGAGTATTTGACGCATTTTGATTGGCTAGCCTGACACCGATAGAAACCGGTGCGGCTAGAATATCCTCTCTCGCCCCACCAGTCTTCAGAACACACCAAAAATACATTTATGCTATCTCAAAAAGAAAAGTAATTTTTTTTTGCGGGATAGCGAAGTAAAAAATAAAATTTGCCAGCAGGATAGCGAAGTAAATTTATGCAAGTGTGGTAGCAAGATTTGAAGCGACATGTCCAAATTAAGCAAGGTCGAGACACTGAACAATGTAGTCGGCGACCAAAGTCAAACGAACAAACATTCAGCTAGCTGAGCTCCAGGAAGCGGCGGGCCATGGGGTGCTTGGCCTGGGACAGGTCGGACGGCGGGAGCACCTCCACGACCACGCCGTCGACGACGAGGCACACCAGGTCGGCGATCCGCTGGATCTGCCTCACGCTGTGCGAGACGATCACCGCCGTGATCCCCCTCGTCTTCTTCAGGCGGACGATCGCCTCCTCGATGTTCTGCGTGGAGATTGGGTCCAGCGCGCTCGTCGGCTCGTCCAGCAGCAGCACCTCCGGGTCGTTGGCGATGGTGCGGGCCAGCGCGACGCGCTGCGCCTGGCCGACCGACAGCTCCGACGCCGGCCTGGAGGCCAGGGCGGCGTCCAGGTCCGACAGGCCCAGCAGCTCCTCCACCTGTGCGTCGGTCAGCCTCTCGCCGCGCAGCCGCGGCCCGTACCGGACGTTGTCCGCCACCGTTCCTGCAGCAGCGCAGATCGTTCAGATCAGAGGTCTCTTTCTTTCTTGGAGTAATCAGACAGAGCCACAGATCGAGCATGTAAAGTCAACGGTCTCTTGATCCCCACATGTAATTTCAATGGCACATGCGTACGTACGTACGTACCGTGGAACATGGCGGGGAGCTGGAAGAGCATGCCGACCCTGCGGCGGAGCGCGAGCACGTCGAGGCCGCAGATGTCGGCGCCGTCGAGGGTGACGGCGCCGGGGGCGGGCTCCCACAGCCGGTTGAGCGCGCGAAGCAGGGTGGACTTGCCGCTGCCGCTGGGGCCGATGACGCCCATCACCACCCCGCGCGGCACGTCCAGGTCCGACCCGGGCACGGTCTGCTCGCCGTTGGGCCCCGGCGGCCGCAGCGTCAGCCCGCGCACCCGTATCTTGGGCCCGTCGGCGGCGACGTCCAGCAGATGCTGCCTGATGGCATCGTCTGTACGCCGTGGTCCGTTTGGCACAACATGGATGGATCAACCATGTATACAGAGAGAACAAAAAGGTCTCACGATTGGATCGATGTACTAGGAAGGAACCTCAACCAATCACACAATGCATCTCGAGTTTGCTTTGGTGAATGGAATTACCTGGAGCTGGAGACGAACCCATTGGCACCGGATCGTGCGTGGAGTGCTCGATCGGAGAAGGCCGACAGCGAGAGAGGAGCCCACAGCGCAAGGAGCAGAGAGGGGCAGTGCGTGCTGGGTGGGAGTCGCCGGCCTTCCTTTTGTCATCTTCTCTCAAAGAATTCGTGGCTCCAACTGAGGTGGGTACGGTGGCTTTTCTAGCGTGCGTGCGCGACTCCGCTCCGGCGCTCCAGTCTCCGCTTAAACTAGAAGAGAGAGAGGCCTTCTGTATCTAGTTTACTATATATGCCCATGAGTCCATCACAAAAAATACTCTCCGTCTGTCTCGTAATATAAGACGTTTTCCAAGCTTCAAACTAAAACAGCTTGCAAAAACGTCTTATACTGTGGAGCGAAGGGAGTAGCTTATAATTTGAGAGTCAGAAATGACGAAGCTTGCGGTACATCTCTTCTAGATTTGCTACCATCTCGCAATGCAAGATTTTGTGTTCGATGCTCAAGTTGCGCTGCTTCCCCGATCATCTCGCAGGGAGCTCCTTAGGCCTTGACAATGGAAGGTGCTTAGCGGAGGTGCTTAGAGAAATAAACCAGACTTTTTTTAAGCGCCGGTGCTCATTTGTACAGGGTAGACGCTTAACTAAGCGTCTCTCCTGTAGAAATAGGCACCGGTGCTTCATAAAATCTCGGTTTATTTTTTTAAGCACCCCTTTAAGCATCTCCCATTGTACAAGGCCTTAGGATTGCTTGGCCTGGTTATCAGTAGTGGTGTTTGATAGGTCTATTTGCTGGTCAGTGTATTCCTGTTACGTGCCTATCTACTTTGCAGACTTTATGAATGTTGTAATAATCTGTTGCGGCTACTGATGGTTGTAGTCGAGAGCTGTGAAACGGTTGAGTTGTGGTTTTGCCTTGGCTTTAGTAAAAGTTGGGGCAGAGGGGAAACCCCTTTGATTCAAAAGAATGTTTATATGTTATTCAATTATTCTCGATGAATGGCTCTTATTTTTCTCAACCACTATAAAACGTGTATTATGTTTAACTGAAACATATGAATCCATATACATAGCATCCTTGGTGAAAGACGTACAATTACATTTTCATGAACTTTCTCCGAAATGTATTTTTCAGGTGCTATAATAAATTCACTAAATTGTTTTTATTTTATTGCAGAACATAAATATATATACTTCAACAATATCATTTTGAAGAACAAAAAGATTCGTCGTGAATGACAGGTAGAGATTTTGTAGTGTCAGTATGAAGTGGGATATGGTGCATCAATTTCGACTTCAGATCACTTCACTTCTTTTGAGTATCAGTACATAATGCCCAACCCGCGTTGCTGCAGAAACCGTGCCAAAACAAACCCATAAATGGGTGCTTAAAAACAACAAAAGCAGCAAATAATGAAAAATCAAATTTACAAAGGTTCTTGGTTTATTTTATGTAAACAATAAACCTGCGAAGCACTTCCTCTGTTCCAAAATACTTGAGCTTCTGGGTTTGTCCTAAGTCAAACCGTTTTTAAGAACAGTCACAAATTAACACTAGTAGAAAAAGGGGCTATCGTCCAGGGCAGTTTAGCCCATTAGTCCCGGTTCAATCCAGAACCGGGACCAATGGAGCTATTTGCCCTGGTTCGTGAGCCCAGGGGGCCGGCCGGGCCACGTGGGCCATTGGTCCCGGTTCGTCCGGACCTTTTGGTCCCGGTTCGTCCGGACCTTTTGGTCCCGGTTGGTGGGACGAATCGGGACCAATGGTCACGCTCTGGCCCACCACTATTGGTCGGTTCGTGGCATGAACCGGGACCAAGGCTTTCCTTTAGTCCCGGCTCATGCCACGAACCGGGACCAATAGTGCTGCCTATATATACCCTCGCTCATGACGAGCACTCCATTGCTCTGTTTTTCTCTTCTTGCGAGGGGGCATTGTGGTGCTCTAGCTCACCTCCTATGCACATGAGGTGTTCGATGAAATGCCCGAGCCACACTACTTAAGCTTTCTCCTCTCAAGCTCGACCTCCAACCTCCATTTTCCTCAATATTTGTCTAGGTTTAGCGGTCCGTCACGCCCGTCCCGTCTTCACCGCCGTCGATCACCGCGCCGATCTCATCGCCAACACCACCGTGGTGAGCCTCTTGTTCTTATCTTCTTTCGAAAGGAAAAATATTCTTACTTGTATTATTTTCTTACTTTTATTATTGCATCTTATATAGTGCGATGGTTTTGGTATCCGCCCGTCGGCCCTCGTCCTGTCTATGATTCGGATGTGGTATATATTATCTTTTCATAACTATTGGTTCATTTATTGTTTATGAAAATTATGCCGACCAACGTGACATAGATTTTATTTATCTAGGAGGTTGTTGAACGGAAATTCCAACCGACCCTATTGTCGAGAGGTTAAATTTAGTTGAAGAAGAAAACAATTTCTTGAAGGAAAAATAAAAAACTTGAGGAGGAGAAGATGATATTGGAGTTGCATGTTGCGGATGTAAATCGATGATCACAAGATCAAGATGGATGCAATGCGCTTGAAGATGAGAAAGATTAGAAAATATGCCATTCATACCGAGGCTTGGTATCATTATGCCGTTGGATCAGTTGTTACCTTGGTTGCGATTATGATCGTATTTGTTTTCACATTGAAATGTTTTACATAGTTTCAATGTATGGTTTAATTAATTTAGATGCTCTGCAGAGCTTTATGTTGTTAGATGAGAACTATGTATGTACTTTGGTTTTATGTGATGATGAACTTCTATTAATTTGGTCACTTAATTATCTATTCATGATGTTACGTAATGATTTTTGATACACTTAATTATATATAATGCACGCAGATGAACCGGCAATGGATGTGCGGTGTGCACACACCTCCGAAAGTACATTAAGGCGTGCATGCTTTTCTCGAAGTGGCTGAGGCAAACAAGCAGAATGGTTTTATGTGTTGTCCATGCCCTATATGTGGGAATACAAAGTCTTACTCGACCGGAAAATCCTTCACACCCACCTACTTTACAAGGGTTTCATGCCACACTATAATGTTTGGACGAGGCACGGAGAAATAGGGGTTATGATGGAAGGCGGCGAGGAAGAAGAGTACGATGACAACTATGTGCCCCCTGAATACGGTGATGCTATGAACATCAAGATGCACCAGACGATGTGCACGATGGTGCTTTGCTGCAAAGCGAAGCTGCTGAAGATCAAGAGGAACAGACGATGTGCCCCATGATGATGATCTCCGCCGGGTCATTGTCGATGCAAGGACACAATGTGAAAGTCAAAAGGAGAAGCTGAAGTTCGATCGCATGTTAGAGGATCACAAAAAAGGGTTGTACCCCAATTGCGAAGATGGCAACACAAAGCTTGGTACCGTACTCGAATTGCTGCGGTGGAAGGCAGAGAATCTTGTGCTCGATAAAGGATTTGAGAAGCTATGAAAATAATGAAGAAGAAGCTTCCAAAGGATAACGAATTGCCCGACAAGTACATACGCAGCAAAGAAGGTCGTATGCCCTCTAGGATTGGAGGTGGAGAAGATACATGCATGCCCTAATGACTGCATCCTCTACCGTGGTGCCTACAAGGATCTGAACGCATGCCCGGTATGCGGTGCATTGCGATATAAGATCGACGAGATGCCACAGTGATGTTGTGGCGAGCCTCCCGGAAGAGGGTTCTGCGAAGGTGATGTGGTATGCTCCTATAATACCACGGTTGAAACGTCTGTTCGAAACGGAGAGCATGCCAAGTTGATGCGATGGCACAGTGAGGACCGTAAGAAAGGCGGAAGTTGAGAGCACCGGCGACGGGTCATGATGGAGAAAAATCGAGAGAAAGTCTTGGGATGAGTTTGCAAAGGACCCAAGGAACGTATGGTTTGCTTTAAGCGCGGATGGCATTAATCCTTTCGGGAGCAGAGCAGCAATCACAGCACTGGCCCGTGACTCTATGTATGTATAACCTTCCTCCTTGGATGTGCATGAAGCGGAAGTTCATTATGATGCCAGTTCTCATCCAAGGCCCTAAGCAACCCGGCAACGACATTGATGTGTACCTAAGACCATTAGTTGAAGAACTTTTACAGCTGTGGAATGGAAGCGATGTACGTCGTGGGATGAGCACAAAAGGAGGAATTTGACCTAAAGGCGTTGCTGTTCGTGACCATCAACGATTGGCCCGCTCAAGTAACCTTTTAGGACAGACAAACAAGGGATACCACGCATGCACACACTGTTTACTTGACACCGATAGTATATACAGGAAGCTGCGGGAAGAATGTGTACACAGGCCATCGTCGATTTCTTCCGACCAACCATCAATGTCGAAAGAAAGGCAAGCATTTCAAAGCGAGGCAGATCACGGAAGAAGCCGCCATGCGTACCGGTGATCACGTACTTGCTATGGTCAATGATTTACACGTAATCTTTGGAAAGGGTCGGCGGACTAGCTGTTCGAATGACGCCGAGAATCACGCACCCATGTGGAAGAAGAAATCTATATTTTGGGACCTACCCTCTTTGGAAAGACCTAGAGGTCCGCTCTTGATCGGCGTGATGCACGTGACGAAGAACCTTTGCGTGAACCTGCTAGGCTTCTTGGGCGTGTATGGAAAGACAAAAGATACACGAGGCATGAGAGGACCTGCAACGCTTGCACGAAAAAGAGGGCATGCCTCCAAGCGGTATGAAGGTCCTGCCGCCACGCTCTTACGAAGAAGAAAGAAATATTCTTTCAATGCCTGCTTTCGATATGAAGGTCCCGACGGCTTCTCGTCGAATATAAAGGGAATAATAAATATGCGGAGAAAAAGTTCCGAACCTAAAGTCTCATGACTGCCACGTGATTATGGCCTTAGCTGCTTCCGGTTGCATTGAGGGGCTTCTACCGAAAGCGTCCGATTAGCCATTGTGAAGCTATGTGCATTCCTCAATGCAATATCTCGAAGGTGATCGATCCGAAATCGTACCAACGCTAAGGAGTGATGTGGCGCAATGTCTTGTCGGGTTTCGAGCTGGTGTTCCCACCATCCTTCTTCAATATCATGACGCACGTCCTAGTTCATCTAGTCGACGAGATTGTCATTCGGGGGCCCGTATTTCTACACAATATGTACCCCTTTGAGAGGTTCATGGGAGTCCTAAAGAAATATGTTCGTAACCGTGCTAGGCCAGAAGGAAGCATCTCCATGAGCCATCAAACAGAGGATGTCATCGGGTTTTGTGTTGACTTCATTTTAAGCATTTTGTTGTAAGTAGAAACAAAATAAAATAAATAAAGCAACAAAGAAAACAAAAAAAGTGTTTTCAATTTTAAAACTAATGGCACAAGCAGAAAGTTTATATTTTTCTAAAACTAAAAGCACTAACAGAAAGTTTATAATTTTGCTGACCTAAAAGCAAAAAGAATTAAAAAATAAAGCAAAAACCAAAAGAAAATAAATAATGCAGAAAACAAAACAAAAAACTTGAAAAAAATAAAAATAGCAACAATAAGTATTTTGTTGTAAGTAGAAACAAAATAAAATAAATAAAGCAACAAAGAAAACAAAAAAGTGTTTTCAAATTTTAAAACTAATGGCACTAATAGAAAGTTTATATTTTTCTAAAACTAAAAGCAAAATAAATAAAATATAAAGCAAAAAAAGTGCCACCTCTTTCGGGCCCCCACGGCCTGAATACGACTAGAAACCCTATGGGCCGGATTCAGGCCAGCGGAAGGCCCAGCAGGCCCCTGAGCACAAGTGGCGAGTTAGGCCAGCTTTGCTTTAGAGAGGAGCTCGAGAGGGAGCCGCACCGCACCTTATAAACTGAGTGCGGCTCCTCTCAACTAGCGAGTGGGACTAAACATTCGGCGCTGGGCAGCACATGGCCTTTGGTCCCGGTTGGTGGCACCAACCAGGACTAAAGGGGTTTAATCACGGTTGGTGCCACGACCGGGACTAATGCCCCCTTAGTCCTGTTGGTGCCACCAACCGACCAAAAACGCCGCTTCCGCCCTTTGGGCTGCTGAAAACAGGCCTTTGGTCGGTTGGTGGCACCAACCGGGACTAAAAAGGCATTAGTCCCGGTCGTGGCACCAACAGGACTAATGCACTTGCTATATAAGAAAACGCTTGGGAAATTTCAGATTTCCCTCGCCAGCCCCCCGACGGCCTTGAGCTCATCGACGCCGCTAGGCTGCCCAGATCGACGCCGTCCGCTGCCCGCCGCCGCCCCGCCGTCATGCGCGCATACAGCGCCGTCGCGCGCCCGTCGTCGCCGCTTTCGCCCGTCGCCGCCAGCTGCCCAACGCCGACGCCGCCGCCGCCACCGCTGACGACGTCGTCGTCCAGCGCCCGCCCGTCGTCGCCGTCGCCGTCGCCCCGGAAGCGCCCGTCGCGCCCGCGACCGACCCCCCCATGATCGCCGTCGTCGTGCCACGCCCTGCCTTGCCCGCCCGAGCCCGTCGTCGCCCGCCCGAGCCCGCCGTCCTCGTCGCCCCGCTTGCCGCCCGAGCCCGTCGTCGCCCCCTGCCCGAGCCCGCCGTCCTCGTCGCCCCCCTTGCCGCCCGAGCCCGTCGTCGCCCCCTGCCTTGCGCCATGCCGAGCCCGTCGTCGCCGTCGCCCGCCGCCGCCGCCGCCGCCCTCGCCCTCGCCGCCGCCCTGTTGTGAGTCGCCGCCGTCGAGCCGCCCCGTTTTTTATTTTATTAGTTTATTTTTTGTTCATATGTGATGTATATGTGTATGTGGCTATAATGTATATGTTTTTATTTTTATTAGTTTAGTTTTTTGTTCATATATAGAAAGTTACAATTTTAATTAGGTTAGTGCATTTTAATTAGGTTAGTGTAGAGGAAAAGTAAAATAAGGAAAAGGAAGAAAAGAGGAAGAAGGAAGAAGGAAGAAGAAGAAGAAAAGAATGAGAGGAAAAGAAGAAAAGAAGAGGAGAAGAAGAAAGGAATAGAGGAGAAGGAGAAAAATAGAATTTTTTCTATTTTTCTTCTTCTCCTTTTTTCTTCTTTTTTCTTCTTCTTCTTCCTTCTTCCTTCTTCCTCTTTTCTTCCTTTTCCTTATTTTCCTTTCTCGAGGATAAGAAGAAAAGAAGGAGAAGAAGAAAGAAAGGAATAGAGGAGAAAGAAGAAACTTTGACACGAGGGGGTGCGATACCCCTCCCGATAACATTATTTTCCCATGTATATGTATGTTGCGTCGTTGTCGATATAACGAGGGTGTCGAGGATCGCCGAGGGTCGAGGGTCGGGAACTAGGGTAGAGGGTCGAGGGTCGTTAAGGGTCAAGGGTCGAAGGTTTCAGGTCGAGGTTCCTATAGTGTCAAAGTATTGAAGAAATCCATGGCTTCATCATTAGCGGAAGTAACCATGGCATGATGGTGTAGAAGTCCTCAAAGTTGTTACGGAATGGAGTCCGGATAGGATAATTTGCCTTTTGCTGAACTTTGTACCAAAAAGCTAATTATCCTATCCGGGACTCCGCTCCAAAACAACTTTGAGAGCTTGCACCATCATGCATCATACTGAGCCAATGATGAAGACATGGTTTTGTTGAACTTTGACACTAGGCAACCTCCCGACCCTCGGCGATCTTGACCCTTGACCTCGACCGCTCGGCGATCCACGACCCTCTACCCTACATGGGCGTCGATGCCCACGTCACTTGTGGGACATAGATGTCTGTTCAACGCCGACCCCTCCCGATAGCTTCAACACGTGGGGGGTCGATATTACGCACCCTCCTAGCTTGAAGCGTTCTCGAGGCCACCCTAACCCTTGAAGCGTTGTCGAGGCCACCCCAAACCCTAGAGAAGCAGCGTCGAGGCCACTAATATGATTCCTTATTGTGATTAGCTAGCTAGTTCTCGTTGGCACTAATATATCCATATCTGTCATGTTTGAATAATAATTGCCATGTTGTAAATATTTGTAGAAACTATGGACACCCCCGAGACGAAGCACAAGAAGCGTTGTTGAGGGACATAATCGCACACGGAAGTGATGCCGTCTCCTCGATGATGTTTCTCAACGACAACGATGGTGCGGAAGGAGAGGGTGAAGAAGCAGCTGGCTATGATTTACATGGCTCCGATGACCCAATGCCGGTGCAAGAAGGAGAGGGTGAAGAAGTAGACCATGAGGGCGGCTCGGTGATCACCAAACCGAGTCCGGCCAGGTATATATATTAGTTAAGCTGTCTTGACTAGCTCTCGTCTTTGTTTTGGTATATATGTACACATATTAATTAACTCTCGTCTTTGTTCTTTTTCTAGCCCTCGGATCGAGCACAACCGGTAAAGAGACGAGTCCGAAGAAAAAGTTGAGCTCGGATGAAAAGTTTGAGATCATACAAATCGCTACGACGGCCATCCGATTGAACCCTACGGACAAAGAAGGCATTTGTTGCTCGGTCGCGGGGTTCGGTTAGGGACAAGATCGATCAGCATCCACCAATGGTATAAGCCTAAGAACGAAGACCACGAGGTGTCTTGTGTCAATGATATGCAGAAAAATGATCTTTGGACTGAGCTGAAGTCAAATTTTACCCTACCGCTAGAGGATGATCCGGAGAAGCCAGTAATAGAGCCATTAATCAAGTCTTTTGCTCTTAAGAAGATGGCAGAACTATTTAGGAATTGGAAGAAAGAACTCAATCGTATGTCAAAAAAATGAGACACCAGAATTCACGGGCAAATATGAGAAGATCATAGATGGTGCCCGCATTTGTGGCCTACAAGACATCGGAAAAGAGTAAAAAGATGTCAGCGACAAACAAGAGAAATGCTGCGAAGAAGAAGCTTCACCATCGCAAGGGGTCGGTGGCTACCTCATAGCCCGCCTAAGTGGGCCAAGGCTGAGAATGATCTGCTTGATAAAGGGATCGAACCGAGACAATGAACTCGGCGGACCGTTGCGGACTTGGTTCTTCGGGCGGCGGATACTTGGACCCTATAACGGGAAGTGCATTTGGGACGGACGAACAATTGGACATACCAGTCAAGAGGCTTCAGCATTATATCGAAGCAGCAGCAGCAAGGGAAGTTCGTTCGAGACGAGGGAGAAGGACGAGCTCACAATGGCCCTCGGGAATCCCTGAGCACCACGGACGGACACGAGGCACGCCAAGCTCCGTTTCGTGCAAGGCTGGATTTCGGACGGAGGGGTTACAAAACCCATGAGAGGAGGAAGAAAGCGGAGCGAGCCTAATTCAGCGCTGCACGAAAGGGTAATGGGGCTAGAGGGCGAGAAGAGGGCGAAGAAGCGCAGATCACAACAAAGCGACTGCGAAGCTACCCGCCATCTCGGTGGAGAAGCAGCGTGGCTTCCACCGAGCTGCTTCAGCCGAGCAGCATGCCTTGGCGGCTCTGCCAGCTATCCGTGGATGCTATCACGGATGCTGAAAGTTGCCACCTTATGGCGCAATGGAGCAATTTGAAGGTCAAGGCGGCTGTTGGCTCTTTATCCTACTAAACCCGACTCAACTTTTCACCGCGGCCGATTCGAGAAGGATATGCTAAGGTGATGGTCGATGAAATAACGGAGGATTTGAGGACCTCCGCTTGACCACCCTACGGTGAAGGGAGTATCGGCTGGGTTACGCTCAAGACTCCATGCCTATGGCGGAAGGATCTCATCAACCTTCCGAGCTGGGCGCCTCCGCCTCCTCCTCCTCCTCCGGCGTGAGTCGGGGCACTCCGCCTCCTCCACCGCCTCCTCCTCCGCGAGTGACGATCAGGGGCACTCGGCGGCTCCTTCTCCGCGCGTGGAGGCACTCCGTCTCCTTCTCCCGCTGCACCGGCGCGTCCGGCAGCCAGCCTCCTCCTTCTCCGCCTCGTCGGCAAGGGCGGAAGAGACCCGCCGCCGCTCCGGCTGCTCCGGCGCGTCGTAGTCCTTCTCCTCGCCTCGTAAGCAAGGAAAGAAGACATCCGCTCCGTCTCGCTCTGCCGGCGTCTAGCAGTACAGCCAAAGGCGGGAGGAGATCTGATTCGGTCCTTCTCTGAAGACTCGGAGAAGTTACCATCTGAGAGGAGCGAGGAGGAAAAGCGAAGATCGCGCAGACGAAGTGGATGACTGGTTTCAAGGGTTGAAAGCAAAGAGACATCCACCTCCGGAGGAGAAGGTAGATCCGGTCAAAGCGAGCGCACTCGCTGCCACGACAAAACCACCCAAGTCTCCGCCGAAAGGCAACTATGAGCGCATTATTGGAAAGGCATTTGCGAAGTGGAGAGATTGGGAAATCTGTCGGTGATCAAAGGATGAAAGAACGACGAGCTGGGAAACAAATTGCCCAGCTCGGCGAACAAGCGAAGCAATCGTGCCCCCGCTCAAGGTGCACTGCTAGCGACATCGTCGATCCGAGGATGGTGCCGGTTATGGCAATCCTGAAGATTACCTGCCCGACGATGTACAATTTGATTTCTTGGAGGTGCAGATACAAAGATCTGATCGGGAAGCCTCTCATCAAAGATGAAAGCTCTCTAACAACGATGATGCGAAGATTGCATGATTGGTACATGAAAACCTGCAAAGAGTCCGAGGGAGGAATACTTTGTATGTGAGAGTTCAAAGGAGCATGACCTCCTTGGAATTGAACTGTTGCCTATTCCATTTGAGGAGTTCTATCAGTTTTTCAATCAATTGGCCCTCGATAAAGCAACGGTCACCTGCTCTCGTCTCGTAAGTAGTACTACTTCTGTCATTAAGTATCTCTATATAACTCAGCTCTTTCATTGCATGTATTTATAAATATCCTCACTATATTATGCAGATTGAAGATCGCAGAATTGAAGAAAAAACAAGTGGGTGATATTGGGTTCATTAACACATATCTCATAGATGCAAATGAGGTTAAATATCGTGCCATGAAACCGAGGCCAACTTGCTACGATCGTTGGAAATAAATGAACACAAAATACAATACTCTTTCCTTACAACTACACGTGAGTGTTCTTGTCTTTGTGGCATATTCGGTTTCCCTTATTTAGTCCAGGTTATAGAAATGTAATATTGATGAGTTATGCATGCGTGCGCAGATTCCACTATATTCTCCTAGAGATTAAGCTTGAGCAGGGAGTAGTAACTGTCTTAGACTCGAGGCGAAAAGATCCCAAGGAGTATGCGGAAATGACTGAAATGCTCGAGAAGTAAGTTAAATCGATCATTATCCACCATATCAGCAACTTTGTTCATTTCTGATATCAAGTAATTGTTTTCTTTGTATGGCAGGGCTTGGGAAAATTCACCAAAAAGCTCGGGACTACCGAAGAAGCTGCAATTTAGACACCAGTAAGTACTATATAGTAGCATATTCCACGCGCATCTCCTAGTGATTCAAGCGCTAGTTTCATCAATACCATTTAGCATGTGCTTCCTAATCATCAGTTTGATTGACCTCTGTTTCTTGTAAAGTGGTTGTGGCAGGAACAAGGGAATGATTTACTGTGGATACTACGTTTATGAGTCCATCCGCCACACGACCTGTGAGAGGGCTACTCCGACAAACAATTTGAAGTGCGTAAATAAAAATATTCACAATTTTATTTTATTACCATCATTTGTGTTGAGTTTCATTCATTCATATATATATATATATATATATATATATATATATATATATATATATATATATATATATATATATATATATATATATATATATATATATATATATGTATGTATGTATTGACCCCTTTCTTAAAATTAGATGTTTCGGAAGCGGGATGAACTCCTAGCACCAGATCGCATGGAGTGCGGTGTCTCTTGATGCATGCACGGGTACTTCTCAAACCGCCAAGAGATATTGGCAAAGGATCTAAGATCAATACTTCCGCATTATGAAAAAGTATCCCAATAGGACTCCACGAACATTTCGTTCGCTTCAAGGGCGTTGGGAGAATATCAAGCCTATGTGCAGCCGTTGGGCAGCTTGCTTGGATCAAGTACGCAATGCACCTCCAAGTGGCACCGTGGAGTCCGACTATGTGAGTTTGTTTTTCCTTTGTTCAAGTTGTGCATCATCATAATGTATCATGGGAAATGATTGCATCCCTTTGTTCACATTTTGTAGGACAAGATTGCTCAACATAGATACAAGGACATGGAAGCTTCGGAAGGCAGATTCTTCAAATTAGAGCATTGTTGGGAGTTGCTCCAAAAGTGCGAGAAGTGGAAGTTGATCGACAAAGAATCCCCACCAAAGAGAGGCTCACTTATAAACATGGATGAAGATGAGGATGATGATGGCCCAAGAAATTTGCACAAGACCGATGGCGACAAGAAGACTAAAGAGAAGATGAAGAGAGAGCAAGAAGCATCGAGCTTGAGGGAGAAGATTGATGCCATGGTGGAATCAAACGATTTGATGTTGTTGAAGTCGTTGGAGATCAAGAAAGAGTTGGCCGAGAAGCAAAAGAGAAGCAAGAAAAATGGCAAATGCTCAAGGAAGAGGGGCTCCGCAAAGCTGCCATTGAGGAGAGAAAAGCACGCGCCTCTGAAAACAAATCGATGTCATTGTTGCTCACCGAAGAGAACAAGATCATGTCAATGAAGCGCAATAACATGGAAGACCTCACCAAAACATGGAATGATATGGCAAGGAGAGAGATCTTGAAGAGGAGAATGGTCGCCTCGGCCGGTCTGTGTTCCAGTTCCGGTGATGTTTTCTCTGCTCCATATGGTGGCAATGTGGATGATATCGCTGCGGGAGTTGGAACAAGCGACGGAGGTGGATTTGGTGGTGCCGATGAACTTCAAGATGGACTCCATGGCGCGGAGCGAAGATCGACCCCCAAGATGACGCCGGACAGGGCGCAAACCTTTGCATGCCCTCTTTTGCGTAATGAACTTCGCTTTTATTTGCGTGCAAACTGTTTATGTCGTTTGAATTTGAACTTGTTTGCCAAACCCTATGTCAAATGTGAGATTTGCAGTTTTTCTGTTTGCGGGTCATCGCGGTGGTGCCCGAGCAGAACCCGCAGAAGCCGAACCGTAAAAAAGCATATTCCACAAATATACTTTTTTATGGATCCGTTTGGGGGGTCTACATCTGTGCCAGCCCGCGCCGGCCCGCAAAAGTGGTTTTGCGCGAACTGCAAACGTATTTTGCAGGCCGGCGGGATGCGGGTTCTGCTAGAGTTGCTCTAAAGGCCTTCAGGAAACAGACTGCCAACACCCTTGATCTCTGGCGCCATATCCTGAATGGACTGAATAAAGGTGTCTTGCTCCTTAAAGCTTCTCTACATCCGACACGAAGGAAATTCGGTGGCTCTTAGAGCATCTCCACTCGTTTGGCCCTCCAGGGATTCAAAATATCACCTCTTGGGGGCGAATTGGCGAAAATTTCAGCGTGGGGGGGGGGGGGGCTCGGGTTCCCAGTCGCCGCCCCAAATGGCCCAAGACGTAGTTTTTTAAAATACAAATTCGGCTAGATTTGGACAAAATTCGGGCGGTTTTCATTGATATTTTACAAAATTAAAGACAAAAAACAAACTTAGAAAAATAAAACTATGCCGCCCCGAGCCTACTGCATGCCGAGGAGCTTGTAGAAGGCGGTGTAGTCGCCGCCGCCGCCTTCGTCGTCGTCGTCTTGCACGCCGCAGCCGTCCTTGTTGCGACCCTGTCCTATGTCACCTTGGCGGACGGGGTTAGTGGGCGGCGACGCCTCATCGTTGCTGTCCTCAAGGACGATGACGCTGCCCTCGTCGCGGCCGCGACGCCAAGCGGTGATCTCCTCGAGGCATGGCGTGATACATCTCCGTCGTATCTACTTTTCCAAACACTTTTGCCCTTGTTTTGGACTCTAACTTGCATGATTTGAATGGAACTAACCCGGACTGACGCTGTTTTCAGTAGAATTGCCATGGTGTTATTTATGTGCAGAAACAAAAGTTCTCGGAATGACCTGAAACTCCACGGAGATTATTTTTGGAAATAAAAAAAATACTAGCGAAAGAATCAAGGCCAGGGGGCCCACACCCTTGCCATGAGGGTGGAGGCGCGCCTGCCCCCCCCCTGGGCGTGCCCCCTGCCTCGTGGGCCCCCTGGAGCTCCACCGACCTCAACTCGTTAGAGAGAAAGATTCATCACGTTTTACGATACGGAGCCGCCGCCAAGCCCTAAACTCTCTCGGGAGGGCTGATCTGGAGTCCGTTCGGGGCTCCGGAGAGGGGAATCCGTCGCTGTCGTCATCATTAACCATCCTCCATCACCAATTTCATGATGCTCACCGTCGTGCGTGAGTAATTCCATCGTAGGCTTGCTGGAATGTGATGGGTTGGATGAGATTTATCATGTAATCGAGTTAGGTTTGTTAGGGTTTGATCCCTAGTATCCGCTATGTTCTGAGATTGATGTTGCTATGACTTTGCTATGCTTAATGCTTGTCACTAGGGCCCGAGTGCCATGATTTCAGATCTGAACCTGTTATGTTTTCATGAATATATGTGAGTTCTTGATCCTATCTTGCAAGTCTATAGTCACCTACTATGTGTTATGATCCGGCAACCCCGAAGTGACAATAATCGGGACCACTCCCGATGATGACCGTAGTTTGAGGAGTTCATGTATTCACTATGTGTTAATGCTTTGGTCCGGTACTCTATTAAAAGGAGGCCTTAATATCCCTTAGTTTCCACTAGGACCCCGCTACCACAGGAGGGTAGGACAAAAGATGTCATGCAAGTTCTTTTCCATAAGCACGTATGACTATATTCGGAATACATGCCTACATTACATTGATGAATTGGAGCTAGTTCTCTGTGACCCTATGTTATGACTGTTACATGATGAACCGCATCCGGCATAATTCTCCATCACCGATCCAATGCCTACGAGCTTTTCACATATTGTTCTTCGATTATTTACTTTTCTGTTTCTACTGTAACAATCACTACAAAACCCAAAAATATTACTTTTGCTATCGTTACCGTTACTTCCATATTACTTTGCTACTAAATACTTTGCTGCAGATATTAAGTTATCTAGGTGTGGTTGAATTGACAACTCAACTGCTTATACTTGAGAATATTCATTGGCTCCCCTTGTGTCGAATCAATAAATTTGGGTTGTATACTCTACCCTCGAAAATTGTTGCGATCCCCTATACTTGTGGGTTGTCATGGCGCTGGCGCTCCATCTCCTCCCGGATGTAGTCATCCCGCGCCCATTTAAGGCCCGTCTTGAGGTCGGCGGCCATGTCGGCGTGCTTCTGCTTTACGACGAAGGGCGGCATCGCCGGCTCCTTCTTCGGCCTGACGACCAGGCGAAGATGGCCGCGGGGAGGAGGGGAAGGCTGGCGGCGCCCCTCGTTTATGACAAGGCCGACGCTCCAGCGACTCCAGGGGCTCGACATTGACGGTGGCGAGAGGCGCCGTGCCGGAGGAGCAGGAGGAGGAGGAGGAGGAAGCACCCACCAGCACCTCGGTAGCCAAGAGTTGTCGCTCTGGAGGGAGAACGTGGCCGCCAGGTACTCGAACGGCGGATCGTTGCCGCCCTCGAGGTGCTCGAGGACGGCGTGGAGCGTGCGCCCGAGGACGACCCACCACAGGTGGCAGCCGTCGGCGTTGTGGCGTCTCCTTGGTGCCGGCGTGTTGTTGGTCGAGGCAAGTTGCTCGGCGTGGCCGTGCTCGAAGTACGCCATCCACAAAACATGGTTGTCGGTGGCGTACTCCGGAAGGTGCCGCACGTCCTCCGACAGGGACTCCCGAATGCACGCGATCTCTCCGCGACGTTCGACGTTGGTCGGAAGCTAGGGGACGGGGACGCCTCCGGCGTTGAGCCTCCACGATCCCGGCACACGCTATGTCCGGAGGCACTGGGTAGTTCGCCTCGTGGAGGAGGAGCGCCTCCCACTCGTGAATGTGGCGGTGGACGAAGCCGTTGGCCCCCGCTCCGTCGACGGGGAAACGCTGGGCCATCGATCGCGGCTTGGGACGGGGAGAGAGAGGTGGATGAAATATTCCCTAGAGGCAATAATAAAGTTGTTATTTATATTTCCTTATATCATGATAAATGTTTGTTATTCATGCTAGAATTGTATTAACCGGAAACTTAGTACATGTGTGAATACATAGACAAACAAAGTGTCCCTAGTATGCCTCTACTTGACTAGCTCGTTGATCAAAGATGGTTAAGTTTCCTAGCCATAGACATGTGTGAAGGAAATATGCCCTAGAGGCAATAATAAAGTTATTATTTATTTCCTCATATCATTATAAATGTTTATTATTCATGCTATAATTGTATTAACCGGGAACATAATACATGTGTGAATACATAGACAAACATAGCGTCACTAGTATGCCTGTACTTGACTAGCTCGTTGATCAAAGATGGTTGAGTTTCCTAGCCATAGACATGATTTGTCATTTCATTAACGGGATCACATCATTAGGAGAATGATGTGATTGACATGACCCATTCCTTTAGCTTAGCACTTGATCATTTAGTATGTTGCTATTGCTTTCTTCATGACTTATACATGTTCCTATGACTATGAGATTATGCAACTTCCGTTTATCGGAGGAACACTTTGTGTGCTACCAAATGTCACAACGTAACTGGGTGATTATAAAGGTGCTCTACAGGTGTCTCCGAAGGTACTTGTTGAGTTGGCGTATTTCGAGATTAGGATTTGTCACTCCGATTGTCGGAGAGGTATCTCTGGACCCTCTCGATAATGCACATCACTATTAACCTTGCAAGCAATGTGACTAATGAGTTAGTTGCAGGATGATGCATTACGTAATGAGTAAATAGACTTGTCGATAACGAGATTGAACTAGGTATTGAGATACCGACGATCGAATCTCGGGCAAGTAACATACCGATGACAAAGGGAACAACGTATGTTGTTATGCGGTTTGACCGATAAAGATCCTTGTAGAATATGTAGGAACCAATATGAGCATCCAGGTTCCGCTATTGGTTATTGGCCGGAGATGTGTCTCGGTCATGTCTACATAGTTCTCGAACCCGTAGGGTCCGCACGCTTAAAGTTTGGTGACAGTCGGTATTATGAGTTTATGTGTTTTGATGTACCGAAGGCAGTTCGGAGTCCCGGATATGATAGCGGACATGACGAGGAGTCTCGAAATGGTCGAGACATAAAGATCAATATATATATTGGATGGCTATATTCGGACACCGGAAGTGTTCCGGGTGGTGTCGAAGAAAACCGGAGTGCCGGAGAGTTTACCGGAACCCCCCGAGGAAGTATTGGGCCTTAGTGGGCCTGAGGGGAGAGAGAGGGCAGCAGCCCAGGAGGTGGCACGCCCCCTCCCATGAGGAGTCCGAATTGGACTAGGGGAGATGGGCGCGGCCCATCTTTCCCTCTCCCTCTCCCTCTCTTTCCTTCCCCCTTCCCTCTTCCTAAATGGACTAGGAAAGGGGAGTCCTACTCCTACTAGGAGGAGGACTCCCCCCTCCTTGGCGCGCCCCAAGGGCCGGCCGGCCTCCCCCCTTGCTCCTTTGTATACGGGGGCAGGGGGGCACCTCTAGACACAACAATTGATCTCTTGATCTCTTAGCCGTGTGCGGTGCCCCCTCCACCATATTCCACCTCGATCATATCGTAGTGGTGCTTAGGCGAAGCCCTGCGTCGGTAGCAACATCATCACCGTCATCACGTCGTCATGCTGATGGAGCTCTCCCGTGAAGCTCTGCTGGATCGGAGTTCGTGGGACGTCATCGAGCTGAACGTGTGCTGAACTCGAAGGTGCCGTGCGTTCGGTGCTTGGATCGGTCGGATCGTGAAGACATATGACTACATCATTCTCGTTGTTCTAACGCTTCCGCTTTCGGTCTACGAGGGTACGTGGACAACACTCTCCCCTCTCGTTGCTATGCATCACCATGATCTTGCGTGTGCGTAGGAATTTTTTTTGAAATTACTACGTTCCCCAACAGTGGCATCCGAGCCTGGTTTTATGCGTAGATGTTATATGCACGAGTAGAACACAAGTGAATTGTGGGCGATACAAGTCATACTGCTTACCAGCATGTCACACTTTGGTTCGGCGGTATTGTTGGATGAAGCGGCCCGGACCGACATTACGCGTACGCTTACGCGAGACTGGTTCTACCGACATGCTTTGCACACTAGTGGCTGGCGGGTGTCAGTTTCTCAAACTTTAGTTGAACCGAGTGTGGCTACGCCCGGTCCTTGAGAAGATTAAAACAACGCTAACTTGACAAACTATCGTTGTGGTTTTGATGCGTAGGTAAGAACGGTTCTTGCTCAGCCCGTAGCAGCCACGTAAAACTTGCAACAACAAAGTAGAGGACGTCTAACTTATTTTTGCAGGGCATGTTTTGATGTGATATGGTCAAGGCATGATGCTATATTTTATTGTATGAGATGATCATGTTTTGTAACTGAGTTATCGGCAACTAGAAGGAGCCATATGGTTGTCGCTTTATTGTATGCAATGCAATCGCCCTGTAATTGCTTTACTTTATCACTAAGGGGTAGCGATAGTCGTAGAAGCAATAGTTGGCGAGACGACGATGATGCTACGATGGAGATCAAGGCGTCGCGCCGGTGACGATGGTGATCATGACGGTGCTTCGGGGATGGAGATCACAAGCACAAGATGATGATGGCCATATCATATCACTTATATTGATTGCATGTGATGTTTATCCTTTGTGCATCTTATTTTGCTTTGATTGACGGTAGCATTATAAGATGATCTCTCACTAAATTTTAAGATAAAAGTATTCTCCCTGAGTATGCACCGTTGCCAAAGTTCGTCGTGCCGAGACACCACGTGATGATCGGGTGTGATAAGCTCTATGTTCATCTACAACGGGTGCAAGCCAGTTTTGCACACGCAGAATACTCGGGTTAACCTTGACGAGCCTAGCATATGCAGATATGGCCTCGGAACACTGAGACCGAATGGTCGAGCGTGAATCATATAGTATATATGATCAACATAGTGATGTTCACCATTGAAAACTACTCCATCTCACGTGATGATCGGACATGGTTTAGTTCATTTGGATCACGGGATCACTTAGATGATTAGAGGGATGTCTATCTAAGTGGGAGTTCTTAAGTAATATGTTTAAATTGAACTTAAATTTATCCTGAACTTAGTACCTGATAGTATTTTGCTTGTCTATGTTGATTGTAGATAGATGGCTCGTGCTATTGTTTCGTTGAATTTTAATGCGTTCCTTGAGAAAGCAAAGTTGAAAGATGATGGTAGCAATTACACGGACTGGGTCCGTAACTTGAGGATTATCCTCATTGCTGCACGGAAGAATTAAATCTGGAAGCACCGCTGGGTGCGAACTTCTGCAGATGCAACTGACAACGTTAAGAACGTCTGGCAGAGCAAAGCTGATGACTACTTGATAGTTTAGTGTGCCATGCTTTACAGCTTAGAACTGGAACTTCAACGACATTTTGAACGTCATGGAGCATATGAGATGTTCCAGGAGTTGAAGTTAATATTCAAGAAAATGCCCGGATTGAGAGATATGAAGTCTCCAATAAGTTCTACAGCTGTAAGATGGAGGAGAATAGTTCTGTCAGTGAACATATACTCAAAATGTCTGGGTATAACAATCACTTAATTCAACTGGGAGTTAATCTTCCGGATGATAGTGTCATTGACCGAATTCTTCAATCACTGCCACCAAGCTACAAGAGCTTTGTGATGAACTATAATATGCAAGGGATGGATAAGACAATTCCGAGCTCTTCGCAATGCTAAAGGCTGCGGAGGTAGAAATCAAGAAGGAGCATCAAGTGTTGATGGTCAACAAGACCACCAGTTTCAAGAAAAAGGGCAAAGGGAAGAAGAAGGGGAACTTCAAGAAGAACAGCAAACAAGTTGCTGCTCAAGAGAAGAAACCCAAGTCTGGACCTAAGCCTGAGACAGAGTGCTTCTACTGCAAGCAGACTGGTCACTGGAAGAAAAACTGCCCCAACTATTTGGAGGATAAGAAGGATGGCAAGGTGAACAAAGGTATATGTGATATACATGTTATTCATGTGTACCTTACTAGCGCTTCATGATAGCACTGGTATTTGATATTGGTTCATTGCTAATATTTGCAACTCGAAGCAGGGACTACGGATTAGCGAAGGCTGGCTAAGGGCGAGGTGGCGATGCGCGTGGAAATGGTTCCAAAGTCGATGTGATCGCCGTCGGCACGCTACCTCTACATCTACCTTCAGGATTAGTTTTAGACCTAAATAATTGTTATTTGGTGCCAGCGTTAAGCATGAACATTATATCTGGATCTTGTTTGATACGAGACTGTTATTCATTTAAATCTGAGAATAATGGTTGTTCTATTTATATGAGTAATATCTTTTATGGTCATGCACCCTTGAAGAGTGATCTATTTTTGTTGAATCTCTATAGTAGTGATACACATATTCATAATGTTGAAGCCAAAAGATGCAGAGTTGATAATGATAGTGCAACTTATTTGTGGCACTGCCGTTTGGGTCATATTGGTGTAAAACGCATGAAGAAAGTCCATATTGATGGACTTTTGGAATCACTTGATTATGAATTACTTGGTACTTGCGAACCATGCCTTATGGGCAAGATGACTAAAACGCCATTCTCCAGAACAATGGAGCGAGCAACAGATTTGTTGGAGATCATACATACTGATGTATGTGGTCAGATGAATATTGAGGCTCGCGGCGGGTATCGTTATTTTCTCACCTTCACAGATGATCTGAGCAGATATGGGTATATCTACTTAATGAAACATAAGTCTAAAACATTTGAAAAGTTCAAATAATTTCAGAGTGAAGTGGAAAATCATCGTAACAAGAAAATAAAGTTTCTACGATCTGATCATGGAGGAGAATATATGAGTTACGAGTTTGGTCTACATTTGAAACAATGCGGAATAGTTTCCCAACTCACGCCACCCAGAACACCACAGCGTAATGGTGTGTCCGAACGTCGTAATCGTACTTTAGATATGGTGCGATCTATGATGTCTGTAAGTGCATCTAGTGCCACCCCTAGTTGGTTTTGGAGTATTGACGACAAATGTGGTTGAGGGACTAATGCGTTTGTGAGAATTGCAGGATAACGCAGGTAGTGTCGCTCATTGATTCGGTTTACCTACCGGAGATGACCCCTAAAAATGTATGAAGACATTGACGGCAATGGTGGTATGTGAAGATATTCACATTGAAGACTACGACATGAGAAGACATTGAGTGAAGACTATGGAGCACGAAGACTGTGTCTTTTCGTTGTTTCCTTTTCTTCTTTGTTGAGTCGTAGGAACCACCGTACTGTTAAGTGGGGTACAAGCGATCATAGTCAGAATGACTGAAGTGATGCTCAACCCAAATCCTATGTCTTCGAGCAAAGACAATGAGAGCAAAACTTATCCAGCTGGATGAGTCAGCTTTGCTTGTAGCCCAAGTAAAGTTGCCGTGTGTGTTTGAAATCGACCGTTGGAACACGTGTCAGTTCCTTAGTGACCCAGGGTCATTTCGGACATATCAGGTCGGGTTTCCTAGTGGCTATAAATAGCCCACCCCCTACACCATAAATTGGTGGCTGCTCAGAGTTAGTGCACGGCTTTTGTCGTTTGAGAGCAACCCACCTCGAAGCCTTTGAGAGAGAAATCCTTGCGAGGACAAAGCCCAAACACCCAGAGCCAAAGAGTGCTAGGCATCATGAAGTCTTTACATGCGTGTGACCGGAAGACTTATTACACTTGAGGACTGTGAATCCTCCGGCCGGTTAGGCGTCGCGTTCGAGCATCCAAGATTCATTGTGGATTGCGGTGAGCGTCGTCTGTGAAGGTTGGAAGTCTACCTTCAATACTTACCAGAGTGATTGGGCGAGGACTGTGTGTCCTTAGCTCAAGGGAATAAGGTGAAGGCGCGGTCTTGAGTTGAATCTCAGCCTCCCTAACCAGATGTACAGTTGTCACAGCAACTGGAACTGGTCCAACAAATCATGTGTCTTCAACAAGTGACTGGTTCTATCCCTTCCCTCCTTTACCTTGAGTTTGTCTTCGTGAAGTCATTGCTTATATGTCTTATCTGTTTGACTTCATTGCTTGACTACTATCGTTGTTTGGCTTCTTACTATCTTCCATCCTGATCCTTACTACCAAGCTGCTATTAGTCTTTGTACGTTCACATTATTGCATACTTGAGTATGGCTTGCTTGTTGTAGTTTACCTTCCGCTGCATATCAATTAGGTCATTTCTGTTGTTTGTCTTCGAAACATTCGCTTTTGAAGACTTTCATAAAAATCGCCTATTCACCCCCCCCTCTAGTCGATAACTAGCACTTTCGATTGGTATCGAGCAAGGTACTCCTTGTTACGTGTGATTCGGTTTAACCACGGAGTTTTAGCTATATCATTGCGAGGGATAATCAAAGTCTCCGCTGCTTGCCCGTGTTCGATGGGCGACTATCCCTACTGGAAGAATAAAATGCGCATGCATCTTGAAGCCATTGATGTCAACCTCTGATATGTCGTCAAGAACGGCGTTCCCAAATCTGGTGAAGGTGTCACCCCCGCTGATGTCAAGAAGTTCATTCAACTGGATTCTACTGCAAAGAACATCATCTGTGGTCATCTGACCAAAGGACAGTATGGCCGTGTGAGTGCTCTGGAAACGTCGAAGCTAGTCTGGGACTGGCTATCCAAGGTCAACAAAGGCGTCTCAACCCAGAGAGATCAAAGAATTAGTGTTCTTTGCAACCTCTACAACCGCTTCAAGAGAAACGACAATGAAAATGTCCAGCTCACGTTTGATCGCCTCACTGACATCACAAATGAGCTTCATGCTCTCGGCGCCACTGAGATCACCAAGCATGAAATCGTCAAGACACTCTGAGATCACTTGACAGCTCTTTTGACACCCTTGCCCTCATGATACGAGCGTCCGACTTCAAGACACTCGATCCGTCGATATACTTGAGAGGCTCAACACACATGAGTTCCGACTTTACGAGAAAAGAGATATCTATGGTCCCAACTATGGCGAACTTCGCTTTGAAGGCAAAAGTTGTTTCCTCATCGAAGAAGAATCATTGCGGTTACGATGATCCACGAAGACATTGGAAAGGAACTTGCTATGCTTGTGAAGAAGTTCCAGAAGTTCACTAGGAAGAAAGGCTTCAGAAAGTCTTCATGATCCAGCTCAAGAAATGATGAAGCTTCCACTCATGACTACAAGAAGAGAACCTGTCACAAGTGCAAGAAAACTGGACACTATATCTCTGAGTGTCCACAATGGGACAATGAGAAGAAGAATAAGAAGAGCAAGGAATATGATTCTGATGACAAGAAGAAGAAGAAATCTTCAAAGTCTTCTTCCAAGTCCTCATCAAAGTCTTCATCTCATAAGAAGAGCTCATCTGGCAAGGCTCATGATTTTGTTGGCAAGGAAATGGATTCATAGGAGGAGTCTGCTTCTGAGGAGGTGGAGGTGGAGTTTGAAGAGGAGTCCGACCCTGGCGTTGCAAGTCTAGCTTTAGCCACAACCTATGTTGCCAAGTCCATCTTCAACACTGAAGACAATGACTTCTACACCAACGCTGAAGCTGATGACAAGGACGACCCTGCTCCCACCTACTGCTTCATGGCACGCGGTGCCAAGGTAAAATCACGTGATGCTTACTTTCAAACATCAAGTGAAGATGACTCTGATTGTGAAAACCCAGCTACAAAACACTTGCTAAAATTGCAACCGAACAACAAAGAGCTATGGAACATACTCAAAAACTGTTAGACAAAAGCGATGACCTGTTGGACGCGGAAATGACACGTTCACAGTCCTTAGTTGAAGACATTAAAAATCTTCATGCTAAGTACCAAGAACTTGAAAGTCGTCATGAAACGCTCTCAACTACTCATGAAAAGCTCTCCTATGATTATCTTCAAAGGAAGCAAGAGCTTGAGAAATTGAAAGCGGCTCATGAAAATCTCCAAAAAGAGAATGAGTCACTTTTCGCTCAACAGATCAGTTCCGCTCAGGATGAATTTGAACCACCATGTCTAAAATGTCTTGACCGTGATATCGCTACCTCTGTTGCTGAATGTTCAACTGCTGCTACGGTTGCATTGTCTTCAACTACTAATGTGGTAACTAACCCCTCTGCGGAGGATACCACTGCTATTGCTGATGAAAATGCTAGGTTGAAGACATTGCTTGAAGCAGGATGTATAAAAGTCCGAAAGGGCATCGAGACACTGCGATGTCCTCAAAAGCAGATTCTGAACGAAACCCTAGGAAAGAGGGTGTTGGGTTGAGAGGAAAATGAATGTTGATGGTTCCTCTTTGGAAGCTTTGAGCGGTATCCCAAAACCACATGGGTTCTGCAAAGGGACCTTCGATGGATCCATCCACCTTATCTGGCTTTACCTATGCTAACCCTATTATCATTGATGAATCCTTTGATGCAAACTATAAGCTGTTCAAGAATCAGAATGGTGAAGTGTTTGCGGTATATTGGTACTAACTCAGGAATGGACCACCTATGAAGAAGATCTGGGTTCCCAAAAGCTGTCTTGAGAATCTTCGGTGAATGTCATCATGACACCACACAGGAAGAAGACAAACCCAGACCTAAGGCGTCATATGGTCCAAAGGCTTCCTACAGACAGAGGACTCACCTGAGTCACCCTAACGCCAATGTTTTGCAGGGAAACCATACTCAAATTTATGAATATGGGCGTGTGTCTTCAAACCGCTGTGTTCATAGAACTAAGAACTTTTCTTCTTATTCGTATGAGTATCATTCATCTCCTGCAAGGCTATTTGCTAGGGCTCCAAAGCCGAAGTTCTCAGATGCTGCACTTAGACTCATTGCTTCTAAGCCACCCCTGAAGATGTGGGTGGTTAAGAAGAATTAACTCTCTTTTGCAGGAAAGGGTCTCGGCCGAAAATCAAAGGCGTCGATGCTATTCTTTGGGGACCTAAAACATCTTGTAGGGCACAAGATCAAATGCCCAAATGGTCTCACTATGTATTTTGTTCCTGAATCGTTTGCTATTCATCCTATCAGTCCTAATCTTGATTTAAGCTTCAATAATCCACTTGCCGTCAAATGTTTATGCTTCACAATGCTCTTGGTGAAGCCTATCCCTAACTATCTTTGTAGGGTATGACACATCATGCTTGAGAATGGATTATGGACGGTGGATGCACTAATCATATGATTGGTGATCGAAGTCTTCTCATGGACTCAACCTTCGTCCATCGGATAAGAGTCACATCACATTTCTTGACCTTTGGTAAAAGCAAGGTATCGGGTCTAGGTAGAGTTGCAATCTCAAAGGATCAACACATGGATAAAGTGATGCTTGTTGAATCCTTGGTTTCAACTTGATGTCATCTCAATGCTTTGTGACTTGAACATGATTGTGATATTCGGAAAATATGCCTTGTACTAATGGAATCGACAAGTCTCTAGTCTTTGAAGGGTATAGGAAAGATGATCTATACATGGTAGATTTCTCGGCAGGTCCTGACTTGCCGTATGTCTTCTTGCAAAAGCTTGAATCTGGCTCTGGCATCGGAGGCTGGGGCATCTTGGCATGAGGAACTTACACACTCGCCAAGAAGAAGCATGTCATAGCTATCGAAGGTGTCAAGTTCAAGAAGGATCATTTGTGTGGTGCTGCGAAGTGGAAAGATGACTAGGGCAAAGCACCCTCGAAGACAATCATGGCGACATCTCAACCCTTTGAGCTGTTACACATGGATTTGTTTGGCCCTACTCATTACTCTACCCTCACAACAACTGCTTGTCTCTATGGCCGTCATTGTTGATGACTACTCAAGATACACATGGGTGCACATAATTCTCTACAAGGCTGAAGTGCAAGATGTCTTGAGACGTTTCGCCAATCGAGCAATGAACAATTATGGCGTCAAGATCAAGCATATCAGAAGTGATAACGGCACTAAATTCAAGAACACCGGACTTGATCTTTATCTGGATACGATGGGAATCACTCATGAGTTCTCTGCTCCATACACACCTCAGCAAAATGGCATCGTGGAGTGCAAGAACAGAACCCTCATTGAGATGGCTCGAACAATGCTCGACGAGTACAAGACACCAAGAAAGTTCGGCACGAAGCTATTGATACAGACTTGTCACGTCATCAACCGTGTTTATATCCATAAGCTTCGAACAAAACATCCTATGAGCTCCTTCTTGGCAAGAAGCCAAATGTCGATTACTTGAGTATTTGGGGCTAAGTGCTGGATCAAGGATCCCCATCACAAGTCAAAATTTGAACCCAAAGCTCACGAAGGCTTCATGCTCGATTCTGGAAAGGACTCGCACTCCTATAGAGTCTTCAACCTTTATCTCTACAAAATCGTCGAAACTGTAGACGTGCGATTTGATGAAACCAATGGTTCACAAAGAGAGTTCCTGCCAAGCACACTAGACGAAGCTCCGCCCAGCGAATCTATCAAGCTGATGGGAACTGGTGAAATCATGCCAAATGAAGCACAACTGAAGAGGAACTTATCATTTCGCACCTAACCAACGAGAAGACAATGCTCACTCAAGACAATCCTCCCAATGATGACAATGATCAGCATGAGCAAAGTCTTAAATCCGATTCATCCTCGAGTTGCAAATGAAGTACAGATTGAGAAGATAATCGATAGCATCAATGCACTGGTCCGCTTACTCGCTCAAGAGCAACACAGCTAGCAAATTTCTGTGGGCACTTTTCATTTGTGTCAATATCGAACCCAAGAAAGTTCTTTGAAGCCTTTATGGAACGAGAATGGATACAAGCTATGCAAGAAGAACTTCAGCAGTTCAAGCTGAATAATGTTTGGGAACTTGTCAAGCGTCGACCCTCATAAGCATAACATTATTGGCACTAAATGGATATATCGAAACAAGCAAGATGAGCATGGTCAAGTAAATCGAGAAACAAAGCACGGCTTGTGGCTCAAGGATATACTCAAGTTGAAGGAATTGACTTGATGAAACATTTGCTCCTGTAGCTAGGCTTGAAGCTATTCGCATATTACTAGCCTATGCTAACCACCACAACATCTTGCTCTATCAAATGGATGTGAAGAGTGCATTTCTCAATGGCAAGATCGAAGAAGAAGTATATGTCGCTCAACCACCTGGCTTTGAAGATCTA
Organism: Aegilops longissima; assembly: GCA_021605205.1. NCBI lineage: Eukaryota > Viridiplantae > Streptophyta > Magnoliopsida > Poales > Poaceae > Aegilops > Aegilops longissima. Next base: position 637,490,097 of record CM038679.1, read on the forward strand.
AAACATCCTGATATGGTGTACAAGCTAAATAAAGCACTGTATGGCCTCAAACAAGCTCCTCGCGCTGGTATGATCTGATCAAAGACTTCACGAAGAGCAAAGGCTTCAAACCTGGATCCCTTGATCCCACACTCTTCACGAAGACATATGATGGTGAACTGTTTGTATGCCAAATATATGTGGATGACATTATCTTGGCTGCACCAACCGAAGTATAGTGATGAATTTGGATACATGATGCAAGAACAATATTAGATGTCCATGATGGGAGAGCTCAAGTTCTTCCTTGGTCTTCAAATTAAATCGACAAAGGAATGGCATCTTTATATCTCAAGAAAAATACCTCCAAGATTTCTGAAGAAGTTTGGAATGCAAAAGTGCAAAGGATACAGCGCCAATGCCAGCCAAACACCATCGGGTCCCAGCGACAATGGTAAAGAGTTCGATCAAAAGGTATACCGCTCCATGATTGGTTCCTTACTTTACCTATGTGCATCTAGGCCAGATATTATGCTTAGTGTTTGCATGTGTGCTCGATTCCAAGCGGCACCAAAGGAATCGCATCACTTAGCGTGAAGCGAATTCTTGATATTTGGCTCACACCCCAACACTCGGATTATGGTATCCAAAGGGCTCAAAATTTGATTTGGTTGGATTTCGGATGCTGATTATGCTGGTGACAAGGTGGATCGCAAGTATACATCAGGCACATGTCACTTTCTGGGACGATCACTTGTCTGTTGGTCTTCAAAGAAGCAGAACTGTGTATCACTCTCAACTGCTGAATATGAATACATTGTTGCTGGATCTTGCTATGCTCAGCTTCTATGGATGAGGCAAACTCTCAAGGACTATGGCATCAATCTGAAACAAGTACCTCTCTTCTGCGACAATGAAAGCGCCACCAAGATTGCCAACAATTCAGTCCAGCACTCGAAGACAAAGCACATTGAAATTTGTCATCATTTTCTCAGGGATCATGTTATGAAGAAAGATATTGACATCATTCACGTCAACACTGAAGAGCAACTGGCAGATATCTTCACAAAGCCCTTGGATTAGAAAAGGTTTTGCAAGTTACGGTGTGAGCTAAATATCTTGGAATCCTCAAATGTCCTGTGATCAAGCACACATCCTAACACTTATGCATGTTGATGACTTAGATGTGCAACACATGAAGTAACGTATATCTTCAATCAATGAAGACTTACATTATGTGTGTGAATACATTAACGTGGAATTTGACTTGAGCGCCACGATAATTGTGCGCCGTATGCGGGTCTAATACTTCCTATCTGATGGGTACGCCACCACCAAATTTCTTTGTTGAAGTGTTTCACTCATGGCGTTATTTCTCAATATCTTCGCATTTGATTTGTCTTCAACATCAACCTATCTTCATGATTTTCTTCACTATGTTGATTTGGTTGATGTCTGATATATATATATATATATACTGTTCTGTCCTCTACAACATTCACTTATAGCTATGTCTTCCAAGTTGAATCTTTTGAACTAAGTGAATGTGATCGGACCCCAATCTCTCTATGCTTTCTATCTCAAACTCTATCTGTCCAAATCATATGCATTCTATTGAAACTGTCGAATGTCTTCTCTGCGTCCTTGTCAGAAGAAGACACAGAGACAAACTTTAAGTCTGTTTTAAATGATACATCCTCACTGATTGAAATCTGGAGAAGCCGGAACGACCATCCGACAAACCTGGCGGGCGTGGGAACGTGGAACAACTCAGAGCATGTTGCATGCTTGCCACGTGCCCCTCAGATGTGAACCGCCAGGGACACCTGCATAATTGCGCTGTGCCGCACACCTCCTTATAAATACTTATCCCCTGCGGTAAAGAAGACCTTCTTCCACCTCTCCACCTCGTCAAAACCCTAGAGCCACCGCTAGCTCTCGATGACGCCGGCGATGAAGCGCTTAGCTGTCGCGACCTCTCCGACGCCGTCCTCACGCCGGCCGCGAACATCTTCATCTCCGCCGCCGCCGTAGGTGTCCTCCGTCGCCAAGTTAGGGCACGGTGGATTGAACTGCTCGGCCTCCTTTCTTCCCGTCTAGCAGTTCTTCGAGTGGTAAATATAACTCTATTTTTACCATCTCTTTGATCTTCAAGATTCATCCTACTTACCAAAATTAGTTTCTGCCCATACTATGTTAGATCTATTCTGTCTGCATCTCGTATTGCCTAGTATATTCACTTAAGCTTCACAACTAGTTAGATTCCTCACTTGTACTTATTCACGGATTCGTACAAATATGGAACCAACTCTCAGCGTATAAGTGAATGTCTTCGCATCATGAGGTCAATGTCTTCAAACTGATTTATCTTCAAAATCTTCTGAGAATGCATATGACCTCTTCCCTTCCTCGCATCTCTAATGCTGTCACAGGTACATGTCCGTGGGAGAATCCCTTGGTTCTCATAGTCTGCATTCGTTTGCAGAATTCTTACAGCATCAAACTAACTCTCCTGAAGCCAGTTCATGTCTGTCCAGCAAATGCAAGCCTTTGAACACTTTGAACATGAAGCCATTCAGTTTGAAGTTCATTGTTGCAGATAAATCAGTCAGGAAGGGCGGCAGACAGTGTCGTGAGGGAACCTCAAAAGATCTGCCTGATGACCTCGCAGAGCTCTACAAGACAGATCCTGAAGAGAACTACAATCAGCGCAAGACACGAATCCAGTGGATTCGACGATATTGGGCTGAACAGTGGTTCAAGTACAATTTCGTCACCAAGGAATATGCCGAGAAGAATGCTATCAGAAGCCCTTGGGGTGACATTCTCTTTCGAGGCCTTCCACCCAAGAACATGGCTGAAGCTATTGCACAAGGTTTCTATCCTTGTATGGTCCGTGGACCTCAGCCTGAGAATGCCGACCCAACGTCTTTGCTCTGGTGTCGTGACGACAATCTCTTCAAGCGCAACTTCCAGCATGCAAAGGCTTCGGCCAAGGAAAACAAGAAGTCATTGGGATTAGAGTTCAACCCTGGTCCCTCTGCTCCCCGTGCTGACGGCTCCCGTGATGCTGAACCAAATGTCATCGGTCCCTTTTCAAACCTTGATGGCCTCATCACTTACATTTTGGTCCAAGGTGCCAAAGTGGATCACTCTAATGACGATGATGATTCTGATGAAGCCCCAGCTCCAGCTCCTGCTCCTGCTCCAAGGCCGCAGAAGCAAAAGAAAGTCAAGGCTTCAAAGTCAGCTGCTCCTCCAAAAGCTTCACGTGTGAAGCCACTGGCTACTGCACCTCATGAAGCCAGTGTGTAGTCTGAAGAGCAATCCCGTATCTCCAAGAAGACGGAGAAGAGAAAGAAAATTGTCAAGAATACTGAACTGACACTGACTCCTACTGCCATTCTGCGTGAAGAGCACATTGATCTGTCCAGTGATGAAGATCTTGCAGATGATGCTCTTGAGCAACTTATCAAGAGCAAAGAAGAAGCAGAAAACTTCAACAATTTGCCTCTCTTTGATGTGGCAATCATCCATCACTTCATTGATGAGTGGTTTGACACACCAAACATCAGCTTTGAAGATCTGCAACTTCCTATTGGCCTCAGCGTCTCCTTCAATGGCGCCATTGCTTCTGAGCTAGCTCTAGCTCAGCGCATTGTTGAACTGAAGCACATGATTGACTATGAGAAGGCTCAGTTCAAGAAGCATATGGCTGCACTCAGCGTGCAAGATGTCAAAAACTTCAAGGCCATGCTGCACGACCTCAAAGAAGCCTTTCACAAGAAGCGTGAAGAAGCCAGAGGCTCTCGTGAGCGCATGAAGAGTCTGGCTGATAAGTATGTGCTTGCCTACAATGAGGCTGAGAAGCGCAAGGCTCTTGGCCGTCCTGGCATTGACCCCAGAATGGCTGCAAAGAAAAAGAAGTCTTCAACTGACCAAGCTGCACCTTCAAGGCAGGAAGAACCCCGCATAGTCTTCCCAAGAACCCCGGTCAACCGCTTCTTCTTGCTGCTCCCTCCAAGAAGAAGCTTAAGACCAAGAAGAATCGGGCTGCTCCCACAGAGTGAAGCAAATATGCCCGAGAGGCAATAATAAAGTTATTATTTATTTCCTTATATCATGATAAATGTTTATTATTCATGCTAGAATTGTATTAAACGGAAACATAATACATGTGTGAATACATAGACAAACATATAGTCACTAGTATGCCTCTACTTGACTAGCTCATTAATTAAAGATGGTTATGTTTCCTAACCATAGACATGTGTTGTCATTTGATTAATGGGATCACATCATTAGGAGAATGGTGTGATTGACATGACCCATTCCGTTAGCCTAGCACTTGATCGTTTAGTATATTGCTATTGCTTTCTTCATGACTTATACATGTTCCTGTAACTATGAGATTATGCAACTCCGTTTACGGAGGAACACTTTGGGTGCTACCAAACATCACAACGAATGCTGGGTGATTATAAAGGAGTACTACAGGTGTCTCCAAAGGTACATGTTGGGTTGGCGTATTTGAGATTAGGTTTTGTCACTCCGATTGTGGGAGAGGTATCTCTAGGCCTTCTCGGTAATACATATCACATAAGCCTTGCAAGCATTGCAACTAATAAGTTAGTTGTGAGATGATGTATTACGGAGCGAGTAAAGAGACTTACGATAACGAGATTGAACTAGGTATTGGATACCGACGATCGAATCTCGGGTAAGTAACATATAGCGATGACAAAGGAACAACATTATGTCGTTATGCGGTTTGACCGATAAAGATCTTGAAGAATATGTAGGAACCAATATGGGCATCCAGGTTCCGCTATTGGTTATTGACCGAGAATAGTTCTAGGTCATGTCTACATAGTTCTCGAACCCGTAGGGTCCGCACGCTTAACGTTATGATGACAGTTTATTATGAGTTTATAAGTTTTTGATGTACCGAAGTTTGTTCGGAGTCCCGGATGTGATCACGGACATGACGAGGAGTCTCGAAATGGTCGAGACATAAAGATTGATATATTGGAAGCCTATATTTGGATATCGGAATGGTTAGGATGAAATCGGAATTTTTCGGAACACGGGGGTTACGGAACCCTCCCGGGGATGTTGAGCCTTAATGGGCCATAAGGGAGAAGAGGAGGGCTGGCCAGGGGCAGGGCGCGCCCCTCCCCTAGTCCGAATAGGACAGGAGAGGGGGCGCCCCTTCCTCTTTCCTCCCCTTTCCTTCTCTAACAAGGCAAGAGGGGAGTCGTACTCTCGGTGGGAGTAGGACTCCTCGAGCGCACCCTAGGAGGGCGGCCGCACCTCCCCTCCCTCCTTTATATCACGGGGCAGGGGCACCCCATAACACACAAGTTGATCTACGTGATCGTTCCTTAGCCGTGTGCGGTGCCCCCCTCCACCATATTCCACCTCGGTCATATCGTCGCGGAGCTTAGGCGAAGCCCTGCGCCGGTGAAGCATCATCATCGTCACCACGCCGTCGTCTTGTGGAACTCATCCCGACACTTTGCTGGATCGAGTCCGGGATCGTCATCGAGCTGAGCGTGTGCTGAACTTCGGAGGTGCCGTGCGTTCGGTACTTGGATCGGTCGGATCGTGAAGGCGACGACTACATCAACAGCGTTGTTATAACGCTTCGCTTCACGGTCTCACAGTGCGTGGACATACACTCTCCCCTCTCGTTGCTGTGCCATCACCATGATCTTGCGTGTGCGTAGGAATTTTTTTTGAAATTACTACGTTCACCAACACAGAGCCCTTGGTTGTTGAACCCATTTCAGTGGTTCGTCCCGCGTCTGCAACCCAAGAACTTCGCATGACTATTCATGAGCCTGCTTCCACAGAGGCTCCTGAAGCTAAAGAGATTCCAGCAGTTGATCCCATCACTGCTGAAGACATTGGTCACCATGACAATGTTGAAGATGATGAAGTTCTTCCTCAAATTGAATACAATGTGGTATCATAGCCTGTTCGTACGAACAGCGAACTCATCAGCATTGGTCGTCCTCTGACGCCAATTGCTCAGGATGCTTCATGGGCTGATCGCCCGCAACAAGACGACTCCCCTAGTACTCCCCAACAACAAGTCACTCCCCAACAACAAGTCACTCCCCAACAACAATAGCAAGAAGAAGAGGAAGACTTTGAGGCCAAGGCATCTCCAAAGGCGTCGCCATCATTTCGCAGGTTTCGCAAAGGTCAAAGGCCTCAAGTACCTCTCTCGAGCGTTCCAGAAGGCGAAGTGCACCACCAACCTGTTGCACGTCAAGTGTTTTCAGAAGCCACTCCAACTGTGAATGTCTCCGTTTCTGAAGCCAAAGCTGCTGAAGACAATCCGGCTGCATCAGCCGCAGACACTCAAGAAGAAGAAGAATGTGTCCCTACACCCCCAGTAATTGAAGAAGTTATTCCTGATATCAACGTGCTAGTGCCCGACCCTCCAGCTCCTCAAGTGGAGGTTGAAAACAATGAGGTTGCCACCTCCAACACCAATGAAGCCAATGACGTGGTCATGGCTGAAGGAGATGTGCCTGAAGCCAATGAGGCAACTGCTCCCGAAGCATCTGCTGAGCAGCCTGAAGCCTCAGTTGTTGCCACTGCTCCAGTTCCGCCACCAAGGCCCTACACAATTGAGCAAGCATACAACTATGGTGAGCTAGTCACAGTAAGATGGCCTGTTCTGGTCCCTCCGCCTCATGCCTCTGGTCCTCAGTTCGACTATCATATTGAGCATAGGCCTCGGGTCCGAAGCGAAGCCAAGACTGCCAAGGTTCCCGTGCATCGCCACCTCTCTGAGTTCTTTCAATGCAAATGGCTTCAAAGCCCACAACACTTTGTTTGACAGTGCAAAGAACCCCTACACAAGGCCAAGGATATCATCTGACCGTTTCTGGAGCTATCCGCAACGAAGCTATTACTCATGCGTTCTGTATGATCAAGGGCGCATTTTCCCTCATATGCGCCTTGACACTGAAGCCATTGCCGGACTGCCTGCTTAGAAGAAGCACTTGATTGCTTTCGTGATGCAAGTCTGCTCGGCTTCGTTACAGACAAAGAACACTGGAATGAAGAACTTGTGCTTCAATTCTATGCTACCCTCCACATCCGCGGCTACAACAGAGATACGAAGACATGGGTTCTCGAGTGGATGACAGGAAATGTTCATCATGAAGCCAAAGCTCTTGACATCATTGAGCTCATAGGCCTACCCACTCCCGGAGAGTTGTTTGAACCTGGATGTCAACTCCACCGCAATGCACTGGAGAGCATATTTCATAAGCCAGAACCCGACATGAGTCAGATGTTGAGCATGATGAAGCCACTGCCACATGACGCTGAATACCCTCAGCACTTCTTTGTTGATGACCTTGAGTATCTGCCTCGCACAATATATCACATCATCAGGCGAACTCTATGGCCTATCAAAGGGCATTCATCATCTGCAAAACTTGAAGGAGCAATGAAGACATTGGTCTTTTACATCCTCAATGGCATCAGCTTCAACACGCAAGAATTCTTCATCCGACAATTGGCTGCGTCTGGATCTGATCTGTTTGGTCTGAAATTTTATGCTCCATGGGTCATGCGCCTCATCAAGATGCACTCTGCTATCAACTATCAGCCCTCTGCTTGCAATCATCTGATCTTTCTACCAGATGATTGGATGATTGAAGCCATATACCCTGAGCCAGCCAAAACGCCACTCTGTCTTCAGAATGGAGATCACCATAGCTTCTCTCAACCCATGGAAGGCGTCCCAGCAGTATCACGTGTCTATCCTCTGGCTGGGCACACACGTCTGCCTCATCGTGCGCAGACTGAAACCACTGAGAGCACAATTGGCCAAAGGCCTCGGAAGCGCTCTCGAGTCCTCAATGATCGAGAACTTCTTGTCGCACTGCATCAGAAACAAGATAAGCATCACTCCTGGCTCAAGCGACAAATGCAAAGCCTCTTGGTGGACGTCAATCGCATTCAAAACCTTGCCACCAAGAATGCTTTTGTCACTCACGAGACCTGTCGGTGATCATGGAAGAGTTTGACCCTGCTTTCGGTCTTTGAAGCAGATCTTCAAGGCGATGGCTTCTTGAGCGCTTCAAGTTTGACTCCACTCCTCCACGGAATGCAGTCCCTCGACAAACTCCATCTCTTGAAGACTCGATTATTCTTCCTCCATGCAACCGTCAATGCCAGAGTGATCAATGATGAAGATGATGCTACTTCACCGCCTCCTACTTACGCACGAATCGACCTTTGCACCAAGCTCGTGCGCACCGCCAACCAACAACGACAACCCTGCTGCATCATCTACTTCTGAAGAGGATGAGTAGATTCTCTATGTCTTCAAACCTTTTTGGTCCTTACTGACAAAAGGGGGAGAAGCATATGAGTTTGATAGTCTTCAAGCGGGTTCATAAGGGCGGTTGCATAATATTTTGCCTAGTGTTTACAACTCTTGCTTTTGATACATTTGGTTCTTTGAGTTGTAACACTTAAACTCGATGGTCGTCTCGCTACTTATTTGCTTTATTCAGTGCGATGATAAATTCGCGTAATGCGACGATAACTTCCGCACTTAGATCATTCATGAGACGTCCATTTTTCATTATGCATGTCATTCTCTTAGTTATATCATTTCATGCATGATGAATTATCTTCATAAGTTGAAGAGGATCTCCACAAGTACAACCTGCCATGTGCATTTGCATTCCAAAAGCAAACTACTTATATGCACATCTTTGGGGAGCCCTTGCCACTTATGAAGACAATTCCTATCCTTTACAATTTCACATATTTTATCCCCGTTTAAAACTTCAACCAGTTTGTCATCAATCACCAAAAAAAAGGGGGAGATTGTAAGTGCATCTAGTGCCACCCCTAGTTGGTTTTGGAGTATTGACGACAAATGTGGTTGAGGACTAATGCGTTTGTGAGAATTGCAGGATAGCGCGGTAGTGTCCCCATTGATTCGGTTTACCTACCGGAGATGACCCTAAAATTTATGAAGACATTGGCGACAATGGTGGTATGTGAAGATATTCACATTGAAGACTATGACATGAGAAGACATTGAGTGAAGACTATGGAGCCAAGACTGTGTCTTTTCATTTTTACTTTTCTTCTTTGTTGAGTCGTAGGAACCACCGTCTTTGTTAAGTGGGGTCCAAGTGATCATAGTCGGAATGACCAAGTGATGCTCAACCCAAATCCTATGTCTTGAGCGAAGACAATGAGAGCAAAACTTATCCAGAGTGGATGAGTCAGCTTTGCTTGTAGCCCAAGTAAAGTTGGCGTGTGTGTTTGAAATCGACCGTTGGAACACGTGTCGGTTCCTTAGTGACCGAGGGTCATTTCGGACATATTAGGTCGGGTTGCCTAGTGGCTATAAATAGCCCACCCCCTACACCATAAATTGGTGGCTGCTCAGAGTTAGTGCACGGCTTTTGTCGTTTGAGAGTAACCCACCTCGAAGCCTTTGAGAGAGAGAAATCCTTGCGAGGACAAAGCCCAAACACCCAGAGCCAAAGAGTGTTAGGCGTCACTGAAGTCTTTCTATCTGTGTGACCTGAAGACTTATTACACTTGAGGACTGTGAATCCTCCAGCCAGTTAGGCATCGCGTTCTGAGCATCGAAGAATCATTGTGGATTGCCGGTGAACGTCGTCTGTGAAGGTTCGGAAGTCTACCTTGAAGACTTACCAGAGTGATTGGGTGAGGACTGTGTGTCCTTAGCTCAAGGGGAATAAGGTGAAGACACGGTCTTTTGAGTTGAATCTCAGCCTCCCTAACCAGATGTACAGTTGTCACAGCAACTGGAACTGGTCCAACAAATCCTGTGACTTCAACAAGTGACTGGTTATATCCCTTCCCTCCTTTACCTTGAGTTTGTCTTCGTGAAGTCATTTCTTATATGTCTTATCTGTTTGACTTCATTGCTTGACTACTATCATTGTTTGGCTTCTTACTATCTTCCATCATGATCCTTACTACCTAGCTGCTATTAGTCTTTGTACGTTCACATTATTGCATACTTGACTATGGCTTGCTTGTTGTAGTTTACCTTCCACTGCATATCAATTAGGTCATTTCTGTTGTTTGTCTTTAAAACATTCGCTTTTGAAGACTTTCATAAAAATCGCCTATTCACCCCCCCTCTAGTCGATAACTAGCACTTTCAATGTCTCTTACTGATTTACCGCTATCGTTTTGGGGTTATGCTTTAGAGACAGCTGCATTCACGTTAAATAGGGCACCATCAAAATCCGTTGAGATGACACCTTATGGACTGTGGTTTTTCAAGAAACCAAAGTTGTCGTTTCTTAAAGTTTGGGGATGCGATGCTTATGTGAAAAAGCTTTAACCTGATAAACTCGAACCCAAATCGGAGAAATGTGTCTTCATATGATACCCAAAGGAAGCTGTTGGGTACACCTTCTATCATATCCGAAGGAAATACATTCGTTGCTAAGAATGGATCCTTTCTAGAGAAGGAGTTTCTCTCGAAAGAAGTGAGTGGGAGGAAAGTAGAACTTGATGAGGTAACTGTACCTGCTCCCATATTGGAAAGTAGTTCATCACAGAAACCGGTTCCTGTGACATCTACACCAATTAGTGAGGAAGCTAATGATATTGATCATGAAACTTCAGATCAAGTTACTTCTGAATATCGTAGGTCAACCAGAGTAAGATCCGCACCAGAGTGGTATGGTAATCCTATTCTGGAGGTCATGTTACTTGACCAAGGCGAACCTACGAACTATGAAGAAGCGATGGTGAGCCCAGATTCCGCAAAATGGCTTGAGGCCATGAAATCTGAGATGGCATCCATGTATGAGAACAAAGCGTGGACTTTGGTTGACTTGCCCGATGATCGGCAAGCCATTGAGAATAAATGGATCTTCAAGAAGAAGACTGACGCTGACGGTAATGTTACTGTCTACAAAGCTCTACTTGTTGCGAAAGGTTTTCGAAAAGTTCAAGGAGTTGACTACAATGAGACTTTCTCACCTGTAGCGATGCTTAAGTCTGTCCGAATCATGTTAGCAATTGCCGCATTTTATGATTATGAAATTTGGCAAATGGATGTCAAAACTGCATTCCTGAATGGATTTCTAGAAGAAGAGTTGTATATGATGCAACCAGAAGGTTTTGTCGATCCAAAGGGAGCTAACAAGCTGTGCAAGCTCCAGTGATCCATTTATGGACTGGTGCAAGCTTCTCGGAGTTGGAATAAACGTTTTGATAGTGTGATCAAAGCATATGGTTTTACACAGACTTAGAAGCCTGTATTTACAAGAAAGTGAGTGGGAGCTCTGTAGCATTTCTAATTTTATATGTGGATGACATATTGAAAGGATCGAGAAGAGGTGTCTAGAAGGGGGTGATTAGACACTAAGTACCAAAAGTTGCAGTTTTTAACTTCTTTAAGTTGGAGTGGAGTTTAGGCACAAGTTTAACACTCACAATACATATCAAGCAAGCATGCAAAGAGTATATGAGCAACGGAAAGTAAAGCATGCAACTTGCGAGAATGTAAAGGGAAGGGTTTGGAGGATTCAAACGCAATTGGAGACACGGATATTTTTGTCATGGTTCCAATAGGTGGTGCTATCGTACGTCCACGTTGATGGAGACTTCAACCCATGAAGGTAGGTTGCGCAAGTCCACGGAGGGCTCCACCCATGAAGGGTCCATGAAGAAGCAACCTTGTCTATCCCACCATGGCCGTCGCCCACGAAGGACTTGCCTCACTAGCAGTAGATCTTCACGAAGTTCGGTGACGATCGGTATTATGAGTTTATGTGTTTTGATGTATCGAAGGTAGTTCAGAGTCCCAGATATGATCACGGACATGAAGAGGAGTCTCAAAATGGTCGAGATATAAAGATCGATATATTGGACGGCTATATTCGGACACCGGAAGTGTTCCGGGTGGTTTCGGAGAAAACTGGAGTGCCGGAGGGGTTACCGGAACCCCCCGGGGAAGTATTGGGACTTAGTGGGCCTGAGGGGAGAGAGAGGGCAGCAGCCCAGGAGGTGGCTCGCCACCTCCCATGAGGAGTCCGAATTGGACTAGGGGAGGGGGGCGCGGCCCCTCTTTCCCTCTCCCTCTCCCTCTCTTTCCTTCCTCCTTCCTTCTTCCTAGTTGGACTAGGAAAGGGGAGTCCTACTCCTACTAGGAGGAGGACTCCCCCCTCCTTGGCGTGCCCCAAGGTCCGGTCGGCCTCCCCCTTGCTCCTTTATATACGGGTGCAGTGGGGCCCCTCTAGACACAACAATTGATCTCTTGATATCTTAGCCGTGTGCGGTCCCCCCTCCACCATATTCCACCTCGATCATATCGTAGCGGTGCTTAGGTGAAGCCCTGCGTCAGTAGCAAAATCATCACCGTCATCACGATGTCGTGCTGACGAAACTCTCCCGTGATGCTCTGCTGGATCGGAGTTCGCGGGACGTCATCGAGCTGAACGTGTGCTGAACTCGAAGGTGTTGTGCGGTCAGTACTTGGATCGGTCGGATCGTGAAGACGTACGACTACATCATCTGCATTGTTCTAACACTTCCGCTTTCGGTCTACAAGGGTACGTGGACAACACTCTCACCTCTCGTTGCTATGCATCACCATGATCTTGTGTGTGCGTAGGATTTTTTTTGAAATTACTACGTTCCCCAACAATGTGTTGTCATTTGATGAACGGGATCACATCATTAGAGAATGATGTGATGGACAAGACCCATCCGTTAGCTGAGCTTAATGATCGTATAGTTTTATTGCCATTGCTTTCTTCATGACTTATACATGTTCCTCTAACTATGAGATTATGCAACTCCCGAATACCGGAGGAACACCTTATGTGCTATCAAACGTCACAACGTAACTGGGTGATTATAAAGATGCTCTACTGGTGTCTTCGATGGTGTTTGTTGAGTTGGCATAGATCGAGATTAGGATTTGTCACTCCGTGTATCGGAGTGGTATCTCTGGGCCCTCTCGGTAATGCGCATCACTATAAGCCTTGCAAGCAATGTGACTAATGAGTTAGTTGTCGGATGATGCATTACGGAACGAGTAAAGAGACTTGCCAGTAACGAGATTGAACTAGGTATGATGATACCGATGATCGAATCTCGGGCAAGTAACATACCGATGACAAAGGGAACAACGTATGTGATTATGCAGTTTGACCGATAAAGATGTTCGTAGAATATGTAGGAGCCAATATGAGCATCCAGGTTCCGCTATTGGTAATTGGCCGGAGATGTGTCTCGGTCATGTCTACATAGGTCTCAAACCCGTAGGGTCGGCACGCTTATCGCTCGATGACGATTTGTATTATGAGTTATGTGTTTTGATGACCGAAGTTTGTTCGGAGTCCCGGATGAGATCACAGACATGACGAGGAGTGTCAAAATGGTCGAGAGGTAAAGATTAATATATTGGAAGGTTGCATTCAAACATCGGAATGGTTTCGAGTGATTCGGGCATTTTTCCAGAGTACCGGGAGGTTACCGGATCCCCCGGGAGAAGTATTGGGCCTATTGGGCCTTATTGGAGGAGAGGAGAGAGGCCACGTGAGAGGGCGCCCCCCCCCCTTGCCCAAACTGAATTGGACTAGGGGAGGGGGCCGACCCCCTCTTTCCTTCTCCCTCTCTCTTCCTTCCCCTTTTCCCTCTTCGGTGGAAGGAAGGAGGGGGGCCGAATCCTACTTGGACTAGGAGTCCAAGTAGGACTCCCCCCTTGGCGCCCCCCCCCCCTTTGGGACGGCCTCCTCCTCCCCCCTCCTTTATATATGTGGGAAGGGGGCACCCCAAAGACACACCAAAGTTTCTCTTAGCCTTGTGCGGTGCCCCCCTCCACAGTTACACACCTCGGTCATATCGAGTGCTTAGGCGAAGCCCTGCACCGGTAACATCATCATCACCGTCGCCACGCCGTCGTGCTGACGCAACTCTCCCTCGGCCTCAACTGGATCAAGAGCTCGAGGGAAGTCATCGAGCTGAACGTGTGCTGAACGCGGAGGTGTCGTACATTCGGTGCTTGGATCGGTTAGACCGCGAAGACGTTCGACTACATCAACTGCGTTACTAAACGCTTATGCTTTCGGTCTACGAGGCTACATGGACACACTCTCCCCACTCGTTGCTATGCTTCTCCTAGATAGATCTTGCGTGACCATAGGAATTTTTTTGAAATACTACGTTCCCCAACAGTGGCATATGAGCCAGGTCTGTGCGTAGATGTTATAGGCACGAGTAGAACACAAAGAGTTGCGGGAGATAATAGTCATACTGCTTACCAGCAACGTCTTACTTTGATTCGGCGGTATTGTTGGATGAAGCGGCCCGGACTGACATTACATGACCACGTTCATGAGACTGGTTCTACCGACGTGATTCGCATACAGGTGGCTAGCGGGTGTCTATTTCTCCAACTTTAGTTGAATCAAGTTTGACTACGCCCGGTCCTTGTTGAAGGTTAAAACATCACACTTGACGAAAAATCGTTGTGGTTTTGATGCGTAGGTAAGAATGGTTCTTGCTAGAAGCCCATAGCAGCCACGTAAAACTTGCAACAACAAAGTAGAGGACGTCTAACTTGCTTTTGCAGGGCGTGTTGTGATGTGATATGGTCAAGACGTGATGAGATATAAATTGTTGTATGAGATGATCATGTTTTGTAAAAGTAATCAGCAACTGGCAGGAGACTTATGGTAGTCGCTTTATTGTATGAAATGCAATCACCATGTAATTGCTTTACTTTATCACTAAGCGGTAGTGATAGTCGTAGAAGCAATAGTTGGCGAGGCGACAATGATGCTACGATGGAGATCAAGGTGTCAAGCCGATGACGATGGTGATCATGACGATGCTTTGGAGATGGAGATCAAAGGCACAAGATGATGATGGCCATATCATATCACTTATTTTGATTGCATGTGATGTTTATCCTTTATGCATCTTATTTTGCTTAGTATGGCGGTAGCATTATAAGACGATCCCTCACTAAATTTCAAGGTATAAGTGTTCTCACTGAGTATGCACCGTTGCTACAGTTCGTCATGCCGAGACACCACGTGATGATATGGTGTGATAAGCTCTACGTTCACATACAACGGGTGCAAGCCAGTTTTGCACACGCAGAATACTCGGGTTAAACTTGAGGAGCCTAGCATGTGCAGATATGGCCTCGGAACACTGAGACCGAAAGGTCGAGCGTGAATTATATAGTAGGTATGATCAACATAGTGATGTTCACCATTGAAAACTACTCCATCTCACGTGATAATCGGACATGGTTTAGTTGATTTGGATCACGTGATCATTTAGATGACTAGAGGGATGTCTATCTAAGTGGGAATTCTTAAGTAATATGATTAATTGAACTTTAATTTATCGTGAACTTAGTACCTGAAAGTTTTTGCATGTCTATGTAGTTGTAGATCAATGGCCCGTGCTACCGTTCCCTTGAATTTTAATGCATTTCTAGAGAAAGCTAAGTTGAAAGATAATGGTAGAAACTACACGGACTGGGTCCGTAACTTGAGGATTATCCTCATTGCTGCACAAAAGAATTACGTCCTGGAAGCACCGCTAGGTGCAAGACCCGCTGCAGGAGCAACTCCGAATGTTATGAACGTCTGGCAGAGCAAAGTGATGACTACTCGATAGTTCGATGTGCCATGCTTTATGGCTTAGAACCGGGACTTCAACGACGTTTTGAACGTCATGGAGCATATGAGATGTTCCAGGAGTTGAAGTTAATATTTCAAGAAAATACCCGGATTGAGAGATATGAAGTCTCCAATAAGTTCTATAGCTGTAAGACGGAGGAGAATAGTTCTGTCAGTGAACATATACTCAGAATGTCTGGGTACCATAACCACTTGACTCAACTGGGAGTTAATCTTCCTGATGCTAGTGCCATTGACAGAGTTCTTCAATCACTACCACCAAGCTACAAAAGCTTCGTGATGAAATATAATATGCAAGGCTGCGGAAAAGACTACTCCCGAGCTCTTCGCAATGCTAAAGGCTGCGGAGGTAGAAATCAAGAAGGCGCATCAAGTGTTGATGGTTAACAAGACCACTAGTTTCAAAAAACAGGGCAAAGGGAAGAAGGGGGACTTCAAGAAGAACAGCAAGAAATTTGCTGCTCAAGTGAAGAAGCCCAAGTCTGGACCTAAGCCTGAGACTTGGTAATTGATCACTAGAACTACGTCGTTGTTTCCCCCAAGAGGAGATGATGATGTAGTACAGCAACTGTAAGAATTTCCCTCAGTTATGAAACCAATGCAATAAGAATGATGACATGATGTAGACAAGATTCGTTTATCTATATGGGTGTAGATATTAGTCTTGTCTTTTTATCCTTAGTAGCAACGATACAAATGTGTCGGTTCCCCTTCTGTCACTGGGATCAAGCACCGTAAGATCGAACCCACTACCGGGCACCTCTTCCCATTGCAAGATAAATAGATCAAGTTGGCCAAACAAAACCCAAATATCAGAGAAGAAATACGAGGCTATAAGAGATCATGCATATGAGAGATCAAAGAAACTCAAATAACTTTCATGGATATAAAAAGATATAACTGATCATAAACTCGAAGTTCATCAGATCCCAACAAACACACTATAAAAAGGACTTACATCATATGGATCTCCAAGAGACCATTGTATTGAGAATCAAAAGAGAGAGAGGAAGCCATCTAGCTACTAACTACAGACCCGAAGGTCTACAAAGAACTACTCACGCATCATCGGAGATGCACCAATGGAAGTGGTGGACCCCTCTGTGATGGTGTCTAGATTGGATGTGGTGGTTCTGGACTCTACGGCAGCTGGATGAATATTTCTTCGCCTCCCCTAGGGTTTCTGGAATATTGGGGTATTTATAGAGTAAAGAGGCGGTCCGGGGGGTGCCCAAGGTGGGCACAAGCCACCAGGGCGCGTCTGGGCCTCCTGGCGCGCCCTGGTGTATTGTGCTCCCCTCGGGGCACTTCCCAGGTGCAACGAGGGCCCATTGCCTTCCTTCTGGCCCATAAAAAATCACAAAAATAGTTTTGGGGCATTTGGACTCCGTTTGATATTGATTTCCTGCGATGTAAAAAACATGCAGAAAACAGCAACTGGCACTTGGCACTATGTCAATAGGTTATTACCAAAAATGATATAAAATGACTATAAAATCATTATAAAACATCCAAGATTGATAATAAAACAGCATGGAACAATAAAAATTATAGATACGTTGGAGATGTATCAGCATCCCAAGCTTAACTCCTGCTCATCCTCAAGTAGGTAAGTGATAAATACAGAATTTTTGATGCGGAGTGCTGTTCATCAAGTCATATCATATTATTTTCTTTATAGCATGGACATTTGGACTTTTATGTGATTCAAAGCAATAGTCTAGTTTTGACATTATAATTTAGATACTCAAGCATATCAACAAGTAACCATGTCTTTCAAAATATCAACGCTAAAATAAGTTATCCCTAGCCCATCATGCTCAAACATTGATCCATTCATGAAACACACACTACAGGAATCAGACACTTTGCCCTCAGCCATGGCTGACGGCAAAGGCCTTTGCCGTCAGCCAGCAGACGGCAACATGTCCGGTTGACGGCAAAGGCCTTTGCCGTCAGCCAGCGGACGGCAACATGTCCGGCTGAATAGGCTACAATGAAGGGCTCTTTGCCGTGAGCTGGCGGACGGCAAATAAGAAACGCTCTTTGCCATCCGCCAGCCGACGGCAAAGAGCCTGGAAGGCACAAGTGCCAGGTTAGGTCCATTAATGGGTTAACGGCGTGCTTTGTCGTCCGCTGGCAGACGGCAAAAGCAATTGAATCTTTGCCGTCTGCCAGCGGACGACAAACACTACAAAAAAAATACACTTCCATGATGATACGTGTTTATCACAATAGGTCGCGTTTTTTGTCATGCATGTACATCCATGACAAATTTATGACAGAATCAAGATAGTCATACCGATGCTGTCGTAGAAGTGTTCCATGACATTACCAAAATTATCATCACGGAAGTGTCCACTTCCATGACGATAAATCGCGCGTCACAGAAGTGCTTTCGTCAAGGGTGACCAACACGTGGCATCCACCGTAACGGAACGTCGTTAAGCTATCGGGTCGGGTTTTGGATCCGATAACCCGTTAACAGCCCCGACCAATGGGGATTTTCCACGTGTAAAATCATCATTGGCTGGAGGAAACATGTGGCGGCTCATCGTTGGGACAGATGTCATCCACTCATTGGACGGAAGGCGCCTATGATACGTCGACACGTGGCACGGCCCAACAGAGGCCCATTCCTATGAAAAGGCCGGCCCAGTAAAAATTAGCAGGCCAGCCCATATAAGGCCTACTTGTGTCAGGTCCATTTAAGCCCACGGCCCATACGAGATGTGCCAATTCGACCCGTCAACAGCCCGTTAAAGATTTGACACCATTGCAGCCCATCGTCAGTTCGAGCCCGTTAACAGCCCGCTATATATTTGGGATCAATATCGGCATGATGAGATTTCGGCCTGTTAATGACCCATTTAATGGATGGGCCAATTTTGGGATGTACATCTTTCGCCTTTTAGCGACCCATTTAAATCTTTGGGCTAGTTTACGGCCGGTGTGTCTTCGACTGTTGACGCCCATAAATCTGATGGGCCATTTGTTGTCGGACCTGAGTTTGACCTTTTAGCGGCCCATTTAAGTGTTGGGCCAATTTTATGGCCTGGTGTCACTTTCACCCTGTTGACGGCCCATAAATCAGTTGGGCCATTTGTAGTCGGACCTGAGTTTTGGCCTTTTAGCGACCCATTTAAGTGTTGGGCCAATTCCCGGCCCTGTGTGCCTTTCGGCCTGTTAACGAACCATAAATGAGTTGGGCCATTTGTAGTCGACCTTAGTTTTGGCCTTTTAACGGCCCATGCCCTTCATGGTCCAATACCAGCCGGTTTCTCTTCGGCTGCTAAAGGCCCACAACCTGATTGGGTCATTTACAATACGACGACTTTCGGCCTCTTAGCGGCCCATGGTCTTCATGATCCAAATACAAGCCCATTTGTCTCTTCGGCCTGCTAAAGGCCTACAAGATATAGTTGGGCCATATGTAGCCCAAACTTAGTAACGGCTTAATTAACGACCGTGAAATAAGTGGGGCCACCTGTTGTCCGCTTCGATGTCGACTTGTTAACGACCGGGAGGTAAGAGGCCGACCATTAACTTCGGCCTAGTAACGGCCCATTAACTTAATGGGCCCACTAAAGTTCGTACATTTCTTTAGGCCAAATTAGATAATTTGAGCCCATTACGACGAGCAATTATGCACAGGACCAAAACCGATCACGCAAAGGTGCGGCATACGAGGAATAACGTTGCACATCCGGCATATACTACAGAAATTACATCCTTTGGGCAATCAAAGATTGATGCGGTGCAAATAAATAAGCAGAACCTAACCATCTACAACATCACAATCTGCAACCTCAAAGACAGATGGCGCCCATAAGCATGTTGGCAAGTTCTTTCGCTTTGCTACACTTTCTCGACAACATTGATCGCTTGTTGTGTCACACGACTCTGCACCTCTGATTCATCCACCATTTCCATCATTGCTTCAGCCATTAATTGGTTCACAAACATACAATTATTCCGTTGCATTCGATACAGAGGATACTGAACAGATTCAGATGGCGATTTTGGCAGGCTTGTATTATTGATAGTGGAGAGTTACTCGAGCACTGCATCATAACATAAATTAGGGGACGGAACCAAACAGATTAATCATGAGTTATTGCCATATTACCTGGCCTAGATTTTTGGAAAGAAACAATGGGGTTGCCTTGCTGTTTTCGAGTTTGTCTTCTTATCTTGACAGCCTGCACAAAATTAACACACTAGCATTGCTATCATTGGCCAAGTCGGATAATAGGAAAGCAACATTGACACAACGAGCGTTTGGGCAACTAGCCTACACCAAATTAACACAATATGGCACAGCTATCATCAGCCGTAAGGTAGTACGAAAGCAACATTGACACAATGAATGAATGGGTAACCAGAGAAGCACTACAATTCAGTAATGTGCGTGATATGAGATAGTACATTCATGCAGCTCAGTATGCAAAACTACCAGGCAGTTTTCCTTACAAAAATCAACATTGGCACCTTTAACATTTTGCTACAACTAATTTTAGATCAGATAAAGGTTAGATTCACGCCGATTAACAAAATACATGTTGATGTAAAAATATAGTGATATACAACAGGTACTTACATCAGCATTGGAGCACAGAGAATTCCCGCAAGATATTTTCCTTGAATACGATCCCATTGGAGGAAGTCTTCTATCGTTTAACCTTATTTTCTAAAACAGAGATGGGTAAGAAACATGTAGAAAATACGATCAGAATGCTATAAAATTTCATGATGCGAGGATACGCACACGCTTCTTAGAATGGAGTTGACATTCTTTTGCTGGACTGGAGCGGACTAGTTCTTTGGCCACGGGAATCTGTTTATTTTCAGTGGGACTTGGGTTTCTCTATGCTGGAGCAGTATCTATGAAAAATGGAGTTGGTTTATTATCTCCTGGCGTTTGGATCTTTTGCAAAGACCTGGTTTGTAACCCTTCATATTCTAACATAGTCGTCTTCCCCTTGCATGCCTTATATAGAAGAATGGTGATTCAGTTATAAAACATGCTACAGCAGAGATGGAATAGGTACTGAAGAATAGAAAGGCATGACATATTGACATGTATTCCCTCCATCCGGAAATAAATGGACGGGTCTAGGAGTATTTCAGTTCTAGATACATCCAATTTTATCCATTTCTACGATATTTAATCCGGATGGAGGGAGTATGATGTAAGAGCTAGGGATACGACAGGACAACATAGGAAAAAACACTGAAAAACCCACTGCAGAACCAAAGTATTCAAACCCACTGATATGAGATAGTACACTCATGCAGCTCAGGATGCAAAACTACCAGGCAGCTTTCCTTACAAAAATCAACATTGTGGCCTTTAATCATACATTTTTCTACAACTAAATTTAGATCGGATAAAGGTTGGATTCACGCCGATTAACAAAATACATGCTGATGTAAAAATATAGTGATATACAACAGGTACTTACATCTACATTGGAGCACAGAGAATTCCTGCATGAATCTTTCCTCATAAACGATACCATTGCAGAAATTCTTCTATCTGTTAAGCTTATTTTCTAAAAGAGAGATGGGTAAGAAACATGTAGAAAATATGATCAGCATGCTATAAAATTTCATGATGCAAGGATACGCACACGCTTCTTAGAATTGAGTTGACATATTTTTGCTCGATTGGGCGGACTAGTTCTTTGGCCTTTGGAATCTGCTTATTATCGGTAGGAGTTGGGTTTTCGTCTTTGGAGCAAAGTACCTATAAAAACTGGAGTTCGTTTATTATCTCTGGCGTTTGAATCTTTTGCAAAGGCCTTGTTTGTAACCCTTTAGATTCTAACATAGTCATCTTCCCTTGCATGCCTTGTATAGAAGAATGGTGCTTTAATTATAAAACATGCACAGCGAGAGAGATGGAATAGGTCTTGAAGAATAGAAAAGCATGACATATTGACATGTATTCCCTCCATCCGGAAAAAAATGGATGGGTCTAGGCGTATTTCAGTTCTAGATACATCCTTTTTATCCATTTCGGCAACATGTAATCCGGACGGAGGGAGTATGGTGTAAGAGCTAGGGATACGACAGGACAACACAGCAAAAAAACACTAGTTGTATGTAAAACTATATGCTAGCGTATATCGCATGAGAAATAACTAAGGCAACATACACGTGTATGATTGGGAAAATAAGATGGCATTACAGCAGAGCACTAGAACAGCACTTCAATGTAAAAAAAACATGGTATGGCAGACAGATGAAGTACATACTGATGAATAACAATGCATAAGATATTCACAAGCATGATGTCCAAATTAAGCAGATGGCATTGCGATGGAGTAGAATGGCAGTACTTGAATTTGAAAACATGTTATCATGAATGGAATAGGTACTGAAAAACAGGAAGGCATGACATATTTACATGCATGATCAGCATGCTAAGCACATGGCATTGCAACAGAGTAGATACACTCCAGGACATTATATGCATGTTGTAGCCATATCACAGACCAAGTTAGAGCAAGGACCTTGTGGGGTGAAGAGGATTCATCATCTTTCTGCAAGTCTTCTAAAGAACTGCCTTTACATGTTCCATCATATTGGGTATCATTGACATCAAGTTTATTGGCCTTTACATTGCTCCGTGAGGTTCTTGTGGATATATCAGTGTGTGCAATTATATCTGACATGCATGGAAGACAACTAGTAGTTAGATTTATGTAAATGAGTGCATGTAGGAGACGACATAAATAGTAGGACTGGGGTTAACTAGCAGCAACAGGTCTCATAAACTAAAGGGAGAACACAGATGAAAGCTACAGAATATGTATCGTTTGTACTCGAGATTAACTAGATGGCACACAAAAGTATTAAAGAACAACATAGGTAATACTAGAAGTGGTATAATACTATAATCACCAGCCTGTGGGATAGCATTGGCTGATGGATGATAACTATGGAACATCGTTACCTAAAGAACAAGTATCTTAGCTGAACTACGGAACAACAACTCCTGAACAAGACCCGTAAGAGATCAGCATGAACATACAGTGAAATGTGATGATCTATTTTCCGTGCTTAAATGAATAACAAAGCCATAAATGTTGCACACAAGTAAGATGAGGTACAACCTATCGGCTGCCATCCATAGGAGTGAGCATCATGTGCTGACTTGTTGATGGCCTGCAGGTTGTTGTGGCTGTCCATGTCGAACACGCACACTCGATGCAGGGAACTGTTGAGTGGGGACTGTAGCTCCCTTCTGGTGTATGCTTCCCTTGTTGGATCAGCTGCGGTGAGTCGGAAGACGGTGTGTCTGAAGATGCAGATAACGCATAATGTTAAGAACGACATATCTCTTTGATCCAAGAAATACACTAAGAGATCAACAACAAAGTGCGAGAGTGGTCACACGTCATTGATGAAGACTAAATTGGGGTCACACGATTTTATTTTATTTTGGTACTGTCCGATCTACGCCGGATGGCTTGATGGCCGTCTTGTGCCTCCCGGTTGACACTGTTCGGAATCTTCCCCGAAGAGCCAGCGACCAACGGCAGAGTAGCCTGCCTCCACCGTCTGTGGCCCCGGCCAAAACCCCTCTCCTTGCCCCACCGCACTGCCGTGGTTGCGCCGCCCCCGGGCCAATCCACAAAGACTCCCCGTCATCCAGATCCGGTGGCGGCAGTACCTTCAACCCACGCAACTCTAAAAGATAGCCATCTAAGCGCTGCTTCCGCGGTGAACTTGCGGCCCCGCACCCTTACGTTAGACACCAGCCAACCGGCAGCCTAGGAGCTCCGCCGCCTCGAGGGGTGCTGCTTCCCATTGGGAATCGATTGGCCCAGAATAAAAATTCAGACAACTGCCGCCTAAATAAAGTGATTTCAGATAAGGGTGCGACCTATCTGGCGGCATGGTGAAGTAGGCAGGTCCAGCTGCCAAGTCGGTGAGGCCGGCGCGGTTGCGGTGGCGACCGGCGGCAGGGAAAGAGCGCTGTCGCCACGGTCAACGGCTACGCTGAAGCAGCGCCGGGACTCGGACGGATCGAAGTTGGAGCCGCTCGGCGCCGTGAACAACGGCGGGGTGAATCGGCTCGATGCAGTTCACGCGGCCGTCGTCGAGGCAGCACCAGCAACCTGAGTAAGAGGCACACGGCCAAAGGCACGACGGAAATTGGACAGCGTCTCGGCATTAGGGAGGAGGCGGCTGTGAAATTGGTGCGGTGGGGCGGCATGGAGGTGGGGCTGAGGTTTCGGCTCGGGAGAAGGGAGCTTCTGGGAGAAGGTGATTTGGCGCCCACGAGGTATGAATGGGGGCGGGGGGGAATTGGGAGGAGTGGAACCATGTCTTACGGACGCATTTATGCGAAATGTGAGGGGAGTTACAGTTCTACCCTTGCCTATAGGCTTCTCGGCCTGGGTCTGTGTACTGAGGGTCGGGGATAGTAGAGTAACTTTTCTTCTCCCCAAATAGTGGGCGGGAGCGATTTCGGGCGAGGAGGGCGTGTTTTGAACTATAGTGGGCGCGAGCTATTTCGGGCGAGGAGAGCGTGTTTTGCCGACCATGGTTTATAAATTATTTGGCACATGTCATTTCGGCCGAGGAGAAGGCGCGCTTGGATGAAGTTATGAACCTACCCTCGATGTACAACGGGCCAATTGATGCGTGTCCCACATAGGACGGTAATTTCGCGTCTCCCATTTATTTGCTCGGGCGAATTCCACCGAGCAGAGAGGATGTTTAACGGTTCGTTCAAATTTTGGGAGAACGAGCATCCACGTCTACCTTACCAAGTCGATTCGAATCAAATTTTGAAATATTAGCTTGCCACTTCTTTTTTAGATTGAGAGATGATGCTCGGGAGTAATGAGTTTTTACATGCTCGCTGCTAGCGATTTACTATATGACAAATAGTTGACCCACTCAAAAACGTGAATCAAACCCAAAATGAAATATCTCGATTCAATGAACTAGCTCGTTCAGTAGGTCAAAATGGTGAACTAAATCAAAAATTGAACACCTCAATCGAGTAGCATGTTGTACAGTGTTATAGTACTCCATGAACATGTTGAAAGTCAAATTAATATACTTGTTTGATATACGCATATATCCGTTCATGTGTGGATTGCAGACAACATGTTCTCCAATTTAAATATTTGAATGCAAGTTTATATCGAAACATGATTTATATTAGTCTTTGA
Organism: Aegilops longissima; assembly: GCA_021605205.1. Taxonomy (NCBI): domain Eukaryota; kingdom Viridiplantae; phylum Streptophyta; class Magnoliopsida; order Poales; family Poaceae; genus Aegilops; species Aegilops longissima. The sequence goes on from CM038679.1 coordinate 637,514,974, forward strand.
TGCATAAAACGCGACCTCTCCCTCTCCCGGACTCCTGTTCTCTCTCTCTCTCTCTCTCTCTCACTCTCTCGCCGACAATCTTCAATTATGTCGCACGCATCCGACATAAAAACCTTGTTGGTCCCTCTCCCTTTATCTCTTTCTCTCTCTCTCTCTCTCTCTCTCTCTCTCTTTGTGTGTGTGGGGGGGGTCTTTCTAGTTCGCATTCATATATACACCATCTATAGGTCTCTCTCGCACACTATGTATGATACTCTAGCTAGTCCAAGCTAGATATCTTGGGTGCACTCATCATACGCACACAAATTCCTTGGCTCTTTGCCCGTAACTCTCTCACGCACCACTATGTCGTCTCGGAGCTCTCCCCCTGTCACGCCCAAGATGCGACCCTATCCTAAAGGAACTCAAAGGTCCCACCAAGGATAGAAGCGCATCTTGAAGACGCTTTTGCAAGGTGGATATCATTACATCAACATTACATAATAGTGGGGATACATCCAATACATACAAAGCCACATGAATACAACAATACATTAAGTACAAGATCAACATCCGACTATGGATGGAACATAAACAGAAACTCAAACAATATCCACCCTGCTAGCCCAGGCTGCCGACCTGGAACCTATCCCCTGATCGAAGAAGCAGAAGAAGAACTCCAAAACAAGTAACATCGCTCTCACGTCAAGATCATCGCATAACCTGAACCTGCAACTGTTGGTGTAGTAAACTGTGAGCCATGAGGACTCAGCAATCCCATTACCATGGGTATCAAGACTAGCAAAGCTTAAAGGGGATGGAAGGGGTAAAGTGGTGAGGTTGCAGCAGCGACTAAGCATATATGGTGGCTAACATACGCAAATAAGAGCGAGAAGAGAGCAAGCGGAACGGTCATGAAGCGAGCAATGATCAAGAAGTGATCCTGAACTCCTACTTACGTCAAACATAACCCAAAACCGTGTTCACTTCCCGGACTCCGCGAAAAGAGACCATCACGGCTACACACGCGGTTGATGCGTTTTAATTCGGATCTGGTGTCAAGTTATCTACAACCGCCATTAACAAATTCCCATCTGCCCATAACCGCGGGCACGGCTTTGAAAGTTTATACCTGCAGGGTGTCCCAACTTAGCCCATGATAAGCTCTCGCGATCAACGAAGGATATACCTTCTCCGGGAAGACCGATCGGACTCGGAATCGGTTTACAAGACATTTCGACAATGGTAAAACAAGACCAGCAAGACCTCCCGGCGTGCCGACACCCTGATAGTAGCCGCGTGTATCTCGTCTCAGGCCACGAACGGATGAGCACTACGTACAACTAGAACCAGCCCTCAAGTTTCCCCGAGGTGGCGCTGCAAGTGGCTCTAGTTTGGACCAACACTTAGACAAGCATTGGCCCGGGGGGCTAAAATAAAGATGAGCCTCGGGATGCGCGACTCCCAAGGGAAAAGGTAATAGGCTGAGGCAAATGTAAAACCAATGTTGGGCCTTCTTTGGAAGAGCTTTATTCAAAGCGAACTGTCAAGGGGTCCCATAAATCACCCAACAGCGTTAGGGACGCAAAATCCGGGAACATAATACCGATATGACGGAAAATAGGGCGGCAAGAGTGGAACAAAACACCAGGCATAAGGCCGAGCCTTCCACCCTTTACCAAGTATATAGATGCATTAATAATATAAGAGATATTGTGATATCCCAACATAAACATAATCCAACATGGAGCAATCTTCATCTTCACCTGCAACTAGCAACGCTATAAGAGGGGCTGAGCAAAAGCGGTAACATAGCCAAACAACGGTTTGCTAGGAAGGGTGTCAAAGGTTAGAGGTTCATGGAAATTTGGGAGGCTTGTTAAGCAAGTGGTAGGTAACGCAGCATAGCGATAGAACAAAGCAACTAGCATAGCAATGATAGTAGTGAGATCCAAGGTGACAGTCATCTTGCCTGAAATCCCGCTAGGAAGAAGAACGAGTCCATGAAGAAGACGAACGGAAGTAGTCGAGCGAATCCTCACAATCGCAACATTACCGGAACTAAGAAGCAACACCGGAAAGAAACAAACAACATGGTAAATGCACAAGCATAAACATGGCATGATGCATAATCAAGTATGATGCATGTCCGGTTTAATGAGGCATGGCATGGCAAAGTGCAACAAACAATGCTACAAGTTAAGTGGAGCTCGATATGCAACGAGTTGCATATTGACAAAACACCACATAGACATATTTAGGTTAATCTCGTTTAAGCTACCAAACAATGTTAAATGTTGTTAAACATGGCAAGAGGTGAAGCATAATTAAACTACCTATCTAGGCAAGTTTAAATGAGGCCGGAACAACAAACAACAATTCCGGAAAATCCCCATATGCATATTTAGAATTTGGTACTGTTCATCCCTAAAACATATTTTAATATTGTTAAACAGGAAAATAAAGTCCACCATATTAAACTAGGCATTTTTCCACCCCATTTACATATAAAGTTTATTAAAATCCGAGCTTCGGTTATTTAGTTATGAAATAAATCATTTTAGCATGGCATTTGAGCAAATTTAAACAAACATCATTTTAAACATTTTAAGCATGGATGAAAGTAGCAGATTATGAATCTAGATGAAAAACTAAGCATTTTTCATATATAAATCATTTTAATCCGATGCAGGGTTTGTGAGTTATTAATGCATGAACATGGAGGGGTTTTCTGCAAAACTGCAGTTTCCTGAATAAATGGACAAATTCGCAGCAGCAAAAAAAATACACAACGGGCTGGATCTGGTTAGCCCAATCGGCGGAAAAAAAAACAGAGAGGCGCTGGGGGGCTGCTCACCCATGGGCCTTGGCCCGTTCGGTGGGAGAGAGGCCGGCAAGGGAGGTACTGGGCCGGCTGGATCTGGGAGGTCAACACGAGGCGAGCGAGCTGCTCCTTCTCGTTACTGAAGAACGGAGACAGCTGCAGCAGGTTCAGGGCGCAGAGGAGCGGCGGCGAGGGACTTGGAGACGGGGTCGGCGGGAACCGCAGAGCAGGCGGAGCAGGCCGGGAGGCGCCGGGGTCCAAAACCGGCAAGGGGAGGCGCAGATCGAGGCGTCTTGTCCTCCTGCTCGAAGCAGAGGAGGATGAGGGACTTGGCGGGGCGACGGCTTGACGGCGGGGGCGACCGGCGCTGGCGAAGCGGCGATGGCTCTGGGAACTGGAATCGGAGGCAGCGAGGAGAGCTGAGGAGGCCGGCGTCGTTCTTGGGCTGGTGGCGCGGCCCTTGCAGGAGAAACACGACGACCACACGGCCATCGATGGGGTTCCTGATTCAGAGAGAGAGAGAGAGGTGAGGTACAGAGAGAAGGGAAATAGAGGAAGGAGAGGGCACGACAGGGGCTCGCCTGGGTGGCGGAGGGCGTCGGGAGGAGGAGCTCGGCTCCGGCGAGCTGGTTGCGCTCCGGCCAAGACGGGAGGCAACAGGGGCGGGCGGCGAGGCTGCAGGAAGCTCCGGCTAGTCGAGGTACTTAGCGTGGCGGACCTTGGGGTTGGGGTCCTCGGCATGGGGTGTGGAAGGAGGAGCTGGGATGGCCTCCAGCCAAGCGGGAGGGACTGCAGGCGGGGAAGGAGCAGAGGCGAAGACTCGGGCTCCTGCTGATCCAGAGAGCGAGGGAGGCTGCGGGTTTGCTGTGGTTGGACGGCGGCGGAAAACAAGGGAATTGGTCGGGGGGGATTTGGATCGGGAAGAGATGGAGGCTGGTTGGTTGGGATGGATCCCGAGGGAGAAAGGTGAGTAGGTGGCGGCGGCGGGGAATAGAGTAGGCTAGGGTTAGACTGATTTGGTAGGTGGGTGGACTATTTATAGTGAAATGAGGGGAATTTTGAAACATCCGATTTAAATCGGACGGACGGGAAAAACAGACTAGGGGAGTTCAATAAATAAACCGAAGATATCTTAGAGATGATTGGGGATGATCCGGACTCATCGGTCACGATAACCAGGTTCAGGTTCGGGTAAGTTTCGGACACGCACACGAGTGGTCTGAGAGAGGTCAACAGGGACAAGAGCCTGACAAAATAACAACGGAGGCAAAGAGAGAAGGGGCAACTACGAACGGCTACGAGTTTTATAAAAATATGCAAATGCAATGTGAATGATGCTATGAGATGAGATGCATGACATGAACAAAATGCAAAACAAAAGACAAAACCCAACCACGAAGGAAATAACATATCACATCTCCGGAAAAGGCAAGAGTTGGAGTTACGAATATGGAAAGTTGTATCCGGGGCGTTACACCCCCCCCCCCTCTCTCGAACTCTCCATCCACCTGGGTCACACATACACATGCATATCTCACTCGCACTTGATAGGCCCATCTAAAACTCTATCTCTCTCCCTCGTTCTCTCTCCATCTCACACGCACACACACACACACAATCTCATGCCCAGCTAGCCAAGTATGATGGTCTCTCACTCAATTGTGGACACACGCAATCCCCCTTTGTAACACCCTCAGTGTCATGCTATAGTAATCCCCTGTTAATGGTGCCAGGTCACCATGCTTCTTGAAACTAATTATCCTTTGGATGAAAAATCAAAGTCAAATTCAAATTCAAATTATGAGGGGAATTCAAAATTTCTCAAACATGAATACAAAAATGTTCATCATGTGCCAAATATTCCACAACTAATATTGGTGGTGAACCAACATTTTTACAAAGGGTTTAAGTGGCCAAAACTACTTAAAGCAGTGGCTAAAACAATAGTTTAAATGCCTTTTTACTTTATAAAAATTTCAAACTATTTCAAAAGCCTCACAGCCTTTTTGTATAAAGTGCTAACTATTGCAATGTAATTATGTGGCCAAGTCCCACATTTTACAAAATCCTTTTGGCAGCCCAAATATTACCATGCTTTTTACGTAAAAAGAAAAGAGCAGAGGTAAAAGAAAAAGAAACCCCCCCTGACCCCCCCCCCTCGGCCGTTGTCATCTGGGCGGCCCAACCCACAGCCCACCTCCCCGGTCGCCTCCTCCTCTCTGTTCACCCGACCCAATGACCGAGCTTCTGGTCGCCACCAACCTCTGTCGCCCGTCCCGTCGGGAAGGGATAGGGCGGCGTCCCCTCGACGCCTCGGCCTCCTCCCCAGCTACCCCCACTCACCTCCGCCTCTCCCATTCCCCTTCAGATCCCCCTCGAGCCCTCCCCTCTCTCTGACCCGAGCGCGCCCGCCGCCGTCGCCGCGTCGATCCCGCGGCCACCATCTTCGCCTCGCGTCGCCAACATTCCGTAGGCGTCCGCCGCCGTCCTCCACGTCGAACGATGCCCACCGTTGGAGCCGGAAGGCTCCGCAGCGCCGGATCCACCCCGTCTTCCTCCTCGGGACGCCCGAGCTCGCCGTCGTCGATTCGCTCCTCCGAGCCTCCCCCGAGCCCACGTTTGCACACCTACAGGCGCCCAGTGAGCTCCGCCTCCCTCTCCCTCTCTCCCTGTGCTCTTTCCCGCGCCGTAGCTAGCTGTCGCCGCCTCCGTGCCCTGCTCGCCGCCGACGAGATCGTGGCCGTCTTTGTGGTCGACGTTGCCGACACCTGAGGCCACCGTTGAACTCCTGGAGCTCCCAGGAGCCCAACGAGCTTAAGCACGTGCCTCCCCGTGCTTCCTAGCCTAGTTTCCGTCGAGGTCCCATACGCGCCGCCGCTGTAGCTCGTCGTCGGGCTCGTTTCCGGCCACCTCCGGCCACATAACCACCACGGTTCGACGCGGCTAGCTCTGCTCGTTCGAACGCGCCCTCTCGCGCGTGAAACGACCACCTATGGACGAATCCCGCCGCTCTCCCGTTCGCTCGGCCGTCGGAATGGTCGCCGGAGTTAGCTCCGGCGCGTCTCCGCCGGTGCCGAGCTGGCACCCGTGGCATCGTCCGTGCCAGCGATAGTGGCCCCGGTGGACCTTGACCCGTTGGTGGTTTAACCGGTCAACCGTCCGACGGGCAACCCCAGCCAGCGACATGTGGGCCCCCTTTGTTATATTAGTCTAATAACCTTTTACAAATAAAAATGATTAGTTAACCTATAACACTCACTGACGCCCGGGGCCCACCCCCTAATTAACCCTCTGTTAGTCTAAATTAACACTGTTAAAGTCACAGAGGCTGACATGTGGGTCCCGTTGGACCCACATGTCAGGTTTGACCTGTACAACCGCTGTTGACTTGCTACTGTCAGCATGGCGTCATGCTGACGTCATATCCCTTTTCTATTAATTTAGTAATCCCATAAAATGGTTTAATCTTTAAAAATTCATAAAAAATAAATCGTAACTCGGATGAAAATGTTTTCTATATGAAAGTTGCTCAGAAAAATCCAACGAATCCGAATACGTGGTCCGTTCATCTGTCACATGCCCCTAGCATGCTGAACATGGAACTTTCCCCCTCTTTTCCTTTGTCCGGAATCCACCTAACGTCGGGAATTCACCCTCGGATGTTTCCCCCCTTCGTCTGCAACGTGTAGTACCGCGTTAGAGCACGCTTAGCGCTATGTATCGTCATGTCATGCTTAGTGTTACCTCTGTTTGCTATGTATTTACTGTTTCTTCCCCCTCTTCTCTCCGGTAGACCCCGAGGCCGCTGATGCCCCGGTGATCGACTACGTCGTCGACAACGACCCCTCCTTGCCAGAGCAACCAGGCAAGCCCCACCCCCTTTGATCATCCCGATATCGCCCATTCCATTCTCTCATGCTTGCATTAGATTTTGCTACTGTTATTGTTTGCACCTATTCTGATGCATAGCCTGCTTTTGTATCTATTGTTGTACCTTACCTGCTTATCCTAAACAGCCTAGTATAGGTTGGTTAGTGATCCATCAGTGACCCCCACCTTGTCCTTGTTGCCCCTGCTTCATCATTGAAGACCCGATCAACGGGATCGAAGACCAGGCCCCGACACCGCACATCACTTTCCCCTTAGTTGCTCGATAATACTAGGTTACTATCGAGTATCGAGGGTGAGTCCTCATCAGTACTCCTGATGTTAACCATGTAGTGTAGCTATTCGGTCGTGGTCATCGAGGGTGATTTCCTCTTTAACCACTTCTGATACGACTCTGTCGTGCAACCCCTCAAGTGTGGACCTCGAGGGTGAATCCTCTTACGTTCACCTTGAAGATTACATCGAGTGGAATTCACCGGGGGTGATTCCTCGGGCTTTCCCCTTGATGTTTAGACACACAGTTACTATGATTACTATGACTTTACACCGAGCCATGTTACTAAAGGCGGTCGACCACGAGGGTACCCCGCGAGCTTAATTGCAGTGATGTGGAGCAGGTTGACACGGAGGGTGCCCGCGAGATAATTACGAGGCATGGCGGGCATTCCTAGCCCTTGCCGCAAGTCCTCAAGGCGAGGCAGCGGGTCACATCTTTCATGAGTCTCTCGCTTGTTACCGCGTTCCTAATCCACTACGATTTGGATATTTGATCCGAGGGCCTCGCCCGATAGCACTAACCATCACGTGGGCATAGTATGGGCATTCTGCGTCGTATGCATCAGCCGAAGCTTAATAGGCGTCGGCCGAGTGGCGCGCCGGTTTGGACTGCGTGGCGCCTGCCTTGTTGAAGGAGGTAGCTAGGTCGCTCACCGCCGCGTACACAACGTCTTGCAGGAGTTCCCGGGGAGATGGCCCATGACCCCTGGGGGCATAGGTTTAGTCCGGCGTGCTGGCCTCTCTATTAAGCCTAGGTCGGGTTGCGGCGTATTGTTTGGCCGAGGCCGGGCATGAGCCTGGAAAGTATGTCCGGCCGGAGTTAAGCGAGCGTGGTGGGTAAGTTGGTGCACCCCTGCAGGGAAGAAAACATCTATTGATAGCCTATCCTATGGTAACGGACACTTGGAGTTGTATCCCGATCGATACAACTAGAACTGGATACTTGTGATGAGAATTGGATGGTGATGAGAACTGGATTGTGATGATAATGGATAGTATGGCTCGGGATTGCTTTCTCAGGGAGTCGAGAAAGGATCTCCGGCGAGGTTGATAACACTACTACTTTACTTTATGCTACTCTACTCCTTCCGGTTCTTTGCAAGATGGTGGTTTCGAGAAGATGCTAGTCTTCGATAGGACTAAACCTTCTCTCTATTCGGCATTTCGCAGCCGGTCCACATATATAGCCTTCCTTTGATAATGTTGCATATGTAGTGTAGTTCCTTGCTTGCGAGTACTTTGGATGAGTACTCACGGTTGCTTTGCTCCCCTTTCCCCCTTTCTTCTTCTTTCCGGTTGATGCAACGGATGATGGAGCCCAGAGCAGATGCCACCGCCGATGCTTACTACTACGTGGAGGCCGCCGATGACCGTGGAGTAGTTAGGAGGCTCCAGGCAGGAGGCCTTGCCTTTTCGATCGATGTTGCTTTTGTGCTAGCCTTCTTAAGGCAAACTTGTCTAACTCATGTCTGTACTCAGATATTGTTGCTTCCGCTGACTCTTGTGTTTTCGAGCTTATGTATTCGAGCCCTCGAGGCCCCTGGCTTGTAACACAAATCTTGTATTACTTTATTTTGTGTCTAGAGTTGTGTTGTGATATCTTCCCGTGAGTCCTTGATCTTGATCGTACACATTTGCATGTATGATTAGTGTACGATTGAATCGAGGGCGTCACAAGTTGGTATCAGAGCCGACTGCCTGTAGGTAGCCCCCTTTCCAAATCCTTGGCTGAAGTTGAGTCTAGTCACTGAAAAACTTTTACTAACATTGGCTGTGTGGCTTACGGGCCCACGTCGCCATTGGGTGGTATTAGGATCTTTTATTCCTTGTCTATACTCTGGGACTCTGATCTCTCTTCTATTCGGGTTAACCATTTTACTAAACTCTGACATTAGGTTCTCGTACCCACTTCCTCCCGGAGAGCCTCGACATTATCGATGATCGCTTGCTTCGCCAGAAGATTCTGCGGATACTCCTCGATGTTTCTCGAGACCCTGTACCAACTGCCTTGCATTTCCGACCACCGATAATCCCTTGAATAACATCCTTGCCGCTTGTACCTTCTTCCCTAGTTGCTTCGATATTACAAGATGCCCGAAATTCTCTATTGTTTGAGAATCCTTTGAGCTTCTTGCCTTGCAGTTCTTTGCCCCATGAATAACCCCTCCTTGAATAATTCCTCGTGACTCAGCGAGATCAATTCATCCTCGGTTGTTCGTGTGATTCACAAAATACTTGAAATACTATTTGATCTTCGAAAATCCTCTACAAACTGTTGCTCTTGGAATTCTTGCATACTTGCTTTACGGTTAATTCCATTTGTCTAGCGATATTCGTTAAAATCCTTTGGGATTAACATTACGATCTGTTGATTCAGCATGGGTGAGAATGCACACGATCATCAATTAATCCTTGGAAATTTTCTTTCCGGCTCGAGGCATTGTTTGAATATGAGTTGGTTCTTGCCCAATCAAGATTTGATCGGTGCACCTCTAAGTCTATTCATCTTACTCATCTTTTGATCGAGCCTCGCTTCGATCCTTCGTCTTGAAATCATAATTCCTGTGTACCCAAGCATCGAATCATTGAGACGTTTATATAAGCCGATGCCTTTGCATCCCATTCTTCATCGATTGATTACCGATACTCACATCAACTCTGTCGTGAATCGCCAGATCCATTGCTGGGTTGTTCTTGACGTTGTCCTTCACATCCAAAATCTTATCGGTATTTCCACGATACATAATACCTTGGTATATTGTATCATCTGCTTTGACTTGATACTCGCTTTCGAACTCGTATCCTTGGCTTGGTTGATGGTTGTATAGATTAAGTAAAAAATGCCCGATGGGTTGAACTTATGCCTTCCGTAATCCGAGTGAACCGAGAGTTCTCACGAGTCTTACTCTTCGGTACTTGCCGGATAAATCTTATGCACTACAATTTCTTTGAAAACGAGGAGTGAATGAAAGGTTATGCATTGTAGAAGTGGGAGTCGACCTTGAACCTTTGTGTTCATGCCCATGGGCCCGATGTAGAACTTATCATGGAAGCTGCTCGTAAAAATAATTACACATTGTTATAGGTTCATCTTGTATCGGTGGTTTGATCAGTCATAACCGTGGTTCCGACCATAGTTTCTTCTTAATTCAATTTCCCGGACAAGTTAAAATACTTGTCTCCTGCAAGTCATTTCACCTGTCCAACCTCTAATTTGAACTACCTTCAAGTATTGCCTCATGTTATCTCGAGAATAACAAAGAACTGTGTTCCTTCCTATGAGACTTCTTCTAGTATTGCTACTCACGGACTTCAAATTTCCCTCTGGTTCTGAGTTGTTAGTCACTCGAGAACACCGATAAGTGAATCGCTTCTGCACTCCGATTCAATAACTCTAAGTAATTTTCATTTCTTACGAGTTTAATAATCCTTCAAGTTATTCCTAACCTGACCGGCAATATCATTATCATGCTAAATTTTAACTGTGCTACCTGGTCCTTCTTCCTGGAGCACAATTTTCGACGATGAGCTAAGCCTACGTCGATTTTCCTCATCATATCGTTTCGCCTCAAGGATGATTCGAGTTGGTGTCGAATCCTTGGTTCTAGTAGCCTTTCACTTCATTCTTCCTTTTCTGTTCGATGGCATCTTCGTAGAGTCTCTCGACAAAATTTGTCGTGATCACCTTCAACACTTTGTCTTCTTCAGAGATGACAATTGAATTCATGGTGAGAAATACCATCCGTGACCTTCGATGATTTGAGTGATCATTGACAACCCCCCCTTGTCTTCTTTCCAACACATGTTTGATCACGCCTTGGTTAAACCTTGGACTCCTTGCTATTCCTGCAATTGTTCCTTGTGTATTTCTTGTGATCTTCAACTCCAACCCCTACTTGTAACACCATGTTAAAACTACCTCGAAGCATGACTGAGGTATTCCGAATATCAACAGGAACATTGGAAGCACATTGTCGAATGTTTCTTGATCTATTATCCAAACACCGTTGTATGGGTAATATCATGATTCTTCCTTCGCTCCCTTTATCTAAATGCTTTTGAACTTGCTGTCATATAATGTATATCCTGCTCCGCTTCCCCTTGGGAAGGATATACTCCCAATTCTTATTGTGTAAACACATTTTCCTTTCGGTGTTACGATTAATCTAATGATCGCCTTTTCCTTTCCATTGGTTTGTTTAAACCTACTTGTGATCTATATGATCTAAGCGGTATTAGTTCCCTGCTTATGAAAACACCTCGGTGTACAATTTGTCAGTAAGACCTTGTTATTATTGTTGTTGACATTCCGGTAACCACCGATGGGCGAGAACTTTGCCTATTGGTCCGCCTCATTCAGCGAGCAGGAAAATGGTTCTCTTCGTCCCTAGCCCTTAATCGGCGTTGTTGGCAACATAGCGGCGATCTATCATCTGACATGCCTTGCTATCGGTCCCCTTTCTACTTTTAACCCACATGGTGGGCCCATAACCCACAGTTCCACAGGATCGAAACCTGACTCTCTTGTATACCCCCCCTGTTTCTAAAAGTTTTTTCCTCACGCTTGGTTTCGTATGTAATTCATGAGTCACCTTCCGAGAGATCACCAATTCTGGTATCAGACAAAATACTTATTCCCATCGCTCTAAAACTCTTCCACACTCCGTTTCAGGCAACGAACGATTGCCTACCCGATTGAAGCTTTTTATTGCACCTTCTTACCTTGCTCTCGATGACTTTCTTGAATTTCAACTCGACAGATACTTCTATCACATTACCTGCATTGTTCACCAGACAATTAAACCCATAAGGGTCAGTTCTCCCGGAGTTACTCTTTTCTTCCCCACTTAAATCTCGGGACGAGATTTCTTGTAATGGAGGAGATTTGTAACACCCTCGGTGTCATGCTACAGTAATCCCACATTAATGGTGCCAGTCACCATGCTTCTTGAGCTAATTATCCTTTGGATGAAAATCAAAGTCAAATTCAAATTCAAATTATGAGGGGAATTCAAAATTTCTCAAACATGGATACAAAAATGTTCATCATGTGCCAAATATTCCACAACTAATATTGGTGGTGAACCAACATTTTTGCAAAGGGTTTAAGTGGCCTAAACTACTTAAAGCAGTGGCTAAAACAATAGTTTAAATGCCTTTTACTTTATAAAAATTCAAACTATTTCAAAAGCCTCACAGCCTTTTTGTGGCGGTGCTAACTATTGCAATGTAATTATGTGGCCAAGTCCCACATTTTACAAAATCCTTTTGGCAGCGAATATTACCATGCTTTTACGTAAAAAGAAAAAGCAGAGGTAAAAAAAAAAAACCCCCGACCCCCACAGGCATTTGTCATCTGGGCGGCCCAACCCAGCAGCCCACCTCCCCCGGTCGCCTCCCTCCTCTCTGTTCACCCGACCCAGCGACCGCGCTCGCTGGTCGCCACTGAACCCTGTCGCCGTCCCCGTCGGGGAAGGGATAAGGGCGACGTCCCCTCGACGCCTCGGCCTCCTCCCCAGCTACCCCCACTCACCTCCGCCTCTCCCATTCCCCTTCAGATCCCACTCGAGCCCTCCCCTCTCTCTGACCCGAGCGCGCCCGCCGCCGTCGCCGCGTCGATCCCGCGGCCACCGTCTTCGCCTCACGTCGCCAACATGTCGTAGGCGTCCGCCGCCGTCCTCCACGTCGAACGGTGCCCACCGTTGGAGCCGGAAGGCTCCGCAGCACCGGATCCACCCCGTCTTCCTCCTCGGGACGCCCGAGCTCGCCGCCGTCGATTCGCTCCGCCAAGCCTCCCCCGAGCCCACGTTTGCACACCTACAGGCGCCAAGTGAGCTCCGCCTCCCTCTCCGTCTCTCCCCGTGCTCTTTCCCGCGCCGTAGCTAGCTGTCGCCGCCTCCGTGCCCTGCTCGCCGCCGACGAGATCGTGGCCGTCTTTGTGGTCGACGTCGCCGCCACACGAGGCCACCGTTGAACTCTGGAGCTCCGAGAGCCCAACGAGCTTTGAGCACGTGCCTCCTGTGCTTCCTAGCCTAGTTTCCGTCGAGGTCCCACTCGGCGCCGCCGCCGTAGCTTCGTCGCCGGGCTCGTTCCGCCACCTCGGCCACATAACCACCACAGTTCGACGCGGCTAGCTCCGCTCGTTGACGCGCCCTCTCGCGTGAAACGACCACCTATGGGCCGAATCCGCCCGCTCTCCCGTTTGCTCGGTGCGTCGGAATGGTCGCGGAGTTAGCTCCGCGCGTCTCCGGCCGTGGTGCCGGCACCACGTGGCATCGTCCGTGCCAGCGGTGGTGGCCCCAGTGGACCCGCTGACCCGTTATTTGGTTTAACCGATCAACCGTCTTAACAGGGCAGCCCCCGACCACCGACATGTGGGCCCCCTTTGTTATATTAGTCTAATAACTTTTTATAAATAAAATGATTAGTTAACACAGTAACACTCAACGACACGGGGCCCACCCCTAATTAACCCTCTGTTAGTCTAAATTAACCTTTGTTAAAGTCACGAGAGGTGACATGTGGGTCCCGTTGGACCCACATGTCAGGTTTGACCTGTACAACCGCTGTTGACTTGCTGATGTCAGCATGGCGTCATGCTGACGTCATATCCCTTTTCTATTAATTTAGTAATCCCGGAAAATGGTTTAATCTTTAAAAATTCATAGAAAATAAACCGTAACTCGGATGAAAATGTTTTCTATATGAAAGTTGCTCAGAAAAATCCAACGAATCCGAATACGTGGTCCGTTCATCTGTCACATTCCCCTAGCATGCTGAACATGGAACTTTCCCCCTCTTTTCCTTTGTCCGGAATCCACCTAACGTCGGGAATTCAGCCTCGGATGTTTCCCCCCTTCGTCTGCAACGTGTAGTACCGCGTTAGAGCACGCTTAGCGCTACGTATCGTCATGTCATGCTTAGTGTTACCTCTGTTTGCTATGTATTTACTGTTTCTTCCCCCTCTTCTCTCCGGTAGACCCCGAGGCCGCTGATGCCCCGGTGATCGACTACGTCGTCGACAACGACCCCTCCTTGCCAGAGCAACCAGGCAAGCCCCCCCTTTGATCATCCCGATATCGCCCATTCCATTCTCTCATGCTTGCATTAGATTTTGCTACTGTTATTGTTTGCACCTATTCTGATGCATAGCCTGCTTTTGTATCTGTTGTTGTACCTTACCTGCTTATCCTAAACTGCCTAGTATAGGTTGGTTAGTGATCCATCAGTGACCCCCACCTTGTCCTTGATGCCCCTGCTTCATCATTGAAGACCCAATCAACGGGATCGAAGACCAGGCCCCGACACCGCACATCACTTTCCCCTTAGTTGCTCGACAATACTAGGTTACTATCGAGTACCGAGGGTGAGTCCTCATCGATACTCCTGATGTTAACCCTTTAGTGTAGCTATTCGGTCGTGGTCGCCGAGGGTGATTTCCTCTTTAACCACTTACGATACGACTCCGTCGTGCAACCCCTCAAGTGTGGACCTCGAGGGTGAATCCTCTTATGTTCACCTTGATGATTACATCAAGTGGAATTCACCGGGGTGATTCCTCGGGCTTTCCCTTGATGTTTAGACACACGATTACTATGATTACTATGACTTTACTTTGAGCCATGTTACTAAAGGCGGGTCGACCACGAGGGGTACCAGCGAGCTTAATTGCGAGTGATGTGGAGCAGGTTGACTGGAGGGTGCCCGCGAGATAATTACGGCGTGGCGGGCATTCCTAGCCCTTGCCGCAAGTCCTCGAGGCGGGCAACGGGTCACATCTTTCGTGAGTCTCTCGCTTGTTACCGCGTTCCTAATCCACTCGATTTGGATATTTGATCCGAGGGCCTCGGCTGATAGCACTAACCATCACGTGGGCATAGTATGGGCATTCTGCGTCGTATGCATCAGCCAAAGCTTAATAGATGTCGGCGGTGGTGGCGTAGCGCCGGGTTGGACTGCGTGGCGCTGCCTTGTTGAAGGAGGTAGCTAGGTCTGCTTTCGCCGTCGGCGCGACGCAATGTGCAGGAGTTCGGGGAGATGGCCCATGACCCCAGGGGCATAGGTTTAGTCCGGCGTGCTGGCCTCTCTATTAAGCCTAGGTCGGGTTGCGGCGTATTGTTTGGCGAGGCGGGCATGACCACTGGAAAGTGTGTCCGGCGGAGTTAAGCGGCGTGGTGGGTAAGTTGGTGCACCCTGCAGTGAAGAAAACATCTATCGATAGCCTGTCCTATAGTAGCGGACACTTGGAGTTGTATCGATCGATACAACTAGAACTGGATACTTGTGATGAGAATTGGATGGTGATGAGAACTGGATTGTGATGGTAACTGGATAGTATGGCTCTGGGATTGCTTTCTCGCAGGGAGTCGAGAAAGGATCTCCGGCCGAGGTTGATAACACTACTACTTTACTTTATGCTACTCTACTCCTTCCGGTTCTTTGCAAGATGGTGGTTTCGGAAGATGCTAGTCTTGATAGGACTAGGCCTTCTCTCTATTACGGCATTTCTGCAGCCTAGTCCACATATCAGACCTTCCTTTGATAATGTTGCATATGTAGTGTAGTTCCTTGCTTGCGAGTACTTTGGATGAGTACTCACGGTTGCTTTGCTCCCCCTTTCCCCTTTTCTTCTTCTTTCGGTTGATGCAACCAGATGGCGGAGCCAGGGCAGATGCCACGCCGATGCTTACTACTACGTGGAGGCCGCCGATGACCAGGAGTAGTTAGGAGGCTCCCAGGCAGGAGGCCTTGCCTTTTCGATCGATGTTGCGTTTGTGCTAGCCTTCTTAAGGCAAACTTTTCTAACTCATGTCTGTACTCAGATATTGTTGCTTCCGCTGACTCTTGTGTTTTCGAGCTTATGTATTCGAGCCCTCGAGGCCCCTGGCTTGTAACATAAAGCTTGTATTATTTTATTTTGTGTCTAGAGTTGTGTTGTGATATCTTCCCGTGAGTCCTTGATCTTGATCGTACACATTTGCGTGTATGATTAGTGTACGATTGAATCGAGGGCGTCACACCCTTATATGTATATGACTAGCTAATCGTAGTCTCCATCACAAACATGTGCATGGTATATCTCGATTTCTATCGGGGCATCTTTCTATCGCGCACGCACTCCCTCGATCTCCCACCCATATAGTCCCCTCACGATCTCGGGGATCTCTCTATCCAAACACACCCTCTCTCCCTCCCCATGCGTCCATGCCATCCATGTGTCCCTCTCGACCTTTTTTCCTTGTTGGCGGACCTCTATTGGACATGTGCTACGGGGTGTCTCTCTCCGTTGCAAACAATCACACACTAGCTATCTTCGTGTATCTCCTCGCCTCGCTTTTCCATCTCGGAGATGCATCGTGATATGTTCGCATAAGCGAAAAACACACACTCTCTCTAATTTATCGTTTGTTGTCACTTTCTCTTTCACACACATACTCTTTTTGCACACTTACTCATTCTCCTTCACATAGCACATAGATATATTGAAAAGTCAAACATCAGAAAGTTTGACCATGTACGTGGAGAAAAAGAATTACATCTAGTACGGCTAACATATACCATTAGATTCACCATGAGATGTAGTTTTGTATGATGTATCTTTGGTATTGTAGATATAAATAACATTTGCGTAAACCTGATCAAAGTTTCCAAAGTTTGACTTCTAAAAATTTACATACCTTTGCATTATCGGCGGATGGAATATCTCTTTCCCCCTCTCAGCTATCGGACGCACCACTCAGCCTTATCGGGCTCCTCAATCTCTCTCAAACTTTATTGGTCAGTTTGGTTCGTGACTGACCCTCATGCCTTGATGGCGGTCTTGCTGGTGTGGGCGTGAGATGTAAAATATTTCTGCTGGCCGGGGCTTGTGTGGTCTTGAAGCGTTTGGTTCATGCAGGCTAGGCAAAGCATCAACGTCCCATCAATCTACCCATGCATCAATTATTTAATGCTAATATCCATCCATGTTCTTTGTTAGCCTCGTGGGCATACGACCGCACGGCAGGCGCGTTAATCGATCGCTTGGGCGAGGCTACTTGCGATGTCTGGAGTTCAGCCGAGGCTAATTAAAGTGCAAGGAACCCAGCCAGGCGGGCTTCCTTTTCACAGTGTAGCAACCAAACAAGCGTGCATGAAATCCAGCCACAACCCAGGCCCGCATAAAAGATGCTCATGACGCAAGCCAAACTGGCCTTATATCTCCCTGGTTCACACATACACATGTCTCGCTCACGATCCAACACTCTCCGCCCTTGTTCTCTCTCCATGTGACACGCACCCCCCTAAGTACCATAATCCCTCACTCCATCATCGGCTCTGTTTGGATCCATGGGTTAGAGTTAGTTTGGGTTAGTTTGGAGTCAACTAACCCAAAAAGATCCAAACAGGAGGGTTAGTTTAGGTTAGATGCATCTCACCCATCCAAAAAAAACTAACCCATCCAAGAGGTTCTTATTTGGGTTAGTTCTTCTCGGGACCACTAATAAACACTTTTCTCTCGCTCTCCCATGCAGATCCTCCCCACTTCCTCGAAGCTTCTCGTCCTCTCCTCCCTCCCTCTCGCTTTGCCCGTGAAGGTGCCTCGCCGTATCGCGCTCCATCTAACCCTGCCATCCAAACACCTCTTTACTTAGAGTTAGTTCGGGGTTAGAATCTAACTCTAACCTCTAATGAGTTAGAGTATCCAAACAGGCCATAGGCGCAAGCCTCCCCCTCCTAAGTATGATTATCTCTTACTAGCCATCGAGAACACACGTATTGTCTCCTTCCATCCATACGTCTATCTTGATATCTCTCGGGACATCTTCTATCGCGCACACACCTTGTGACTCGATCTCCCACCCATGTAGTCCCATCACAATCTCCAGGGGATCTCTCTATGACAAACATACACTCTCTCCTCCCCATGTCTGCATTTTCTCCGTACGTCTCTCTCGGCCTCTCTCCCTTGTTTGTCAGAACCCTCTTGGCCACGTGCTAGGGGTCTTCCTCTCTCGGTTCCAAACAACCACACACTATCTCCTCACCTTGCCTCCATTGTCGAAGATGCATGTGCGATATGTTTGCATAAGACACGCACGCCTTTTCTTCACTTTCATCGTGTGTTGTCCATGTCTCTTTCACACATGCACACACACTCTCTCTCTCTCTCTCTCTCTCTCTCTCTCTCTCTCTCTCGTTAGGCACTCTGTCACATCCATAAGCATATGGATGTTTTGAAAAGTCAAACCTCAGAAAAGTTTGACCAGGTATATGTGGAGAAAAACATTTAAATCTGGAACGATCATTAGATTCATCACAACATGTACTTACTTCATACTATCATTTATCTTTGGTATTGCAGATATAAGTAATTTCTTTATAAACTTGGTCAACGTTTCAAAAGTTTGACTTAAAAAAATGTTGTAACTACATTATCGAACGGAGGGAGTAGCTCTTTCTCTCTCTCTGCTATCTCTCACGGGCCTCCCCTCTCACTCGAACTCTCTATACCGACGGATTATACGCTCACTGTGTCAGCGTATAGCTCCGTATATTGTTTAGTTGATCGGTCAACCAATCCACATGCTGCGTTGTCAGCTCGTGTTCTGTATCTTGGTGTGCTGGCCCATGTGGCAGTGGGTGAAAATAAGTAAACTAGAGGGCAAACTTCTTGCACGCGAAGGGCCTTTTCGCGCACAATTCACCACCGCTTGGCGGCATGCATGCATGAAGGGCCTTTTCGCGCACACCCAGGACACAACACACACCAGCACACGTGTACATCGGCGTCGCCGCCGGTTGAGATGGATGGCGAGGCAGCCAACAAGCGGAGGCGGCTCAAGCCAAAACCGCATCCGGCGAGCCTGGACTGCATCAGCAGCCTCCCCGACGACATGTTGCTCGTCATCATCGGCCTCCTCCCCACCAAATCTGCCGTGCGGACCGCCCTGCTCTCCCGGCGGTGGCGCCACCTCTGGCGCTGCGTCCCCCTCAACCTCACCGTCGACAGCTGCCTCTGCGACGGGGATTGCAAACGCATGGCTGCAGTCTCCAAGATCCTTTTATCACACCCTGGGCCAGCCAGACGCCTTGACATCCACATGTTCAGTACCAACTGCAAGGTCCAGCCCAAGTTCGACGAGTGGTTCTTATCCCCCGCCCTAGATCAGCTCGAGGAGCTCAGCTTTGAAGCTGGACGATGTCGCTCTCTGCCGCCGTCCGCGCTCCGCCTCACGCCAACGCTGCGCCATGCCAGCTTCAGCTCCTGCTATCTTCCCCAGATTAATGTTGCGCCCACCCTTCTTCTCCCTCAACTCAAGCAGCTCGACCTCTTCGACGTTGTCATCTCGAAGAAGGCTATGGAGCACCTGCTCCGCAGCTGTACTGCGCTCGAGTACCTTCGTCTTGAGCAGATCCACGGGTTCATTACCCTCCACATCGCCTCGACGAATCTCCAATGGATTTATGTGTCTTGTCGGCCCCGCAACAAGACATCAATTGGGAAGAGATCACTCCAGCTGTTCCACGTTATGGTCATTGAGAATGCGCCTTTCCTTGAGAGATTGCTTGTATCGGATCTAGAAGGTCCAACAAAATCAGGGTCATTGGCCTTGAAATTGACAGCGTTGGTGTACTCGTCGCCAAATTCTCCAAACTCTTTATTGGATCCGTAATCGTTCGGTACATCACTCATCTTCTTCTCCGTCTTCTTGAAATTCACATTTTAAATTTCTTCTTGATGTATTCTGACCGTCTTCGAGAAAATGATTCCCACAAGCTTGACCCGGTCCATGCATACGGTGAAGATCTTAGCACTAAAATCTATCGGCCCCAATATGGATCAAGTTGTTGGATTCCTTACATGCTTTCCATGCGGAGAAGCTACTCATCAAGGTGAAACTTCTTTCCTATTAAGTAAATGGTAATCACTAGCGTAGCTCAATTTTTCATAATTTTCCCAAATTACGATGACAAGTGTAGTGTTCAAAACTACATCTCGCCTTTGCACCGAAAGAAATGTTTTTAGTATTTTTTCTCACGTGATCACTGCATCATTTTTATGTTGTACTACTATAGTAGCCTAGGCTAGTCATAGTGGAAAGTAACTTAGACTACTCCAGTAATTCTATGGTTACCCTAAGGGCAAGTACTACCTCCGTCCTGGTTTACTCTTCCAATTTTGTAGTATCAAAATTTGACCATAGATTTAACTAAAAAAATGTTAATGCATGTCACTAAGAACTATATCGTTGGATTCGTATTTGAACATAATTTCAAATGGTGTAATTTTTAGTGACATGCATTGGCATTTTCTTAGGTAAATCTATGGTCAAAATTTTATACTAAATACGAGGTAGTATTCCCTCCGTCCCAAAATTCTTGTCTTACATTTGATTAGATACAGATGTATCTAACACTAAAATGTAACTAGATACATCCGTATTTATACAAATTCAAGACAAGAATTTTGGGACGGAGGGAGTACAAAAGTGGGCTATGTAGGCCAAAACACGTGCCAAATTCACTTGTGATGCATTTGGCTCGATGCCCCTCCATTGCTCACCTAGTGCCCCAATCTGGATCACCTACTTTGCTCCGGTGACAAATTAACTCACGCAATGAAAAAACACTGCATGGGAGAGAGAGAGGACCGAGGCAATAAAAAACACTTGTTTGGGAGAGTGAGAGGCTGGTGTAGTTGGTTTGATTGATTTGTTTATACATGTGGAGTGCTGTGTGCACAGCGGTCTTTGAGGAGTCGGACTAGGGGTGTCCGGATAGCGGACTATCGTCACGGCGGACTCCAAGACTATGAAGATACAAGATTGAAGACTTCGTCCCGTGTCCGGATGGGACTTTCCTTGGCGTGGAAGGCAAGCTTGGCGATAAGGATATGTAGATCTCCTACCATTGTAACCGACTCTGTGTAACCCTAACCTATCCGGTGTCTATATAAACCGGAGGGTTTTAGTCCGTGGGGCGAACAACAATCAGACCATAGGCTAGCTTCTAGGGTTTAGCCTCCTTGATCTCGTGATAGATCTACTCTTGTACTATCCATATCATCAATATTAATCAAGCAGGAGTAGGGTATTACCTCCATCGAGAGGGCCGAACCTGGGTAAAACATTGTGTCCCTTGTCTCCTGTTACCATCCGCCTAGCGCCTGATTCGGGACCCCTAACCGAGATCCGCGGTTTGACACGACATTGGTGCTTTCATTGAGAGTTCCTCTGTGTCATCACCGATAGGCGGATGGATCCCGATCATCAACAACGCGCGGTCCAGGTGAGACTTGTCTCCCGGACAGATCTTCCTATTCGGCGGCTTTGCGCCGGGCCAATTAAGCAGCCATCTGGAGCAGATCAGCTTCGCCCTAGCCATTAGGTCAGATCTGGAAGTTTGAACTATCGGCCCGATATCGCGGAGACTTGATCTTGACGGATTCGAGCCGCAGCCAAGCGTGCCGCCTTGTCTCGATGGGCATGATCTGGCTCTGCGGCCGAGCGATTGCCACGGAGGCGCACCGATATCGCTCGATCCTAAATCCGGAGCCGGGATTCCCCGATCGAGGACGAGTGGTTGGACACCGCCTCGGGGGCTACAATCTCTACGGCATTTGAGCCGAACTCCATCCCCGTCCTTCGCGAAGACCTCGAGTCCAGGGTGTCGGACTCCCTTCCGGACTCCAAACCCTCCGCGCCCCTGCCAATCGAATCCGATTGACGCCTGTCATGGAGTTCACGGCCGCGGACATCTTTCAGCACTCGCCCTTTGGCGACATCCTGAATTCTCTAAAGTCTCTCTCTTTATCCGGAGAGCCCTGGCCGGACTACGGTCAGGAAGGTTGGGTTGCGGACGACGAAGAAATTCAGCGCCCACCCACCACCCGCCCGTAGCCAGCGCCAGCTTACACGGCGTGCTCGATTTCGACTCGAAGACATCGGCGGTATGGGCGGCGATGTAGGAGACAACAATGAGCCAGCACCTATAGGATGCTGGACAACCACCTCATCCCATGATGTATACATGGTGGATACACCTAAAGGAAATGAAGGCGAGGAACAGCGGGGCGCTCGAAGGATAAATCCTCGGCGATCAAAGCGGCAGCGAAGCGCCAAACAAAGTCCCGCCTCAACAAAGACCCGGCCATAGAGCGAAGCGAACGGTGGACAACGAACAAGCTATCGAGCAATCGTCCGAACAAGACAACTTGGATAAACAATCTTTCCTGGCGAAGACAACGGTCCGGATGATCTCAAGCCGGACAAACTATTGGAGCAAAATGACCTCCGAGAAAAGGCTAAATCGCCCTCGCTGCGTAGCCTGAAAAAGCGAAGCGGAATCTCAAAACAGCGGAAGATGCACTCAGTATCGAGATGGAGCAAAGTATTCAACACCATGAACAAATGCGGCGACGATCGCCCGAACAAAAACTACCCAAAAAAAGCTACTGCCTGAATTGACGAGGAGGCTTTAGAGCCCCACAATTAAAAAGTAAGAAGACCACCCGGTCGGATGGACGACCCCACGGCAAAAAGAGAGCGGCGAATGGCACCACACACAAGCCAATATGCGATCCGCATAAGGATTCACATCAAAAGGATGGCCCAGTTTGGTCCATCTATGGGCCAAGAAAGCATGCTCGTCAAAGCAATGCAATACGCCAAAATTCCGAAGATCACGGCACACCCAAATATAGAGGCGCCACACCCCTATGTTTCACCGATGAGGTCTGGATCATAATTTCAGTGAGATTCAAACCCGTAAACATAGAGGCATCTGACGGAACAACAGACCACAGGTCTCGATTGAGGATTACATCCTCCACATACACATGGCTAGAGGAGATGATCTCACGCCATAAAATACTTACCCTTAAACTCAAAGGGCCAGCTCGGCATTGGCTTAAAAGCCTCCCGAAAATACCATTGGAAGCTGGGAAGAGCTCGGGGGCGCATTTCGAGCAAATTTCAGGGGACTTATGTCCGCCCTCCGGATCACGGGACGATCTAAGTCACATAACTCAACAGCCGGAGAGTCAGCCCGAAGTGCAGAACAGGTTCCTTACTAAAAAGAACCAAATAGTCATTGTCCAGGACGCTTGAAGCCTTAGCAGCTTTCAAACACAACATCCAGGGCGAATGGCTGCTTGGACACCTCAGCCAAGAAAAGCCAAGAACAATGGCCGCATTAACAAGCCTCATGACCCACTTTTGCGGGAGAGGATGGCTGGCTAGCAAGATGCAGCACCAACGACCCAAGTACATCGAATCGAGGGATGGAAATGGGAAACCACGTCGCAACAAGGACCAGAGCGGATTAAAGGAACAGTCAAAAGCACGGCGATCAGCGCGGATTCAAAAGCTCACGGCAGAACAACAAAAACTGCCCTTAAGGACAATAGCGATGAGCTATCAACTTCAACAAAATCTTGGACAAGATATGTCAAATCCACAGTACTCACAGGAGGCCTGCTAACCATACCCACGAAATTGTTGGGTCTTCAAACAGTCCGGCGGTGAGCGCCCGAACACAAGGGCTCGACACACCAAGTGAAGATGACGATGAGCAGCACAAGCGAGCCCCAGAAAACAAAAGACTTTCCCACAAGAGGTTAAAACAGTAAACTCACTTCACGTGATCAAAGGGAAAAACAGAGCGGCGCCCACTAAAAGCGCGCCGCTGCTGGTTGTCAAAACCAATCACCTTCGACCATCGGGACTATTCGAAAATATCCGAACGCAGGATGGACTGCCTTGATATTGGATCCTATAATCGACGGATTCAATTTACACAAGTCCTCATGGATGGCGGCGGTGACATAAACCTGATATATCGAGGACACAATCCGTAGGTTGGGGATAAACCAGTCAAAATTAGCTGTAGCAACACCTCCTTTAAAGGAGTAATGCGAGCCCATATGCCCATTATGCGGGCTCCATCTTGCTAGAAGTTGTGTTCGGTTCATCCGACAACTTCCGTCGTGAAAGGTTACTCTTCCATGTCGCCCGTTTAAAAGTAGCCATCAAGCACTATTGGGGCCTTGAAGCTTTCGCCCGCTTTAACATAATACCGCATTATGCATCTCTAACACTTAAAATGCCGGTCCACGCGGCATCATCTCGTTAAAAGGAAGTATTAAGTGTTACTCGAACGCGGAAGAATGGGAGACTGCCTTGACAGCCCCACAGCTATCCGGCTCTGCTAGGCAAAGAACCTGAATTGGTCATTCAAACCCCGGACACGGCTAGACGAGTCCGGCGCCTACTAGCGGCATACCCCCATACGAGGGGCTGCATGCATGTATAACAAGAGACAATAAAGCTCAATTTTATTCACTTCTTCGAACCATACTCTGTTTATTTAATATTAAATACATCTTTCGCATGATCCTTTTTCTTTTAAACTAAGTTCCTCTCTTTTACAGATGAACAACGTGCTACACCCGTCCAGGATACGGCTAGCGGAACACGGTATGAGGCGTGCGGTGAGGGACCCGTTGCAAAGATTCTTTTGGATTAAGACCCTGCGTAAACCTTTTTACTATCTCTTGTTGATATACATCCCCGGTTCCTTACTATAACGAGGAGGAGGCTGGCGTTTTGGCATTGGCCGCACCAGAATTTTTGCGCGTACCTGGACACCAGGGGCTTAGGGCATTATTCTGCCCATTTTCATAAAGACCGAATACCTTAGGGAGTATTCGGCGTCTCGAGATTAGGCCTTATATGCATCAGCTCGAATCTTGTCTTTGGTCAAATGTTGGGTTGCCCGGCTCCTGTGTTTTGCTGCCGTCGTTCCATTTTCACGGCTAACTTCGGCACCGGAGAACTACGTGATTGTGCCCGGTTGGTTGGCGAGCACCTCGATGAAAGCGAAAATTGGTGTCATGATATAGCGAGACTGGTCAACCACTCGATGACTCTCTGTAATGTTTAGGATTCCTCCGCATTAATGAAGGACCGGTTTTCGGTCAGGCACATATGCACCCCGAATTCGGGAGAGTGCGGTGCCCCCAGGGGCTATATAGTAGCCCCACCCTCGAACTCCTATGGCTAAGTGAAAGTGATAAAGCATTATAGTCCGGTTGCCTGGTTTGCTACGCTATCACCTCCTTAACAGGACCAAGATGTTGGATTAAGTGTGAAAAGCGCTTTCTTTGCAAACACCCCGCACTATGTGCGTGGGGCTGAAAGCCAGGACGGCCATCTTTCGAGTTATATATACATATACATAAGCGGCCGCCTGAGGAGTAGTTTACTACTTGAAAGCACAAGTATAAAAAGCTCTTATATTATATTGAAACATTGTTTTCACAAATCACATGTCATTTAAACATAATATCCTTGAGCCTTTGCGTCTCTATTAAGCAGCGCCGGCGGAGACTTCTTCAAAGTAGTGCTCGGCGGTACTCGGCTCCTGTCCGAATCTTGGGATGCAACGTCGGTGGCCTTCATCTCTGCCCAGTATGTCTTGACATAGGCTAGAGCCATCCGCGCTCCCTCAATACACGCCGATCGCCTCATTGCGTCGATACGCGGTACCGCACCAAGGAACTACTGCACTAAACCAAAATAGCTCTTCGGCTGGGGTCCGCCCGGCCATAAGTGAGTCAAGACATGCTTCATGGAAAATCCGGACAATCGATTCAGCTCGGCCCATTCGGCCAACCGATCGGTTAGCTGCAGAGGACGCTCCGGACTATGGAATTGTGACCAATATAGATCTTCCCTTCTGTGCCCCTTCTGGCCCCGGAAGTGCTCAACCGCGTCATGGCGCTTCGCCGCCAAGTCGAGATAAGCATCCTCGAACTCCACAACTTATCAAGCGAGCATTCTTTGGATCCGTATACTTCCTCCATGGCGAAAGCGGTTTTCCAGCCGCAATTGCCCGGCTGACTCAGCTCCTCCTTGGCAGCTCTCAAAGCGAATGGGCATTCTTGGATTCGGCGGCCTTTTCGAGCCCTCTTGTTCCGCAGCGTTCTTTTCAAGAACCTCGCAGCGATCGGTAGTATTCCTCAACTTTCTGGCCATATCGGCCATTTCCTCCTTGCTTCGGCAGTGAGCAGCCCGTTCGGCTTCTAGCTCTTCGGCCACCTTCAAGGCGGCCACATTACTATTTCTGGCTTGCTCTTTCGCTCGGGCGAGCTCCGCCCGCAGCTCCTCCACAGCAGCGGCACCATCTGCATTAAGCATACAAATAGTGAGACATGGGTGTCAAGCTCCCTTACCAGGTGTCCGCATAGAAGTCCCATACCTTGTGACTCGTCAAACCGTTTATTGACCAGCGCGATGTCCGCATCCGCCTCGTCAAGTTGCCGCTTTAGTTCAGCATATTCATCAGTCCGGCTGGCCTCCGGACGCCCCGCCACCTGTTTAGGAGCAGCGATATGTTATAACTGAGAATTTGATCCTCGGCACATTGTCAATTTTGACAACATACCGAGTCTCGGGGCTACTATCTATCTGAGGCGCATTTATATGCATAAGCGTCGGAAGGTACATTATTTTTGCGTACCTCAAACCCGTCGATAAGCTTCGGCGGCTTGCAACTTCGCTCTTCGCGGATGCAATTATTTCAATCACCGTACCCATTAAACACGGTGATCTTACGAATAACCGCTTCGCCGAGCAGATCCTTCACTCCTCGACCGTACACCACTTGGCGCGGACCTTTCGGCCCGCGGACTTGGGGAACCCTCCACGGCGACACCTCCGGGTCGTCCGCTTCTATGGTGCGACAGTGTGGGCGTTTAGCTCTCCATCATCTCGGAAGAATATCCCCGAAGGCGAGCTCTGCGAGAAGGGCCGAGTCCGAACTACAAGGTACAATTTCAGTTATCTTCATAAATAAATACAGGGATGTTCATTATTTACAAGACCCTTCTTTTTACTTACGGCTCATTGGAGGCTGATCCCTTGGGAAATAATGTGGCTGGGTTAATTCCCGGCGCGGACTCTCTGCCGAAGATTCCTTTCCCTCTTTGAGGCCTTGACCTCCGGATCTTCAAGCGGTCCTCTTCTCTCCTCGGAAGGTGGGACTTTTAATCCCTCCTTCCTTGATAGCCTCCTTCGTGCAGGCGGTTGCTTCCCGCTCCCCTTCGCCTTCTTCAAAAGCGCGACCTTCAACATCTTGGTCAGCATGGGATCGGCGTGGTCTCTGGGAGGGCGGACACCTTATCAACTTTGCCTTGGCTATCCACTCCTGTTCAAAAAGCGGCTCCTTTAAAGGGCATATATATATGATAGATGAATGAACAGCTTGTTGGTTCTGAGGACTACTTACTTGAGTATCACGGGCGATGGCAGCTTAGTCCTGCATCCTCAGTCAGGTCCGGACACTTCTCTTGTGATCCGAAGAACAGTTTATACATCTCCACGGGCGCCGTACCCATAAAATTTTGGAGAGCTCGTGGTCCCTCCGGATTAAATTCCCACAGGTGGAGGGGGCGACGTTTGCAGGGCATAAGACGCCGGATCACTATAACCTCCGCCACTGCAACCAGATTGATCTCTCTTTCTGGAGGTCTCGAATATGGCCTGCAGCAAGGGCGTCCTTGGGCGGCCCCAGTCGAGCCTTGTTGACCCATGGCGCCCGGCCGCTGTGGTGGACCTGGCGGAAGGCGGGAGTGCCACCCATTTGGTGCCCACAGGGGCGGTGATATAAAACCACTCCCGTTGCCACAAACCAAGCTCCTCTTGAAAAGAGCCCTCGGGCCACAGACATCGGCACATTTGCTTATGACCGCCCCTCCGCTTTCTGCTTGCTGCCCCTCGATCATCTTTGGCTCCACCTTGAAGGTCTTGAGCCACAATCAAAGTGGGGGTAATATGGAGGAAGGCCTCACATCGACAATGAATGGCGAGATATGGAGGATGGACTCCGGATTCAAGTCATGGAAATCAAGCCCATAATAGAACATGAGCCCCCGCACACGAGGATCCGTCGGGAAGCCTAAACCCGGCGAAAGTGAGACCACGAACACCACGTTCTCGCCGGGCTCGGGAGTGGGAATGACCTGCCTGGAGCAGGCAGCCTATCACGAGATCTCGCGGTTAGATACTGGCGTCTCGCAGCTTTAGCACATCTTCTTCTGTGGCGGAGGAAGACATCCATCGGCCGTCTTGGTCGGGCGGACATCGTCGAAAGTCGAAGCGCTGAATCTGAAGCTTTGGGTGTTGGAACTTCGAAGCCTTGGGCGAACTTCGATGGAGGTGTAAAAGAAGAGGGCCTTGGTCTCATTATAAAGAGGTTGAATACCAGAGCCCACCCGTGGCTGATTAGGACTCGCCTTTGATGGAGGCGTGCCAGCGAAGCGCGGTTGGGTTACCGATCCGTATTGATGAGAATCCGGAATAAGGGGCATGATCTACGCTTTGATAAGGCGTGCCAAGAAACCGCCTCGCTAAGCGCTGAGGTGGAGCAGTAAAAAGCGATTCATATAAAGGCTGGCGTGGTGTGATGTCACGCCGCGGAATCGTCGGCAGATTTGTGCAAAAGTTATTCTCCCTACGGTGGTATGTGGAACTTGTTTTGCGAGCGGACACTATCCTTGTGTTCAAAATCTTCTATGAAGTATTGGAGGGAACCCGCCTCGCAATGCGAAGACAATCAACGCGCCTTACTCGCCGTCATTGAAGCCTAGTTAGGGAGCTCTTGAGGAGTCCGGACTAGGGGTGTCCGGATAGCGGACTATCATCTGGCGGACTCCAAGACTATGAAGATACAAGATTGAAGACTTCGTCCGTGTCGGATGGGACTTTCCTTGGCGTGGAAGGCAAGCTTGGCGATCGGATATGTAGATCTCCTACCATTGTAACCGACTACGTGTAACCCTAACCTATCCGGTGTCTATATAAACCGGAGGGCTTTAGTCCGTGGGGCGAACAACAATCAGACCATAGGCTAGCTTCTAGGGTTTAGCCTCCTTGATCTCGTGGTAGATCTACTCTTGTACTACCCATATCATCAATATTAATCAAGCGGGGTAGGGTATTACCTCCATCGAGAGGGCCCGAACACAGGTAAAAACATCGTGTCCCTTGTCTCCTGTTACCATCCACCTAGGCGCTTGATTCGGGACCCCCTACCGAGATCCGCGGTTTGACACCGACAGGTGCCAACTCTCTCACATCGCGAGGCGGTGCCAAAATCTTTGATTTGACATCGA
Organism: Aegilops longissima; assembly: GCA_021605205.1. Classification (NCBI taxonomy): domain Eukaryota; kingdom Viridiplantae; phylum Streptophyta; class Magnoliopsida; order Poales; family Poaceae; genus Aegilops; species Aegilops longissima. The sequence goes on from CM038679.1 coordinate 637,544,097, forward strand.
TTTGTATTATGTGGCATACTTTTGCGAAATATGGCATCGGCCACATAGTGGAAGGCAACAAATGCCCAAGCTCTTCCGTGCTCCTAGTCAAATGAGAGAAGCGAAAGATAGAGAGAGGAGAGAGAGAGTGAAAAAATATCACTAGCCAGCCAACCCTATCGTATGGCGAATGATATTGGTACCTCTTGATGACATGGCAATCTTATGCAGCCAGCTGCTCTAATATATTCTCTTCTTTTGCGGATAAAAAAAGACCGAAAGTGAAAAATGTGCTGCACTATAACAATCTCATGAATGCCTTGATCTCCATCTTACGAAATTGATTTGATCGACTACGAGTAGCACATCTGAGATTAAATTGGCCAGGTTCATTGTTACGGAGGCAAGTGTGCTCAAGGTAATGAGGTTTGGCATTCTCGGCGCAACATTGAATGGCGTGCTGTTCACATAGCGTCTATGCCTAAATGACAAAGTCTCATGAAGCTGAATTTGTTTGTGAAACATCAAGTGGCGGAGACTCAAAACTTATTTGCCCATTAGTGACTTGTCGAGGCGGTGGATTTTAGTTTATGCGATAACGCTGCATCCACCTAAAGTAACAAAAGTTCTTACGTAAACTTCCTAGTAATTCCCTCTTCCTAGGTGCAGCATTACTCCTAACATTTGTAATATCAGTTTGAAACTTGTAATATTGCCGTGTCCTATTCCTGCGTTTTCAAAATCCTGCGAATCAAACAGGTCTGAGTTGGTGATGATGTTGTGCCTCCATCTTTCACCAATAGTCGTCGGATCTAGATCGGCGCATACAAACTCAAGATTCTCCATTTTTGCAGAAAGATGCCTGCACTTGTTACCTATTTACAAACAACTCCTTGTCTCTCACAATCAGCCTTATCTCCTCCCCACCACATCTAGAAGGCCGTGGAAAAATCTAGCGCGATGGCGCTGCGGGCAAATCCACCCCAATCTTGGTGTTGATTGCAATGCGGGCATCTATGCGGAAATTATGTCAAAGCAGGGCTAGTTGTAAGCAGGCTAGCTCTACAGCCATGATGATAGTAGCTGCAGACGGTGAGGCTGACTATGGTATGCGAACACGGCGCCTATACTCAGTGTCATCTCCGTGCGAGGTCTTGTCACTTCAACGTGAGGAGCACGCGTAATAATTTGACCAGCGGGTAGTACAGTGCTAGTACTCCTAGAATTACTAAATTGGTAGTACTACTACTAGTACTAGTAGCACCACCGTCTGGATTTAGGAGTACTACCACGTCCATCTGGATTTTAGTATTTGACTAGCAATATCTAGTAATGCATGTCACAAAAATGTACTACTCCCTCTGTAAATAAATACATGGTGTTTTATTCCTATCGTGAGAGAACTTAATGTTTTTGCTAACTAGAGTACTAATAGGATTACATGCAATGAACTAAACACTGCATGTCATGTTTGGTAGTCTCAAGTCATTGAAAGCATGCGGCCCACATCTCTCATTGGTTGATATGTCACGAAATAAGAAACAAGGAGGAGTTAATGCACCGATGCCTAAGTGTTTTAGGATTATTTGGTTTTCGTAATGTGACTTACACAACATTTTGTTTACATGCATTAACATTTTATTAGTTAAATCAGAGGTCAAAACTTGGTGCAAAATGCAAAGGGACCAATAAACCGATAAACATCAAACTTCTCGTTTGGCCCCAACTAGAGGTCGATGAGATGACTATCTTTGCCGGCAACGCGGAGAGCGCAGCTTCATTAACTTCTGCAACTGCCTTTGGGTGAATGACCGTGGGCCGAGGGGTGGCTGGCCCACCTATCATACAACCAAAGGCAGGTCTGATAGAAGGCCGAGGTAATCACGAAATCCTCGCACCTCATACGCTAACCAAGGGCAAGAGTGATCACTTTCGAATCGCAAGATCAGTTGACTACTACCTCCGTCTGGTTTATTAGTCTTCTTTGTAATTTGTGCTAAATTTTGACCCAGATTTAACTAACAAAATGTTGATGCATGTCAACAAAATTATATTTTGGATTCCTATTTGAACATAGTTTTCGGTGATATAATTTTTAGTAACATGCGTAAACATTTTGTTAGTTAAATCTGTGGTCAAATTTGATCTGATTACAATGGGACAATAAACCGGGGCGGAGTAGTAGAAGCTAAGCTAGACCCATGGAGGCGATGGCGCGAGCATCGGCCCGGCTGTGCGAGATGGTCGCGGCGCGGCTGCGGCGGCAGCGAGCGTCTCCAGGTAGTATTGCTTGAGGCCGCCCGGGGCAAGGGCGCTTGGACGACAACCGTCTCCTTGTTCGGCGAGGTCCTCGTCGGTTTCCTCGACAAGTTCACCGTCGTCAAGAAGCTCGCGGGCGACATTGGCGTAAGCCTCCGGCCGGCAGCGCCCGGCTCTGCGATGCCGCCACCCTCAGCGGCGATATGGTGACAACCTCTTCAATGCCTTGGTGGCCTGAGGCGCCCGCCGTCGTGCGGAGAATGTCCACCTCGGTCGCGCTTCGCGCGGCCTCCCTGGCGCAACAAGACACCATCGACATAATCACCCGTCTCTGGCGCATGCAAGAGGAGGGCGATAGGATCTGGCCTTCTTTGACCGCATGGCAACCTTGGGCGGCCTTTGTTGAAGAAGCACGTTGAGCTCCCGCCAGCGCTGCTGCTCCTCCACGTCGGTTGGAGACCGGCGCACTAGAAGCGTGAGGATGTCGTTGATGGATCCGTATGTATTTTATCTTTCCATCAAATCCATGTAGTAGTATATGATACTACAGTAATTATCTTACCTTCGCATCAACTTCATAATTTTTATGCGTACTCCATGCATGAGCGGCGCGAGCGAAACTTCTCATTACTCTGTCGATCGCGCCATGGAGCAGAACCAAATTTTACAAATTCTGAGTTCAAAGGAAAAGCCTGCCGTGTTAGCGTCGCACCCCCACCACGGTTGGTCGACGCACGCCGCTCAAGCGGGAATGTGTGCGGTGTTGCATTTTCACTTACAAGTGGGACCGTGGTTGAGCAAACCAACTATCGGCAAACCCCATCCGCCCACAGCGATGGCTGAGAAAGCAGGAGGGAGAAGAGATGGTTGTACGCAGTTCCAAGAAAATTGGTGTCGGATGGGACTCGTGTGGGTGGCGTGTGCGTCTTGCTGAGCGTGAATGCTAGTTATGGCCCATGCCACCCCACTATATCGAGCCTATATCGAGTGCGTAGAACAAATTTCCTGCATTACGTGATCAGCACTCCTGTATCTCCCTTCTCGGCCAACCAGCCAGACCTTGGAGCCCACCGTCTGTTTGCTCACATGCGGTCCCACATGTCGGTGAAAGCATAGCGGACCCACTGAACCTGCACATCTTTCACCTCGATGTGCTGGTGATGAAAATCAAATCAAGAAAGATCTTGGTGGCGCTTTTGGAGTTACTCAAGAGTAGTAAGATTCTATTCTGATTTAACCCAAGATGCACATCTCGTGGCTTCAACTACCACTCTATTTTCTTTCATGACCACGACCTGGATCTTTGGATGTCCACGTGTCGGCAAAGGAGGAAGAACCCGACCAAATCTTGGTTGTGCTCTCGGATTAGACTAGTTGTGCTAACTTAAAAAAATTATTGTGTACTCCCTACGTTCCAAAATACTTGACTTCCATTTGCCCAAAAATGGATGTACCTATATACTAAAACATGTCTAGATACATATATATTTTGACAAATAGAAGGCATGTATTGTGCAACGGAGGGAGTACAATGGATGCAAGTTTTTGTATTGGGAAGTAGAGTACATCCATATATTGATAGAGCGCAATTTAGTAGATGTTCTATCACTTTTAGCTAGCACAGAGGCTATAGATGAGATTAGTGCACTTGTTGATACTCCTACTTGGTATCGTGTTTCTGCTTAGGCCTTGAGAGAAAAATGGACGGAGGAGTACTAGAATAGAGGCTAGACATGAGACTAGATGCGAGGAAGCAATGTCTACTTCTTTACACTCGAAGAAGAAAGAAGCCGCAAGATCGAGCCTCCGAGATCAACAATGAATGCATCGAAGGCACTAATCCAACTTACAGGAGTAGTAAAATGTATTCTTGTGGTTCTTGTTTTCTTTGGTCTTGCTTTTCTAGTCAAAATTATCATTGGAGTTAAATTGCAAAGCGGAGGTCCGTTTGGGGTCGTGCGTTGCAGTTGGCCTTACAAGTGGGACGCATGATTAAGGAAACCGACTATCGGCAAACCCCACCTCGCCCGCTTGTGATGGCTGAGTTAGAGAAACAATGAGGTTGAAGAGATTGCTCTATACGGACTCCAAGAGATATGGTGTCGGATGGAAGTTGTGCTGGTGGCATGTGCCGTACTCTGGGCGTGAATGCTTGTTACGACCCATGCCGCCCTACTACTCCTACTACTTGCTATATAGTACTACTAGTATCGAGGATTCAAGGTGCTGGTTACGTAGTACAATATGGCTCTGATAAAAACACCCATACGGCCTTGAAGCATGTGAAGCTAGTACATATAGTGTACTACTATTATTGATTGGCCTCATCCGATAACCTGTTGCAATGCACGTACAATTATGTATTCGGAAAATATTTTTCTGCCTCGTCGCACCATTCAACTCGAAAGCCATTCATAAATTAAGTTTATCACAGGCATATCATTTTATTACATACAACAGGTCATCAACCCACATCGACAACGAGGATACATTATAAATACTAAAGTTTTCACCACACAACAAATAACAAGCAATGAAATGAACTTCAACTCAACCATTCCTCGGTGTTGGAAGCGCTTGCTTTCAACCACAAGTGATTCTACTGGGGACGGGCCATCCATTGTCGATCTGGAGACCAGCGGGACCGATCATCCGGCTGAAGCGGCCTACTATATCGATACCAGGGTAGGGAACCACCCAAATGTCCGAGTATAGACACGGTTGCTTCTCATAAATGGTAGTAACGTTGTGTCAACAGCAGTTGGATCGCCTTTCACCATCATTGGATAGTTTTGTCCAAGGAAGGCGAGTTTTCTCCAAGACTATCAATTCTGTACCAGGGAGAAGGAATTGGCACTACACTAGTATCCATCCCGAATAACATGCAGCGGGTGTTGGAATAGGTCGGAGAGTGCGACCATGGGAGACTACACCTGCTTCCTTAGCGATAACATCATCGATGGGTTGTATACACACGAGAAGAGGTGATCCATCGAATTAGTTGCGGGCGCCAAATAGTATATAGGCGCTACTCGTCCTCATGCTCGTGATCATCACCATCATCATCTCCCCCTTGGTTATGAAAATCTTCAAGTATAGGTGGTGGAATGTTCACGGGACCTTGGAAACACAAGAAGAAGGTTAATTAGTAAGGCTGGCCATAGTGGGGTAACATAAGTAGTATCATGCACTTGGGACTCACAAACATGCTTATGTGGCAGGCAATTAAGGAAGAGAGAGATGGTTATAGTAACATTGGTAGATACCATAACATAATAAATGTGATGCTACTATGTGTCATGCAAAAACAGTGCCACGAGTGGTGGCGGCAAACACAAGGCCCTCGTGTTGAATTGCATTCGGTACTCATCGATTGTCTGAAACTGATTTTTGAGCAATATCCATCCAGTCAAACCGAGGGGCGGCAACAAGCTTGTCGAAGATAGCAACAACTTCATAGTTGTTGTAATTCCAAGTGGTTGGGGACTAGAAATTGCTATCTTCCGTAGAAGACAGTCACCGTGATTGTATTTCAGCGTCGTACAATACCGGTGTGCTCAACCTCTGGGAAGTCTGCTGAGATTTTGGAAGTGGAACCGGTCACGAGTGTACGCATTCACAAGTTCCCACTGTGAGTTGGACCCAATGTAAACAACCCAATCTCCATTTGCGCCTGCCCAAGCCTTGCCCTCAGCGATGGCATCTTAACATCATCGTATCATTATCAAGCGGCATCAACTTGCACAGGCGAGGCCTCCGTCGTGTGGCGCTAGTCATCGAGGTCATGGCGAAGAAGATAGGGAGATCAAACCGCTCCTTGACTCTTGGGTTCCTTGTAATGATGTTATTAGTTGAGTCGAGAATGGGCTTGAGCAGACCTGCCATGCTAGTCGAGGTGATGGCGTCGCACCGATCAATGAGCTCCTCCACCACGTCATCTTTCGGATCGGGGCAAGAATAACAGGTCGTTTCCGTCCTGTTCCCTCCATGGAAAACGATCGAACAATGGCGAGAAGAAAGGGTGAAGGGCTGAAGGAAAATGGAGGAGGAGAGGAAGGCGTGCAACAGCGATTACAAATCGAGAGGGAAAGGTGAAGAGTCGATGGACGGTTGCCAGTTTGCCACGGTTCACGAAGGGGCGCCCCGGCCTGGTTCGGAAATACTCCTACTAATCGCCGTCGCCTCACTAATATGTGGAACGGGACCACATGTCAATGAAACATGGTGTGTAATTTCTCGTGCAAAATGCGATCTGGCCGCGTTGGCCCGAGGTGCCGCATTAATTATCGACCTTTATTTTTTTAATGGCGTGCCGTTCAGTTTTGAAGCACGACTAACTGGTACTATACATAGAGAAAATATAAACTACTCTACCACTACTCCACCTCGGTACTAGTAGTATAAAGAAGATATATAGGTTGGAGCTTCAGCGCTTTCTTGCCAAGGGCTGCCCTTGCTTTTCACACTACCACCTCTCTCGGATCTAAAAAAGCGTCCCTCTCTCCTCCTCACTTTGGTGGTCACAGATCCGCCGGGGAAGAAAAGGGCGTGCAGCGTTGGCCTTTTCGTCGTTGGCGGCGAGTCACGCCGCAGACGACAAGGCGTGCTCTCATACCTAAGCGCTCGCGTGGGATGGCCTCCGTCCCCAAGCTTCGCTGCCGTATTGTGTGCGGAGGGCGGCGACCACGAGCAAGCCACTTCCGCCGACCCTCGGTATGCTACCTCTTTTGAACCATACCCTTGTTCTATTGCCCCATCAGCGCGTCGTTGCATATGGATCTTTTCCACTCCACCATCTTCCCAATTTGCTATCCTCTGCTCTGCTGGCCCGCGAGATGAAAACCATAATTTTCACTATTAAAGGAAACCCTACTTCATGCGAGACTAATGCATATGCAGGTTGAATAAGGAAAGGAAGGAGGCTGTCTTGTCCAAGAGAATAGGCATCGAACCCGCGTCTAGGTTGAAAAGGGGAAAATCAGTAGCTAAGGAATGAGTCTCATGTCTCTTAGTTGAAGAAGGGTAGAAAGGCATGACAACGCAATAGAGAATGACAGGTCGATCGGTTTGTTGTCCTCACATAGGAAAAAGGTGGCTAAAGAGAACAAAAATGGGACGTAATCCACATACGCTGCCTGGATATTTGTTGCTCTGGGCAACCATACCTCCCTCACCACTCTGCGTCCGTGGAGGTACATCGTCTTGGTGCGCCTTTATCGAATGGGCCTCCCATGCTCTTATTGCCACTTTTTTGCTATTAGTATAGCTTGGCCGATCAAGTCAAGCAATGCTACTGCTAAAGTGATGCCACATTTAACTAATGCGCTCTCAGCCTAATGCCACAGATAAATTTAAGTAGCGCCATTTAATGTCCTTTGGATCATTTCAGGGGTTAGCTGTTGATTGTGGATGTATTAAAGATTTTTCAGCTAAGGCATTCTAATGTTGTTGCACAGCGATATACCAACGATGAAACTTGTTACTACCTTCAGATTTTTGCCTTTATTAATGCTTATAGATTACATACTTCACTTTCATGAGATAAGTTAATTTTTTTATGCAGTGTCACCAAAATGCCAAAGCGCTGATGTCATTTTATTTTGGTTAAACTGCATAGACAATTATGAAGACAAGAGGAAAGGTCAAGGGTGGGCACCTCCTCCTCGGTTGTTCTCTTGATTAGATTCGATCAAGTTTTTATCTTTGATCGATTATCAAGATTGGGATAGCAATTTTAAGGTCCCCGAGTTGAAATGATATTTACCTTGGAGGTACATGGTTTGGAATTTTTATCTGTCGTTAGTTAGTAATGCTAGTTACCTTCAAACTTACGTATTTGGTTTAATGCTCATGCACAGCTAGTATACCAATGCTGAAACTTGTTACCTTTACATTTTGTATTGTTAATTCTTATAGAAACCTTCGGTGCTAGAGTATATTGAAATCTGTTCGGTAAAACCATTGTACTATACCTGTAATAAACTAACTACTCTCTTTTGCTTTTAGCCCTTTGGATTAGTGTATATTTGTAGTATTCGAATGGTGTTGCATTAGCGTATGGACATAAATAAAGTGTGGCAAGCTTTCCCGGATATGTGCTCAAGAAAACTACTACTGTTTCTCTAAATACTAGGCGTTTGGGTACTTGAAATGGAACCATGAAAGCGTCTTATATTAAGGAACGAGAGGGTGTAGAGTTCACTCAAATTATCCGGTAAAGCTAGTCACACCTTTGTTAAAATTAATGTTCATTATGTTATCGGAGGAGAATGTATGTTTGTCTCTAATGCTGTCTACTACATACTCGACATCATGATGTAATGTTAAGTCATTTCCTTTTATGCAGTGTCACTAAATTGTCAAAGCGGTGATGGCATTTTATTTTAGTAGAACTGCACAAAATTTGCTTAAAAGAAGAGGAAAGGTCAGGAATGGCTCAGTTTTTCAAAAAAACTATGTATGCCTTCCTGACATCAGCCGTTGTTGCTTTATTTATTCCTTCAAACAGGTGGTTAGAAACATTCTTGCTACCTTTTCCCATTAAGAAATTGGAATGCTTATATTTGTGAGTCTATGCTTCAACTAGTGCCACTTTTATAGTAATCACACTTTCAATATCTATGCAAACAGGGATGCTCGATTTTAGTGGAGCTACACAAAAGTCCAACTGGCCAACACTAGGTGCTTCATTGCTTTGGTCTGATTATACAATGGGCATCATTTTCCCTAAGTTAAAGTTTGTATTCCGAAAATAGTCTCGCGGTGTGATCGAGAGAAGAACAAATCATATTTCAGTGGATGTTCCTCCATCATGTGTGGTTCATTCTCATGGTTCCAGTTGTTGGTGAAACCACTTACGTTTGCAAGAGGAATTGTAGACTTCACAAACAAATTTGTCTTTCGATGCATCTTGAATGTTGGCCAAAGAAGCATCCATGTTAGTAAGCGAGAACAGATGTTTTTCTAGATCTTTGCTTTTGGAGCTACATATTTGTATATGATCTGTGAATCATTGAGATGCATTAACATGTTGATCTTATGTATGGGAATCGTAATACTTAGTTTTAGTTGCGACGCAAGATCCGAAGTGGCTGATCTTTGCTTTTGGAGCTACATATTTGTATATGATCATGAATCATTGAGATGCATTATGATTACTTATTTCTGTTAGCTCGGTGTTTACAAGTTATTGATCGATCACTAGCTAGGGTACAAATGCGCTCTGGCAGTTTTATTTGCAGCATAAGATGCAAAGTGGCAGTTTTTGAATAAAAATGCCTACCTCTGAAAAGCGACAAGCTACACTACTCGATCCTACGGATAAAAATGCCTACCTCTGAAAAAGCGACAAGCTACACTACTCGATCCTACGGATAAATAGCGGATCACACGCGTACTACCTCCTTTCCGGTTTGCAGGGCTCAATTCAAGAAACGGCCTACTCGATCCTACACGAATAAATAGCGGATCACGCACGTACTAGTGCCTCCTTTCCGGTTTGCAGGGCTTAATTCAAACCTCTCACCAACCAAGATACTCCCTCCGTCCGGGTTTATTAGTCCCGTGAGCAAAGCAGCAAGACCAAGGCATGGAAATAATTAATGGCATGCAGAAGTTTAAGCCTAATTAATTCCAGCGATTTAAGTGGCTGCATGCATGCCCTCGGCTGCGACTTGTTGCATGCTGCTTCGCGTACTTCTGCGGCGATTACGAGTGCTGCATGCAGCGGCCGTAATTAAGGCAGCTAACTGATGCGAAAAAAGATATGCTTTAATTGTTGCAGGCTTTTTAAATCCGTGAAATCATTATTGACAAGGAGGGAGATGATTCGAGTGCACTCGTTTGACCGCCATGCCGGTGTGCGACCCGAGCGGGATGGGAGGGCACGTCATAATTTCAGTTTCCCTAGTTTTCCATGGCAAGCTAAGCGCGCTAAGCCATTATGCATTAATTCCGATGACCGTCGCTACCTTCCCCTATAAATCTGTTTCGGCCTTCTCGGTGCCACCATGACCTTCGCCATATCCTCATAAGCCCCCAGCGGCCCGGCGTCGCTCTCCCGTCCACCATGCCCCGCCCGTCGCGGTGGCGGCGCCGGGCGGTCAGCGCCGGAACTAGTGTTCGGTTTTTCACGGGAAGGCGAGCGGAGGAGGAGGCATTCTATCGAGGAGTTGTTGGGCGCGACCGCATGGTGGAGAGCAGGAGTTGTTGGGCGCGACCGCTGGTGGAGGAGCAGCGTATCGCCGATTTGCGCCGCCGGAGACATGGAGCAACAGCGCACCGGCGCTCTGAGTCGCGGCGAGCGCCATAGCTGGGCCGACTACATGGAGGCGGCGCCGACAAATAGCCACAGGAGGCTGTCGAACGCGCACGCGTTCGCGACGCCGATTTTACTACCAGCTCGTCAAGTGGGTTTCCGGCTTGGAAGCAGCCGGTGGACCACGCCCGGCATGGAAAGAACCAGCGTGCGTGAGCAATCGCCCTATCGCACCTCACAGCAAGTCCGGCGGCGTGGGGCCGCCGGTGCGGCGTTTAGCGTGTCTTGCCGGCATCGTCTAATTAGCTAAGAGTAAGTTAGTACTTGTCTAGTGCGAGTAGATAGTTAACTTGGCTATGATGGTTGTCAACGTGGAAGTTCAGTACTCTATATGTGGATTAGACCTGTTACTTTGCTCTGAATGTTGAACTTTCCGTTTGAGCGTATGGAATGGGCTATTATTTTTTAAATGGGTTGTATTTGTCCTCCACGGGTTTAGAGGCTGACTTGTTGGCCTAGCAAGTTGTGGCGATACAGTCGGGAGATGATTGTCGTGGAGAGGATGACAGCGAGGGACCCGCCAAGGTCATGGCGATGCAAGCAAGTGCCTCCTTATTTCAAGCCAATAAAAAATGGCCCCTCTAGTGGATTCGACATCTGGGTCTCATGCCATTGTCAACATAGTCAATAAGCGAGAGAATTACTGTGGCGGTGACACGAGGGACCCGACAGCTCGCCCGATTATTTTTGTTTTGGGTTAATTTGATAAATGCCTCAGAAATTCCTTGCAATTTCAAACTTTGAAAAATGCCATTTCTAGTGGCATTTTTGAAATCTGAGTGGCGTTTTTCAAAGTTTGCAAACTGAAGTGGCGTTTTTTAAAGTTTGCAAAAATTTCAGTGGCATTTTTCAAAGTTTGGAAATGGCAGTGGCATTTTATGAATCTCCATAATTGGAGTGGCATTTATCTAATTTGTTTTTGAGGCAGGCGGGGTGTCAAGCTGGGCTGTGCGGGACACTTTGGCCTGTCTAGACAGCCTTTTATTTTATGTTTACCACAGACCAGCCCAGTAGTTTTTTTTCTTTTTGAAAATGGATTTTGTGATTTGTCAAGTAAGTCACTTTATCAGGCCTGTTGGGCTGCAAATCTTTCAAGACGAGGAGAGCTTCATTCGGCTGGCCTAGAAAATGGCCTATCAGTAATGAGAAATGGGCTGTACATTTTTAAAACATATCAAACCGGCAATTAGTTTCAAATATCTTTTTTTCATTTCGAGATTTTAAATTGCATTTATTTTTATGCGTGGACAATTTATTGGATTTTATATTGATATATATTTATTTTTAAAATCAGTCTGAATGTATTGTGAAATTTGGGATTAAAACAGTTCGAGACCGCACCGACATATGCAAAATTTAGTATAATTTCTTAACCGTGGCCACAATATGGGCTGTAATGCTAACAAAAAGAATATGGGCTCGAAAAAAAACCGTAAGAATTAGCAAATGGGCTGTAAACTATTTGAAATAATGGCAGATGGGTTGTATGCTGTTTTCCACAGATTTGAGGCTTTCCACGGATGGCTTTGTATCTTTGTTGGATGTCCATCCAACGGCCGTCGTCTTCTTCAATCTCTGCTCTTCCTGCTCCGGCCGCTCAAACAAGCGCCGGCGGGACTGCTGCTCCCTCCTCCCAGCGGCGGCTGTGTGCTGCCCTTGTGACCTCACCGCCCACCGTACTCCCATCGCTGGCCTAGCCATCCCTCTACTCACCCACACATGTTGTTATTCTCCGTGACGGCAGACGAACCAGTAAAGCCTCGTACTCCTCCGCATAGGAAACAAGCGCCGAGTATTCCACGGCTCCGTGTCGTTCCTTCCTAGGCCTCGCCGTCGTCCACTGCCACAGTGCTCTCGGCGCGGCCTGGTCAGCGTGGTCAATGAGCGACATCCATCGGAAGTGGGTATGCGTGGAGAGGCTGACAGCTGGGTCCCGACCGCACACAAGAAATGCCTCCTTATTATCATAAAATAATGATTCCTCCACGACATCTGGGACCCACGAAAGGGCCTCGTATTTAGCGAAAAAAAGCGTTACCGTCGTGACAGCTCGGACCCCTGGCTATATCTTGGCGCAAAGAAGTGCCTTCTTATTACGCCCAAAAAAGAATACTCCCCTGCTAGCTGGGACCCACTATAGTGGGCCTACTAAGTTAGCGGGGATGAAGGTCTTTGTCAACTTAGTCAATATGCACGATTCTAGCTCATTGACCGTCGATGTCCATCCAACGGTGTAGTGCTTCTTCAACCTCTGGTCTTCTTGCTCCGGCCGCCCAAAATGGCGCCCGGTCGTGTCGCTTTGCTCCTGCCTCCGTGGCGGCTGTGCTGCCTTGGAGGCCTCACCCCCATACTACTCCCACATGAGGCCAGGCCATCCCTCCTCCACTCACCCACCCCTGTTATTACTGCGGCGGCACGGCCGAACCAGTGAACCCTCGTACTCCTCTCCGTGTGGGCATCCACTGCGCGTCTTCCCGGCTCGCGCCGTCCCTTCCTAGGCATCGCCGTCGTCCACCGCCGTGGTGCTCTCGGTGGCGTGGTCAATGTGGTCATCGACCGAATTCCATCGGAAGAATCTTATGCGTGGAGAGGTGGCAGGTGGGTCCACAGCCGCATGAGAAGTGCCTCCTTATTCGCGGAGAATAATTATTCCTCCACGACAGCGGGACCCACGGATGGGCCACGGTATTTCACGAAAAAGCGTATGCCCCGACTCTGGGACCCACCGGCGAGCCACCGTATTCGTGAAAAAGCGTTCCCCTGGCATCATTTCGGACCCACGGAAGTGCCTCCTTATTACGCACAAAAAATGAATACCCCCTACTAGCTTGGACCCACCTTGGTGGGAGGCGACTTAATGGGCCTACTAAGTTGGCGGGGACGGAGGGCTTTGTCAACTTAGTCAATATCAACGATTCTAGCTCCGGTGACCGTCGATGTCCATCCAATGGCCGTAGTGCTTCTTCAACCTCTGGTCTTCTTGCCGGCCGCCCAAAGCAGCGCTGAGTCGTGCGCATGCTCCTACCTCCCGTGGCGGATGTGCTGCCGCAGAGCCTCACCGCCCCTACTATTCCCACATGGGCGAGGCCTGCGGCGGCAACCTCACACATGAGCGAACGGTGAACCCTCGTACTCCTCTCGTGGCGGGCTTCCACTTCGCGTCTTCCCGGCTCCCGTCGTCCCTTCCTAGGCAACACCGTCGTCCACCGCCCTGGTGCTCTCGGCGTGGCGTGGTCAACATGGTCGAGAGCGACTTCCATCGGACGTGGACTGTATGTGGAGAGGTGACGGCTGGGTCCACGGCGCGACAAGGAAGTGCCTCCTTATTACGTGGAAAATAATTATTCATCCACGACGGCGGGGACCCACGAGCAGGCCACCGTATTTCGCGAAAAAATGTTTCCCCCTAGCTGCTGGGACCCACCAGCTACACCTTCGCATGCAAGGAAGTGCGTCCGGGCAAAAAAACCCAAAGCGATTAGCCCCACGGTGCTAGGACCCACCGGCTACATCTTCGCGAGCAAGGAAGTGCACGACGGTCGAGACCCACCTGGTGAGCGTGCGTGGCGTTGTCATTCTGGTCGCGAATGTATGCGTACATACTAGTCGTTGTAAGCGGCGCCGTGTAGTAGTAGGCGTGCATGTAGCATGTACATGTCATTACATCGGCGAGTGCAAGAAAGAAAATACAGCCATGTGCGTACATACGGGCAGGGTCTCGAATGCCTACTCGGCGCATATGTACATGGCTGGGTCGGAATGGAGAAACAGCATCGTAAATGCGTGTTCATGGGAGCAGCGGAATGCGTCGTGTTCATGGGAGAGCAGCGGAATGCGTCGTGTTCATCGGGAGGCAAAGGCAGCGTGGGAGCCAAGCTGGCTGGGTCGGAGCGGAATGCGTGGTCGTGTTCGCCGGGAGGCTTGGGCGGAACAGGCGATGGAAGCGAGGCTGGCGTACCGCGAAGCGGAGAAAGCGGCCTTGTGTTGACCGGCCACGTTGAGCAGGGTCCTATTGATCGGGAGGGTGTGGCGTGCCGTAAAGCGAAGGAAATGGAGCTCCTACGGTCGGCAGGGTCTGTTGATCGGGAGGGTGTGGCGTACCGCAAAAGCAGACGAAAGCGGACTGTGTTGGGCCTTCTGGTTGAAGCAGGGGTCTGTTCGCCGGGAGGGTGTGGCGTGCCATAAGCAGGACTCCACCGTCGACCTCCTCTAGCCTCCACGGGCTACCGTCGACCTCCTCCGGCCTCCACGGGCTCCTGTTCATCCAGCCTCCACCGCGCTACTCCACGGCTCTTGTTCAACCACCCCTCCACGGCCACCCCTCCGCCGTCTCTGTTCATCCAGCCCTCCACACCACAGGGTCTGTTCAACCACCCCTCCACGGCCACCCCTCCACCGTCTCTGTTCATCCAGCCCTCCACACCACGGGGTCCTGTTCATCCGGAAACAACGCCACCGCTCCTTGTTCATCAACCCCCCATAACACTCCTGTTCATCCAATCAATCGGCTTGATTAGCGAGGAGCAGCGAAGAATCGCTCCATCGGGTTACATTAACAGACCATCGATCGATCGCTTCGGGTTCGATGTAGCGTAACTGCTGATTCTGTCGCTCGGGTTCGATTAGAAACCAACGCCTCACTCGGGTTCGATTAAGTCAGCGGCTCGCTTTTACCTGTGTCGTCTGAGAAAGCAGCATCGCTTCGGCCCCGACCTCCCCCATGCGGCAACTCCCGAAATTTTGGAAGGTGTATCCATCCCTGTGAAAATGGCGTGAGTACCAAACACTTTCCATGCTAGATATGCCATAGGCGGTTCCCAAACATAAAATAAAGGTTATTCCTTTTTCCACCATTTCTTTCACTTTCCATGGCTAACCGTATCCACGGGTTCCCTCCATACCAACATTTTCCAAGGAATTTATTATTTGACAACATAAAGTAAATATTTTTTTGCATTTCGGGACTAGGCATCCCTAAAACCTTTGCCTTACTCTCGTGCAATGACAAGTGAATAAACACTCATCTTGAGAATAACACATCTAGCATGGAAAATATTGGTAAAATCCATCAAAAACCCTTTTCTGACATTTCAAGCTTTTGGAATATTTACAAGTATGCCATATTTGGTTATCTTGCCAAGTATCATCTCTTGGAGAACAAGATGACATCACCAAAACCCCTCACACTAATTAACCTAACTAACCTAGAAACTAACCTAGAAGCTAACCTCACTAACCAAGTCTAAAGATAACTAACCTAACTAATCTAGCAAATCTAACTAATAACCTAGAAGATCAAACTAACCTAACTAACCTAGTCATCTTCTCCTCTTTTTCTTCTTCTTCTCCTTCTCATCCTCGTCCTCCTCTTCTTCTTATTCTTCTTCTTCTTCCCCTTTTTCTTCTTCTTCTTCCCCCTTTCTGCTTATTCTACTTTTCTTCTTCTTTTTTCCTCTTTTTTTCGCTTCCTTTAATTATGACTATTTAACTAAAACCTAACACTAATGTAATATAATATAATTTAATCTAGCTAACTATATATCTAATATATCTATTATATAAAATAGAAAAGAAAAAACAGAAGAAAAAATAGAACTCCTCCTCCTCCTCTTTTCTTCTTCTTATTGTTCTTCTTCCTTCTTTTACTTTTCCTATTTTATTCTCATCTTATCCTATTTTCTTCTTCTCCTCCTCCTCCTCCTCTTCTTATTCTTCTTCTTCTTCCCTCTTTCTACTTATTCTACTTTTCTTCCTCTTTTTCATCTGTTTTCACTTGACCTTTAATTATGACTATTTAACTCAAACCTAACACTAATGTAATATAATTAAACCTAAACTAATTGAACCTAAACCTAAACTAAAAACCTAGACCTAAACTAAATAACCTAAACTAATTAAAGCTAAACTATTTAAATTGAATAACCTAAACTAATTAAACTAAATAACCTAAACTAACTAAACTGAAAAACTTAAACTAAATAACCTAAACTAAACTGAAAAGCAGGCAGGGCTCACCGTGGGGCGGCAGGTCGTGGAGGGTGGCGGCAGGCGGCAGGCGAGGTGGCGGCAGGCGGGAGGCGGCAGCAGGCGGCGCTCCTCGAGGCGGTCGACCAGCAGCTGTGAGAGCAGCCCGTGGGGAGGCTCGGGAGGGTGGGGAGGCGGGGAGGCGGCCACGAGGCGGGAGGGTCTGGCGGCGGCGGGGAGGTCTTGTGGCGGCAGCGAGTGTGGCAGGGGAAGAAAGAGGAGAGAGAGAGAGAGAGAGGCGGCAATGGTAGCGTCGTTAAGTCAATTTTCAAGATTTTTTTCTGCAAGCTCTTTGTCGTTAGCTAGCGGACGACATAGAAAACTTTGTCGTCCGCTAGCGGACGGCAAAGAGGGGCCCCGTTAGGGGTTGACAACCAGTGGGCCACCCTCCCTCTTTGTCGTCCTCTAGCGGACGGCAAAGCTTCTATGTCGTCTGCTAGCAGACGGCAAAAACTAACACCACAACAAACAAGCTCTTTGTAAATGCTGCTTGTTCTTTGTCGTCGACCTACGTATGCATATGGCAAAAAAACCTTCTTTGTCGTCGGCTAGCGGAATGACAAAAAAACGGTGACAACAAAGATCCGATTCGATAGTGACACTTTCGCATATTAGCTACACCCAATACTTTCTCACGATCATATTGCCTCCTAGTTGGTGCTTTTGTAGAGAAGATGGTGACACAAATGCAAAAGTAAAATTGCATAAAGTAAAGAAGGGCCCTTCACGAGAGGAAGTAGGGATTTGTAGAGGTGCGGAGCTCAAAGCGAAAATTAGAGATAAAAACATTTTGGGAGGTGTATCCATCCCACCAGCAAAGCGGTGTGTGAAGTCTAGAACACTTTCAATGCTAGATATGCCATAGGCGGTTCCCAAACATAAAATAAAGGTTATTCCTTTTTCCACCATTTCTTTCACTTTCCATGGCTAACCGTATCCACGGGTGCCCTCCATACCAACATTTTCCAAGGAATTTATTATTTGACAACATAAAGTAAAAAAAAATTGCATTTCGGGACTGGGCATCCCTAAAACCTTTGCCTTACTCTCGTGCTATGACAAGTGAATAAACACTCATCTTGAGAATAACACATCTAGCATGCAAAATATTAGCCACCCGTTACCGTTCATGGCGAAACAAATACACAAAAGAAGTTTATTTTGAAAATTAGAGATGGCACATGCAAATTTGCTTAGAACGGCAAAAGAATACCGCATATAGGTAGGTATAGTGGACTCATGTGGCAAAACTGGTTTAAAGGATTTTGGATGCACAAGTAGAGATCATACTTGGCGCAAAATGAAGGCTAGCAAAAAGATTGAAGCGACCAACCAAGAAGCGAATAATTTAAGTAAAAAAAGCATTAAGCATAAGTAACACGAATAATGCACCACAAGTAGGATATAATTTTCATTGTATGATTATTGACTTTCGTGCATGCATAGGGAATCACAAACCTTAACACCAATATTCTTACTAGAGCACAATCACTCATCAACATAACTCACATATCACATTATCATATCTCAAAACTATTACTAAGAATCAAGTTTATTTTTCCATTGATCTTCATGACATTTTATTTTCTTTATCCTTCTTGGATATCTATCACTTTAGGACTAACTTTTATGTGTTGCTTTTCATAAGCTCAAACAAATATAAGTAAAGATCATGAGCATAAAAAAGTTTCTTTCTCTCAAAAAAATTTAACTGAAGCAAGAGAGAATTTCTTCAAAATTTTACTAACTCTCAAATAAATCTAAGTGAAGCAAGAGAGAATTTCTTCAAAAATAATAAAGCACACTGTGCTCAAAAAGATACAAGTGAAGCACTAGAGCAAGTCCTAGATCATAAAAGATTTAAGTGAAGCAAAGAGAGCAATTCTAACAAGTCATGACATAATTTTGGCTCTCTCAAATAGGTGTGTTCAGAAAGGATTGATGACTTAAAACACAAAATAAAACAAGCAAATACACATATCATACAAGATGCTCCAAGAAAAACACATATGATGTAAAGAATAAAAAATATAGCCTCGAGTAAAATACCGATGGTTGTTGGAAGAAAGTGGGGATGCCACTCGGGGGCATCCCCAAGCTTAGTTGGTTGATCATTCTTGGATAATAGCTTGGGATGCCGGGGCACCCCCAAGATTAGGCTCTTCTATCCTTCCTTCATCCATCGTAAGATAACCAAAAACTTGAAAACTTCAATCACACAAAACTCAACAAAACCTTTGTGAGATCCGTTAGTGTAAGAAAGCAAACCACTACTATAAGTGTTGTGTCAAACCAACTCATATTTTTTCGTATTATACCTACTGTATTCCAACTTTTCTATGGCAAAAACTCATCAAAGAAAACCATAGAGCCATCAAAATAAGCACACAACACAAAGAAAACAGAATCTGTCAAAATAGAACAGTCTGTAGTAATCTGGAACTTTCAAAAACTTCTGGAACTCCAAAAGTTCTACTCCCTCCGTTCCATAATGTAGTGCCTATAGATTTTTATATAAGTCAAACATTATAAACTTTGACCATATTTATAGAGAAAAGTAGTTATATCTATAATACCAAATGCACGTCATTGGATACATCGTGAGCTATATTTTTAGAATGTACATGTTTGGTATTGTAGATGTAGATAATTTTTTCTATACACTTGGTCAAAGTTGGCAAAGTTTGACTTTCACAAAAAACTATAAGCACTACATTGTGGAATGGAGGGAGTAATAAATTAGGACGACTAGGGTAATTTGTATATTAATCTTCTGCAAACATGAAAATTATTTTCATGAGCACAAAGTTTCTGTCTTTTTCAGCAAGATCAAACAACTATCACCCAAGAAGATCCTAAAGGCTTTACTTGGCACAAACACTAATTAAAACACAAAAAACACAATCATACCAGTAGCATAATTGTGTTGACACACAAGAACAGAAAGCAAAAATAAATTTTATTCATTGGGTTGCCTCCCAACAAGCGCTATAGTTTTACGCCCTTAGCTAGGCATAAGGCAAGGATCTAAGTTTTATCATCTTTGTTTGCGTTTCCCTTGGAGGTGTTTTTGTCAGGAGGTTTTGTGAATAAAACAGAAAACACATTTTCCATGGAAACATTAGCACTATCAAGTTGCTTTTTATCATATCCCTTTTGGTTTCCGGCAGCTATCCAAGAATAATGTTGATTAACATTATTGAAAACTTGTTGAATGAGATCTAAAACAGGGACTTGCTTTCTAAGATTCTCATCAAAAAAATTTGTTATCCCCAAGCAAGTGTCTAAAGCATAATCACTATTATAAAGAATCTCATCTATTACGGGGTTTTCACGATTCATACCATAAAAGTCAAAGATCTCCCTAGCTTCCCGTATTATGTAGTCAAATTCGTTCATAAGAACAATAGTGGCTAATTTTTTTTCTTTAGGATTCTTTATCACAGGCAATTCATAAAACAATCTTTGCAAAGTAGGATGGGTATGGATAAACTTAGTCTCAAGTTTGAACTAGTGCTGAAATAGGTTCATATAAGATTTGGTCCTTTGAAGTATAGGAATATCATCAAGACTTAAGTTTCCAACACAATTGAAAAATTCTTGGATATGTTCTTTCCCCATAAAATTCCCTTGCCCCAAGACAAAAGTTTTGGCATCCAGATTGCATGTACGCTCCATTTTAGGAGTTAGGCCATCATCTTTTTCTGCCATACCGAAATCACTCATGATTGCAAGCAAAGAATAGATCTAGCAAGAAAACGGCGAAATGAAAAGGAGAGGCAAATAAAACGGCGAATTTTTGTGAAGTGGGGGAGAGGAAAACGAGAGGCAAATGGCAAATAATGTAAATTGTGAGCAGATGAGAATTGTGATTAGGAATCTGGTTATGTTGATCCTCCTCGGCAACGGCGCCAGAAATTCCTTTGGTAATTGATCACTAGAACTACGTCGGTGTTTCCCCAAGAGGAGAGGATGATGTAGTACAGCAGCAGTGAAATTTCCCTCAGTTATGAAACCAAGGTGTCGAACAGTAGGAGAACCTAGCAATCATAACGTAGGCGGCACCTGCACACAAATAACAACACCTCGCAAACCGACGTGTTAAAGGGGTTGTCAATCCCTTCCGGGGTGCGGCGCCTCAAGATAGGCAAACGGACATGAGGTAAATTGTAATAGATTGAAATAATAGATTGCAAATAAATAAAAGTGCAGCAAGATATTTTTGTATTTTTTAGTTTAATAGACCTGAATAAAAATGCAAAGGAAAAGTAGATCGCAAGGCAAATATATGAGAAATAAGACCCGGGGGCCGTAGTTTTCACTAGTGGCTTCTCTCGAGAAAAATAGCAAACGGTGGGCAAACAAATTACTGTTGGGCAATTGATAGAACTTCAAATAATCATGACGATATCCAGGCAATGATCATTACATAGGCATCACGTCCAAGATTAGTAGACCGACTCTGCTGCATCTCGACTATTACTCACACATCGATCGCTATCCAGCATGAATCTAGTGTATTAAGTTCATGGAAAAACAAAGTAATGCAATAAGAACGATGACATGAGGTAGACAAGATTCATTTATCTATATGGGGGTAGATATTAGTCTCGTCTTTTTATCCTTAGTAGCAACGATACATACGTGTCGGTTCCCCTTCTGTCACTGGGATCAAGCACCGTAAGATCGAACCCACTACCGGGCACCTCTTCCCATTGCAAGATAAATAGATCAAGTTGGCCAAACAAAACCCTAATATCGGAGAAGAAATATGAAGCTATAAGAGATCATGCATATGAGAGATCAAAGAAACTCAAATAACTTTCATGGATATAAAAAGATATAACTGATCATAAACTCAAAGTTCATCAGATCCCAACAAACACACCGCAAAAAGGACTTACATCATATGGATCTCCAAGAGACCATTGTATTGAGAATCAAAAGGGAGAGAGGAAGCCATCTAGCTACTAACTACAGACCCGAAGATCTACAAAGAACTACTCACACATCATCGGCGAGGCACCAATGGAAGTGGTGAATCCCTCCGTGATGGTGTCTAGATTGGATATGGTGGTTTTGGACTCTGCGGCGGCTGGATGAATATTTCTTCGCCTCCGCTAGGGTTTCTGGAATATTGGGGTATTTATAGAGCAAAGAGGTGGTCCGGGGGGTGCCCGAGGTGGGCACAACCCACCAGGGCGCGCCTGGGCCTCCTGGCGCGCCCTGGTGTATTGTGCTCCCCTCGGGGCACTTCCCAGGTGCAACCAGGGCCCATTGCCTTCCTTCTGGCCCATAAAAAATCAGAAAAATAGTTTCGGGGCATTTGGACTCCCTTTGATATTGATTTCCTACGATGTAAAAAACATGCAGAAAACAGCAACTGGCACTTGGCACTATGTCAATAGGTTAGTACCAAAAAATGATATAAAATGACTATAAAATGGTTATAGAACATCCAAGGTTGATAATAAAACAGCATGAAACATTCAAAAATTATAGATCGTTGGAGCGTATCAAGGCTGAATAACTTCTCTTGCAAGGGACTGGTCCTTTGGAAGTGGAACTGCCCTTAAGTATTTGGCGGATAAGAAGGATGGCAAAGTGAAAGTTATATTTGATATACATGTTATTGATGTGTACCTTACTAATGCTTGTAGTAGCGCTTTGGGTATTTGATCTGGTTCATTGCTCATATTTGCAACTCGAAGCAGGGGCTACGGATTAAGCGAAGATTGACTAAGGGCGAGGTGGCGATGCACAGGAAATGGTTCCAAAATCGATGTGATCGCGATCGACGCGCTACCTCTACATCTACCGTCAGGATTTGTTTTAGACCTAAATAATTGTTATTTGGTGCCAGCGTTGAGCATGAACATTATATCTGGATCTTGTTTGATGCGAGATGGTTATTCATTTAAATCAAAGAATAATGGTTGTTCTATTTATATGAGTAATATCTTTTATGGTCATTGAGGGAGTCCTAGACTAGGGGGTGTCCGGATAGCCGAACTATCATCACGGCCAGACTCCAAGACTATGAAGATACAAGATTGAAGACTTCGTCCCGTGTCCGGATGGGACTTTCCTTGGCGTGGAAGGCAAGCTTGGCGTCTGGATATGTAGATCTCCTACCATTGTAACCGACTCTGTGTAACCCTAACCTATCCGGTGTCTATATAAACGGAGGGTTTTAGTCCGTGGGGCGAACAACAATCATACCATAGGCTAGCTTCTAGGGTTTAGCCTCCTTGATCTCGTGGTAGATCTACTCTTGTACTACCTATATCATCAATATTAATCAAGCGGGGTAGGGTATTACCTCCATCGAGAGGGCCAAACCTGGGTAAAAACATCGTGTCCCTTGTCTCTGTTACCATCCGCCTAGCGCGCGATTGGGACCCCCTACCGAGATCCGCGGTTTGACACCGACATTGGTGCTTTCATTGAGAGTTCCTCGTATGCGTCACCGATAGGCCCGATGGCTCCCGATCATCAACAACGGCAGCGGTCGGTGAGACTTTTCTCCCGGACAGATCTTCGTATTCGGCGGCTTTACCTTTGTGGGCCAATTAAGCAGCCATGTGGAAGCAGATCGGCTTCGCCCCAGCCATCAGGTCAGATTTGGAAGTTTGAACTATCGGCCGATATCCACGGAGACTTGATCTTGGTGATTCGAGCCGCAGCCAAGCGTGCCGCCTTGTCTTGATGGGCATGATCTAGCTCTGCAGCGAGCGATTGCCACAGAGGCCGCCCGACATCCGCTCCAACCCTTAATCCGGGCGGATTCTCCGATCGAGGACAAGTGGTTGGACACCGCCTCGGGGCTACAATCTCTGACCATTGATCCGAACTCCATCCATGTCGCTGCGAAGACCACGACTCCGGTGCGGACTCGAACCCTCCGCCCCCCGCCAATCGAATCCGATTGGGCGCGGTCATGGAGTTCTGCCGCGGACATCTTTCAGCTTTTCGCCCTTTGGCGACATCCTGAATTCACTAAAGTCTCTCTCTTTATCTGGAGAGCCCTGCCGGACCACGGACGGGAAGGTTGGGATCTGACGGCGAAGAAATTCAACGCCCACCACCACCCACTTTGTAGCCATTGTCGATGATTTAACCGACATGCTCGACTTCGACTCCGAAGACATCGGCGGTATGGGCGGCGATGCGGAGCGACCAAGACCAGCGCCTACGAGGGCCTTTGGAAGGCCACCTCATCATCGACATATACATGGTGGATATCCCAAAAGATGGGAATGGCGATGGAACAATGGAGGATGACCCTCAAAAAGCAACGAAGCACCGGCGTCGTGGCGCCGCTCTAAATCCTGCCACAGCAAAAGCGGTGATTCCGGCGCGGAGATAATAACACCGGACAGTGCGAAGACAACCCCCTCAGCGGGACTCGGCGCGGGAGGAGGGAGAAGCAAATCCGCCGACAATGCGGCGAAAGAGAGGCGAGGGCGATAATTATCGCCTCCCTCCGAAGATGAGGCAAGCCTCGGCGATAACAATTTGTCATGCACGAGGATCCCGCCGAACAGGGCGTTTCAAGCGCGGGCTTATAGCCACGGCAAGCAGCCTCAAGAAAAGCAGCAACACTTAGAGCTGACCAAGACCTGCTAGGTGGCGGATGGTGAAGTCCTTGCAGCGAAGAGTATGAACTCGAGCGCCCCTCAAAAGCTACCCCCAAGCGTGGGCCGTTGCCTCGTCGGAGGAGGAAGCACCCAAGTCACCGGCGCCACGACATGGCAGACCCGGCCACCCGTGGCATGACGGAGAAGCCTCTCGGCCCTCGCTCAAGCCACACCGGCGCCGCTCAAAAAGTACCAAGGCACGGGAAAGCGCCACAGGACTTGTGAGATATATTGGAGGATAAGGCAAAACATACAAGATCAATCTATGGATCGCGTGGCCGTAGCAGCGGGATGATTACCGTCGCGCGGATCTGACAAACCGGCGGGCGAACCACGATGAACAAAGCTCATATGAGCTACGTCGTGATATATTATCTGAGCGCGCACACCCACTATGCTTCACGAGATGAAGTAATGGATCATCAAATCCCGAGGGCTTCAAACCCGTAAACATCGAATCATCGATGGTACCACAGATCCTGCGGTGCGGATGAGGACTATCTCCTCCATATCCACATGGCCCTTGGTGATGATCTACATGCCATCAAATACCTCCCACTCAAGCTTAAAGGACCAGCTCGGCATTGGCTCAACGACTTGCCGGCGAGAATCAATTGGTTGTTGGGAGGACACGGAAGCCGCATTCCTTGATAACTTCCGGGGCACATATGCGACCACGAGCGCCCGATGACCTTAGCCACATAATTCAGCAGCGGAAGAATCGGCGGACAATTACGGACACGGTTCCTCACAAAGAAAAATCAAATCGTTGTTGTCCGGATCGAGAGGCCCTTGCAGCCTTCAAACATAACATCATGACGAGTGGCTTGCGGCACCTAGGACAGGAAAAGCCAAAATCCATGGCAGCCCTCACAACACTCATGACCGCTTTTGTGCGGGAGAGGACGATTAGCTAGCTCGAAGCAACAACTTGGCCAAACATCACGATAGTTCGGATACCAAGGACAGCAATGGCAGGTCGGCGTCGCAGCAAGAACAAGCGCCGCGTGCTGGCGATAATACTAAAGATCGGCCGTGAATGCGGATTGAGCTCTAAACCGGTCAGCGGAAGAAGCCATTCAAAAGAAATACCGGGGCCTGTCAACTTGGACCGAATACTCGATCACTTGTGCGGATACATGGCACCCCGAAAAACCAGCCAATCACACCAGCAGGGACTGTTGGGTGTTCAAACAAGCGAGCAAGTTAAGTGCGGACTCAATGACAAGGGCTGCATAGCGATGGCGAGGAAGAGCCCGGCCGCCCGAACAATAGAGGCAGAAGGGTTTTCCTACACAAGTGCGGACGGTGAACATGATATCGCAACCCACATACCCAAAAGGGGGCGGGGCGTGCACTAAAGGGCGTATATGCGATGGAGCCATTCGCCCCAAAGTTCAACCCATGGTCTTCTTGCCCGATCACCTTGATCGAAGGACCACCCACTAGCATTCGTCACGGCGGTTTCCCGCATTGGTTCTTGACCCAATTATTGGCGAATTTCACCTAACGAGTCGATGGGCGGCGGCGGCAACTGAACCTGCTTTATCGGGATACGATGTGCAAAATGGGCATATACCCCTCAAGGATTAAACCTACAAAGGCGACCTTTAAAGGCGTCATACGGGTGTAGAGGCCAGTTATGCGGGCTCGATTACACTCGAAGTGGTCTTGGATCCCGGATAACTTCGAGCGAAGAGTTAATCTTTGACATCGTCCCATTCCGGCGGCTATCACGCCTTTGCTCGGACGAACCGCATTGCAAAGTTCAATGCGGTGCCGCTCGCATACCTCAAGCTCAAGATGCGGCCCTCGAGAGTAATCACGGTCAATGGAAACACGAGCGCTCTCTCGAGCGGAGGAGCACACGGCGACCCTCGCGGCGGAGGTACAAAGCAGCCTCTCACAGCAAATCTCGAGTCCGGCCACTAAGCGTGCGGACAACATCAGCAGCGCCGGGTAACCTACAACAAGACCGCTGGCACGATTCAAGCGCAGCGTAGCAATCCGGCTAACCCCAACCCTCGCGAAATTGCGAAGCTAGTGTTCTGCGTACATAATTACGCTCTGGAGGTACCATGGGCATATGGGGAGGGCAAGACCACGGCACGCCAAGAATGCGGCTCGACCGCACCGAGGCTCCGTTTGTGTCATTCTTTTCTTTTTCCTTTTCTTCCTTTTCTTACTTTCGGGACTCCGTCTTTGAAGTCTGTCCGGCACTAGAATCGCCGAACTCACGATGCAACAGCCGGAGAAGCGAGCAGCCCACGTCAGTGTTCGGTGGTCTCTATTCGAGCATTATACCTGTTTTACATACCATCCGCAGCTTACCCTGGAGAGGACATGTTAGATAGTCCCATCCCTTGCTTATTGCACTATTTGTATCAATCTGCTTTCATTGCAGTACCTTTTGAATAAACAATACATAGCTTTTCTTATTATTGCTCTACTTCCTTTATCTATACATATGTTCATTTCATGACATGTTGCAACCGTACACTTTAGTGCGGCCAATACACCGAGGGCTTAAGTATCCCAAAATTATGGTGTGATAAGTCGAACACTTTCACAAGTCGGCACCCGAACTTATAGCATTATATGAATCGGCTCGAATCATGTCTTGGGTCAATAGTTGGGTTTGCCCGGCTCCGTGTTTTGGTACCTTACGTTCCGTTATATCGGCTAAGGTAGCACCGGAGAACCACTGCGATTGTGCCCAGTTGAGCTGGGTGAGCACCTCGATGGGAAAGCTAAAACTGACTGTCATGATAGAGGCGAGAGCGATCGCTGTTCGAGAGGTTTTTCGGGTCCCTAAAGACTTATGCTGCTTAGGCGAGGAACGGAATTGTCCGGCCAAAGGCGTGGATAGCGCCCGAACTCGGTCTTCGAATACTAGGGGCTTCGCGAAATTTAAAATTATAAATTCTATGGCTAAGTGAGAGTGTTCAAGCATTATAAGTCCGGTTGCCTTGTTACGTTGTGTTGGCGCCTCCTAGATGGACCCAAAAATGGGAACAAGAGTGCTCAAGTTTATCCGAACACCCGACACTCGTGGCATGGGGCTGAAGCCAACGACTTGCCATCTCTCAAATTTGATAAGCGGCCGCCTGAAGGTAATATTTTAAATTAACAAGCGTTGCTTAGCGCATATGAACAAGTTTTCAGCGTCAGGATAACAAATGCGAGTCTATTCAAAATTACATCTTTGGAGCACTCATCCGCTATTGGCGGGCACCCTTGAGGAGGCCCTCATAGTACATTTGGCGTGCGATGCTCCTTGCCCTTGGTGGCCCGTCCGTCACAAGCTTCTCCGCATCCAGCTTGCCCCAGTGCACTTTAGCATGGGCAAGGGCCCGACGACCACCTTCAATGCAGACGGAGCGCTTGATGACTTCAATCCATGGACAGGCGTCCACTAGCCGCTGCACTAAGCCGAAGTAGCTCCCAGGCATGGCTTCCAATGGCTACAGCCGTGCTATAAGGCCCTTCATGGCATGTTCGGCGACCTTGTGGAGCTCGACCAGCTGCTTCAGCTGGTCGCTCGAGAACACCGGATGTCGGCCTCGACATCTTGAGACGAGAACACCTTTTCGTCGAGCTCCCTCCTTGCGCGGTAGAATGCGGCAGCATTAGACACACTACGGGACAAATCTGCAAATGCTCCTGGAGAGCTTCGAATCCGGGTAAGTAATAGGTAATTCACTTTCACATGCTTGCTTTGCATAAAGAATGCCTTACCCGCCGCTATCTTCTTTAACGATTCAATTTCTTGGAGGGCTTTTTGGGCCTCGGCCTTAGCAGCTTTGGCACTCTCAAGAGCCGAGACGAGCTCGGACTCTCGAGTCTTCGAGTCACGCTCCAAACTCTCGTGTTTTTCCATGAGAGCTTGGAGCTCTTGCCGTACCTTGGCCAGCTACGCCTCCCTTTTCTCTCGCTCGGTGCGTTCCGCAACCGCTTTGTTTTCGGCCACGGACACCGCTTCCTTCAGGGTCGCCACCTCGTTCGTGGCCCCTGCATTACCCATGTTATTCCTGTTATTTTTTGCAACCGAAACCTTTCTATAAGGCATTTCTTTAATAAGGTACTACTTACCTTCCTTGTCCTCGAGCTGCTTCTTGGCTTGGCTGAGCTCGTTCTCGGACCGCTCGAGGCTTTGCTTCAATGCATTGACCTCCACAGTCAGTGCGGCAGAGGTCAGCAGCGCAGCCTGCATTCCCATATTGACATACTTATGTTAGACTCCTACGTATATCTTTTTAGATCCTTAGTCCGGCTTTTCTTTCCGAACACCGAACTAAGCATCGAGAACAACTGTCTATCACGGTAATATTTTCTACATATTCTAAACTTACCTCAAAGCTGTTAGAAGGCATGCAGGCTTTAGTCAGCCCGCTCTTGGCGGACTGAACTGTCCGGATCACCGCACTCATAACGGTGCGGTGCTCCTCCTCGATGGGCGTTGTTAAGCGCCTCGATGCTATCCGGTGCCTCCGGTTGGGCCGGAGGACACGGCGTCTTCCCTTCTTCTGAAGGACCGCTTGCGGACTCGGAACGCTGAAGGTTCGGCATGGAATCGGACAAGGGTGAGCTTAGATCCCAGGGATCTTGCCCCCCAGCGCTGAGTCGGGAGGTTGCCTTGTGGCGCCTCCTGCGCCACCTCCTCTTGACCAAGCCCCCTTGGGGCCCCACATGGCGTCGTCCGCGGCGTGGGGTGAGGAGGCGATCGGAAGTGAAGTAATATCCATTTCCGACGAACTCAGGGACCCTTCGGCGAAGTGGCGAACTTCGCCCTTGGGCGGGCTGCATGATTGTTTGGCATTAGATAACACTATGCAATGATAAAAAAAGCCATGGGTATCCGGACACTTACGATCTCGCCGAGGCTTGGCCCTTGTCGGCCAATCCTCCTCGTCGTCGTCGGCGTTGGTGGAGAAATCCGGAGGAAGGTTCTTCCTTCTTGGACCCTCTGGCCTCCCGGTTAGGCGGCCTTCCTTTCCTCTCCTCCCCCATTGGGGAGAAGCTTCTTTCCTCCTCCTCGTCCTCGGGAGAAGATTACGCTTGAATCGCGGCACTGGCGTCGGGAGCTCCTTGAGTTCCGTGGCCTCCTTCTTAGCCTTCTTCTCCGGCACCACATGGGGTACGGGCCAGCAACCCGTCAATCGAGGCGTCCGCTGGAGTCTTCGGCAAAGGCGGACAGTTAATCTGTCTGGGCGTCTTGACCGATCTGTCAAAGATTAGGGACTTTTAGATCCCACATAGAGTCAATCTATGAAAAAGAGTCCGTAAAGGGTAAAATAACTTACCTCGCCCGGCTTGGCGCGCGAGCTGTATCCGCGATCTTTGTTAGCGGATCTTTGGGGAACCAGTGCCCTTGAACGGCACCTTACGGGCATCTTCGTACATAGTGTCGAAGAGCGGCTCAAAATTCGCTCTTTGTGTGGGTCGAACTCCCATAAATTAAAGACCCGTTGTTGGCATGGGAGAATCCGGCGGATGAGCATCACACAGATTACGTCGACAAGCCTAAGATTCTTGTCCACCAGGTTTGGACGCATGTTTGGAGTCGGATAGCTCGTCGAATTCACCCCGTCGGGCCGTCTCTTTCCATGGCGAGCCGTGTGGTGAAGCCAGATCTAAATTCGGGGCCGCCACCCATTGAGGTCGCGTGGCTCGGTGATGTAGAACCACCCGATTGCCACCCCTTTATTGTCTCCACAAAGGAGCCCTCGAGCCATCGGACCTTGGCCATCTTGCCGACCATGGCGCCTCCGCACTCCGGCAGCGGCCGCCCACTACCTTGGCTGACATTGAAGATCTTCAGCCATAGGCTGAAGTGGGGCTGAATCTGAGAGGAAGGCCTCGCACCTGACGATAAGCGCCGAGATGTTGAGGATAAAATTCGGGGCAGGTCGTGGAAGTCCAGGCCGTAGTAGAACATGAGCCCCCGGACAAATGGGTGAGGTGGAAAACCTAGTCCGCGGAGGAAGTGGGGGAGAAACACCACCCTCTCATGGGGCCTGGGGGTTGGAATGAGCTGCCCGCGTCGGGCAGCTTTGTCTGTGATGTCGCTGGACAAATATCCGGCCTCCGCGGTCTTGTGATGTGCCCCTCCGTGTGGAGGAGGCCATCCACCTGCCTCCGCTCGACATGGTTGGAGAAGGTTGAGGTGAGATGTGCGGACTTAGGCGCTGGAGCTCAGTCTTGTGAAATGGATGAGCAAAGGAGGAAGAAGGCATAGGTGAAAAGGTGGATCCTTATCCCTTATATGAATGACGAAGCTATCGTCCCCACTAACTGGTAAAACTAAGCTTATCTCCCAAGCGCGTAATCAATGGCGCGGATGGGTTACTACGTTTGTATTGATGAGAATCCCGGAATAAGGGGCACGATCTATGCTTTGATAAGGCGTGCCAAGAAACCGCCTCGCTAAGCGCTAAGGTGGAGCAGTAAAAAGATTCATATAAAGGCCTGGCGTGGTGTGATGTCACGCCGCGGAATCGTCAGCAGATCTGTGCAAAGTTATTCTCTATACGGTGGTATGTGGAACTAGTTTTGCGAGCGGACACTATCCTGGTGTTCAAAACCTTCTATGAAGTATTCGGAGGAGGAACCCGCCTTGCAATGCGAAGACAATATACGCGCGGACTCGTCGTCATTGAAGCCTGCTTGAGGGGCTCTTGAGGAGTCTGGACTAGGGGTGTCGGATAGCCAAACTATCATCACGGCGGACTCCAAGACTATGAAGATACAAGATTGAAGACTTCGTCCCGTGTCGGATGGGACTTTCCTTGGCGTGGAAGGCAAGCTTGGCGTCTGGATATGTAGATCTCCTACCATTGTAACCGACTCTGTGTAACCCTAACCTATCCGGTGTCTATATAAACCGGAGGGTTTTAGTCCGTGGGGCGAACAACAATCATACCATAGGCTAGCTTCTAGGGTTTAGCCTCCTTGATCTCGTGGTAGATCTACTCTTGTACTACCTATATCATCAATATTAATCAAGCGGGGGTAGGGTATTACCTCCATCGAGAGGGCCCGAACCTGGTAAAAACATCATGTCCCTTGTCTCCTGTTACCATCCGCCTAGACGCACAGTTCGGGACCCCCTACCCGAGATCCGCCGATTTTGACACCGACAGTCATGCACCCTTGATGAGTGGTCTATTTTTGTTGAATCTTGATAGTAGTGATACACATATTCATAATATTGAAGCCAAAAGATGCAAAGTTAATAATGATAGTGCAACTTATTTGTGGCACTACCATTTAGAGTCATATTAATTGTAAGCGGCGTGTAGAAACTCCATGCTGATGGGCTTTTGGAATCACTTGATTATGAATCACTTGATGCTTGCGAACCATGCCTCACGGGCAAGATGACAAATACTCCGTTCTTCGGAACAATGAAGCGAGCAACTGACTTGTTGGAAATAATACATACTGATGTATGCGGTCCGATGAGTGTTGAGGCTCGCGGCGGGTATCGTTATTTTCTGACCTTCACAGATGATTTAAGCAGATATGGGTATATCTACTTGATGAAACATAAGTCTGAAACATTTGAAAAGTTCAAAGAATTTCAGAGTGAAGTGGAAAATCATCGTAACAAGAAAATAAAGTTTCTATGATCTGATCGTGGAGGAGAATATTTGAGTTATGAGTTTGGTCTTCATTTGAAACAATGTGGAATAGTTTCACAACTCATGCCACCTGGAACACCACAGCGTAATGGTGTGTCCGAACGTCGTAACCGTACTTTATTAGATATGGTGCGATCTATGATGTCTCTTATTGATTTACCGCTAACGTTTTGGGGTTATGCTTTAGAGACGACTGCATTCACGTTAAATAGGGCACCATCTAAATCCGTTGAGACGACACCATATGAACTGTGGTTTGGCAAGGGACCCAAGTTGTCGTTTCTTAAAGTTTGGGGCTGCGATGCTTATGTGAAAAAGCTTCAACCTGATAAGCTCGAATCCAAATTGGAGAAATGTGTCTTCATTGGATACCCAAAGGAGACTGTTGAGTACACCTTCTATCACAAATCCGAAGGCAAGATATTCGTTGCTAAGAATGGATCCTTTCTGGAGAAGGAGTTTCTCTCGAAAGAAGTGAGTGGAGGAAAGTAGAACTTGATAAGGTAATTGTACCTTCTCCCGAATTGGAAAGTAGTTCATCACATAAATTAGTTCCATTGATTCCTACACCAATTAGTGAGGAAGTTAATGATGATGATCATCAAACTTAAGATCAAGTTACTACCAAACCTCGTAGGTCAACGGTACATTCCGCACGGTGATGCGGTAATCCTATTCGGGCGTCATGTTACTAGACCATGACAAACCTACGAACTATGAGAAGCGATGATGAGCCCAGATTCATGAAATGGCTTGGGGCCATGAAATCTGAGATGGGATCCATGCATGAGAACAAAGTGTGGACTTTGGTTGACTTGCCCGATGATCGGCAAGCCATAGAGAATAAATGGATCTTCAAGAAGAATCTGTGTTGCGGTAATATTCTTTGTCTACAAAGCTCGACTTGTTGCGAAAGGTTTTCGACAAGTTCAAGGAGTTGACTATGATGAGACCTTCTCACCCATAGCGATGCTTAAGTCTGTCCGAATCATGTTAGCAATTGCCGCATTTTATGATTATGAAATTTGGCAAATGGATGTCAAAACTGCATTCCTTAATGGATTTCTTATAGAAGAGTTGTATATGATGCAACCAGAAGGTTTTGTCGATCCTAAAGGTGCTAACAAAGTGTGCAAGCTCCAGCGATCCATTTATGGACTGGTGCAAGCCTCTCAGAGTTGGAATATATGCTTTCATAGTGTGATCAAAGCATATGGTTTTATCTGAGACTTCGGGCTTTGTATTTACAAGAAAGTGAGTGGGAGCTCTATAGCATTTCTAATATTATATGTGGATGACATATTGTTGATTGGAAATGATACAGAATTTCTGAATAGCATAAAAGGATACTTGAATAAGAATTTTTCAATGAAAGACCTCGGTGAAGCTGCTTACATATTGGGCATCAAGATCTATAGAGATAGATCAAGGCAGCAATTGGACTTTCACAAAGCACATACCTTGATAAGATTTTGAAGAAGTTCAAAATGGATCAGTCAAAGAAAGGGTTCTTGCCTGTGTCAAGGTGTAAGTTGAGTGGGACTCAAAGCCCGACCCACTGCAGAAGATAGAGAGAAAATGAAAGTCATTCCCTATGCCTCAGCCATAGGTTCTATCATGTATGCAATGTTGTGTACCAAACCTGATGTGTGCCTTGTTGTAAGTATAGTAGGGAGGTACCAAAGTAATCTAGGAGTGGATCACTGGACAGCGATCAGGACCATCCTGAAATACCTGAAAAGGACTAAGGATATGTTTCTCGTTTATGGAGGAGACAAAGAGCTCTTCATAAATGGTTACATCGATGCAAGCTTTAGCACTGATCCAGATGACTCTAAGTCGCAAACCGGATATGTATTTATATTGAATGTTGGAGCGGTAAGTTGGTGCAGTTCCAAGCGAGGCGTCGTGGCGGGATCTCGTGTGAAGCGGAGTACATAGCTGCTTGAGCAGCAAATGAAGAAGTCGGATGAAGGATTTCATATCCGATCTAGGTGTAATACCTAGTGCATCGGGTCCAATGAAAATCTTTTGTGACAATACTGGAGCAATTGCCTTGGCGAAGGAATCCAGATTTCACAAGAGAACCAAGCACACAAGAGACGCTTCAATTCCATTTGTGATCTAGTCAAGGAGGGAGACATAGAAGTTTGCAAAATACATACAGATCTGAAGTTGCAGACCCCTTGACTAAGCCTCTTCCACGAGCAAAACATTATCAGCACCAAGACTCCATGGGTGTTAGAATCATTACTGTGTAATCTAGATTATTGACCGGAAACTTAGTACATGTGTGAATACATAGACAGACAAAGTGTCCCTAGTATGCCTCTACTTGACTAGCTCGTTGATCAAAGATGGTTAAGTTTCTAGCCATAGACATGTGTTGTCATTTGATGAGCAGGATCACATCATTAGAGAATGATGTGATGGACAAGACCATCTGTTAGCTTAGCATAATGATTGTATAGTTTTATTGCTATTGCTTTCTTCATGACTTATACATGTTCCTCGACTACGAGATTATGCAACTCGAGAATCTTTGGAGGAACACCTTGTGTGCTATCAAATGTCTGCAATGGCTGGGTGATTATAAAGATGCTCTACAGGTGTCTCCGATGGTGTTTGTTGAGTTGGCATAGATCGAGATTAGGATTTGTCACTCCGCGTATCGGAGAGGTATCTCTGGGCCCTCTCAGTCATGCTAATCACTATAAGCCTTGACTGCAATGTGATTAATGAGTTAGTTGCGGGATGATGCATTACGGAACGAGTAAAGAGACTTGTCGGTAACGAGATTGAACTAGGTATGATGATACCGACGAACGAATCTCGGGCAAGTAACATACCAACGACAAAGGGAACAACATATGTTGTTATGCGGTTTGACCGATAAAGATCTTCGTAGAATATGTAGGAGCCAATATGAGCATCCAGGTTCCTCTATTGGTAATTGACCGGAGATGTGTCTCGGTCATGTCTACATAGTTCTCGAACCTGTAGGGTCCGCACGCTTAACGTTTGATGACGATATGTATTATGAGTTATGTGTTTTGATGACCGAAGTTTGTTCGGAGTCCCGGATGAGATCACGGACATGACGAGGAGTCTTTAAATGGTCGAGAGGTAAAGATTCATATATTGGAAGGTTGCATTCGGACATCGGAATGGTTCCGAGTGATTTGGGCATTTTTTTCGGAGTACCGGGAGGTTACCGGAACCCCCCGGGAGAAGTATTGGGCCTATTGGGCCTTACTGGAGGAGAGGAGAGAGGCCACATGAGAGGGGAGCCCCCCCCCCCTTGCCCAAACCGAATTGGACTAGGGGAGGGGGCCGGCCCCCCTCTTTCCTTCTCCCTCTCTCTCCCTTCCCCTTTTCCCTCTCCGGTGGAAGGAAGGAGGGGGGCCGAATCCTACTTGGACTAGGAGTCCAAGTAGGACTCCCCCCTTGGTGCGCCCCCTTTGGGCCGGCCTCCTCCTCCCCCCTCCTTTATATACGTGGGAAGGGGGCACCCCCAAAGACACACCAAAGTTTCTCTTAGCCGTGTGCGGTGCCCCCCTCCACAGTTACACACCTCGGTCGTATCGTCGTAGTGCTTAGGCGAAGCCCTGCGCCGGTAACATCATCATCACAATCGCCACACCGTCGTGTTGACGGAACTCTCCTTCGTCCTCAACTGGATCAAGAGCTCGAGGGACGTCATTGAGCTGAACGTGTGCTGAACGCGGAGGTGCCGTACGTTTGGTGCTTGGACCGGTTAGATCGCGAAGACGTTCGACTACATCAACCGCGTTACTAAACGCTTCCGCTTTTTGTCTACGGGGGTACGTGGACACACTCTCCCCGCTTGTCGCTATGCTTCTCCTAGATAGATCTTGCGTGATTGTAGAATTTTTTTTTGAAATACTATGTTTCCCAACAAGAGGCGTCGGCAGCGAAGGAGAGAGGGCATCGGTGGCGAGAAAGAGGCTGTGGCGAGGCAAGTGTGTTGGGGAATGTAGTAATTTCAAAAAATTCCTCACGCACGCGCAAGATCATGGTGATGGCATAGCGAGAGGGGAGTATTGTCCACGTACCCTCGTGAACCGTAAGCGGAGCGTTATGACAACGCGGTTGATGTAGTCGTCGTCTTCACGATCCGACCGATCAAGTACGAGCGTCTGACATCTCAGTTGCTGCGTTCAGCTTCGATAACGATCGAGCTCCGATCCAGCAAAGCGTCGGGATGAGTTCCGTCGGCCGCGGCAGCGTGGTGATGACAATGATGTTCTACGGCGCGATGCTTCGCCTAAACTCCACGACGATATGAGCGAGTGGAATATGGTGGAGGGCACCGCTGCGGCTAAGGCGATCCGTAGATCAACTTGTGTGTCTATGGGGTGCCCACCTGCCCCGTATATAAAGGAGTAAGGAGGAGGAGGCCGGCCCTAGGAGGAGGCGCGCCAAGGGAGTCCTACTCCCGGGAGTGGGACTCCTTCTTTCCTAGTCCAACTAGCGAAGGGGGAAAGGAGGAAGTGGAGAAGGAAGGGAGAGGGGCCGCACCCCAAACCCTTGTCCAATTCGGACTGGGCTTGGGAGGGCAGCGCCACCTCCTGGCTCCTTCCCACTAAGCCCATTAAGGCCCAATACTCTTCCCCGTATTCCCGTAACTCCCGGTACTCGAAAAATACCGAATCACTCGGAACCTTTCGAACTCGAATATAGTCGTCAATATATCGATCTTTACGTCTCGACCATTTCGAGACTCCTCGTCATGTCCCGATCTCATCCGGGACTCCAAACTCATTCGGTACATCAAAACTCATAAACTCATAATATAACATCATCAAAACCTTAAGCGTGCGGACCCTCGTGTTCGAGAACTATGTAGACATGACCTAGAACTATTCTTGGTCAATAACCAATAGCGGAACCTGGATGCTCATATTGGCTCCTACATATTCTACGAAGATCTTTATCGGTCAAACCGCATAACAACATCGTTGTTCCTTTGTCATCGGTATGTTACTTGCCGAGATTCGATCGTCGGTATCTCAATACCTAGTTCAATCATTTACCGCAAGTAATCTCTTTACTCATAGTTCACATTCCGTAATACATCATCGCAACTAACTCATTAGTTGCATTGCTTCAGACATGTATGTAGCAATTTTAAGTGATGTGCATTACGAGAGATTAGGTCAATAATCCAGAGATGCGAACCTCTCCATAATCGAGAAACACAATGGGAGTGACAAATCTAGAGTCTAATCTCAATCGCCTTGTGAGAGAAGTTTAACCCAACATGTATTTTACCTTTGGAGCTAACACAATATGTATCTAGATTGACTTAGAGTCACCTTTATAATCACCCGAACCTTTTTCTATATAGAACGTTGTGAGGTCTTTCTTTGAAAAACTCCTTTCAAACACGTTTGTCATACACATATAGACTCACTTTCACACTATATGCTTTGATCAACTTATCAAGCAATCAAAGTCCATACTTTGTTTTCATACATGGATCTCATCTCAGCGATCTCATGGCCTCAAGCCATTTTATGGAATCTGGGCTTACCATCGCTTCCTCATAGTTCGTAGGTTCGTCATGGTCTAGTAACATAACTTCCGAACAGGATTACCGCACTCACTCAGATCTCGTGGGGACCGTACTCATGGTCTAGAAGACCTACAAGGTTCTTCTGTAGTAACTTGATCTAAAGTTTCATGATCATCATCATTAGCTTCCTCACTAATTGGTGAAGGAATCACCGAACTAATCTCTGTGATGAACTACTTTCCAATTCGGAGAAGGTACAATTACCTTATCAAGCTCTACTTTCCTCCCACTCACTTCTTTCGAGAGAAACTCCTTCTCTAGAAAGGATCCATTTTTAGCAACGAATATCTTGCCTTTGGATCTGTGATAGAAGGTGTACCCGATAGTTACCTTTGGGTATTCTATGAAGACGCACTTTTGCGATTTGGGTTCGAGCTTATCAGGTTGAAACCTTTTCATATAAGCGTCGCAACTCCAAGCTTTAAGAAACGACAGCTTAGGTTTACTACTAAACCATAGTTCATACGGTGTCATCTCAACAGATTTAGATGGTGCCCTTTTAACGTGAATGCAGCTGTCTCTAATGCATAACCCCAAAATGATAATGGTAAATCAGTAAGAGACATCATAGATCGCACCATATCCAATAAAGTGCAGTTACGACGTTCAGACACACCATAACATTGTGGTGTTCCAGGTGGCGTGAGCTGTGAAACTATTCCACATTGTTTTAATTGAAGACCAAACTCGTAACTCAAATATTCGTCTCCGCGATCAGATCGTAGAAACTTTATTTTTCTTGTTATGATGATTTTTCCACTTCACTCTGAAATTCTTTGAACCTTTCAACTATTTCAGACTTATGTTTCATCAAGTAGATATACCCATATCTGCTCAAATCATCTTGTGAAGGTCAGAAAATAACGATACTTGCCACGAGCATCAACACTCATTGGATCGCATACATCGGTATGTATCATTTCCAATAAGTCAGTAGCTTGTTCCATTGTTCCGGAGAACGGAGTTTTTAGTCATCTTGCCCAAAAGGCACGGTTCGCAAGCATCAAATGATTCATAACCAAGTGATTCCGAAAATCCATCTTTATGGAGTTTCTTCATGCGCTTTACACGATATGACCCAAACGGCAGTGCCACAAATAAGTTGCACTATCATTATTAACTTTGCATCTTTTGGCATCAATATTATGAATATGTGTATCACTACGATCGAGATCCAACAAACTATTTTCATTGGGTGTATGACCATTGAAGGTTTTATTCATGTAATCAGAATAACAATTATTCTCTGACTTTAAATGAATAACCGTATCGCAATAAACATGATCAAATCATATTCATGCTCAACGCAAACGCTAAATAAAATTTATTTAGATTTAACACTAATCCCGAAAGTATAGGGAGTGTGCGATGATGATCATATCAATCTTGGAACTACTTCCAACACTCATCGTCACTTCCCTTTCAACTAGTCTATGTTTATTTTGTAACTCCTGTTTCGAGTTTGCTAATCTTAGCAACCGAACAAGTATCAAATACTCAGGGGCTACTATAAACACTAGTAAGGTACACATCAATAATCTGTATATCAAATATACTCTTGTTCACTTTGCCACCCTTCTTATCTACCAAAATATTCAGGGCATTTCCGCTTCCAGTAATCATTTCCTCTGCAGTAGAAGCACTCAGTTTCAGGCTTTGGTCCAGCTTTGGGCTTCTTCGCGGGAGTGACAACTTGTTTGCCATTCTACTTGAAGTTTCCCTTTCTTTCCCTTTGCCCTTTTCTTGAAACTAGTGGTCTTGTCAATCATCAACACTTGATGCTCTTTCTTGATTTCTACCTTCGTCGATTTCAACATCACGAAGAGCTCAGGAATCGTTTTCGTCATCCCTTGCATACTATAGTTCATCACTATCTTATCTGGAAGATTAACTCCAACTTGATTCAAGCGATTGAAGTACCCAGACAATCTGAGCACATGCTCACTAGTTGAGCGATTCTCCTCCGTCTTTTAGCTATAGAACTTGTTGGAGACTTCATATCTCTCAACTCGGGTATTTGCTTGAAATATTAACTTCAACTCCTGGAACATCTCATATGGTCCATGACGTTCAAAACGTCTTTGAAGTCCCGATTCTAAGCCGTTAAGTATGGTGCACTAAACTATCAAGTAGTCATCATATTGAGCTAGCCAAACGTTCATAACGTATGCATTTGCTCCTGCAATAGGTCTGTCACCTAGCGGTGCATTAAGGACATAATTCTTACAGGCAGCAATGAGGATAAACCTCGGATCACGGATCCAATCCGCATCATTGCTACTAACATTTTTCAATACAATTTTCTCTAGGAACACATATAAAAACATAGGGAAGCAAAAACATAGGGAAGCAACAACGCGAGCTATTGATCTACAACATAATTTGCAAAATACTACCAGGTACTAAGTTCATGATAAATTTAAGTTCAATTAATCATATTACTTAAGAACTCCCACTTAGACAGACATCTCTCTAGTCATCTAAGTGATTACGTGATCCAAATCAACTAAACCATGTCCGATCATCACGTGAGATGGAGTAGTTTCAATGGTGGACATCACTATGTTGATCATATCTACTATATGATTCACGTTCGACCTTTCGGTCTCCGTGTTCGAGGCCATATCTGTATATGCTAGGCTCGTCAAGTTTAACTTTGAGTATTCGCGTGTGCAACTGTTTTGCACCGTTGTATTTGAACGTAGAGCCTATCACACCGATCATCATGTGGTGTCTCGGCACAAAGAACTTTCATAGCGGTGCATACTCGGGAGAACACTTCTTGATAATTTTAGTGAGAGGTCATCTTAAAATGCTACCGTCAATCAAAGCAAGATAAGATGCATAAAGGATAAACATCACATGCAATCAATATAAGTGATATGATATGGCCATCATCATCTTGTGCTTGTGATCTCCATCTCCAAGCACCGTCGTGATCACCATCGTCACCGGCGCGACACCTTGATCTCCATCGTAGCATCATTGTCGTTCGCCATCTATTGCTTCTCGACTATCGCTACCGCTTAGTGATAAAGTAAAGCAATTACTGATGCGTTGCATTTCATACAATAAGCGACAACCATATGGCTCTCGCCAGATTGCCGATAACCGGTTACAAAACATGATCATCTCATAAAATAAAATATAGCATCACGTCTTGACCATATTACATCACAACATGCCCTGCAAAAACAAGTTAGACGTCCTCTACTTTGTTGTTGCAAATTTTACGTGGCTGCTACGGGCTGAGCAAGAACCGTTCTTACCTACGCATCAAAACCACAACGATAGTTTGTCAAGTTGGTGTTGTTTTAACCTTCGCAAGGACCGGGCGTAGCCACACTCGGTTCAACTAAAGTGAGAGAGACAGACACCCGCCGGTCACCTTTAAGCACGAGTGCTCATAGCGGTGAAACCAGTCTCGAGTAAGCGACGCGTAATGTCGGTCCGGGCCGCTTCATCTCACAATACCGCCGAACCAAAGTATGACATGCTGGTAAGCAGTATGACTTGTATCACCCACAACTCACTTGTGTTCTACTCATGCATATGACATCTACGCATAAAACCTGGCTCTGATACCACTGTTGGGGAACGTAGTAATTTCAAAAAAATTCCTACGCACACGCAAGATCATGGTGATGGCATAGCAACGAGAGGGGAGAGTATTGTCCATGTACCCTCGTAGACCGTAAGCGGAAGCGTTATGACAACGCGGTTGATGTAGTCGTACGTCTTCACGATCCGACCGATCCAAGTACCGAACGTTCGGCACCTCCGAGTTCAGCACACGTTCAGCTCGATGACGATCCCCGGGCTCCGATCCAGCAAAGTGTCGGGGAAGAGTTCCGTCAGCACGACGGCGTGGTGACGATAATGATGTTCTACCGGCGCAGTGCTTCGCCTAAACTCCGCGACGATATGACCGAGGTGGAATATGGTGGAGGGGGCACCGCACACGGCTAAGGAACGATCCGTAGATCAACTTGTGTGTCTATGGGGTGCCCCCCTGCCCCAGTATATAAAGGAGCAAGGGAGGAGGAGGCCGGCCCTAGGAGGAGGGCGCACCAAGGGGAGTCCTACTCCCACCGGGAGTAGGACTCCTTCTTTCCTAGTCCAACTAGGAGAAGGGGGAAAGGAGGAAGTGGAGAAGGAAGGAGAGGGGGCCGCCCCAAACCCCTTGTCCAATTTGGACTGGGCTTGGGAGGCGCGTGCCACCTCCCGGCTCCTTCCCACTAAGGCCCATTAAGGCCCAATACTCTTCCCCGTATTCCCGTAACTCCCGTACTCCAAAAATACCGAATCACTGGAACCTTTCCGAACTCGAATATAGTCGTCCAATATATCGATCTTTACGTCTCGACCATTTCGAGACTCCTCGTCATGTCCCCAATCTCATCCGGGACTCCGAACTCCTTCGGTACATCAAAACTCATAAACTCATAATATAACTATCATCAAAACCTTAAGCGTGCGGACCCTACGGGTTCGAGAACTATGTAGACATGACCTAGAACTATTCTTGGTCAATAACCAATAGCGGAACCTGGATGCTCATATTGGCTCCTACATATTCTACGAAGATCTTTATCGGTCAAACCGCATAACAACATCGTTGTTCCTTTGTCATCGGTATGTTACTTGCCCGAGATTCGATCGTCGGTATCTCAATACCTAGTTCAATCTCGTTACGGCAAGTCTCTTTACTCGTTCCGT
This sequence comes from Aegilops longissima, assembly GCA_021605205.1. Lineage (NCBI taxonomy): Eukaryota > Viridiplantae > Streptophyta > Magnoliopsida > Poales > Poaceae > Aegilops > Aegilops longissima. The sequence goes on from CM038679.1 coordinate 637,586,277, forward strand.
AATACATCATCTCGCAACTAACTCATTAGTTGCATTGCTTGCAAGGCTTAAGTGATGTGCATTACCGAGAGGGCCCAGAGATACCTCTCCGACAATCGGAGTGACAAATCCTAATCTCGAAATACGCCAACCCAACATGTACCTTTGGAGACACCTATAGAGCACCTTTATAATCACCCAGTTACGTTGTGACATTTGGTAGCACACAAAGTGTTCCTCCGGCAAACGGGAGTTGCATAATCTCATAGTCATAGGAACATGTATAAGTCATGAAGAAAGCAATAGCAACATACTAAACGATCGGGTGCTAAGCTAATGAAATGGGTCATGTCAATCACATCATTCTCCTAATGATGTGACCCCGTTAATCAAATGGCAACTCATGTCAATGGCTAGGAAACATAACCATCTTTGATCAACGAGCTAGTCAAGTAGAGGCATACTAGTGACACTCTGTTTGTCTATATATTCACACATGTATTATGTTTCCGGTTAATACAATTCTAGCATGAATAATAAACATTTATCATGAAATAAGGAAATAAATAATAACTTTATTATTGCCTCTAGGGCATATTTCCTTCAAAGTGTGCATCCAGCGGCGAGGGAGGGTGGCTTTTATAGCGGCGAGTGGGCGGCAGTAGTGTGGACGCGTGGCGGGAGGGGGCGAGACGCGCGGCGGCGCACCTTCACTGCGCCGCCCATGAATCAATGGAAGGCTGGTTGGTGGCATCCTTCGCATTGATTCCCGCGGGAAACCAAGGCAATGTGGACGATGAAGGTTGTCGGCGTCGCCCAGTCGCTGACTCGGCGGGTCCACCAGTTTTCACGCTAAAACGTTTCCAGGCGCCCGGGCACCCCCAGCAAGACCGAGTTCGGCTGGGTCAGCCAGTATGATTTTGGCTCTAACCAGCGAAATTTGGGCTTCTGGGGACGCGATTGGGCCAATTTTTTTGAGCCGGCGATAGTAAAGGGACCTGTTGGGGGGCGAGTGTAGATGCGCTTAGCATGAGTGTTGGGCAATGCTATGATGTAATGCCTGATTTCCTGGCTGCATCTTTGCATTCAGAGTGCAATCCAACATTACATAGTAAAACCTGGATGGCTCTAAAAAAACAATCTCCGGCTATCTGAACTCCGATGGATCATAATTTCATAGGTGTTGCACTAGTATGAAAACAAGGAGCTTCAAAAGATACTGAAAGTCTAGCAAGAGTGGACCAACATATAGACATGCAATTTCTGTTTCCTAGATAGAAAAACGGAATACTGTATCTTATCTAGACAAGTGAATAAAGTGGGAATACACTGAGGGCGCGTTTGGTTGCCCGCATGCAGCCCAACCAGGCCCGTGCGGGACGTGCGTGGCCTCTTTGGTTGCCTGGGTTGCATGCGTTTTGTGGCCCGCACGGAACTTAAAGCAGGCCTGAGCCTGGCCCGGCGGAAACTACCGAATCGGCAGTTTCTCGCAAGCCTGGCTCGGCGCGGCCACGTGTGCGAGCCGGTTGCATGCCTCGGGCAGCACGAGAGATGGAGGGGACGTCTCATAACTCCCCTCCCCCCACTCTCCTGTCACCGCCCTGCCCGCACTGTTCCCACTGCTCCCTCTCTGCCTCACCGCCCCTTCCTCTCCTCTCCTCCGATGGCTCCGCCTCGCCCATCGCCGCATCGTCCTCTGACCCCCATCGACCAGCGCATCGCCAGCATCCAGGAGCGTTGGCTGGCCGGGCTCCAGAACTCGGGCAGGGACCTTGCGTCGGTGCTCCGAGCGTCGTCCCCCATCTGCTGCCGGCCAATGTGGTGCTGGCCGTGCCTGCTCCGCCGCTGATTCCGGACCTCGTGGTCCTGGGCTCGGCGCCGACGCCGTCCATGGAGCCACCGCTTCTTGGGACCCCATTGGGCATGGGGTTTTCTTGACCCCCGTCCAAGGGTTTTCTCCTGTCGGTGCGCCGTCCTCCTCGACCTCCGGCGTGACCATGAGCACGAGGCCGATGCCGCAGGCCATCGCCAGGGCCGGCTCCTCCTCTGCTCCGCCATCTCTCTCCTTCCCGCTGGGGTTTTCACCCCGGCCTCAGTTCGCTGCGACTACGCGTGCTCCGGTGAGTCAAACCCCCCAATGCTTGCTCGTAGATGCAGATTAGAGCTTTATTTCTTAGGCATGTGCTAGTACTTAGTGGATTTGATAGGATTAGATAGGATTCGAGTAGATCTGATTGGATGCGATCCGACTCGAATCCAATCGGACCGATCTGTTCTTGTTTGCTACACTGTGTGTCCTATGATAATGTTCATGTTCATGTTGAATGCTCTAGATTGCTAAACATGTTCAAGCTAGGGTTATACATGTTCAAGCTAGGGTTTGTGTTATATGTGCATGTAGTAGGACCATTTGTAGGATGCTGCCAAATGTGCATGGGTGCACATGGGTGCTATTGATAAGTGGCACTTGTTGTTGCTCTTTTTAGATGTTTCTGTGGCACTTGATGTTGCTCTTTTTAGATGTTTCCATGCTTAGGATGTTTGCTCATAGGCAGTTGCAGAAAACCAGATGGCACTGATTAGTGGCATTTGCTCATGGGCAACTACCACTGATCAGTGGCACTTGCTGTTGGGCAAGTCCCCTGATCAGTGCCACTGATCAATGGCATTTTCCCAAGTGAGCAAATGCCACTTATCAATGGCACTTGCTCTTGGGCAAATGCCACTGATCAGTGGCACTGATCAGTGGCATTTGCACAAGAGCAAGTGCCACTGATAAGTGGCATTTGGCAAAGAGTTTGTGCACTGGTCAGTGGTATTTGCTCTTGGGCAAATGTCTCTGATCAGTGCCATTTGCTGTAGTGCTAATGCAACTGATCGGTGGCATTTTATTAGTGGCATTTGGCAAAGAGTTTGTGCACTAATACTTGTCATCTTACCTGACAAGATATTGAAGAGTGACTGGGATGTGGCGGGTGGAGGAGCTCAGGTGGTGGCCGGAGCTGAGGGCGCCGAGGATTTCATCCCACAAACAGTGGCTCAGACGGTGGACACACTGGCAGATCGCCTTCATGAGCTGCCTCGTTCAAGGGGCGATCTCCGGAGGCAGGCCATGAGGAAGGGGCCCGGGAGCCGCTGCGCTTCTACCAGCAGATCAAGGACAGCGAGGACCTCGCCATGCTCATCGTCCCTCGCAAGTTCGTGGAGGTGATGAACACCTGGCTGGTCATCAAGTGGCCCCCGCGCGTGGTCAGTCTGTCGGCGAACAAGCGGTGTGTGTTCTGGGTGCAGGTCCAGAACTTCGAGTGGCACATGGTGCTTGGCCGGGGCTGGAACTACTTCTGCCGCCGCCACCGGATCGTCCCCGGCGACCTCGTCGTTGTGCGCATCTCAGGACTCGGACTGAAGGTTCAGATCTACAACCACGACTCCTCGGTCATGTGCAGGTTTCGTTGCAGCAGGCACAACTGCGTTGGTGACATTGAGCATGCTATGTAGTTAAGTAAGGTGTTGGTGTTGAACTTTTATGGTGTGTGGCTAGACGTATGGTACTTGTGCTGGGAACTTGCTCATATTTTGACCGGGAGCAACACCCTAGCGTGGAGCAGGGAAGGAGGATGCCCCTGCTGTTAATCTAGACTTATGCTATGTAGTTAAGTAGTTTGCTGTCATTTCCTTGCTTGCTTTGTTTGATTTCGTTTGGTTGCTTGCTTTGTTTGATCTTATATGTGCTTGTTGTTGTGCTGATCATGTGGTGGTAAGGCCACCACATTTGAATGGGGTGAACAGCTCACACCCTAAGCACAAAAACGGCAACCAAACAGCAGGAGGGTAAGTGCCCCTCCGTGCGATGCGGGCAACCAAACAGATTGCATCTGCTGCATATGAGGCTGCATTTCAAGAACCAGACTGGCTGGAGATGGACATGCAATGCAGCTACTGTTACAAACCGGAACCAAACACACCCTGACTGAAGTCGGGGATACATATGGAATCATTTGGCACAAGGACCCCACCATTGAGAATCTCTCAACCTCTGCTAAGGACCACATCACATCAGTGCAGCCTCAGTGCCATTTTTATAGAGAAACGAACGACGACATGGACCAGTGGTTAACCGCCAGTCTTCAAACATACAGTAGGAAACACAAAACCAACAACAAAAGGCAAGAGTTGCAGAGCAGGAAAGTTCATGCCAGCTTATTATTGCCTTCTTTGTGCAGACTGCAGCATATGGGCCATATGTCATGTAGGGGGCTATTTCTAATGATAAGACACAACAGCTGAAAGCTCTCTTGCCTGCGATCTTGTCCAAAGACAGATGTCTGCAACATGTTACTCCCTCTGTCCCATAATATAAGAGTATTTTTGACACTATACTAGTGTAAAAAATGCTCTTATATTATGAAACGGAGGGAGTACAAGTTTAGGACAGTAATTATGTACCCTTACCGAGACAGATATGGTCAGACTAGCAGAAGAGTTAAGACAACTATATTATTATCAATGTAAACAATGATTGCACTTGGTGCACACTAATCTGCACAGCTTCGTCCAGGCAACGAAATGGAACACTGTGAGCCGGAGGCCACTGCAGATCAGAGGGATGCTTCTCCAGTCTGCAAACCCACTCCCACTCCTATAGTCCGAGGGCGAGTGGAAGATGCAAAATTGCATGTGCAGAGCAGAGCAGTTGCGCACGCTCACTGACACTTAGCTGCAAAGAAAAAGATGGCCCGCGTTTGTTTGTTGACGAGAACGACTAGTACCAGTACCAAACTTCTTTTCATTCAGATACAAAGGCAAACGATGTCTGAATCTTCCATGCAAGAACAACCCTTATTAGAGGCTTAGAACTTACTTCCTCCGTTCCAAAATAAGTGTCGTGGCTTTAGTACAAAATTGAACTAAAACCGCGACACTAATTTTGGGACGGACGGAGGGAGGACGTGCCAAGAATGGAACAATTCTGTCAGAACAAAACACACCTTTGATTTGATCCACCAAAACCTTGAGCTGTCGATTCATCCAGCTCCATTACATTCACACGCTACTTCTCTGCCGTCGGAACTATTTAGAACCTCGGTAGACAACTTACCAGATTACTCCATCCATCTCAAAATAAACGTCTTAGTACAAAGTTGTACTAAAGTTGAGACACTTTATATATCTATATGATGAAAGAGAAGGCGACAAGGTATCATCACAATCACAAATCATGAAACGGGGAGCAACAGATCTGTGATATTACAGTATCCATCCACCCATCCATCCATCCTGTTTAAGAACACAGCAGTCTGAAATCTCTGTATGAAACAAGGAACTTCGACAGATACTAAAAGTTCGCAACCGATGGCCATAGCTGGTCTAGCCAGAGTGAACCAACGTATGCAACCCGACCTTTTGAAATTTTCGTTTCCTACGAAAAATAAAACAGCAGTGCAGATGTGGTTCACACTTTAACCTTATCTGGACAAGTTAAAGATGGGAATGCACTCAAGTTGGGGCACATATGGAATCATTTACCACAAGGAGAGGAGACCCGCCATAGAGAACTCTCATGCCTTTGGTAAGGACCACATCAGTGCAGCCTCAATGCCATTTATAGAGCAACCAAGGGCATGCACCAGTGGCTGCAATGTGTTAACGGTCTTCAAATATAGGAAACAGAAAAAACTAACAAAGAGGAAGAGTTGCAAAACATGAACGTCCATACACAGCTTATTATTGCCTTCTTTTGAGTAAATTGTAGCATATGGGCTGTATGTTTGTCTATTTGCTAATGCTACCTAAAACTGTAGCTTAAAATGCTCTGTGAACTTGCCCAAAGATAGATATATGCTTACATGTTTCAGTAACATGTTACAAGTTTAGAACAGTATTTTGCATTGGCGATTATGGATAGGGATAAAGTACCATCGCAAGTATTCAGCCTGTTTAAGAATCGAACAGTCTGAACTCTCAAGGATCATACTTCAGGCGTTGCACTAAGAAAACAAGAACAGATAAATGTCCACAAGGGGTGGCCCTACATAGCTAGCTGATCTAGCAAGAGCAAACATATACAGGCAAGACCTTCAAATGCCTGCTTCCTAGACTAAAACAAGATACAGGAGTGACAATCGGTTTATGCTTTATCCTTATCTAGACAAGTTAAAAGATGTGAATACACTGACTGAAGTTGGGGATACATATGGAATCATTTGGCACAAGGACCCCGCCATTGAGAACTCTCATGTCTATGGTAAGGACCACACCAGTGCAGCCTCAATGTCATTTATAGAGCAATGAACAGCATGGACCAGGGGTTAACGGTCAGTCTACAAAATATAGGGAACAGAAACTAACAAAAGAAGTGCAAGAGTTGCAGAGCAGGAAAGTTCATACACAGCTTATTCCCTTATTTCTGTAAGTTGTGTAGCATATGGGCCATATGTGGCTATTTCTATTAATAAGACACAGCAGCTGAAAGTTCTCTGGCTTGTGATCTTGTCCATGGATAGGCATATGGCATATGTTTTGGAGGCAGCAACATGTTACAAGTTTAGAACAGTATATACCTTTACTGATTGGAAGAATTGATACGAATATTATTATCAATGTAAATAATTACACCTGATACACTAATCTGGACAGCACAGTCCTGATTCCATCTATAAGCAATACTTATCTTAAAAGAACAGAGCAGCAAATCTGCAACTTAAGCTAAATCTTCCTGACTCTACGTTGGGCTTAATAATGTACTGCAGAAAGAATGTAGCTGCTGAACCACTTACAGAGTTAGCCAGTTCTAAGAGACCAAGTAGATTCTGAAGAAGAAAAAGTTGCTTGTGCTGCTGCCATCTTCTAAAATGTATGGCATTCAACTTGAGCCACTCAAACGAAACCAAAAAGTCCTCTTCCAAACAAGCGCGAGCTTCTCCTCCTCCCCCTGTTTGCGCCTCTGTTGCTCCTCATCGGCGTCAGGTAAAACCGCAGCATACCATTATCAAAGTTCCCAGGAGAAGTGTAATGCACGCTCCTGCTCCTGCCGATCCTGCATTCCTTGTTCCTGAGCCAGTCCGCGCGAAAATTCTGCGTGTCCCCGTTAGCCGCGGCGGCTTGGGAGCTTCTGCTTGAGCTCTGGCTTGCTCTGCCTGGATGTACCGACCCGTTGCGGCCATGCTGAAATTCGCCATTTTCGATGTCTGTTGTCTCCCCATTTTTACACCTCCGGGTTTCCCTCCTCGACTCCGAGAAGGACCGGTCAAGAGCGTGCTCCCCCTTCCTCACGAACTCCTTGAGTGGACTCGTGATGCTCCGATCCCACACCCTGCTCCACCTGTTGGACCTCCGGCGCCGGACGCCTGAGGCCGCCGCAGTTATCTCCGGGCCGGCGTCACTGCAACTCCTCCTCCCTCTGAACCTCGGCCCCTCTGCGCCCACATCGGCGGAATGCTCCCCATTCCTGCTCTCTGATGCCACCCCGGCAGCACGGTCCCCATTCCTGCTCTCTGCTGCAACAGCGGCAGCGGCCGATTCCTCTGCATTGCCCTGCCTGACCCTGGTGACGGCATCAGAGGGCTCGTCTAGGCACGCGAAGGAGCAGGCGAAGGCCCTGCCCACCATGGAGCCGTCCCAGGAGTGGCGGGGCGGGTCCAGGGAGGAGCCTCTGGGCGGCTCCCGGCAGATCATCCACTCGCAGGAGCGGCGGAAGCTGGCCCTCCGCTCCACCAGCGGCGGCGACGGCGACGGCCCGACGCCGACATCGCCGGGATGGGGATCCGCCGCCCCGGACGGGCGCGAGGGCTCCTCCTCATCCTCCTTGGTCCCGCGCCGCCGCGTCCCCCGCCTGGGCAGGATCGCCCTGAACCAGGAGGCGCCCTTCCAACGACCTCCGCGTCCTCCGGGGTGGTCCGCCTCAGATGCCTTGGCGTCGGGCGGCCGTGCGGCGCCCTGGCCGTCGGCGGCGGCGCCAGAGTCGTCCATCTGGAAGAGCAGCATGAGCGTCCTCCGCAGCTTGCCCTGGTCTTCTTGGTCGCCGGAGACGGAGGCGGGGACGGGGAGGGAGTGGGCGTCGGGGTCGCGGTAGGAGGAGGAGGATGCGACCTCGAGGATCTCGGGGTGGGCGGGGCTGCGGACGGAGGAGAGGCGCTCGACGAGGCAGGCGGAGCAGACGCCGTTGAGGGGCTGGTCCGGGTGGCGGCCGCACCGCCGGCCGGCCACCGGCTCCTCCGTCCCCGCCTCCGGCTCCGGCTCCGGCTCCGGCAGCGGGTGCGGGCCCTCCATTGGGTCGGGGTCGTCGGGGCGGGAGTGGAAGCTCCGAAGGAAGGAAGGAAGGAAGAGAGGGCGGCGGGTGAGTGATGAGTGAGTCAGCGAGTGAGTCAGTCAGGGTGGGGGGACAAGCACGAGCATGAGAGGGTGCGACGACATTGACATGGACATGGCCGGCCGGAAAAGCGAAAAGAAAGAAAGAAAGAAAGAAAAACCCTAGCCTAGCCTGGCCTGGTGAGTGGGAAGGGAAAAGCGACTTTCGGGGCCGGCTTCCTTCCGGCGCGTGCGGTGTGGGAAAAGGAAACCAACACAAACGGTAGGGAAAGGTGGAGTGGGGTGCAGGCGGGGATGGGATCGGGACGAGGTATCCGGCCGGAGATGCGAGTTTGTCGTGTCGGAGTGGAGGGGGGGACGGCCGACGACGACGACGACCCGGGGAACGGCCGGGCGGGTCGGTCGCGCATCGCAAACGGACCGCGGGGACCCGTGCGTGGTACGGTACGTGCCAGGCGGTGGGGGCTGGCTCGCCCGGAGGATCACAGGACTCGCGGCGCCGGATTTATGTCTCTCTGTCCGTCCGTCACCACCGACCGCCCGGGCTGGCTCCCGGCAGCACGTACGGTACGGCCGCGGAGAGCGTGCGCTTGTCCCGGATCCCGGCGGCCGCCGTCCTGCCTGCCAGCCAGCCAGCGACCGCACCGCACCGCACCGCACTACACGCCCTCCTCAACGCCAGCGGACGAGTACTACTCACTCACTGCTCGCCACGCAGTCGGTGGTGCTTCACCCAAAAAAAAAAAGGAAACGATACCAACGTTTCCCATGTCCATTTATATTGACGCGACGATAGTAAGAAGCAGATTTAAGCAAGGGTTCTGGTTCTTGACATCACGATACGACCAATTGCACTTGCTACCCAAACAGTAAAACATACTGCTACTGGACAGGTGCTTCTAGTGAAGCCTTTGTGGTGCGGACCCTTCGTTGCTTCAGTGCAAAACAAAAAGGAAATCCAACTGCCTGATCCTAAACCTCTCAGCCAGCTTAATTCTGTTTGATGCCTACGTAGCAACTATGGCAGCAGTCAGGGTATATCACTAGCAAAAACCATAGGGTCATTCCCAGGGGACAACCAAGGCTGCACTCCCAGCACAAACCACATAAACCGGACCGACACGACGCGGCGCGATGGCAGCAACATCACGGTTCCTTCCATTCCCATGCACCACAAGCAACTAGCCACAGCAGATCCATTCATTCATAACAAGACACACATCAAAAGGGCCTTGATTCATTACCATACATTAATAATCCATTCGACTCCTCTGGGAATTTTTCCAACATAAAATCATCACATACAGGGGTGGGGGGTCGGTCACTCACTCATCAGGTTCACAGCAATACACAATTGCCGTCATGAGGGCGGCCCTGGAAGAAACTCGCCGCAAAGCCTCACCTCTCCGAGCGACGGCCTCACTCGGGCACGTTCATGGGCTGCTCGAGGCTCTCGACGAGGATCCTGAGGTCTAGGTCCTTGTCCTCGAACTTCTTGATGAAAGCATGGTTCTGCGACAACAACATCGAACGGACGACGATTCAGCACACACACACTAGTCGACAGAATCAATGGTACCACGGTTAGTTGAACACGCTACAACAAGTTGTTAAGTGGAAGGGAATGCTCACCAAGAGTTCGGAAGCAGACATCCGTTCGGCGGGGTCCTTCTGTATGCTGCAAACCAAGATAGTAATATGAGATAACACTGCAATATGATATGCTCCTGCATGTATACACTACACAGACTGCAAAAGCTAGCAGGAACCATCGGTTGCCTTCAACATGTGCAAATTTCATTATGAATAATCACTAACTAAAATATAGACCAATAAAACATATATCCAACAAACGGAGTTGACTGTAAGTTCTAAACTAAATAGTATTTGAATTCTGTTTTCGGCCGGGTTTCCTTATAAATTGGTCAATCCTCTTCTATATGAAAAGGCAGAGCTCTTGCCAGTTGCTCGAAAAAAAAGTAGAATTTGAATGGTAGATATGAGCCAATCGCTGCAGGTCAAGCATGATGTGAGGACTGGGGAGTTTAGACAGAGTCACATTGTAAATGCATGTAAGTGTATTACTGTATTAGTTAATCACATCAATGACACACCACTCTGACCACCGTAGCTAAGACTACCAGCAGAAATCGGAGTGCGAAAAATGGTAATTGGCACACAAAACATGTAATAATATGTGCATTCAGATTGTTTTTACCATCAGTTCCTAAAGAGTTCACACATGGGATAGCAAACTAATGGATAAATACGCAGGCTAGCAAGAAACAACCATGACTGCAACGAGATATATCTGCAACTTCGAGAATTGTGAACTTCAATGGAATTTGTACACTTGATCATAAATTGGTATTGCTTTTTACATATTGTTTAGATGTGAAGGCTTATTTCCCCACTCTGGAACCCTTCTGGCTATTTGCATCCCAACCTGGGTGATTTAATCTTGGAGGGATGGTGGCCGAGCTACGGTTGAACTGGGAAGTACTTTGATGGGTGGAAGAACTACAATACTCTCTTCGGGATCATGTTCTTCCGTTGTGTCCGAACCATGTTCTTAAAATACTGTGTATATAATGAGTTTAGACTGAATATGTGATACCTTCATGTGTTTGATGTTTTCTTTGGAGATATGTTTTTCCCTATAATTTCTCGTGCCATGTAGTTGTGTACAGCCTTTAGAATTTGGATACTAAATTACTTAAAAAAACAATAGGACTATACACACTTCTCTTAATAAAATAGACTACAGAGATTTTGATATGAGATCTCTCTAATCATGTTGTAATCACATTCTGTCATCTACAATAATGCAGCTCATGTCCAAAGTACCTTGTGTTCCAATTACTTGTCACTTTGGTGGTTCTTTGCCCCCACTGTTTTGTACTTTTTCCAAGTTTACTTGCAGGGTTTGATTTATCCAATTTCATGTTCTTTTAGCTCATAACTTCTTATTGCTACATATTTTGACACCATAAATGCACAGGCTGACACAGATATTGTTCTAGAAAAAAGTCTGGTACGGATATTATGTACCAGTTTCGGATTATAGGTAATAAAGGTAAGCAGAAGAGATCTTTACGCACATGCCCTAAATTAAGAGTATAGGACAATAGTACACCACCGGTGATTATGTGGCCCCATTATCATTGACTGTAAAATGGTGCCCTCATGCACCGGGTGTCTTCATTGCTTTCTCCTCTAAGGTTCTGCATATGGCGCACCACCCATTATTTATACCTCAAAGCTGAAACACTTTGTCCAACAATTCAAGCTTGTCCTTCCGAGAGCTTTTGTTTCTCTAGATTTGTAGGCACTGAAAGTAAGCCGGGAAGAGGAAGAATGAGAGAGCTCAAGAGCACTGGGAATGGGAACATGGAGGAAAGCCCTGCTTGTTTGTTTGCACCTCTAGTGTTGAAGGTGCAAATATTAGGCATGGGTCCTTTCCTGATGCCTCCCATTCCTACCGTTGTTGTGCACTCCTTCCTCTTCCTTTTGGATTGCATAGTAGCTTTGATGGAGAAACAGTAGACATGTGCCCACATATTTAGATAACTTGAGAGTTTGAAGGCAAGCCGGGAAGTGGAAGAAAAGAGGGCATAAGAGCAGTGGGAGTGGGAACATGGAGGAAAGCCAACTTGCTTTGTTTTCACCTCTAGTGTTGAAGGTGAGAACTTGCTTTGGTGTTTCCCGATGCCTCCCATTCCTATTGTTCTCGAGCACTCCTTCCTCTTCCTTTTATGGCTTGCTTGGTTACTTTAGCTTAGAAACCAAATATATGTGTGCACATATTCGATGTGGGATCTCAAAAGCGAGCTAGGAAGAGGAAGAAAGAGAGGGCATAAGAGCAGTGGGAATGAGAACATAGAGGAAAGCCTGCTGGTTCTTCACCTCTTGTCTTGAGGTGGCAATTCAGTTGGGCATTTCCCGATGCCTCTCATTTCTATCGTTCTTAGGCGCTCCTTCCTCTTCCTTATTGTTTGCTAAATCACTTTAGGAAAAAAAACATACATATGCATATGTTCAGATGATATGAGATATGAGCCAATTGCTAAACTAATGCAGGTCAAGAATGATGTGAGGACTCAGGAGTACTTGCCGGTTGCTCGAAAAAAAAATATTTGAATGGTAGATATGAGCCAATTGCTGCAGGTCAAGAATGATGTGAGGACTGTGGAGTTTAGACAGAGTCGCATGGTAAATGCGTTGTAGTGTCTTACTGTTTTAGTTAATCACATCGATGACACACCACTCTGTCCACTGTAGCTAAGAGTACAAGCAGAAATCAGAGCGCGAAAAATGGTAATTGGCACACAAAACATGTAACAATCTGTGCATTCAGATTATTTTTATCATCAGTTCCTAAAGAGTTCACACATGGGATAGCAAACTAATGGATAAATACGCAGGATGGCAAGAAACAACCATGACTGCAACAAAGATATATCCGCAGCTCCGAAAATTGTGAACTCCAATGGTATTTGTACCCTTGATCATAAAATGGTGTTGTTTTTTATATGTTGTTTAGATGTGCGGGATAAGGCTTATTTCCCCACTCTGGAACCTTCTGGCTGTTTGCATCTCAACCTGGGTGATTAAATTATTGGATGGATGGTGGCCAAGCTACAAGGTTGAACTGGAAAGTACTTCGATGGGTGGACGAGCTACCATACTCTCTTCGGGATCTTGTTCTTCCTTTGTATGCGAACCTTGTTCTTAAAATACTATGTGTATAATGAGTTTAGACTGAATATGTGATCACTGATCACCATACCTTCATGTGTTCTCTAGGAATTGAGGGTTATGGTTTCTTTGGAGATATATTCCTATATTTCTCTCGTGCCATGTAGTTGTGTACAGCTGCAGAATTTGGATACTAAATTACTTAAGACTATACACATTTTTTCTTGATAAAATGGCCTATAGAGATTTTGGTTTCGCGGATATGAGATCCCTCTCATCATGTTGTAATCACATTCTGTCATCTGAAATAATGCAGCTCATGTCCAAAGTACCATGTGTTCCAATTAATTGTCACTTTGGTGGTTCTTTGCCCACAGTTTTGTAATTTTTCGAAGTTTACTTAGAGGGTTTAATTTATCCAAATTCATATTATTTTTAGCTCATAAATTCTTATTGCTATGTGTTTTGACACTAAATACACAGGCTGATGCAGATATCGTTCTAAAAAAAGGCTGGTACGGATATTATGTACCAGTTTCGGATATGGTTAATAAAGGTAAGCAGAAGAGATCTTTACGCACATGTCATAAATTAAGAGTAGAGGACAATAGGACAGGGCCAGTGATTATGTGGCCCCATTATCATTGACTGTAGAATGGTGCCCCCATGCACCGGGTGTCTTCATTGCTTTCTCCTCTAAGGTTCTGCATATGGTGCACCACCCATTATTTATACCTCCAAGCTGAAACACTTGGTCCAACAATTCAAACTTGTCCTTCGAGACCTTTGTTTCGCTAAATTTCTAGGCACTGAAAGTAAGCCAGGAAGAGGAAGAAAGAGAGAGCTCAAGAGCACTGGGAATGGGAACATGGAGGAAAGCCCTGCTTTTCTGTTTGCACCTCTAGTGTTGGAGGTGCAAATAATTGGTATGGATCCTTTCCCAATGCCTCCCATTCCTACTGTTGTTGTGCACTCCTTCCTCTTCCTTTTGGATTGCACAGTAGATTTGATGGAGAAACGATAGACATGTGTCCACATATTTAGATAACTTGAGAGCTTGAAGGCGAGCAGGGAAGTGGAAGAAAAGAGGGCATAAGAGCAGTGGGAATGGGAACATGGAGGAAAGCCTAACTTGCTTTGTTTTCACCTCTAGTGTGGAGGTGATAACTTGCTTTGGTGTTTCCCGATGTCTCCCATTACTATTGTTCTCAAGCACTCCTTCCTCTTTTTTTTTGGCTTGCTTGGTTACTTTAGCTTAGCAACCAAATATATGTGTGCACATATTCGATGTGGGATCTCAAAAGCGAGCAAGGAAGAGGAAGAAAGAGAGGGCGTAAGAGCGGTGGGAATGAGAACATAGAGGAAAGCCTAACTTAATGGTTCTTCACCTCTTTGTCTTGAGGTGGCAATTCAGTTTGGCATTTCCCGATGCCTCTCATTCCTATCGTTCTTAGGCGCTCCTTCCTCTTCCTTTTTGTTTGCTAAATCGCTTTAGAAAAAAAAAACATACATATGCATATATTCAGATGATATGAGATGCCCATATATTCAGATGATATGAGATGCCCATAGTGAGACAGGGAAAGAAAGGAAAGAGGGCCCAAGAGCAGTGGGCATGGGAACAATAGGTGGTGTGTCATTGATGTGATTTAGTCCTTATGTTGTAGCTAAGAGTACAAGCAGAAATCAGAGTGTGAAATATGGCAAATTGCACACAGAACATGTAAAGATATGTGCATTGCAGATTATTTTTACCATCAATTTCTAGAGTTCACACATGGGATAGCAAACTAATGGATAGATATGCAGGCTAGCAAGAAACAGCCATGACTGCACCAAGATATATCTGCAGCTCGAAAAAATTGCAAACTCCAATGGAATTGTACACTTGATCATAAATGGTTGTCTTTTTATGCATTGTTTAGATGTGTGGGACAAGGCTTATTTCCCCACTCTTGAACCTTGCTGGCTGTTTGCATCTCAACCTAGCTGTTTTAATCCTTGGGGGATGGTGGCTGAGCTACAAGGTTGAACTGGGAAGTACTTTGATGGATGGAAGAAGTACCATACTCTCTTCGGGATCTTATTCTTCCTTTGTGTCCCAACCTTGTTCTTAAAATACTGTGTATAGTGAGTTTAGACGGAATATGTGACCTTATTCTTCAAGTATTTTCCTCCTAGGGATCAGTAACGGAGCACCTTCCGGCAACCCCGGGCGGCTGCCTGGGCTAGTCCAGAAAATTACTCCTAAGCACTAGTGATAATCTATGGTTAGAAGGATTATTTCTTTCGGCAGGTGGCAGCTCACACTATCACAGTTAAGTATTGCCTGAGCTGCATTCACAGGCTGGCTCCGCCACTGCTGGGGATCGAGGGTGATTATTTCTTTGGAGATATGTTTTTCCTATATTTCTCACATGCCATGTAGTTGTGTACAGCCTGCAGAATTTGGATACTAAATACTTCAAGAGCAATACGACTATACACATTTTTTTCTTGATAAAATAGCCTATAGACATTTTGGTTTTGCAGATATGAGATATATCTTATCATGTTTTGATCACATTATGTCATCTCTAATACTGCAGCGGTCCGAAGTACCTTATGTTCCAATTAGTTGTCACTTTGGTGGTTCTTTGCCCCACTATTTTGTAATTTTTCCAAGTTTACTTACAGGGTTTAATTTGTCCAATTTCATATTACTTTTAGCTCATAACTCCTTATTGCTACATATTTTGACACCATAAATGCACAGGCTAATCCGGATATTGTTCTAAAAAAGGCTGGTAGGGATATTATGTACCAGTTTCTGATATGGGTAATAAAGGTAAGGAGAAGAGATCTTTACACATGTGCCCTAAATTAAGAGTAGAGGACGATAGGACAGGGCCGGTGATTATGTGGCCCCATTATCATTGACTGTAGAATGGTGCCCACATGCATCGGGTGTCTTCATTAGTTTCTCCTCTAAGGTTCTGCATATGTTGCACCACCCGTTATTTATACCTCAAAGCTGAACCACTTTGTCCAACAATTCAAGCTTGTTCTTGAGAGTTTTTGTTTCATTAGATTTGTAGGCACTGAAAGTAAGCCGGGAAAAGGAAGAAAGAGAGGACTCAAGAGCACTGGGAATGGGAACATGGAGGAAAGCCCTGCTTGTTTGTTTGCACCTCAAGTGTTGGAGGTGCAAATATTTGGCATGGATCCTTTCCTGATGCCTCCCATTCCTACCGTTCTTGTGCACTCCTTCCTCTTCCTTTTCGCTTACGTGATATGGAGAAACCATAGACATGTGTCCACATGTTTAGATAACATGAGACCTCAAAGGCGAGCCCGGAAGAGGAAGAATAGAGGGCCTTAGAGTAGTGGGAATGGGAACATGGAGGAAAGCCTAACCTGCTCGGTTTTCACCTCTAGTGTTGGAGGTGAGAATTTAGTTTGGTGTTTCCCAATGCCTCCCATTCCTATTGTTCTAAAGCACTCCTTCCTCTTCCTTTTTTGGTTTGCTTGGTTGCTTTAGCTTACAAACCAACTATATGTTTGCACATATTCGATGTGAAATCTCAAAAGCGAGCTAGGAAGAGGAAGAAAGAGAGGGCCTAAGAGCAATGGGTATGAGAACATAGAGGAAAGCCTAAGTTAACGGTTCTTCACATCTTGTGTTGAGGTGGAAATGCCATTTGGTATTTCCCAGTGCCTCTCTACCTATCATTCTTAAGCGCTCATTCCTCTTCCTTATTGTTTGCCAAATCTTTTAGCGGAAAAACTGAACATTTATGTGGATATATTCAGCTGGTATAAGATGTCCATTGTGAGACATGAAGAGGAAGAAGACCTAAGAGCAGTGGGCATGGGAACGTGATGGAAGGCTAAAGCCCTCGTTCCTCATCGGAGTCTTTGGTTTGAGTTTTTGTGATGCCTCCTGTGCCTATTGTTCTTTGGTACTCCTTCCTCTTCCTTTTGGGCCACACGACATGATTTGGTCAGGTTCATACACCCTGCATAGTAGGCGGGTTATTTTCCGTGTTTTTTTGGCATGCCTTAATCCCTCAGTAAGATAAGATGCCAGATTGTTAACTGGTATACTACAACCTCAGTCAAGGTTTTCTCAATCAACACAACAATTAGATCAGATATTAACATAGCTAACTTAAATCAACAAGTACATTTTGACATTAAACTGAAAATCAGGGTTGTTACATGATTGATAACTCAAACTTCAAATTAGCTAAACTGCTTGAAGTTTCAAGGGCCAACAAGCTACTTGAACAGGGTTTGATAAACAGATAGTTTCATGGCAAGTTGCCCTGAGTAGCTATTGTCTGGAGACGCAAGTCGATCCTTTTGGGATGGCTGGAATTTCTTGGGCTGTACTGAAATGTAATTTTTATAATAAAAACATTGATTCGGCCGTTTGCTGTTACAAAAAACACCATTATAAAATCTGGACATCTGAGGAATTCACTAATTCTAATCTGAAGAACACCGCGCAGTTTAAACATTTATTTCCAGAATTAATGAAGTCCAAATTATCACACTAAAACAGTTCTATTAAGACCACACTTGTTCAAAGGGGAAAGTAATACTTGAATAGACAAAACACATTTTCATAAATGGGGGAATAATACTTGAGTGGACAAAGTCCATGAGCTTTGGACGAGAAAGCAGATAACTATTAAAAGAAGTTAACGTTACAAACAATTTAAAATATTTACGTGAAAGACACGGAAAAGAAAAACAGAATTTCAGAAAACAGGGCAAGAAGTTCATTCAAACATACTAAGCAAGAAGGAAAAACAGAAATGCAGTGACTGAGCTAGTTTCATGTGTAGTTCCTCGGAATAATGTTTAGCGTACCAGGAAGAGATAAATGAGCAGAATTCTGGAGAGAACTGATCTGCTGGTGCAGAAGGTGGTGGCTGGTCAACAATTGCTTCTAATAGTTCATAGAAGCTTAGCCAACCTTCTCCTTCCGGAGGAGTATAGGGGAAGCGGCCAATGGCGCATTCAAGTATTACCAAGCCCAAACTCCATACATCACTCTTGTAGTCATAGGAGCTGCCACTAATCCGCTCAGGCTGCACAAAAAGGAAAGGAAGAAAACTATCACAGCAAATTTTGTGCACCCCAGATAACCATTATGAGCATAAGCCGCAGTCAGAAGACAAAGCAGATCTTTTTACATACCGCCATATAGTTGTAGGTTCCAACAAATGTATCACGCTGACCGATTGAACTTGCTAGCACTGCACTCACCCCAAAATCAGTAATCTTTACTTCACCTTTATGGTTAACTAACAAGTTAGATGGCTTTATGTCCCTGTGAATCACATGCCTTTCATGATGAAGATATAACAGACCCTCCAAAACCTGATTTGTTAAGACATTATTAATGTTAGATGTGCCAGACTCTAGCTTCAACTTTCATCGGATGTGACAAAATTTGAATATTCCGGATGCAGTCAAACCATAGGCCAAACGTATACATACCTGCTTGCAAAGTACTGCAAGGTATGGCTCCAGAATGGTTTTAACTTGTTTAATTATGTCTGCAAGAGATCCACGATCCATATATTCCAGAACAAGATATATTACACCATTGTGGTAAAAAGATTGATGGCAAAGGACGATATGGGGGCTCTGTGTTGCTTGATTTATTTTGAGCTCCTGTACTATTTGTTTGCGTACTGACTCCTGAATGTTCATTTGAATGCCCTATGAAGAAATTGAAAATAATCAATTGACTGATAGATCATATGGACAACGAAATGCCACAGCAGTACAAAGACCAGGAATAATGCTTGAAAATGTTTAATCGGCTGTATATCGTTACCTGATGTATTCTCATACATTAGTGTCAGTTTCCGTTAAAATTGGGGTTCTATGGAGATTTTGCAGGCAAAGATCAGCCAGTACTAGATGTTTTTGCTACAGCTCATTTTAATGGTGTGCATAAATGTGAATCTAATTGAATATATTGCCATGCCATCACAAAGTGACTAAACAAAACAAATAAGTCTTCAGATGTAGAATAACCAGATTGTCATAACAATGCATAGAATGCAAATCTGTTCCAACAGATAAACATATTAATTTCCATGTTAACAAACATGAAAAATATAAACAGGTACGATAAAAAACAAGCAGTCTACCCCAATGCTCTAACATCAACATAAAAAAATCCATCATATGCATTTGTGCGGCCCACTAGGTGAATTTAGTGTACTGTTACCTTCAAGGCATAAAATGTGCCCACCCACTTGTGCCGCACTAGTTGGACGACGCCACCACTTCCCTTACCAATGACCTGAATCATTTCGAGGTCATCCATTGATAACTGCACATCTTCCACCTTCATTTTTGTTGATTGCTGAGGAAAAGAAACAAATCAAGATGCAAACAGAATTCGGAAACAACTTGATGATTATCCAAATACTAATAAACACAAACTGAAGAACAATATATTCTTGTTGTGGTTTCTGTTGGTGGCATCTAATAACAAATAGCGAGCAGCCGAGTACCTAATTTCAATCCTAGGCATTAAAAACTAACATCTACTCAAGATAATCATGAAACATAATGGAAAAATTTGCAAATATGTTATGATTATGGATGAAATGGCTAGCAAGTTTAAACTGTAACGGTTCCTCTGACCCCCGCAGTCCATAAATTAGCATCTTTGGTCGATGGAAGTACAACATGCCCCATCTGCACTTCGATCTACCCTATCGTGGCCCAGGCCTCCCTCAAGGTTGCTCCGCTCTCTCAGCGCGCCTCCGCTGGGCAGATCCAAACTCCATATCTCCATAGCAGTTCACCTGGTCTCCTACCTACTCCCCAACTAGTTTAAGGCTTTGGCCAGTTCCATATTCATCTCCTACTGAAGAAACACTAACCATAGGAAGATACCATTGTGACATCCTGGCTTAATAGGAATGATAGACTACTCATTTCAGCAAGGTGCACCTTCTTTTTCAGAAGCTCATCTCCAAAGAGCCTCCAGGTTGCTTGGCATGGGGTAATTTGAGGATGGGTGACTGACCGGGAAGTTCTTCTGAGGTGCGGACGAGTGAGGACAAAGTGCGCAGGAAAGACTAGTGTTGGTCTATGGGGCTAGTCTAGATCCCGTCAGGCATAACGGCCAGGAACCAATGGTTGTGGCCGGGGCGTTACAACCATGAGGGGGAAGAGGCCGCTCAAGGAACTCCAGCTCGTTCTGCCAGCGTAGGAGACGCCTCTCAATAAACTCATGTAGGTTTCCTTGATTCCTTGGCCTAAACTGCCCATTTTATATAATATGTTTTCCTTTTCCTTCTCCTTTTTCCTGTTGAAGCTATTGAAGGCTTGATCTTTTACTACACTACTTTTTTGTGTCTAGAAATGTTTTTGAGACACTTCTTGTTTCTTCAGAACACGGAGTAATGTGCAAATTAAATGGTTGTCTTTGATTGCTGGAGGTCTTTAGACTTAATCAAAGAGGTTTGTGGCATCTCTGAGGAAAACAGGGATGAATATGTAAGTTCCTGGTTCGGTAATTTAGTGTTTGTGTTGTATTGCACTTCATGTGGCGACATGTACGCTTTTTTTTATAGTGGCGTATATACGATCCAATCTCAAATCTTATCAGATGTTTTGTTGGTTCCCCCTGGCTGATCAAATGCAGTAGACCCTCTGAGTGCACTGACTCTGACGCACACAACAGTGCAACACGCATGCGCGCCCGCGCATCAAACATGAACGATTGAAGTACAATACAACACAAACACAATTGGACAGATTGAGAGACAACAAAAGTAGTCATTACAAACTATTGAACCGGGTACTCACATGTTCATCTCCATTTTCCTCGGAGATAAGCTGCAAACCTCTTTGATTAAGCCGCAGTTCACCATCCTTGAATGTACCGCTCGCAGTCCTGAAATACCACAGGCAGCTCAGCAACTCAACACGTATTGAGTTCAAACTAATCATTGCACTTAAATACTTTCGTTGACATACAGACTGCTGAGTCAGCCAGCAGCTCAGACCGTAATAATTTCAAATCAAGCACTACACTTAATGCCTTCAAAGTAAATCTATGCTTCAGCAACCCAGTAATGGCTACCCAGCCCCATCAAAATCCACAAATAAAGCACAAAAATTTACCCAGGCACCCAAAAAATCTCTCATTTATTAGACATAAAGCCCAAACCTGTGATAGATTTAGTAGGGGAAAAAGAGAGGGAAAAACATGAAATTTAGGCCAAGGAATGGGGGAGACATACAGGAACTTATCGACGGGCGTCTCCTGCGCCGGCACGGAGAGCGTGAGCTCCTTGAGCGGCTTCTTCCCCCTCATGGTGTCCTCCTTCCTCTGGCTAGGGTTTCTGGGGCGGGAGATGGACGCGGAGCTGGACAAAGCCGGAAGCAGGTTAGATGGAGATCGGACGAGTCGGTACAAAGATACTGACTTTGGACCAGGCCGGATACGGACGCTCACCGGAGGCGCGGCGGACGGGGCGGAGCGGCCGGGGCGCCGTCGGTGCGAGGGAAGGCCGGGGGAGGAATTTAGGGAGAAAAATAGCAGCGGCGGAGCTGGTCAAAATGGTGGCACGTGGTGCGACTTGGGTTGACTGAGAGGGCACGGCTAGCAGCCGTGCTCCAGGTTGGTCGCTGGATCGATCCGCGCGGCGGTCGGTCGCTGTCGCCGGCCACTGGATGGATCGAGCTCGGAGGAAAGTTCCCGGCGGCGGCGGGCGGGGAGCGCGCGGATCTGGAGGTGGGAGGTGAGGGGAGGAGATGCGGTCCGGCGGCGAGGGGTGGCCGGGTCGGCCGGGGACGTGGCGGCTAGCGGACGGAGGGGAGGGGAGGGGGGAGGGGCTGCCCTGGTCAGTAGACTCAGTGCAGAGTCAGACAGTGGTCGCGCTCAGTGAAGCCGACTGGGCTACTATGATGGACTCAGCTGTGTGTGGCCTGGCCCGGCGTAGCTTTCGAAGCCCTAAATGTGAGTCAAGCTTTTCTGGGCCATGATCGATGTAGACCCAGTGCACATTCCTCCTCAGAAAACAGAAGAAGAATTCTCTTAATAAAAATAAGAAGACAAGAAGAAGAAGAAGTGCACTTTGAGTGTGTGTGTAGAAGCTGCAGCAACACGTTGTCAGATCAAAAGATAAGTTACACCATCATCAGTAGACTCGATCTCGCGTGCGTCCGTGCGTGCGTATGTACGTACTAGTACGATTTTGGAGCTGGTGATTTTGTCTCGATCCGACCTACTCCAGCCTCCAGGAAATGTCTTTGCAGTTGCAGGAATTAATTGGCCTCCAAGAAATGGACCACTTGATCAATTTTGTACTACCTCCGTCTCAAAATAAGTGTCTCAACTTTGTACTGGCTCTAGTACAAATTTGTACTAAACTCAAGACACTTATTTTGGGACGGAGGGAGTAGCTGACAACCTCTCCTCCAACAAATTGTTTATGTTGGATCAACCTCCCCGGCCGTTGATCATTAACTCATCTGTACGAAAAGTCATACCGGATCTAGATCATGCTTTGCGTCCATTCGTACGCGCTTCCATGGCTCCAGCCAATTCAAACCGGATCAAACCAAATGCTCTTTTTTTTTTTTTCCATGAGAAACTTTCAATCGTGGCAGTACAACGAACATCATAGGTGATAAAAATTACAACCAGGTCCGTTGGCCATCTAGCACGACTACAAACACTAGAGCGAGCCGAAGGCACACCGCCGTTATCGCTCCTCCCTTGCTGGAGCCGGGCAGACCTTGTTGTAGTAGACAGTCGGAGAGTCGTCGTACTAGGCCCCATAGGACCGGCGCACCAGACCAGGAACCATGTTTCCTACTCCGGTGGAGTACGTCAGCAACACGTCGTGCCGGGAGACCATTCACGTTTATCCCTTTTTGAAAGCTTTTGATACGAAAATTTTTTTTTTTGACTTAGTGTAGATGTTAATTTTTATATCTTGTAATTGCTCCTTCGTGGTTGGTTTTCATAAGAATGATTGGATACTTCACAATGATGTAGTGGATGGGGTTTAACCTCCTTCCAAGAAAAAAGGTTGCCTCATACTGGATCTAGTGAATTCGCTTGCAATGGTGTGGTCGGAGAGTTGGCGGGTTTCACAATCATGTGTTTGTGAGACTCGTTGTAGGCGCAACAACACAACGTCAGGGTTGTGATGCTTCAGGCAAAGGCCTTGTGCTGGCGTTGTCGACGCTGATGACGGCGACACCTTTGGTCGTCATTTTTCTTCTTGAAGCGTGATCGTGAAGCTTCTGCACCTCCTCCTCCAACGCGCTCCGGGTAAAAGCCTTAGATCCATCTTTGGAATGAGCGACGATGGCAGCATCAACGTCGCTACCTCATGGGCCCGTCTTGTGGACATTGGTAGGTTGTTGGTTGTCTGAGGTCTTGGTTGAAGCACGGTTGGTCTGTTTGCAGTCATTGGGGAGGTATGTCGGTGGTGGATGAAGTGCTCTATGACAGCGGGTCAGCTAAGTTTTTTGCCCCTTCATGTTCCATGTTCGACTTCCTCCCAAGGGTGTTCGTGGTGGTGGTGAGGTCTCAACGTTCAATGTTCTTTATTGACGTTTTGAGGTTTCGTTGCCTTGCATAGTGCCCCGGTCCACTCCTTTAGTTACGATGGTCGTGGGTGGTCAAGAGGAGGTGCAGGGGTTGTTTCGGTGGAACATTGCACTTCGGCGCGGCCAGTCGCTCACTTTCGCCGTGTCCTTGGCGGTTGGATGCCCTTTTGCGGCGGCTGCGACTCTCCTAGTTCTTCGCGATGGGAAGTGACTGGAAGGCAAGTTGGTGACTTTACCCATTACGTCTTGTAGACATCGGATATCTTTTCGACTAATTCAACAACACTCGCTCTTGCTCTTTGTTGTCAAAGTTGTGCAATGAAGACTGAAAAGGTCAACCGGCACCTTGTATGTTGGGAAGGAGGGAGTATGATCTAACGGTGATGCTAAGAACAAAAATGTTGGTTGTTTGACTGAGCTCCTCCCCGGTTCTCTTTCTCTATCTTCTTGTTGTGTGTCGGGTGCTACGTCTTTGTAACGGTTGTGTTGTGTATGCTTTTGTCCTTTAAAAAAAATTGAAAAAAATGGTTCTGGCTGACTTTTGGTCGCCGTAGTTACCACATTCGGCCCCGCCACGACCTTTTTAGCGCCGCTCTGCGGCCTGCGTACGTACGCCAGGCTGCGTGCATGGTTTCGGCCGGCCGGCCGCGTGCTTTGCAAGTTGCAACCTCGTGCACCAGTGCTTGCCTTGGTCAAGTGCCGATCGACGCATGCTTCGCTCCGTGCTTCCGTCCGTCCGTCCGTGTAGCTCCAACTCCAAACCAAAGGCGAATAGGCGACGTTTTTGTAGTATTACGTCAGGAGCACGCGGCGCCGGCACGACTTTACCTGCGCTAGCTGCTTGCTCGCGCCATCGGCCGGCCGGGCGCTGCTGTCCTGTCACGCTGTCACGCATGCCGCAGCGCGCGGTGGCATGCCTACGCGACGCCGGCGCGGCCGTTTCGCGCACGGGATGGGGACGTGCCCTGGCCGCACGCCGCAACCGACGGAGAGTCTGAAACTCGCTCACAGCTGCAGCCAGCGGGCAACATTGCCTGCCAGCCAGAGACTAGCCTGCTGCTGACCGCTGACCGCTCGCTCACCGGTCGCTGCATGCGGTGTCCAAGCCCCGAAGCCACGCTTTCTTCTACTTCTGCCACTACTACGGCTGTACCAGCAGTCCAGCACGCCGTCGACTTCCATCCAGGTAAGCGGCTCCCGCGGGTTGCCGGCCGGGCCCCATGCATGCCTAGGCACGTGCAGACGAGGCGTTGGACGAACCAAAATTGGACTGACTGACTCCCTCACTTTGGCTCCACTCACACGTAGAGTAGTACGTTTCCTGCTCCACACGGCAACGCTAGCTTGTCCCGCTAGCCGATCCATGACTGGTGAGCCATGGTACACCTCTAGCACGATTTTTAGGTTCCTGATCACTACTATGTGTGCTGTAAATTAGTCTTCCGGTCAATCGCTTTTGTCTCTACTACTCTCTCTATTACGAATTAATCGACACAACCTCTATACAATGCAAATGTAAAATGGACATCGTACAAAGGTTGCGCCAATTAATTCGGATCAGAGGCAGTATTACAGCGACTTTCATTCCTTTAATCTCACGTTTGTGACATCGTTCACCTCATTTAGCAGCTTTTTACACCTAACTTGTGTCATAAATTATCATTATTTAAATTTTTTTCTTGTTCTTAGGTGTTTTTTCGTCTTTTTATTGTATAGGCGATTTTTTTTTCAGTTTTGAATTTTCTCTTGATTTACTTGCACCAAATCAACCGCACCAACCACCTGGTCACTTAACAATCCCATGCCCACACCGACCTCCCCTCCCCCCGGTCCTCCATGCGGTCGTTAACCCCTCTCACCATCTACCGCAAGGTTAAGCTTCACTAGGATCTCGTCGTATCCGGCTCGATGTCAGATCTCCTCCCCGGAGCCTCGTTCTCGGCGGTTATCCACACCATAGCTTCCATCAATCCTCTCCATGTACATCACCACATCGACAACCACCTCACCCCTGCCTCCTCCTACCCCCGCCCTCTCCATTGACACACGCCCATCGCCCCCGTTGACTCCCATTGGATGGAGGCAACCGCTGCGGTGCTCCGACTGATGCCTCGACGTAGGCCTACATCGGCTACTTGCTTTGGGATAAATCCCCTCTGACTCGGGCGTTAGATGACCACCGCGACACCAATTGAATGTCGCTTGCTTTCCTGGGGGTGTGGTCCTTGACCTGTACATGGCCCACTCGGTATGGCCTCTGGACGAAAGTCCATTGATGATGTCTTCCATAGACGTCGTTTACCTTCGTGAAGGCGTCATTTTTTAGCCCTTTGCTATCATCCATCCACCTTTGCCCATTGTGTATTGCACATTCCTTGCTGATGCTTTCTCAAGACGACGAGCTTCATGCTATCGGTGTTGTCTCGGTTCATCGTTGCTCAATGGCGGCGCAAGATGCCTCCCCAACTTGCTAATTGTTTCAATTTCCTATAGCGGAGTTCTCAATCAAGGTTCGTGTTCATCGGCGCTCTCTCGGCTTGCATTGCTTCAATCTTCTGGAGCATGTGGTCATGCTATGACATTTGTTGATTGTAGATGCTCGTGTGCTGCGCCCTGGGGGTTCAGGTACACATGCCGGTGCTACTATCATTTGTTTGCAAAGTCTTTGTATTGTGATCCTTCGACGACATCCACATCTACTCGTGTCTCTCGTGGTCGCGTCCCTTCTATCTGCTAGCTAGGTCATGCTTTGTCATGGGCGCCCATTTTTTTTCTTCTCTTCTTCTATTACCCTTGTTACTTCTTCGGTTTTCAGACCGGCTTTCCGCATAAATGTGGTCGACTTGTTCATATTTTCAATCCGGTTTCCCTTATATAACTGGATAATTTTTCTTTGAACTAGATCAAATTCAGGTTCAGAGAGAGTGTGAAGTTGTGCCTCCGGTGGACCTCGTGGGATCCAGTCGGCGTTTGTCTTCGGCGGATCCGTCTGGATTCGGTCTCCGTTCGTCTAAGTCTGTGCGTCTGCAGGTTGGATCCTTCCAACCTACGCTTCTCTTCATCAACGTCGGTTGTTGTTCTGGTGTGCTGGGCCCATGGGGCGTTAGCATGACGACTTCCCACCTGTATACTACAACAATGTTTACCCGGCTCCGAGGAGGGAGGGGCTATGACGGCGGTGCACCTTCAGCTCGCTCCAGTGTTTGTAGTCGTCGGTAGGTGGTCTATGAACGTAGGTGTAATTTATATTTATGGTGTTCTTTGTACTAACTTAACAGTTGATGAACAGGTCATAAATTTTTTCGGAAAAAAAATTCAGGCTGGGAGTTCATCCCCGGTGACTGAAAATAACTTTTTTTTTGTTTTTACTAAAAAGAGACCGTGGACATGGGCGAGGGACTAGGCAAGCCGTGGTCCACCTCTACGGGTCTTCTCCTCCTTCGCAAGTCCTGAATTAGTCCACCTCGACGCGCCAAACTAATCAATCCTCGTCCATCAAGGCCACCGCTTTCCGCAGCAATAGCGAAGCGAGCGCGTCGTCCCGCTCCGCTCCTCTCCTCTCCTCTCCGCGGCTGCCGCCTCGCCACGCCACCTCCATGAGGAGCAGCAGCAGCAGCAGCAGCGCCGGCTCGGCGCCCAGGAGGAGGCCGATGAACGACCTCATCGGCGCCGGCGCCAGCGACGACCTCTCCCGCTACTCCGTCGCCACCACCACGGCCTCGTCCGAGCGCTCGTCCGGCAGCGCCCGCGGCGCCGCCGCCTTCCTCGACGCCTTCCGCTCCTGCTTCGCCCCCGCGGACGCGCGCTCGCCGGGGACCTCCCTGTCCGACGTCGACTTCGACGCCTCCCACCAACGTACGTCGTGCGCGCCCGCCTTCCCTGAACCTTCTAATCATAAGATGCCATTTTTCTCTTCTTCTTCTTCTTCTTCTAATTTTGTTTTGTGATATATTCTTCGTCAACTCTGGCTGGTCAACGCGTACGATTGTACTTCAACTTTGCTTTTTATAAACTCGGTTGTACTACGTCTCCTAGGATCTTTGCAGGTGTACTGTTTGTGTACTAATGTGTACGGCAATAACAGTACAAGATGCGTTCTCCTCTTGAGCCTTAGTTTAATCAGACGTCTGTGACACACTCTCCATCAGCTTGTACTTTCCTAATTACAAATACCCCCCCTGATCCAAATTAATTGACGCACACTTAGTACAATTTTGAGTATTGTTTTCCATCTGTTCCATTCAATTTGTCATGATTTGATCGTGACCATAACCCATTTTGGCCAAAATGTTCGTACCATTTGCTAATTCCTTCTCTGATTTTCGCAAAGTAAGAAAACACCATCGAAGAGTATCATTTGCTAACAAGGCCTCACATTACTGATGATAGCCTCCTGAGTGACACTTACATTCGTTATGGTATTTCCTGGAATGGAACGGATACTGTTAAATTCGTCAGACCATGCGATTAACACTTTGCTTACAAGAATCATCGTTAGGTTCTCTGTAAACTTTAGATGTGACGGTCCTTTCTTATGAATCTACAGACTCGCAGTCGCTGAGCTCTCAAGGTTCTACCAGCGGGAGCACTTTCGAGAGCAGGAGATCAGCTAGGGGACTCTATGGCTCCACCCTCAGGAACTCTTCAGAGAGGGAGGTACCCGGCGATAGGAAGTTCACCTTACCAGAGATTCAGAAAGCAACGAAGAACTTCTCACCCAACCTCAAGATTGGGCAGGGTGGTTCTGGGACAGTGTACAAGGGTCAGCTCAGCGATGGCACCCTCGTCGCCGTCAAACGGGCCAAGAAGGTTTGCAAGCGCTTACTTCTTATGATCGGTTCTCATAGCTTGGTGACTGTTACATAACATGGCTATGTTCGTCTTCTTTTAATTTCAGAATATGTATGACAAGCATATGGGCCACGAGTTCCGGAACGAGATAGAGACGCTGCGATGCATCGAGCACCTGAATCTGGTCAGGTTCCATGGGTTCCTTGAGTTTGGTGGTGAGCAGTTGATCATTGTGGAGTATGTTCCCAATGGCAATCTTCGAGAGCACCTTGAAGGTAACAACCGTAGGATCCTGCCCGCTGCTCCTATGGGGATGACAAGTGCCATGGTTTTTGCTAATTCTATCATCTTACCGAGTTTAGACGTATGCAGGTCTGAATGGAAAAGTCCTGGAGTTCTCCGTGAGGTTGGAAATCGCAATCGATGTGGCCCACGCCATTACGTATCTTCACACCTACTCTGGTAATGCAGAGTAATTATTAATGTTCCCTTGCATTTTGGTTTTAAGTTTGTCAGGTTGTTGGACAACTTTTGTTCTTATTTTGGTTGTTTTGTTATTGAATCTGAAAGGTTTGGCAAATGATGTTGGCACACTGGGTGGCCAATACTTATTTGTACTCAGAAAAAATTCCCCGGAAAATAAATTAGAGAAAGAGCATTAAGAATTTTAATTCAGCACTTCCTTGTTTTAGTTCAGGGGAAACAGAGTACTATTGCATCTGTTGGCTGCTTTTGCTTAGCTTCAGATGGAAGATAAGCTGAAACCCAGGTTGAATATTTCTGGAACTGCCATAACAACCAAGCTTTCCTAATATCTATAGGAAATAAGCCTATATGTAAACTGGGATTCAACCCTCGAAACCAAATTTAGACTAGAGCTATAATTGGCGATAAAAGAGGACCAGAGAGTTTTTATGTCAAATACTATCTCAATTCAAACAGGGGAAAGTATGATTCGTTGCACTATTAAGACTTGACCATATATTTCACCCATGCAGATCAGCCGGTCATCCACAGGGACATCAAATCCTCAAACATTCTTCTCGCAAACAACTGCCGAGCTAAGGTTGCTGACTTTGGATTTGCGAAACTGGCTCCGACTGACGCTACCCATGTCTCTACTCAAGTCAAAGGAACAGCAGGGTACCTTGACCCAGAGTATCTAAGAACATACCAGCTCACTGAGAAGAGTGATGTCTACTCCTTCGGAGTGCTGCTAGTGGAGTTGGTTACTGGGAGGCGCCCGATCGAACCTAAGAGGGCGATCGTCGAACGTGTCACAGCAAAATGGGTTAGTTTGTGCCATTCTTATCATTATCTTTGTACCTTTAATAGTTGTCAATATCAAATGAAATATGTACTGTACAATAATTCATAAAGATCGACAACTGATCCATATATCTGGTTTTGCTAATTAAGTGTGCTTCATTTATGGTCGGCACAGGCAATGGAAAAATTCTCGAAGGGCGATGCGATATTAACACTGGATCCAAATCTGGAAGTGAACGACGCGACCAACCTGGCGATCGAGAAGATGTACGAGCTGGCCCTGCAATGCCTAGCTCCCAAGAAGAGGAACCGGCCGAGCATGAGGCGGTGCGCAGAGATCCTGTGGAGTATACGTAAAGATTACAGGGAGTTGGCTCAACCAACCTCCTCTTGAACCAAAGCAGCTCATATGGAGCAACCAAGAAAACAGAATGCAACAGCATCCCCAGTTTGCCTCACTTCAATTCAAAGCATGGAGGCATGGATCAACCGACCGCTGAGCTACGGGTTGCCAAGCTGTGAATGGGACCTGTGGCCTTCCTAGAAATTGTGTGCTTATTAGGTATCAGCTAGGAAGAGTTGCATTGAAGTTCTCCTACACAGCAGTACACGTAGATAGTCGCCATAGCAAGCACAAGCAGTTTCAAATATGACTTGAATATACGATGGTGTCTGTATGTTATAGAAGAAAGATGATTCCTGAGGAGAGCATGCATTTCCCATGTATTAGATGCGTTCTCCTGTATATGATGAACAAAATTCAACAGCAGTGGTATATCTTACTTTTTGGGTGCTTGTGTGCGTCATTGTCAATGTTTGACATAATATAGAAAACCTGAATGCTTAAAAGTGCAGCTGCGCTTTCTGGCGAAGTCGAGCGCACGCGCTGCAGTCATTCAATGGCTCGCGACCCACACAATCATCATCTAGATTTGGAATTTTTTCCCACACATTCATTCTATATATGGAAAGATTCCTTTCAACAATGTGTTGATTTTTCTCCACGTGGTCCGACCAAACACGTCAATGCAATGATGACGTCACATGCATTAATTCTAGTACGGGAAAATTCAAAAAGCTATAACTTTCAAACCGTGTGTCGGAATGATGAACGGTTTTGACCTTTGACTTCCTCATGACGAACGCTTCAAAACTAGATCCCATATGAATATGTTTTGAAGTTTTCTTTTCAAAAGCAACTTCGATGCTAAATGAGGCAACTTCAGTGCTAAATAGGAGCAACTTCGATGCTAGATGAATTGCATCGTGTGTATTAATGAATTCATCTAGTAGCCTACTAATAGTTGTGTGCAGTAGTCTAATAGATTGTTACCATGGTTGCTAAGTTGCATACATCGAAAACTAATTTGTAGATAGTTTACTTGCCAATGATACTGTGAAAGTTGTTTACCATAGAGTGGAAAGTTGTCTAACATGGCTTCTAAATTGTCAGCCTCAGAAACCAAGTTGTCTATATTGCTACGAAGTTGCCTACGGATGATCCCCAATTGCATAAAATACTATGAAAGTTGTCCATCAAGGGACATAAGTGGCCTACAATGTCAAAAACTTTTTGTGGGATCTAAGGTTTCTACCATGATCCAAATTCCGAACTACTCCCTCCGTTCCGTTATGTAAGGTGTATTATTTTCAGCACTGTGACCAAGGCACGGAATTATAGATGTGTTAGGACTATATTACCCTTGGCAAATTTGTTGATTAGTGGTAAGTAAATCAATAAGTCCAGGAAAGTAAGAGATGCATGCAATCGACAAAGAGATATTTTCCTTCTTTTGCTACAAGGAGAGATACAGACAATCAGGAGAGAGATACTTTCCATTTTTCTAGAGGGCTAACAAGGGAATTATGAGGAACTAGAAGAAATGCACCTTACATTCTGGAGTTTTATAAAAAAACAAATACACCTTATATAAAGAAACAGAGGGAGTATGTGGGGATGGATGGTATGAGAGCTTTTTTCTTACCTTTTTTGGGGTAGTCTACCAGCCTACGCTAATGAACGTGCGTGTGTTAGCTAGCTAGGTCGCAGGTGTTGACTAGTTGCAAAAGTGAGGACAGATGAGAAGTTGCATAGGGGGTGATGAGAAATTTCATAGGGTGCGGGGGTTAGACAGTTGCCCGCAAACTACACAAGTTGGTCATAATTTTGGCACGAGTTGCCAGCAAAAATCATTAAAATCTCCAGATATAATGATGAAAAGCACACATTAGTTGCTTGTGGAATGCACTGGAGTTGCACGAAAACACCTTAAAAGTTGCTTACTTTTTTTGTGTGATACTCGAGTGCATAACGATCTTAAAATTATTGCCCTCGTTTTGCCTCCAATAGCCCCATCAATGGTGAACTTATATTTTTCCATATGTGGTTGCTTTTTTTCTAGATACTAACTCAAAGTACACAGGAGTAGTCTAGTGAGTGTATTAGAGTTGTATAAACACACCCAAAACTTGCTAACTTTTTTGTGTGCCACTCAAGTGCATAACAATCTCAAAGTTTTCTACCACGATCAACAAGTATTCTACCATAACAACCTTCATCTCCAAGTTGATAGTGCTATAGGAAACTTACTTTCTGAGGTAGCCTAACATTATCCTAGGTTGCCTGCCATGACTGGTGAGTAGCCTAACATTATCCTAAATTGCATATAACACCTTTTCAGTGTGGTAAGCAACTTAGTTTCATATATAGGCAACTTGGCAACATTGACGGACAATTTTTTAATATATTATAGGCAACTGAAATAGTAATGGTAGTCAACTGAGCATCATTAATAGGCAACTTCATAGTGTTTTTGGGCAACTTAAAAAATACAACGATAAGCAACTTCATAATATTGTAGGCAACTAATTTGCAAAGTTAGACAACTGAGCAGCAATGATAGGTAACTAATTACCAATAGAAGGTAACTGGACGTCGATGATAGGCCAATTTCATAGTATTGTAAGCAACGAGGCATCAATGATAGGCAACTGAACATCCACGATAGGCAACTGAGCAACCATGGTCGGCAAGTTGTGATAATGTTAGAAAATCCATTCATACACATAGTGCAATGAAATTGCTTATATGTAGCACTAAAGGTGCCTCATGTTTTGTGTGATTTTCTCATTTTTACACAAACCAACCTAATAGGCAGCCCTGCTACGCAAAAAATGAAGTTGCCTTCCTATAGCACTAAAGTTGCCTCCATCGGACCCAAAGTTGCCTAAAAAAAAGTTCAACGAAACCTATCAATATGAGATCTAGTTTTGAAGAACTCGTCGCGAGAAACCCAAATGTGAAAACGAAACTGGATTTTGACGCTTAAATAAAAGGTTACAGTTTTTTAAACATTTTGGACCCTCAAATAAATGCACGTCCTTACAAGATTCTTTTTTGGTCTACCATGTCAGGCGCGTCAATTGCTTCTTCCATATTTAGAAAAGCACTCGATCCTAACAACTGGCACTCGTGCGCCCTCTAGCCACGTCATATAGAAAATTACAGATGAAGAAAACTACAGAGCTGCAAGGAAAATACCGCGGAAGAAATTACAGATGTATATTCGTATTCAAATCTTTTTGTGTTCGCTCATGTGTGTGATGGTGCATCTTGCTCCACTAGATAAAATAACAAAACCCCATGTCTCTATCTCTCTGTCTTCTCTGAGCTTCTCGACATGGCTTCCTTTCGGCTCGAGGAAACGGTACAACCTCTGCCGACGTCGTTGACTCCATGCAGGGTTGGATGCTTCAGATGGGGAACTTTCTAGAGCGAGCTAAGTCTGTTCTGAGCGGGCTCTCTCATGTGTCACCTGTGTTGCAAACCGCTCCTACACCGCGCCCCTTGGTTGTGCCTGATGTCAACCTTGAGGATGAGAGTGGAGATGGGCTTCATGGACGTTTCTCTCCTCGCACTACTAGGAAAAACCTTATACACAGCATCTTAGCAGCAGCGCTGGACAAAATCATGCGCTACTGCTACTTAGTAGCAGCGCTCGTAAATAAACCGCGCTACTGCTATAACTTTAGCAGTAGCGCGACTAGCAAAAGCGCTGTTGTTATGTTTAAACTGGCGCACATGGCTAGCCCAACTTAGCAAGAGCGCCAGATCTCGCCAAGCGCCATCGCTATTCTCCTTAGTCAGAAGCGCTTTTCTCGCACACGCGCTACTACTAATCCTACCTTATCCTCCCCATGGCCGACCCTCTCTCACTCACTCTCCTCTCGGGCCACTCTCACCTGGCTGACACCGTCGTCGCCCGGGCTGTCGCCGTCGTCCGTCCTCCACCGAGGTACTCCCTCCTTCCCTTACTCCTCCTCCCACCGCGCCCTCCTCTCTCCTCCGCCGGCAGCCCTCCTCCCACCGCCCCTCCCTCCTCCTCCTCCGACTGGCCCCTCCCCCCTTGAGGGAGTTCCGGACTAGGGGGTGTCCGGATAGCCGAACTATCATCATCGGCCGGACTCCAAGACTATGAAGATACAAGATTTAAGACTTCGTCCCGTGTCCGGATGGGACTTTCCTTGGCGTGGAAGGCAAGCTTGGCGATACGGATATGTATATCTCCTACCATTGTAACCGACTCTGTGTAACCCTAGCCCTCTCCGGTGTCTATATAAACCGGATGGCTCTAGTCCATAGGACGAACAACAATCATACCATAGGCTAGCTTCTAGGGTTTAGCCTCTTTGATCTCGTGGTAGATCCACTCTTGTAACACACATCATCAATATTAATCAAGCAGGACGTAGAGTTTTACCTCCATCAAGAGGGCCCGAACCTGGGTAAAACATCGTGTCCCTTGTCTCCTGTTACCATCCTCCTAGACGCACAGTTCGGGACCCCCTACCCGAGATCCGCCGGTTTTGACACCGACAATGGTGCTTTCATTGAGAGTTCCTCTGTGTCGTTACCGATAGGCCCGATGGCTCCTTCGATCATCAACAACGACACGGTCCAGGGTGAGACTTTTCTTCCCGGACAGATCTTCGCGTTCGGCGGCTTTGCACTGCGGGCCAATTCGCTTGGCCATCTGGAGCAGATCGAAAGCTACGCCCCGCCATCAGTCGATTTGAAGTTTAAACTATACGGCCGATATCCGCGGAGATTTGATCTTCGACGGATTCGAGCCGCAGCCAAGCGCGCCACACTGTCTCGATGGGCACGATCTAGCTCTGCAGCCGAACAGTGCCCTGGAGGCCGCACCAGAATCCGCTCCGACCCTTAATCCGGAGCCGGATTCTCCGATCGAGGACGAGTGGTTGGACACCGCCTCGGGGGCTTTAATCTCTACGGCGATCGAGCCGAACTCCATCCCTGTCGACCTCGACTCCAGGGTGCCGGACTCCTTTCCGGACTCCGAACCCTCCACGCCCTTGCCAATCGAATCCGATTGGGCGCCCGTTATGGAGTTCACGGTCATGACATCTTTCAAGACTCGCCTTTGGCGACATCCCGAATTCACTAAAGTCTCTCTTTATCCGAAAGCCTGGCCGGACCACGGTCAGGAAGGTTGGGATACGGACGACAAAGAAATTCGACGCCCACCCACCACCCACTTCGTAGCAACTGTCGATAGCCTACACGACGTGCTCGATTTCGACTCCGAAGACATCGACGGTATGGACGACGATGTAGGAGACAACAATGAACCAGCACCTATAGGATGTTGGACAACCTCATCCCATGATGTATACATGGTGGATACACCTAAAGGAAATGAAGACGAGGAGCAACGGGACGCTACGAAGGATAAATCCTCAAAAGCAGTCAAAACGGCAACGTAAACGCCGAACAAAGTCCCGCCTCAACAAAGACCCAGCCATAGAGCAGAGGCGAACCGTGGACAACGAACAAGCTATCGAGCAATCGTCCAACAAGACAACTTGGATAAACAATCTGTCCCGGCAAAGACAACAGTCCGGACGATCTCACGGACAAACTATTGGAGCAAAATGACCTCCGAGAAAAGGCTCGCCGCCACTACGCGTAGCCTGAAAAAGCGTAAGCGGAAGCTCAAAACAGCGGAAGATGCACTCAGGATCAGATGGAGCAAAGTATTCAGCACCGCAGAAAACTACGGCGACAGTCGCCGAACAAAGAGCTACCCGAAAAGAAAGCTACTGCCCGAATTCGACGAGGAGGCCTTAGAGCCCCCATAATTAAAAAGTAAGAAGGCCACCCGGTCGGATGGACGACCCCACGGCAAAAAGAGAGCGGTGAATGGCGCCGCACACAAGCCAATATGCGATCCGCATAAGGATTCACATCAAGAGGATGGCCCAGTTAGGTCCATCTATGGGCCAAGAAAGCAGGCTCGTCAAAGCAATGCAATACGCCAAAATTCCGAAGATCACGGCACACCCAAATATAGGGGCGCCGCACACCCCCTATGTTTCACCGATGAGGTGCTGGATCATGAATTTCCAGCGGGATTCAAACCCGTAAACATAGAGGCATACGACGGAACAATGCACTCGAGTGCGGATCGAGGATTACATCTCCACATACACATGGCTAGAGGAGACGATCTCCACGCCATAAAATACTTACCCCTTAAACTCAAAGGGCCAGCTCGGCATTGGCTTAAAAGCCTCCCCGAAAATACCATTGGAAGCTGGGGAGAGCTCGAGGATGCATTTCGGGCAAATTTTCAGGGGACTTATGTCCGCCCTCCGGATGCAGACGATCTAAGTCACATAACTCAACAGCCCGGAGAGTCAGCCCGGAAATTCTGGAACAGGTTCCTTACTAAAAAGAACCAAATAGTCGACTGTCCGGACGCCGAAGCCTTAGCAGCTTTCAAACACAACGTCCGAGACGAATGGCTCGCCAGACACCTCACCAAGAAAAGCCAAGAACAATGGCCGCATTAACAAGCCTCATGACCCGCTTTTGCTGGAGAGGACACTGGCTGGCTAGATGCAGCACCAATGACCGAGTACATCCGAAATCAGGGATGGAATGGGAAATCACGACGCAGAAAAGATCAGTAGCGGAATAAGGAAAATGGCCCAAATAGTACGGCGTCAACACCGGATTCAAAAGCTCTCGGCCAAACAACAAAACACCGCCCTAAAGGATAATAAAGGACGAGCTATCCAACCTAAACAAGATTCGGATAGACCGTGTCAAATACATGGTACCTCCGGAAGCTCGCAAACCATACCCACAGAGATTGTTGTCTTCAAACAGTCCGCCGACTTAATGCGAACACAAGGGCTCGACACACCAAATGCGAAAGTGACGAAACCCAAAAGCAGCACCGAAAACGAAAATCTTTCCCACGTGAGGTTAAAACAGTAAACTCACTTCACGTGATCAAAGGGAAAAAAGCGGCGCCCCTAAAAGGCGCGCCGCATAATCGGGTTGTCAAACCAATCACCTTCACCATCGTGACTATTTCGATAATATCCGGAACGCAGGATGGACTGCCTTGATATTGAATCCTATAATCGACGGATTCCAATTTACACATGTCCTCATGGATGGCGGCAAGGACATAAACCTCGATATATCAGACACAATCCGCAGGATGGGGATAAACCCAACCAAAATTCGCCATAGCAACACCTCCTTTAAAGGAGTATCGCCAGCCCATACGCCCTTTGCACGGGCTCCATATCGCTAGAAGTTGTGTTTGGTTCATCCGACAACTTCCGTCGCGAAAGGTTACTCTTCCATGTCGCCCGCTTAAAAGTAGCCATCAAGCACTATTGGGACGCTGAAGCTTTTACCGCTTTAATGCAATACCGATTATGCATCTCTAACACTTAAAATGCCGGTCCACGCGACATCATCTCGTTAAAAGGAAGTATTATGTTACTCGAGCACGGAAGAAGGGAGATCGCATCGACAGCTCCACAGCTAACCGGCTCCACTAGGCAAAGAACCTAAAATTGGTCATTCAAACCCCGGACACGGCTAGACGAGTCCGGCGCCTACTAGCGGCATACCCCCACACGAGCGGCCGCATACATGTATAACAAGAGACAATAAAGCTCAATTTTATTTTCTTCGAACCGTACTCTGTTTATTTAATAAGTACACCTTTCGCACGACCCTTTTTCTTTCAAACTAAGTTCCTCTCTTTACAGATGAACAACGTGCTACACCCGTCCCGTGATACGGCACAACGGAGACACAGCGCAGCGTGCAAGAGGGACCCGCTGCAAGGATTCTTTTCAGATTAAGACCTGCGTAAACCTTTTTCACTGTCTCTTGTTGATATACACCCCCGGTTCCTTAATATAACCGAGGAGGAGGCTGGTGCTTTGGCATTGGCCGCACTGAATTTTTTGCGCATCTAGACACTGGGGCTTAGGGCATTATTCGCCCATTTTCATAAAGACCAAATACCTTAGGGAGTATTCGACGCCTCGAGTTAGGCCTTATATGCATCAGCTCAATCATGTCTTTGGTCAAATGTTGGGTTGCCGGCTCGTGTTTTGCTGCCTTACGCCCGTTTCACAGCTAACGCGGCACCGGAGAACTATCGCGATTGTGCCCCGGTTCGCCGCAAGCGAGCACCTCAAGAGAGAAAGCCAAAACTGACCGTCATGATATAGCGAGAGACTGGTCAACCACTCGATGACTCATAGGAATGTTTGGAATTCTCCGATTAACGAAGGACCGGTTTTCGGTCAGCACACGCACCGAATTCGGAGAGTGCGGTGCCCTGTGGGCTATATAGTAGCCCCACCTCGAACTCCTATGGCTAAGTGAAAGTGATAAAGCATTATAGTCCGGTTGCTGGTTTGCTACGCTATCACCTCCTTAACAGACCAAGACGTTGGATTAAGTGTGAAAAGCGCTTTTTTAAACACCCCGCACTATGTGCGTGGGGGCTAAGCCAAGGACTGCCATCTTTCAGGTTATATACATATATACATAAACGGCCGACAGTGGAGTAGTTTACTACTTGAAAGCACAAGTATAAAAAGCACTTATATTACATTGAAACATTGTTTTCACAAATCATACATGTCATTTAAACATAATATCCTTCGAAAGCATCTGCGTCTCTATTCAACGAGCGCCCGGCAGACTTCTTCAAAGTAGTGCTCGCAGTACTCGCCTCTGTCCAATCTCGGGATGCAACGTCGGTGGCCTTCATCTCTGTCCAAGATGTCTTGACACGGGCAAGAGCCATCCGCGCCCTCAATACATGCCGATCACTTCATCGCGTCGACACGCTGCACCGCTTCCAAGAAACCGCTGCACTAAACCAAAATATCTCTTCGGTGGGTCCGTCCGCCACAAGTGAGTCAAGACATGCTTCATGGCAAATCCGACAATCGATTCAGCTCGCCCATTCGCCAACCGATCGGTCAGCGGAGAGGACGCCCGGACTATGGAATTGCGACCAATATAGCTCTTCCTTCAGGCCCCTTCGCCCCGGAAGTGCTCAACAGCGCCCACGCTTCGCCGCCAAGTCCGATAAGCATCCTCTGAACTCCACAACTTATCTAATCGAGCATACTTTGATCCAGATATTTCTCCGCAGCGTAAACGGTTTTCCAGCCGCAATTGCCCCACCGACTCAGCTCCTCCTTGGCAGCTCTCAAAGCCGACGGGCATTCTTGATTCGCGGCGG
Organism: Aegilops longissima; assembly: GCA_021605205.1. Lineage (NCBI taxonomy): Eukaryota > Viridiplantae > Streptophyta > Magnoliopsida > Poales > Poaceae > Aegilops > Aegilops longissima. The sequence continues at coordinate 637,625,504 of CM038679.1, forward strand.
CCTTTTTTAGGCCCTCTTGTTCCACTTGACGTTCTTTTCAAGAACCTCGCAGCGATCGGTAGTATTCTCAACTTTTGGCCATATCGCCATCTCCTCTTTGCTTCGGCAAGGAGCAGCCCGCTCACTTTAGCTCTTCGCCGCCTTTTAAAGCGCCGATTATTAATTCTGGCTTGCTTTTTCGCTCGGGCAAGTTCTGCCGCAGCTCTTCCACGGCAGTGGCACCATCTGCATTAAGCATATGATTAGTAAGACATGGGTTTCAAGCTCCCTTACCGTGTGTCCGTGATAGAAGTCGATACCTTGTGACTCGTCAAACCGCTTATTGACCAGCGCGATGTCAGATCCGCCTCATCAAGCTGCCGCTTTAGTTCGGCATATTCATCATCCGGCTGGCCTCCGGACGCCCGCCACCTGTTTAGGAGCGGCGATATGTTAAACTGAGAATTTGATCCTCGCACGTCGTCAATTTTGATAACATACCGAGTCTCGGGGCTACTATCTATACATGGCGATTTTATATGCATAATCGCTGAAGGTACATTATTTTTATGTATTTCAAACCCCGTCAAGAAGCTTCGACGGCTTCAGTAATCCGCTCTCTGCGGATGCAATTCTTTCAATCACCGTACCCATTAGAGCACGGTGATCTTACGAGATAGCCGCCTAAGCAAATCCTTCACTCCTCCGACCGCACACCACTTGGCGCGGACCTTCCGCCCGCCGGACTTGGGAACCTCCGCGACGACACCTCCGGTCATCCGCTTCACATGAGGGTGCGACAGGTGGAGGCGTTCGCTCTCCATCATCTCCTAAGAAGATCCTCAAGACGAGCTCACGAGAAGGGCTGAGGTCCGAACTACAAGGTACAATTTGGTTATCTTCATAAATAAATACAGGATGTTCCTTATTTACAAGACCCTTCTTTTTACTTACGGTTCATTGGAGGGCTGATCCTTGGGGAAATACTGCGGCTGGGTTACTTCCCACGGACTCTCCGACGAAGATTCCTTCCCTCTTTGAGGCGTTGACCTCCGGATCTTCAAGCAGTCCTCTTCCCTCCTCGAAGACGGACTTTTAATCCTCCTTCCTTGATAGCCTCCTTCATGGGGGCAGTCGCTTCCGCTCCCCCTTCGCTTTCTTCAAAGGCGCGACCTTCAACATCTTGGTCAAGCATGGGATCCGGCGTGGTCTCCGGGAGGAGCGGACACCTTATTAACTTTGCCTTGGCTATCCACTCTGCTCAAGAAACGTCTCCTTTAAATGGCATATATATATATATATATATATATATATATATATATATATATATATATATATATATATATATATATATAATAAATGAATGAACAGCTTGTCCGGTTACAGGACTACTTTCTTGAGTATCTGGGCGATTGCAGCTTAGTCCTGCGTCCTCGGTCAAGTCCGACACTTCTCTTGTGATCCAAGAACAGTTTATACATCTCCACAGGCGCCGTGCCCATAAAATTTTGGAGAGCTCGTGGTCCCTCCGGATTGAATTCCCACAGGCGGAGGGGGCGTTTGCAGGCTGAAGGCGCCGGATCACCATAACCCGCGCCATCGCAACCAGATTGATCCTCTTTCCGGAGGTCTCGAATACGGCCTGCAGTTAGGGAACGCCCTTGGCGACCCCGTCGAGCCCCTTGTTGACCCATGATGCCAGCCGCTGTGGTGGACCTGAGCGGAAGGCGTGAAGCGCCGCCCATTTGGTGCCCCGGGAGCGGTGATATAAAACCACTCCCTGCCACAAACCAAGCTCCTCTTGAAAAGAGCCCTCGGGCCATGGAGCATCAACACATTTGCTTATGACCGCCCCTCCAAGACTCGCTTGTTGCCCTTGATCATCTTTGGCTCCACCTTGAAGGTCTTGAGCCACAATCCAAAGTGGGGGGTAATATGGAGGAAGGCCTCACATACGACAATGAATGACGAGATATGGAGGATGGACTCCGGATTCAAGTCATGGAAATCAAGCCCATAATAAAACATGAGCCCCGCACAAAGGGGTCCGTCGGGAAGCCTAAACCCCGAAGGAGGTGGGACACGAACACCACGTTCTCGCCGGGCTCAGGAGTGGGAATGACCTGCCCTGGAGCAGGCAGCCTATGCGAGATCTCGCTGGTCAGATACCTGGCGTCTCGCAGCTTTAGCACATCTTCTTCTGTGATGGAGGAAGACATCCATCGGCCGTGTTGGTCGGAGCCGGACATCATCGACGGTCCGAAGCGCCTGAATCTGAAGCTTTGGGTGTTGGAACTCGAAGCGCGAGGCGAACTCGATAGAGGGTGTAAAAAGGAGAGGGCCTTGGTCTCGTTATAAAGAGGTTGAATACCAAGAGCCCACCCAGTGGTCGACTAGGACTCGCCTTTGATAGAGGAGGCGTGCCAACGCGCACGGTTGGGTTACCCAAGTTCGTATTGATGAGAATCCCGGAATAAGGGGGGCACGATCTATGCTTTGATAAGGTGTGCCAGGGAAACCGCCTCGCTAAACACGCTGAGGTGGAGCAGTAAAAAACGATTCATATAAAGGCCAGGCCGTGGTGTGATGTCACGCCGCGGAATACGTCAGCAGATATGTGCAAAAATTATTCTCTCTACGGTGTTATGTGGAACTCATTTTGCAGAGCCGGACACTATTCTTGTGTTCAAAACCTTCTATGAAATATTCGGAGGAGGAACCCGCCTTGCAATGCCGAAGACAATCAATGCGCCGCACTCGCCGTCATTGAAGCCTGGTTCAGGGGCTACTGAGGGAGTTCTGGACTAGGGGGTGTCCGGATAGCCGAATTATCATCATCGGCCGGACTCCAAGACTATGAAGATACAAGATTGAAGATTTCGTCCCGTGTCCGGATGGGACTTTCCTTGGCGTGGAAGGCAAGCTTGGCGATACGGATATGTAGATCTCCTACCATTGTAACCGACTCTGTGTAACCCTAGCCCTCTCCGGTGTCTATATAAACCGGATGGTTTTAGTCCATAGGACGAACAACAATCATACCATAGGCTAGCTTCTAGGGTTTAGCCTCTTTGATCTCGTGGTAGATCCACTCTTGTAACACACATCATCAATATTAATCAAGCAGGACGTAGGGTTTTACCTCCATCAAGAGGGCCCGAACCTGGGTAAAACATCGTGTCCCTTGTCTCCTGTTACCATCCGCCTAGACGCACAGTTCGGGACCCCCTACCCGAGATCCGCCGGTTTTGACACCGACACCCCTCCTCCGGCCGCCCCTCCTCCGCCGGCAGCCCTCCTCCCACCGCCCCTCCCTCCTCCTCCTCCGGCCGGCCCCTCCCCCTCCTCCTCCGGACGCCCCCTCCCCCTCCTCTCTCCTCCTTCCCTCCCTTGTCTCTGTTCTTGCAAATTGTAGGTAATTTAAATGTAGATTTTAGAATGTAGACATTGTAGAATGTAGGTTTTTTAATTAATATTTTTTTGACTATTTTAGGTGTTTTGAATAAAATAGAAGTAAGAAATTTAGGGTAGTAGAATTTTTAGCAAGTGTTTAATAGAAATAGTTTATTTAGTAAGTGATTAATATAACTACTTTATTTATTTTAAGTGATTAATAGAACTAGTTTATTTAGTAAGTAAATTAATAAACTAGTTGAACCAGTTGAATTAATAGAACTAATGTATTTTTAGTAAGAAAATTAATATAACTAGTTGAACTACTTTATTTTTAGAAAGAACTAGTTTTTTCTATTTATAGTAAGTTTATATTTAGTAAGAACTAGTTGAATTAATAGAACTAGTTGAACATGTCATATTTGTTGTTATTTTTTATTTTAAGCAATTATTCGGGATGTATTAGTGATAACTTATAGGGTTTTTGCTTTTGCAGAAATCAAGGAGCCCCTCCATCATCCCCGCCGTCGTCCCCGTCACCGACCCCCTCCGACCTCGAGGTGAGACCAGCCAAATCTCCATGTCAATATGAGTCCTATAAGATATATATGATGTAGATAAAAACATGTATATCTTGTGTTGCTCAAATAGGATATGTGGTTGCCCAAGTGGCGGTCATGTTCAGTTACACCTCCGAGTGGCCTATGTTTTGTCGAGTGTTGATTAATTTCTGTTCCGGCAAATTTCAGGCGCTCGATATGTCCTTTTTTAGCAAAGGTCATGCCGGATTTTTCCATGAATTCTGGCATGACTTGTGCTAGAATATGTAGGAAATATCGAGTGGCCTGGATTTTCTCGAAAAATAATGATCTAATTTAGGTTTTTTAGTACATATATTTAATTGTACAAGTTTAATCATTGAATTATGAATGTAGGAAATGTCTTACTCGGATGACGAAAGTCTCCCGGGGGAGTGCAGCTGGTGCCACGACGATCGAGGTCTGTGCGATAGGTGCCCTCACCTGGACGATGATCGGCGCTTCAGCATTAAGCTCGAGGAGACCTTCGACGTTGAAACGATATGCAACGACGACAAGTATTTTTTTCGTAATTAAGCACGACTTCAACTATTTCAACGTCTAATTTTCATATTTTACAATTCGACTAGCTTATCCCATGCCATGCAAGACGCTATGCCTTGGAGAGGATGAGTTTTGAAGACCATGAAAATTTTGAAACAATGAAAATATACCTAAGGACCCATCATGATATGGATTTTGAAGTAAATCTGTACAATTCTCAGAGCGTAACCCATTTTGGTTGCCAAAATTGGGAAGCACTTTGCAAAATGTATGGTTTTTATGAGGGTATGATTGTCACTATGGATCTTGGTGATCCTGACATCGAGCAAAACAATATGGACATTTGGATCCTTGTTGATACGCTTCCGATTCTACCGCTATGTGAGTTTCTCAAATATAGTTATTAACTAATTTATATTGTTTATTTCAAAATAGTTGACAGCTTATTTCCATTGACAGCTTATTTTGATTTTTCAAAGAATTTGCGGAAGATGGTAGACAAAACCCACTACACCGATGGCTCCAAATTAACTTATAAGGAGAAAAATCATCTGATCGCATTTTGTACTTTCTTTGAGAATTACAATACCTATTATCGAACTCCTCCAAATTATGGTGAATACGTGCCACTAGTGCACGTGTTGAACCACGATAACTTCTATGGAGATACCCTGGTAAGATTTTTTACTATTACGACATCCGTGCATCTTTTGCATACTTCTAAAACTAGTACATCATTGCTAATTACGAAGTTATTACTATGTTTTTCAACAGAAAATCCCGATGGATTGTGTGCGTCATCTAATGTATTACAATGGTCGCCTTGAAGTTCTGAACATACCGCTAGGTCATCCTACGGATCTCACATGTGCATATCGGATTTCTGAAACCGGTGAACACATGCTAATCAAAGAGTGGAAAAAATGTTTGGACATTCGTAAGGAGGTTCTTTGAAGCAACATTAAGCGAAAGGCAAGAATTGGAGACAGGATAATCTGCATTCTCCATAATGGAGAGCCAGGGGCTATCTTGTTTTTTGCTATTTTACCTTAGAGAATATAGTAGGTCCTAAGAGAATGTAGTAGGTCCTATGAGGTACAATATGTTTATTATGTGGTACAATGTGTTAGAGTTGATGATGAGGAGTAGTTATGATTATGACTAGTGACCAACTTGCTATGTGATGTCTCATCGATGAAAACGATGATCATGAGGAGGTGTTATATGACAATGATGTATTATGATGATAAGTTGTTAATGATATGATGATGATGATATTTATTATATCATTACGTGAAAGACCCGCAAATTAGTTTCAAGTGGATGTCCATCCACTTGAAACTAGTCCACGGTTCTTTCACCCAATGATGTAATAACTTATTATGATGTAAAAACAATCTCTAAATTGCTGCTGTATGAAAACTTGTATAGAGGTGTATGAATACAACATGAAATAAAAAAGAAATAAAATACAGAATAATAGTAGTAGCGCGGGCTGGGAGAAGCGCTACTAGTAATTACCAGTAGCGCCGCGTCAAGAAAGCGCTACTACTAAGTCGGTGTAGCAGTAGCGTGGGTTAACCAACGCTACCGCTAACCTTTAGTCAGAGCGTCGCATCAAGAGCGCTCCCGCCCGCCATCGATAGTCCTAAAACCCGCCATCGCTAGGCTTTTCCCTAGTAGTGTCGTGCTGGGGTCAAATCATCGTTATCTGCCTCTGAGGGTTCGTGCATCGATGTGGTTGTGGCTTCGATGCTACAGATCATGCCCGAGCTTCTGGAGCCGTGTGGGGAATCGACTCCGCCTCTGTCCATCGAGTAATTGAAGGTGGACCCCCTTGAGATCTCAGTTGTGGCATTACCACCATTACCACCCCTTGAGCCCAGCCAGATGCTCGACTTCAAGGAGAAGGGAGATTCAGACGTTGCAATGTCTTGCTCATCCGAGTCCATTGGGCACATGGTTCCTGCAGGTGATGTGGTTGTCGCACCCAGAGCGATGACTCGTGTGCCTGGGGCTCTCATAGCGAAAGAGATTTGTGATTCCCTCGCTACCTTGGACGTTGCTAACCTTGGATCCGACAAGACAATTGGGTGTCTCCTCAAGGAGAAGGCCAACAGGGATAAGAAAAGTGGTGGTGCTAGCTCTCGTCCTGTCATCTTGAAGGAGAAATCAAACAAGTGCAGAAGTAAGAAGAGTGGCGCTATAGGAAAGGCGTCGACAGTTGCTTCATGGATAGCTCTCGGTGTTTGGACATGTCATCATGGGTGTGCTTAGGTCCGTGGCCTTTGCCGATGTTGTTTCCTCTAGTTACCGTCGATATGCGGGGGCTCACTTGTGAAGTTGAATTTCATGTGCAAGCGGATTGTAGGGGTGTCGTGATGGGGGAGTTTGTCTGTCTTTCTTTGTGGTCTTGTGGTCTTTCGATTTGGGAGTAGTCCGCTTGTATCATGGGGTTGTGGCCTAGTTGTTTTTCGAGGCCAAGCATAGATTGCTGAATGACGTGTGTACTTGCCATTTCGTAAGAAAATCATGTTTGTTTGTGTTCTATACACATATAAATGGAATGAAAGGCTGGCAACTATAAGTACATACCTTTCTTTTTGGCAAATTTCAAATGGGCATATATTTTCATGAAAGTTTGTAACCGCATGTATTTCCATAGCGCCTATCAGACCCCCACTATTTTGTCGCTCCGTCGTAATCCCAAACATTAGCCTATTGGACCCCACCATTTGTTGCTTTGTCATAATCCCAAAGTTTGTCGCTCTGCTGAAAACAACACCTTGATTCGAGCCATGCGAATTCGCAATAATCCTTCAAGGCTACTCAAGTTAACCAACTTTGATGAGCACCACACAACCGCATCAGCCCGCATGGTCAAACTTAAGCATGCCGGCCATGATGCCACCAAAAAATGCGAATGCTGGCCATGAACAAGACGATCGACCCAAAGCCTGCCTCAGAGATGGTCTGGGGCTTGAGCATGTCAACATTCGATGGGATGCGGGTTGAGGCCAACAATCTACATGTTAGTATCAACCTACTACTTTTCTAGAACATGGCTTGACATTTCTAGAACTAAAAGTCGTGATTGGGGTGTGTGACCCTACAATGGATTTAGACTGGGCAAAATTGAGTTGACCAGTTCGCCAGACCAGGATTTGTGCTAGCTCTATGCCTCGACCAGAACCCTAGTATATCTATGTGTTCCTCTTCATTATATGCATAACTCCTAGCCCATGTATATTTGTCTATTTTCCATGGTTAGTTTCTTGCAGTTTAGCATCCTTTGCGATTTTAACATTTATGTGGTTAGCTTATTGCAGTTTAGCATCATTTACACTTGAACATTTATGTGGTTAGTTCTTGCAATTTAACATGGTTTACATTTTCCATACTTACGTTTAGTTCCTTGCAATTGACAGTCGTTTAAGTTTTAGTACTTTAAGGGTTAGTTTGTTGCAATTGAACGTCGTTTACACTCTTAACACTTAAGTTGTTAGTTTGTTGCAATTGAATGTCGTTTACACTTTTAACACTTAAGTGGTTAGTTTGTTGCAATTGAACGCCATTTACACTTTCAACATTTACATGGTTAGTTTCTTGCAATTTAACATCATTTATATCAAGTGACTTGTATGGGTGGAATTAAAGATGACGCCTTTGAAAATTGCACCATGCATATTACCTGTAGAGTTGGCATGTGCAACTATGCCGCCATGAAGCAATTTGATGTAGAGTTAGTCATGAAAAAAACATAGAAGTTTGCCTCACTTCAATTAAAAAATATGGATGTATGGATAAACTGATTGCGAAGCCCGGAATCTGTTCCTTGAGCTACAGTCGGCAAAGTTGTGATGCAGACTCTTGGCCTTCCTAGAAGCAAAAACAATTTCAAAGAAAAATATATTATGGTATCCGCATATTTTAGGTTTTCCACTTTCTCTTGCACCGGAACGGGGTGAAGAAAGATGACTTCTGAGTAGAGCATGCATTTCCCACGGAGTAGATGTGTTCTCCGGTATATGATGCAGAAAATTATAGAATAATGGACACATGTTCCCTTTTGACCCCCATGTCGCCCCCTCTAGGGAGACTCATGTGGTTCCCCACCCATAGCTGCCCCAGCTTGCCTACCACCATTCCCCCTCCCTCTTTGTTGGTCGAAGTCAATGGTGGAAAAGCCCACGCGTGCACCAAGACCAAGGATGACCGTGGGTAGGCATCCTTGTTGAGTCTTGATTCAGTCCTGGTGCTTAGATTTTGTCGGACATTGTTGTGATAGTCTTGCTCCTCCGCCCTCCCATGTTAGCGTTGTGGGCTATGCTTGCAACCGTATCATGGTGCGGTGTCTGCTCCTCTAGACTATTCTTGTGCAGCCGATGTCACTCACGTCATTCATGTTGTCATGCCTCTCTTCTCATAGTCATCCTCGACCAGTTCCGGTGGCGGCCGTGCCAGATCCGACTCTCCCGCTTCCTGTCGCCTAATCTCCGCCCGACAGATGGCTCTGGTCATTGGACACGAGCGATGCTGGTGTTATCTGGTTGTAGTTGTCTGAGGACCCCTAGTTTGTAGCAGAGCAGGCATCGTGGGTAACGACCCTTTCCTCGGCTCATGTATGATGAGGGCGTGTCTTTGGACTTTACCACCTTCCCTCTCTAGTCATGTTTGGAGTTGTCATTGGTCATGGATGGATTCATCTTTCGTGCCTACGTGCGCTCTTCTGCCCCCTAGGTTTGTGCATGTCCATCCCCTTGTTCCTCCTTCCATGGCCTAGGTAGTGATATTTGAACTAACTAGCAAGATGCCCATGCGTTGCAAGGAACATCAAGATACATTTGTATGAGTAGTTTGTTTTGTGGGAGAAAAGGATGAACGAGGGAAGGCCTTATTTGCAAATGTGGAGAGGGGTGTGGGTATCACAAAATTGCCATAGTTTCCTTCCTATCCATTGGATATAAATCGGACGACCTATATTGCAGGATGGCAGGCACATTATCATCACCAACTCTGTTTTTTATAAGAGTAGAGATGTGCTCTTGGATCGTTGATTGAGCAATTATGTAGATAAGGGAGCTAGAACCAAGGGTGCTCAGCTGGGAGCAAAACGAATCTATATCTATATCTATACCTACTTTATTACTAATAAAGTAAGGTGCGTTTCGCTAATTTTTTCATCCGTTCACCGCCGAAAAGAATTTTTTCCTATCCGAGGTGGTACTAAATTCTTATGCATTCGTGTGCTAAAAAAAGCTTTTCCAGAATTTCATACGTGGGCCGCGCGCTGTGGCCCAGCGTAGCCATCCCACTTATTTTTCTGCCCACGCAGCTGTGAAAATTCTATTTTCGGCACAGGGCGACAAATAGTGGGAGCTTCGCACAGGACAACTAATAATGACTGGCCTATTTTTCTTTGTTTCAGTGTTTTATTTATATTTTTATTCTCCTTCCCCTATCTCTTATTTCACTTCCAAGTTTTTTTCTTTTTGAATTTATTTCATAAATTTAAAATTCTCAAAAAACGTTCATAATTAAAAAAATCAAATTATAGAAAATTTTCAGAATTCCAAATTGTGTTGCTATTTTGAAAAATATTAAGAACTTGAAAATGTTTCCCATTTTTGAAAACCTTATTGTTTTTCAAAATTGTTCGAGATTTCTAAAAGAAAATGGCAATTTAAAAATGCTCCATATTCAAAAATATTCTTGTTTTAGTGAATTTTTCACAATTCAAAATAATGTTAAAAGATACACATTTTCAAAAATGTTATGAATTTTTAACACATGTTCCTGCTCCAAAAAAATTCACAAATTCAAATAATGTTCATGTTTTTATAAAAAATGTTGTTGTTTTCATAAAATATTTGTGAATTTTAAAAGATGTTCATGTTTCAAATTTTGTTCACGTTTTTCTGAAAGAGTACATAACTTTCGAAAAACTGTTCAGGATTTAAAAAATGGGTCATGTTTCCCACAATATTCAGAAAGTTCATACCTTAAAATCTCCTCGATTGACAGGAAAAGTAGATTGAATAATTCATGGGCCTTCTCTAGTGTACAATTACATAACAAAAACTCTTAAATGCCCTCGATCAATGGATAGAAAAATAGCGGATTGATTACTTCACACTCGGCGAAACCGAGAAGCTAAGTGGTCCTTTTCACGTGCGCACAGGGTTTTGCTTGCGCATATAATTCTCACTAACTTTAAATGCATAGTAATTTTTCTTCCGTTGCAACGCACAGGATATGTGCTATAGAGCAAAAAACAAGTGAAGTGTATCGGGCATCTCAAGGTTGGAGACGTGGAGTTCTTTGACCTTGTGGCTAACTGAAGATAACTAAAAATTGTTTGGTGTCACAGCCCTAGCTTAGTCTTTGCCTATCATTGCATGATCATCATTTCATCTTGTTTTAATTCAAATGAATTTGAAATGGGGATAGCTGAAAGCCTCAGAAATCATTTTGCAATGATCAAGATAAAAAAATTGCTTTAAATAAGTCCAAGAAAATGTTCCTGTTTCTCTCTGAAAATATTGGCAAGAGGTAAAATTCAAACCAATATTTTTAGGAGCCCATAAATATTTATTTTGGGCATTTGAGTTAATCCAATAATTATGTGGTTAGATGAAAATATCCAAAACCACATAAAAAGTGCCAGAATTATTGGATGTATATTTAGGAGCGGCACACCGCGAGGCGCTCGGGGATGTGTGTGAGAGAGAGGTCTAGGGGAGGGGAAAGAGCACATGAGAGAGGGGGGAAGGACCAGGGCTCCATCGCGTCGAGGGAGGCGTCCAACGCAAGCAGGGAGGCTGGAGGTGGCCTCGCGCGTGCGTGCGCGCCACGGGCACACGCCCTCCTACCTATTGGCAGGAGGTTGAAGATGGTGGCGGCTTGGGTGGGCTGGGCCAAGTAAGTGGGCCGCCAGGTGGCCTACGGTAAGCTCTGTCTTTCTATTTCTGCTTTGTTTTTTTGTTTTTATTACTTTGCAATATGTTATCATCTGACATAAAATCAAACCATTTTATATGCTTCTGAAAATAATTATGTGGTTAGATGTAAAATATCCAAAACCACATAAAAAGTTCCAGAATTATTGTATGTATATTTAATATATAAGAAATATAAATCCAATGCAAATAATTATTGGATTAACTCAAAAGCCCAAAATAAATGTTTTTGGGCTCCTTAAAATATTGGTTTGAATTTTAACTCTTGCCAACATTTTCAAAGAGAAATAGGAACATTTTCTTGGACTTATTTGAAGCAATTTTTTTATCTTGATCATTTCCAAAATGATTTCTGAGGCTTTCAGCTATCCCCATTTGAAATTCATTTGAATTAAAACATGATGACATGATGATCATGAAATGACAGGCAAAGACTAATCTAGGGCTTTGACATTTGGCTGGCTCTATTACGCTTCCCCTTTTGCTCTCCCAGTGCTGTTGTTGTGGTTCAATACTTTTATTTTAGTAAAAGTACCGTTTACCTCAGAGTCAGTAGATTCTTTGGAGGGCTTCTAGCTTTCGCCTGGCCTCCTTTTCTTGGATCTTGCTTGATCATGGTGTGGATGGTTGATTGGTCTTCGTACCTCCAACATGTAATGGGCTTCAACTCTCTTAACCAACGCTCGTGGCAACTTTTGGTTTGATTGGTGATGGTTGTCAACATTTTGTAAAAAATAACACTGTTTTCTTTATATGAAACCGGAGAGGGAGGCCTCTCTTTTGCTAAAAAATGACCAAGGTGGTTTTGGGTCTTACGATGTTGGGCTGGTGGACTCGTAACTTGGTGATGTGGTGTCTATGCTCGCTCAAGCAGTGTCGGTTCAAGGTGGATGGTCATTTTGAACTTGTGTTGCTTGTGCTTCAGTCGTTGTAGTCATCATCACTGTTATAATAGATGTGTGGGTCATTTCATAGCTGACTAAAGTCCATGCGGTGGATAGTTCTTCATTTCTTGCCTAGTGTTTTACTTTTGCTTGAATGTTGAATTCATTCATACTCTGGTCAAAAAATGCAGACTCTTTGGTTGATGATCCTTTTTTGTGTGAAGAAAGGCACCCAAAGGGCATCTCATTTGATAAATATCAAGGAAAACAACCAGTACGATGGAAAGACAACTAGACACAGAATGACAAGTAAACAATAAAACGACACTGAAAAACATACTAGCCTTCTTCTTCCTTTGATTGATTGTCGTTCGCCGAAGATTGGAAATCACACCGAACCAATAGTAAAGAAGAGGGACACCTGCAAATGCCCATGCCATACCAGGCTTTAAAGACCACAATAACCACTTGTCACTTGAAACGATATCTAAAAATCGCTGAAGAAACATCAATTGGAGCATCACCCTACGCAGTACAGGATTGCAGTCCATCACCACCAGTCCAGAGAGTTGGAGAAACCAAAACATGCCTAAAAAACACAAAAGGGGATGTCAAAGTCGCTGCACCAATAGCTAGTCAATTGCACTCCTTGATGGTTCCCAACTCCTCTTGCCACTGACGAGGCCACCTGACAGGGGAGAGGATGGGGACCAAGCCGACTAGGGTTAGTGATAGTGAAATCATATGCATCTCTCCTACATTTTTTTCAAATAAAAAAAAATTCAACAGTACTTGTATATCTTGCTTTCTAGGCGTCTATGAGCATCATTGTCAACATTTGGAAAAATAGTGCATTGAATTAAAAATGAAGAAACAATGGAGCAGCTAGACAAATACCATAGAACAAATTGTAGATGTATATTCCAAACTATCATATTTGCTCATGTGTGTGTGTGCATCTTGGTCCACTAGATAAAATAGAAACCCCCCATGTCTCCATCTCTCAAACTGTATATGGGTCACACATTCTTTGGCGTCATAAACTTCCACCTTAATGAAATTCATGTGGCTCTCTTGTGTGCCACTTGTTGGTGGCCTAATTCGAGTGATGATCATTCAAACATACATCACATCACTAACACTATCAATTTTGCCAATCTTGACCTCCATACATAGGCCATCATGTCCCACTGGATTGCCGTTTCCAATTTTCCATGTGGTATGCCTATGGCTCAAGTGTGATGACTATCTTGCCTTTTTTGCAAAAAATCCAAATTAAATAGATCTAAACATAGATGGTTGAATGGCGTGTGTACTTTCCATTCGGTAAGAAAGTCATCGTTGTTTGTGTTCTACACATAAATGAAATGGAAGACTAGCAACTGGATGAAGACAACTTCATCTAGCATCCTTTGGACATAGAGGATCAATGTCACACCAACACCGAGGATCCTGCAAACAACTTGCACCAGAGAGGAATATGCCCCTTAAGCAGGTGGTGGCTTCCTCAAAGAAGTTGAAGCAACACTGAAGATCTGCTTGCTAAGGATGTGCACCGAAAGACGACAAATTTGGACTCCAAGAGGAGGTTGAGAGGGATGCCATTACATGCACAAGAATTTAACAGAGACTCCTTCCAGCTAGAGCAGTAGATGTGGTATGATAATTCTCCAACTCAAGTGAAGAGGACTGTTGCCTATCCATGGAAGAAGAAAGAGCATGCACTAATTCCAAAGGAGGCCGGTTCAGTTTTTTGGATACCAATAGTGAAGCACGAGATCTCTAGAAAATGTTATTTTGAGTCTTCGAAGGTATGACAGGTATAAATTTGCAGGAGATTAAGGGATAGGGGAGGGGCAACGATCCAGGGAGATCCTCTATGCAACATTTGACCGATGGCTTGGCACCATCGCGGGGCCAAAAATCAAAATGGGAGAAAATGATGGGGAAATCAATGGAAGATAAGGGAGGTTAGTTGGAAGGGCACCTTTGGTAGGAATCGAGCAGAGGCCTTTGACGAGGAAGGCGGTGACGGAGACCATACAAAGGACTACCATGATAGGAGCTCGTGTTCAACATATTATGCTTGCTTTGGCTTACTAATGGCTCTAGATTTTCTTCAACATGTGCTTTGAGTGTCTAGAAAACTATATTTCTTTCTGGCTCAAAATCTAACATTGTTTATGTACCTATTCCTACGTATTTGACACTTTAGTTTGCCGTACCATTCCCAATGATCCCACCTTTTGTATGAAAACAAACATAAAACTGTTTTTGGTTTTGCTAATACATGGTACTCGCTTGCTTTTGGATCTTGGACGCCACCCTTGTTTGGCCACTAAGAATTGATACTTGTGTGTTTGTTTTCCTTGGTATGCTAAAATCTAAAATTATGCTTAATATTTTGTCTACGTGCTTGGCCAGAGTGTTATTGATACATGGCATACCTTGGAAACATATGGCTCTCTTACCTGTTTCCTTCTATCTAGATTTTATTTCCAGCTGTCCCCAACCAGCCTCACTCAGCACTCACAAGAAACCCGCCAACCACAGTTCCCACATCACAGATCCGATCTGAAACCCAATAAGTCCCACCACCGATTGCCGTTGCCCGAGCACGATGTTTGATTTTGGCAGCAAAGAGGACCTGAGCAAGATCTTCTCCATCTCATGCGAGTCCCCGAGGCACCCACATCATGACGCCGTGTCCCCTCCCCTGCATGGATGTTCCTGGAGCCGCTGGCGTACCTCGCCAATGTGAGGAATGCCACTACCGTGGAGGCCTTCTCAACCGGTGGCCACATTGTCCAGGTCATCCTCTGCATCATTGAACAGCCTCCTGCCTGTGCGTCCACTGCCCTGGCCTCATGGAAGCCGGCCGCGGCATGCCCACCATCCTCTTCTTAGAGAAGGAATTACTCGTTATCTCCATCCTCTTCCTACCCATCCTGGGAGGGCACCGCAATTACTTCATCTATGAGGTCGGCCCCGTGCCATCGCTGCGCCTACTACTAGGTCCCTACCCGCACATCCTCACATGCTCGGACCCCAACCTCTTGCCCTACCATGACGACGACCATTTCATCCTAGTCGCGTTTTGCTATTCACCGATCCCTTGGGTTTCTACCCTCCATACCTTCTCCTCCAGGACCTGGGTTTGGAGCGGTAAAGTGTCTCAGGTGGAGCAATGTACATGTTAGCATCAACCTACTACTTTTCTAGAACATGGTTGACATTTCTAGAACTAAAAATCATGATTCGGGTGTGTGGCCCTATAATGGATTTAGACCGAGCGAGACTGAGGTAACCAGTTCGCCAGACCAGGTTTTGTGCTAGCTCTATGCTTCGACCAGAACCCTAGTATATCTATGTGTTCCTCTTCATTATATGCATAGCTCCTAGCCCATGTGTATTTGTGTATTCACCATGGTTAGTTTCTTGCAGTTTAGCATCCTTTGCGATTTTAACATTTATGTGGTTATATTATTGTAGTTTGGCATCATTTACACTTGAACATTTATGTGGTTATCTTGCAATTTAACATGGCTTACATTCTCGATACTTACATTTAGTTCCTTGCAATTGACAGTCGTTTACAGTTTTAATACTTTAAGGGTTAGTTTGTTGCAATTGAACGTCATTTACACTCTTAGAACTTAAGTTGTTAGTTTATTTCAATTGAAAGTCGTTTACACTTTTAACACTTAAGTGGTTAGTTTGTTGCAATTGAACGTCATTTACACTTTCAACATTTACATGGTTAGTTTCTTGCAATTTAACATCATTCATATCAAGTGTCTTGTACGGGTGGAATTTAAAGATGATGCCTTTGAAAATTGCAGTATGCATATCACCTACAGAGTTGGCATGTGCAACTATGCCGCCACGAAGCAATTTGATGAAGATCCAGTCATGAAAAAATATAAGTTTGCCTCACTTCAATTAAAATTATGGATGTATGGATAAACTGATTGCGGAGCCCCTAGTCTATTCCTTGAGCTACGGTCAGCAAAGTTGTGATGCACACTCTTGGTCTTCCTAGAAGCAAAAACAATTTCAAAGACAAATATATTATGGTGTCCACATATTTTAGTTATTCAACTTTCTCTTGCACCAGAATGAGGTGAAGAAAGGTGATTTCTGAGTAGGGCATGCATTTCCCACTGAGTAGATGTGTTCTCTGGTATATGATGCAGAAAATTATAGAACAATGGACACATGTTCCCTTTTCACCCCCATGTCGCCCCCTCTAGGGAGACTCGGGTGGTTCCCCACCCACTCGCGCATCCTCACATCCTCGGATCATGGCCTCTTTCCCTGCCATGACGGCGACCATTTCATCCTAGCTGCGTTGTGCTATTCACCAATCCCTTGGGGTTTTACCCTCCATATCTTGTTCTCCAGGACCTGGGTTTGGAGCGGTAAAATGTCGCAGGTGGAGCCATCGTTCCATGTCAGAGCATGGATGATCTTGTTTCTAGCTTCCAAGGTGATTCACTTTGGAGAATCTCGGTTGGGTTGATGTATCGACGGGGATTCTGTTCTGCAACGTGCTCGACAAAATGCATGTCACACGATTCATCACATTTCCTAAGGTGATGCCTGGCAACCCGGACAACGAGAAATTGTCTGTGTGGCTGGATCGAAATGTTGCATACAGTAATGACATGATCAAGTTTGTTGAGATATAATAATATGAAAGACCAGATGTTGATGAAAGGTTGCATGATGACATGGATACACTCTATGAGTCAGACTGTTTGATGAACCCCAAAGAAATTTGTTGGAGGGCCATGAATTTGTACCGAATGAGTTGATGGGACCATTGGAGCAAGGGACTCATGGCTTATGACAAGGAAATCTCGGTCGACTACCCAAGTCATTCTAAGTTGTACCCTGACCTGACTCTGAGTGATACCTCTGCAAGAGAGTTGACATTGAAGGACCTGCTAGCATCTCTCTGTCCTGACCTTGACATGTGATTGTGATGATGTGTTTACGTGTTGTGCAAATCCAAATTTTGCAACATAAAGACATGGCTGATCACGTTGACCTGAAAATAAGATATTAGTTGATATGGCACCATTTTCTTTCAAAGGCTCAGACCACCTTGTGCATTGTCCAAGTATCTAGACATAGCTCCATGTAATTATGCTAATGCTTCCTTGTTGATTATTTGATTTCTTCTTGGAGGCAAAGTACTTTGTTAACGTTTTTCTTGTGAAGCAAGTGTTATGACTATGAGTACATTTGAGTATGCAGATTAGAGACATGTTTTAGTAGTGTATCCTTGTTATCCACTACACTGGGTAGGGTTCACATATTACTCATGTCCTAATGAACAAATATAAATTTGTTTATAACTTCAGCTGGCTTGATGGATGCAAATCAATTAATAAGGACACATGCATCCTTTGTTTGCTGATGTGCCCTTGGTTTTCTGATCTAGAGTCCACCTTGCATGTGCAATATTTATTATGGTGATTGCATTTTGTTCACATGTGGTTGCTGAGTCTAGAATTAAATCTTGATAGCCGTCATACTGTGTGGGCAAGACTCAAATGGATAAGCATTTATTGTTGTCAAAATTTACCCACATGTGTGGTTCTCAATCTTTGAAATATTTGGGTGTTCTAATTGATCAACAAAGACATGCATCATAGGATTTTCACTATCAGGTTATAGAGGATAGTAATGCAGCAAACTAAAAAGGATTTGTGCAAAATACAATTCAGTCAACTAAGCACCTGAAAATATTGAATGTGACCTAGAGACATGAATGTGAACTCTGTGGGGATATAGCAACTTCTAACCACATCGTGCTTTGCTATCCTTTAGCCTTTTTGAGATTATCTGACAATCATTTGTGGACTTTTGTGGCCGAACTCTCAGTTGACCATGGTACCTAACAATATTTGATATTTTTTGACCAATTGATGTGATTTTGGTGATGAACGATTTAATGGGATTCTTATATTTGGTATATTCTCGTGTTGTGATACATGAGAAACACCATGACCATAAATTGATTTTGGACCCACCGATGCTCATTTATCTCATGTGTCCCTAAAGCAGCAATTGAAGGTAGTTTAGGAGGATAGTGAGGAGCTTGTGTCAAAGACATTTTTCTCTCGAGCGCCATCCTCATCATCTCAAAAGCCAACTCAAGCTTCCCTAAAATGCAAACATGGAGATATTTAAATGGTGGCCCTAGCTTCTGTTGTGCGTCCTCTCGGGGAAATTTTTCACTAGGCTATTTTGTGTTCCTATGACTAGCTACCTACCATTTCAGTATTATTAGCTTAACATTATGTGTAGTTCTATCGAGTATGTTTGTATGGTTAACTCGTTTCTCCAATTTGTGGACGCTATCTGTCTAGTTTGCTTTCATCAAAACCAAGTAGTGAAAAACCATACCGTTGGTCTAAAATATCTAAGAGTTGGCAAGAGGACCTGTTCTCTATATGTGGAAGATTAGTTCTTATCAAAGATAATTTAAGTAGCAATATAACACCCTTTTTACATGCTTGTCTCTTATAGCCCTCCGAAAATGTCGAAAAAGGAGTAGACTTTTTTAGGCAGACATGTGGTAACGGGGCCAGAGGACAAAAAACCACCTAGTTAATTGGTCTTCAGTTAGTGTGTACCCAAATCAAGTGGTTGATCTTAACCTTGCAGTGATGAATATGACTATTTTGGAAATGGCTATAGAAGCTTGAAATTAAAAGGGGTTAGTTTTGTTGATAAAAAACCGTGTCCGACAGATTTTGTCTCAAGTTGAGGCTTCTTTGAACTACAAAACAAGAGTGGGGACCCCCCTCTCTCACTGGCTGGCGAGGCTGCCGGATCTAGTGGAGAGAGATGGATCTGGGGAGGAGGAGAAACACAGGAGGGATGTGGAGGGGAGAGGTAGAGTAAACAAGGTGGGGGCATCCATTTGTAGCCATGTTGGCTGTGGAATCTTAACTTCAGTGCCGCAAAAGTGACATGTTTTACATTCAAGGGATGCATTTGAGAGATGACACATGGTTGCCTCTTGAATTTCATTTTTTGAAGGTACCCGCATTGTGCGCATCTAATGCAATTTTGTGGTTGTGCATTTGCTTTCCAATATTAAATATGAGACTATCATTCTTAAATAAGATTCTTTTCTAGAACAAAACAAGAGCGTGTATGTGTAGTAATAAAATATTGCCGTGCAAATATGAACACAATGAAAAGCGTAAGTCTTGCAAGCATAGGAGTTATCTTGCAAACCTCTCAAACAAAGTGTCTCTACTTATAAGATTGACTTAACTTATTGTTCCACTTATAAACCATTTGGCAATAGACAACTGAGACCACAAATATAAAATCAAAGTCTTTATGCATTAGTTGGACACGCATACACAGATAAATAGATCCTCTATAGCCCCTTCAAAATACCACATTGTCTGTTTAGCATGCCTTACTACAGAGGCACGTGGGAGAAATTCAAGGATATTTTCCATAGTAACCCTATCATGTATTGTTTTGCCGCCCACAATTCCCTGATTCAATCCATGAGGATCCACATGAATCCTTCAAGGATATTCATGCTATTGAATTCTTGTAGGACCACCCTGAATTACCTTTGCACCAACTCATACAACCAAGCCCTATGCATGCTGGCCATGATGCCATGAACAAATATAGAGGTATGGCTATCATTGATAGCATCAACTCAACCCCCACTGCATAGGACAGTGTGTGGGTTGAGCATGTCGGCATGGGATTTGAGATCCGAGCTTGATGCCACCAATACATAAGTTAACATCCACCTTCTACTTTATAACTTTGTATTTGGAGGGTAGCCATACTTCCCCGCGTACGGGATTCAACTGTTTTTAAATCGAGCAGATCGAGGTGATGAGTGGTCATACCAGGTCTTGATCTAGCTCTACGTCCCTTAGTAAAACCTTAGTAGACCTATGTGTTCCTCTTCATTGTTATGCATAGCTCCTAACTTTTGTGTATTTGCTATGATTAGTTTCTTATAGTCTAGCATGGTTTACATTTTAACATTATGTGGTTAGCTTCTTGTAATTTAGCATTGCTTACACTTTTAACGTTTTATGTGGTTAGTTCTTTCAATTTAACGTAGTTTACAAATTTAGCATTTATCTGATTAGTTCTTGCAATTTTATGAGGTTTACACTTTTAACATTTATGTAGTTAGTTGTTGCAATTTAGTGGTTTACAATTTTAACACTTCACTGATTAGGTTCTTGTAGGTTAATGGCATTTACACTTTTTGCACTTAATTGGTTAGTTTCTTGCAATTGTTCTAGTTTATACTTTCACCATTTATGCTTGATCTCATGCACACGTGATGAAGTTTGTAAGGATGTAATTTCACAAGGGTGCCTTTGAAAACTACATTTTGCCCATTACGTGCAGAGCTGGCTTGAGAAATTGAGTTGTGGAGAAACTCAATGAAGATTCGATCATGGATGATAAGACAAAAAAAGATGAGTTTATTGAACAGATGAACCAAGTTGTTTCCTCTGAGCTAGATTAGTTAAGCATGACATCTAGCTCCAAAGTGGGTGTCTGCCCCAATCGGTGCAAGTGGAACAATGTGGTTTATGGTTGGGGAGAGGGTTACCACCACTACAAATTCTTCAGCCCATTCCGCAAGAAAGCGAGCTAAGTCGGGCGAGAAACAAATCCAATGATTAAAATCTAGGTGTTGTCGTGGTGACCTAACAAAGTTGCATTGACTGTTTGTGTTCGATGGTTTGCACCATTAGCCTGGATGCTTTCTTTCTTTTTATCACATTCATCGTGTGAACTCTATGTTGTATCAACTATCTGTTTTTATAATATTATGCAGGGAACTAGGACTTGTTGTTTTGGCAAGAGTTCCAATTCATGAGAAATTCCATGTTTGTCATTTGAAAGATATGGAATTATAGATCTACCATCAGAAGTAAACTGCTGATATATTTGCCCATACAACCATCACAAGTAAATCAGACATATCTTGGCACACCATGAAGCAAAAAATGGTTTCATGTGACTGTACCCATAAATTTTCTAGGGGTAAGGTGAAAGGAAACATGGGGTCTTGCCTTTTCCACTAGGAAGCAGAACAATATTTAGGTTTAGGATTAGCTATTCGGAAGGAGAGCTAGGTTTGTGAATGAACAAAATAGGAAGCAAGGCAAACGATGGACTGGCACAAATCAAATTTGGTGGCCATAGGCACAACAACAAAATTTGGTTGTCACAAGAACACCGACGGGTAATTTCTTTGGCTCCGAACAAAGCATCAAACTCATGTATCATTTCTAGAACAACTGAAAGTGTCATAATAAAACAAAATGTCCCTACCGTTTATCCCTCATCTGGAAGACCGCTTTGTTATCTCTTTGTCCTTCTCGTCTCTGTTTCTCCTCCCTATATTTATCAAATGATATGTTAATAAAAGTGTTCCTTATTTTGCAAAGAAGAAAATTACATGCTGCATTTATGTATTGCAGACTACTAGAGGCATAAGATTGGGGTTTTATTTTACAAGCTAGTAGAAATCTACCAAAAGCACTAAGTTTTAGCATTCATGTAGTTAGCTGTTGCAATTTTATGTCGTTTACACTTTTAACACTTCACTGATTAGGTTCTCGTAGTTGAACGTTGTTTACACTTTCAATACTTATGTGTTTTGCTTTTTCAACTTAAGATCGTTTTATATCGAGTGTCAACTTATGCTAGAGCTCAAACACATGATCATTTTTTGCATCGGTGGAATCATAGGTGGATGTCCATGAAAACCACATTGTGCCCATCGCTTGCAGAGCCGATCCATGCAACTGTGATGTCGTGGATAAATTTGATGAAGAGTCGATCGTGGATGACAAGCTCAAGAAATATGAGGTTGTTGAATAGATGGAACAAGATGTATATAGGATAGGATATGTTCGTCGAATGAAAATTAAAAAAAGTATACCAAAGTGTATGTAATTGATAGCAATATAGCATGAATCATACTTAAATTATAAATATGTTTGGGATGTATCGTCTTCTTCCATCTCCTCTTCCACATCTCACTCTCTTTCTCACCACCACTCTGCCATCATGAACCCCTTCCCACCAGACCTAGATGGACAACATTGCTCCTCGGGTGCTCATGCGGCGACCACTTAAAGTTTGTGAAGTCTATGGAGGTGTACTCTTGGTTCAACACTGTGGACGAGATTATCAAGGAGGAAAAAGTTGTGCTTTCGTAGGCAATGAAGACTGAGATAGAGATGATGATGCCTGACACAACCAAAGGTGCTATGTACGTGGACATACTATTGTGGCGATGGAGGAGGCCAAGTCGCGAGATTTAGGTCAGAGAGCTAGATGGGCCAAGTACAGGTCTACCATTGTGGTGGCACCGACCACCATTGTTCTGGAGGACCATAACGAGTCGGAGATGGTGGAATTTGGCAATGCCAAAGTGGTCGAGATAGTGGCCAGGGTTCTTGAACCTGGCTCCTCTACAATGCCGTTGTATGTCGAAGAGTACCAACATGAAGGTTACCACCACTCCAAGCACCTCTAGGCTCGCTGCGCCTAGTTAAAATAAAGGGCTGTTAGGGGATTCTAATCGATTTAACCCCCTTTTAGTCAAAATCCTTCCCAATACCCTTGTATAGACTAACCGAACAAGCCTTAAACAACATCTCTTAGTTTAATTAATGCCTAAATCAACCACTCTCCATTAAACCAATGTGTGAAGTTTAATCGATGGGTAAACAATGCCTTACTTGATCCATGTGAAGGTGTGGAGAGAGGGCTTACCTCCATTGACGAAGGCATGTCAGAGAGGTGAAAATCAGTGATGAAGCCGGTACTTGCCTCTAGTGCTTGCCATCCAGATCTTGCCTCCTACGATGGTCACTGCCGCTGGTGAGAATGGAGAGAGGAGAGAGTGAGCATTGAGAAATGAGTGAAGGGATTTATGGTTCCACAACAGGAAATAATGTGGTGTCTCTCACGTGTCCCACACGTGCACCTGCCTGCAACCATGAGCGATCACTCAAATCGCTTGGGTGTAGCTCACTGGAAGTAGTTCATTCGGCCGTTCCTTTAGAGCCAGGCCGAACGATGCTTCAATATTCATGCCATGTAGGCCAAATAGTAAGTAGACATCCAAATGGGCCAATTTGGCTCCCCAGAGCCCTCATGGGCCTCATGAAGCCTACCGAACACACCATAAGGGGTGGATTGTAGCCATGTCGTGGTGCGGCAGCAACTACTTCGGTTGTCCATGTACATCCCCGACCCACTCTTGTTAAGTAGATCCATAAGTGCCTCTGTCTGATCTAGCAGTCCCATGTACCTCATCTCATCTTCAATTGACATATGGCTCTCCTCGTTGACCATGAGTTGTGATGGCGTTGGCTTGTCGTAGGCTGCTCGCCGGTATACCCATGGTGTGGGCTTTTTTGGTAGTTCGACCCCCTTCTTCTTTGGCTCGGCCAGATTGAGGGCGCGGTCCAAACTTTCCCACCCCTTGGTCGTGTTTAGCTTTGTCGCTAATCATGGACAACTTCATCTTTTGTGCTTTGCCATACCTTTCTTCCCCTTTGGTTTATTCATGCCCACACCTCGGTCCTCCTTCTATGACATGGATGCCTGTTGTTTTTACAACATCGGGCTACTGTATTCTTCGCTTGGTGACATGGTGTCTACAGTCACACATGTGTTGTCGGCTCAAGGCTAATGGTGGTTTTGTCCATCTGTTACATGTGCTTCAGTTATTGTCATTGTCCTTGCTATAGTAGTCACGTTGTTTCTGTTATAGTTCATTGGTGTCCAGGCCTTAGCAGTGGATGGTTCTCACTTTCTTGCATTGTGTTGTACTTTTACTTGTATGCTGGTTTTAGTCATCTTTTGGTTGCACAACTTCAACTCTTGGGTTGGCTGTCCTTAGGGTGGTTTGGTTCTTATGGTAGTTTCATGTGTCGTGCCTCTAAAATGTTGTACGGGTCATTCCTTCTTTGGATTTTTATCATCTTCTTTCTCAGTTAAATCACATGCAACTCTCTTGCATGGTTCGAAGAAACTCTCTGACATGGTTTAGAAAAATATATCTTACATTCTAGGTGTTTTGGGCACCATTGTCAATGTTTGGCATAGTAGTTTAGAAAATTGAACATGAAGAAATATGAAGCATCGAGAAAAATGCTGCAGGAGAAAATACATATATCCGTAAGAACTATTGGTATTCTCTCATGGGTGTGATGGATCATTTTTCTCCACTACACAAAATAGGAAAACCCCACGTCTCCATCTCTCTACCTCTCCGGGGCTATATGGGTGGCACATTCTTAGATACCGTTTGTCATAAAGTTCCACCTTAATGAATACACATGCGTCTCTCATGCATGCCACTTATCGGTGGCTTTATTTGAGCAATGCTCATTGTGGCATACATCACAAGGCCTATTTGCTATGACACAGTCAATTCAGCCGAGCGAGCTTGACCTCCATACATAGCCCATCATGTCCCAATAAGTTTGTTGTTTCCAACCTCTCATGTGCCCATGAATAAGGATCCCAATTGTGATAAATATCTTGCCTATTTTTTGTGTTCATGAATTAAAATAGAAAAAATCTTGACATAGATTCATGAATGACGTGTGTACTTGCCATTTGGCAAGAAAATCATGGTTGTTTGTGTTATCCACATAAATGAAATGGAAGTCTAACTACTATGCATGCATATCTTTTACTTGGCAGAACACTCTATTCGCCATACATTTTAATGAAAACTCGGAGTTGTATATGTTTCCATAACACCTTGGAATTTTCACTTACCTTTTAGTTATTTCTAGCGATGCCATTTAGTGTTATGACAAGGGGCATACGACATTGATTCATCTTGGTGATTTCCCGGTGTAGTTTAATTTTCATTTGAGTGAAATGCGCCACTATTCCATTAACTCAAATTGACTGCACACTATAGACCAATAACTTGGAAAATGATCACATTTGGGCCATAAATTTGTTAATTTTATGAAATAAGGCCAAAGTCGATTTGGGACGGAAAACCGACCACATGGCTGCCACGTCACATTATCTTTAACTGCTTGTAAATGGACTAGTTTTCACATAGGTCTTTTTGCAACAATGTCGACCTCACAAACTGACTATTTTTTGCAGCTCTGACTTTGCAATTGCTTCGACTCAATTCGATCAGCACACCGGTTTCCTTCTATTTAGGTCAAGGATTTTTTTTAAAGGTTTCATGTTCCATGATACTTGAATACATACATACATACATACATACATACATATATATATATATATATATATATATATATATATATATATATATATATATATATATATATATATATATATATATATATATAGGGTGGGTCTATTATGATAACACCCCTTAAGACCTTATTCTGCACACCCGAGGCTTATTCTGCTAACACCCGTCGCCCACCCCGAAGCTACGAACCACCCACGAACTCCCCTCTCTCCCCGTGCCCCTCCCCCACTTAACCCACCTTTTCCCGGTCAACCCCCACCTCTCTCCCACATTGCTCCCGCTCCATGCTGCCCCCTGGATCCTACCCCACGCCGCCCCCACCTTCCTCCGCCGCCGCACCACCTCCCGCCCCGCGTCGCCGCACCACCTCCGGCTCCTCTTCCTCCCAGCCGGGGCCGCCGCGCGACCTCTTCCTCCCGGCCGGGGCTGCCGCACCTCCTCTTCCTCCTGGAATCGCCGCGTGCGCCACCTCCTTCCATTGCTGGAGCCCCGCCTCCTCCTTCCTCTGTGAACCCCACCACCCCTTCTCCACCTCCTTCTGCCGTCAGAGCCCACCCCACCCTGCCTCCTTGCTCCAGCAAGGCCGAAGACCTCCTCCACCACTTGCGATTGGGGCCGGCGCGCCCCCAACCCCGTCCAACCGCTGGCGCACCGCGCGGCCATGGCGGGACCCGGCCGCCACTGGCCCCCAGCGAGGCCGTCTCCACCAGATCCGGCCGCCACGGCCATCAGCGCGGCCAGAAACAGACGGATCCGGCCGCCAAGCACCGCTCACCGCCCCTGCCCTTTCCCACGCCAGTGGATCTGACCCGTGCCGCTGTGCAGTGCCCACCTCCTCTGCGGTTTGGTGGCACTCATGCTGCTACTTGTCTGCGAGACCCCGGCCTCGTACCCAACCAGGTGATGGTCCCCGTGGGACTGGCCTCCCCCCACCAAGCTTTCCCTCCGTCGAGCTTGCAGCAGCCCACACGGGTGCAGTACGCCCGTACTTCCCGACGTGGTTAGGTTGCCCCGGTGATGTAGTGTAGTTCCCTCGCTCATGCAGTTTTAGCCCCCTCCCCCGTGCTATTTGGTTTTGGAGGGCAGAGCTGTTCGGGTGGCACTCCGATGCAGCTCGGTTTGCGGACGGAGGGAGACTATGACCTGTCGTGAAGGCGGCTGAATGTCCTGGTGCTGCTCCAGTGCTCGTCTCTGCTTCAACTCCCCTATAACTGAAGCAGTTCGCTGGAGCAACCCTGCAGCTCTCTCCTTGATCTGCAGATCATCGGTAACATGTCCCCTTCTATGCCGTAGTTTGTTTGAGTGGTCATCGCTGTCCACGCCACAAATCATGGAGCCATGGTCATGTAGTCGAGTTCGCCTGTATTTGCAGTCCATCCCACGGGCATGTGGAGTACACATCGCTCCCCACATGCATTCAGCTCCAGCTCCCCCTAGATCGAGCTTGATCATGTCGCAGTGCAGCTCACTGTGCCTAAAATTTGCAGCTCGGAAACGAACTGTAGTGCAGTGCACTTAGGTGATTTTTGTTTTCTGTCTCCTCACTGACGGCCGTAGTGCAGTCCACATTTTCCGCCAGCGCGCTGCGCAACACTGACCAAAGTTTGCATTTTTTTGCCTTCTGAAGCAGTACGCCATGGCCTCGCATGCGGCCCGGTGTCACGGCCATTTCGGTGATAGCGTGCGCCAGGAACACCTTATGTGCTTTGATCGATCCTTGACGCGCGTGTGTGTGTTTTCTCTTTCTGTTTTGCAGTAAAGTTAAAATGCGGTGTGCTCCAGTGCGGATCAGATGGGGTTGTCCTTGTTATATTTGGCTGCAGAAGACGGACACAAAAAAAATGATGCAGCTCATTGACATTGATCATGTAGTTCAGATGTCCCCTGGATGTGTGGGATGCATGCCCCTGTGTTGAAGTTTTTTCCCCTCCCCCCTATGATGAATGTGAGATAATGTGTGTGTGTGTGTGTGTGTGTGTGTGTTTTCAGTGTATTTTTGTATTGTAGGTGCAGTGCACATGTGCCGCCTCCTGTAGTGCACTAGTTTTGTTCGTGCAGTGCGCCAATTGAAAATATCACCAAGGAACGTACATAAAACAACTATTCTCGTCCTTGCAGTGCAGAACACACGATAGAAAAAAAAAGAAAAACTTCCCCAACAAGTAATGTGGTTCACTTGAAGATTTGATGCAGTGCGGTCGGTCGTCTGATGTTGTTCATCTTATAAGCGTAAGAAAAATTGTTGCCGAAACGACAAAAAATGTAATGCGGTCACTTCTCGATAGTGTTGTGATTCACTTATGCCCGATGTGAAGTGCGGTCCACTTCTCTTCTTGGAAAAATTTACGGCTAACAAAAAAACAATGAAGTTCGGTAGCCTGTCTGACGCAGTGCGGTTTTAATTTGAAGCAGTGCGGTTTTCTATATGATGCAGTTTACTCGTCAAATTGGGTGTTGCGAAAAACAGAGTGTCCATATTTTGGTAAATACGAAATTCCTCTTAAACCGTAAAGAATTAGATAGAGTGTTCTACATGAAAAAGTTGCATATCATCGATATATTTCCAACGGCGTATCATTTGAATCATTCCGACCAGCGGTTTGCAAAAATTTCGCCAAAAACGGTCGCTGCCACTCGGCATCCGTCGCACGATTTTTAAAATTAACTTAAAATCGTAAGGAATCTCAAAAACATTTCAACATATGAAACTTGCGCCTTGTCCATAGCTTTCCAACGGCGTATCATACGTCTCGTTTCGACAAACGGTTAGAAAACTGGAGCGAAAACAGTACCGAAAATTTCAAAAAATTTGAAAAACAGAGTTCCGTGATTTAGTAAATTTGAATCTGCTCTTCAACCGTAACGAATTAGAGAAATATTTATATATGAAAAAGATGTGTCTCGACAATATCTATCCAACGGCGTATCATTTGCTTCATTCCGACAAGCGGTTTAGAAAAAAAACGCGAAAAAACGCTCGCTGCCACTCGTCATCCGCCGCACCATTTTCAAAACTGCTCTTAAACCGTGTGGAATATCGAAAACTGTTCAACATGTTGAAGTTGCGCCTAATCCATAGCTTTTCAACGATATATTATACGCCTCGTTCCGATAAACAATCAAAAAATTAGAGCGAAAACAGTACCAGAAAAACACTGCGTGCAGTTTTTTCCGACGCGAAGTTCACTAATCTATATTGCAGTGCTCGTCGTCCAGAAGATGCAGTGCACATGCGTTCAGCGTGCCGTATGGAAGTGGTGTGCAGAATAGTTATTCTGCTAATATTAGCAGAATAGACCGTATATATATATATATATATATATATATATATATATATATATATATATATATATATATATATATATATATTACAACACAAAGATGTGGTTAATTGTTACAAAAGTGCATTTATAAAATATATAAGATGAGGGCATGTTTGACGGGGCTCGAAACCACACCCTAATGAAGGGGTGGGGGGGTGCATGTTGACCTCTAGAATGCAAAGTATTTTGTTTCTACATGGTTACACAATGTATATAGAATTCGAAGATTCTACTGCCATGGCAGCCGATTCAGCTTCCACAGGAGGCGATTTTGCTATCATGGGAGCTGATTGGATATGATCACCAGTAGGAGCAAAGTGGCAACATATTGAGAGAAATAGAAGAAAAGTGATCGACCGGTTAAATAAAATGGACACCCTTGCAAAAAAAAAAACTCCTCTAAAAACCTGCGTGCAACATAACAATAATGGTTAATGAGTGTTTGTTCTACCTTTAAGATTATTGGCTCAAGCCTTGTTGAATGGACCAAAAAGCCATTATTTATTGTTATTTTTTGAAAGCAAGCAAACAAGGAAGAAGTAAACTTTGTTGCAAAAATAACCCTCCAAAATTTGAGTGTCCACCATGTCCCACTTGGTTGCTGTTTATCAAATAAAGCCAAAACTGATTCCGGACGGAAAACTGATCACGTGGCTGCCATGTCAGATTGTCTTTAATTGCTTGTAAATAGACTATTTTTCTACATAGGTCTTTTTGCAACAATGTCGACGTCGCAATTGACTTTTTTTGCATCTATGACTTTTGCAATTGCTTCGGCTCAATTTGATCAGCACATCGGTTTCCCTCTGTTTGGGTGAAGGAAAAAATTTAAAAGGTTGCGTGTTCCATGAGACTTGAATCCGCAATGCGAGGGTGTAAGCAATGGGCTTTGTAAGCACTAGAACACCAAGATCTTTGGATACAAGGATTTTGTGGACAATATATATTACTCCCTCCGTCCCATAATATAAGAACGTTTTTCAAGCTATGTTAGCTTGAAAAACGTTCTTATATTGTGGGACAGAGGGAGTACAACACAAGGATATGGTTAATTGTTTCAAAAGTGCGTTTATAGAATATATATAAGATGAGTGCATGTTTGATGGCACTCGAAACGACACCCTAGTGAAGGGGGGGGGGTGCATGTTAACCGCTAGAGTGCAAAGTATTTTGTGTGTCTACATGAATACATAATGTATTTAGAAGTCGAGGATTCTTCTGCCATTGCACCTGATTCAGCTCCCACAAGATTCGATTTTGCTGCCATGTCATCTGATTGGGAGAAAAGTGGCAACAAATCGATCACAATAGAAGTAAAGTGATCGACTGATTAGATGAAATGGGCACCCTTTCAAAGAAAAGAACTCCTCTAAAAACCTGTGTGCAACATAACAATAATGGTTAATGAGTGTTGGTTCTGCCCTTAAGATTATTGGTTCCAGCCTTGTTGAATGGGCCAAAAAACCATTAATCATTATTATTTTTTGAAAGCAAGGAAACAAGAAAGAAGTCAACACTGTTGCAAAAATAACCCTCCATACATAGTCCATTGTGTCCCAATGGGTTTCTTTTTCCAACTTTCCATGTGCTTATTCCCATGGCTCGAGTGTGATGACTATCTTGCCTTTTTTTGCAAAAAAATGTAAATTAAGTAGATCTACACATAGATGGTTGAATGGCGTGCGTACTTTCCATTCGATAAGAAAATCATGGTTGTTTGTGTACACATAAATGGAATGGAAGACTAGCAACTATAAGTGCATACCTTTGTATTTGGCAGAACACTCAAATTTCAATATTTTCTGGAAAGTTGTAAGATCCATATGTTTCCATAACACATTGGAAACTTTAACTTGCCTTTTCATTATTTCTAGAGACATCTTTTAGTATAATGACATTGGGCATATGAGCTTGATTCATCTTGATGAATTTATGACTAATTTCCTTGTCATTTTGATGGTGTCCTCCATTCTAGTGCATTCGGTGTCATCATATGATGATGTGAATTTTACAGTCTCTTAAATGGATTTCCCTTTACTAACCGGTGAAATAAAAGGATTGACATTGATTTAAAGAAGTGAATACATACCCCAAGGAACAAATTATTACAATGCCCCAGATAACACATGACACTCAACCACGCAGGGAGAGGGCACGTGGAGGTCCACATGTTTACCAAATGCTGGGAGAGTCGATCGACTCTGCTCCACCTCAAATCCTTGCCGCCAAAAATCACCATCGAGTTGGAACCGTAGCCGAACGCAGGAGACGAAGATGATGGCCGGCAACCTAAAGGAGGATGAAGACGACTTCGTCTAGCAACTTCTGGACACAGAGGATAAATATCTCATCAACACCGAGGATCCTTTAGAACAACATGCACCGGAGAGGAATATGCCCCTTAAGCAGGTTGTGGCCTCCTAAAAGAAGCTAAACGACACTGAAGACCTGCTTGCCAAGGATATGCATCCAAAGAAAAAAAATTGGCCTCCAAGATAGGAGGTTGAGAGGGATGGTAGCCACTACATGCACAAGAATTTGACAGAGACTCCCCTCCAGCCAGAGTAGTAGATGTGGTATGCTCAATTCCAACTCAAGTGAAGAGAATCGCTGCTTTTCCATGGAAGAAGAAAGAGCATGCACCGATTCCAAAGGAGGTTGGTTCAGTTTGTTGGAGACCAATAGTGAAGTATGAGATCTGCAAAAAAAGATTTTTTTGTGTCTTCAGAGGTATGATGGATTGATGGGTATAAATTTGCAGGAGATTAAGGGTTAGGGGTGGGGCAAAAATCCAGAGAGATCCCCAACGCAACCTTTGGTCGACGGCTTGGCACCATTACGAGGCCAAAAATTGAAATGGGAGAAAATGACTGGAGAATTCACTAGAAGAGAAGGGATGTTATTTAGAAGGGCACCTATGGGACGAATCAAGCAGAGGCCTTTGACGAGGAAGGTGGTGATGCAGAGCATACAAAGGATGAGCTTGATAGGAGCTCATGTTCAACATATTTTGCTTGCTTTGGCTTGCCACTGGCCCTAGTTTTTCTTCAGCATGTGATTTGAGTGTCTAGAAAACTATATTTCTTTCTAGCTCAAATCTAAAATTAGTCATGTACCTATTTTTGCGTATTTGACACTTTAGTGTGCCACACCGTTCCCAATGATCCCACCTTCTGTATGAATACAGAGATAAAATTGATGTTGTTTTTGCTAATACATGGTAGTCGCCTGCTTTTGGATCTTGGACACCACCCTTTTCTGGCTACTGAGAACTGATACTTGTGTGTTTATTTTCCTTGGTATGCTAAAATCTACCAGTAAGCTTAATTTTTTTTTCTACGTGCTCGGCTAGAGTGTTATCGTTACATGGCATACCTTGGAAATGTATGGCTATTACCTGTTTCCTTCTATCAAGATTTTATTTCCAGCTGTCCCCATAGCCTCCCTCAACACTCACAAGAGACCCATAGGCCGCAACTCCCACTTCTCAAATCTGATATGAACCCTGATTAGTCCAACCACTGATCACCGCCGCCCGAGCATGATGTTCGATTTCGGCAGCAAAGAGGATATGAGCAAGATATTCTCCATGTCACGCGGGTCCCCTTCGCACCCACATCGTGAAGCCGCGTCCCCTCCCTCTGCCTAGTGTTCCTCGAGCTGCTGGTGTACCTTGCCGACGTAAGGAATGCCACCACTGCGGAGTCCTTCTCAAGCGCGGCCACATTGTCTAAGTCACCGTCTGCATCACTGACTAGGCTCCTACCTGTGCATCCACTGCCCTGGCCTCAAGGAAGCTGGTTGTGGCAGGCCCAAAATCGTCTTCACGGAGAAGGACTTCCTCATCCTCTCCATCTTCTTCCTTCCCGTCCTTAGAGGGCGGCACGAGCACTTCGTCTACAAGGCTAGCCCCGTGTCATCAGTGTGCCTGCTCCTAGGTCCCTACCTATGCATCCTCACATCCTCGGATCTCGACCTCCTGCCCTACGATGATGACGGCCTTTTCGTCCTGGCCGTGCTATGCTATTCACTGATTCCTTGGGTTTTACCCTCCATATCTCCTCCTCCAGGATCTGGGTTTAGAGCTGCGAAGTGCCACAGGTGGAGCTATCGCTCCATGTTAGAGCATGAATGACCTTATTTATAGCTTCTAATGTGATTCACTTTGGAGAAGCTTGGATGGGTTGATCTCTGGATGGGGATTATGTTCTTCAACGTGCTCAAAAAAATGTCTGTGGCACACTTCATCACAATTCGTAAGGTGATGCGTGGCAACAAGGACAACGTGAAATTTTCTGTGTGGCCGGTTTGGAATGTTGCATATAGTAATGGTATGATCAAGTTTGTCGAGATAGAAAAATATGAAAGACCAGACATTGATGAAAGGTCGTATCATGACATGGATACACTCTATGAGTCAGACTACTTGACAAACCCCAAAGAAATTTGGTGGATGGCCATGACATGGTACAAAATGACTTCCTGGGACCATTGGAGCAAGGGATTCATGGCTTATGACAAGGAAAACTCTGTTGACTACCCAAGTCATTCTACGTTTGTTGCCTGACCTGACCGTGAGTGATACATATGCAAGAGAGGTGACACTTAAGGACCTGCAAGCATCTCACCCTATCCTGAGATGGACTTGTGATTGTGATGATGTTGTTTGTGTAAATTCCAATTTTAAAACATAAAGACATGGCCAATAACTTTTGACCGGAAAAAGAATATGTTGGTTGATATGGCACCATTTTATTTCAAAGGATATACCTCAGCCCACCCTTGTGGATTTTCCAAGTATCTGAACATAGCTCTTGGTAATTACGATATGGCTTGATTATTGATCATTTGATTTATTCTTGGAGGCAAAGTACTTTGTTAATGTTTTCCTTATGAAGCAAGTGTTACAATTATGAGTACGTCTCAGTATGGAGATTCGAGACATGTTTTAATGGTGTATGTATGTTATCCACTACACTGGATAGGGTACAGATATTGGTCATGTCCAACTGAACAAATATAAATTTAGTTACAACTTCAGCTAGCTTGGTGGATGTAAATTAATTCAAAAAGACACATGCACCCTTAGTTTGCTGATGCACCCTTGGTTTTCTGATCTAGACTCCACCGGGCATGTGTGATGTTTATTATGTTGACTGCATTTTATTCACATGTGGTTGCTGAGTCTAGCATTAAATCCTAATAGCTGTCATTCTGCATGGGCAAGACTCAAATGGAAAAGCATTTATTGTTGTCAAAATTTACCTTCATGTGTGGTTCCCAACCTCTGAAATATTTGGGTTTTCTAATTGATAAAAAGACATGGATCATAGGATGTTCACTTTTAGGTTATAGAGGATAGTACTGAAGCCAAACAAACTAAAAAAGGATTGTGCAAAATACAATTCAATCATCTAAGCAACTGTAAATATTGTATGTGACCAAGAGACGTGACTGTTTACTCTGCAGGGATAAAGCAACTTCTAACCACATCATGTTTTGCTATCCTTTAGCCTTTTTTTTGATTACATGACAAGAAGTTGCAAAATTTTGTGTTTTAACTCTCAGTTGACCCTGATACCTTACAATCAGTCAATATTTCCCGACCAATTGATGCGGTTTTGCTTATGAATGATTTAATGCGATTCTTATATTTGGTATATTCTGGTGTTGTGATGCATAAGAAACACCATGACCATAAATTGATTTTGGACCCTCTGATGCTCATTTATCTCATGTGTCCTTGATGCAATAATGGAAGGTACTTTAGGAGGATAGTGAGAAGCTTGTGACAAAGACATTTTTCTCTCAAGCGCCATCCTCATCATCTCGAAAGCCAACTCAAGCTTCCCTAAAATGCAAACATGGAGATCTTTCGTAGCGGCCCTATCTTCCATTGTCTGTCCTCTGCAACAGTTTGTAATTACGATCTTATTCACTGGGCTAGTTTGTATGCATGTGACTAGCTACCTACCATTTCAATATTATTAGCTTAACATTATGTGTAGTTCTATCGAGTATGTTTGTATGGTTAACTGGTTTCTCCAATTTGGGGACCATGTCTGTCTAGTTTGCTTTCATCAAAACCAAGTAGTGAAAAGGTGTACTATTGGTCTAAAATATCTAAGGGCTGGCAAGAGAATATGTTCGCTATGTGGAAGATTAGTTCTTATCAAATCTAATTTAAGTACCAATACAACACCCTTTCTACATGCTTCTCTCTTATAGCCCTCCAAAAATGTTGGAAAATGAGTAGACTGTTTTATGTAGACATGTGGTTACATGGTTAGGGGACAAAAAACCACCCAGTTAATTAGGTGTCAGTCAGTGTGGGCCCAAATCAAGTGGTTGATCCTAACTTGGCAATGATGAATAAGGATTTTTTTGGAAATGGTTATAGAAGCATCAAAATGGAAAGGGGTTAATTTTGTCGACAAAAAACCCTACTTGGCAGATGCTCTTCCAAAGGATATACAAAGCTCAAGCTTCCCTAAAATGCAAACATGGAGATCTTTTATGGTGGCCCTAGCTTTTGTTGTCCGTCCTCTGCAAGACTCTGTTATTGCCATTTTATTCATTGGGCTATTTTCTGTTCCTGTGACTAGCTACCTACCATTTCAGTATTGTTAGCTTAACATTTTGTGTAGTTCTATCACGAGTATTTTTGTATGGTTAACTGGTTTCTCTAATTTGTGGACCCTGTCTGTCTGGTTTGCTTTCATGAAAACCAAGTAGTGAAAAATCGTACCGTTGGTCTAAAATATCTAAGGTTTGGCAAGAGAACCTGATATGTTGCAAACCTCCTAAACAAAGTATCTCTACTTATAAGATTGATTTAACTTATTATTCCACTTATAAACCTTGTGGCAATAGAAAACCGAGACCAAAAAGGCCAAAAACGAAAATTAAAATCAAAGTCATTATGCATCAGTTGGACATGCACACACAAATAAATTGCTCCTACCACAATGTATGTTTAGCATGCCTTACCAAAGAGGCACATGGGAGATATTCAAGGATTTTTTCACACTAACTCATTTTCACACGACCAAGTGATATGTTGTAAGTAAGGGAAATGGGGAAACAAATATAGAAATGATAAAATCAGCAAAGTAAAAGGCTAGTTCCACATCTCCCTGCCCCATCCGCTACAGTCCCAAACCCTAGCCTATTGGAGTACCACTTGTCACTTTGCCTCTATCACAAACCCGAGCCTACTAGACCCCACCACTCATTTCTTTGTCACAATCATGAATCCTAGCCTGCTAGACACTACCATTTGTCGCTCAAAAATAATATCAAAATCTACCCTAGCAGACCCCATCATCAATTGTTCCTCCGCCCGTAATCCCTGATTCAATCCACGAGGATCCGCAGGAATCCTTCAAGGATACTGATACTATTAAACACTTGAAGCACCACCCTGAATTACCTTTGCGACATCTCACACAATCAAGCCCTATACGTGCTGGCCATGATGCCATGAACAAATATAGAGGTATGGTTATTATCGAGAGCATCAACTCAACCCCCATTGCATAGACATAGTGTGTGGCTTGAGCATGTCGGCATGGGATTTGTGTTCTGAGCTTGATGCCACCAATACAAAGGTTAGCATTTGTCTTCTACTTTATAACTTTGTATTTGGATTGTATCCATGCTTCGCTGCGTATGGGATTCAACTGTTTTTAAATGGAGCAGATCGAGGTGATGAGTGATCATATCAGGTTTTGATCTAGCTCTACGTCCCTTGATGGAACCATAGTAGACCTATGTGCTCCTCTTCATTGTTATGCATAGCCCCTAGCTTTTGTGTATTTGCTATGATTAGTTTCTTATAGTCTAGTATGGTTTACATTTTAACATTATTTGGTTAGCTTCTTGTAGTTTAGCATCACTTATACTTTTAGCATTTTTGTGGTTAGTTATTTGAGTTTAGCATACATTACAAATTAAGCATTTATCTGGCTAGTTCTTGAAATTTTATAAGGTTTACACTTTTAGCATTTATGTACTTAGTTGTTGCATTTTAGTGGTTTACTATTTTAGCACTTCACTGATTAGGTTCTTGTAGGTTAATGGCATTTACACTTTTTGCACTTAATTGGTTAGTTTCTTGCAATTGATCTAGTTTATACTTCCAACATTTATGCTTGATCTCACGCACACATGATGAAGCTTGTAAGGATGTAATATCACGAGGGTGCCTTTGAAAACTACATTTTGCCCATTACGTGCAGAGCTGGCTTGTGCAATTGAGGTACTATGGAGAAATTCAATTAAGAGCTAATCATGGATGCCAAATAAATAAAG
This sequence comes from Aegilops longissima, assembly GCA_021605205.1. Classification (NCBI taxonomy): domain Eukaryota; kingdom Viridiplantae; phylum Streptophyta; class Magnoliopsida; order Poales; family Poaceae; genus Aegilops; species Aegilops longissima. The sequence continues at coordinate 637,662,728 of CM038679.1, forward strand.
ATGAGGTTATTGAACAGATGGACCAAGTTGTTTCCTCTGAGCTAGATTAGTTGACCATGACATCTATCTCCAAAGTGGGCATCTGCTCCAATGGGTGCATGTGGAACAATGTGTTTTATGGTTGGGGGGAGGGTTACCACTACTACATATTGTTGGGCACATTCCGCAAGAAAGCGAGCTAAGTCGGGCGAGAAACAAACCCAATGATGAAAATCTAGGTGTTGTGGTGGTGACCTAATGAGGCTGCATTGACCGTTTGTGTTTGATACTTTGCACCATTATATTGGATGCTTTCTTTCCTTTTATCACATTGCTCATGTGAATTCTATGTTGTATCATATATTTGTTTTATCATATTATGCAGGGAACCATGACTTCTTGTTTTGGCAAGAGTTCCAATTTGGGAGAAATTCCATGATTATCGTTTGAAATCTATTTAATTATAGTTCTAACATCAGAAGTAAATTACTAACATATTTTCCCATACGACCATCACAAGTAAATCAGACATGTCTTGCCCACACCATGAACCGAAAATGGGTTCGTGTGATTGTACCCACAAATGTTTCTGGGGATAAGGTGAAAGGAAATATGGGGTCTTGCCTTTTCCACTGGCAAGTAGAACAAGATTTAGGTTTAGGATTAGCTGTTCGGAAGGAAAGCTAGGTTTGTGAATGAACAGAACATGAAGCAAGGCAAACGATGGACTGACACCAATGAAATTTGATGGCCATCGGCACAACAACAAAAATTGATTGTCACAAGCACACCAACGGGTAATTCCTCTGGCTCCTAGAACAAAGCATCAATATCATGTAGCATTTCTTGAACAACTGAAAGTGTCATAATAAAACAAAATGTCCCTACCATTTATCCCTCATCTGGAACACCTCTTTGTTATCTCTTTGTCCTCCCCATCTCTATTTCTCCTCCCTATTTTTATCACATGATATGTTAACACAAGTGTTCCTTCTTTTGCAAATAAGAAAATTACATGATGCATTTAGGTATTGATGACTACTAGAGGCTTAAGATTGGGTTTTTGTTTTCCAAGCTAGTAGAAATCTAGCAAAAACACTATACTTTAGCATTTATGTAGTTAGCTGTTGCAATTTTACATGGTTTACACTTTTAACACTTCACTAATTAGGTTCTCATAGTTGAACGTTATTTACACATCTTATACTTAAGTGTTTTGCTTCTTGCAACTTAATATCATTTTATATCGAGTGTCAACCTATGCTAGAACTCAAACACATGATAATTTTGCATCAGTCGAATCATAGGTGGATGTCCTTGAAAATCACATTTTGCGTGTCGCCTACAGAGCCGGTCTATGCAACTATGATGTCATGGAGAAATTCGATGAAGAGTCGATCGTGGATGAAAAGCTCAAGAAATATGATGTTGCCTAATATATGGAACAATATGTATGGAGGATAGGATATGTTAGTCCAATAAAACTTAATAAAAATCATGCCAAAGTGTATGTAATTGATAGCAATACAGCATGAATCATACAAAACTTATAGATATGTTTTGTACGTATCATCTTCTACCATCTCCTGTTCCACATCTCACTCTTTCTCACCATTGTTCCACCACCATGAACCCCTCCCCACCAGCCTTCGATGGATAACACCGCTCCTCAGGTGATCGCGTGGCGCCCACTTAAAGTTTGTGAAGTATATGGAGGTGTACTCTCGGTTCAACACCATGGACGAGATGATCAAGGAAGGAGAAGTTGTGCTCTCATAGGCAATGAATACCAAGATAGAGATGATGAAGCCTGACCCTGCCAAAGGTGTTATGCAAGTGGACATACTGTTGTGGCCATGGATGAGGATAAGTCGGCAGATCGAGGTCAGAGAGCTAGATGTGCCAAGTACAGGTCTACCATTGTGGTGGCACCGACCACCATTGTTCTGGAGGACGATAATGAGGAGGAGATGGTGGAAATTGGCAATACCAAAGCAGCCAAGATGGTGTCCAGGTTTCCTGAGCCTGGCTCCTCTACAATGTTGATGTAGGTCGAAGAGTACTAGCATGAAGGTTACCACCGCTCAAAGCACCTCTAGGCCCGCTACGTCTAGTTAACATAAAGGGATTCTCATCAATTATAACCCCATTTTAGTCAAAATCCTTCCCAATACCCTTGTACGAACTAACCGAGCAAGCCTTAAATGAACTCTCCTAGTTTAACCAATTCCACAACCGATCACTCTCCATTTAATCGACGTGTGAAGTTTAATCGATGGTTAAACGATGCCTTAATTGATCCCTGCAAAGGTGTGGAGAGAGGGCATACCTCCATTAACGAAGGCATATGGGAGGGAGATAATCGGTGATTGTCGGTGCGGGGACGACACCTATGGGATCACAAGAATCCCTACTACGGTTGCGGGGCGCGGGGCCGTGAGAAGAGCAGATCAAACAGATAGCACACGGGTTCTTTATCCAGGTTCGGGCCGCGAGATGCGTAAAACCCTACTCCTGCTTTGGTCGTTAGTTTATCTGCGCTCTTGAGCTAGCTATGGGGCGTGAGGAGCTCCCAAAAAGCCGAATCCTCCTCCTGGTCACCTTGGGCCTCCTTTTATAGGGGAAGGGGTTGCCACAGTGGCATACAAGAGGTGGAATGGGTACAGTCATACGAGCTTATCCCTCGCATTACATGACAAGGCGCCATCAATGCGTCTTGCTTAGGTGTCCTTGCTTTATCGGGGATGGGGGAGAGCCCAGTCTCGTCCGCCGCCGCTCCCTTTCGCGTTGACACGCGCCCTGGCCAGCGGTGCCTGTGGTGCCATGTAGGTAGGCAGGCAGCTGAGGTGGCGCAATGGTGGGTCTCCACGAAGGTTCGCTGTCGCCACGCAGTGCCTGCCCAACTGGTTGGGCGGCAGCCGCATGGTGGAGGCTCGATTGGCGGGCACGATGGTGGCCCTACGGGTGTCCTTGGCGAGGGCCTTGCGCAGCCCGGCAAGGGTCTTCTTGCGGCGCTGCTGCCATCCCGGCAAGGCTCTTGCCGGGGGCCTTGTGGTCCCCCTTGGCCGGGATCCCGCCAAGGGTCGTCATCTTCTATAGTATGTATCTAATCTTTGAATGTCTTCACAAAGATCTGCATGCCACCACGGGGATGTCTCCCGAATCCTTTGCCCCATGGGGGAGTGGACTCAAAGGTGATCCGCTCCGTGGGCGTGGGGCGAGCCGCCCCGGCAAGGGCCTTGCCGGGTTTGCTAAAACCGCCCCCGGCAAGGATCTTGCCGGGGGAGTCTGCTTCGTCCCCTTTGCTCTTTGTGGTCTTGGTCTTGGCGTTGTTCTGCTTCTTTCGAGCTTCGGCCTCACCTTGGCTCACCTTCCTTGCCTTGCTTTAGCGTGGCGGCGCCCGTGGCTCAGACTGCCCATGCACAGTTAAAAGGTGTACCCTTCTTTTTGTACACCGACAGTGATGAAGTCGGTATGTGCTGCTGGTGCTTGCCATCCAGATCTTGCCTCCTATGATGGTCACTACCGTTGGTGAGAATGAAGAGAGGGGAGACCGAGCATTGAGAAATGTGTGAGGGGATTTATGGTGCCACATTGGAAAATAATGCGGTGCCTCTCGCTGGTCCCACACGTACAGCCGCCTGCAACCATGTGTGGTCGCTCACATCGCTCGGGCCTAGCTCATTGGAAGTAGTTCATTGGGCTGTTCCTCTAGACGCAGGCTGAACGGTGCTCTAATTGTCATGCCATGTAGGCCAAATAGTAAAAGCAGGCATCCAAATGGGTCAATTTGGCTCCCCAAATCCTGCAGGAGCCTCACGAAGCCTACCAAACACACGATAAGGGGTGGACTGTAGCAATGTTGTGGTGCAGCATCAGCTCCTTCGGTTGTCCATGTAATCCCCGTCCCACTCTTGTCATTCCTCTTATCATGGCTCTCTCTCCCGTCGGTCGTTCTTAACTAGATCGAAAGTGCCTCTGTAAGATCTAGCGGTCCCGCCTCACCATATCTCATCTTCAATTAGCGTATGGCTCTCCTTGTTGACCATGAGCCGTGATAATGTTGGCTTGTCGCAGGTTGGTCGCTCGTATACCTGTAGTGTGGGATTTTTTGGTAGTTTAACCCCCTCCTTCTTTGGCTCGGACAGATTGAGGACGCGATCCAAACTTTCCCACCCCATCGGTTGTGTTTAGCTTTGTTGCCTATATTGAATAGCTTCGTCTTTTTTTCTTTCCCATACCTTTCTCCCACCTGGGTTTGTACATGTCCACACCTCAGTCCTCCTTCTACAACATGGATGGTTTTCGTTTTGACAACATCGGGCTACTAGATTCTTAGCTTGGTGACATGGTGTCTATGATCACACAAGTGGTGGCATCTCAAGGCTAATGGTGGTTTTTTCCATCTATTACATGTGCTTCAGTCAATGTCATTGTCGTCGCTATGGTAGTCACATTGTTTGGGTTATAGTGGATTGGTGTCCATGCCTTAGCATTGGACAGTTCTTGCTTTCTTGCATTGTGTTGTCATTTTACTTGTATGTTGGTTTCAGTCATCTCTTGGTTGCACAACATCAACTCTTGGGTTGCCTATCCTAAGGCTGGTTAGGTTCTTACGTTTGTTTCAAGTGTCGTGCCTCTCTGGCATGTTGTATGGGTTGTTCCTTCTTTGGATTTGTGTCATCTTCTTTCTTAGTGAAATTACATGCAACTCTCTTGCATGGTTCGAAGAAACTCTCCAACATGGTTTAGAAAGTATACCTTACATTCTAGGTGTTTTATGTGCACCATTGTCAATGTTTGGTATAATAGCTTAGAAAATTAAACATGAAGAAATTATGAAGCATCGAGAAAAATGCCACGGGAGAAAATACATATATCCGTAAGAACTATTGGTATTCTCTCATGGGTGTGATGGTTCATTTTGCTCCACTACACAAAATAGCAAAACCCCACTTCTCCATCCCTCTACCTCTCTGGCGCTATATGGGTGGTACATTCTTAGCTATCGCTTGTATAAAGTTCCACCTTAATGAATACACATGCGGCTCTCATGCATGCCACTTATCAGTGGCTTTATTTGAGCAATACTCATTGTGGCATACATCACAACGCCTACTTCCTATGACACAGTCAATTCAGCCGAGCGAGCTTGACCTCCATACATAGCCCATCATGTCCCACTAAGTTTGATGTTTCCAACGTATCTACAATTTTTGATTGCTCCATGCTATATTATCTTATGTTTTGGACATTATTGGGCTTTATTATTCACTTCTATATTATTTTTGGGACTAACCTATTAACCGGAGGCCCAGACCAGAATTGCTGTTTTTTGCCTATTTCAGAGTTTCGCAGAAAAATAATATCAAACGGAGTCAAAACGGAATGAAACCTTCGGGAACGTGACTTTTGGAACGAACATGATCCAGGAGACTTGGACCCTAAGTCAAGGAAGCTTCAAGGAAGCCACGAGGTAGGGGGGCGCGCCTATCCCCCTGGGCGCGCCCTCCACCCTCATGGGCCCCATGTTGCTCCACCGACATACTTCTTCCTCCTATATATACCTCACGCCCCCAAGCGATCGAATCGGAGCCAAAACCTAATTGCACCGCCGCAACCTTCTGTACTCACGAGATCCCATCTCGGGGCCTGTTCCGGAGCTCTGCCGGAAGGGGCATCGATCACAGAGGGCTTCTACGTCAACACCATAGCCCCTCCGATGAAGTGTGAGTAGTTTACCTCAGACCTTCGGGTCCATAGTTATTAGCTAGATGGCTTCCTCTCTCTTTTTGGATCTCAAAACAATGTTCTCCCCCTCTCTTGTGGAGATCTATTTGATGTAACCTTCTTTTGCAGTGTGTTTGTTGAGACCGATGAATTGTGGGTTTATGATTAAGTTTATCTACGAACAATATTTGAATCTTCTGAATTCTTTTATGTATGATTGGTTATCTTTGCAAGTCTCTTAGAATTATCAGTTTGGTTTGGCCTACTAGATTGATCTTTCTTGCAATGGGAGAATTGCTTAGCTTTGGGTTCAATCTTGCGGTGTCCTTTCCCGGTGTGATGGGGCAGCAAGGCACGTATTGTATTGTTGCCATCGAGGATAACAAGATGGGGTTTTTTATCATATTGCATGAATTTATCCCTCTACATCATGTCATCTTGCTTAAGGCGTTACTCTGTTCTTATGAACTTAATACTCTAGATGCATGCTGGATAGCGATCGATGTGTGGAGTAATAGTAGTAGATGCAGGCAGGAGTTGGTCTACTTGTCTCGGACATGATGCCTATATACATGATCATACCTAGATATTCTCATAACGATGCTCAATTCTGTCAATTGCTCAACAGTAATTTGTTCACCAACCGTAAAATACTTATGCTCTCGAGAGAAGCCACTAGTGAAACCTATGGCCCCAGGGTCTATCTCCTTCATATTAATCTTCCAATACTTAGTTATTTCCGTTGCTTTTTTACTTTGTCTTTTATTTTACTTTGCATCTTTATCACAAAAATACCAAAAATATTATCCTATCGTATCTATCAGATCTCACTTTTGTAAGTGACCATGTAGGGATTGACAATCCCTTATCGCGTTGGTTGCGAGGATTTATTTGTTTTGTGTAGGTGCGAGGGACTCGTGCGTAGCCTCCTACTGGATTGATACCTTGGTTCTCAAAAACTAAGGGAAATACTTACGCTACTTTGCTGCATCACCCTTTCCTCTTCAAGGGAAAACCAACGCAGTGCTCAAGAGGTAGGAAGAAGGATTTCTGGCGCCGTTGCCGGGGAGGCCTATGCAGAAGTCAACATACCAAGTACCCATCACAAACCCTTATTTCCCGCATTACATTATTTGCCATTCGCCTCTCGTTTTCCTCTCCCCCACTTCACCCTTGCCGTTTTATTCGCCCTTTCTTCGCCTTCTCCCATATGTCATGTTGTTTGTGTTTCCATGTGCCTTCTATTTGCTTGCATCTTTGCTTGCTAAAAATCTATTGATATGGATCCACTTAAAGTGTTCTACTTGGATCATCTTCGATCCTTATGCGCTCGTGTTGAAACCCCAACTAGCCTAGTTGATGGGAAATCTTTAGATGAGCATGCTCATTTTGTGCGTCACCGTTTGTCTGAAAAAGGGAGAGGAATCAAATAAACAGATTGCTATGTTATGCTTGGAATCTTTGTGAAATTTATGATTTTACTTGTTGCTCTAAGAACCCTAAAAAACACCTTCCTTACCTATGTGAGTTTAATGAAAATGAAATCTTACCTTCTTATGCAAAGGGTGTTTATAGTTACTATGATATCGAACAAATGGAAGAATTTGTTGCTTTTAAGGGTGCTTATGAAGTTGCTTCTTTGATTGAAAAGTATGATATTACTCTTTACGAATCAGAAATTTTTGACATACTTAAATATTGCTATGAAAATTATGCTCATAATGTCTATGTCAAAGAATTTATTGAGAGAATGACTGTTGCTTTGGAAGAAAATAATGATATGCATGAATCTATAGATAATGATAATTCCGATGATTTGATTGAAATATCCCTTGATGAACATGATGCTTGCTATTCTTGTGGCCATGATGCCAATATTTATGAAGAAGAATTTGCTATAGTTCCTTATGTTAAAAATGAGATTGTTGCTATTGCACCCATGTTAGATAGTTCCCTCGATGAAAAGCATGATTTCAATGATTTTACTATAAATTCTCTTGATGTCAATTGTGCTAATAATATGCAAAACCCTAAGCTTGGGGATGCTAGTTTTGCTGTGTCTACTACTTGTTGCAATGATCATGATTGGGGTGATTCTTCTTATGATCTTGAAATTTTATTTAATCCCCATGATGAATATGAGATTGATAATATTGTTTGCAATAATATTGAAAGTGGGTTTGGAAGAGTGTCAACTTTAGATCCCACATATTTGGAGAATATTCAATCTTATGAAATTTTTGATAAAAGTGGGTTTGGAGAGGTCATGACTTTAGCTAATGTTAATCCCACTATTTCGGAAGAGTGTCAACTTTGCATGCATGTGGATCGTGTTGAAAATATTTTATGTGATAGTTATTTTGTTGATTTTTCTTATGATCCCACATGTAATTATTACGAGAGAGGAAAATATGGTCGTAGAAATTTTCATGATAATAAATTACCTCTCGTTATGTTGAGATTGCTATGGTTTCTTTCCGCTTCCTTGCATATGCTAGTTTTTGCTTGTTATGATAATTTGTTTGCCTATAAGATGCCTATGCATAGGAATTATGTTATACTTAGATGTGTTTGTCACGTGTTCATGATGCTCTCTTTGTGCTTCAATTCTTGTCTCTCATGCGAGCATCATTAAAATTATCTATGCCTAGCTAGGGGCGTTAAACGATAGCGCTTGTTGGGAGGCAACCCAATTTTATTTTTAGTTTTTTTCCTTTTGCTTATGTTTAGGAATAAATATTTGTTCTATCCTCTGGTTAGATGTGTTTTTATGTTTTAATTAGTGTTTGTGCCAAGTTAAACCTATAGGATCTTCTTGGATGATAGTTATTTGATCTTGCAGAAATTTCCAGAAACTTTCTGTTCACGAAAATAATTGTTAAAAATCACCAGAACGTGATAAAATATTGATTCCAATTGCTGTTGATCAATAAACAAATTGCCTAGGCCGTCCTATGTTGGCTGATTTTGTGGAGTTCCAGAAGTTTGCGTTAGTTACAGATTACTACAGACTGTTCTGTTTTTGACAGATTCTGTTTTTCGTGTGTTGTTTGCTTATTTTGATGAATGTATGGATAGTAAAAGAGTTTATAAACTATAGAGAAGTTGGAATACAGTAGGTTTATCACCAATATAAATAAATAATGATTTCATTACAGTACCTTAAAGTGGTCTTTTCTTTTCTTTCGCTAACGGAGCTCACGGGATTTTCTGCTGAGTTTTGTGTTGTGAAGTTTTCAAGTTTTGGGTGAAAGATTTTGATGGATTATGGAACAAGGAGTGGCAAGAGCCTAAGCTTGGGCATGCCCATGGCACCCCCAAGATAATCTAAGGACACCAAAAAGCCAAAGCTTTGGGATGCCCCGGAAGGCATCCCCTCTTTCGTCTACTTCCATCGGTAACTTTACTTGGAGCTATATTTTTATTCACCAGATGATATGGGTTTTGCTTGGAGCGTCTTGTATTATTTGAGTCTTTGCTTTTTAGTTTACCACATTCATCCTTGCTGTACACACCTTTTGAGAGACACACATGATTCGGAAATTATTAGAATACTCTATGTGCTTCACTTATATCTTTTGAGCTATATAGTTTTGCTCTAGTACTTCGCTTATATCTTTTAGAGCACGGTGGTGGATTTGTTTTATAGAAACTTTTGATCTCTCATGCTTCACTTAGATTATTTTGAGAGACTTAAATAGCATGGTAATTTGCTTAAATAATCCTAGTATGCTAGGTATTCAAGATTAGTAAAAAACTTTCTTATGAGTGAGTTGAATACTAAGAGAAGTTTGATGCTTGATGATTGTTTTGAGATATGGAGGTAGTGATATTAAAGTTGTGCTAGTTGAGCAGTTGTGAATTTGAGGAATACTTGTGTTGAAGTTTGCAAGTCCCATATCATGCACATATGGTAAACGTTATGCAACAAATTTGAAACATGAGGTGTTCTTTGATTGTCCTCCTTATGAGTGGCGGTCGGGGACGAGCGATGGTATTTTCCTACCAATCTATCCCCCTAGGAGCATGCGCGTAGTGCTTGGTTTTTGATGACTTGTAGATTTTTGCAATAAGTATCTGAGTTCTTTATGACTAATGTTGAGTCCATGGATTATCGCACTCTCACCTTTCCATCATTGCTAGCCTCTTGATGCGTGCATTGCCCTTTCTCACATTGAGAGTTGGTGCAAACTTAGCGGTGCATCCAAACCCTGTGATATGATCGCTCTTTCACACATAAACCTCCTTATATCTTCCTCAAAACAGCCACCATACCTACCTATTATGGCATTTCCATAGCCATTCCGAGATATATTGCCATGCAACTTTCCACAATACCGTTTATCATGACAAGTTCATCATTGTCATATTGCTTAGCATGATCATGTAGTTGACATAGTATTTGTGGCAAAGCCACTGTTCATAATTCTTTCATACATGTCACTCTTGGTTCATTGCATATCCAATTTTACACCGGAGGCATTCATATAGAGTCATACTTTGTTCTAGTATCGAGTTGTAATCATTGAGTTGTAAATAAATAAAAGTGTGATGATCATCATTTTCTAGAGCATTGTCCCAAGTGAGGAATAAAAAAAAGAGAAAGGCCATAAAAAAAGAGAAGGCCCAAAAAAATGAAAGAAAAAGAGAGAAGGGATAATGTTACTATCCTTTACCACACTTGTGCTTCAAAGTAGCACCATAATCTTCATGATAGAGAGTCTCTTATTTTGTCACTTTTATATACTAGTGGGAATTTTTCATCATAGAACTTGGCTTGTATATTCCAACAATGGGCCTCCTCAAGTGCCCTAGGTCTTCGTGAGCAAGCAAGTTGGATGCACACCCACTTAGTTTCTTTTGTTGAGCTTTCATACATTTATAGCTCTAGTGCATCCGTTGCATGGAAATCCCTACTGCTTGCATTAACATCAATCGATGGGCATCTCCATAGCTCATTGATTAGCATCGTTGATGTGAGACTTCCTCCTTTTTTGTCTTCTCCACATAACCCCCATTATCATATTCTATTCCACCCATAGTGCTATGTCCATGGCTCGCGCTCATGTATTGCGTGAAGGTTTATAAGTTTGAGATTACTAAAGTATGAAACAATTGCTTGGCTTGTCATCGGGGTTGTGCATGATGAGAGCATTCTTGTGTGACGAAAATGGAGCATGACTAAACTATATGATTTTGTAGGGATAAACTTTCTTTGGCCATGCTATTTTGAGAGGACATAATTACTTAGTTAGTATGCTTGAAGTATTATTATTTTTATGTCAATATGAACTTTTATCTTGAATCTTTCGGATTTGAATATTCATACCACAAGTAAGAAGGATTACATTGAAATTATGCTAGTAGCACTCCGCATCAAAAATTCTGTTTTTATCATCTACCTACTCGAGGACGAGCAGGAATTAAGCTTGGGGATACTTGATACGTCTCCAACGTATCTATAATTTTTGATTGCTCCATGCTATATTATCTTTTGTTTTGGACATTATTGGGCTTTATTATTCACTTTTATATTATTTTGGGACTAACCTATTAGCTGGAGGCCCAGCCCGAATTGTTGTTTTTTGCCTATTTGAGTTTAGTGAAAAAGAATATCAAGCGGAGTCCAAACGGAATGAAACCTTCGGGAACGTGATTTTTGGAACGAACATGATCCAGGAGACTTGGACCCTAAGTCAAAGAAGCTTCAAGGAATCCACGAGGTAGGGGGAAACGCCTACCCCCTGGGCGCGCCCTCCACCCTCGTGGGCCCCATGTTGCTCCACCGACATACTTCTTCCTCCTATATATACCTACGTACCCCCAAACGATCAGATACGGAGCCAAAAACCTAATTCCACCGCCACAACCTTCTGTACCCACGAGATCCCATCTTGGGGCCTGTTTTGGAGCTCCACCGGAAGGGCATCGATCACGGAGGGCTTATACATCAACACCATAGCCCCTCCGATGAAGTGTGAGTAGTTTACCTCAGACCTTCGGGTCCATAGTTATTAGCTAGATGGCTTCCTCTCTCTTTTTGGATCTCAATACAATGTTCTCCCCCTCTCTCGTGGAGATCTATTCGATGTAATCTTCTTTTGCGGTGTGTTTGTTGAGACCGATGAATTGTGGGTTTATGATCAAGTTTATCTATGAACAATATTTGAATCTTCTGAATTCTTTTATGTATGATTGGTTATCTTTTCAAGTCTCTTTGAAGTTTGGTTTGGCCTACTAGATTGATCTTTCTTGCAATGGGAGAAGTGCTTAGCTTTGGGTTCAATCTTGTGGTGTCCTTTCCGAGTGACAGTAGGGGCAGCAAGGCACGTATTGTATTGTCGCCATCAAGGATAACAAGATGGGGTTTTTATCATATTGCATGAATTTATCCCTCTACGTCATGTCATATTGCTTAAGGCGTTACTCTGTTCTTATGAACTTAATACTCTAGATGCATGCTGGATAGCGGTCGATGTGTGGAGTAATAGTAGTAGATGCAGGCAGGAGTCGGTCTACTTGTCTCGGACGTGATGCCTATCGCGACCAGAATGACAACGCTACGTACGCTTCGACCAGGTGGGTCTCGACTGTCAGACACTTCCTTGCCTGCGAAGTTGTAGCTGGTGGGTCCCAGCAGTCAGGGGGGTGAATCATTTGTTTTTTTTGCCCGGACGCACTTCCTTGCGTGCGAAAATGTAGCTGGTGGGTCCCAGCAGTCAGGGGGGAAATGTTTTTTTCGCGAAATACGGTGGCCCGTCCGGTGGGTCCCTGCTGTCAGGTGGAGGAATAATTATTTTGCGCGTAATAAGGAGGCACTTCCTTGCGGCCGCCGTGGACCCAGCTGTCAGCCTCTCCACGCACAGTACTCTTCCGATGGAAGTCGGTCGTTGACCACATTGACAACGCCGCGCCGAGAGTACCACGGCGGTGGACGACGGCGAGGCCTAGGAAGGGGACGACGCGGAGCCGGGGAAGACGCAGGAGTGGATGCCCACGCGAAGAGGAGTACGAGGGTGAGGCTGCCGTCGCCGCAGAATAAAAGGGGGTGTGGGTGAGTAGAGGGATGGCCTGGCCAGCGGTGGGAGTAGTAGGGGGCGGTGAGGCCTCTGCCGCATCGCAGCCGGCCATGGGAGGCAGGAGCACGAGGCACGACCGGCGCTGGTTTGGGAGGGTGGAGCAAGAAGACCAGAGGTTGAAGAAGCACTACGGCCGTTGGATGGACATCGACGGTCCTTTGGAGCTAGAATCATGCATATTGACTAAGTTGACAAATCCTCCGCCCTCGTCAACTTAGTAGGCCCACAAGTCAACTGGCACTATATTGGGTCCCGGCTAACGGCGGAGTATTCATTTTTGTGCGTAATAAGGAGGCACTTCCTTGCGTGCGAAGATATAGCTGGTGGGTCCGAGCGATCGGCGGCGGTAAGGTTTTTTTCGCGAAATCTGAGGCCCTTTCGGTGGGTCCTCGATGTCGGTGGAGGAATCATTATTTTGCGCATAATAAGGAGGCATTTCCTTGCGTGCGGCCATGGACCCAGCTGTCGGCCTCTCCACGTACAGTCCACTTCAGATGCATGTCGGTCGTTGACCACGTTGACCAGGCCGCGCCGAGAGCACCAAGGCGGTGGACGATGGCGAGGCCTAGGAAGGGAACGACACGAAGGCAGGGAAGACTCGACAGTTGTTTCCCACACGGAGGGGAGTACGACTGTATGAGGGTCTACTGGTTTGGTTGCCGTCGCCGGAGAATAACAACAGGTGTGGGTGAGTAGAGGGATGGCTAGGCCAGCGACGGGAGTATGATGGGGCAGTGAGGCCTGCGTGGCGATGAGAGCCGCCACGAGGAGGAGGGAGCGAGCAGTCCCGCGGCGCTTGTTTGGCGGTGGAGCAGGAAGAGCAGAGATTGAAGAAGCACGACGGCCGTTGGATGGCCATCCAACAGTCACTGCTTGTGCGTCAACCTTTTTTTTTAGGAAAGCCTCAAATCTGTGGAAAACAGCATACAACCCATCTGCCATTATTTCTAATAATTTACAGCCCATTTGCTAATTCTTAAGGTCTTTTGGAGCCCATATTCTTTTTGTTAGCATTACAGCCCATATTGTGGCCACGGTTAAAAAATTATACGAAATTTTGCATATTTCGGTGCGGTCGAACTGTTTTTAATCCCGAAATTTCGACTCACATTCAAACTGATTTTAAAAATAAATGTATATCAATATAAAATCCAACAAATTCTCCATGCATAAAAATTAATGTAATTTAAAATCTCGAAATGAAAAAAAGATATTTGAAACTAATTGCCGGTTTGATGTGTTTTAAAAATGTACAACCCATTTCTCATTACTGATGGGCCATTTTCTCGGCCAGCCGAATGAAAGCTCTCCTCGTCTTGAAAGATTTGCAGCCCAACAGGCCTGACAAAGCGACTTACTTGGCAAATCAAAAAAGAACGGGGCTATGGCCGTGGACACAGCTGTCAGCCTCTCCACGTACAATACTCTTCCGATGGAAGTCGTTCCTTGACCACGTTGACCACGCTGCGCGAAGAGCACCACGGCGGTGGACGACGGCGAGGCCTAGGAAGGGGACGACGCAGAGCCGGGGAAGACGCGGCGATGGAAGCCAGCGGAGAGGAGTCGAGGTTCTTGGTTCGGCTGCGGTGTGAGGCTGCCGTCGCCGCAGGGCCTGGCCAGCGGTGGGAATAGTAGGGGGCGGTGATGCCTCCGCGGAAGCACAGCCGGCCACGGGAGGCAGGAGCATTAGGCACGACCAGCACTGGTTTGGGCGGCTGGAGCAAGAAGACCAGAGGTTGAAGAAGTACTACGGCCGTTTGATGGACATCGTACGGTCACTGGAGCTAGAATCACTACTGGAATCAGCTACTTTGCCATCTGCCAGATCTTTGTCGTCCGCTAGCGGACGACAAAAACTCTTGCCATCGGCTACGAAAGCGAGCGGCAAAGAAAGGGCTGACGGTAAAGAAGGTCTTTGCCATCCGCCATTTCTTTGCCGTCCGCTGGCTGATGGCAAAGAATCTTTGCCGTCCGCTGGCTGACGGCAAAGAGGGAGGTGGCACCCGCTAACGGAAAAACTTAACGTCCCCCTTCTTTGTCGTCCGCAGCAGACGGCAAAGATAAAACAAAAGCGGACGGCAAAGGCACGACGGACGGCAAAGGCTAACCTAACTAACGGCCGAGCCCCCCCGCCCGTTACTCTCTCTGTTTCTCCCTCTCTCCTCCCCGATGCCCACATCGATCCACACCCACCGCGCCGCACCCGCCTCCCGGCGCCGCCCCCGCCACCCCCCGCCGCCTGCGCCGCCCGCCACCGCCCCTTCCTAACCGGCGCCCTACCATCCCGCCCGCCATGCTCGCCGCTCATCGCCCGCCCGCTACCCGCGCCACCGCCCGCCCGCCCGCCGCCTTGGCCGCCCTCCCACACCGACGCCCACCATCCGCCGCCCTGGTGCCCCCCGCGCGCCCCCCCAACCCGCCCGACCGTCCCCTGCTCGAGCCCCGCCGCCCCCACCGCCCACCACCCGGGCCAGTGTCGCCCGACTCCGGTGAGTATCTTTTTTTTGTTTTTTTTTTTGCTATTTAATTGTTAGTGTTAGATTTAGTGCTAGATATGTGTTAGTGTTAGTGTTAGATTTAGTGCTACATATATATGTGTTAGTGTTAGATTTAGTGCATGGGTTTTAGATGAAAAATATGAAAAAGAAGGAGAAGAAAAGAAGTATAAGAAAAAGAATATGTAGAAGAAAAGAAGAAGAGGAAGAAAAGAAGTAGAAGAAGTAGAAGAAGAAGAAAAGAAAAGAAGTATAAGAAGTAGAAAAAGATGAAAAAGAAGAAGAAGAAAAGAAGAAAAGAAAAGAAGTAGAAAAAAGATGAAAAAAGAAGAAGAAGAATAAGAAAAGAAGAAAAGAAAAGAAGTAAAAGAAGTAGAAAAAAGATGAAAAAAGAAGAAGAAGAAAAGAAGTAGAAGAAGAAGAAAAGAAAAGAAGTAAAAGAAGTAGAAAAAAAGATGGAAGAAGAAGAAGAAGAAGAAAAGAAGTAGAAGAAGTAGAAGAAGAAGAAAAGAAGAAAAGAAAAGAAGTAAAAGAAGTAGAAAAAACACCCCGACACCCTGACCCCCTGACCCAGACACCCCGACACCACACGCCGACCCCGACACGACACCCCGACCCCCTGATCCCGACACCCCGACCCCGACACCACACCCCGACACCCCAACCCCGACACCACACCCCGAAACCCCGACCCCGACACCACACCCCGACCCCCTGACCCCGTGAGCCCGTCATTGATTATAGTGCTGATGATGATTATGCATTTATTGATGATACTGATCGAGATTATTATTGTACTTGATGATGATGATTATGCATTTATACATAGTGTCAGGTATTTTTTTGTCGTTTTACTAATTTCGTTTACTCTTTGTCATGGCAGGTGTTGAAAGATGGTGGGCGCTGGTCTGGAGCGCTCCGAGGACCCTTCTTCGTCGGCGCGTGCGACGAGGTCTTCCATTCCACGCACCTCTCCGCCGGCGTTCTTTGGACAGTATGGCGACACCGCCGGGCCCTTCTTCGCCGACCGCGGTGCGAGCAGGGGCGAGGTAAGAAGAAGAGAGGAGCTGGAGCACGTGGTCGTGGGAGAGGAGGTAGGGTGACTTCGAGGCGCCTTCCTCGCCGCCACCCCCAGCTGTTTCACCCGAGCGTGATTGCTAGGGTGGACTCGTCGAGGAGGAGGTTACGGACTTGGTCCATGGGCCTTGCCCCACGAGTTCGCCCACGAGACCCGGAGGAACAGCGTCTGGATGGGGTACTGGCGGATCAGCTGAGGGCGAGTGGCCATCTTGATGATGGCGGGAGCCGATCGATATTGACGAGGAAGGGGCACCGTCTACCGGTGGGTGCTACGACTCCGGACGTGCCGGCGACCCATGAGCTGAGGTGGTTGATTTTCCCGATGGGGAGAGGTAAGTGCATTTAATCTTTTGTACCCTTCGCATTCACGTTTCTTCAAATATCTAATCGTTGGCCTTGTCATGTTGCGGGGTTGGGACCACCATCATAGTGTCCGCCGCCCAACTCCATCCTTGGAGTTCTTTGTCGCAAAACTTCCCGGGTTTGTTATGTTGCTGGTGAGGTCGGCTTCGAGCTTGGATTGAGTTGGGAGCACTACTTGGCTGCCTCGGCCCCGCCAGTGAGATTATCGGCGGTGTCTTGTGCAAGATGAGGGGGCGTGGTGATTAGAAAGTTCAGGTAATTTCTCCTTTACACAATTAAAAATCTTCAACTAGCTAGTTATTAATTGTACTAATCAATATTGTCTCATTTGATTGCAGACATTGTACAGGTGTGAGGAGGGATACGAGGAGGAGGCGGCAAATGTTATCGATAACGTCTGCAAGCGCCTACAACAGAACTTACGACACGAGGCTCGGGTGCAGGCCGTTCGAGACTACTACGCCGCGCATGGTATCAAGAAGACCAAGCCGCCGTGCCGCGAGAAGTTCTTGAGTAAGGATGAGTACATGAAGGTAATTCTTAAGGCCTTGTACTTTACTTCCTTCATTTAGTAATTCATAGCCGTAGCGCTCAAGTTTCTATTTCCTAACTTAGGCCCCTCCGAAATGGTGTGTGGATCGGATGGATTGTTGGGAGGTGTTGGTCAATGAGTGGTGCTCAAAAGAATGGCGAGCCCTCCACAACGAGGCCAAGGACAAACGTGCCCAAATGGAAGGTGTGCCACACCATCAAGGCAGCTCCAACTTATATCAGTATGGGCGGAATTGGGTATGTGGTTTGCTTCATGATTCATGCAATTCGTTCGTCATGCTAGCTTTCAGCCCTTTAATTACTAATTTTCTTTGTTTCTCTCTTTCAGACACGCTACAATAAGGCGGATAAGGTGCCAGAGGTGTACAACCTGTATGCCATGGCCCACACTGGCTCTTACAAGAAAGTCAAGGCATTCTCTGCGTCTGACCTCGATGATCCAAAAAACTTCACCAACATCTCCTCCCACGACAAGCTCGTGAAATATAGAGATGAGGGGAAGGCGAGGAAAGGGGAGGACTTTAACTCGAGCCAGGGTCCCATTGATACCGAGCTGCTGATGATATCTGGTGGCGGGAGGTCCCATGGCTCCATAACCATGGGAGATGGACTTATCCGTTGTCCTAGCACTCTCCAGGAGATCAAGCGCGCCAATCGAGCTCCGCTCTGAGATAAGGCCTCGTGAGCGGCCGGTCCAACTCGCCTTCAAGGTTAGTTATACGTACTCAGCTATCTTTTTCCATTACATTGTGTGCGCTTCCATCAATGATTACAAATGGTAACGAGGAGTGGTGTTGTAGGCTGCTATACAAAGTGAGAGAGATAGAACAGAGAAACTTCTGGCTGAGGCGGCGGAGAGGCAGCAGGAGTTGGAGGAGAGGACGACAAATATGTTGGAGGAGGAGAGGGCACGGAATGACATGCAGGCAAGGGCCATGTACGAGCTCCTTGTGGTAAGTTTTTTCTACACATTAGCCAAAACATTCATGTAGTGTTTGTCTCATTACTAACTAGTATGATTGAGTCGTCAAAACCAAATGTGCAGTCTGTGTGAGAGAAGTCCGGTCAGACCACTCCGCCGATGCCAGTGATTGCTCCTGGGACCACGGTGAGTTTAATTTGAATGGACATTACTTGCTAGTCTTAACATTTGAGTGTCATCATGCTAACGAGACATTGGAAATGATCTTTGGTGCAGCGTAACTCCAGACAAGGATCGCACGATCCTTCTCCAGCTACCGGCACGAGCCACCCCGCTACAACACCTCCATGATCACGGTAAGTGTCTCTAGTGTTTTGCTTAACAAATGCATAAAGACCTAGACTTAGCTTTATTTCCTCCAATATGCTTACCATAATGACTTAGAGTTAGCTTCTTTTCCTCCAAAATGACTTAATAAGCTTACTAACCTCCAAAACCATCCATCTTACCTAGGTTAGCTCTAAAATGATGCATTTTACCCAAGTTGGCTCTAAAATGACCCATTTTACCTAGATTAGCTCATAAACGATCCATTTCACCTAGGTTAGCTCCAAAATGACCCATCTTACCTAGGCTAGCTCCAAAATGACCCATTTTACCTAGATTAGCTCGTAAACGATCCATTTCACCTAAATTAGCTCTTAAATGATCCATTTCACCTTAGTTAGCTCAAAAAACGATCATTTCACCTTAATTAGCTAAAATACGATCCATTTCACCTTACTTAGCTCATAAATGACCCATTTCAACTAAGTTAGCTCATAAATGATCCATTTCACCTAAGTTAGCTAAAAAACGATCCATTTCAACTTAGTTAGCTCAAAAACAATCCATTTCACCTTAGTTAGCTCATAAACGACCCATTTGAACTAAGTTAGCTCATAGATGATCCATTTCACCTTAGTTAGCTCATAAACGACCCATTTCAACTTAGTTAGCTCATATATGATCCATTTCACCTAAGTTAGCTCATAAATGACATATACTTCTTGTTCTAGTCTTCTTCTTCTAGTCACCTATTTTTAACTTTCTTATTTGCCATTTTGCAGATTTCATTCACTTCATGAAAGCTAGCTTACTATGATGGAGTGCTTGTTTTTTCTTTGATGAAACTTTGCATTGTATCTAGCTTGCTATGATGGAACTTGCTATCTTGATCAAACTTTGCATTGTAATATGTATATGGATGGAACAATGTGTATGGATGGAACTTGCTTATGTATGAATGGATGCAACTTAATTATGTGCTGGATATATATGTGATATGTTTGCTGTTAAATAGCCCTGTGAAATATATCTATATATGTCATATATATTTGCCGTGAAAATTGTTGGATTCAGAAAAAACAAAAAAAGAGCCAATATACAGGCTCTTTGCCGCCTGCCACAGACGGCAATGGCCTCTTTGCCGTCCGCCGCGGACGGCAAACAGGACACGTGGCAGCCAACGTGCTTCACAGGAGTCGACATATTTGGCGGTTTGCCTCTGATGGCGAGCGGCAAAGAGTGGTGACGTCTAGCTGACATCATGCGGCGGACGGCAAAGGGCTGCCATTAGCCACCTAACGGACTAATAGAGAAATTTTTGCCGTCTGCTTTCTTTGCCGTCCACTGCTGATGGCAAAGGACCCTTTGCCGTCAGCCGCATAAAGCAGACGGCAAAGTAGCTGTTTGCCAGATCTTACTTTGCCGTCCATGTTTGCCGTCCGCGGCGGACGGCAAAGACCTTTGCCGTCCTCCGTTCATGCCTTTGCCGTCCCCCGTGGCAAACGGCAAAGTAGCCGATTCCTGTAGTGAATCATTCATATTGACTAAGTTGACAAAGCCCTTCGTCCCCGTCAACTTAGTAGGCCCACAAGTCAGCCTCCCACCAAGGTGGGTCCCGGCTAGCAGGGGGAGTATTCATTTTTTTGTGCGTAATAAGGAGGCACTCCCCGTGGGTCCGAGCTGACAGCGGGGGGAACGTTTTTTTCGTGAAATACGGTGGCCCGTCAGGTGGGTCCCAACAGTCAAGGGGCAAACTTTTTTCGCAAAATACGATGGCCCATCCAGTGGGTCCCTGCTGTCAGTTGGAGGAATCATTATTTTCCGCGTAATAAGGAGGCACTTACTTGCTGCGGCCGTGGACCCAGCTGAGACTCTCCACGTACAGTATACTTCCGATGGAAGTCGTTCCTTGACCATGTTGACCTCGCCGCGTTCCGTTGCATGCATGCGTCCATGGGCGTGGTGCGTCCCCACTGTCACCCTCTCATGTACAGTCATCTTCCGATGATTCTCAGTTGTTGACCACGTTGACCACACCGTGCCGAGCGCACCCAGATTGGAACGACCCGGAGATGGGGAAGACGGGGCAGTGGAGTCGCAGATGGAGAGGAGTGGGAAACTTCATCGGTTGGTCGCGATAGCACTGCCAGCGGTGCCGCCCACGGGAGACAGGAGCAAGAACAGAGGTTGAAGAAGGAGCACGGCTGTTGGATTAACATCCAACGGTCCAGCTGCTAGAATCATTTGTTGATTAAGTTGACAAAGCCGTGCGTACACGCCCGCTTAGTAGGCCCACAAGTCAGTCACCAAATCTGACGGGTCCCAGCTGTCAACGGGATGAATAATTTTTTTCGCAAAACAAGGAGGCACTTCCTTCCGTGCGAAGATAGAGCCGGCGGGTCCCAGCTATCAGGTGGAGGAAACATTTTTTTAGCTTAATAAGGAGGAACTTTCCTTGCGTGCGACCATGGACCTCGTGGGTCACAGCCGTCAGGCTCTCCACGTACAGTCCTCTTCCGATAACTCTCATTTGTTGACCACGCCGCACCGAACACAACGAGGCGGTGGACGATGGCGAGGCCCCGGACGGGAACGACTCGGAGATGGGATAACGCGGCAGTGGAGTCACAGATTGAGAGGAGGAGAAGGGTTATAACTGGTTCTGTTGTGGCGTGGGGCTGTAGTCTGTGGAGAATAACAGGAGGTGTCGAGGGGTGGAGGGATAGCCTAGCCGGCGGTGGGGTAGCGCTTCGCAGCGATGCGTGCTAAGTAGAGCCGCTAGCCGCTGGAGGCCAGACCAGGCGGTCCCGGCGACGCTGGAGGAAGAAGACGAGAGATTGAAGGTGCATGCCGGCCGTTGGATATAAATCCAATGGCTGTGGAGGACACAATCATTTCTTGACCAAGTTGACAAAGCCCTGCATAGGCTTCGACCTATTGGCCCACATGTCAGCCTGCAAAAATGTGGCATATATTTAACCCATGTTTTCTAGAATGTACAGTCCATTTGCTGGGCTGGGTGAACAAATAATTTCGCGTCAATCAGGCCCATTTATATTTTCTAAGAAATCCCAGCCCATTTGCACTTCCTTGAAATACACGTATTAGGTGGGCTCGTTATATATATAATGTTATGTTAGAAGGAGCAATTAATATCAAAGAATAAACTGGAGAGGCACATTATATATATATAACTAAGAAATTAGCGAGTTATTTCTCAAAATAAAAATGAGCGCATTATTATTAAATTGGTCCTTCAAAATCTTCGCAAGCTTTTGTACGCAATCACCAGGATTTTCCTTGCGTGTGAGTTAAAAACAACCAGGATTTTCCATTAAACATTTACTTTTATAAGTTAATAACACGTGGGATGTTTTTATAATGTATATATAAGTCTCTATAAAATATACGATAATAGTAATAATATAAATATATATGTGGTTAGAAGGGAAAACACAAATTGGACACAGCATTACTTTTATAAGAGACCTGCATTTTATACCCCACAGTAGGCATACTAACAAGTTCACACACAAATACAACAGAAAAGGTAAACATTCATATCAAACTCAGGTTCACAGGACACGTTCATATTCATAGCCAACATTCACTATCAACAACTCAAAAGATTCATATATACACAAGCCCAGCATATCTATGCATCCAAATGATTGATAGATCACACGACAAAATTCATACATAATTCACAAAAAGATTCAGATATACACATGTTCAGTATGTTTATGCATCCAAATGATTGAGATCACAGCCAATATGATCCATGGATGAACTTGAATTACCTAGGGTACAGACTGGTAAATGGTGTTCAATCGGAGGTACTTCTTGCTAAAATTAGTTCTTGTACGAGTAAACTTTCGAGTACATAAGAGGCAGCACAGACAATCTGAACTTTGCTTGTAGGTTTATCCTCAAATAGTGGCCTCGTGCCGAGGGAGGTTTGAGCAACTTGGCCACTACTTTCATCCAACTAGTTTATGGCTCATCTTGGTCCCAGATCTCGCCAAAATTCTACATTGCGGGCGAGAAAGGAGGCGGTTGAGAAAATGAACCACCCAAATTTTTGTGCAGTTCAACTGAAATGGAGCATCCTTGGCATGCGGTGATTAAGTGCCAGATGATTATACGCATCAACCAACTTGTCTGGAATCTTTAGACTCCATGCCATATAGTTCGCTACCATATGTGCCGATAACCAAAAGGCACAAGTTGGGACCAAAGACTGGACTACGTTTTTCTGGGCTATGCACCAAGCAATATTTTTGGCGTTCACTCTCCTAATACTTGGAGTTTGACAATTGGTTGACGCTGGTTGATACTCGAATGAATATAGGCACTTCTTGTCAACATCGATGCTTATCGAGTGAACTTTGGAGTACATAGCAGGAGCATAAGTACTGTCCATCGATCATTTTGTGCAGTTCTCTGAAATCACCCGATGTAATGATTTGCTGCGAGTTCGGGCTCCAAATTACTCCTTTATGAAATCGGCAAACAGTAGCACAATACCAAATTACCAATACATATGACAGGCACAATAATCGGGATAAAGACCAGTACCAACCTGTGTGAGGTAGCATATCAATTACTATTTCCTTTGACTGGAAGCCGAGATAAGCCAAGCGACTGACAGCAAAGGAAGAAAGCAAGCGGAGACTAGCGACTGACAGGAAAGGACGGAAGCTGTCGAGGCAATGAAGCACCCAAAGTTTTTGTGCAGTTCCACCAAAATCGAGCATCCCTGTTGGCACATATATTGAGAGAGTGAGATTACTGTAATAGTGGGACTAGTTGATGAAACATACACTAACAAATATAAGCACCCTCATTATCTTAATGGGTAAAGTTAGCAACATAGTAGTCTTGCTTAAAGAGAGGTATTAGTTTATTTAATCAGTGCCAATTAGCTCAACTCAACACTCAAAGCATTGCCATTTATCATAGGTTGCAAAACTTAAAAGTGCAAAGATAAAAGAGTTTCTCATGACAGTAGCACGATACAAATAGAGATGACAGCAAACTAATATGGATGAAGGCCTTAGGCCCGTACCAACCTCAGAAAAAAAGCTTATTCATGTAGTCCCATAAGAGATGATAAAGCACTCACTGGAAGCACACAATAGTATATATTTTTGTGCACTTCAAATGTGTATGGTTGAAATCACTCTTGTTTACCAGTGCTGAGATTATATCGAAAGATTATCAAGAAATTCCAGCAGAGTTAAAACACTGGCTGGGATACAGTTCATTGTATTGTATTGTGTAGTTCCACTAAAATGTATGATTGGCACAACATGATCCCTGTTTGCACAAGTAGGAACAAGGTGAAACCTTCATTAGCTTAGTGAGAAAGGGTAGGAAGACATTAGCATATTACTCAAACAGTAGCATCAAATTCATGATGGACAATACGCAAAACATTGCCTCATTGAACCAATGGCAATAAATTGACATGCAAAACAATAGCACTATTATGTCATGACACTAATAATATTCCTCCTGCTCCACCACATGATTCACCTCCATAGACAAACATTCACACGTACATGATTCAGCATAGGGTCCTACTAAAGATTTGTTTAACTCCAACAGGAAAATTAGGCAGTAATAAATTAGTGGTACTTAAGTACTCGTAATTAATTAAGTGAGACAGCAGAAGTGGAAGGGCTCCCTGGAGGATCGTCTCACTTGTAAGGTAGTCGTTGCCGGAGCCCTTGAATGGCCTCGACTGAGGCCTCTGGCTTCAGCAAGATCGCCTTGGCACTGTTTATTCTTCTTCTTCCTCCTCTTCATGCTCTGTTTCTCTTTCTCCTCACCAGTTGGTGAAACCAAGTACATGATTGGCCTTCTAATTCAGAATTGGTTTTGTCAGTGAGGGAGTACAAGTGTACTAGTAAAAACAACATCATTTTCTCATGGCAATGGAAAATAGAGATGAACACATGCATTAAATATCATTCTTACCTAATGGAAGGTTAAGGCGCCAATATGGATGATGAGGATTGGAACACAGATCTCCCTTTGTGCAGTTCCACCAAAATGAACCAACTGTTCCATTCGACATTCCAGCTTAAACAAGCACAAAAGTCACTTCTTTTAAGAAGAGTTTTGTGCAAAGTGCACCAAAGGTCACAACAACAACCTGGTGAATTGGATATCCTGTTTGCACAAAAGGCACAAAGGAAACAGTGAGTCTCAAACAATTACAGGCAAAACATTTGGCTAAACTTGTCGATGTCTCAAACAATTACAGCAAAAAAAAAGTGGCATGGCTTCATTTTTACCAGGACATTATATTAAGAACAGCTAAGGCTGCGTTCGGTTCATAGGTTTGGTGCAGAATTTTTGTAGGAACACAATTCCTACGGTATTATTTCCCTTCCAACCGTTCAGAACACGGGAAAGGTGAATAGTGTTTCGTAGGAAAGCTGGTCTGGTAGTACTGATTCCATAGGATTAGAAACATCCACGCGCTGCTCATTTTTTGAGCGGAAGCCCGAGGCAGGCGCTTGCTGCCTTGCGTTAGACAGGTTGCTATGCTGTGTTTGCCGGAATAAAAAACTCAACCTATGTGTGGTACGTGAGGTGAGGACAAGAGTAGTCACTGTGCAGCTGAATAAACAAATAGCATCTCATACTGCCAAGCATGCTACTCTAAAAAAACAAATCTGTACATTTCGTAGTCCATCCAAACACATTCTCTTGAGAGTTTCCTCCGGTTTGCCGTTCCATAGTTTTATACCTACATTCCTTTCCTATTCCTCTATTTTCATCAAGATCTTTGTTTTCTGCCCCTTTATTCCGACCGGAGCCTAAATATTTGGTATAAGGGCATGGGACAGTGGGTGCACCAGTAGTACAGCACCATGTACGTAAACAGGGGCATAAAGTGGTGATTCATAGTTTGTTTCCCGAGAAACAAACATCCAAGAAACATATCTGGGTTGGTCCCATTTTATTCACTCTAGCCACCTACTCCTATGTGTGGATAGCAAATCTAGTCCTGGTCATACCACTTGTGTACAGCGTTACCCCTATATTTCCTTTTTCGACCAAGAGACGGTTGGATGACCGATCTGTACTACTTTCACCCCTTTCCTTCCTGTTTGTACCAAGTTCGATGTACATACTAAATTCCCCCACCCCCACTTTATTTCTTGTTTGAACCAAGTACTCCCTCCGTCCGGAATTACTTGTCATCAAAATGGATGTGTCTAGAACTAAAATACATATAGATACATCCATTTCAATGACAAGTATTTTCGGACGGAGGGAGTACAAGATTCGACTCCATGAAGTAGCTTTACCTCTAACAATAGAAGAAAAAAAATAGGTGACGTTGGACCATCCAATCGAGAGGGGCTGAGAGGTAGAAAATGATGCACATGCAGCGACGTAGCAAGCTGGGGAAGTAGAGCTAAGGCGGTTTCGAACGAAGATATACCTGAAGGTCGTCGGGATGTGGATAGGTGCTGGCGGGAGGCCGGATCTGCCCACAGGCAACGATGAAGGGATTGGAGGACCTCCCGCGCCGGCGCTCGGCCAGAGATAACGGTGCGGCCGGCAGTGGGTCTCCTCCCTCGCTGTCGACGACGGCCTAAACGCTGCCCCTCCTCCCCTTCACCGGCGAAGGGGGATACGTCCGGATGTGTAACCAGCGGTGAGGATAGAAAGCCAGTGTTTTTTGAAGGGAGAAAGAGAGTGTTACTACCCCTATCTTGTTTAGATCTGGAGAGGATGAGAGTATGTGAATAGATTAACCCTAGCAAGAAAGCGCGGAGGCTCCAACCTATATATAAGTAGTGGGGTAGTTTTCCTTTTTCACTCCATCAAAACAATCATTTAAAATTGTGTACTACTACATGCCAGGTCGCGGTTTTTTTAGTTGTTGATTGTTTTTTGAGATAGCTACCTGCTTGTTCCAAGTGGTGTTACGGTGTGCCAGGTCGCACTTTGTATCGTTCAAGTCTGGTACTACAAGTCCCTCCATTAAATGAACAACCACCCCCTCGTAAAAATTGTGAACAAGCCCACGGCTAAAAATAGCGAAAACGTGGGTTGCCCCAACATGCATTATTATTTATATTTTCTACTCCCTCCATTCCTAAATATAAGTATTTTTTATTAGCCACACATAAGACAAGAATTTTTTTATTAGCAGTGAACCCCACATGTCATACACACAAAAATTGTGGCAAGATTCCCTTAGGCAAGCCAAAGTGTGTCTAACAATTTGAGCAACTCAGGTTAGGCAAGTGTGGCAAGTGTGGGAAAAATAATGTGGCAACATAAGACAAACATAGTCACAATCCAAACAGCCCCGTAATTTTTTGTGACATGCATGAAAATTTGGTTAGTTAAATTTATAGTCAAAATTTGGCAAGGTGCATCAAACCAACACATGCAAGTATCAAAAGGAAAGTCACGGCATGCATGCATGCGTTGTGCTCCCTCTGTTTCCAAATATAAGTCTTTTTAGAGATTGCAACAAGTGACTACTCCCTCCGTTCCGAATTACTTGTCACACGTATGGATGTATCTAGATGTATTTTAGTTCTAGATACATCCATTTCAGCGATGAGTATTTAGAACGGAGGGTCTACTCCTACATACGAAGTAGCCCATTTGAAATGTGTAAAAAGACTTTTATCGAGTGCAGTGCTTTGATGTGTCGCGTCAACTCGTACAAGACCGAGAAATTTGATTACTACGACGCCCTCTCCCTTGCGGACTGAGCTATAGTGCCTTATCGCACTGCCTTTGGCTGCATGCGGGAGGGCCAACCACTGCTTTGCCCACCTGTCATAGACGCAAAGGCGGAGCAGTAAGTAAGCTTGCTACACGCTATCCCTCCCGCACGAGGTGGACGGACATGCAGCATGGATTCGATATTGTAGAAGTAGGAGTAGCATCATTGTTCGTCTTCTCAAGAGGCGAAGAGCCAAGCGCAACCCGAATGTGGCGATTCTGAACGCTCGCGTGGTGCGGTCCCTTGAGCACGCATATACTAGCCAGCTCTTGCATGAGACAAAATTGCTACTCCCTCCTTTCTGGTTTAAAGTGCTCAATTCAAAATCTCACCAATCAATGTAGATGGTGAGTGGTGGAATCTGATTTGTAGTTTTGCAAAAGCACCTAATTAATGCTCTTGTTTTCCTCAAAAAATTATGTTTATCAATGCATTAATTGCAATGCATGCATGCATAAAGTACATGCATTGGTCAAATTTCTCTTAATACTTGCATGCAATGATTTAATGCACCTTGGAATCTGAAAATGTGATGGAAAACAACCAAATTGAGCCTTATAAAATGGAAAACATAAAATTTTGAGATAATCCCTATAAACCGGAAAGGGGGGAGTATTGTTTAACAATTAAACTCCATTATCCATTGGTTGATACTCATTCTGCATAGGTCCACGCGCTTAGCACCGTTTCCTCCTGGGGTCACCAATGTTTATTTGCTAATTAATAGCATTGCATGCAATGAACTAGCCATTGCAAGTCATTAAAAGCATTCACACCTCTCAGCTCTTATTGGTTAATATGTCAAGAAACAAGAAACAAGGTAGAAGTTAATGCACCGCGCCTAAGTGTTTTGGGACTATTTGGTTTTTGTAAGATGACTTACACACCTTAGACGGAGGGAGTAGTATAGACCTGTAAACCGGAAAGGAGTATTTGCCTTTCTAGAGATTTCAACAAGTGACTAGACTGCACCGTGTGCAGTACCCCCTCCCTTCCGGTTTATAGGGCTCAAATCTCAAATCTCATGAAACAAGGCATTTTGCGATTGGAGGAATGTATCTCGTACTTTACAAAACTACCCTAATTAAACTCATGCATTAATTAAGTAGTTCTCTCGTTTTCCTCTCCGCCTTAGTCGTGGTGCACAATATTGAGCACTCCTATATGACTAGCCGCTCTATCTACATGCGGGACATTTCAAAGCATCCGGGCCCGCGTGCCATCCACCAAATCACAGCGAGGTGCTACAGTCGAGACTCACCTGTCACCCCGGTGTGGCCGTCATGACCCGTCATATCACAAAACCCACACCTTTACCAGCAGCGGTAAGGTGGCCTCCAAGTTGGACTGGACAAAGCAACCATCATTTCACTGGAACGCTCGTTCAAGCCCTTTCTTCCCTTTCTTGAAGAAAACCTCACTCCAGGCTACTCACTTCTGCCATTTTTCTTCTGTATCGACGAAAGAAAGGTGGGCGAATCAGTTATGATGCTATATTTTCATTCCAAGAATCTTCTTTTTGCGAAGCACCAACCGATTCTCACATCCTATTATTTTCCCATTTTCATTGCGATTGTGGTTTCCTTTCAATTGCTTTTGGTTTGTCAGTTCATTGATGGATCCTGGAGCACTAGGCAAAGAGTTGCCGGCGGACAACCCACTGGAGACAGCGATCTCCAGGAAGCGAGCACCGACCAACGAGTTGACCATGTTGGCAGGCCATCCCATGGAGACGAAGAACTCCAAGAAACAAGCACGGGCCCAAGAGTTGAGGACGTTGGCGGACGAACTCCTCAAAGAAAGTTGGAAGAACAGCAAGGGCCCCACCGTGCCTACCCCAGGAACTTTGATTGCCACCTATGTGAGGCTCAAGACCGAGTTTGAGGAGATAGTCGCCGTTGAGAAGCAGTATTCCCCTGGCAAGGTGATGGCCCCCATTGAGGACGAGGAGATGGCCCCCGAAGGGATGAGATCCCCCGGTGAGCTGCACAAGGTAAAAAATAATGGCTTATTACCATAGTTGTGGTTTTTGATTATTTGCAATGTGCTTGCTAATATGTTAGGGTTGTGCAGGTGCCAGTGGAAGTCCTTGATGATTCCGATGTCGTGGCCCGTCCTGTTGGCATCGCCCCGGAGATCGATTCGATGCCGTTGTCCATCCTGTGGACATCGCCCCGAAGATCGATTCGATGTCGCGGTCGATCCGCGGACATCGCCCGTAAATCGATTCCCATGCCGCTGTCCGTGCTGTGGTCATTGCCCGAGAGATCGATGACAAGAAATAGTTGGTTGCGCTAATCCTTCAGGGTAGTTTGCATTGCCCTGTGTTTAATTACCAGAACGATGCGTGTTATGAAACCATCTTAGGGCTAGTACACTGTCTTGTGTGGGCGGATCTTGCTACTTTTGTTTGATAGTGAATCATGCGAACCCTCTCCGAGTTATGGAAACAGATGTATCCTCACCAGCTTTTGATGTAATATATGGCATGCTTAGATGTAAGTTTGAACTGTTTATCATATCAGCAGGGCTTGTTTGATCATTCTTGGTGTTAGTAGGCTAGCTACTATGCGAGCTATAGTACTTGCAAAACACTCACCGAAGAGAAACGCTGGGGCTGATGAGCTCGTGGTACGCTTATACTTATCCTTCGTTGATCGACCAATAGCCCTAGCTTCTAAAATTGTAGGCTTAGCGATCGATCAAACAATAGTCGACATACATTCAGGCCTCATTTGGTTCATAGGGTAGGAAAATCGTAGCAAAAGTACAGAGAACGTGCAACACAAAATCATAGCAAAGGCAGAGACGTACTCCTCCGCTCCAAAATAGATGACCTAGGCGGGCTAGTTTGGCCTAGTGGGTTTCGATGATATGACGTGGTACAAAGTGCCGTCCGGTCTTGGCGTGTGGTAGCAGATATTGCGGTGCGATAAGTTTTCTTGAAGAAGCGGAATTCAACGAAGTCATGATGGTTCCTTCGTCCGAACAACTTACGATGGGAAAGGTTAGGCTGCGACGGACGGCGCGATCGACCGGGGTAGACCAGGATAATTTTGTGCATGGCAGGTGGACCAGGATGGTCGACGTCCCACATGTCGGCGAATGAAAGTATTCTTTTCGATATAGAGGACGAGCAACGAGTATTCATTGTTTATTTTTGATGAAAGCTATTGTCTCCACTATTACGATGGAGGAATGTGAAACACGGCAGCCCAGTGAACTTGGCATGTGCACCACTCCCTCCTTCCTCATGTAATGCCCAGGTTACAGCTTTTTCTCACTTTCTCTCTATATATTTCCTCTCAAATGTTTTTTACCTTTCTTTTTTTAAGACACAATTGTTTTTTATGCCTTTTCTTAGAATTATTTTTTTATACCTAGGAGCACGTGTAGAGACAGGCTCTTGCAGAGCCTACTCCTTGACTTTGTCAATGCCTCTCTCTCCTCCACATAAGGAGTACTACTCCCTCCGTTCCCAAATATTTGTCTTTCTAGACATTTCAAATGGTTACAACATACGGATGTATGTAGACATATTTTAGAGTGTAGGTTCACTCATTTTGCTTCGTATGTAGTCACTTGTTGAAATCTCTAGAAAGACAAATATTTAGGAACGGAGGGAGTACTTGCTATGCATGCATGCGGTAGGCAGTGGCGCCTTGAGGGCAGGCGGTGAGCGGGCTCGAGGCGGTCGGACTCCAGCATGGCCCACCTCACATTATCACCATATATTTCTTGGAGTCCGTGCGCGGCGGGCGGGCGATCTCTTCTCCCTCCACCGTTTCTCTCTTCTCAGCCGACGCCGCCGAGCGATTAGATTTCGGCTATCGACGGTTTATTCAATTATGGTCCCACATGTCAGTGAAATTGCAAGACAACTCGTGTCCCCTCCGGTGAGCGGCGTGCGAGCCGGATTGTCGGGTCATGGCGCGTCTGAGTCGTAAGTGTGCCGCCTTTTCCTTTAGAACTTGCGGCGTAACATTTTCGCGATCGATCGATAGAAATCAGAACAAAATGATGAGGCGGTGCTTTCCGCTCGTTAGGCGGGCTAGTTCGAGTGATATGGCGTGCTCTGATGCCGCCCACTTGCTCCATTTTATGTAAGCAAGAGTTTACACTCTTACACGGAGGAGTGCGAAACACCGCGGATCTGATTTTGATCGAGGGATAACTGTTCCCTGCCAAATAATGGAGGATTGTTAGCGATTATAGCATGATAGTTAGGGCATCTCCAGCGCTGGCCCACAAATTTACACCGGCATCTATCCGAGGACACTGATGGATGCCATCCGATGCTGCCCGCATACCTTTCGACAACTATATGAACAACCTGACGAAATTCATGCAAACAAAGCAAATTTCAAATTGACCGGATGAAATTCATTACATTTTGAGAACTTTTCATATAAAATGGATGAAATTCATTACATATTTTGCACAAACCGTACTAAAACCTACTGTAAACCTAATCTAAACGACCGTCGGGCCCCGACCACCATGTCCGGCCATGAACCCGAGAAAGCCGGACATTGCCTTTGCCTCCTCCTTATCCGCCTCGATAACCTCCTCCTCCGGAGCACAATGTTATGAAGATTTCCGCCTCCACGTCGCCATCAAGCGGCTAATCGGCCGCCGATTTTTATCCCACCAAGCTTGGCGTCGACTGAGTGTAGGAGCGGTGGCCTTCCTAGGACCAGAGCGGTGGCAACCTACCGTGTACTACTCTTCCTCGCTGCTGCGGCTGCTTGCGCAAGCACGTGCCGGCTTTGTGGTCGTGGCGGCGGAGGGCGGCCGGGGAGCCAGCGATCTCCCTCGTCTGGTCCTGCGAGAGTACGTCCAAGAGAGCTTTGGAGCGCGCCCGGAGCGGAGCCACCGATGTCCTTCGTCTGCTCCTGCGACAATAAGTCCAAGAGATCTTTGGAGTGCCCGGAGGCCATGGTTGGAGTGGTGCCAACAAAAGGAAGGGACCGGAGGAGAACGAGTGTGGGTCTTTGGCTATGGCTGGGAGCTGGGGCTCAAGTTAATATAGCGGGCGAATGGCAATGAGCCGCGGCAGACGGATGGACGGCTGGCAGCGGAGTAGGTTCGTCGGCAGCCGTGGTGTCATTAACGCGGAGCAGTCGCTTGCACCAGGATGCCGCGCGGATGGCGCTCTCTCGGTTGGCGCGCTGCTGCAATGTCGGCGCCAGTGAGAGGTCGCGTCGGGCGTGAATGCGGACGCTGCTTCAGTGACTTAACCGCAGGTGCGTTGTCTCACTAACATGTGGGCCCAACGGGCATCAGGCCCGCATGTCAGTGACACACCAACTGCACCTGCAGTTAAGGATGGTGAATGCGGCATTGACGTTCTGGCGAGACGGTGATCGTTTCAGGCGGGAAGCGCTCGCTAGCGATGGAAGGGGTTTCGGTAGGCCAGGGCGGTCAGATGCTAGCGTGGTGGTAAAATGTGAACTCATGGATGACGAGCCTTTGAAGCATATGCGGCACGTATTGACAACCAGGCGTCCATGCAACTGCTCTTGTCGCCAGCTAGCATTCGATGACCACCATTAGACACCACACAACCATACATAACTTATGAATAATGGACGAATCGATCAGACACACACTCGTGTGCAGTGGCACTATGATCGGTTGCTCATGATAGTACATACTCCGCACCATAGTACCCTCTCTAGCTAGGCTGTTTTATAGATTGTTGTTGTGATGGACGATATACATGAGAAAAGCGCCGAGTCACGAGTATGACCGTTGGTGTTGAGCCAGGTGAATACATGCTCGGTGTTCGCGGAGGCCTCCAGCAAACGTCTAAACAGTAATGTCACATACGCATAATTTTGGTTTTTATTTCTTTCTTCACTGACAGGTAGGCCCGCATAGATAGATAGATAAAGAACACGAGCTGATGAGGCGCATGCGGACTGTTTGACTGGTCAACCATACAAATACGGAGCTATACGCTAAGCCAGTGACCGTATAATCACCATACCTCGTATACAATGATCAAAGTGAGCTATCAAGACAAGTTCGATGACCGCCAATGCATTTTACTCGGTAATAAATGACCAGGATTGAAGGGGAATCCAAATTTGCTTCGTCTTCTCTCCTTGTGCTCTTGACAAACCAATGCACTATACGGTTTTCCGGCCACTCCACCCCAGAGCTCTCACCAAGCGTCGTTCATGCCACAACGCCGCACACTAACCGGTAAGGCAGCGATGGCATCCCGCCGCGCCGAGTTCCTCGCCGCCCACGACTGCACACAAAATGGTAGGGAAGCGATGGCATCCCGCCGTGCCGAGTTCATCGCCGCTCGCGACCTGACAACTATGTGGGAGGAATTTGAAGATGCCAAGGCCGAATGGGCGGTAGAGCAAGAGGCGGCCAAAGCCGCACAGAGGGAGTGGAAAAGTCAGAAAGCACTCAAGACAAGAGAGGCCCGCCGCCGCAAGAAAGAAAAGGACGCACGCGCTGCTGCAGAGAGTTCGGCGGAGACCCAAGCACGGTGGGGTGTCGCCGGAAGGAGAACGACGACGTCTAGCCAGCATGTGAGAAGTAGTAGTACTAGTAGTTAGTGTGTGTGTCTGTGTCTGAGTACTAGCATGTACCAATACTAGTACTAGTTACTATTGTAGTTTTTAGAGCAAATTACCAGTACATTATCCTAGACTAAATGGAAAAATTCCTATCCTAAGCATCAAATGGCATCTCTTTCTCTACAGGAATTGAGATGCATGTCATCTCACTTCCTATGATTTTCATATTCCTATCCTATGAATGAAAGGAGGCCTCATTCGAGTAACTCATCGTAGCTAGCGATCTGCTTTGATACAGTAGTTTTCTTCAAGAAGCGGAATTCAACGAAGTCATGATGGTTCCTTCATCCGAGCAACTTCAAAGTGGGAAGTGGGCCTGTGATTTGATGGCTCATTAGTCATTGTTATCTGGGCGCGACGACACTGGGTGACTCCTTGGGTTCTGCGTGCATGGCAAGTGGACCAAGATGGTCGACGTCCCACATGTTGGCGACGGAAGTATTCTTCCCGATATCGAGGAGCAAGGAAACCGCGTGGTATAGTATCACCGCTGAATTGTTCGCAAAAAATAGTATCACCCCGATTTATAATTATTTTTATTTCGATGAATGCTAGAGTTTCAACTCTCACGACGAAGGGTGCCAAACACGACGTCGGCTGGATGTCCCACACGTCGCCGAAAGGAGTGGGACATGAACAACGTGGTAGAGCCAGTGTAAAAAAACAGCGTGGTAGAGTGTCTCCACTTCTTCCACTTGGTCGGAGACCACACGTAGTAGTACTTAGTGGTATGAACGATACAAAGTGCGACCTGGTGTCGGTGTAAAAAGAGGGGTACACTTTTGTACCCCTATAACTGCGCAGGCGTCCGAGCCGCTGGCACCACCGCAAGACCGAAAGCAAGGCAAGGGAGGTGAGCCATGGTAAGGCCGAAGCTCGAAAGGAGCAGAACGACGCCAAGACCAAGACCACAAAGAGCAAAGGGACAAGCGGACTCCCGGCAAGATCCTTGCCGGAGGCGGTTTTAGCAAGCCCGCAAGACCCTTGCCGTGGCAGCTCGCCCCCACACCTATGGAGCGAATCACCCTTGAGTCCACTGCCCCCATGGGGCAAGGATTGAGGAGACATCCCGTGGTGGCATGCAGATCTTTGTGAAGACATTCAAGATCAGATACACACTATAGAAGATGACGACCCTTGGCGGATCCCAGCCAAGGAGGACCATAAGGCCCCGGCAAGAGCCTTGCCGGGATGACAGAAGCGCCACGGCAAGACCCTTGCCGGGGCTACTGGCAGGCCTTTGCCAAGAACACCCGTAGGGCCACCATCGAGCCCACGCCAATCAAACCTCCACCACCGTTCGCATGCAGCTGCCGACCCAACCAGTTGGGCGGACACTGCGTGGTGGCAAGCGGATCTTCGTGGAGACCCACCACTGCGCCACCTCGGTTGCTCGCTTCGCCTACATGGCACCGCTGGCAGCGCCGCTGGCCAGGCGGCGTGTCAAGACGAAGGGAGCGGCGACGGACGAGACAAGGCTCTCCCGTCCCCGATAAAGCAAGGACACCTAAGCAAGACGCATTAAAGGCGCTTTGTCATGTAATGCGAGGGATAAACTCAAGATCATCAGATTTTTTCCACCTCCCTGTGCCACCGTGGCAACCCTTTCCCTATAAAAGGAGGCCCAAGGCAACAGGAGGAGGATTCGCTTTGGAGCTCCTCACGCCCTATTGCTAGTTCAAGAACACAGATAAACAAACCACCAAAGCAGGAGTAGGGTTTTACGCATCCTCGCGCCCGAACCTCGGATAAGGAAACCGTGTGCTATCTGTTTGATCCGCTTTCACGACCCGCCGCCCGCGACCGTAGTAGGGATTCTGTGATCCCATAGGTGTCGCTCCCACCGACATCTTTGGCGCGCCAGGTAGGGGGCGCAGTTGTGAGGATCGGCTTTAGTAGTTAGCCCGACGCTCCTTCATCTTCGTGACCCTTGAAGAAGAAAGGAGGCCAGAAGATCGACACTCGAGCGATCGCAAACAGAAGCTAAGTTGCACTAAACCCTTATTTGTGCTACCCTTCTTATTTGAGGTTATTCCCCCTGGAGATGTCACGCCTTTGTATGAGAAACCTACACGCCAGGGGGCTCTCCCACGATCGGCAACACCCTTGCACTGTTTCGAGTCCGCTCAACAGCTCAAGCGGCTGCGTCGAGAATGGCAGAGTAACCTTCTGCGATCGACAACGCCCTCGATTCTGACTCGAGTCAAGCTCGACAGTTCGAGCGGCCGCGTTCGGAACGGAAAGGTGGCTCGTCCGGCAGCACGCGTACCCGGCAGGCCCTGGGGATCCGTCCCCAAAACGCTGCTAGGGGCTCCCACGCTGGCAAGCCTACCCGATCGACGTGGGGCACGCATACAAAGAGGAATTGAACGGGGAAATAACATGCATTGAACGTCATAGCTGCGGTTCTAACTAAAGATAAAATTTGTCTTGGTCGGGAACCCGCGGCGGCGAAGAAGAACGGGATGCCTAATCCCGGCGTTGGCCTTCCACCCTCTTGATTTCGTCGATGCAGTCAGTGATGGGCTTGATGCGCTCCTTGAGCACCGTGAGGTCAACACCATCCGGTAAGCTCTTCATCGCGGCCGCGAAGTCAAGGTCGGGATTCCAGGCGCCATCTTGGTGAGGACCTTGGTTACGACCCTCCGGCAAAGTCGCCGGGCCTCCTCGGCCAGCGTGGCCATCCTGTTGGAGTGAAGATAGGCCAAGGCTCTGAGGACGCCCTCAAAGAACTGGGTCAGCTTGGCGTTGACGGTCCCGCTGCGCTCGGGGGCGTACCTCACGTTTGGCATCCCCATGGTGGCCAATTGCGAGGTGACCCTGCCGGCAACGACCTCCAGATGGCTGATCCACCTGTTCTCACCCACCACAGATTCCTGGTGGGAGGGGGCCTCGTTTGCCCGTAGCTGCTTCTCCTCCTCGAGGCTCTTGGTCAAGGTCTCCTCCCGAGCCCTGCTCTCCGACAACATCTTCTCGAGATCCTCCAGCTTCAGCTTGAGGTCTCGATGGAGTTCTAGCAAGGCCGGAGAGCTCCCGATCCCCGCCGATGACTGCTCCTTGCGCCTCCCCAAGGCACGGTTGAGCATGCTCTTCTCGCCGGACAGCTTGAGGGCCTGCTCCTTCAGCTCGTCCCGCTCTGCTTCCAGCTCCTTCACCTTGCCGGCATGGGCCAGAGCTTGGGCATCGAGTGCCTCTTTGTGCCTCTGCTCCAGCTCACGAGTCCGTCACGCAACAAGGGCCTCGAGCTCCTCATCCTTGCCGCGGAGCGTTGCGATAAGCTTCGCTTCACGCGCGGAGAGGTCCTCTTCCTGGGAATCCAAGGTGGCTTGATGCTGGTTCCGGGCGGCTTCGGCCGCGGCAGCCAAGTTCGCCGCCTTTTCCTGGGCCTTCTCGATGTCGGCCATTTTCATGGTGAGTTCCACATCGCGCTTGGCCAATTCCTCCTGAAAGGCCCTCTGCTCCTAGTGAGTCTGGTGGAACCAGGTCTGCGTCTCAGCGACGCGCGCCTTGAAGTCCATCTCCGCGTTGTCCACCGTTGCCATCCTGGACTTGACCTTGTCCAGGCGGGCACGGTAGAGCACTTGGAGCTTCCGGAAATCGGCCCCCATGGCGCGGAAAAGCTGCTCTTCTAGAGAATCATCGCCGCCAATGCCCGGCTCATCAACCACCTCAAGCCCGGTGGCAGCAAGCACCTCGCCGTCAAAGGCTTCCCCTTCGGCGGGCGCTCGGCTTGACGCCCCTAGAAGATGGTCGAAAAGATCGTCGCCCACCTTCAGATATCTGCCGGGGCCCGAGGTTGAGGAGGAGGGAGGCTGGTCACCCGCCACCTCTTCCTCGGCGGAGGCCTTGCCGGCCTCACCGGCAGGTCCATCACTGGCGCCCTCGGCAGAAGCCTCGCTGATCGCCTTTGGCGGCCCCTCAGCAAGCGCCCTCGGCAGCACCCTTGGCGTTTCGTGGCGGCCTCATCAAGATCTTTGGCGGCCTCCTCGGCGGCAATCCTGCTGGCCTCCGCCCTGCCTCCTCAAAGAATGTCTCCAACAAAAGTGTCCACGCCCTCCATGTCTGTTGAAGGAGGGCCTGGGCAGCGATGGGAGCAATGAAGCCAAGAAAAGAATAAGGAAAAACAGAGACGGCGATGGGCAGGCAACTCACCAAGTGCTGTGTGAAGCGTAAGTCCCTCTCCGCTAGCATTTGGCGCCGTGGCGAGTCACCAAGGCCAAGCACCCCTCTTCCTCCATGGGTGTGGGCTCCGTGCTCGATGCCCTTGCCGGGACGCCCCAGGGCGGCGTAGTCGATGGGGGTGGTGTGTTAGGAGTAGCCCTCTGTGGCTCCTCCTGCCCGCTCCCCTCCCGCAAACCCGCAAGGTCAGCATCATAGCATCGAACGCCTACCACATGTCGAGTAAGAAGAGGGTGACGAACTTACTGGGCTGCGCCGGGGGCTGTCCGGGCTGCTCAAGCACCACCAAGTGGTGTCTTTGAAGCCCAAAGTGGGGCAGATCGCTGCCGAGGTCCTCGCCCTCTTCACCCTCCGGGCCAACGTCTCGCCTCCTGCAAAAGCAAAAATGGATCAAGACAAGCGACCCGATTCTGTGGAAATGGAAATGACAAGAAGGAACGGAGTACTTACTCGTCATCCGTCTCCTCCTCTTCCACCAGTTTCCTTTTCCTCTCCGGGCTGAGAGGCCCGAGATCAAAAGGGAGCTCCACATCATCATCCGGGTCAACGCCTGCCGGAGGAGGCGAAGAAGGTGGCGGGGTTTGTGCGCGCCCGGGTGAGGAAGGGGCTGTCGCCTTCTCCTTCTCAGTGGCCTTCGTCAGCCCCTTCGCTGCCGTGGCCCTCGTGTGGCGCCGGACCCTCCAGGTCAATTGAGGCCGCGCCAGAGCCCTGCCGGCCGGACCGCTCGCCGGAGCCAGACCGCCGCAGGACTCGCCCTCTTCCCCTGGCTGGCGTCGAGCCCGCCGCCACGTCCTCCTCCTCCGACGACTCGTCGGCCACGTCCTCGACAAGCGGAGCTCCAGCGTCATGCTGCTGACCTGCTCGGTGGCCACCGCCCACAGGGTGAACTACTCCTCCGCAGCGGCCGCGGCCTTGTCCTCCACGCCCTCGGCGCTGCCGCCTCCATGGCAAGCTGTGCCTCCTCGCCTGGTGGCGATGTAGTCCAGCTCCACTGGTGGCGCCCATGACAAGCCACCGCCGACGCCAAGATTGACGATACTTCATCAAGGAGTCAAGAATTGCTGCACATCTGCGTCCGTCGGCTCCTTCCAGCTCGGGACAGGGCCGTGCGTGTTGCAGTCCGGCATCATAGCAATGATCTCGGACCGGCGTGAGTTATTGCAAAACGGGACCACCCCCGCTGGCAACTTGAAGAACGGCCCCTTGACGGCCTTGCCGACCTTTGCGGCAGCCCTCGCGGCCTTGCCGGTCCGTTCGACCTCGCTGTCGCGACCCACATCAAGCTGGAAAAGCCGCTGGCAGAAGTGGGCATGCGCCATCACCGTGAAGTTGTGGTCGAGGCCAGGGCGGAGCCGCATAATGTCAGCTGGGTTCGTAAAAAGCCAGGCTGGCCTCCCCTTATTATGCAACGGGGCGATCCGGCAGCGAATGAAGTCCGCCCCGATCATCTCCAGGGTGAGCCCAGCCCGGGTCAGCCGGAGGATCCTGGTGGTGGCGACAAGAAGCCTCCGTCGGCAACATCGACATCACTCCACCGCTGCCGCGATTTGGCGGCGCCGACGGACCTTGCGAATTCCGCGGGTCTTCGCCTTCAATCCAGCACCACCGCCACGCCATTCCTCCCACCTTCCTTCATGGCACCGTCCGGCACGCCCCTGATCTTGGGATCCAGCGACGATCTGGAGACGGCGCCTCCGGGCTGGATTCGAGGGGAGAAATAATGGCGAAAGAGTGTCGTGTTGGGCTACACTCCGGCAAAGCCTTCGCAAAGATGCGCGAAGAGAGCTAGGCACGCCACCGCATTCGGAGTGAAATCCAAGAGGCGAAAGCCGAAGGTGTGCATGATGTCGCAGAAGAAATCGGGAAAAGGGGGGCATAACCCGCAAGAAAGGTAATCGACAAAAAAGGGATACCGATTTGGAGCAGGATCGGCGCAAGCGGCAGGAATGACGCGCGTTGCCGGGTGCCCCGAATTCTCTCCCCCCGCTTCACTCCCCATAAGGGCTTGAAGGAGGCCCGGAGCTCATGAACATCAACCGACGAGGGGAAGAAGAAGGCGGACTTTGTCCGGTCCCCCGACAGCGCGCTCTCCGGCGGCTCCACGGTCCCAGAGCCCTTAGCCACCCCCTTGCCCTTGGCGGATTTGGGCGCCATGGCGGCCGAGAGGTCTAGAGGATTGAGGAAGAGGGGTGGCGAAGCAGCGACGGCGGGCGACGGCGAAAGCTTAGGAAGGAAGGAAGAGAGGAAACGGCGGCTATGAGATTGGAAAAGGTACGAGAGAAGAGGAGAAAGTGACCAGCACGCCCACGGTTATTCCTTCTTATGGGGGAAAACGCGGGCGCCTCCTTTCACATTAACTGCGACGTGACGCATGCGCGCAGAGCTCAGCCCCACGCATGCCGCCCACGTCACGCACGCCTCCCCACGCCGAGCCACACGCGGGAGGCATGGGAAGCACAGTGAGCGAAGAGACTTACCGTGGTAAAAACCACCCCGCCTGCCCGCGCACCGTTTTTGGGCCTAGCCCAACGACGCGATTGCGCTTACGTGTGGCCCAGGCCCGGGGGCTCCTGTCGGTGTACAAAAAGAGGGGTACACTTTTTGTACCCCTATAACTGTGCATGGGCAGTCTGAGCCGCGGGCACCACCGCACTGAGCAAGGCAAGGGAGGTGAGCCAAGGTAAGGTCGAAGCTCGAAAGGAGCAGAACGACGCCAAGACCAAGACCACAAAGAGCAAAGGGGACGAAGCGGACTCCCCCGGCAAGATCCTTGCCGGGAGGCGGTTTTAGCAAGCCCGGCAAGACCCTTGCCGTGGCAGCTCGCCCCACACCTACGGAGCGAATCACCCTTGAGTCCACTGCCCCCATGGGGCAAGGATTCGGGATACATCCCCGTGGTGGCATGTAGATCTTTGTGAAGACATTCAAGATCAAATCCACACTATAGAAGATGACGACCCTTGGCGGGATCCCAGCCAAGGAGGACCACAAGGCCCCCGGCAAGAGGCTTCCCGGGGATGACAGCAGGCGCCCCGGCAAGACCCTTGCCGGGGCTACGGTGAGGCCCTTGCCAAGAACACCCATAGGGCCACCATCAGGCCCACGCCGATCAAACCTCCACCACCGTTCGCATGCAGCTGCCGACCCAACCAGTTGGGCAGGCACCTGCGTGGCGGCAAGCGGATCTTCGTGGATACCCACCACTGCGCCACCATAGCTGCCTACCTGCCTACATGGCACCGTGGGCACCGCTGGCCAGGGCGCGTGTCGACACAAAAGGGAGCGGCGACGGACGAGACAGGGCTCTCCCCCGTCCCCGATAAAGCA
This sequence comes from Aegilops longissima, assembly GCA_021605205.1. NCBI lineage: Eukaryota > Viridiplantae > Streptophyta > Magnoliopsida > Poales > Poaceae > Aegilops > Aegilops longissima. The sequence goes on from CM038679.1 coordinate 637,704,127, forward strand.
AGGACACCTAAGCAAGACGCATTAAAGGCGCCTTGTCATGTAATGCGAGGGATAAACTCGCATCACTGTACCCTTTCCACCTCTTGTGTGCCACTTTGGCAACCCCTTTCCCTATAAAAGGAGGCCCAAGGCGACCAGGAGGAGGATTCGGCTTTTTGGAGCTCCTCACGCCCCATTGCTAGTTCAAGAACACAGATAAACAAACCACCAAAGCAGGAGTAGGGTTTTATGCATCCTCGCGGCCCGAACCTGGATAAGGAAACCGTGTGCTATCTGTTTGATCCGCTCTTCTCACGACCCCGCGCCCCGCGACCATAGTAGGGATTCTTGTGATCCCATAGGTGTTGTTCCCACCGACACCTGGAGAGAAACACACGTCTAGTTGGAAGGTCTCGGGGCATACACGTAAACAAATATAAAAGTTAATATGTGCCTCCAACTAATATAGTAGTAGTAGAGTACTTAGGCACGTACTCCATAACATCACCGTGCATTGCACGTACAACATTTAGTGGTAGTATGTAGTAAGAGACAAATGCCGCCTAAGAGTTCCCTTCTCGACCTACGTTTGGGTGTTTGGTAGAGTGTATGGAGGGTGCATGAGTCCACACTAGTTTAGCACAAATACACTAGAAGCATGCATGAAGAGAGCATGCATGAAGAGGGGTGTTGATTTAAGCATGCATGAAGAGGGAACAACTATGCTGAGCCGAGAACGCAACCAAACACACCCTATATGCCACGCATGTTCATACCATTTGTGCCTTTCTACTTCACTTACTACGCTACATTACTCAGGTTCGTACGTCCACTCCACAGGTACATGTTCGTCTCGTAGTTCCAGTCCACGTGTTCTTCATATAGATGGAACGATCCTTGCATAACACGTGCACCTTGATGTCTCGCGTGTTGGCATAAGGATGAACAAAGCTCACGTAAAAAAATAGAGTGGAAGAACATAGATTTGGACGACCGAGAATGAGCAAGGAACCTCGTGGTGGGCGTGCGCACTCATAATATTTAATATTTTTCAGCGATATAAAATTAACCAATCATCTCCACAGTGGATTGGAAGAGTACGAAACACGGCAGCCCAGTGTAGTTACATCATACTAGTACATGGCTAACCCACGCTACCACCATATTTCTTGGCTTCTATGCGACACCTATCTCTAGTAATCCAGCAGCCTGTATCGCTTCCCCCTCCTCGTCTCTATCAAAGTGCGGCGGGCTGGCGTTTCTGCCGTCTATTGAGGTCGGTTAACTATCACATGTTAGCGACATGCCAAGAGCATTCTAAAAAAAATTCCTTTCACGTTCCGTTTTCAAAAAGAAAAAAACCCTTTCATGTACGAATTAGCCTGTATGCTTTGAGCAACTTGCATGTCCTATACTGCTCCTGTTTGATACTCTAACTTAGCTAGAGGTTAGACTAACTCATGACTAACCCTGAACTAACTGTAGCCAAAGAGGTGTTTGGGTGACAGGGTTAGATTGACAATAAATGCACTTCATGGAGAGAGAAAAGTGATTTTTCAGAGGTCCCAATGAGAACTATCTCCAGTTAGCACCTCTTGGGTGGGATAGTTTTTTTTGGTGGGTTCGGTTCAACTTGCTCCAATTTAAACCCTCATGCTTGGATACTTTAGGGCTATTTGAGCCCCCAACTATCTCAAACTAACTCTAACCCATGGATCCAAACAGGGCCTATGGCCAGTCTCGACGCGGAGCAGTCGCGTGCCTCGGGAAGCGGCGCTCTCTCGGCCGTCGCGCCACTTCAAAGCCAACGCCAGTGAGAGGTCGCCTCTGCTCTGGCCGGGCATTAATGCGGCACTGACGCTCCAGGGCGATGCTAACCATTTCACGCGGGAAGCGCGCGCTGGCAAGGGAGTATAGGTTTTGAACCGTTTCAGGTGTAGTACTGGTAGTTTGCAGAACTACTCAATTATTGCACCCAGTTTGCTAAGAAATTGTGGTAAAAACATTACTCCGCAACCCGCTTCCCTTCTCCTTCCTCTTCCACCGCCCACGCACGTCCGCGGGAAGTGACCGGTCAAACCTTATATAGGAGTGCTAGCACAAAAAGATGCATGCATGACCACTAAAATTTCCATATTAAAGCGCCTTCGCGGGAGTATGGCGTATGTTGTTACCTTCGCCGCCCATGGCTACCGGGCGACAATGACCAGAGAAGAGGCGGCGGAGGGGAATGAATGCAGCTACTATTTGGGTTCGCCTTCGGCTTAAATAAATCGCAGCATCCGTGTACCAGCAGGTGCACAAATTGTAACATACTCATGTGCGCTTAAGTGGGCGCCACGTAAGCTCGTGTGTGTGTGTGTGAAAGATTTCGAGAGACAGAGTGCGTGTGCGACTCTACTCTTCGGACATGTCGCAACCTTTGCATCGGGATATAAGTATAATGGTATTTACTTTAGCTAGTGATTTACGTGGCCATGTTAACGTGGTTGTGTCAAAAAATGTCACTTCCTGCTCGTGATTTGCGTTATATAATTACAAGAAAGATTCTCGTGCATTGCACGGAACATCAATATGCATTTTTTTACAAAACACCTGTTGTGATCGAGCCATGCAGGAGTAATCCCATGTGTAAAAACTAATGATATCTCGAGAATTTTATAGGAAAACTGGTATCTCGAGAATGTCATCGAAAAAATGAAAGATGAGAGATAAGGCGAGGAGGAGTGGAGCGTGGTGGTGGTGGTGGTCGGAATGGGCGGAGGCATGGGGATGGGCCAGGCGCCCGCAGCGGCAAATGCCACCATGCATGCTAGATTATTCCAGATACTTATTCCTTTTTAATTGCTGAGCAATGAGGTTATGGAGATAATGATGTGGAGAGAGGTGCGGTATCTTTTGTAAAATTATCATAGTTTGCTTTCTATTCGGGATATAGATCATATGGTCTCATTACAAGATGGCAGGCACACCATCATCGCCAACTCATTTTTATAAGGGTACAGATCATAAGTTTGCTGACTACTAAAGTAAAGTGGAATTTGTCCATGTTATGCAAGTAAATAAAGGTGATTTTTCATCATACGGGTAAGGTTGGATGAAGGGTGGTAGGAACAAATGCTCCGCCTAGAGCATGTGTGTGTGATATGGAGTCTTAGTGTGTGTGTGGGGTGTGTGTGTGTGTGTGTGTGTGTGAGAGAGAGAGAGAGAGAGGAGAGAGAGAGATGGAGTCTTAGTTTGTGTGTGTGTGTGTGAGAGAGAGAGAGGAGAGAGAGATGGAGTCTTAGTTTGTGTGTGTGTGTGAGATAGAGAGAGAGAGATGGAGTCTAAGTGTGTGTGCGTGTGTGTGGGGGGTGCGTGCGTGTGTGTGTGTGAGAGAGAGAGATAGAGATGGAGTCTTAGTGTGTGTGAGTGTGAGGGGGGGGGGGGGGTGTGCGTGCGTGCGTGTGTGGGTGTGTGTCGCGGGGTCCTCTGTGGCGGATGTAATTTAAGTGTTCATGGCTTCATCATAGAGAGATGATGTGTATGGCAGAGGCCACCAACGATGGGGTGCGAGAGAGAAAATGCCCATAGAGAGGGAAGAGAAGGTGCGTGCACGTGAGAGGAGTCGACATCGAGAGAACGTGTTTGTTCGAGAGACACCGAGGAAGACTTCTATATATCGATGGTGCATATGTAGGCGGGAATTAAACAAAGGGATGGTCTTATTGGTTTCGGGATATAGGGAAGAGTGAGAGGCGCGGGGGGTAGCTAGAAGGAGATTGTTAAGTGTGAGTGTGTGTTTTACCCATCCAGGCGGAAGTTATGTAACGCCCGGATAATCGTGCTACAGTAATCCCACGCTAATCGTGCCATGACACCTCGGTTACTGTTGCTATCCTCGCAATAATTCGAAACCGTTCGAAATTCAAATTCAAATTAATGATAACAATAAAAGTTTTCAAAATTTGAAACAAAAATGTTCGGTGGTTGCCAAATATTACAAGGGTAATTATGGTGCAACAAACACCTTTTTATAAAATGGCTAAATGGTTTAAAATGATTTAAACAGAAAAGAAAGAAATAATAAAAGAAAACAGAAAACAAACAAACAGAGAAAAAGAGGAAAAGGAAAAGGACCCCCCCGGGCCAGCCGGCCCATTCGGCCACCGGCCCAACTGGGCAGGCCCAAACCGGCCCAGCCGGCCACCCACTGCCCTCTCCTTATCCACTCCCACTCCCCCCACTCCACCGACACCCCACGACCCCGCCCCCAAAATATCTCCTCCCTCCTCTCCCCGATTGGATCGGGATCGAGGAGGAGGTCACCGACACCGCCCCGCTGCCAGGACGCCGCCACCTCGCCGGACTCCTCCCGCTCCGCCGCTCGTCCCCGTCGTCCCCCCCCGACCTTCCCCGAGCTCACTGCCACGATCCCTACTCCCCCGTGAGCCGCGCCCCTCCCCTCCTCTCTGTCCCGCACTCCGTCCCGCCCGCGGTCACCGCCCCGGCCACGCTCGATGCGTGTTTCGCCACAAGACGCGACGCCCCTCTTCCCGCGCCCGCTCCTCCTCTCCCCACCTCGTCGATCGAGATCGGGCAACCGTGCCTCGACCTCGTCGGCGACGAGCCATCCCGTCGCACCACCACCGCCCGGCTGCCGCGGTGCTCCCCATCGGCCGCCTCTTCGTCGCCTCCCCGACCCAGAGGCGGTGCCCCGCCACCTCGACGTCGTCGACCAAGGCCTCGTCGACCCACGCGCTCGTCGCCCCGCGCTCATCGAGCGGTCGCTGTTGCCTCCCCGCTGCTCGCTCGTCACGCCCGTTCCCCTCATGCCTGCCGCCGCCACACTGGCCGGCGGCCACACCCCGCCCACCACCGCCTCAGCCACCGGCTGCCTCTCTGGCCTCCCCGCACCCGCAGCAACTCGGCTGGCTGGGCGGCTCGCGAGGCCACGGCCTTGCTCCTCCACGCAGACTCACGGCCTCGCCGGGCGCCCGATGCCCCGTGCCCTCAAGACGGCGTCACGCTAATCATACCGATAGGCCCCACGGGCCTATGACAATGGGCCCCGCCAGATAACGTTTTAATAAAAAAAGGAATAAAAAATTAAAAAATAAATAGATAATAATAATAATTTAATTAATTAATTAACGAATTAATTAAGTTAATTAATCACAATTAGATTAGCCTAATTAATCGTTAGTTAATTAATCAAACAATGACCGATGGGGCCCACCCCTAATTAATTATGATTAGTTTAATTAATCATTAATTAAAATGTGTCAGCGACGGTGGGACCCATCTGTCAGTTGACCGATCAACTCGTTGACTGCTGATGTCGACATGACATTATCTCGATGTCATTAAATCATTTTCAAATTAATTAAATAATTAATTAAATTCCGTAAATTAATAAAATCTTTAGAAAATCATATCTTTTAATCCGTAACTCGGATGAAAATACTTTCTACATGAAAGTTTCTCAGAACGACGAGACGAATCTGGATACGCAGCCCGTTTGTCCGCCACACCCCCTAACCTATCGAACTCACAACTTTCCCCCTCCGGTTCATTTGTCCGAAAACGCGAAACACCGGGAATACTTTCCCGAATGCTTTCCTCCCTCCACCGGTATCATCACATACCGCGTTAGGGCACGCCTAGCATCACGCTTTGCTTTGTCATGCATCGTCATGCATCTGTTTTCTTAAATATTCATTATTTCTTCCCCCTCTTCTTCCGCTAGACACCGAGACCGGCGTTCTTCTTTGCCCGGTTCGACTACGGAGTTGACGACCCTCTCTCTTGCCCGAGCAACCAGGCAGCCCCCCCTTGATCACCAGATATCGCCTATTCTACTCTATAACGCTTGCATTAGAGTAGTGTAGCATGTTCTTGCTTTCCGTTATACTTATCCCGATGCATAGCTTTGTCCTTGCTACTACTGTTGTTACCTTTACCTGCAATCCTACATGCTTAGTATAGGATGCTAGTATTTCCATCTGTGGCCCTACATTCTTGTCCGTCTGCTGTGCTATACTATCGGGCCGTGATCACTCGGGAGGTGATCACGGGTATATACTATATACTTTATACATGATACATGTGGTGACTAAAGTCGAATCGGCTTGTGGAGCACCCATGAGTGGATCTTTGTGGCGGAGGCGACAGGCAGGTTGAGACCGCCTAGGAGAGAGGTGGGCCTGGCCTGTTCGGCGTTCGCGGATACTTAACACGCTTAACAAGATCTTGGTATTTGATCGAGTCCGCCATTTGGTCCATACGCACTAACCGACTCTGTTGGAGCAGCTTATGGGCACTCGGCGTCGTGGTATCACCGAAGCATTTCGTGACGTCGTGCCGAGAAAGCAGGCGCCGGATTGGACCGAACGCCACTAGGCTAGGTCTGCTTCGCCGCCCTCATAGCGTCTTGGTGTGCTATGGGCGATGGGCCCGCACCCTGTGGCGCTTAGGTTTAGACCGGCGTCTTGACTCTCTGTTATGCCTAGGTGGGGCTGCGGCGTGTTGATATTCAGCGGCGGGCATGACCGAGAAAGTGTGTCCGGCCAAATGGGATCAAGCGTGTTGGGTTATGTGGTGCACCCTGCAGGAAGTTAATCTATTGAATAGCCGTGATCTTGATAACAGGGCGACTTGGAGTTGTACCTTGACCTTATGACAACTAGAACCGGATACTTAATAAAACACACCCTTCCAAGTGCGGATACAACCCGGTGGTCGCTCTCTCTCGTGGTTACGGGGAGGGATCGCGGGTAGGATTATGCTATGCGATGCTACTTGGAGGACTTGATCTGCTCTCTTCTACATGTTGCAAGACGGAGGCTGCGAAGCGTAGTCTTGACGGGATTAGCTATCCCCTCTTATTACGGCATTCTGCAGATTCGGTCCACCGATATGGCCCTTTACATATATCCATGCATATGTAGTGTAGCTCCTTGCTTGCGAGTACTTTGGATGAGTACTCACGGTTGCCTTGTTCCCCCTTTTCCCTTTTCTTTACCCTGTTGCTGCGACCGGATGATGGAGCCAGAGGCGACGCCACCGTCGATGACGACTACTACTGCTGGGCGCCTACTACTACGTGCAGCCCTACCGACGACGACCAGGAGTAGTTAGGAGGATCCCGAGGCGGAGGAGGCCTGCGCCTCTTCGGTCAGATCCCGATTTGTGCTAGCCTTCTTAAGGCAAACTTGTTTAACTTATGTACGTACTCAGATATTGGTGCTTCTGGCGACTTCGTCTATGATCGAGCACTTGTATTCGAGCTCTCGAGGCCCCTGGCTTGTATTATGATGCTTGTATGACTTATTTATGTTTTAGAGTTGTGTTGTGATATCTTCCCGTGAGTCCCTGATCTTGATCGTACACGTTTGCGTGCATGATTAGTGTACGATTAAATCGGGGGCGTCACAAGTTATGTGCACAAAAGAGGAGAACGATTTGATGTGGCGTTAGATTGAGGGTAATTAACTACGTATGGAGACATAGAGACCTTGAACGTGCATGTGTGAGAGGTATACATGTATACGTGGGATGTGTGTGTGTGCGCGCGCGCATGATCGAGATAAAAGAAAGAAGACATAAGTCATAAGATCAACGATACGGGAGAGACGGAATGGTATGACAATATGCATGCATGTGAGAATGCAGGGAAGAAGGCCCGACAATTGAGCATGTGTTTTTGTCTTTAAGAGATAGTGGCGTTGGCTGGAGCATGCATCTATGGTGAGCAGAGGGGGTGAGGCGCAACGATTGTGCAAAAGAGATCAACCTATAAATGCATATGTATGGAGAGACATATATAGTGTGGGTGATAGGAATCAAGACTCCATGCGAGAAAGAAATGTTGACGGAGAAACTACAGATAGATACAAAGATGGAGATGCTAGCTAGAGGGACATCCACTAGTTTGGGTGTTGGAGATGACCGTCGGGTGGTTCAAAGGGTGAAGTTATATATGTGTGTGAGAGGGCACTTGACTGCATGTAGAGAGAAACACATGTAGTGTGCGTGATAGGAATCAAGAGTGAGGGCGAGAAAAAAGGTTGATGGAGAAACAGATAAATAGAAAGATAAAGATGCTAGCTAGTGTGCGTTAGAGATAGGAGTCGAGTGGATCAGAAGGCTGGGTTATGTGTGTGGGTGTGAGAGGGATAGAGGGAGGATGCATGTGAGTCACATACAAACAGATATCAGAGAGAAATGAGATCCAGAGAGACGGAGTTTTGTGTCTGCGAGAGAGAAAGATATTTCACAACGAGAGTGATAGCTAGAGAGACATATGAGGGAACGCAATATATCTCTAGGGAGAGAGGGTGTGTGTGAGCGACATACAAGAGAACAATGGAGAAATATGAGACCCTGGGAGACAGAGTTTGTGTTTGTGTGTGAGAAAGAGATATTGAAGAGGAAGAGTCGTAGGTTCTCATATCTAAGGAGCGAAAGACATCTCTGTATGAAGGGTGTGCGAGTGGCACACATGGGAATAGTAGAGAGAAATGAGACCCCGAGAGACAAAGTTTTGTGTTTGTGTGGGAGAAAGAGATTCCACATGGAGAATCATAGTTAGAGACACATAGCAGGGAGCGAGATATACTTAGAGAGAGATAGAGTGATGAAGGTCGAGGGAGAGAGTACCGTCAGTGTGTTACGAAGATTAAAGATCATTGTCGACATACAGGTAGCACGAGAGATACCTGAGAGACGATGAACGCGTATAGGTCCAGAGAGATAGTCCTATATAAGCATGAGTGATAGCTATATGAGACGAATATCTGGATTAAAGGGGATTCAAATATTTAAACAGGAGATCACGACATCGACAATATCATAACGCAAATTGGTGTATCAAACATGCATATTCATTTGAATTTGGGCACACGTGTAATGTTATATAGTTTATCAATATTGGTGACCCATAGATTCTTCAATTACAAACAATGCATGGTTTATATGCAATTAATGTCTAAACAGGATTACACTATATGTTGCGTGTGTGGAACACATTATACATGTTTGAGAAGTTAAAAAACCCCACATGAAACACACATTAATTGGAGACAGTTAGCGAGGAATGCATACAATGGATTTCAACATAAAGTGGTTTCAAATATTTGAAAATCCAAATTGATGGATACAACCTTATGAATCTGAGATCATGCCATTTGTAAACCATATTTATGTATAAATGGTGTTGTGCTTTTGAAAGTAAAAAAATGATGTATATACAATGTAATTCCAATTGAAAATGGATCCCGCCCGAAAAAAATAGAATACAAACGGGATTCGAATTGAGTTGGCACGATAACGTGCACTCTGCAAAATTTGAACAAAGTGGGAAAAGTCGCAGTAACCGCCCGAAACCAAAATCTACGAGATGGAAATCACTACTGCCTATCCCTGCCACGCAAAGCCTATCTGCTGGATTTCTATAGGTTTCGATAGGGGTAGGTTTGTAGTTTCACCCAAATGTGACGTAACCGCCTCACCCGGATTCATACGGTGGGCCTAAAAACAGTGTGTCCTCGGCGAAATCGACTCCTCCGATTCATATTCATACACGGTGGGCGCTAAAACAAACTCTCGTTGGCAAATATTCGTGTATGCGAGATTACCGTCCTATCCCCAACCGACTAATGTTCTTTGTGATGTAGTAGAGATTTGAAACGGGGGCTAAGTTTGTAAATTTCCTCGCATTTGAGACAAGCGCGCCCTGAATACATGGTTCCCCCCTTCCTCTCTACCTCCCTTTTCCCCATTCGTATTCCGTGGGTGCCAAAACACCCTCTCCACCCCACCCTCCTCCGTCTGCCGCCGTCCGCCACCCCATCCACCGTCATCCTCCTCCACCATGCCGGAGCTGATACCCCGACGCCGCCGTACATTACAAGAGATCCACCTCTCTCATCCACGCCATCGGACCGGGATCCTTGCATCCCGTCCTCTCGCTTCATCCCCGCCGTCGTCCACCTTGCCGGCGCCGCTCCTATGACCATCTCGTCCCCCGTGCCCTGCCGCCACCGTCTACCCTCCTAGATCTGCTTCCACGCCGCCGACAGCCATCGCTACCGCAGCACCGTCAAATTCTCAGCAGATGCGTACACGGTGCCGCACTGAGGCGGTACTCTTTCAGATCTGCTCAACTTATTTATCGCAGCAAGAAAATAGATCGCCACCGCTTTACTCGATTTCTTGTCTTGGTTGCGGTTGCCTTTGTCCGGTTTGCACCTTCAGATCCGCCATGGCATGCCCAACACTATACTCCCAATGCTTATGGTTTTCCCCTTTATATTCCACACTAGTTAAATCACAGTAGACTAAATTTCAAAATTGGGTCACTTGATTTTTCAGAGCTCACGGAGTTCGCGGTGCGATCAAGGGCTCGGGTGGTTGTGGGGCCTCGCCGAACGAAGAACACTCAATGCGGGTGGGGGTGGGGTGGCGGAGGAACACAGGAGGTGGGGGCGGTGGTCGCCGGCCGTGCCCGCTTGGTGTTATGTATGGGAAGAATCGAGACGAGGAAGAAGAAGGGTTAGGAGACGAGGATCTTCATCCAACCGCCTGAAATGGTCGAGAGACAGCTGGGAGTTGCATTCTTAATGCGCTCTGGTTCATCATGTGTGGGCACTGCGCAACCAACATTTTATTATCCAAAATCTGCTTGCTCTTCTTTACCATGTTCGATAGAGCTGGCCTGTCACGTGATCGATAGGCTTTCAATTACTAGCGGCAATACAACACCGTATTTTAAAGCCGTTCCACTTTCCGATTTATATATCGTGGTTATGGTGTACCCCGTTATGTACACTATGATCTGCCTAGTTCTTGTGTGCTCTTGTTATCATGGTTTGGCAATAAACTCTCTATACAAGATATTATGAACCTATCATCCGACAGCTATCCTTACTTACGGAGCCTATTTTATGTGTACTTGTGCCAGGTTATATAAATGCACGTGCAGATTACAGCACACATGAGCTCTCTCATCGTAATCCGGTGATAGCACATAAGTGTTTACTGGGCGCCCTATATTAGAATATCATCTACATTACAAAGATAATCTCACAACTATTAATGTTTTCATGGTTCTCAGATATTATACGCAATTACAGTGAATATCAGAATCCGTGCATCAGAAGAATATTGTGGAACACTGCAATGACTTACAAAATTGGCACCAAGGCATTGAGTGCCATTCTGGAAGCAATGAAACTCGTACGCTCCCCACCTGTTGATTCTTGTTCAGAATATCATCCTAATGACTATTCTAACCTCGAGGAGTCAAAGGCAGATGGCCTGTCCTGTTCACCCATCAAGGTGTCTGTTCTAATTTGGCAAGATTTTATTGATTGCGCGTATCTTGCATATGTTGTCTTGCATTTCTTCTACTTTGTTGCACCGCCATCTGCTTAGTTTACTCATCATATAACTCGAGATGCCATGCCCATCCATTACCAATACATATTCCATCTGTCATCATACCATGTTTTTCCACTCAAATGTTGTTCTTGTGCATCAGACATCAAAAAGGAAGAGGGTGATTGCCGAACCTGAAGGAGCACCAGCAAATTCCTTAAAAACGTGGTGGTGCCGGAGAAATCGAACAACGCCCACTTATATTGGCTGTACAACCGGTGACACAAAACATAGGACCGACTCAGCAGACTGTACCCATACTTCACTGGCCACACCACTAGCCCCACCACATAGGACCTGCACTCCCACAAAAGGTATACCGATTTCATTTGCCATAGCACCCAGCTGTACCACGAAAAATCCCACTCCAGCAAAAAGTACAGCAAGTCCACCGTCAAGACCTATCCCAATCAGAGAGACGACCAATTCCTGCAGATTGGAACCCCATTCCATTTATTCCCAGTTTAAAAGACAATGCTTTCAATGTTGTTAGGGACTACGTGCATATATTCCCATCATGGGAAGATTATAGTGAAGACAAACACCATTTTCACATCTTCCTGTCCAACTTACGTGTAAGTGCTATTATTCATGGTTATTATTTTCCTGTTTTCTGCTGATCAAACACATCAATGTTTTACATTACATTGTTGTAACTAGGCGAGGGTCAATCTGGATAGTCATGAAGAGCAAAGCTTGCTTGTGCTTTTCAAGGAAGCATTGCAGCAGTATCGGTGTTACCTGAGGAAATCACACTTTGATGGCAAGTCTATAAACGAATTTCCGGTGAAGTGTCTTGTGCTAAATTTAGAAGACATTGAATGGAAAAACCTTGTTATGCACTGGTCTTGTTCCTAGGATGAGGTACTGTCTATGAAATCACATGACAATTTGAACTTCTACTTTTCCGCAAGTGCCTTACGGATCTTTTTTGCAGGAAATCTGCTCGAAGAAGAATTTCGGTTTGAAAAGAACGACAGGATATCGCAAATATGCTGCCCGCTGCTTTGCTCTTGTTAGTACCCGTTGTCCTGTATCACTGTACTTGCATACATACCTGGTTCATTATGTGACAGCAGTATGCATGATAGCTTGCTTATCAATTGTTCGCTCCAAATTATCTGATCTGTATGAATTGTTACATTAGTGTAGAATATATCCAATGCCAATGAATTTTTTTAGCTCTGCATTGTTCTTGTAAGTACATGTTGTCCTTTATCAGTGTACTTATATTGACAGGTAGTTGTTCATGTACCATCACTCTGCAACTTATTTTCCTTTACCCTCCATTTTCTACACATCAGATCTATATTTACTCTTACCATAAGGTTGGTAGTGAAGAAGTTTAGCTGTGCATTGCTCTTGGCTGTGCCTTTTGCCTGTATCGCTGCACATACATTTATAGCTAGTTGGTTATGTAGCATCACTCTTCATCTTATCTTAAATATTCTCCATTTTTTCGTATATTATCACATCTATATTTACTCTTAACAAAATGTAGAATAAAGGCAATGCTTATGAAGAAGATTCTGTGCTAAACTTCTTGAATTGCCCCCCCATCAGCATGGATAAGGGCTTTATATAGCCTGTCTTCACCAGTAATGTAAGTTTGTCCTTCTCAAGCCTTCAAACTTTGTTGTGTATATTTGGTTAGGCATGACTGCAACAGCTGTTTATTTTTGGTATTTCCATCAAATTACATGTTTAAAGTTTATTATGTACATAAACAAAAGTTTGTCCTTCTCAATTTAAGTTTTCAGTTGTACATCCAAGTTCCTTCTTCATACCATGAAAATTAAACTATACAAAGCAAGTGATCTTCTTTTGCCTTTGCATGTATGCTTCATTCTTCATCAGTAATCCAATGGTGTGGTGAACCTACCCACTACAAACACAATGTCATATTCTGCAATGTCTTAACTATGAATAATGTCATATCATTCTACTATTATTTAAACCGTCTCTTTATTTGCCAATCTGAAATGGGATAAATTGACAGCACACTAACTATTGATACTTATGAGTTCTTGATATGTAATCCAGTGGTGTCGTGAAGCTGCCAAATCCTTCACAATGTCATTTCCTGCCATGTCATGACCTGAACAATACCATATTGTGTTAATGCAATTTTAAACTGTGTCACTTTATTAAATCGAGAAGAAATGTGATGAATTGTCAACCTTGATACTTTTATGTGCAAAACCTGTCATCTGTCTGCTTGTTTATCTTTCAGAGTGAGGAAGATATATGTGTTGAACAAGCACAGTCTCATCATCTTGCTCAGCTGCTTGCGCTGCAGCTCCCCAGCAGGGCCAACCTTTCTTTAACTCTATAGAAGTGCTGTCGGTTTTGTATATTATTTTGTCGGCGTGTTTATTTGCAATTGGTGGCGATCTTTGATGCCCATGTATGTAATCATCTATCTGCTTGTGCTTTATTATCATAGTGGCGAACTTTGATGCCCAAATGGATGTAATATGCCGTAATTTCTTTATTGTATAGTCTATGTTTTTTCTTATTCACGATGTTGCAGTTATTTTACTGTATATATATCCTGTCTTCGCAGTAAACCGGCCAAACCGTAAAATTACAGTACATAATCGGGCCGTCATGCAATCACGATGTATGATCCGCATCATGGGCCCGTCAAACTGGCCCACTAGTAGATTCAGACCTTTAATAGGCGAGTAACCCCGACCCTCTTTTCGCAAGAAAACTCAATGGGCTTTAGGAGGTGAGAAGTAGGTTGGGCACGAAGCGTGCGAATAGCTCACGGGCCGGCAGCAGCCCGAAATGGACCCAGCCCGTGATTGTGCAAATCAATTCACGGGCTTTTAACAGGCCAATGTTGTCGCGGTCCTTGTTTGACCCAATCAGATATCCGCTGCGAGTAGGCCGGATGCAAACCGGGCCGTAGTTAGGCCCAACTATATGACGGGCTTTAAACAGGCCGAAATTAATATAGGGCCGAAATGTTAAACGGGCCCTTAACAGGCCGAAACTAATATCAGGCCGAATTACTAAATGGGCCTTTAGCAAGTGGGCCCAAAAGCATAGCGTCCAGTTAACGGGCCGAATCTGATATGGGCCATAATTGAGCCCAAAGCCTCTTAAAGGGCCGGACCTGATCTGGGCCGTGATTTGGTCCAGAAAGTTGGAGGCTTTTAACGGGCGGGAACTTATATGGGCCATTATTAGGTCCGGAACATTGCAGGCCATTAATGGACCAGATCAAATATGGGCCGGCATTTGGCCCAAAACATGGCAGCTAGTTAATGGGCCGGCCTACTAGGGTCCTCAAAATCTTGTGGGCCTATAGCTGGGCCGGCCCATTAATGTTGGCGAAATCTCGTGGGCCTTTAGCTGGGCCGGCCCATTATGATCCGCAAGAATTTTGCGGGCCTTTACCTTGGCCGGCCCATTATGGCACACAAAAATCTTGTGGGCCTTTACCTGGGCCGACCTATTATGGCCCGTGAAATCTTGTGGGCCTTTAGCTGGGCCAGCCCATTATGGTCCGCAAAATCTCGTGGGCCTTTAGCTGGGCCGGCTCATTATGGTCCGCAAAATCTTGTGGGCCTTTAGTTGGGCCGGCCCATTTAAACTTGATGGGTGCGTGCCACGTGTCGACGTATCATAGGCGTATACATCCAATGAGTGGATGACATCATCCCCAGCGATGAGCCGACACGTGTTTCCTCCAGCCAATGATGGTTTTACACGTGGAAAATCCCCATTGGTCAGGGCTGTTAACGGGTTATCGGATCCAAAACCGACCCGATAGCTTAACGGCGTTCCATTACGGTGGATGCCACGTGTCGGTCACCCTTGACGAAAGCACTTCTGTGACGCGCGATTTATCGTCATGGAAGTGGACACTTCCGTGATGATAATTTTTGTAATGTCATGGAACACTTCTACGATAGCACATGTATGACTATCTTGATTCTATCATAAATTTGTCATGGATCTACATGCATGACAAAAAACGCGACCTACTGTGATAAACATGTATCATCACGGAAGTGTATTTTTTTTGCAGTGTATCAGAGCCCGTTGATGGAGGCCTACGTAGATGAAGTGAGGAAGTTGGAGGAACGTTTGGACGGTTTGCAGGCAGAGCATGTTCCTCGAGCAGAGAACAACGTTGCTGACGACCTGTCAAAGCATGCTACCTTAAAGTTACCCGTGGAACCAGGGACCTTTGTGCATCAACTCACCCAGCCGTCCGTGGAACCATCGGCAAAGCAAGATAAGCGAAGGAAGTTGAGCCCCGGCAAGTACTTTCCTGCCGAGCTCCCAGGAGCCGCCGGTAAGGATGTTACCGGAGACACTAAGCTAACCGAGGAGCAACAGCCTCTGGCAGGGCCTCAAGCCCTTGCCATAGAGACAACCGCTCCCGCAGCAGAAGAGATGCCTTTAGTCCTTGCCGTCGAGCCTCAGGCTCCGGCATGGGCGCAACATACCATTCGATTTCTCCAAACAGGGGAGCTCCCTGAGGAGCGGGAAGAAGCGGAGAAAGTAGCCCGTCGGTCTGCAATGTACCAATTCTTCGACGATGTTTTGTACAGAAAAAGACCAAACATTGTGAAATTGAAGTGCATTCCCCGGGAGGACGGGCTGGAGCTGTTGGCAGAGATACACGGAGGCACATGTGGCTCCCACATAGGGTCGAGAGCCCTTGCCGGCAAGGCGTTCCGGCAAGGTTTCTTCTGGCCCACTACCCTCCAGGATGCAACGGCACTAGTAACCAAGTGTGAAGCGTGTCTGTTCCATTCAAAGAAGCTTCATCAACCAGCTCAAGCTCTCCAAACAATCCCTCTCTCCTGGCCATTCTCGGTCTGGGGGCTCAACTTACTGGGCCCCTTTCCCTGTGCCGTCGGGGGCTTTGAGTACTTGTACATTGCAATCGACAAGTTCACAAAGTGGCCGGAGGTGGAAGTAGTGAGAAAGGTGACAACACAATCAGCCGTCAAGTTCTTCAAAGGGCTAGTCTGCCATTTTGGTGTGCCAAACAGAGTCATCACCGACAACGACATGCAGTTCACAAGCCGCACCTTCATGCAGTACATCCAAGACCTCGGCAGCAAGGTCTGCTTTGCTTCTGTTGCACATCCACGAAGCAACGGCCAGGTGGAGAGGGCAAATGCTGAAGTATTGTGAGGCCTCCGGACGAAGACTTTTGACAGGCTGCACAAGTGCGGAAGACGCTGGATTGATGAATTGCCGGTGGCTCTTTGGTCAATCAGAACGACACCAAATTGAGCCACCGGCCAGACACCCTTCTCCCTCGTTCATGGGCAGAAGCAGTTCTCCCCACAGAACTCACGTACGGGTCACTCCGAGTGCTCGCTTATGATGAGTTTGAGCAAGAGCAATTGCAGCAAGACGATGCAACGCTCCTTGAGGAAGATCGTCTTCGGGCGGCTATGCGAGCATCACGCTACCAGCAAGCCTTGCGCTACCATAGCCGCAAGGTTCATGCCCGCAGCTTTGAGGAAGGCGACCTTGTTCTTCGACGCGTTTAGTCGGCCAAGAATTCCAACAAGTTGACGCCGAAGTGGGAAGGCCCTTATCGGGTAATACGAGTCACCAGGACCGGCGCAGTCCGCCTAGAGACTGGAGATGGTATTCCAGTGAGCAACTCCTGGAACATCGAACATCTTCGCAAGTTTTACCCATAAGGAGCGGTTGCCGGGCCCCCCAGCAGACCACCTTTTGTACAAGCCTTGCCGGCAAGGCATGTAACCCTTTGTACAAAGCCAGGCGCAGACCCTGAGCATAAATAAATGAAGCGCTGGCGCCCTAAGTTTTAGCATGCATGCTAGGTTGACTCTCTCTCTTTGTTAGGGTTGATAGTGCTTAGCGGCGACTAACCCCTAGCATAGAGGTCGAGTGTGCGTATTTCTATTCCTTTCCGTCCTTTTTGGTTCGAAGGGTGCATGGACATTTCTGCTGAGCTGTTTGGGAGAAAGGAAACAGGCCGACGCTCCGACCCCGGCAAGCCAAGATTGCCGGGGGCTGCAGACCCAAAGATCCAACCACGGCAAGCCAAGGTTGCCGGGGGCTACAGAATCAGATGAGTTTTTCATCCCCCATTCTATACTTCAGTATGAGGACTTGAACATACGAGACTTCGCTCACTCTTATACCATCATGCTCCCTCTTTCCCGTGTCCAAAAACCTTACTTTGGGCCCGAACTTGGTTGTAGTGCGATGGGAAGGGAACGAGCGAAGGGCCTAATCCTACTTTGCCCCTACCTCTGCCAAGGGCGTGAGCATAGTCGAGCTATAGGGCAGGAGGACGACAAGGTCTGTTGTTAGGTGACAGTGTTTATCTTTAAAATAACAAGGATTCATTCCTTCGTGTGGGCCTCGCTCACGCACAAAAGAAACCCGGCAAACACCCTTGTCTTTATTAATACGTTGTTGACAAGTACAATTCATACAGAATGCATACATAAGCAAGGGGATTACAAGATTTAAATCTTACAAAAGCCCGTAGGCTTAAAAACTAAAAAGAGATAAGATGCCCGTAATCCCTTTCTTGTCCCTCTCCTCAGGAAACAGAACAAGATGGCAGAAGGGCAAAAGGAGTGCCTAGGCGAGGTACGAGTAGAAGAAGACACCAAGAGAACATCCCGGCAGCCGTCCAGAAGAGAGCTGGTGATGATAGTGCCGTGAGAAGAGCCGAAAGATGAGGCAGTGGGCCTACAATACGCGATGAAGGCGTCGGTGCCCGCGTACTCCGACTTGACGGCCCGCCACCCGCCTTCTTCGTCTTCTCTGGCCTTCCAACGCCAGCTGCCCAAGGAGGCGACCTCGAGAAGTTCAAGGAGCTGGTGATGCAGATGATGGTGCTGCCGGAGTTGCCCCGGGACGGTGTGTCCGATGCCTAGTCGGACCCGTCATCCTCCCGCCCACTACCCTCGTCACCATTGTCGCTGTTTTCCCCGTCACTGTCGCTCAAGGAGGAGCTTTCGTCATCAGTCGAGCTCTCCGCACAGCACCCTAGCCAGTGTCCCGAGCGCCCGAAGACCTTGACGGAGATCAAGTCGCTCTCCGCTAGCTTGAAACAGAGGACGTGCCCCTTCATCAAGCAGTGGGCACGTGTGAAGGTTTTCCAGCCCCGACGAAGGAGCATCACATGAGGGGTGGGGAACCTTGTGTTCACCCACATAGCGCCATCGCAGCACCCCTTCATGTGGAGCCTCAACCTCGGTGGCTAGTCGATCTCCAGCACCCTCGCAAACGCTTCGAGAAGACGAAGGTGGTTGCGAGGCGGCTCTTGCAGTTGCAGGATAAACTCCAGCGCCGTGTCCCCGACATGGCCGCTCGACGAAGCAGGAGGAGATGGCGGAGGAGATGGCGATGGAGATGATGAAGACGCGGGTGTCCCCCATCCACGCCCGCCTCTGCCTCGACCGCCTTGCCGGCCGCGGCCCCGGCCGGCGCCTCTGCCTCGAGCGTAGCCTTCACCTTGGGCGTCCGACTCTTCCTTGACAACCGCCGCTCTCTGGTGGGAGGAATACTTGGTCGCCTCCGCAGGAGCACGGCCACGACCACGCCCTCTCGCCATGACGAGGGAAGGAAAGGGATCAGACTGAGAGAAGATGGGTGCGAGAAGACGCTGTCCCTCTCCCTTTATATAGAGGGATGAGACCGAACGAGCCTGAGCGCGACTGCCCCAATCAACCAATCCAACCGCCGGAGGCGCGAGGAGACAGGACCGACCCGCTGCCCCAATCAGCGGCGCCCGGCCCCCAGCCCCGGCATTAAAGCCCATGCCTTCTATGTCCACCGCCTGCCCTCCCCAACGCATGGAGGACACGTGGCGGGCAAGCCAGGATTCAGATGGCAAGTGGAACGGCCATTTCGCGCCCCGTGATCGTGGGGCGCGGGTGCCATAATGGCCGCGACCCGAGTCCACTTAGTAAATGAGCCGCGCCCCTGCGGCTTCCTCTATTTTTTTATGGGGAATGCTCGGGCCGCCTCTTTACCATTTACCACGACGTGGCTGGCGAGGAAATTACTATGGTAAAACTCGGCCCCGCGTGCCCGCGCACCATTTTGGGCCTAGCCCAACAACGCTTCGCGCTTATGTGTGGCCCAGGCCCGGGGGCTCCTATCGGTGTACTGATGTCTACTACACAACCTTCTTCTTGTAGACGTTGTTGGGCCTGCAAGTGCACAGGTTTGTAGGACAGTAGCAAATTTCCCTCAAGTGGATGACCTAAGGTTTATCAATCCGTGGGAGGCGTAGGATGAAGATGGTCTCTCTCAAGAAACCTTGCAACCAAATAACAAGGAGTCTCTTGTGTCCCCAACACACCCAATACAATGGTAAATTGTATAGGTGCACTAGTTCGGCGAAGAGATGGTGATACAAGTGCAATATGGATGGTAGATATAGGTTTTTGTAATCTGAAATAATAAAAACAGCAAGGTAACTAATGATAAAAGTGGGCACAAACGGTATTGCAATGATAGGAAACAAGGCCTAGGGTTCATACTTTCGCTAGTGCAAGTTCTCTCAACAATAATAACATAATTGGATCACATAACTATCCCTCAACATGCAACAAAGAGTCACTCCAAAGTCACTAATAGTGGAGAACAAACGAAGAGATTATGGTAGGGTACGAAACCACCTCAAAGTTATTCTTTCCAATCAATCCGTTGGGCTATTCCTATAAGTGTCACAAAGAGCCCTAGAGTTCGTACTAGAATAACACCTTAAGACACAAATCAACCAAAACCCTAATGTCACCTAGATACTCCAATGTCACCTCAAGTATCCGTGGGTATGATTATACGATATGCATCACACAATCTCAATTCATCTATTCAAACCAACACATAGAACCTCAAAGAGTGCCCCAAAGTTTCTACCGGAGAATCACGACGAAAACGTGTGCCAACCCCTATGCATAGGTTCATGGGCGGAACCTGCAAGTTGATCACCAAAACATACATCAAGTGAATCACATGATATCCCATTGTCACCACAGATACGCACGGCAAGACATACATCAAGTGTTCTCAAATCTTTAAAGACTCAATCCGATAAGATTACTTCAAGGGGAAAACTCAATTCATTACAAGAGAGTAGAGGGGGAGAAGAAACATAAGATCCAACTATAATAGCAAAGCTCGCGATACATCAAGATCGTGCCAAATAAAGAACACGAGAGAGAGAGAGATCAAACACATAGCTACTAGTACATACCCTCAGCCCCGAGGGTGAACTACTCCCTCATCGTCATGGAGAGCGCCGGGATGATGAAGATGGCCACCGGTGATGGATTCCCCCCTCCGGCAGGGTGCCGGAACAGGGTCCCGATTGGTTTTTGGTGGCTCTGGAGGTTTGCAGCGGCGGAACTCCCGATCTATCTTCTGTTCTGGAAGTTTTAGGGTACGTAGGTATATATGGGTGAAAGGAGTACGTCGGTGGAGCTAAGGGGGGGGGGGGCACGAGGCAGGGGGCGCCCCCCCACCCTCGTGAGCACCTCCCGTATCTTCTGACGTGGAGTCCAAGTCCATCAGGTGGGTTTCCTTCCAAAAATAACTTCTCCAGTTGATTTCGTTCCGTTTTGACTCCGTCTGATATTCCTTTTCCTCGAAACACTGAAATAGGCATAAAACAGCAAATCTGGGCTGGGCCTCCGGTTAATAGGTTAGTCCCAAAAATAATATAAAATTGGATAATAAAGCCCAATATTGCCTAAAACAATAGATAATATAGCATGGAGCAATCAAAAAGTATAGATACGTTGGAGACGTATCAAGCATCCCCAAGCTTAATTCCTGCTCGTCCTCGAGTAGGTAAATGATAAAAAAGATAATTTTTGATGTGGAATGCTAGTTGGCATAATTTCAATGTAATTCTTCTTACTTGTGATATGAATATTCAGATCCGAAAGATTCAAGACAAAAGTTCATATTGACATAAAAATAATAATACTTCAAGCATACTAACAAAGCAATCATGTCTTCTCAAAATAACATGGCCAAAGAAAGTTATCCCTACAAAATCATATAGTCTGGCTATGCTCCATCTTCCCCACACAAAATATTTAAATCATGCACAACTCCGATGACAAGCCAAGCAATTGTTTCATACTTTTGATGTTCTCAAATTTTTTCAATCTTCACGCAATACATGAGCGTGAGCCATGGACATAGCACTTATAGGTGGAATAGAATGGTGGTTGCGGAGAAGACAAAAAGGATAAGATAGTCTCACGTCAACTAGGCGTATCAACGGGCTATGGAGATGCCCACCAATAGATACCGATGTGAGTGAGTAGGGATTGCCATGCAACGGATGCACTAGAGCTATAAGTATATGAAAGCTCAACAAAAGAAACTAAGTGGGTGTGCATCCAACTCGCTTGCTCACGAAGACCTAGGGCATTTTGAGGAAGCCCATCATTGGAATATACAAGCCAAGTTCTATAATGTAAAATTCCCACTAGTATATGAAAGTGACAACATAGGAGACTCTCTATCATGGAGATCACGGTGCTACTTTGAAGCACAAGTGTGGTAAAAGGATAGTAGCATTGCCCCTTCTCTCTTTTTCTCTCATTTTTTTATTTTTTTATTTTTTTATTTGGGCCTTTTCTCTTTTTTTATGGCCTCTTTTTTTTTCTTTTTTTATATATTTTTATTTTTTTCGTCCGGAGTCTCATCCCGACTTGTGGGGGAATCATAGTCTCCATCATCCTTTCCTCACTGGGACAATGCTCTAATAATGATGAGCATCACACTTTTATTTACTTACAACTCAAGAATTACAACTCGATACTTAGAAAAAATATGACTCTATATGAATGCCTCCGGCAGTGTACCGGGATATGCAATGAAACAAGAGTGACATGTATGAAAGAATTATGAACGGTGGCTTTGCCACAAATACGATGTCAACTACATGATCATGCTAGCAATATGACAATGATGGAGCGTGTCATAATAAACAAAACGGTGGAAAGTTGCATGGAAATATATCTCGGAATGGCTATGGAAATGCCATGATAGGTAGGTATGGTAGCTGTTTTGAGGAAGGTATATGGTGGGTGTATGATGCCGGCGAATGGTGCGCGGTATTAGAGTGGCTAGCAATGGTGGAAGGATGAGAGTGCGTATAATCCATGGACTCAACGTTAGTCATGAAGAACTCATATACTTATTGCAAAAATCTACAAGTTATCAAAGCAAAGTATTACGCGCATGCTCCTAGGGGGATATATTGGTAGGAAAAGACCATCGCTCGTCCCCGACCGCCACTCATAAGGAAGAATCTCAATAAATAAATCATGCTCCGACTTCATCACATAACGGTTCACCATACGTGCATGCTACGGGAATCACAAACTTGAGCACAAGTATTTCTCAAATTCACAACTACTCAACTAGCATGAATATAATATCACCATCTTCATATCTCAAAACAATTATCAAGCATCAAACTTTTCTTAGTATTCAACGCACTCATAAGAAAGTTTTTACTATTTTTGAATACCTAGCATATTAAGATTATTTAAGCAAATTACCATGCTATTTAAGACTCTCAAAATAATATAAGTGAAGCATGAGAGTTCATATATTTCTTCAAAATAAAACTACCACTATGCTCTAAAAGATATAAGTGAAGTACTAGAGCAATAACAAAAACTACTCCGAAAGATATAAGTGAAGATCAATGAGTAGTCGAATAATTATGCAACTATGTGAAGACTCTCCCATTTAATAATTTCAGATCTTTATACTTTATTCAAACAGAAAGCAAAGCTAAAGAAAACTACATTGCAAGGATAGCACAACTCATTTGAAGAAGCAAAAACTTAGGCTCAACCGATACTAACTGATAATTGTTGAAGAAGAAAGGTGGGATGCCTACCGTGGCATCCACAAGCTTAGATGCTTGAGACTTCTTGAAATATTATCTTGGGGTGCCTTGGGCATCCCCAAGCTTGAACTTTTGTGTCTCCTTAATTCCTCTCATATCATGGTTTCTCTTTTTATCAAAAGCTTCATTCACAACAACTCAACAAGAACTCGTGAGATAGGTTAGTATAAACCAATGCAAAACCTTATAATTTTCTACTGTAACAAATCACTAACATTATTATTCAACATTGCATACTAAATGCCTCTTCTATCCTTAAATAGAATCATTAAACAAGCAAACAAACGCAAACAATGCAAACATAACAGCAATCTGCCAAAACAGTACAGTCTGTAAAGAATGCAAGAGTATCAATACTTCCCTGACTCCAAAAATTATGAACTAAAATTCCCACTGTAATAAATTTATCAAAGATCAATATTAAAAAAGATTCAACATTATACCACTCTCTGACTTTTCTAGGGAATTTTTGCAACAGCGGTAAACTTTCTGTTTTCAAACAGCAACATGTATAATAGCAAAATAAGCATGGCAATGGCTATCCTTGACTTTTTTTATTGAAACTAAAGGTGCAAAACATTATTCTAAATAACAGAAAGAAAATACTAACAAAATAAAATGACGCTCCAAGCAAAACACATATCATGTGGTGAATAAAAATATAGCTCCAAGTAAAGTTACCGATGAACGAAGACGAAAGAGGGGATGCCTTCCGGAGCATCCCCAAGCTTAGGCTCTTGGTTATCCTTGAATATTACCTTGGGGTGCCTTGGGTATCCCCAAGCTTAGGCTCTTGCCACTCCTTATTCCATAGTCCATCGAATCTTTACCCAAAACTTGAAAACTTCACAACACAAAACTTAACAGAAAACTCGTGAGCTCCGTTAGCGAAAGAAAACAAAACACCACTTCAAGGTACTGTAATTAACTCATTCTTTATTTATATTGGTGTTAAAACTACTGTATTACAACTTCTCTATGGTTTATAAACTATTTTACTAGCCATAGATTCATCAAAATAAGCAAACAACACACGAAAAACAGAATCTGTCAAAAACAGAACAGTCTGTAGTAATATGTAACTAACGCAAACTTCTGTTACTCCAAAAATTATAAAATAAATTGGTGGACCTGAGGAATTTTTCTAGTAATCATATCCAAAAATAATCAACTAAATAGGACTCTCCAGTAAAAAGTTGAAGCTAATCTCGTGAGCGCTAAAGTTTCTGTTTTTTACAGTATGATCATAAAGACTTCACCAAAGTCTTCCCAAAGGTTCTACTTGGCACAAACACTAATTAAAACATAAAACCACATCTAACCAGAAGCTATATGGATTATTTATTACTAAACAGAAGCAAAAAGCAATAAAATAAAATAAATTTGGGTTGCCTCCCAACAAGCGCTATCGTTTAACGCCCCTAGCTAGGCATGATGATTTCAATGATGCTCACAAAAAGATAAGAATTGAAACATAAAGAGAGCATCATGAAGAATATGACTAGCACATTTAAGTCTAACCCACTTCCTATGCATAGGTATTTTGTGAGCAAACAACTTATGGGAACAATAATCAACTAGCATAGGAAGGCAAAACAAGCATAACTTCAAGACTTTAGGCACATAGAGAGGAAACTTGATATTATTGCAATATGTAGAAGCATATGATCCTCTCTCATAATAATTTTCAGTAGCATCATGAATGAATTCAACAATATAACCAGCACCTAAAGCATTCTTTTCATGATCTACTTGCATAGAATTTTTATTACTCTCCATGTAAGCAAAATTCTTCTCATGAATAATAGTGGGAGCAAACTCAACTAAATAACTATCATGTGATTGAAAATTAAGATCAAGATGACAAGTTTCATGGTTATCATTATTATTTAAAGCATACGTGTCATCATAATACTCATCATAGATAGGAGGCATGCTTTCATCATAATAAATTTGCTTATCAAAGCTTGGGGGACAAAAAATATCATCTTCATCAAACATAGCTTCCCCACGCTTGTGGCTTTGCATATCATTAGCATCATGGATATTCAAGGAATTCATACTAAAAACATTGCAATCATGCTCATCATTCACATATTTTATGACAAGCATTCTATGTAATTCTTCTTCTAGCACTTTGGCACAATTTTCTTTTCCATCATACTCACGAAAGATATTAAAAAGGTGAAGCGTATTAGACAAACTCAATTCCATTTTTTTGTAGTTTTCTTTTATAAACTAACTAGTGCTAAAACAAGAAACAAAAAGATTCGATTGCAAGATCTAAAGATATACCTTCACTTACCTAGCCTCCCCGGCAACGGCGCCAGAAAAGAGCTTGATGTCTACTACACAACCTTCTTCTTGTAGACGTTGTTGGGTCTGCAAGTGCACAGGTTTGTAGGACAGTAGCAAATTTCCTCAAGTGGATGACCTAAGGTTTATCAATCCGTGGAGGCGAGGATGAAGATGGTCTCTCTCAAGCAACCCTGCAACCAAATAACAAAGAGGCTCTTGTGTCCCCAACACACCCAATACAATGGTAAATTATATAGGTGCACTAGTTCGGCGAAGAGATGGTGATACAAGTGCAATATGGATGGTAGATATAGGTTTTTGTAATCTGAAATAATAAAAACAGCAAGGTAACTAATGATAAAAGTGGGTACAAACGGTATTGCAATGATAGGAAACAAGGCCTAGGGTTCATACTTTCGCTCGTGCAAGTTCTCTCAACAATAATAACATAATTGGATCACATAACTATCCCTCAACATGCAACAAAGAGTCACTCCAAAGTCACTAATAGTGGAGAACAAACGAAGAGATTATGGTAGGGTACGAAACCACCTCAAAGTTATTATTTCCAATCAATCCGTTGGGCTATTCCTATAAGTGTCACAAACAGCCCTAGAGTTCGTACTAGAATAACACCTTAAGACACAAATCAACCAAAACCCTAATGTCCCTAGATACTCCAATGTCACCTCAAGTATCCGTGGGTATGATTATACGATATGCATCACACAATCTCAATTCATCTATTCAAACCAACACATAGAACCTCAACGAGTGCCCCAAAGTTTCTACCGGAGAATCACGACGAAAACGTGTGCCAACCCCTATGCATAGGTTCATGGGCGGAACCCGCAAGTTGATCACCAAAACATACATCAAGTGAATCACGTGATATCCCATTGTCACCACAGATACGCACGACAAGACATACATCAAGTGTTCTCAAATCTTTAAAGACTCAATCCGATAAGATTACTTCAAGGGGAAAACTCAATTCATTACAATAGAGTAGAGGGGGAGAAGAAACATAAGATCCAACTATAATAGCAAAGCTTGCGATACATCAAGATCGTGCCAAATCAAGAACACGAGAGAGAGAGAGATCAAACACATAGCTACTGGTACATACCCTCAGCCCCGAGGGTGAACTACTCCCTCCTCGTCATGGAGAGCGCCGGGATGATGAAGATGGCCACCGGTGATGGATTCCCCAATCCGGCAGGGTACCAGAACAGGGTCCCGTTTGGTTTTTGGCGGCTCTGGAGGTTTGTGGCGGCGGAACTCCCAATCTATCTTCTGTTCTGGAAGTTTTAGGGTACGTAGGTATATATGGGTGAAAGGAGTACGTCGGTGGAGCTACGGGGGCCCCACGAGGCAGGGGGCGCGCCCCCACCCTCGTGAGCACCTCCCGTATCTTCTAACGTGGAGTCCAAGTCCATCAGGTGGGTTTCCTTCCAAAAATAACTTCTCCAGTTGATTTCATTCCGTTTTGACTCCGTCTGTATTCCTTTTCCTCAAACACTGAAATAGGCATAAAACAAAAATCTGGGCTGGGCCTCCGGTTAATAGGTTAGTCCCAAAAATAATATAAAAGTGGATAATAAAGCCCAATATTGCCTAAAACAATAGATAATATAGCATGGAGCAATCAAAAATTATAGATACGTTGGAGACGTATCATGTACAAAAGTAGGGGCCCTCTTTGTACCCCTTTACTTGTGCACGGGCAGTCAGAGCTGCGCCTTTGGCCACACTTAGCAAGCCAGAGGAGGGAAGAAGAAGTACAAAACTACCAGAGCAGCGCTCCAACCAGGGGTGCAGAGGGCGAGGCGACAAGATGGGCTTCCCCCGGCGAGACCCTTGCCAGGGTGGCCTACATAGCCCCGGCAAGGGCCTTGCCGGGGCAGCTCACCTAACACCAGCATCACAGCCACCCTTGTGCCTGAGAGTTCCGAGACCATCAACAACGTTAGAAACAAGGCCCGGGAAGCACCTGTGTGGTGGCTTGTAGGTCTTTATGAAGACAAGGCCTATGAGGCCTAGATGAGAACCAAAAGACAAGACAATAGCGAGGCTCCTTGCCGAAGATGCCCACGAGGCCCCGGCAAGGCTCCTGCCGAAGATACCCACGAGGCCCCGGCAAGACTCTTGCCGGGGGCGCTCACAAGATCCTGGCAAGACCCTTGCCGGGAATATCCACAAGACCACGGCAAGGCCTTGCCGCCCCGTCGCTGCTCCAGCTCAGCGGCCGACTCACCAGCTAAAGCAAGTACCCATGTGGCAGTACGTGGCTCCTAAACCAACTGATCAAGCACATGCATGGTGGCATACAGATCTTCGTGAAGACCCTGCCACCATACCAGCTCAGCAGCCTGCCAGCCTACATGGCGCTGCATGCTTCGTTGGCCTGGACGCGCGTCGGAGCAAGGCGAAGCGGCGACGGATGAGACGGGCTTCGTTACCGTCCTCGATAAAGCAAGAGGACACCTAAGTAGCGCATTTAATGTGTTTTGTCCTGTAATGTCAGGCGATAAACTTGACTACTCTACAAACTTTCCACCTCCTGTATGCCACTGTGGCAGCCCTTTTTACTATAAAAGGAGGCCTGCGGTGTACTGTGAGATGATTCGGACTTTTTGGACTACGCACGCACCGTATCTAGTTCAAGAACCCAAGAACACTCAAATATACACCAAAGCAGGACTAGGGTATTACACATCTTCGCGGCCCGAACCTGGGTAAAATCTCCCTGTGCTAACTACTAGACCCGCTCTTTGCACAACCCCACGCCCGCCAGCCGCAGAAGGGATCCTCGTGATCCCATAGGTGTCGTTTGCACCGCCAGGTGTTGAAGCCGATACTTGCCGCCGGTGCTTGCCATCCAGATCTTGCCTCCTATGATGTTCACAACTGCTAGTGAAATGGAGAGAGGGGAGACTGAGCACTGAGAAACATGTGAGGGGATTTATGGTGCCACATCGGGTAATAATGAGGTGTCTCTCACGTGTAGCCGCTTGCAACCATGTTGGGTTGCTCACATGGCTTGGGCCTAGCTCACTGGAAGCAGTTCATTCGGTCGTTCCTCCAGAGCCAGGCCGAACGGTGCTCTAATTTTCATGCCATGTAGGCCAAATAGTAAAATCATACTCCAAATAGGCCGATTTGGCTCCCCAGAGCCTGCATGGGCCTCCTGAAGCCTACCAAACACACCATAAGGGGTGGATTATAGCAATGTCGTGATGCAGCATCAGCTCCTTCGGTTGTCCATTTACATCGCCCTCCAACTCTTGTCATGCCTCTCTCCCGTCGATCGTCCTTAACTAGATCTGAAAGTGCCTCTGTCAGATCTAGCGGTCCCACCTCACCTTGTCTCATCTTCAATTGGCATATAGCTCTCCTCGTTAACCATGGGATGTGACGGCATTGTGTGTCGCAGGTTGCTTGCCGGTATACCCGTGGTGTGGGATTTTTTGGTAGTTCTACCCCCTCTTTCTTTGGCTCGGCCAGATTGAGGGTGCGATCCAAACTTTCCCACCCCTTGGTCGTGTTTAGCTTTGTTGCCGATCATGGATAGCTTCGTCTTTTGTGCTTTCCCGCACCTTTCTTACCCTTCGGTTTGTACATGTCCACACCTTGTCCTTCTACGACGTGGAAGGTTGTCATTTTGACAACATTGGGTTACTGGATTCTTAGCCTGGTGACATGGTGTCTGTGATCACACAAGTACTGGCGGCTCAAGGCTAATGGTGGTTTTGTCCATCTGTTACATGTGCTCCAGTCATTGTCATTATCGTCGCTATGGTAGTCACATTGTTTGGGTTATAGTGGATTGGTGTCCAAGCCTTAGCATTGGATGGTGGTTTCAGTCATCTTTTGGTTGCGCAACATCAAATCTTGGGTTGGCTATCCTTAGGCCGGTTAGGTTCTTATGTTGGTTTCAAGTGTCATGCCTCTCTGGCATGTTGTATGGGTTGTTCCTTGTTTAGATATAAATCATCTTGTTTCTTAGTGAAATCACAGGCAACTCTCTTGCATGGTTCAAAGAAACTCTCCGACATGGTTTAGTAAAATATATCTTACATTCTAGGTGTCTTGTGTGCACCATTGTTGATGTTTGGCATAATAGTTTACAAAATTAAACATGAAAATTATGAAGCGTCGAAAATAATGCCACATGATAAAATACATATATCCATTAGAACTATTGGTATTCTCTCATGTGTGTGATGGTTCATTTTGCTCCACTACAAAAACTAGCAAAACCACATGTCTCCATCTCTCTACCTCTCTGGCACATTCTCACCTATTGCTTGTCATAAAGTTCCACCTTAATGAATACACATGGGGCTCCGGTGCATGCCACTTGTCGGTGGCTTGATTTGAGCAATGCTCATTGTGGCATACATATCAATGCCTATTTGCTATGACACAGTCAATTCAGCCGAGCAAACCTCCATACATAGCCAATCATGTCCCACTAAGTTTGTTGTTTCCATCCTCACATGTGCGTATGAATAAGGATCCCAATTGTGATAAATATCTTGCCTATTTTTGTGTTCATGAAATAAAATAGAAACAAATCTAGACATAGATTCATGAATGATGTGTGTACTTCCCATTTGGCAAGAAAATCGTGGTTGTTTGTGTTCTCCACATAAATGAAATGGAAGTCTAGCAACTATGAGTGCATACGTTTTATTTGGAAGAATACTCCATTCACCATACATTTTCATGAAAGCTCGGAGTTGTATATCTTTCCATAACACCTTGAAATTTTCACTTACCTTTTAGTTATTTCTAGCAACACCTTTTAGTATTATGACAAGGGGCATATGAGCTTGATTCATCTTGGTAATTTTCCAGTGTAGTTTACTTTTCATTTGAGTGAAATGCACCATTATTCCATGGACTCGGATTGACTGCACACTACAGACCAACCACTTGGAAAGTTATCACATTGGGCCAATTCATTAATTTTATCAAATAAGGCTAAAACTAATTCGAGATAAAAAACCGACCATGTAGCTGGCACGTCAGATTATCTTTAACTGCTTGTAAATGGACTATTTTTCTAGATAGATCTTTTCGCAACAACGTCGATGTCACTACTGACTTCTTTTTGCAGCTATGACTTTTGAAATTGCTTCGATTCTATTGGATTAGCACATCAAATTGCCACTGTTTCGGTCAAGGAAAAAAGTTAGAAGTTTGCGTGTTCTATGAGACTTGAACCCACAATGTGAGGGTGTAAGCAATGGGCTTTGTAAGCACTAGAACACCAAGATCTTTGCATACAAGGATGAAGTGGACAATATATATTACAACACAAAGATATGCTTAATTGTTTCAAAAGTGCATTTATAAAATATATAACACGAGTCCATGTTTAATGGTACTAGAAACCACACCCTAATGAGAGAGGGTGCATGTTAACCGCTAGAATGCTACAAGATTACATAATGTATATAGAACTCGAGGATTCTGCTGCCATGGCAGCCGATTCAACTTCCATAGGAGGCGATTTTGCTGCCATGACAACCAATTGGATATGGTCTCCAATAGGAGAAAAGTGGCAATAGATCAGTCACAATAGAAGCAAAGTGATCGAATGATTAGATCAAATGGGCACCCTTGCAAAGAAAAGAACTCCTCTAAAAACCTGCGTGCAACATAACAATAATGGTTAATGACTGTTGGTTCTGCCCTTAAGATTATTGGTTCTAGTCTTATTGAATGGACCAAAAAGCCATTAATTGTTTTTATTTAGTATCATTTACACTTTTGACATTTATGTTGCTATCTTGTTGCAATTTACAGTGTTTACACTTTCAACATATATGTGGTTAGTCGTTGCAATTTAACGTGATTCACACTTTAGCCGCGTAAGTGGTTAGTTTCTTGCAATTGAATTCATTTATACTTTCAACATTTATGTCAAGTTCATGCACACATGATGGAATTAGAAGGGTGGAATTTCAGGAGGGTGCCTTTGAAAATTACATTGTGCCTATTGCCTATAGAGCCAACCTATGCAATTGTGATGTCGTAGAGATATTCGATGAGCCAATCATGAAGGAAAAGCTCAAGAAAGATGGTTGTCGCACAGATGGACCAGGATGTCTCCTTTGAGCTAGCTCAATTGAGTATCGCATCTAGCTCTAAGGTGGGCAGCTACTCCAAAGCCTCCAATATATGCAAGAAGAATGTGTGTGATGGTTGGGGAGAGGATCACCACTACTACACACTATTCGGCCCATTTCGCAAGAAGGAGCGCCAAGTCCGAGTGATGAACAAAACCGATGATTAAAACCCAGGTGCTATGATGCCAACCTAACTGGGTTCCATTGATCATTCGTGTTTGCTTGTTTGCGACATTTACTTGCAATGATCGTGTGAACCCGGAGTGTGTTGTATCGTATATCAGTTTTTACATATTATGCAGGGAATTGGACTTGGTTGTTTTGGTAAGAGTTCCAGCTTGGGAGAAATTCCATGTTTGTAATTTGAAAGCTATAGACTTATCAATCCATTTCGAGACAGAAAGAACTTATAGACCAATCATCACAAGTAAATTGCTGATATATTTGCCCACAGAACCATCGCAAGTAAATTGCAGACATATTTTGGCCACACAGTTAAGC
Source organism: Aegilops longissima (assembly GCA_021605205.1). Taxonomy (NCBI): domain Eukaryota; kingdom Viridiplantae; phylum Streptophyta; class Magnoliopsida; order Poales; family Poaceae; genus Aegilops; species Aegilops longissima. The sequence continues at coordinate 637,736,374 of CM038679.1, forward strand.
AAAAAAAAGTTTTTCTGTGACATTACGTACAAGTGGTCTCTCCAAATCTATATCTATACCTAATATAAAGGGAGGATTGCTTCTCCACTTTTTTCGTCCTCCTGTTTCTTTCATACGCCTTTTCTTTTATGTTTCTTATGTACCATCGTCTGTCAGTTTATTTATTTTTTGTCGGTTCATTAATAAAAAAGTAAAATAGAATAGGTTTCTCCATGAGTCGAACTCATGCCTCCTAGGCACACTAGGCCGGCCTTGGCACCACACTACAAAGCATGGTGTGCTCAACATCGGGAGCTTTCTTTATTTATAGGTTCATCATTGGCCCTTCGTTTAATAATAAAAATAAAAATAAAAAAGTTTTCTCCATGAGTCAAACTCATGACCTCCTGGGTGCATAAGGCCTGCCTTGCCACCATACTGCAAAACATGGTGTGTTCAAAATTGAAAGCTTTATTTATTTATAGGTTCATCGTGGTGTGCTCAAAATTGGAAGCTTTATTTATTTATAGGTTCATTGTGGTGTGCTCAAAATTGGAAGCTTTCTTTGTTTATCTCCTATTGCGGCTTAACCATTATTTACAAGAAAGCATTGTGTTCAGAATTTACAAGGGGTTCATACTTCTATTAAATAGTACCACATCATTTTTTTATGACCCACCCTACCAATTTATATATGCCAGTGAATTAAAATCGATAAGCCGCAATAGAAGACATAGAGTTGAGGTAAAAATAAACATAATGAGGGCATATGAGGCCTGCACAAGAATAAACCTGGTTCGAGGAGTTGGCCAGGCCTATCGTACATACCAGAGAAAGAAGGGACTTCTCACACAGGAGAGACGTGTGGGAGCCGAATTAACAACAACACGTCCATTTATACGCATATAAATACTCAATTATATGCCTTGGTTCGGTGAAAACGCGCCATGGCAGGGACGACCAAGTTTGGGTTGCTGTCGGAGGATCCAGACGCAACACGAAGCGATGGCGGAGTTCAAGGGTGAGCAAGGAGCACACCAAATCGAAGCAAGTGAGAAGCGGCCTCACTCGAAGAACTCAGGTAGTGCTGCCAATTTTTTCCAAGCAACTTCATGATTCGAAATTTCCATGATAATGTTGTTTAGGGGGGTAAACTTTGTCATGATTGAGTGAATAGGTACAAATGCTTTACCCTGCTACTTGCTAGAAGGACAACAGTGCTACAAAATCTAAAACTATGATGTTATTTTCATAATTCTGTAATTATATTTCTTATTTGCATTGTACAATCACAATTCTAAACTTAGTCTTTTCAGTTGAGTAGCATTGCAGATCATGGTCCTTTCTTCATAGCAGATCAACACATTGGGTTGGATTTGGCTTATATTTAATAATAAGCAAACAATATGCGGAGTAACATATATAAAAAATGTTAATGTCGAGTTTTCCAGTTTATTTTTTACAATTTTAATTATTTCCTTCAATTGTCGTTGGAAACATTAAAACATGTAGTTGTGTACCTATTTTGCAACTCGTAAGCAGTTAATAACACTTTTTTATTATGATGTTACAGCTTATAGTAACAAGCTTGATGCCTTCATGGTTCTTTAACACTGGCATTGATGCTTGACTTTGTTAAGCCAACGACATAGTCTGCTGCTCTTCACCGGTGTAGGAGATGGCCATTGACACTAGGAATTTATCATCACCTATTGCAACGCACAGGATATTTTGCTAGTAACCAAAATGTCATTACCATTTATCCCTCCTCTCAACCTCTTTGTTCTACTTTCGTCCTCCCTGCCTCTGTTTCTCCTTCCTATCTCTATCTACAACTCTCACTGCTCCATCTCTATCTACTGCCAAGTGTTGTGGATAGTGGAAAAACTCGGTGCCATACAGGCATGAGAAATGGAGCCATCACCTTGGTGCTGCTCCATGCATTTGTTTAGACCTAAAGTATTAAAACTATCATTTACACTTCTCGTCGGCCAACGGAGATAGCCATAGGTAGATGTCATCATAGTGGGCCCATCTCAATTCTTTTCTCCCCATCTATTTCTTCCTCCTTCGTTCTCCACCTCTACCCCCCCCCCCCCCTTCCTCTTTTCTCTAGATTTTCTCATGGAGCAGCTACCTCTTCTGCAGGAGACCGCTTCCCATGTAGAGCATCACCCGAACCTAAGTTGCAGGCTTCGAGCCGAGCTGGACCTGCAGGGCAGCACCATGTGGCATCCTGTTGGCCGTGCCCTAATTAGCTCTAAATTATTGTTACACCACACGCAGACCTTGGGCCAAAAAAACATAACATGAACTTATTCCAACAAAAGACTAACTGCAACTACAGTATATATATAGGGTGGGTCTATTCTAATAACACCCCTTAATTAAGAGCCTTATTCTTCTAACACTCCCTTATTCTGCTAACACCTAACCCCACAGCGCACCCCCGACCCATCGAAAGAAAAGGCAGTAAACGGCCGGCCACCCCCACTCCTTCTCATGGCCACCCACCCCAGCTTCTTCATCTCTCTCCTTCCCCCACCACCGCACCACCTCCCTTCCTACCCCAACCGCGGCAACCGGCGCCGATCTCCTGGTCCCCCGCCCCGCTCGCGGCCTTCCTCCCCTCGCCGGCGAGCCACCCCTCCCCCAGCCACTTCCTAGATCGAGCCGGTGCCGGACCTAGCAGCGCCCCCCCCCCCTGCGCATCGACTACCTGCCGGATACGCCCAATCGCTTTCCTCCCGCACCTACCCAGCATCGGATCCGCGCGACCCCGTCCTCACCAACCGCCGGGTCAGGGTACTGCGCCATTACTCATTTCCTTCTTCTCCCCCTCAAGCCGCCGTACATCCAAGGGAAACGCAGTAATTTCAAAAAAAAATCCTACGATCACGCAAGATCTATCTAGGAGATGCATAGCAACGAGAGGGGAGAGTGTGTCCATGTACCCTCGTAGACCGAAAGCGGAAGCGTTTAGTAACGCGGTTGATGTAGTCGAACGTCTTTGCGATCCAACCGATCCAAGCACCGAACGTACGGCACCTCCGCGTTCAGTACACGTTCAGCTTCATGATGTCCCTCGTACTCTTGATCCAATTGATGCCGAGGGAGAGTTTCGTCAGCACGACGGCGTGGTGATGGTGATGACGATGCTACCGCCGCAGAGATTCGCCTAAACACTATGGCGATATGATCGAGGTGTGTAACTGTGGAGGGGGGCACCGCACACGGCTAAAAGATCAACTTATGTGTTCTAGGGTGTCCCCTTGCCCCCGTATATAAAGGAGGGAGGGGAGGCCGGCCGACCCTCCTAGGGCGCGCCAGGAGAAGGTAGTCCTACTAGGACTCCAAGTCCTAGTAGGATTCCACCTGGTGGAAGGGGGGAAGAAGGAAGGAGAGGGAGAAGGGAAGGAAAAGGGGGCACCGCCCCCTCTACCCTAGTCCAATTCGAACCCAAGGGTGGGCGCGTGGCCAGCCCCTTGTGGCCCTTCTCTCTCCCCACTAAGGCCCATGGTGGCCCAATAGTTCCCCCGGGGGGTTCTGATTACCCTCCGACACTCTGATACTTATCCGGAAAACTTCCGGTGTCCGAATAACATGGTCCAATATATCAATCTTTATGTCTCGACCATTTCGAGACTCCTCGTCACCTCTATGATCTCATCCGGGACTCCGAACAAACTTTCGTACATCAAATCACATAACTCATAATACAAATCGTCATCGAACGTTAAGCGTGCGGACCCTACGGGTTCGAGAACTATGTAGACATGACCGAGACACATCTCTGGTCAATAACCAATAGTGGAACCTGGATGCTCATATTGGTTCCTACATATTCTACGAAGATCTTTATCGGTCAAATCGCATAACAACATATGTTGTTCCCTTTGTCATCGGTATGTTACTTGCCCGAGATTCGATCGTCGGTATCATCATACCTAGTTCAATCTCATTACCGGCAAGTCTCTTTACTCATTCCGTAATACTTCATCCCGCAACTAACTCATTAGTCACATTGCTTGCAAGGCTTATAGTGAAGAGTATTACCGAGATGGCCCAGAGATACCTCTGCGTAACACGGAGTGACAAATCCTAATCTTGATCTATGCCAACCGAACAAATACCTTCGGAGACACCTGTAGAGCATCTTTATAATCACCCATTTTTGTTTTGACGTTTGATAGCACACAAAGTGTTCCTCCGGTATTCGGGAGTTGCATAATCTCATAGTCTGAACATGTATAAGTCATGAAGAAAGCAATAGCAATGAAACTGTAACGATCATAATGCTAGGCTAACGAATGGGTCTTGTCCATCACATCATTCTCCTAATGATGTGATCTCGTTCATCAAATGACAACACATGTCTATGGTTAGGAAACATAACCATCTTTGATAAACGAGCTAGTCAAGTAGAGGCATACTAGGGACACTTTGTTTTGTCTATGTATTCACACATGTACTAAGTTTCCGGTTAATACAATTCTAGCATGAATAATAAACATTTATCATGAAATAAGGAAATAAATAATAACTTTATTATTGCCTCTAGGGCATATTTCCTTCAGTCTCCCACTTGCACTAGAGTCAATAATCTAGTTCACATCGCCATGTGATAGTTCACATTGTCATGCGAATAACACCCATAGTTCACATCGCCATGTGACCAACACCCAAAGGGTTTACTAGAGTCAATATTCTAGTTCACATCGCTATGTGATTAACACCCAAAGAGTACTAAGGTGTGATCATGTTTTGCTTGTGAGAGAAGTTTAGTCAACGGGTCTGTTACATTTACAGTTGTATGTATTTTGCAAGTTTCTATGTCTACAATGCTCTGCACGGAGCTACTCTAGCTAATTGCTCCCACTTTCAATATGTATCTAGATCGAGACTCAGAGTCATCCAGATTGGTGTCAAAGCTTGCATCAACGTAACCTTTTATGATGAACTCTTTATCACCTCCATAACCTAGAAATATTTTCTTATTCTACTAAGGATAATTTTGACCGATGTCTAGTGATCCACTCCTGGCTCACTATTGTACCCTCTTGCCAAACTCATGGTGAGGTACACAATAGGTCTGTTACATAGCATAGCATACTTTATAGAACCTATGAATGAGGCATAGGGAATGACTTTCATTCTGTTTCTATTTTCTGTCGTGGTCGACTTTTGAGTCTTACTCAACTTCACACCTTGCAACACAGGCAAGAACTCCTTCTTTGATTGTTCCATTTTGAACTACTTCAAAATCTTGTCAAGGTATGTACCCATTGAAAAAAAATCTTATCAAGCGTCTTGATCTATCTCTATAGATCTTGATGCTCAATGTGTAAGCAGCTTCACCGAGGTCTTTCTTTGAAAAACTCCTTTCAAACAATCCTTTATGGTTTCCAGAAAATTCTACATCATTTCCGATTAACAATATGTCACTCACATATACTTATCAGAAATGTTGTAGTGCTCCCACTCACTTTCTTGTAAATACATGCTTCACCGCAAGTCTGCATAAAACTATATGCTTTGATCCACTTATCAAGGCGTATATTCCAACTCCGAGATGCTTGCACCAGTCCATAGATGGATCGCTGGAGCTTGCTCATTTTGTTAGCACCTTTAGGATCGACAAAACCTTCTTGTTGCCTCATATACAACTCTTCTTTAAGAAATCCCTTCAGGAATGCAGTTTTGACATCCATTTGCCAGATTTCATAAAATGTGGCAATTGCTAACATGATTCAGAGACATAAGCATCGCTACGAGTGAGAAAATCTCATCCTAGTCAACACCTTGAAATTGTCAAAAACCTTTATCGACAATTCTAGATTTATAGATAGTAACACTACTATTCGCGTTCGTCTTCCTCTTGAACATCCATTTATTGTTACTGGCTCGCCGATCATCGGTCAAGTCAATCAAAGTCCATACTTTGTTCTCATACATGGATCCCATCTCAGATTTCATGGCCTCAAGCCATTTCGCGGTATCTGGGCTCATCATCGCTTCCTCATAGTTCGTAGGTTCGTCATGGTCTAGTAACATGAGTTCCAGAACAGGATTACTGTACCACTCTGGTGCGGACCGTACTCTGGTTGACCTACGAGGTTTGGTAGTAACTTGATCTGAAGTTTTATGATCATTATCATTAGCTTCCACACTAATTGGTGTAGGAATCACTGAAACTGATTTTTGTGATAAACTACTTTCCAATTCGAGAGAAGGTACAATTACCTCATCAAGTTCTACTTTCCTCCCACTCACTTCTTTCGAGAGAAACTCCTTCTCTAGAAAGGATCCATTCTTAGCAACGAATATCTTGCCTTCGGATTTGTGATAGAAAGTGTACCCAATAGTCTCCTTTGGGTATCCTATGAAGACACATTTCTCCGATTTGGGTTCGAGCTTACCAGGTTGAAGCTTTTTCACATAAGCATCGCAACCCAAAACTTTTAAGAAACGACAGCTTAGGTTTCTTGCTAAACCACAATTCATACGGTGTCGCCTCAACGGATTTAGATGGTGCCCTATTTAACATGAATGCAGCTGTCTCTAATGCATAACCTCAAAACGATAATGGTAAATCGGTAAGAGACATCATAGATCGCACCATATCCAATAAAGTACGGTTACGACGTTCGGACACACTATTATGCTTGGTGTTCCAGGTGGCGTGAGTTGTGAAACTGTGACACCCCAAAAAATTTAACTTTGTTTTGCTAATAAAAATCTTGCCAAGAAATTTAACTTTCCTTTTTCTTGGTTTTTCTTGTTTTCAAAACCTTTCTTTTCTTGGTTATCTTGGAGTTGTTCCCTAAGATGGAAAATCTTTTACTTATAATATTGGACTTGTTTAACCACTCAAGAAAAACTTTTCTTTTACTAGTAGAACTAATTACATAATTAATTTGCTTGATCTTTAGTTTCTTGAAAAATGGTTTTCCAAGATTATATGGCCATAATTGAACTACAACCATTTGATAAATTCACCTAATATTCCAACCAAAAATTAGAGATGTCTGGTGATGTTTTTAAATCACTTTTGTGCAAAGTTATAATTTGTTCATGAATTATTTTGAGCTCTGCACCCAATTTTCTTCTCTGGTCCAGTAGGCATTTTTGCACTGCAACTCTTTTAAATACTTCTTTCTATCCTCCACCAAAATTGTGGGATGTCAGTAGGAGCATATTATTCCACTATTGCAAAAATCCAAGGATGTTATTTGAAAATTTTGAGTGAATCAGCCTCATCTTCATTCTGGTCCAACATGATGGATTGTACAGCAACCATATCCTTGCTTGCTCATTGGCCCTTGATTCTTCCTCCTGCTTGTAGTTTACCTTGCCAAACCCCTAAGTCCAGGAGCATGCAACCATTGGAATACTTTTGGTTCATGAGATGATGCCATTTAAGTTCTGTCAAGAATTGAAGTTCTGCAAAACTTGCACTAGCAAGTCTGTGCTTTTCACAAACCAACCTCACCACCCTCTCTTTCATCCAAAGAGACTTCAATCTGGAAGAATTGGCCACTCCAAGAAATGCCTAGGTGCCTGTGGCATTTTGACAAACACCCTGAGTGCAAGGCCAGTTTTGGCATGATTTTAAGTCTACATGGTGAACTTGGTCTCCAAACCAAACCACCTTGTCCCTTGATCTTCCCTCTATCACTAACCTAGTTCTGTTGCTTGCCAACCGCACCTGAGACCTCTAGCATGCCCCGGCATTTTATCGAACACATTCCGTGCGTGCTCTGGGCGCGAGCAGAGCGCGTGTATTGCACGAGCCACGGCCGAGCCGACAGGTCGCGCCCCTGGTTTTGGCCCGTTCTGTAGCGCCACGCCACGCACTCCCCTTCTCACAGCAACGCGCCAAGCCGCCCTGGCAGCCTATAGCGCCGCCGTCAGAGCCTTGGCGGCACGCCGGCATCCGCAGCGCGCCCCTGCCTCGATCGGTGCCGCCAAAGCCACCAGCGCTCGCCAGCTGCCCCCTTAAGAATCTCCAGCTCATCCGCAGCCTCGTCCCCTAGCGCGCGTCGCCGCCACGTCGCCATAGCTACAGAAAGACGGTCGCCGGCAACCTTATCCCCGGCCGCCGCGGAACCGCCTTGGCGAGTCTATTTAAGGAGCCCCGAGCTCATCCCCGCACGCAGGCAGCCTCTCACTATCCTCCTAGTGCCCCCGATGCCGTCAATTGAGGGGGAAGAGGCCGTCTTCACCGACTCCGGCCAGTTCGTCCACCGCCGCCTCCCGGCTCCATTCGGCATAACCAGAGCCTCCCCGGCCCTCCCGACACCACCAACAGAATCCACTCCATCTTGCGGAGCCACCCAGACCCCCAGCTACGACGGAGAGCCACCGAAGCCACAAATCCACTTTACTCCGGCGCGCGGCCGGCCGCCTTGGCTTCGTCGACGGTGATTCCCTCCACCTCCGACGACCCTGCAACCACCGGAAGGACCACCCTTGATCTGCGGATCCATCCCCGCTCTCAGCTCCCCGCCAGGACCCGCCGTTCGCCGGCGGCGATCGCCGGAGTCCCGCACCCCTGCTCGGGCAGAGGAAGGGGAGGGAGGGCAACTGGTCAAACCTGACCAGTGGGCCAAGCAGGCCCACTATCAGTGGCCCAGCCCCCGCCTCCACGTGTAGTAAGTGAAGGCGCTTTCTCAAAGTACGTCTTTGACGTATGCTTATATTCGAAACGCTTTTCTTTTTCTGTTTATTAAAAAAAACAGTTTTTGACCAAAACTTTGACCGAGCTTAACTTTTTAAATACAGCTCCAAATGAAGTGATTCTTTTTCCTACCTCTCTCAAATTTGATCTAGTTTATTTTAAGATTCATTTGATAGTTTTTCAAAACAACTTTTTGTGCTGTTTTGAATTTGTGTGTTAATTCAAATTTATTTTAAAATAGGACTTTGGAGAGAGAGAAGAAAGCTTTCAAAAGTTTTGGAGTGCACCCTGCCTTACCACACATTGAAGGCAAGCATTCTGAACCTTGGCACAATATGTTGCATGCATTGTTTGACACGATCATGACACCACCTCATTACATGAAACTCGTTATTTTATGTGGTGGTATGATCATTTGCATGCATGCTTACTTAAATTTTCCTTGCTGTTGAAATGGACTTACTTGGGATGATGACCATCCTCGTATGCCTTTCGTGCCTACCGGAAGGAAAATGGGAAAGTCGATGTCTTGGGTAGACCAGAGCTTGTCCCTAGTTCCTCGTCGAGACGAGTGTGTCCGGCATGGCATGAAGAGTATGATGAGTGGTGACTCTGTCTGTTGGATGAAATATATGTGCTATACTAATCATGCAGGGAATACTTAAACCTCCTGAGTCGACCCTAGATCGAGTCTTGTTCTAGTAACCCCCATGCTTTTTTCGTACTACCACTCGTCCCTACAACAAGTAGAGTACGGTTCAGTAAGTTGTCAACCTCTTTCTAGCACACACCGTACAGAGAGGCCATGGTGGAAGATATTGGTTGAAGCCGGTAGGCATGCCACCTGGTCCGGGGGCATGGGTGTTTCCGGTTGAGACCGAGAGGGGAGGCCACCCCTTAGAGCGCGCGTTATAAATTTGATCCCATGCTACGCGAGGTTGCAGCCTCCCCACTTAGAGTTTTGCTTAACAGGTGTCATGGGTGATTCCAGACACGGGTAAGTTAAGCTGGTGTGTGCAAGTCAGGTGTGTTTACAATTAAAAGACCGTAGACGGAATTAGTCCAGATGGACTAAAGAAATCCGTTGCTCGTGGGTAAAGAGTACACCCTCTGCAGAGATTAAACCTATTCGAATAGCCGTGTCCATGGTTAAGGATTACAGTCTGGGACGGGTCAAGTGTCGGTCTTAGTGTCGGTCTTCGGAGGAGAAACTGTTAAACCAGAACTTGGTTTATGACTTGTGACTTGTGATGATATTGATGATTATTATTATGGATGATTCTTATTATGGACTAACCACTTTATATTAATTGAATCCTTGAGTATCCCTGGGACGGTTCTACCTCCTGGATATTCACCGTATTCATTTTATAAGCCCTTTATGTGGTGTCGCCGGGCCTTGATCGTGGCATTGCTTTTGTTTATTTATAAGCCCTTTATGTGGTGTCGCCAGACGCCGATCGTGGCATTATACATTTATTTATAAGCCCTTTATGTGGTGTCGCTCAGACGCCCGACTGTGGCATTGCTTCTGTTTATTTATAAGCCCTTTATGTGGTGTCGCTCAGACGCCCGACTGTGGCATTGCTTATGTTTATTTATAAGCCCTTTATGTGGTGTCGCTCAGATGCCCGACTGTGGCATTGCTTCTGTTTATTTATAAGCCCTTTTATGTGGTGTCGCATCAAACGCCCGACTGTGGCATTTATTGTTGCTCCGTCATTACATATTTGTGGTCACTTATTAAAAATCCATATGTATGCACCAAGAATTTCATTTCTTTAAGACTGACGTTGTGAGCATAAAATATTTCTTCAAGGCATGATTTTTGATTGTTATATTATGCCTGTGTTCCTAATGTTTGCGAGTACATTCAAAGTACTCACTGGCTTGTCCCTGGCTATTGTCTTGGCCAGATTTCCTGCACGGAGAGGAGCGTCGTGACGACCGCCCCGGAACCTAAGCAACTGTGATAGCAGCCTCGCGAAGATAGGAGTTAAGTTGGTCAGCTGTTCCCGTGGGAAATGGGGTTCCACTGATGATCCACAAACCGCTTCCGCCATCAACCACTAGAAACCATTTGTTGTACTCGTAGGCCGGAATGGTCTTGTACTGCATATCCTGTAAATTTTGCTTGGATTTTCTGTACCGAGTTGATGCCTCATCAGCTAACAGTAGTCCTGGGGCTGATGAGCACGACGGCCATTTTCTGGAATTTAATATCCGAAACAACCGGTCGCGACAGACTTGGTATCAGAGCCAGGCTGACCATTGGCTAATCCTATCTTAGCCAGGTCAATAAACTTAGGCAAACCAACCCACCAAGCCATAAGTAAACCCCAGCCAAGCTTCTCGCACAAGATAGCCACACAGTGACCCGACGCTTTTGGCAGTCGGTGCCCAACCTATCAACCTAGCCCATCTATCACGCACGAGTGACCAACACCCAAGGGTCTCATTCGCAAGCGTGCGAAGGAAGACTCCATCCCTTTTTTCTATAAAAAGGGCACGCTAGCCCCAACCCAGCACAGCACAGCATTTTCCCCAAACCAAGCCACAATGCCCGGACCCGTCGTGCACAGTGAGACCACAGCAACCAACCTTAGAGGCTTTGTGACCATACTCGCAAACCTCACCCGTCGTGCCTATGCGTTAGAAGAGCCACCCGAATATGTTGTGTACCAAGGACTGAGCGGCGAGAGCCGTCAATTCTTGGCCACGGTACACATCTACGGTAGGGGTCTAGCGCCCGAGCGCCCCTACAGGTTCACCGGAAGAACAACTTCCTTTGAGCCACAAGCCATCCAACTAGCTGCTCGAGAGGCTATAGTTCATCTCAGGCACCTGCCGCCCAGAGTTAACTGTCGCTTGTTCCACTACTACCCCAGGCGTGAAGGGTATGGTAGACCACCCCAAGTAGCCAACGGAGATCACGAGACAGATCCCGCATTGTTGCACCTAGTGCGCTATGTGAGTGCACTAGAGGCATTGTTCGATCAAATCACCATTGATCTGATCGCAGCCCGTGGAGAGCTGGTTCGTCGAGCCCCGGCGAGAGAAGAGATCGAGCCCAACGCCGACAACCCAGTCGTGCTATTCGGACACCCGATCGAGACCCTGAGGTCAGCCCCAGCCGTCAGCCAAGGTGCTTTGATGACCCCAGAAGTGCTTCGTCGCCTCCTGGGAGCACACTCCAACGGGGTTGTGGTCAACAATCCCCGCGATGGTCATCATCACTACCCCGAGCCTGCAGCCCCTCAACCCTCTCCAGCTAATTCTGACGGTGAGAACCGTGGAGAAGCCTCGACATCCACAAGGGACGCCCGCTTGGATGTAAACGAAGTAGACTAAGTCACTCGAGTAGAGTCGAGTCCTAGTGTATCCTCGCTTTGTAATCCTGTGATCCCTTAAATTAACGCAGCCTGTCATCGTGCCTCTCTTTTATATAGTAGTCTTGCATGGATGTATTAGCATGCAGTTTGATTTCTCTATCCTTGGCGCAGCCACCAAAAACCGCCCCGACAACACCCACAGTGATACGTCACTTTAGTGAGATGTGTGTATCAGTGACTTGACCCCAAGCTGAGCCGGCAAATTCTTTACCTTTCACCACGGTAAAAATGACCCATCTCCGGTGCTATAAAAAGGGCCACCGAGTGACCCTACCAAGCACCCCTCACCTTGTGCACCATTCTCACAACCATTTCTTGCCATGCCAAGCCCCAGTATCTATCTCGAGAACTCCAGATGCAACCCGGGTAGTTTTGTCAAGATATTGTGGGATTTTACCAAGATACCATGGGCGCTACCCAGCCACCCCAGTACGAGTTGTTCAATCGAGAATCACCCCTTCCACCTCGAGATATTGGGCAGCCGTGCACATCCCTCCCGTAAACCCAAACCAAGATCCAACGGAGGTCTCCTTCGTAGGAAAATCTATGCCAACCCCACATATGGCCGTAGAAGCTGCGGCATACGAAGCGCTCGCTCGCCTTTGATTCGCGGTGCCCTTTGCCAGCGAACGTATTATTTTCCGAGCCGTGCAGCACCCGGAGGAGTAACATCTTTTCCAGGTGGACGTATTGAGAGAGACCCCGTCTTGGCCAACCTCGTCCAATACGTCATCGCTCAGGAGCGTTTAACCCAACGCGTGATGGGTTATCTACAAAACCTCGCAGATTTAAATCCTCAGATCGCCATCGGCAGATCATTGAGGCCCGACCAGGAGAGACACATTCATCGTCTAGTCAATCCACTTCCTCCGATAGAAGAAGAGTGTATCCCAGTACCAGAGACGTTTTCTGAGGACCCCGTCCAGTTACCGTTTTCACTTCAGACGTCGCCGCTATATTTATTGTTGTGACGTTTATTCATGTGTTGTAACTTATGCATGGTGCCCCGAGTTTGTGCGGCGATGTAAACCGTTTAGTTTCAGTTATTGTTGCATTTTGACTCTATTGTATTACTATGTCCTTTCGCGAGAAATCCTGGAGTGAGATTTCTTTTTCCGGTATTGCTGCATCGTTCACGACATGGATTATTTTATTTCCCGCAGCACCGCGGCATGCAGACTCACAACCACAATTACACGAACACATACACTGCTTGCAAAATTTTTGCAACAGTGTTACAGCTAACTGGGCACCTCCAAACAACAGTTGCCACCCGACACACCCCACCTACTCCTCGTGGTCACCACCACCGCGGAGAGCCAGCAACCGGGCAGCGGCATCACGACGATCATCGAGGATCATCGCACACAGGAGCACGGAGAGCCCCAGCACCGCTGCCAGCCCTCCGCACAGCACGATCACGTACCGGTCCGGCGTCACCTCCGCCATTAGAGCCCCGTCTCGAGCTCCGGCCAGCGGAAACAGAGGAGAAGGAGGGAGGAGGAGGAGCGAGGCCAGGTGCGAGGAAAAGGAGGAGAACACCTCGGCCGTTTTATAGCTCGAGCTCGGTGTACGGTGGGCGAGGTCCACCAGCGCCACTCGTCGCCCGATCGCCGGTGTTCGGAGGCGAATCCTCGAGCAGTGCCGACACCGCACTGGCCCGCGAAGTGACTGCACGCTGCACCGGCAGCTAGCACGCCGCGCACTACCGCAGTACGGCCTAGATGCCCTACGCGCTAGGCGTCGCCGGTGGAGAAAGCGCGGGAAAGCGTGCGGGAGAGAGGAAGAAGAGAGAGCCGGAGGAAGAAGAAGAGGCTGACCGTGGGCCCGGGTCCACCTGTCAGCCAGAGAGAGCACTGTGCTCTCGGGTGCAACCAGCGTATTTTGAGATTTAGAATTTATTCTAAATCTATATCCGCGAGAAATCTCGTTTTGCTCCTAACCGTAGATTTTTCCACAGCGCCAAAGTGTTCCACATCGTATTTTGCACCACTTATTGCCCTCTCACCGTGAGTAGCGTTTGTTTTGATGCAATTTTTTCTATAGAGATAACTCTTAGCAAATCTCGAGGACGAGATTTTTCTTAAGGGGGGTAGTGTTGTGACACCCCAAAATTTTTAACTTTGTTTTGCTAATAAAAATCTTGCCAGGAAATTTAACTTTCCTTTTTCTTAGTTTTTCTTGTTTTCAAAACCTTTATTTTCTTCGTTATCTTGGAGTTGTTCCCTAAGATGGAAAATCTTTTACTTATAATATTGGACTTGTTTAACCACTCAAGAAAAACTTTTCTTTTATTAGTAGAACTAATTACATAATTAATTTGCTTGATCTTTAGTTTCTTGAAAAATGGTTTTCCAAGATTATATGGCCATAATTGAACTACAACCATTTGATAAATTCACCTAATATTCCAACCAAAAATTGGAGATGTCTGGTGATGTTTTTAAATCACTTTTGTGCAAAGTTATAATTTATTCATGAATTATTTTGAGCTCTGCACCCAATTTTCTTCTCTGGTCCAGTAGGCATTTTTGCACTGCAACTCTTTTAAATACTTCTTTCTAGCCTCCACCAAAATTATGGGATGTCAGTAGGAGCATATTATTCCACTATATGAAAAATCCAAGGATGTTATTTGAAAATTTTGAGTGAATGAGCCTCATCTTCATTCTGGTCCAACATGATGGATTGTACATCAACCATATCCTTGCTTGCTCATTGGCCCTTGATTCTTCCTCCTGCTTGTAGTGTACCTTGCCAAACCCCTAAGTCCAGGAGCATGCAACCATTGGAATACTTTTGGTTCATGAGATGATGCCATTTAAGTTACATCAAGAATTGAAGTTCGCAAAACTTGCACTAGCAAGTTTGTGCTTTTCACAAACCAACCTCACCACCCTCTCTTTCATCCAAAGAGACTTCAATCTGGAAGAATTGGCCACCCAAGAAATGCCTAGGTGCCTGTGGCATTTTGACAAACACCACGAGTGCAAGGCCGTTTGGCATGATTTCAAGTCTACATGGTGAACTTGGTCTCAGACCAAACCACCTTGTCCTTGATCTTCCCTCTATCACTAACCTAGTTTTGTTGCTTGCCAACCTCACCTGAGACCTCTAGCATGCCCCGGCATTTTATCGAACACATTCCGTGCGTGCTCTGGGCGCGAGCAGAGCGCAGCAGATTACGAGCCACGACCGAGCCGACACGTCGCGCCCACAGGTTTGGCCCGCTCTGAGCGCCACGCCACGCACTCCCCTTCTCACAAGAACGCGCCAAGCCGCCCTGGCAGCCTACAGCGCCACCGTCAGAGCCTTGGCGGCACGCCGGCGTCCGCAGCGCGCCCCTGCCTCGGTCGGTGCCGCCAAAGCCAGCCGCGCTCGCCAGCTGCCCCCTTAAGCATCTCCAGCTCATCCGCGGCCTCATCCCCTAGCGCGCGTCGCCGCCACGTCGCCATAGCTACAGAAAGATGGTCGTCGGCAACCTTATCCCCGGCCGCCGCGGAACCGCCTTGGCGAGTCTATTTAAGGAGCCCCGAGCATGCAGGCAGCCTCTCACTATCCTCCTAGTGCCCCCGCTGCCGTCAATTGAGGGGGAAGAGGCCGTCTTCACCGACTCCGGCCAGTTCGGCCACCGCCGCCTCCCGGCTCCATTCGGCATAACCAGAGCCTCCCCGGCCCTCCCGACACCACCAACAGAATCCACTCCATCTTGCGGAGCCACCCAGACCCCCAGCTACGACGGAGAGCCACCGAAGCCACAAATCCACTTTACTCCCGACGCCGCCGGCCGCCGCGAAGCTCGTCGACGGCGATTCCCTCCACCTCCGACGACCCTGCAACCACCGGAAGGACCACCCTTGATCTGCGGATCCATCCCCGCTCTCAGCTCCCCGCTAGGACCCGCCGTTCGCCGGCGGCGATCGCCGGAGTCCCGCACCCCTGCTCGGGCAGAGGAAGGGGAGGGAGGGCGACTGGTCAAACCTGACCAGTGGGCCAGGCAGGCCCACTGTCAGTGACCCAGCCCCGCCTCCACGTGTAGTAAGTGAAGCGCTTTCTCAAAGTACGTCTTCGGCGTATGCTTATATTCAAAACGTTTTTCTCTTTTTGTTTATTTTTAAAAAACAGTTTTTGACCAGAACTTTGACCGAGCTTAACTTTTTAAATACAACTCCAAATGAAGTGATTCTTTTTCCTACCTCTCTCAAATTTGATCTAGTTTATTTTAAGATTTATTTGATAGTTTTTCAAAACAACTTTTTGTGCTGTTATGAATTTGTGTGTTAATTCAAATTTATTTTAAAATAGGACTTTGGAGAGAGAGAAGAAAGCTTTCAAAAGTTTTGGAGTGCACCCTGCCTTACCACACATTGAAGGCAAGCATTCTGAACCCTGGCACAATATGTTGCATGCATTGTTTGACACGATCATGACACCACCTCATTACATGAAACTCGTTATTTTATGTGGTGGTATGATCATTTGCATGCATGCTTATTTAAATTTTCCTTGCTGTTGGAAATGGACTTACTTGGGATGATGACCATCCTCGTATGCCTTTCGTGCCTACTGGAAGGAAAATGGGAAAGTCGCTGTCTTGGGTAGACCAGAGCTTGTCCCTAGTTCCTCGTCGAGACGAGTGTGTCCGGCATGGCATGAAGAGTATGATGAGTGGTGACTCTTTCTATTGGATGAAATATATGTGTTATACTAATCATGCAGGGAATACTTAAACCTCCTGAGTCGACCGTAGATCGAGTCTTGTTCCAGTAACCCCCATGCTTGTTTCGTACTACCACTCGTCCCTACAACAAGTAGAGTACGGTTCAGTAAGTTGTCAACCTCTTTCTAGCACACACCGTACAGAGAGGCCATGGTGGAAGATATCGGTTGAAGCCGGTAGGCATGCCACCTGGTCCGGGGGCATGGGTGTTTCCGGTTGAGACCGAGAGGGGAGGCCACCCCTTAGAGCGCGCGTTATAAGTTTGATATCATGCTACGCGAGGTTGCAGCCTCCCCACTTAGAGTTTTGCTTAACAGGTGTCATGGGTGATTCCAGACACGGGTAAGTTAAGCTGGTGTGTGCAAGTCAGGTGTGTTTACAATTAAAAGACCGTAGACGGAATTAGTCCAGATGGACTAAAGAAATCCGTTGCTCGTGGGTAAAGAGTACACCCTCTGCAGAGATTAAAGCTATTCGAATAGCCGTGTCCATAGTTAAGGATTACAGTCTGGGACGGGTCAAGTGTCGGTCTTAGTGTCGGTCTTCGGAGGAGAAACTGTTAAACCAGAACTTGGTTTATGACTTGTGATGATGTTGATGATTATTATTATGGATGATTACTATTATGGACTAACCACTTTATATTAATTGAATCCTTGAGTATCCCTGGGACGGTTCTACCTCCTGGATATTCACCGTATTCATTTTATAAGCCCTTTATGTGGTGTCGCCCAGACGCCTCGATGCGTGGCATTGCTTCATTTATTTATAAGCCCTTTATGTGGTGTCGCCGACGCCCGATCGTGGCATTGCTTCATTTATTTATAAGCCCTTTATGTGGTGTCGCTCGACGCCTCGATCGTGGCATTGCTTCATTTATTTATAAGCCCTTTATGTGGTGTCGCCGACGCCTCGATCGTGGCATTGCTTATGTTTATTTATAAGCCCTTTATGTGGTGTCGCTCGACGCCTCGATCGTGGCATTGCTTCATTTATTTATAAGCCCTTTATGTGGTGTCGCTCGACGCCTCGATCGTGGCATTGCTTCTGTTTATTTATAAGCCCTTTATGTGGTGTCGCTCAGACGCCCGACTGTGGCATTGCTTCTGTTTATTGTTGCTCCGTCATTACATATTTGTGGTCACTCATTAAAAATCCATATGTATGCACCAAGAATTTCATTTCTTTAAGACTGACGTTGTGAGCATAAAATATTTCTTCAAGGCATGATTTTTGATTGTTATATTATGCATGTGTTCCTAATGTTTGCGAGTACATTCAAAGTACTCACTGGCTTGTCCCTGGCTATTGTCTTGGCCAGATTTCTTGCGCGGCGAGGAGCGCCGTGACGACCGCCCCGGAACCTAAGCAACAGTGATAGCAGCCTCGCGAAGATAGGAGTTAACCTGGTCAGCTGTTCCCGTGGGAAATGGGGTTCCACTGATGATCCACAAACCGCTTCTGCCATCAACCACTAGAAACCATTTGTTGTACTCGTAGGCCGGAATTGTCTTGTACTGCATATCCTGTAAATTTTGCTTGGATTTTCTGTACCGAGTTGATGCCTCATTAGCTAACAGTAGTCCTGGGGCTGATGAGCACGACGGCCATTTTCTGGAATTTAATATCCGGAAAAACCGGTCGCGACAGAAACTATTCCACATTGTTTCAAATGAGGACCAAACTCATAACTCAAATATTCACCTCCACGATCAGATCGTAGAAACTTTATTTTCTTGTTACGATGATTTTCAACTTCACTCTGAAATTCTTTGAACTTTTACAAATGTTTCAGACGTATGTTTCATCAAGTAGATATACCCATATCTGCTCAAATCATCTATGAAGGTCAGAAAATAACGATACCCGCCGTGAGCCTCAACACACATCGGACTGCATACATCAGTATGTATTATTTCCAATAAGTCAGTAGCTCACTCCATTGTTCCGGAGAACGGAGTTTTAGTCATCTTGCCCATGAGGCATGGTTCGCAAGCATCAAATGATTCATAATCAAGTGATTCCAAAAGCCCATCGGCATGGAGTTTCTTTATGCGCTTTACACCAATATGACCTAAACGGCAGTGCCACAAATAAGTTGCACTATCATTATTAACTTTGCATCTTTTGGCTTCAATATTATGAATATGTGTATCACTACGATCGAGATCTAACAAACTATTTTCATTGGGTGTATGACCACGAAGGTTTTATTCATGTAAATAAAACAACAATTATTCTCTGATTTTAAATGAATAACCGTATTGCAATAAACATTATTAAATCATATTAATGCTCAACGCAAACACCAAATAACATTTATTTAGGTTTCAACACTAATCTCGAAAGTATAGGGAGTGTGCGATGATCGATGCTCATATCAATCTTGGAACCACTTCACCCTTAACTAGACTCAGTTCATTCTGCAACTCCTGTTTTGAGTTACTAATCTTAGCAACTGAACTGGTATCAAATACCCAGGGGTTGCTATGAACACTAGTAAAGTACACATCAATAATCTGTATATCAAATATACCTTTGTTCACTTTGCCATCCTTCTTATCCACCAAATATTTGGGGTAGTTCCGCTTCTAGTGACCATTCCCTTTGTAGTAGAAGCACTCAGTTTCAGGCTTAGGTTCAGACTTCGGCTTCTTCACTTGAGCAGCAACTTGCTTGCCATTCTTCTTGGAGTTCCCGTTCTTTTTCTTTGCCCTTTTCTTGAAACTAGTGGTCTTGTGAACCATCAATAATTGATGCTTTCTCTTGATTTCTACCTTCGCCGATTTCAGCATCGCGAAGAGCTCGGGAATCGTTTTTTGTCACCCCTCGCATATTATAGTTGATCACGAAGTTCTAGTAACTTGGTGATATTGACTAAAGAACTCTGTCAATCACTATCTTATCTGGAAGATTAACTCCCACTTGATTTAAGCGATTGTAGTACTCAGACATTCTGAGCACATGCTCACTAGCTGAGCTATTCTCCTCCATCTTGTAGGCAAAGTACTTTGTCAGAGGTCTCATACCTCTTAACACGGGCATGAGTCTGAAATACCAATTTCAGCTCTTGGAACATCTCATATGCTCCGTGGCGTTCAAAACGTTTTGAAGTCCCGGTTCTAAGCCGTAAAGCATGGTACACTAAACATCAAGCAGTCATCATACTGACCATTGTCAAACGTTCATAACATCTGCATCTGCTCCTGCAATAGGTCTGTCACCTAGCGGTGCATCAAGGACATAATTCTTCTGTGCAGCAATGAGGATAATCCTCAGATCACATACATAGTCCACATCATTGCTACTATCATCTTTCAACTTAGTTTTCTCTAGGAACATATCAAAAATAAAACAGGGGAGCTAAACGCGAGCTATTGATCCACAACATAGAAAATATTATCAGGACTAAGTTCATGATAAATTAAAGTTCAATTAATCATATTACTTAAGAACTCCCACTTAGATAGACATCCCTCAAGTCATCTAAATGATCACGTGATCCAAATCAACTAAACCATGTCCGATCATCACGTGAGATAGAGTAGTTTTCAATGGTGAACATCACTATGTTGATCATATCTACTATATTATTCATGCTCGACCTTTCGGTCTCAGTGTTTCGAGGCCATATCTGCATATGCTAGGCTCGTCAAGTTTAACCCGAGTATTCTGCGTGTGCAAAACTGGCTTGCACCCGTTGTATGTGAACGTAGAGCTTATCACACCCGATCATCATGTGGTGCCTTGGCACGACGAACTTTCGCAATGGTGCATACTCAGGGAGAACACTTGTACCTTGAAATTTAGTGAGGGATCATCTTATAATGCTACCATCGTACTAAGCAAAATAAGATGCATAAAAGATAAACATCATATGCAATCAAAATATGTGACATGATATGGCCATCATCATCTTGTTCTCATGATCTCCATCACCGAAGCATCGTCATGATCTCCATCGTCACGGGCGCGACACCTTGATGTCCATCATAGCATCGTTGTCGTCTCGCCAACTATTGCTTCTACGACTATCGCTACCGCTTAGTGATAAAGTAAAACAATTACATGGCGATTGTATTGCATACAATAAAGCGACAACCATATGGCTCCTGCCAGGTGCCGATAACTCTGTTACAAAACATGATCATCTCATACAACAAATTATATCACATCATGTCTTGACCGTATCACATCACAACATGCCCTGCAAAAACAAGTTAGACGTCATCTACTTTGTTGTTGCAAGTTTTACGTGGCTGCTACGGGCTTCTAGCAAGAACCATTCTTACCTATGCATCAAAACCACAACGATTTTTTGTCAAGTGTGATGTTTTAACCTTCAACAAGGACCGGGCGTAGTCAAACTCGATTCAACTAAAGTTGGAGAAACAGACACCCGCTAGACACCTGTGTGCGAAGCACGTCGGTAGAACCAGTCTCATGAAAGCGGTCATGTAATGTCAGTCTGAGCCGCTTCATCCAACAATACCGCCGAATCAAAGTAAGACATTGCTGGTAAGCAGTATGACTATTATCGCCCACAACTCTTTGTGTTCTACTCATGCATATAACATCTACGCATAGACCTGGCTCGGATGCCACTGTTGGGGAACGCAGTAATTTCAAAAAAAAATCCTACGATCACGCAAGATCTATCTAGGAGATGCATAGAAACGAGAGGGGAGAGTGTGTCCACGTACCCTCGTAGACCGAAAGCGGAAGCGTTTAGTAACACGGTTGATGTAGTCGAACGTCTTCGCGATCCAACCGATCCAAGCACCGAACGTACGACACCTCCGCGTTCAGCACACGTTCAGCTCGATGACGTCCCTCATACTCTTGATCCAGTTGAGGCCGAGGGAGAGTTTCGTCAGCACGACGGTATGGTGACGGTGATGATGATGTTACCGGTGCAGGCTTCGCCTAAGCACTATGGCGATATGATCGAGGTGTGTAACTGTGGAGGGGGGCACCGCACACGGCTAAAAGATCTAATTGTGTGTTCTAGGGTGCCCCCTTGCCCCCGTATATAAAGGAGGGAGGGGGAGGCCGACCGGCCGTCCTAGGACACGCCAGGAGAAGGGAGTCCTACTAGGGCTCCAAGTCCCTAGTAGGATTCCACCTGGTGGAAGGGCGGAAGAAGGAAGGAGAGGGAGAAGGGACGGAAAGGGGAGCGCCTCCCCCTCTCCCCTAGTCCAATTTGGACCCAAGGGGGGGCGCGGCCAGCCCCTTGTGGCCCTTTTCTCTCCCCACTAAGGCCCATGGTGGCCCATTAGTTCCCCCGGGGGGTTCCGATAACCCTCCAGCACTCCGATAATTATCCAGAACTATCCGGAAAACTTCCGGTGTCCGAATAACATGGTCCAATATATCTATCTTTATGTCTCGACCATTTCGAGACTCATAGTCACATCTATGATCACATCTGGGACTCCGGACAAACTTCGGTCCATCAAATCACATAACTCATAATACAAATCGTCATCGAACGTTAAGCGTGCAGACCCTACGGGTTCGAGAACTATGTAGACATGACTAAGACACATCTCTGGTCAATAACCAATAGCGGAACCTGGATGCTCATATTGGTTCCTACATATTCTACGAAGATCTTTATCAGTCAAATCGCATAACAACATATGTTGTTCCCTTTGTCATCGGTATGTTACTTGCCCGAGATTTGATCGTTGGTATCATCATACCTAGTTCAATCTCGTTACCGGCAAGTCTCTTTACTCGTTCCGTAATACTTCATCCCGCAACTAACTCATTAGTCACATTGCTTGCAAGGATTATAGCGATGAGTATTACCGAGAGGGCCCAGAGGTACCTCTCCGTAACACGGAGTGACAAATCCTAATCTCGATCTATGTCAACCCAACAAATACCTTCAGAGACACCTGTAGAGCATCTTTATAATCACCCATTTACGTTGTGACATTTGATAGCACACAAAGTGTTCCTCCACTATTCGTTTGGTCGCAGCGGCCTCACTCGAAGAACTCCGGTAGTGCTGCCATTTTTTTCCAAGCAACTTCAGGATTCAAAATTTCCATGATACTGTTGTTTAGGGGGGTAAACTTTGTCATGATTGAGTAAATAAGTATGAATGCTTTATCCTGCTACTTGCTAGAAGGACAGTAGTGCTACAAAATCTAAAACTATGATGTTATTTTCATAATTCTGCAATTATATTTCTTATTTGCATTGTACGATCACAATTCTAAACTTAGTCTTTTCAGTTGAGTAGCATTGCAGATCATGGTCCTTTCTTCATAGCAGATCAACACATTGGGTTGGATTTGGATTATATTTAATAATGAGCAAACAATATGCGGAGTAACATATATAAAAAAAATTTAATGTTGAGTTTTTCAGTTTATTTTTTACAATTTTAATTATTTCCTTCAATTGTCGTTGGAAACATTGAAACATGTAGGTGTGTACCTATTTTGCAACTCGTAAGTTAATAACACTTTTTTATGATGATGTTACGGCTTATAGTAATAAGCTTGATGCCTTCATGGTTCTTTAACACTGGCATTGATGCTTTAAGTACTTTGCATTTGACTTTGTTAAGCCAACGACATAGGCTGCTGCTCTTCACCGGTGTAAAGATGGCCATCGACACTAGGAAATTATCATCACCTATTGCAACGCTCGGGCTATTTTGCTAGTAACCAATATGTCATTACCATTTATCCCTCCTCTCAACCTCTTTGTTCTACTTTCATCCTCCCTGCCTCTGTTTCTCCTTCATGTCTCTATCTACAACTCTCACTGCTCCATCTCTATCTACTGCCAAGTGTTGTGGATAGTGGAAAAACTCGGTGCCATAAGGGCATGAGCAATGGAGGCATCACCTTGGTGCTGCTCCATGCATTTGTTTAGACCTAAAGTATTAAAACTATCATTTACACTTCTCATCGGCCAACGAAGGCAGCCATAGGTAGATGTCATCATAGTGGACCCATCTCAATTCTTTTCTCCCCATCTATTTCTTCCTCCTTCATTCTCCACCTCCCCCCCTTTCCTCTTTTCTCTAGCTTTTCTCATGGAGCAGCTACCTCTTCTGCAGGAGACCGCTTCCCGTGCAGAGCATCACCCAAACCTGAGTTGCAGGCTCCGAGCCGAGCTGGACCTGTAGGGCAGCACCATGTGGCATCCCGTTGGCCGTGCCCTAATTAGCTCTAAATTATTGTTACACCACACGCAGACCTTGGGCCAAAAAAACATAACATGAACTTATGCCAACGAAAGACTAACTGCAACTATAGTATATATAGGGTGGGTCTATTCTAATAAGACCCCTTAATTAAGAGCCTTATTCTGCTAACACTCGCTTATTCTGCTAACATCCTAACCCCACATCGCACCCCTGACCCACCAAAAGAAAAGGCAGTCAACGAC
This sequence comes from Aegilops longissima, assembly GCA_021605205.1. NCBI lineage: Eukaryota > Viridiplantae > Streptophyta > Magnoliopsida > Poales > Poaceae > Aegilops > Aegilops longissima. The sequence goes on from CM038679.1 coordinate 637,760,558, forward strand.
CGGCCACCCCCACTCCTCCTCACGGCCACCCACCCCAACTGCTTTGTCTCTCTCCTTCCCCCACCACCGCACCACCTCCCTCCCTACCCCCACCGTGGCAACCGGCGCCGATCTTCTGCTCCCCGCCTGGCCATGCCTTCCTCCCTCGCGGGCGAGCCACCCTCCCTGCCACTTCCTAGACCGAGCGGTGCGGATCTAGCAGCCCCCGCGTCGACTAGCTGCCGGATACGCCCAGTCGCTTTCCTCCCGCCCCTACCCAGTGTCGGATCCGCGCGACCCCGTCCCCACCAACAGCCGGGTCAAGGTACTGCGCCATTACTACTTCCTTCTTCTCCCCCTTAGGCCTCGTACTTCCATGGGCCTCCCACTGCTCCCCCTGTTGGGGAACGCAGTAATTTCAAAAAAATCCCTATGATCACGCAAGATCTATCTAGGAGATGCATAGCAACGAGAGGGGAGAGTGTTTCCACGTACCCTCGTAGACCGAAAGCGGAAGCGTTTAGTAACAGGGTTGATGTAGTCGAACGTCTTCGCGATCCAACCGATCCAAGCACCGAACGTATGGCACCTCCGCGTTCAGCACACGTTCAGCTTGATGACATCCCTCGTACTCTTGATCCAGTTGAGGCAGACGGAGAGTTTCGTCAGCACGACGGCGTGGTGACGGCGATGATGTTTTGCAAATGTTATGAACATTTGGCAAGCTCGATATGATGACTACTTGATAGTTTACTGCACCATGCTTTACGGCTTAAAACTGGGACTTTAATAATGTTTTGAACGTCATGGAGCATATAAGATGTTCCAAGAGTTGAAATTAGTATTTCAGACTAATGCCCGTGTCGAGAGGTATGAGACCTCTGACAGTACTTTGCCTACAAGATGGAGGAGAATAGCTCAACCAGTGAGCATGTGCTCAGATTGTCTGGGTACTACAATCGCTTGAATCAAGTGGGATTTAATCTTCCAAATAATATAGTGAGTGATAGTGTTCTTTAGTCACTATCACCAAGATACTAGAACTTTGTGATAAACTATAATATGCAAGGAATGACGGAAACAATTCCCGAGCTCTTCAAGATGCTGAAATCGGCGAAGGTAGAAATCAAGAAAAAGCATCAAGTGTTGATGGTTGACAAGACCACTAGTTTCAAGTAAAAGGGCAAAGGAATAGAAAGGGAACTTCAAGAAGAATGGCAAGCAAGTTGCCACTCCCATGAAGAAATGCAAAGCTAGACCCAAGCCTGAAACTGAGTGCTTCTACTGCAAAGGAAATGGTCGTTGGAAGTGGAACTACACTAGATACTTGGTGGATAAGAAGGATAGCAAAGTAAACAAAGCTATATTTGATATACATGTTATTGATGTGTACTTTACTAATGTTTATAGCAACCCCTCAGTATTTGATACTGGTTCAGCTGCTAAGAGTAGTAACTCGAAACGGGAGTTGCAGAATGAACAGAGACTAGTTAAGGGTGAAATAACGATGTGTGTTGGAAGTGGTTCCAAGATTGATATGATCATCATCGCACACTCCCTATACTTTCGGGATTAGTGTTGAAGCTAAATAAATGTTATTTGGTGTTTGCGTTGAGCATGAATATGATTTGATCATGTTATTGCAATATGTTTATTCATTTAAAGTCAGAGAATAATTGTTGTTCTGTTTACATGAATAAAACCTTCGATGGTCATACACCCAATTGAAATAGTTCGTTGGATCTCGATCGTAGTGATACACATATTCATAATATTGAAGCCAAAAGATGCAAAGTTAATAATGATAGTGCAACTTATTTGTGGCACAGCCATTTAGGTCATATTGGTGTAAAACACATGAAGAAACTCCATGCTGATGGTCTTTTGGAATCACTTGATTATGAATCATTTGATGCTTGCGAACCATGCCTCATGGGCAAGATGACTAGAACTCCGTTCTCCGGAACAATGGAGCGAGCTACTGACTTATTGGAAATAAAACATACCGATGTGCGGTCCGTTGAGTGTTAAGGCTCGCGACGGGTGTCATTATTTTCTGACCTTCACAGATGATTTGAGCAGATATGGGTATATCTACTTGATGAAACATAAGTCTGAAACATTTGAAAAGTTCAAAGAATTTCAGAGTGAAGTGGAAAATCATCGTAACAAGAAAATAAAGTTTCTACGATCTGATCGTGGAGGATAATATTTGAGTTATGAGTTTGGTATTCATTTGAAACAATGTGGAATAGTTTCGCAACTCACGCCACCTGGAACACCACAGCGTAATGGTGTGTCCGAACGTCATAACCGTACTTTATTAGATATGGTGCAATCTATGATGTCTCTTATTGATTTACCACTATCATTTTTGGGGTTATGCATTAGAGACAACTGCATGCACGTTAAATAGGGCACCATCTAAATCCGTTGAGGCGACACCGTATGAACTGTGGTTTAGCAATAAACCTAAGCTGTCGTTCCTTAAAGTTTGGGGTTGCGATGCTTATGTGAAAAAGCTTCAACCTGATAAGCTCGAACCCAAATCAGAGAAATGCGTCTTCATAGGATACCCAAAAGAAACTATTGGGTACACCTTCTATCACAAATCCGAAGGCAAGATCTTTGTTGCTAAGAGTGGATCCTTTCTAGAGAAGGAGTTTCTCTCGAAAGAAGTGAGTGGGAGGAAAGTAGAACTTGATGAGGTAATTGTACCTTCTCCCAAATTGGAAAGTAGTTCATCACAGAAATCAGTTCCAGTGATTCCTACACCAATTAGTGATGAAGCTAATGATAATGATGATGAAACTTCAGATCAAGTTACTACAGAACCTCGTAGGTCAACCAAAGTAAGATCCGCACCAAATTGGTACGGTAATCCTGTTCTGGAGGTCATGTTACTTGACCATGACGAACCTACGAACTATGTGGAAGCGATGATGAGCCCAGGTTCCGCGAAATGGCTTGTGGCCATGAAATCTGAGATGGGATCCATGTATGAGAACAAAGTATGGTGTAACACCCCGGATACAACTTTCCATATTCGTAACTCCGACTCTTGCCTTTTCCGGAGATGCGATGTATTATTTTCTCCGTGGTTGGGTTTTGTCTTTTGTTTTACTTTGTGTTCTTTGTCGTGCATTTCATCTCTTCGCATCATGTGCATTGCATCTGCATGTTTTCTTAAAACTCGTAGTCGTTTGTAGTTGCTGTTTCTCTCTTTGTCTTCGTCGACTGTTGTCGACCGCTTGTCCTTGTTGACCTTCTCTCGCACCAATTGACCCTCTTTCTCTCTTTCTCCGAGACCAACAAAACCCCTTGCCCCTTGCTTTCGCTGGCCGTCCCGAGACCAACCGTAAGCTTCCCCTCTTGTCCAGCCACCCCCCTCTTTCGTGCGTCAAAACTGCCCCAACCCGACCCGGCTTTCGTTATCGATGGGTTCAGATCATCCCCTAACGCCTATAAACGCTCCGTTTTCTCTTTTGGACTCCTAACCTGTTTGTTTTCGACCGCTCGATTCTAACCGGAGGGTCCGTTTGCCCCTAACCACCACCTAGTATAAATAGCGGTGCAATCATCGACAAATCCCTAATTTCTAGGGATCCTCCTCCCCCCGCCAGATCTCTGGTTCCCTCGGGATCCATCCCGAGCCAACCCAAGAGCCGCCACTCCTCTCCCGGATCTCCCCGTCCTCCAGATCATGCCTCACCCAAACTTGGCAAGAAGCAGCTGGAGCTCCTTCGACATTGGGCGCCACCAGCAGATGAGCCCCAAGGCCACCCCATCTCTCCTTCCTTCTCCAGCCCTCTCTCTCACACACACATCGCTCTCTCTCTTTGGCCGCCTAGCCTCCCTCGCTCTCCATCTTCTCTTTGGATGAAGCAGAGCTCCCGCCATCTCGATGTCGCGCCTCTGCGCCCTGCAGTCTCCGCTCGATCGGGAGAGGAGCTCCGATCCTCGCGCCGCTTCGTCCCGTCGCGCTTGGCGAGGAGCTCGCTGGGCCCTAACTCCGTCGCCTGTCGTCCCGCACCAAGTCCATCTTCAAACCTAGCCACCGCCTGAAGTTTCTCCGGCGCCAAGCCCTCTCGCTCGACCCGCTAAGTCCCCGCACCAGACGCCGCGTGCGTGCCTTTCCTTGCGCCGCGGATCCGAGACCTCTCGCCGGACCTGCCTGTTCCCGACGCCCACGCCGCCACCACCCGTCACGGAGTTCTGGTCGGCCTGCGCGCCGACTGCAAGTCCTCGCCGCGCCTGCTTTCCCTGCTTAAGCGAGACGGAAAGCCGTGCCCTGCTCCTCGCGTTGACCACGCTGGCCACACCAGTACACAAGTGTGGCCGCCTCTCCAAGGCCCACGCGCCCCCGCCTGGCCTCCTCCCCACCGACCGGGCCGAGCCCAATGTGAGCAGCTCCCCAGCCAGCAAAGAAGGCGCCAGATTTGGCCCGTGTTGTTTTTTTTCCTGCGCTGAGTTTTTCTCCATTTTCCAGTGCATTACAGATTTGCAGAAAACCCCTTAGACTTCATGCATTTAATAACTCTTAAACTGTGCATCGGAATTAAATAATCTATATATGTAATATGCTCAGAATATTGTGTAGATTAATAATATGCCACTTTCATCCCATGTTAAAATGTTTAACTTGCTGTTTATTTAAATTTGCTAATATGCCATGTTAAAATGATTTAATTCATAACTAAATAACCGTAACTCGGAATCAAATGTTCTTTATATGTAAATGGGGTAGAAAAATGCCTATTTTAACATGGTCCACTTTATTTTCATGTTTAACAACTCTAAAATATGTTTTAGGGCAGAACAGTACCGAATCTAAAATATTGCTCATGGGGATTTTCCGGAATTGTTGTTTCTTATTTCCGGCCTCATTTAAACTTGCCTAAATAGTTAGTTTAATTATGCTTCACCTCTTGCCATGTTTAACAACATTTAATATTGTTGTGTACCTAAACAAGATCAAACTAAATATGTCATTGTGGTGTTTTGTCAATATGCATCTCGTTGCATATTGAGCTCCACTTAATTTGTAGTATTGTTTGTTGCACTTTGCCATGCCATGCCTTATTTAACCCGGACATGCATCATACTTGATTGTGCATCATGCCATGTTTATGCTTGTGCATTTATCATGTTGTTTGTTTCTTTACGGTGTTGCTTCTCGGTTCCGGTAATGTTGCGATTGTGAGGATTCGTTCGACTACTTCCGTTCGTCTTCTTCATGGACTCGTTCTTCTTCCTTGCGGGATTTCGTGCAAGATGACCGCTACTACTCGATCTCACTACTATCATTGCTATGCTAGTTGCTTCGTTCTATCGCTATGCTGCGCTACCTATTACCTGCTTATCATGCCATCCCAAATTGCCATGTGAACCTCTAACTGTTGCACCCTTCCTAGCAAACCGTTGTTTGGCTATGTTACCGCTTTGCTCAGCCCTCTTATAGCATTGTTAGTTGCAGGTGAAGATGAAGTTTGTTCCTTATTGAACATGGAGATGTTGTTCCTTGTGGGAACATGTTTACTTGTTGGGATATCACAATATATCTTATTTAATTAATGCATCTATATACTTGGTAAAGGGTGGAAGGCTCGGCCTTATGCCTGGTGTTTTGTTCCACTCTTGCCGCCCTAGTTTCCGTCATATCGGTGTTATGTTCCCGGATTTTGCGTCCCTAACGCGGTCGGGTGATTTATGGGACCCCTTGACAGTTCGCTTTGAATAAGACTTTTCCAAAGAAGGCCCAACCTTGGTTTTACCATTTGCCTCACCACCACCTATACCCTTCCTTGGGTCGGCCAACCCAAGGGTCATCTTTATTTAGCCCCCGGCCGTGCTTCTCTAAGTGCTGGTTCGAACCGAGCTACTGCTGGGCCACCTTGGGGCAACTTGAGGGTTGGTTTTACTCGTAGCTAGTCTCATCCGTGTTGCCACGAGAACGAGATATGTGCAGCTCCTATCGGGATTGTCGGCGATCGGGCGGCTTTGCTGGTCTTGTTTTATTGCTGTGAAATGTCTTGTAGCCGGATTCCGAGACTGATCGGTCTTCCGGGAGAAGGAATATCCTTCGTTGATCGCGAGAGCTTATCATGGGCTGTTGGGACACCCCGCAGGGTTTGAACTTTCAAAGCCGTGCCTGCGGTTATGTGGCGATGGGAATTTGTTAATGTCGGTTGTAGAAAACCGAAGTTGATCTTAATTAAAATACACCAACCGTAGCGAATCGTGAGTGTCTCTTTTCGGGTTGATCGAGAGGAGAACACGGTTTCGGGTTATGCCCGACGAAGTAGGAGTTCAGGATCACTTCTTGATCATTACTAGTTGACGGCCGCCTTTGCTTCTTCTCGCCTCATTTGCGTATGTTTGCCACCAGATATGCTTGACCGCTGCTGCAACCTCACCACCTTACCTCTTCCTTTCCCTTTTAAGCTTTGCTAGTCGTGATACCCATGGTAATGGGATTCTTTGAGTCCTCGTGGCTCACAGATTACTACACCACCAGCCAGGTACAGGTTACGCGATGATCATGACGCGAGAGCGATGCTTGCTTGCGTTGAGTTCTTCTTCGCTTCTTTGATCGGGGATAGGTTCGTGTCGGCAGCCTGGGCTAGGTGGTGGATATTGTTTGAGTTTTGTTTATGTTTCATCCGTAGTCGGATGTTGATCTTGTATATGATGTGATGTTGTATTCGTGTGGCATTGTATGCCTTATGTATGTATCCCCACTATTATGTAATGTTGATGTAATGATATCCACCTTGCAAAGCGCCTTCAAGATGCGCTTCTATCCTTGGTGGGACCTTCGAGTTCCTTTAGGATAGGGTCGATCTTGGGCGTGACAAGTTGGTATCGAGCCTCGACCGACCTTAGGAGCCCCTTGTTTGTTGGCCGTTGTTGAGTCTAGAAGAAAACTATTTTGAGTCTTAGGATTATATATCGAGAGTAGGATTCTTTTTACTCCTCGGTCCCTTCGTCGCTTCTAGTGAGGTCTCCTGACGAGATGTTTTGTCTTTCCTCTCCTCAAATTTCACGAAATTTTTTAGGATCACGCTGGTATCTTGGAATCGTTCCGCTGGTTTTGTGACGAGAACATTGTTCTTGGTGCCTCCCGACATTTAGGGGTTGTGGCGGTGTCCCGGGAGTTGAGCTCCGAGGTGTTGTCGCCACAATTTTATCGCTGCAGTTCGAATACTGAGTTTTGCCGACATCGAAAATCTCTTTTATGCATCGTTGGTGAGATAACCCGATAGCCCAAAGATCGTATGAAAAGGGAGTATTGCCATGACTCGTATAACGGATGCTTTTCAAGGTCGAGGTACACGATTTCGGAGTTTTCTTGGTTATGTGTTGACGGATGGATACAATGGATCTAGGTATTGTTAGTTTGGGTGATATATTTTGTGTCCCTCAGATCCCCAACACCAGATTGCATAACCAGAAAGTTTCGGAGTTTATAGGTGGGAATTCAAGTAGCTCCTAGAATATCTTTTCGACAGATGCATGATATGAGATTGGGTAAATCTCTATCATATGTATTTGTTCCGGCTTATTCTGCAAGCCAAATCCTTTGTTTTGTTTTATTTGTGGTATTCGAGTTGCTTCGAAGTCAAATGTTGAATCCATACCTTTCAAGCGGTGTTCTCATATTTCTATGTTAATACTAATCCTTCTTGATCATCGAGATCGTCATGTTAATTCTTTTTCTACCGGAGTGCTTCTCTTTAAGTGGATCCGATCATTTCAACATCCACAAGATCAATTCTAAGTTTTTCTCAACGGTGTTTGTTCCATCCATCCCAAGTTATCTTTGTTTTCCCGCCCTCCCACCCTTTTTCTTCAGGGACTCAGATTTCTTAATCATGTGTCCTTTTATTTGTGGAAGTCTCTTCATTCTTTTCTTTCAATGTTCTTATCCGGTGATTTCCCATGAAGATGCTCAACAGTTTCAAGTTCATCATTCATCTTTCTCGTATTCTTTTCCGTGGATTTAACTCAAGCTTTCGGTGTTGATCATATTCTTTTCCTCGCTTCAAATGTTTCTCCACGTCGGTGCACCTCTTAATTGTTCACCTCCTCTATTCTTGTCCGAGTGCTCAAGATATCTCGTAAGAATCATGTTTCCTTTCTTAATCCGCTCGAAGTTACTTCAAGTTTTCTCTTTCAAGCCATTTAATTCAACCGTGCAATCTCTCTTCAAAATTGTTCAACGTTGTTTTCTTTTGAGTGGGCCCTAACCCACGTGTCTTTTCCTGTGATCTTACCTAACTCTTCTAATTCTCCCGAGTTATTCTCAAATTCATTGCAAAGTTTGACGAAGAATGAATTTTCATCACCACATGCCTTCTCCAAGATCGCTTTCAAATTATTTTTCACTGTTGGCTCAACATCTTTGCTTTTCATTCTCTCGGAGTATCTCAGTAATTTGGTGTTGTTTCTCCTCGTCATTCTTAGCATGTGAAGACCGAAGAAGGATTTCTCCTAAATCTTGGTCCATTCTCTTCAAGATTCATGGTTCTAGCTTGATGCCATCCTCTCATAATTGTTTTCGATTGTGGGAATTCTTTTCACCCATCCGGAGCATTTCATGAGTTGTTTTCCATTTCTTTCCTCCGAAGGCCATCATGTTATAATTATTCATTCTCAGCGTGTAGCTATAATTCTCCAAATCTTACCGGTGAATCATTCGAAATACCCTCTAATCAGTTCATGATCTCTTCGTTCTCATGTATCTAAATCCTCTCAAGCATCTTCATTCGTTTTTCAAATTCTTCCCGGTGAATTGTGCCTTTGCTATGTTCATTTTTAATTCTTACGGTGGTTTGTTCAAGAGTTCACTTCCTTCGTTATCATATTAATTCATTCGTTGTTTCCAAATTCAACCGGTGGTTCCATCAATACCTTGTCAAGTTTGCACTATATCTCTTTTAATCCTTTCTATGAGAATAAGTAGTATGCCAAATCCATTGCTTGTCATCAATTTAATTTGATGAAGGATAAGCATACAATAAATCTTATTCTTATTTCCTCGACGTGATTCAATTCTTTTCTTCCGGAGATTGTTCATGATGAAGTAATTCTCGGTTCTAGTGTTTCATCTATTTTTTTTCCGGAGTTCCAAGTTTTTCGTATTATCTTGTCGCGAAGCTCCATCTAAATTTTTGCAAGGCTTCACCTTGTGTTTTCAACTTCTCTTTCTTTTATCATCCTTTTCTTACCGGAGTTCTTCATAGAGGCTCTACATGGTGGTTCGTCAAGGATTCTTTTAATTATTCAAGTATTCTTCCTCCTGCATCCCGAAGTGCAATTCTTTCTACCTTATCTTTTGAGGTGGTGTTATGTCATTCTTGACAATTTGAGTTCGTGTTTCATGATTCACTTGTTGTTAAGAATAAGATATTTAAATCCATCATTTTCTCTTTGTTCAAGAGATCTTTTCAACCATCAACCTCGTTGTTGGAGTTATCTTGTGTCATATTTCACCTAAAGCCTTCCCTAAGGAATGTTGCTTTTGTGGTGCTTATCAATGATCCAAGTTATCTCTATCATCTTGGTGGAAGAAATTTTTCATCTCGTCGGTGTTATCAATTGTACTATTTGTTTCCTTTAGTGGTGGGTTGTCACCTCATAATTTTGAGATGTTTCCATAAGCCCGCTACAAGCTTATTCTTACCGTTGTTGTTTTTCAAACAACTCCGTTCAATCCTACTTCGTAAGGATGCTCGTTCAAATTCAATTATGGTAGGAGATGTTGGTTTCATTCTTCGTTCTATTCATTCCAACTATATCCTAACCTTCTTGCAAGGATGCCTTCCAAATTCAATTGTGGTAGAAGTTGGCATTTTCTTCTCCATTCTTCTATTTCAATGATCTATTTTCTATTCTTTCTTCCGGAGGCATGGTGATGTTGCTCTCTTCACTCATCATCTCGAATTGTGAGGATCGTGTTCTTTTCCTTGCTTATCCATTTAACTGGAGTGTTATGTCCTCTACTCAAGTTCTTTTCATCTTATCAAGTTTTGCCTCTCTTTTCAACCTGGGTGCTGTCTGAAATCCCTCTTACCCATTGCAGTGTGTTGTTGATTTCATCAAGTATCCTCTCAATTGTCAAGTTCATGTTCAATTTCTTCCATTTATAATCGGAGTGCTGCCCAAATTATATCATTCTTATTCATTCTCATCTCGTTTCAACGAGAGTGTTTTCAATTCCTTCTTGTCCATTGTGCTCGTCATTTATGTCTTTGTAACCTTCAAGTTCTCGTAATAACCCTTGTTCCTCTTTTCGACCGGATTGTTTGCAATCTCGTTCATCTCTGTTGTACTCTTTCTTTTAAATTGTTTAACCTCTCAAGGTTCGTGGTTTCACTCGTTCGTCAAAGAAGCAATTTAGTTTGCCTCTTATCTTCCTCTTCCTTTTCCCTCCGGTGCCATCCTAGATCTCGGGACGAGATCCTCTCGTAGTGGTGGAGTGTTGTAACACCCCGGATACAACTTTCCATATTCGTAACTCCGACTCTTGCCTTTTCCGGAGATGCGATGTATTATTTTCTCCGTGGTTGGGTTTTGTCTTTTGTTTTGCTTTGTGTTCTTTGTCGTGCATTTCATCTCTTCGCATCATGTGCATTGCATCTGCATGTTTTCTTAAAACTCGAGTCGCTTTGTAGTTGCTGTTTCTCTCTTTGTCTTCGTCGAATTGTTGTCGACCGCTTGTCCTTGTTGACCTTCTCTCGCACCAATTGACCCCTCTTTCTCTCTTTCTCCGAGACCAACAAAACCCCTTGCCCCTTGCTTTGTTGGCGTCCCGAGACCAACCGTAAGCTGCCCTCTTGTCCAGCCACCGACCTCTTTCAGGCGTCCAAACTGCCCGAACCCGACCCGGCTTTCGTTACCGATGGGTTCAGATCATCCCCTAACGCCTATAAACGCTCCGCTTTCTTTTGACTCCCTAACCTGTTTGTTTTCGACTGCTCGATTCTAACCGGAGGGTCCGCTTTGCCCCTAACCACCACCTAGTATAAATAGCGGTGCAATCATCGACAAATCCCTAATTTCTAGGGATCCTCCTCCCCGCCGCCAGCCTTCTCGGTTCCCTCGATCCATCCCGAGCCAACCCAAGAGCCGCCACTCCTCTCCCGGATCTCCCCGTCCTCCAGATCATGCCTCACCCAAACTTCACAAGAAGCAACTGGAGCTCCCTTCGACGTTGGGCGCCACCAGCAGATGAGCCCGTACACCATCTCTCCTTCCTTCTCCAGCCCCTCTCTCTCTCTCACACACACATCTCTCTCTCTTTGGCCGCCTGGCCTCCCGCTCTCCATCTTCTTTGGATGAAGCAGGAGCTCCCGCCATCTCCAAAGGTCGCGCTCTGCGCCCCTGCAGCCTCCGCTGATCGGGAGAGGAGCTCCCGATCCTCGCGCCGCTCGTCCCCGTCGCTTTGGCAGGAGCTCGCCGGGGCCCTAACTCCGGTCGCCTGTCGTCCCCGCACCAAGTCCATCTTCAAACCTAGCCACCGCCCTGAAGTTTCTCCGACGCCAAGCCCTCCGCTCGACCCGCTAAGTCCTCGCGACCAGACACCGTCGCTGTGTTCTTCCCTTGCGCCGCTGGATCCGAGACCCTCTCGCCGGACCTGCCTGCTTCGACGTCAGCGTCGCCGCCCACCCACCCGTCGCTGGAGTTCCTGGTCGGCCGGCAGCCGACCTGCAAGTCCCCGCCGCCTCGCTTTCCTCGCTTCAAGCGAGACGGAAAGTCGTGCTCTGCTCTCGCGTTGACCACGCACTGGCCACACCCCTACACAAGTGGCCCCTGGCCTCTCCAAGGCCCAACATACCGCCTGGCCTCCTCCCCACCGACCGGGCCGAGCCCAATGTGAGCAGCTCCCCAGCCCAAAGAAGGCGCCAGATTTGGCCCGTGTTGTTTTTTTTTTTCCTCGCTGAGTTTTTCTCCATTTTCCAAAGGCATTACAGATTTGTAAAACCCTTAGACTTCATGCATTTAATAACTCTTAAACTGTGCATCGGAATTAAATAATCTATATATGTAATATGCTCAGAATATTGTGTAGATTAATAATATGCCACTTTCATCCCATGTTAAAATGTTTAACTTGCTGTTTATTTAAATTTGCTAATATGCCATGTTAAAATGATTTAATTCATAACTAAATAACCGTAACTTCGAATCAAATGTTCTTTATATGTAAATGGGGTAGAAAATGCCTAGTTTAACATGGTCCACTTTATTTTCATGTTTAACAACTCTAAAATATGTTTTAGGGCAGAACAGTACCGAATCTAAAATATTGCTCATGGGGATTTTCCGTAATTGTTGTTTCTTATTTCCGGCCTCATTTAAACTTGCCTAAATAGTTAGTTTAATTATGCTTCACCTCTTGCCATGTTTAACAACATTTAATATTGTTGTGTACCTAAACAAGATCAAACTAAATATGTCATTGTGGTGTTTTGTCAATATGCATCTCGTTGCATATTGAGCTCCACTTAATTTGTAGTATTGTTTGTTGCACTTTGCCATGCCATGCCTTATTTAACCCGGACATGCATCATACTTGATTGTGCATCATGCCATGTTTATGCTTGTGCATTTATCATGTTGTTTGTTTCTTTCCGTGTTGCTTCTCGTTCCGTAATGTTGCGATTGTGAGGATTCGCTCGACTACTTCCGCTCGCCTTCTTCATGGACTCGTTCTTCTTCCTTATGGATTTCGTGCAAGATGACCGCTACCGGATCTCACTACTATCATTGCTATGCTAGTTGCTTCGTTCTATCGCTATGCTGTGCTACCTATTACCTGTTTATCATGCCATCCCAAATTGCCATGTGAACCTCTAACCTGTTGCACCCTTCCTAGCAAACCGTTGTTTGGCTATGTTACCGCTTTGCTCAGCCCCTCTTATAGCGTTGTTAGTTGCAGGTGAAGATGAAGTTTGTTCCTTGTTGGAACATGGAGATGTTGTTCCTTGTGGGAACATGTTTACTTGTTGGGATATCACAATATATCTTATTTAATTAATGCATCTATATACTTGGTAAAGGGTGGAAGGCTCGCCTTATGCCCGGTGTTTTGTTCCACTCTTGCCGCCTCTAGTTTCCGCTATATCGGTGTTATGTTCCCGGATTTTGCGTCCCTAACGCGGTCGGGTGATTTATGGGACCCCTTGACAGTTCGCTTTGAATAAGACTTTTCCAAAGAAGGCCCAACCTTGGTTTTACCATTTGCCTCACCACCACCTATACCCTTCCCTTGGGTCGGCCAACCCAAGGGTCATCTTTATTTAGCCCCCGGGCCGCTGCTTCTCTAAGTGCTGGTTCGAACCGAGCTGATCATGGGCCACCTTGGGGCAACTTGAGGGTTGGTTTTACTCGTAGCTAGTCTCATCCGTGTTGCCTCGAGAATGAGATATGTGCAGCTCCTATCGGGATTGTCGGCGCATCGGGCGGCTTTGCTGTTCTTGTTTTATTGCTGTGAAATGTCTTTTAGCCGGGATTCCGAGACTGATCGGGTCTTCCCGGGAGAAGGAATATCCTTCGTTGATCGCGAGAGCTTATCATGGGCTTGTTGGGACACCCCGCAGGTTTGAACTTTCAAAGCCGTGCCCGCGGTTATGTGGCGATGGGAATTTGTTAATGTCCGGTTGTAGAAAACCCGGTTGATCTTAATTAAAATACACCAACCGTGGTGCGAATCGTGAGTGTCTCTTTTCGGGTTGATCGAGAGGAGAACACGGTTTCTGGGTTATGCCTGACGTAAGTAGGAGTTCAGGATCACTTCTTGATCATTACTAGTTGACGGCCGTTCCTTTGCTTCTCTTCTCGCTCTCATTTGCGTATGTTTGCCACCAGATATGCTTGACCGCTGCTGCAACCTCACCACCTTACCTCTTCCTTTCCCTTTTAAGCTTTGCTAGTCGTGATACCCATGGTAATGGGATTGCTGAGTCCTCGTGGCTCACAGATTACTACACCACCAGTTGCAGGTACAGGTTACGCGATGATCATGACGCGAGAGCGATGCTTGCTTTATGCTTGAGTTCTTCTTCCGCTTCTTCGATCGTGGGATAGGTTCGTGTCGGCAGCCTGGGCTAGCAGGTGGTGGATATTGTTTGAGTTTCGTTTATGTTTCATCCGTAGTCGGATGTTGATCTTGTATATGATGTGATGTTGTATTCGTGTGGCATTGTATGCCTTATGTATGTATCCCCACTATTATGTAATGTTGATGTAATGATATCCACCTTGCAAAGCGTCTTCAAGATGCGCTTCTATCCTTGGTGGGACCTTCGAGTTCCTTTAGGATAGGGTCGCATCTTGGGCGTGACATATGGACTTTGATTGACTTGCCCGATGATCGGCGAGACATTGAGAATAAATGGATCTTCAAGAGGAAGACGGACGCTGATAGTAGTGTTACTATCTACATAGATTGAATTGTCGCAAAAGGTTTTCGACAAGTTCAAGGTGTTGACTACGATGAGATTTTCTCACTTGTATCGATGCTTAAAGTCTGTCCGAATCTTGTTAGCAATTGCCACATTTGATGAAATCTAGCAAATGGATATCAAAACTGCATTCCTTAATGGATTTCTTAAAGAAGAGTTGCATATGATACAACAAGAAGTTTTTGTCAATCCTAAAGGTGGTAACAAAGTGTGCAAGCTCCAGCGGTCCATCTATGGACTGGTGCAAGCATCTCGGAGTTGGAATATACACTTTGATGAGTTGATCAAAGCATATAGTTTTATACAGACTTGCGGTGAAGCCTTATTTACAAGAAAGTGAGTGGGAGCACTATAGCCTTTCTGATAAGTATATGTGAGTGACATATTGTTGATCGGAAATGATGTAGAATTTTCTGGAAAGCATAAAGGAGTGTTTGAAAGGAGTTTTTCAAAGAAAGACCTCGGTGAAGCTGCTTACACATTGAGGATCAAGATCTATAGAGATAGATCAAGACGCTTGATAAGATTTTTTAATGAGTACATACCTTGACAAGATTTTGAAGTAGTTCAAAATGGAACAGTCAAAGCAGTTCTTGCCTGTGTTGCAAGGTGTGAAGTTGAGTAAGACTCAAAACCCGACCACGGCAGAAACTAGAAAGAGAATGAAAGTCATTCCCTATGCCTCACTCATAGGTTTTATAAAGTATGCTATGTTGTGTACCAGACCTATTGTGTACCTCACCATGAGTTTGGCAAGAGGGTACAATAGTGATCCAGGAGTGGATCACTGGACAACGGTTAAAATTATCCTTAGTAGAATAAGGAAATATTTCTCGGTTATGGAGGTCATAAAGAGTTCATCGTAAAGAGTTACGTCAATGCAAGCTTTTACACTGATCCAGATGACTCTTAGTCTCAATCCGGATACATATTGAAAGTGGGAGCAATTAGCTAAAGTAGCTCCATGCAGAGCATCGTAGACATAGAAAATTTGCAAAATACATACGGATCTGAAAGTTGCAGACCCGTAGACTAATATTTATCTCACAAGCAAAACATGATCACAGCTTAGTGCTCTTGGGTATTACACATTGCAATGTGAACTAGATTATTGACTCTAGTAAACCCTTTGAGTGTTGGTCACATGGCGATGTGAACTATGGGTGTTAATCACATGGTGATGTGAACTATTGGTGTTAAATCACATGGCAATGCAAACTAGATTATTGACTCTAGTGCAATTGGAGGCTGAAGGAAATATGCCATAGAGGCAATAATAAAGTTGTTATTTATATTTCCTTATATCATGATAAATGTTTATTATTCATGCTAGAATTGTATTAACTGGAAACTTAATACATGTGTGAATACATAGACAAACAGAGTGTCACTAGTATACTCTACTTTGACTAGCTCGTTAATCAAATATGGTTAAGTTTCCTAGCCATAGACACGTGTTGTCATTTGATGAATGGGATCACATCATTAGAGAATGATGTGATTGACTTGACCCATTCGTTTAGTTTATTGCTATTGCTTTCTTCATGACTTATACATGTTCCAATGACTATGAGATTATGCAACTCCCGAATACCGGAGGCAATAATAAAGTTATTATTTATTTCCTTATATCATGATAAATGTTTATTATTCATGCTAGAATTGTATTAACCGGAAACATAATACATGTGTGAATATATAGACAAACAGTATGTCACTAGTATGCCTCTACTTGACTAGCTTGTTAATCAAAGATGGTTATGTTTCCTAACCATGAACAAGGAGTTGTTATTTGATTAACAAGGTCACATCATTAGTTGAATGATCTGATTGACATGACCCATTCCGTTAGCTTAACACTTGATCGCTTAGTATGTTAATGCTTTCTTCATGACCCATACATGTTCCTGTAACTATGAGATTATGCAACTCCTGCTTACGGAGGAACACTTTGGTACTACCAAACGCCACAACGAATCGGGTGATTATAAAGGAGTACTACAGTGTCTCCAAAGGTACTTGTTGGGTTGGCGATTTCAAGATTAGGTTTTGTCACTCCGATCGTCGGAGAGGTATCTCTAGGCCTTCTCGGTAATACACATCACCTAAGCCTTGCAAGCATTACAACTAATGAGTTAGTTGTGAGATGATGTATTACGGAACGAGTAAAGAGACTTACCGTAACTAGATTGAACTAGGTATTGATACCGACGATCGAATCTCGGGTAAGTAACATACCGATGACAAAGGGAACAACGATGTCGTTATGCGGTTTGACCGATAAAGATCTTCGAGAATATGTAGGAACCAATATGGGCATCCAGGTTCCGCTATTGGTTATTGACCGAGAATGGTTCTAGGTCATGTCTACATAGTTCTCGAACCCGTAGGGTCCGCACGCTTAACGCTTCGATGACAGTTCATTATGAGTTTATAAGTATTGATGCACCAAGGTTGTTCGAGTCCGGATGTGATCACGGACATGACGAGGAGTCTCAAATGGTCGAGACATAAAGATTGATATATTGAAGCCTATGTTTGACTTCGAAGGGTTCCGAGTGAAAACAGAAGTTTTGGAACACCGGGGTTACGGAACCCCGGGGAGTATATGGGCCTTATGGGCCATAGGAGAGAAGAGGAAAGGCCGGCCAGGTGGGCTGCGCCCCCTCCCCTCTAGTCCGAATAGGACAAGGAGAGGGGCGGCGCCTTCCTCTTTCCTCCTCCAATCCTAGTCCAACTAGAGAGGGGGAGTCCTACTCCCTGGGAGTAGGACTCCTCCTGGCGCGCGCCTCCCCTTGGGCCGCCACCTCCCCTTACCTCCTTTATATACGGGGCAGGGGGCACCCCATGACACACAAGTTGATCTACGGATCTTTCCTTAGCCGTGCAGCGGTGCCCCTTCCACCATATTCCACTTCGTCATATCGTCATGAGCTTAGCGAAGCCCCGCGCCGGAGAAGTCATATCGTCATGAGCTTAGGCGAAGCCCTGCGCCGGTGGAGCATCAACATCGCCACCACGCCGTCGGTCGACGGAACTCATCCCCGACACTTTGCTGGATCGAGTCCGGGATCGCCATCGAGCTGAGCGTGTGCAGAACTCGGAGGTGCCGACGCTCGGTGCTTGGATCGGTCGGATCGTGAAGACGTCGACTACATCAACCGCGTTGTTATAACGCTTCGCTTTCGGTCTCACGAGGGTACGTGGACGGACACTCTCCCTCTCGTTGCTATGCCATCACCATGGTCTTGCGTGATCATAGGAAATTTTTGAAATTACTACGTTCCTCATCGGTGGTATCGAGCCTGGTTTTATGCGTTGATGTCATGTGCACGAGTAGAACACAAGTGAGTTGTGGACGATACAAGTCATACCGCCTACCAGATGTCATACTTTGGTTCAGCGGTATTGTGAGATGAAGCGCCCGGACCGACATTACGCCAGACGCTTACGCGAGACTGGTTTCACCGCCCGAGCACTCATTGCTTAAAGGTGACCGGCGGGTGTCTCTCTCTCTCACTTTAGTTGAATCGAGTGCATACGCCCGTCCTTGAGAAGGTTAAACGGAGTCTATTTGACGAAGTATCGCTGTGGTTTTGATGCGAGGTAAGAACGGTTCTTGCTCAGCCCGTAGCAGCCACGTAAAACTTGCAACAACAAAGTAGAGGACGCCTAACTTGTTTTTGCAGGGCATGTTGTGATGTGATATGGTCAAGACGTGATGCTATATTTTATTGTATGAGATGATCATGTTTTGTAACCGAAGTTATCGGCAATCGGCAGGAGCCATATGGTTGTCGCTTATTGTATGAAATGCAACGCCATGTAATTGCTTTACTTTATCACTAAGGAGTAGCGATAGTCGAGAAGCAATAGTTGGCTAGACGACAACGATGCTATGATGGAGATCAAGGTGTCGCTACCGGTGACGATGGTGATCATGACGGTGCTTGGAGATGGAGATCACAAGCACAAGATGATGATGGCCATATCATATCACTTATATTGATTGCATGTGATGTTTATCCTTTATGCATCTTATCTTGCTTTGATTGACGGTAGCATTATAAGATGATCTCTCACTAAAATTATCAAGAAGTGTTCTCCCGAGTATGCACCGCTGCGAAAGTTCTTCGTGCCGAGACACCACGTGATGATCGGTGTGATAGGCTCTACGCTCAAATACAACGGTGCAAAACAGTTATGCACGCGAATACTCAAAGTTAAACTTGACGAGCCTTGCATATAACAGATATGGCCTCGAACACGAGACCAAAAGGTCGAGCGTGAATCATATAGTAGATATGATCAACATAGTGATGTTCACCATTGAAACTACTCCATCTCACGTGATGATCGGACATGGTTTAGTTGATTTGATCACGAATCACTTAGATGACTAGAGAGATGTCTGCCTAAGTGGGAGTTTTTTAATATGATTAATTAAACTTAAATTTATCATGAACTTAGTACCGATAGTATTTTGCTTGTCTATGTTTATCTGTAGATAGATGGCTCGTCGTTGTTCCGTTGAATTTTAATGCGTTCCTTGAGAAAGCAAAGTTGAAAGATGATGGTAGCAATTACACGGACTGGGTCCGAATTTGAGGATTATCCTCATTGCTGCACGTAAAAATTACGCCCCGAAGCACCGCTGGGTGACAGTTCTGCTGCAGATGCCGAGCTGTGGTTATGAACGTCTGCAAAGCAGTAGCTGATGACTACTCTATAGTTCAGTGTGCCATGCTTTACGGCTTAGAACCGGTCTTCAACGACGTTTTGAACGTCATGGAGCATATGAGATGTTCCAGAGTTGAAGTTAATATTTCAAGCAAATGCCCGGATTGAGAGATATGAAGTCTCCAATAAGTTCTATAGCTGCAAGATGGAGGAGAATAGTTTCGGTGAGCACATACTCAAAATGTCCGGGTATAACAATCACTTAATTCAGCTGGGAGTTAATCTTCCGGATGATAGTGTCATTGATGTAATTCTCCAATCATCGCCACCAAGCTACAAGAGCTTCGTGATGAACTATAATATGCAAGGGATGACTAAGACAATTCTCGAGCTCTTCGCGATGCTAAAAGTCATGGAGGTAGAAATCAAGAAAGAGCATCAAGTGTTGATGGTCAACAAGACCACTAGTTTCAAGAAAAGGGCAAAGGGAAGAAGAAGGAAACTTCAAAAGAACAGCAAGAAAGTTGCTGATCAAGAGAAGAAACCCAAGTCTGGACCTAAGCCCTGAAATCGAGTGTTTTACCGCAAGCGATCGACCTTCGAAGCGGAACTGCCCCAAGTATTTGGCGGATAAAAAGGATGGCAAGGTGAACAAAGGTATATATGATATACATGTTATTGATGTGTACCTTACTAATACTCGCAGAGTACTGGTATTTGATACTGGTTCTATTGCTAATATTTGCAACTCAAACAGAACTACGGATTGCTTAAGATTGGCTAAGGACGAGGTGACGATGCGCGTTGGAAATGGTTCCAAAGTCGATGTGATCGCGGTCGGCACGCTACCTCTACATCTACCTTCGGATTAGTTTTAGACCTAAATAATTGTTATTTGGTGCCGCGTTGAGCATGAACATTATATCTGGATCTTGTTTATTGCGTAGACGGTTATTCATTTAAATCAGAGAATAATGGTTGTTCTATTTATATGAGTAATATCTTTTATGGTCATGCACCCTTGAAGAATGGTCTATTCTTGTTGAATCTCGACAAGAGTGATACACATATTCATAATGTTGAAGCCAAAAGATGCAGAGTTGATAATGATAGTGCAACTTATTTGTGGCACCGCCGCTTAGGTCATATCGGTGTAAAACGCATGAAGAAACTCCATACCGATGGGCTTCGAATCACTTGATTATGAATCACTTGGTACTTGCGAACCGTGCCTCATGGGCAAGATGACCAAAACGCCGTTCTCCGGAACTATGGAGCGAGCAACTGATTTGTTGGAAATCATACATACCGATGTTTGTGGTCCAATGAATGTTGAGGCACGCAAGGGTATCGTATTTTCTCACCTTCACAGATGATTTGAGCAGATATGGGTATATCTACTTAATGAAACACAAATCTGAAACATTTGAAAAGTTCAAAGAATTTCAGAGTGAAGTGGAAAATCATCGTAACAAGAAAATAAAGTTTCTACGATCTGATCGTGGAGGAGAATATTTGAGTTATGAGTTTGGTTTACATTTGAAACAATGTGGAATAGTTTCAGAACTCACGCCACCCGAACACCACAGAGAAATGGTGTGTCCGAACGTCAGAATCGTATTTTACTAGATATGGTGCGATCTATGATGTCTATTTCGATTTACCGCTATCGCTTTGGGGTTATGCTTTAGAGACGGCCGATTCACGTTGAATAGGACACCGTCAAAATCCGCTGAGACGACGCCTTATGAACTGTGGTTTGGCAAGAAACCAAAGTTGTCGCTTTCTTAAAGTTTGGGGCTGCGATGCTTATGTAAAGAAACTTCAACCAGATAAGCTCGAACCCAAATCGAAAAATGTGTCTTCATAGGATACCCAAAGGAGATCTGTTGGGTACACCTTCTATCACAGATCTGAAGGCAAGATTTTCGTTGTTAATTCGGATCCTTTCTAGAGAAGGAGTTTCTCTCAAAGAAGTGAGTGGGAGGAAAGTAGAACTTGATGAGATAATCTGATCTGCTCCTTTATTGAAAGTAGTTCATCACAAGAAATGGTTCCGTGACAACTACACCAATTAGTGAGGAAACTAATGATGATGATCATGAAGTTTCAGATCAAGTTACTACTGAACCTCGAGGTCAACCAGAGTAAAATACGCACTGAGTGGTACGGTAATCTTATTCTCGAAGTCATGTTACTTGACCATGGCGAACCTACAAACTATGAAGAAGCGATGGTGAGCCCAGATTCGCAAAATGGCTGGAAGCCATGAAATCTGAGATGGGATCCATGTATGAGAACAAAGTATGGACTTTGGTTGACTTGCCCGATGATCGGCAAGCCATTGAAAATAAATGGATCTTTAAGAAGAAGACTGACGATGGTAATATAACTCGCTTACAAAGCTCGACTTGTTGTGAAAGGTTTTCGACAAGTTCAAGGGTTGACTACGATGAGACTTTCTCACCAGAAGCGATGCTTAAGTCTGTCCGAATCATGTTAGCAATTGCCGATTTTATGATTATGAAATTTGGCAAATGGATGTAAAACTGCATTCTTGAATGGATTTCTAGAAGAAGAGTTGTATATGATGCAACCAGAAGGTTTTGTCGATCCAAAAGGTGCTAACAAAGTGTGCAAGCTCCAACGATCAATTTATGGTCCGTGCAAGCCTCTCGAGTTGGAATAAACGCTTGATAGTGTGATCAAAGCATATGGGTTTGTATGCACTTTTGGAGAAGCTCAGATTTACAAGAAAGTGAGTGGGAGCTCAGAGCATTTCTAATATTATATGTGGACGATATATTATTGATTGGAAATGATATAGAATTTCTGGATAGCATAAAAGGATACTTGAATAAAAGTTTTTCAATGAAAGACCTCGTGAAGCTGCTTACATATTGGGCATCAAGATCTATAGAGATAGATCAAGACGCTTGATTGGACTTTCACAAAGCACATACCTTGATAAAGTTTTGAAAAGTTCAAAATGGATCAGCAAAGAAAGGTTTTTACCGTGTTACAAGGTGTAAGATTGAGTCGACTCAATGCCCCACCACAGCAGAAGATAGAGAGAAAATGAAAGATGTTCCTATGCTTCAGCCATAGGCTCTATCATGTATGCAATGCTGTGTACCAGACCGACGATGCTTAGCTGTAAGCTTGGCAGGAAGGTACCAAAGTAATCCAGAGTGGATCATCGACAGCGGTCAAGAACATCCTGAAATACCGAAAAGGACTAAGGATATGTTTCTCGATATGGAGGTGACAAAGAGCTAGTCGTAAATGGTTACGCCGATGTAAGTTTTGACACCGATCCGGACGATTCTAAATCGCAAACCGGATACGTGTTTTTATTAAACGGTGGAGCTGTCGGTTGGTGCAGTTCTAAACAAAGCGCCGTATGGATCTACATGTGAAGCGGAGTACATAGTTGCTTCGAAGCAGCAAATGAAGGAGTCTGGATGAAAGAGTTCATTTCCGATCTAGGTGTCATACCTAGTGCATCGGGACCGATGAAGATCTTCGTGACAATATGGTGCAATTGCCTTGGCAAAGGAATCCAGATTTCACAAGAGGACCAAGCACATCAAGAGACGCTTCAATTCCATTCGGGACCAAGTCCAAGTGGGAGACATAGAGATTTGCAAAATACATACGGATCTGAATGTTGCGCACCGCTGACTAAGCCTCTTCCACGAGCAAAACATGATCAGCACCAAGACTCCATGGGTGTGAGGATCATTACTTTGTAATCTAGATTATTGACTCTAGTGCAAGTGGGAGATCAAGGAAATATGCCCTAGAGGCAATAATAAAGTTATTATTTATTTCCTTATATCATGATAAATGTTTATTATTCATGCTAGAATTGTATTAACCGGAAACATAATACATGTGTGAATATATAGACAAACAAGATGTCACTAGTATGCCTCTACTTGACTAGCTTGTTAATCAAAGATGGTTATGTTTCCTAACCATGAACAAGGAGTTGTTATTTGATTAACAAGGTCACATCATTAGTTGAATGATCTGATTGACATGACCCATTCCGTTAGCTTAACACTTGATCGCTTAGTATGTTAATGCTTTCTTCATGACCCATACATGTTCCTCGTAACTATGAGATTATGCAACTCCTGTTTATCGGAGGAACACTTTGGTACTACCAAACGTCACAACGAATCGGGTGATTATAAAGGAGTACTACAGTGTGTCTCCAAAGGTACTTGTTGGGTTGGCGATTTCAAGATTAGGTTTTGTCACTCCGATTGTCGAGAGGTATCTCTAGGCCTTCTCGGTAATACACATCACCTAAGCCTTGCAAGCATTACAACTAATGAGTTAGTTGTGAGATGATGTATTACGGAACGAGTAAAGAGACTTACTGTAACTAGATTGAACTAGGTATTGATACCGACGATCGAATCTCGTAAGTAACATACCGATGACAAAGGGAACAACGATGTCGTTATGCGGTTTGACCGATAAAGATCTTCAGAGAATATGTAGGAACCAATATGGGCATCCAGGTTCCGCTATTGGTTATTGACCGAGAATGGTTCTAGGTCATGTCTACATAGTTCTCGAACCCGTAGGGTCCGCACGCTTAACGCTTCGATGACAGCTCATTATGAGTTTATAAGTATTGATGCATCAAGGTTGTTCGAGTCCCGGATGTGATCACGGACATGACGAGGAGTCTCAAATGGTCGAGACATAAAGATTGATATATTGAAGCCTATGTTTGACTTCGAAGGGTTCCGAGTGAAAACAGGAAGTTATCGGAACACCGGGGTTACTGAACCCCTGGGAGTATATGGGCCTTATGGGCCATAGGAGAGAAGAGGAAAGGCCGGCCAGGTGGCTGCGCGCCCCTCCCCTCTAGTCCGAATAGGACAGGAGAGGGGGCGCCTTCCCTCTTTCCCTCCTCCAATCCTAGTCCAACTAGGAGAGGGGGAGTCCTACTCGGTGGGAGTAGGACTCCTCCTGGCGCGCCCCCTTGGGCCGCCACCTCCCCTTACCTCCTTTATATATGGGGCAGGGGCACCCCATGACACACAAGTTGATCTACGGATCTTTCCTTAGCTGTGCGGTGCCCCTTCCACCATATTCCACTTCGTCATATCGTCATGAGCTTAGGCGAAGCCTCGCGCCGAGAAGTCATATCGTCATGAGCTTAGGCGAAGCCCCGCGCCGGTGGAGCATCAACATCGCCACCACGCCGTCAGGTTGACGGAACTCATCCCGACACTTTGCTGGATCGAGTCCGGGATCGCCATCGAGCTGAACGTGTGCGTAACTCGGAGGTGCCGACGCTCGGTGCTTGGATCGGTCGGATCGTGAAGACGCACGACTACATCAACCGCGTTGTTATAACGCCCGCTTTCGGTCTCACGAGGGTACGTGGACGACACTCTCCCTCTCGTTGCTATGCCATCACCATGGTCTTGCGTGATCGTAGGAAAATTTTTGAAATTACTACGTTCCCCAACAACTGGGTGATTATAAAGATGCCCTACAGGTCTCTCTGATGGTGTTTGTTTGGTTGTCATAGATCGAGATTAGGATTTGTCACTCCATGTTTCGGAGAGGTATCTCTAGGCCCTCTCGGTAATGCACATCACTATAAGCCTTGCAAGCATTGCAACTAATGAGTTAGTTGCGAGATGATGTATTACGGAACAAGTAAAGAGACTTGCCGGTAACGAGATTGAACTAGGTATTGAGATACCGACGATCGAATCTCGGGCAAGTAACATACCGATGACAAAGGGAACAACGTATGTTGTTTTGCGGTCTGACTGATAAAGATCTTTGTAGAATATGTGGGAGCCAATATGAGCATCCAGGTTCCGTTATTGGTAATTGACCGGAGATGAGTCTCGGTCATGTCTACATAGTTCTCGAACCCGTAGGGTTTGCACGCTTAACGTTCGATGACGGTCGATATTATGAGTTTATGTGTTTTGATGTACCGAAGGTTGTTCGGAGTCCCGGATGTGATCACGGACATGACGAGGAGTCTCGAAATGGTCAAGACATAAAGATTGATATATTGGAAGGCTATGTTTGGACACCAGAAAGATTCTGAGGGGTTCGGGCATTTTTCCGGAGTACCACGGGGTTAGAGAATGGACCACAGTGTGTTCGTCCCTGCGCCAAAGATGCGGTCACCCCGATCACGGCCAAGGGGCCCGGGCGCGCAAGCCCTCTGCTGGTGGGGCACGCTCTTGAGGAGCAACGGCGCGGCCCCCCGCATCTGCTGCGCGTCACGGCTCACCACCCCGAGCCCTTCTTCGTCTACTTCGAGCTCCCAGTGCTCCGTGACAACGCCGTGGCGAGGGGCTTCGTCATGGTCGACGGAGTCCGCTTCATCATCAACCCCTGGCACGAAGATGATCATGCAGCGCTGCTCAACCTCTCCCTCCACGTGTGCATCGTCGTCGAAAACCTACCGATGCAATTCTGTTCTTTGGAGGGGGCTGAGGAGGTGATGGGGAAGATGTGCCGCGTCGACCTCCTCGACAGCAAGACGCACGAGCGCGACTGTCGGTGTTCTGGGAATGGGGGTCCCCAGACTTGCCTGCCTGCGGCCTGCGGCGTGGCTCTGTGGGGCCCAAAGACGCCTAGCTTCATCAGCCCAAGCTCAAGACCTCGCGAGGGGCCAGGATTTGGGCGGAACACAGAACCTTCCTCAGAGCAGCCTCACAGTGCAGGCTCACGAGGAGGCGGAGAGATCAAGGTAGGGTACCTCATGAGGGTGCCCCGTGACGCAAGCCATGACGACGAGGCTGGGGCGGGCGCCGGTCTCAGGCAAAGGTCCTCATTTCCCCTTTGGTGCAAAGGAGGCAAGCAGTGCCAAGGCATCATGCAAAGGTTGTCGCCTGGTGCAACAAGACCAAGACCAGCAGAGCGGCAGGATGGAGGTCATCGTGGAGCCTGTGACGGCGCCACCATCGAGCTTTTGGCAGCCAAGACCAACTTTAGTCAGATAAGAGTACTAGATGTTCCCCTTCAAAATGGCCAATTGTTGGCGCCCTTCCCGCTCATTATTTGGGAAGAGGCCCAGGGCCTCCCTCTATAAATAAGACTAGCCACCAAACGAAGATCGATCGATCGATCGATCCGATAGAGCCCTAGCTGAGAGAGAGAGAAGCGACTGAACTCACCCAAGCAGTTCATCGCACCAGCTCAAGAACACCCCTCGCAAGGCTGTTCTCCCTTTGTATTGTTCATCATCAGCCCCTGAGGCAATCCACCACACCACAAACTAGAGTAGGGTATTACACCACAACGGTGGCCCGAACTAGTATAAAACCTTGCGTCCCTTGTGTTGTTCATCGTTCGTAGTTTAGATCCTTCGCAAACCATCAACGCGTGAGCTGGTAGGGGAAAGATCTCCGTGCGCACCCCAGTGTTCGAACCTCAAGGGTCTGCCGGAACCCGAAATCCGACATTTGGCACGCCAGGTAGGGGGTGCGCCGGAATCCTTCTCCCGCTGGTCGCGTGTGATCTTCCGTCGTGCCCATGGCTGACGCTTGCCGAGCTCACACCGAGCGCCGGGCTGCTCGCGCTGCTCGAGTCACCCAGACGGCTCCAGCCGGCGGACTCCCCCGTCGCTCCCCATCGCCTGCCGCCTACGCCGCCACCGGACCGGCGGGGAACGAGCAGCAGGCCTGTCGGGAGGAGCTGCGCGACCTCTACCTCACCCATCGCGCTGGCCGGTGCCCCTGGGCCGCCGCAGCTCTCCTGGCGGCTCATCGGCGCCACCTTCGAGACGCCACGCCAAACCGCTTCACCCGCCAGATCGCCACCGCCTAAGCACTGTGGAGCCTCGCTGGCTGGTGGCGCCGAGGCCGACTCGCTTCTTCAACTCGGACGACCACCCTCCAACCCCCGGGGTCAAAGTGCTTCAATGCTGTGCACCCCACCATCTGCGAAGTGGCGGTCACCAGACCCTCATCGACGGCGGAGCCAGCCTCAACGCAGCTTCTGTGGAGGCCTTCAGCCTCTCCATGTGCCGCCAGAGCGGCTCCAGCTCAAGCAGCCTTTTTTTTCGAGTCGGAGCCGGTTCCACCGCCCACCGACAACTGGCCCCGGTGACCTTCGCACTCGCGACAACTACCAAGACGGAGCTGATCGACTTCGACATCACCCCCATCAGCCTCCCCTACAACGCCATCCTCGGCTATCGGCCTTGGCCCGTTCATGGCAGCAACTCACCCGCGACAACCTCATGAAGATGCCCGGAGCAGCAAGGCCCTTACAAAGGTCGAAACACCGGAGATGCACTGCAGCGCCGAGCTTGTTTTCATAAGCGGCAGGCGGCACGGCTCGCTGCCGCCGACGCCCGAGCCCAAGGGGGTTGCGCCGCCCAAGAAGAAGCGGCTATTCACTCAAAACAAGGCGGAAACCAAGCAGGTACTGGGCCAACGAGGACGGGTCCATCGACCCCACCTTCACCATAGGTGCAAACCTCGAACTGAAAGGGAGGAGGCCTTGGTGAAGTTCCTGCTGCAAACAAGAAGGTGTTCACATGGGGACCTGATCGGTTGGCGAGGGTCCCGAGGGGCGGATTGAGCATCACCTCAACGCAGGCCCCAATGTGCCCCATGAAGCGTATACAGGCGACAAATCCACAGAGAAACAAGCTTTCATCATCCAAGAGACCCGCAAGCTAGAAGCAGCGGGGGTTATTCACGAGGTCCGCTACCGGATTGGCTGGCCAACCCAAAGGTCGTACAAAGAAAGGGGAAAGTAATGTATGTGTGTCGACTTCACCCACCTCAACAAGGCCTGCCCACAGATCCGCTTCCGCTTCCTCGATCGACCAGATCGCTGACTCCACCATCGAGTGTGACCTGTCAGGCTTCCCGGATGCCTCTCGTGCTATCACCAAATCAAGATGGCGGTGGAAGACGGGAAAAACGGCTTTCCGACCCCGCATGGAGTGTATTGCTATACCTGCATG
Organism: Aegilops longissima; assembly: GCA_021605205.1. NCBI lineage: Eukaryota > Viridiplantae > Streptophyta > Magnoliopsida > Poales > Poaceae > Aegilops > Aegilops longissima. The sequence continues at coordinate 637,788,662 of CM038679.1, forward strand.
TCGTTTGGGTTATGCAATGCAAAGCGCGACTTTTCAGCGGGCCGATGCACATCGCCTCGGGCCAACAGCTCGGGAGGAATGCCGAGGCGACGCCGATGACATTGTGGTGAAGTCTCGAGGCAAAACCCGACACAGACTTGAAGAAACCTTCATGAGCCTTGATAAAGTGGATCTGGGCTCAACCCGGAGAAGTGCGATTTGAGTCCCCTCGGGTAAGCTTTTGGGTTTCTCGTGTCCCATAGGGGCATCGAGGCCAACCCGAAAAGGTCAAAGCAATCAAGACATGATCCCGCCAAAGACCCTCAGAGAAATGCAGAAACTCACGGGCGCTGTGGACTGCTTAGGACGCTTTCATCTCCAAGCTGGGGAATGAGCACCGCCATTCTTCAAGCTGATGAAGAAGAAGGGCCCCTTTGAATGGACTGAAGAGGCCGACAAGGCATTCCAAGAACTCAAGAGGTACCTTACCAGCCCTCCTGTGATGGTCGCACCATGCCCACTTGAGCCCCTGGTACTCAACCTCGCCGCCACACCCTACTCCGCCAGCGCAGCCCTAGTGGCGGTTTGGGAAGAGCGCCAGATCAGGGCTGCGTCACGCCCGGCCACAGCCCCGGCCGTGGCAGCGCAAGACCAAGAAGGCCTCGCGAAGGTCACGGCCTTAGCGTACGGAAACCAGCCTCAGCAGGAAGATGCCCCTAGGGCCGAAGAGGCCGCGTCAGGCAGCCAGCGCTGGGGGCTCCGCCGACCAGAGGCGCTGACCCTCCGGAGGGCACGGGCCTCGCCAAGATTCCTACTCGCCGAGCACCCGTGTACTTTGTCAAGACGGTGCCACGGGATGCAAGGCGCTGGTACCCCATGCCCCAAAACTCCTCCTCGCTATTGGTAGCCTCATGCAAACCGCGGCACTACTTCCAAGGTCATCCCATCAAGGTCGTCTCGGCATACCCTCTGGAGAGGGTGCTCAGGACCCCAACTCAGTTGGAAGAGTCGCCGAGTGGAACATCGAACTGCAAGCATTTCAGCTAGAATTCAGCACAACCAGAGTCATCAAGGGGGCCGCATTGGCAGATTTCGTGGCAGAATGGACGGAGGCACCCGCCTCAAGCGAGCAAAGACCAATCACTTTCTCCGGGAGCGAGGCACCGGACGGTTGGGTCATGTACTTCGACGGGCATTCTCCGACATGGCGCTGGGCCGCGCAGGCTCGATCCCTACTCAGACAAGCTCTATTACACCGCAGCTCTGCTTTCTAGCATGGGGAAAAGGTCTCCAACAACATAGCAGAATATGAAGGCTCGATAGCCGGCCCGAGAGCCGCAATCGCTTTGGGGGTAAAGCGCCTCATCATCAAGGGCGATTCACAACTTCTCGTCAACTTCTCCAACAAGATATATGAGCCGAAGGACGAACACATGGAAGCCTACCTCGCGGAGGTTCACAGGATGGAGAAACAGTTCTGGGGCCTGGAGCTGCAGCATGTGCCACGCGGCACCAATCAAGAGGCAGATGACATCGCCAAGAGGGCGTCCAGGCGGCTGCCTCAGGAGCCTGGCGTCTTCGAAGAATGACTCCTCAGGCCCTCAGTGGCACCATCACTATCAAGCGCGGCGCAACCTCAGGAGGAGCTCTGCCAGCCGCCTGCCTCGGGAGCCCCGGCCTGTGGCCCGGCCTCAGGAGCACGCCTGCTCCTGGCATTGGAACCTCAGGAGGGGTGCTGGATCACAGAGCTCAAGAGCTACTTAATACAGGGGACCCTGCTGGAGAAGGAGGAGGAGGCGGAGCGTGTGATGCGGCAAGCCACGGCCTACTGCATCAGGGATGGAGAGCTTTATCGGAGGCGGCCGAATGTCGTGTCCCTACGCTGCATTCCCAGAGAGCAAGGGAAGGAATTGCTGGAAGACATACACGGCGGAGACTGTGGGCAGCACTCATCATCGCGAACCCTCGTTGGCAAGGCGTTCCGCAGCGGGTTCTACTGGCCCACAACGCTCAGCGACGCAGTTGAGCTGGTAAAGGCTTGCGAGGCCTGCCAATTTCATGCCAAGCAGATCCATCAGCCGGCGGAAGGTCTGCAAACTATACCCCTCTCATGGTCATTCGCAGTTTGGGGGCTGGACATTCTCGGCCCGTTCCCTCGGGCGCTAGGGGGCTATCGCTACCTCTATGTTGCCGTGGACAAGTTCACCAAGTGGGCTGAGGTGGAAGCTGTCCGCACCAACCCAGCGGGCCCTATGGTCAAATTCATCAGGGGCCTCGTGAGCCGGTTTGGGGTGCCAAACCGCATCATCACCGACAACGGTCCGCAGTTCACCAGCAATCTCTTCAAAACGTACTGTGCTAACCTTGGAACGCAGATATGCTACGCTTCGGTGGCGCACCCCCGGAGCAACGGCCAAGCCGAGCAAGCCACGCGGGGGTCCTGAAGGGCCTCAAAACCAGTACCTTCAAGAAGAAGTCGGAGGCCGCGGCGGGGCTGGCACGACGAGCTCCAACAGGTTGTGGTCCATCCGCACGATCATGCTGCCGACCGGGCGAGACCCCGTTCTTCCTCATCTACGGAGCAGAAGCTGTCCTCCTCACGAGGTCAAGCGTCGCTCCGCACGGGTCTGGCGCTCGACGAGGCGCAGCAGGACGCCAGCGCGGGGACGGATCTCGGCCGGGGAGGAACATCGTCGAGAGAAGGCACGCGAAGCGGTAAGGTATCAACAGCGCCATGGTGCGGCGTACCACCGCCGCAACATCCGCCCAGACTCTTGAGGTAGGGGACCTCGTGCTCGACGGGTCCTCTCCAGGAAGGGTAGCATAAGCTTTCTCCCATGTGGGAGGGCCCGCTCAAGGTTGTTCATGTTTCAGCCCGGCCCGCACGCTTGGAGACTCGGAGGGGTGCCCATCCCAAACGCTGGAACATCCAAAGCATCTCCGGAAGTTCTACCCTTGAAGAAAGGCCCAGAGCCTGTGAAGAAGGCAAACACCTGTGAAGCTCGTTTTCCTGAGAAAGGCCCGGAGCCTGTGAAGAAGGCAAACGCCTGTGAAGCTCATTTTCCTGGGTAAGGCCCGGAGCCTGTGAAGAAGGCAAATGCCTGTGAAGCTCGTTTTCCTGAGAAAAAGCCTGGAGCCTGTGAAGAAGGCCAACGCCTGTGAAGTTCATTTCCCCGAGAAAGGCCCGGAGCCTGTGAAGAAGGCCAATGCCTGTGAAGTTCACCGCCCGTGACACTCTCACATAATAATGACTTGGGGCTGTACATGCCCCGGAGTCTCAGGAGCGCCGACCTCAGGCCCTGGAGCTCCCTCCCACGCCTAGTGGCAGCACTTAGCTCTGCGCTGGTGAGAAGACGTCGAAGACTAGATTAGGTGTCGGACGCGGCTTTTTCATTTGCTTTCTGCAATTGGCTTGTTCATTCCTATTTGAAGTTTTATTGAAGTTGTTGCCGTCTTTGGCTTGTGACTCTTTGTCTTCTTCGTTCTCCTGCCTCGGTTTCTCTCGTGCAAGTCTCGCGAGGGAGCAGCGCAGGCACCCTCGCGAGCGTTTTCTACCCTTACCTTTGAGGCTTTCCTATCCGGATCCACTATGGGAGCACCCTCCCAGGTCCGTGTGCCCCACGGGCATCGCGACGCTTGAACACAGATCTGGGTCGGTCGCCTCCACAACCGAGGCCGGAAGCTACCCTCCCGACTAATCCTTGCAGGACATGAAGTGTTCTGACGAGGCCTCGCCTCGGAAGCTTAAGACCGGCAGGTCCCCATAGCAAGCATTTCTCTACGCTGGCACGCGACACAAAAGCATAGCATGTAAATAGCAGGAACAACATGGTAATTAACAGCAATAGTTCAAGACGCCCCTTCACGGGCCCAACACTACTTTTCTTTGCAGGAAGGGAGAAAACAAATTAGGCACAACTTGCTCGGCGCCAACTCACGGCGAAGGCTCGACTGCCTCCGAGCTCAGCAGACCCCCACCTCGCTTCACCGAGGCGCGACGGCGGCTGACTCTCACCTTCCTCCAGCGGGCGCGACGGCACGGGCTGGTCGCGCCACCACCGGAGGAGCTGCTGTCCGGCGAGAGCCGCCAAGCTCGACGAGCTCGAAGCGCCACGACCACGCTACCGCCTGCTGTCATCTTCACCCCGATCATCGCTGGGCTGGGTCCACGGTCGCGTCATCATCTTCGGGCAGCACCCGCACGGCGACCGCCTTCTCTCAACACCTTCACTAGAGGGTGGCGCCGCTGCTTAACTTGAAGTGCAGGTGCATCGCGGCTCAAAGCACGCGCTGGCAAACGCTTGCCGCCCACGGGTCAAGGCCACGCCCCGTGATTTAAACCTCCAGTAAGCCAGGAGGCCCAGCTGCAACAACCGTCCGCTTGAAGCGTGAGGTCGCCGGAGCGCCGCCGGAAGTCCACCTAAGAAGAAGCGGGGAAGCTGGAGCCAGGTGCTGGTCGGCTCCACCGACCACATGACAAACTCCGGCAGCACCTCCGCCAAGTGGAAGCGCGGCCTAGGGGGCCGAGCGGTCACGGCGCGCCCCCCATCGACCACTTGGCACCCATCTCCACGCAGGGGTCGCCCACGACCACGGAAGCCGCCACGGAGCCACAGATGCTTTGCAGGGCGGCCTCAACCGCTGCTTGGCCGGGGGAGAGTCAGGCCCAACCTGGCGAGCCTTCCCCTTCTCCGCGGACGAGAACCTCTTCGGCGGAGCCATGGAGAGAAAGGAGTAGCAAGAGGGGATGGAATGGAAGGGCTTGCGCCGTTCCTGCTTTATAGCCGGGAGGCCAACCGTCGGCCTCCACGATCACAGTGTAATCATGACCCATTTCGCATGCAGGACTTGTCCATCATGCGGTTGCCGAAGCGTCGTGGGGAAGCGGAGACGCCCACAACCAACCTGCCGCCACGGGCGCCCAAGGTCAAGCAGGCTGTTGGGGCTCATGGCGCTTTGCACTTGCCCTTCGCTTCTCTCGCTAAGCCAAGTCCGGCGCGCTTTGGGCCCGGGCTACTATCGATGTTCTGGGAACGGGGTCCCTGTGCTTGCTCGCTGCATGCCCTTGGCGTGGCTCTGTGGGGCCCAAAGACGGCCCAGCTTCATCAGCCTAAGCTCAAGACCTCGCGAGGGGCCAAGTCGCGGGCGGACGACAGAACCTTCCTCAGAGCAGCCTCGTCAGTGTGCTCACGAGGAGGCAGAGAGATCAAGGCAGGGTACCATGAGGGTGCCCTGTGACGCAGACCATGACGACGAGGCCAAAGCAAGGCGTCAGTGAGGCGCCGCCTGCGAGGTGTCCTCATTTCCCTTTGGTGCAAAGGAGGCAAGCATGTGCCAAGGCATCGTGCAAAGGTTGCCGCTTGTGCAACAAGACCAAGACCAGCAGAGCGGCAGGATGGAGGTCATCGTGGAGCCGGGGACGGGCCACCATGAGCTTTTGGCAGCCAAGATCAACTTTAGTCAGGATAAGAGTACTAGATGTTCCCCTTCAAAATGGCCAATTGTTGGCGCCCTTCCCGCTCATTATTTGGGAAGAGGCCCAGGGCCTCCCTCTATAAATAAGACTAGCCACCAAACGAAGATCGATCGATCGATCGGATAGAGCCCTAGCAGAGAGAGAGAGAAGCGACTGAACTCACCCAAGAAGTTCATCGCACCAGCTCAAGAACACCCCTCGCGAGGCTGTTCTCCCTTTGTATTGTTCATCATCAGCCCCTGAGGCAATCCACCACACCACAAACTAGAGTAGGGTATTACACCACAACGGTGGCCCGAACTAGTATAAAACCTGCGTCCTTTGCGTTGTTCATCGCTCAGTAGTTTAGGTCCTTCGAAACCATCAACGCGTGAGCTGGTAGGGGAAAGATCTCCGCCGCAGTGTTTGAACCTCAAGGGTCCTGGCCCTCTCCGCCCGTGTCAACCGCCGCCTCCTCTTCCTCCGAGACGTGTGCTACCCAACCGAGAAGGCAGAGTGCTGTGCAGCGACCTTGCACTCAACTGTGCCGGTGGCGCAGTGAGGCTACGCCAGCTGATCCAGAGCTTGGAGCCACAGGCCCGGACGAGGATGACGCTGGCGCCTGGACGCTCTCATCAAGCGTTTCGATGAGCCTCTGTCCGACGGCGACATTCAGGCCATCGCCATGCTCACAGACCTGGACGAGGCTGCTCTCGCATCGCTGCCGCCATGCCTGGCGCTGCCTTTGTGACCGAGGAGGTCGATGTATGATCATGTTAGTTGTTTCAAGAGTTAGGCTCGCAGACGCCAACCTTAAGCTGGTTAGAGTTAGGATTGATGATGTTGTGCTCGTTAGTGCTAAGGTAGTGGCTAGGATAGTTAGACGGCGACATGATTTGGGGCCTATTGGTGGATGTCGCCGCCTCGCTAGTTGGATTGTGTACCACATGTTTTTTAGGAATGATATTCAGTTTTATGGAGCATCTCGTTTCTGGATGAATAATCACAACCCTACAATTATGTCTTGGAACGTTAGAGGCCTCAACGCTACCGCAGACGCGGCGGCTGTGAATGAAGTAGTGTTGGCAAACAAAGTAGGCATCCTCTGTCTGCAGGAAACCAAGATCGAGCAGTGGTCTCCTGAATTAGCCAGGGAGATTGGTGATTCATCCCTGGATGGATGCGCAGTTTTGCCTGCAGCAGGTTCAAGAGGGGACTGGCCATTTTCTGGGACAAGTCGGTGCTAAATGTTGAAACACATGTTGTTGGCCATTTTTCCCTGACGGCCAAAGTGACGCTGCATTCTTCGTCAGAAGCATACTGGCTCACAAATGTCTACGGCCCAGTGGAGGATGTACAAAAAGAGGATTTTTTCCGTGAGATGACTACCGCTGCTCCCTCGGCAAATCAACCATGGCTTATTTGTGGAGATTTCAACAACATTTACGAAGCAAGGGACAAGAGCAATTGCAAGATCAACAGGCGTATGATGGGAAAGTTCAGAAATGCGATTGATTGTGCAGGACTGAAGGAAATCAAATGCAAAAGCAGAAAGTACACTTGGTCAAACGAGCGTGTTCAGCCAACAATGTGTAGCATTGACAAAAAAAATTGCAACATACCGTGGGAGATGGATCACCAGGAGTATCTGCTTATGGCAGCGTCAACCTCCATCTCTGATCACTCTCCCCTGGTGCTAGCTTGCGCGGTTGCCCCGCCTAGAACAGCTCAGTTCAGATTCGAGCATTTTTTGCCTAAGTTTCCAAGATTCCAGGAAACAGTTTAGAGAGCCTGCAACGTCCAGTTAACCACACTTGCCCCTTCGTCCGCATCAAAATCAAGATGAAGAGGGTGGCAGCGGATCTCAAGGTGTGGAGCAGATCTCTTTTCAGTAATGCAAGGCTGAAGCTGCACATTGCTTCAGAAGTAGTTCTCAGGTTGGATGTGGCACAAGAGAGCAGGCAGCTTACCGAGTAGGAGTTCACGCTTCGCAAGTTGCTCAAGCAGAGGATTCTTGGCTTTGCGGCCATTGAAAGAACACGAAAGCGCCAGGCCTCTCGTATCACTTGGCTGCGCACTGGAGACACGAGCACAAAGCTCTTTCATGCCAGGCTGGTCTCCAGAAGACGGAAGAACTATGTGCATTCACTATCCCAGGGAAATCGCATCGCCTCGTATCACGAGGACAAAGCTCACCTCGTCCATGAACACTTCTCTGGGCTCCTTGGCACAAGGAAAAATCGTTCCAGCACCATCAACTGGGCGATGCTCAATCTGCCGCAAGTTCAAGGGGACACCCTAGATTTGCTGTTCACTGAGGATGAGGTGTGTTAGGCCATCAAAGCCTCGCCGGTGGAGAAGGCGCCGGGCCCCGACGGGTTTTCGGGAGGGTTCTTCAGATCATGCTGGTCGACCATCAAAGAGGATGTGATGAGGGTTTTTGAGAAGTTTTACCACCTGGACAGAACAAACGCCGAATCAATCAACACAGCTGTGATCGTGCTCCTGCCAAAGAATGATGAGGCATCGGAGATCGGCCATTACCGTCCGATAAGCTTGATTCATTCCATAGGAAAATTGCTGGCAAAAGTCCTTGCTCTACGCCTAGCCGGGGTTCTGCACGACATTGTGTTGCCAGCCCAAAGTGCTTTTCAGAGGAAGAAGAGCATCTAGGACTCCTTTTTATATGTTCAGAACTGTGTCCGCTCCCTGCACCGTAATAAGAAACCAGCGCTCCTAATTAAGATCGACATAGCTAGGGCCTTCGACTCTGTAGCATGGGATTACTTGCTAGAGCTTCTTCAGAGGCTCGGATTTAGCGCTAGATGGCGAGACTGGATCTCCATTCTTCTGTCCTCGTCATCGTCGTCGTGCCTCCTAAACGGCGTGCCGGGGAAGATCTTCGAGCATGCGTGCGGCCTTCGCCAGGGTGACCCGCTCTCGCCGCTGTTGTTCATTTTAGCAATAGATCCGCCCCATCGCCTTCTTCTAGTTGCAACTGAGCAGGGCATCCTCACTACCCTCCCTGACAGGAAAATCACGGCAAGAGTTAGCCTCTACGCAGATGACGCGATCATCTTCGCAAATCCTACTAGACAGGAGTTTGACAACTTGATGTGTCTCTTGGCACTCTTCGGCGACGCCACAGGCCTAAGGATAAACCCTGACAAAACTTCTGTCGCCCCAATTCAATGCGAGGACCTTGATCTGCAACACGTGCTTCAAAGTTTCACTGGGAAGATTGTAGGTTTCCCATTGACGTACTTAGGTCTCCCGATAACCATTTCCAGACTGCGCATCGTGCACCTGTAGTTCATCCTAGATAGGATCCGTGCACGCCTCGCGGGATGGAAAGAACGTCTTCTGTCAACCACCGGCCGGAGGGTTTTGGTCAGAAGCGTTCTGACGGCATTGCCGACGTACGCACTGTCCGTACTCAGGGCGCCAGTTAAATTCTTCAAGGACATCGACAAGGCGCGCCGGCGTTTCCTCTTGGCGGGGGATGAGGAGCTGACCGGTGGTAAATGCAAAGTAAGCTGGTCCCAAGTGTGCTCGCCGGTGCAACATGGAGGTTTGGGCATTCTGAACATGATCAAATTTAGTCGTGCTCTTCGGCTAAGGTGGATATGGCTATCCTGGCAGCAGCCCTGCCGGCCATGGGTTGGCACCCCGGTGCCGTGCGACGAGAAGGATTACAAGCTTTTCAACCAGGCAACTAGAGTCACAATCGGCGATGGAGCCACGGCATCATTCTGGCAAAATCATTGACTGGATGTTGGACCTCTCAGGCAAGCCTTCCCAGCCCTGTATGCTCATTCCCGTCGAAAGAACAGGTCGGTGGCCGCTGCCCTGGCAAATCACACCTGGGTAAAGGATCTCAGGCACGGAGACCGGGCAGCAATCGTCACAGATTTTCTCTCCCTCTGGCGGCTGCTGGCGGCTCAAAATGTGATCCTAACAGCAGGATCGGAAGACTCGATCACATGGGTAGAGGGCAGCTCATGCCAATACACGGCAAGTTCGGCCTACAGCATGCAGTATCAAGCACCCGCAAGAAATGATCTCTGTTCTGCCATCTGGAAGCCCTGGGCGCCCGGGAAGATGAAGATCTTCTCTTGGCTGCTGCATCTAGATCGATTGTGGTGCAACGATAGACTTCAGCGCCGAGGCTGGGCAAATGGATATTTCTGCCCCCTGTGCATCAGGCACCTTGAAACTTCGGTGCACCTCTTCTGGGAGTGCACCTTGGCCTTGGATACTTGGAGGAGGATGGCGACTCGGAATGGATGCGGCCCTCTGAACCCCGATCTATGGAGCAGCATCGGAAACTCAACGCAAAGAGTGCAACTATGCCTGCAAAAGTTTGCAAACGAGAAGACTAGAAAGGCCGCGGCCTCCATCATCATGCTCACCTGTGGGAAATATGGAGGGAGAGAAATGACTGTATTTTCAAGGGAAAAACTGCATCACCTGAAGATATATTCAGACGTGTCACGCAATCTCTAGATCTCTGGAGCATTGCAGGGCCAAATAGTTTAGAGCGCCTTCTCGGGCCCCCTACTGGAAGAATTTAGCTTCTTTCTTTCCTTCGGCCTTAGGGCAGGGTGTTGCCAAAAAGTCTCTGTAATTTGTTTTAACTACTCTCCTCTGCTAAATCAATGAAACGCCAGCGGGTGCTGGATCTTTCAAAAAAGATTCCACCGTCCTCCTGCAGCGCTGCCGCCGTCCACCGGCCTCCTCCCGCGAAAAAACCGCCACCCGCCTCCCATGGATCCGCTGCCGGCCTGATCCCGCGGCCCTGCAGCCGCCCTTTTCCTGCGGCCACGCACCTTCCTCCTCCCGCGGCCCTACTCCCGGTCTTCTCCGGCGGCCGCGCGCCGTCCTCCTATCATTGCCCCGCCGCCGATCTCCTCCCGCGGACGCGCCGCCGCCGACCCCCAATAGGATCCCGTGCCTCCACCACCCCCAAGATCCTACGCCGCTGGGCGGGATCCGGCATCCCGCATCCACGTCCCAGCGAGCCCAAGCACGCTGTCGGCCGCATTTACTCGACGCGACACCTCCTGCCATCACCGCAACCACGCATCGCTCCAGCCGGGATCCATCGCGCAGTCCACCTCGTCCGTGCGTGCAGTCCCTCCTTGACTCCTTGTCCGCTCGCTTGACAGCAGAGGTGAGACCTCCCTCTCTGCCCCCTCCTCCACCTCACGACCTCCTTGCAACCAATTCATCGAGGGCTGGCAGTTCAATTTGCTCTGGCAATTCAATTTTGTCATGTGCATCACCCAGATGAATATGTCTGTGTTTTGTTTAGTATACATTGAGTAAATTCAGTATTGTTTTTTCAATTCGCTCCAGCAATCCTAGTATTTTCTAATTTGACATTTATGTGTACGTTGAGAAAGTTAAGTATTGTCGTGGTCGACAATGACCATGACGAGCTAAGTAACTTTGTCCAATTATCTATATGGGTGCATATCTTGTGTTTACTGAAATGCCTCTACGAACAAGAATACTAGTTCCATCAGTTTCAAGTACGTGTGATGTGGTCCTCTGTTTTTTATTCTTCCGGAAAATTCTTGTAGTGTTCCACATCTCCTTGTTCTCTTGTAATGGGGCGTGCACTGGTTGTTCCATGAAAATATTCTGTAGCTAGCTGGTAGTGCGACTACTCTCTCGCCTGTGTTGCTTCCTATCCTTCCGGTGCCACTGTAACTACTCTCTCGCCTGTGTTATTGTTCTATGTGATGCCTCTGCTTTGTGTCCACGCCCAACTTGCTGATGTTTGTCTCTCACTAGGTGCTAATTCTCTATCTAATTGATTCTGATCGACAGCAAACAGTGCTCCCAAATCTGCAGAAGGAGCCCCTGATTTTTTATTTCTGAAGTTCAACTGTACCATGGAGACGCTGTTCGAAAACACTAGCAGGCGACGAGCTAACCAGCTGCAGGTCACGGTCTCCTCGAGTTGCAGGTCGCGCCCTTTACCCATCCGCGTTGTCACCTGCGCCCTACCCATTGTTTTTCTTCAAAAGGTTGAGAGTTCTATTGGGTTAGAAGCCACAGGAGAGCAATTAAATTTGTGTTTGCTTTCCAGTAAATGTTCTAGCGCTGAATGTTATCGTACAGTCTTGTTCAAACCGTGATTTTTCTTCAGGAGGTTCAGAGTTCTATTGGGTTAGAAACATGTACAGTTTCTCAGCTTGTTTCAGGTCGTCTAAATCTGGAGTTCTAGACTGTATGATCTATTGGGTTGCCTGCACCGGTCGTCGAAGCCTACCGAGGTGGTGCCCCACTGCTGCCAGCGTCCCCCTGCACCCCTCCTCCACACCACAAGGACGACAGAGATATCAGGTTGTTGCTGTTGCTCTTCTATTACATCTTCAGGTTCAGAAAAGGCAACAACAACGTTTTGCTGTGCGGTGTAGGCTACGGCGGCAGGACCATTTTCCTCTTGAAATTGTTTTAATTTATGCGTTTCTCCTACTGCCAACAGAGGAGAAGAAAGGCCAACACCGAGCTACTGCTGCTACTGCTTGTTTTTGCTTGCACAGCCAATTTGGGCGTTACCATGAAAAAGACAAAGAGAGAAAGTTATGGAGTGAAAGAGATAAAAGAGTAGAGTGCCTACGTGATGTGGATATGAAACGTGTGGTGTGTGAGAGGATAAGGGATGTGTGTTACTATTCAGTGATAAAAATTACTTGTGGTTCAGAGAAAAAGCAACGTTCTATTTACCTGGTGCTCACGGTCAGCTATAAAGCTTGAATTTTTTTAACTCTGATTCACACTAGAACTTTATAAAAGAATTTGAAATTATTTGCTCTAATATTTTCACTACTTCAGTTCAAAAACAAGAATAGTTAAATTTCAAGATATGAAATACTTGACAATAAAGAAGAAAAATAACACTAAAAAAAGTCAAAAACTTCAGTGAGATGAACAAGCAGAAATCATTCACTCTCTCACTTCTAAACACATGGGAAAAACCATGTAAAATTCACGCGAGAAGTTCATCATTAAAAAAGACGAAGTTCAAATGAGCACAAAAGGAAGAAAGTATCATGTCACAAAAAATCAGAGAGGAAGTTCATCATTAAAAAAAAAGATGAAGTTCAAACGAGAACAAAAGGAAGAAAGTATCACGTCACAAAAAATAAAAAAGGAAGTTCATCATTAAAAAAAGAGGAAGTTCAAACGTGTGACGCCCCCGATTCAATCGTACACTAATCATGCACGCAAATGTGTACGATCAAGATCAGGGACTCATGGGAAGATATCACAACACAACTCTAAAACATAAATAAGTCGTACAAGCATCATAATACAAGCCAGGGGCCTCGAGGGCTCGAATACAAGTGCTCGATCATAGACGAGTCGGAAGCAACAATATCCGAGTACGTACATAAGTTAAACAAGTTTGCCTTAAGAAGGCTAGCACAAACCGGGATACAGATCGAAAGAGGCGATGCCTCCCGCCTCGATCCTCCTAAACTACTCCTGGTCGTCGTCAGCGGGCTGCACGTAGTAGTAGGCACCTCCAGCGTAGTAGGAGTCATCGTCGACGGTGGCGTTTGGCTCCTGGACTCCAGCATCTGGTTGCGACAACCAAAAAGAAAGGAAAGGGGGAAAGGGGAGAAAGCAACCGTGAGTACTCATCCAAAGTACTGCAAGCAAGAGCTACACTACATATGCATGGGTATATGTGTAAAGGGCCATATCGATGGACCGAATCTGCAGAATGCCGTAATAGGAGGGGATAACTAATCTCGTCAAGACTACGCTCGCAGCCTCCGTCTTGCAAAGATGTAGAAGAAAGTAGATCAAGTCCTCCAAGTAGCATCGCATAGCATAATCCTACCCGCGATCCCTCCTTGTTGCCCTCGTTAGAGAGCGATCACGGGTTATATCCGCACTTGGAAGGGTGTGTTTTATTAAGTATCCAGTTTTAGGCGTCAGAAGGTCAAGGTACAACTCCAAGTCGCCCCTGTTATCAAGATCACGGCTATTCAATAGATTAACTTCCTGCAGGGTGCACCACATAACCCAACACGCTTGATCCCATTTGGCGGACACACTTTCACGGGTCATGCCCGATCGCTGAAGATCAACACGCCGCAGCCCCACCTAGGCCAACAGACGCCGGTCTAAACCTAAGCGCCGCAGGGTCCGGGCCCATCCCCTTAGCACACTCGCATGTTGCGACGCGGCGGAAGCGTAACTAGCCCCTTTAATACAAGAGCAGGCTTACGTTCCAATCCGTGGCAGCGCGCTCGATCGCCGACGTCACGAAGGCTTTGGTGATACCACACGCCGAGTGCCCATATCTTTCCCACGTAGTTGGTTAGTGCGATAGACCAAATGGCGGACTCAGATCAAATACCAAGATCTCGTTAAGCGTGTTAATGATGTAACCGCGGACACCGACCAGGGCGAGCCCACCTCTCACCCAGTAGTCTCAACCTGCCTGACGCTCCGCCACAAAGATCCACACAGAGGGTCGTTGGGACAAAGGTCCTTTCATTTAATCCATGAATCACTCGCGGGTGCTCCACGAAATAATTCGACTTTAGTCACCACATGTATCATGTATAAAGTATATAGTATATACCGTGTTCACCTCCCGAGTGATCACGGCCCGATAGTATAGCACAATGACGGACAAGAATGTAGGGCCACAGATGGAATACTAGCATCCTATACTAAGCATGTAGGATTACGGTAAAGGTAACAACGAGAGTGGCAAAGACAAGCTATGCATCGTGATAGGATTAACGGAAAGCAAGAACATGCTACACTACTCTAATGCAAGAAGTATAGAGAAGAATAGGCGATATCCGTGATCAAGGGGGGCTTGCCCGAAGCTCACCAAGAAGGAGGGGTCGCCAACACCGTAGTCGTACTGGGTAGCAGCAGCGTCGGTCTCGGTGTCTAGCGAGAGAAGAGGGGGAAGAAACAATAAATACAATGCAAACAGATGCATAATGATGCATGACAAAGCAAAGTGTGATGTTAGGCGTGCCCAATCGCGGTAGTAGGTGATACCGACGAAGAGGGGGAACATCCGGGAAAGTATTCCCGGTGTTTCGCGTTTTCGGACAGATGAATCAGAGGGGAAAAGTTGTGAGTTTGCTATGCTAGGGATGTGTGGCGGACGAACGGGTTGTGTATCCGGAATCGTCTCGTCGTTCTGAGCAACTTTCATGTACAAAGTTTTTTCCTCCGAGCTACGGTTTATTTTATATTAATTTTAAAAGATTTAAATCATTTTTAGGATTAATAGAATTAATTAAATCAAAAGGCATTTATGACATTATCATGACATCAGTGTGATGCAAGCGGTCAAAGTTGACCGTTGACCACCAACTAATGGGTGGGTCCTGCATGTCATAGGTCATATCTAATCGATGTAGTTAGATTTATCAAGAGGTTAATTAGGTTTAATTAACTAGATTAATTAAGTTAATTAATTAATTAATTAATTATTATTATTATTATTATTATTATTATTATATTTCTTTTTTTTATGAAAACATTCGGACGTAAATATTCGTCATAGGCCCCGGGGCCTTAGCGGTTATGGAACGGGCGCAACGTGCGATGACGAACAGGCGCGACGCCAGTGCAGAGCTGACCCGGAGGGCACTGAACAGGGAGGTCGGTGGCCACGGCGTGGCCACGACCAAGCGGGCGAGGCTGAGGAGTGCGCCTGACAGAATGGGAGGCGGCGCGGCCGCTGCCCAACAGAGCTGCGGCAGTGGTCATGGGAGGCTAGGCCGAGCCGCAGGGGAGGCCGGGCGGTGACCGAAGGTGGCGCAGAGGCGAGGTCACCGTGGCGACGGGGCACTGCAGCCCGCCTGGTCCCTGGCGCCTGCTGAGGCGGAGGAGGGCGCCGGCCAGTGCAAGGGACAGAGGAGGTACGGCCGTGGCCGCGAACGGACAAGGACGGGAGGGCGCAAGCCGGTGCGGTGCGGCCCGGCGCGAGGCACCGCGGCGAGAAGAAGTGGGGGTTGCGGGCAGAAAAAGGCATGTAATTATTTGTTTTTGCTACTGTCATAATTATTTTAGAGCCTTTAAACACTTCTTCAGAGTTTGGTTTCGCCACCACAATTACCTATAATTTATCTGACACATTTAGGACATTTTTGTTTTAGCGTTTCAAAACTTTTGTTGTTTGCTTGATTTTGAATTTGAATTCGAATCATTTTCGAACTAACGCAAGATTAGCAACAGTAATCGAGGTGACGTGGCATCATTAACAGGGAATTACTGTAGTCTGATTATCCGGGCGTCACAAAACGAGAACAAAAGGAAGAATTAAAAGGCAAACTCTACAAATTTTGTTGCTAGAAGTTCAAGTGATCGGCCCGAGAAAGTTTGAAAATTCTTGTGAGATAGGTTCACCGTGTATTTACATGTTCAAAACACAAAAGATGTTTTTTGTGATGTTTTAAAATAATTCTCTCAATCCATTACAAATTTGAAACAAAATGCTCTACATTAAAAAGTTTCTCCTATTCAACAACTTTTCAAAAGTGTATAAATATTCTTATTCTGAGAACGGTTAAAACAAAATGGTGCATGTTGTTCAAAACAGAAGCTTAACCGTTATGTTTTAGAAATTCATGTTTTAGATATAAATGCGAAGTTCATGTTTTAGAAAATCATAAGTTCACGTGTACCATATACTGAAGAAATTAATCAGTGAAAAAAAGGACCGTCTAGGCCATTTCACTAACAACAAAAGAATCCCTAAAAATGTCGCGAGACAAAAAACAAATCGTAGAAAGTGGAAAAAACTACAATTTTGTTTTGTAAAAAGTTAGAGCGGGTCGATGTCTATAATAACTCAATTTTTTTCCATTACTAAAGAGAAACAAAGAGGAGTCCAAAGTGATAACTGCCGGAAGTTCACGTACTGCATGGTGTGTATTTCGTATGAGAAAAAAATAATAAAAGGTAAAGTCTAAAAGTTTTGTTGCCAGAAGTTCAAGTGCTCGGCCCGGGAAAGTTAAAATATTCTTCTGAAAGAGGTTCACCGTGTATTTAGATGTCCAAAAACACATACAAAATATGTTGTTTTTTGTGTTTTAAAATAATTTTCTCAAACCAGAGATAAGTTCAAAGTGATAACAACCGGAAGTTCATGTACTGCATGGTGTGTGTTTTGTATGAGAAAAATACAATAAAAAGGTAAACTTTTTTCCTAGAAGTTCAAGTGCTGGCCCGGGAAAGTTCAGAAATTCGTGTGAGAGAGGTTCACAATGTTTTCAAAAACTTTCCAAACGGTATATCCTATGCTCTATTCCAAAGGGTATATCACACGTTCTATTCTGAAAAATAGTTAAAACAAATTGGTGTATGTTGTTCAGAATTCATATTGCGGGACGTCCGACCTCCAATTACCTGTTTTAAAATGGCAATAAAGGACGTCCGGCCTTCAATTGCATGTAGTTCGACGTATACAAAAAAATGTGACAGAAGTTCATAGTGAAAACAACGAGAATTTCAAGTACTGCAAGGAATGCATTTCAGGTGAAAATAAAAGTATAGAAAAATAAAATCTTAAAAGCTTTGTTGAAAGAAGTTCAAGTGCTCTGTCCGGGGAAGTTTAAAAATTCTTGCGAGAGATGTTCACCTTGTATTTCCATGTTTGAAAAACACAAAAAAGAAATTGTTTTTTTGCTTTTTAAAATAATTCTCTCAATCCACAATGAAGTTCAGTTATTATTTGGGAGCAATTTGATTTCAAAAAGAAAAAAAATCAAATTATAAAAATCAAAAAAGAAAAATGAATTAAAAGGCAAGGTTCAATTTTGTTGTTGTTATAAGTTCAAGTCCTCGGTCGGAGAAATTTAAAAAAATTATTGTGAGAGAGGTTTGTACAAAATGAATATCATTTGTGTAACACTGACGAATGGATGAAAAAATTACAAACGAAAATACGCCACAGAAGTTCAACGTGGAAATAGCAGGAAGTTCAACTACTGCACGGATGAATTTCAGATGAAAAAAAATTTAAAAACGTCGTGACTATGAAAAAATGATCGACACGTGAAAGTTGCGTGTTTACAACAGCTTTCCATCGGTATATCAATTGCTCAATTCCGGTGAGTGGATGAAGAGCTACGAGCAAAAAAGCGCGTGAAAAACAGAGTGAAGTTCAAGTAGACATGCTGAGAAGTTCAAGTTCTTCACACGGTGCATTTTTCAAGAATCTGTTTCGCGATAACGGCAGAATGAAATGATTCTGCCGTTTTCAAAATTACTTGAAAATGATAAGGAATCAGAGAAAACCATCAACATGAAAAAGTTTCGCATTTTTCGTAGCTTTTCAATGGTATATTATTTGTCCCATTCCGATAAAATTTGTAAAAATTACAGTGAAAATACATTTTTAGCCATTTTCAAAGTTAACATAAAACCGTAATGAATTGGGAGAAATAATATATACCAGAAAGTTTCACATTTCCTCAAGCTTTCCAACGCCATATCATTTGCTAGATTCGGACGTAAGGTTAAAAAATTAGCTCAAAAATACGAACTCGGTGGAACTTGTACCGTTTTCTAAATTACTTTTAAACCGTTTAAAATTAGAAAAAACTTTCAACAATGAAAAGTAGCGCATTTTCATAAGATTTACAACGCCATATCATTTGCCTCCATTGGATTAGTCGTTTAGAAATGACTTCGAAAATACGAACTCGCCTGTTCGGTTTGCGAAATTTTACAATTTTCCAAATTACTCTTTAACCATAAGGAATTAAAGAAAACATTCAACATGTGGAAGGAGAGGTTTTACAGCAGCTTTCCAACGCCATATTATTTGCCTCATTCCGATAAACGGTTTAGAAATGCGACCGAAAATACAATTCATGTTTTTGTATGAAGAAAAAACGGTTTTCAAAACTGCTCTTAAACCGCTTATATTTTGCCAAAAATTCAATTTGGGTCATGATACTGGTGTCCATAGCTTTCCAACGGTATATCGCAAGCCCCATTTGGACAATGTTAGCCGAAGTTCAACCTAGCACTAGGAGAAGTTCAGGCCGAACAACTCAGGCAGTAAAATTGCAAAAAAAAATGCAATTTCATCACACCCGAGAGCAAAATCCGCCAAAGAGCGATATTTCTATTTAAAACGGGTATTTAGTTGCTAAAAAATATTTCTAGCTTACACTAACATCATATAGAACACAACTAACCAGAATAATTCACGCGGGGAGACACGGTTGCGAAGATAGCCCGAAGGTCGGGTTCGTACAGAGGGGAGTTCAGTCACGTTGCTCAGGCAGTTCAGCTTGTGATCAAAATACCTCACCATCACGACGCTTTTGCAAAAATGTCCCTGCTATTTGCACTATTCAACATGCAGTCCTCGGTGAGTTAAAGAAAAAACGGTTCGATATTCTTTTTGGGCTACAGGTCGAGCAACGGCGCTCCCGATCCGATCGGGAGCAGGACAACGGCGGCGAGCACATGAAGGGCGTGGGCGGCACGCTGCCCGAGCGAGAGGAGGAGTAGGAGGGGAGGCACGGAGGCGGGGCCATATGTGTCGGACGCACGCGCTCACCCGTAGTCAACGCGGACGCAGTGGTTGTCCCTGGCGGCTCGGGTCGATGCAGGAGGATGAGGGGAGGAGCTCGCGAGGGCCGGCACCGGGAATGGAGAGGAGGCGGGTAGATTTGACGATTCCAAAGGGGTTGCGGCAACGAGCGGCTCCGTGGGCGGCGACCTGCGGGGTTCAAGTGGCGGCCGGTCAGATATACTTGCAGTTTAAGCATGGGTTGATTCTTCCCCTGGATACTGTCAAGGTTTGCATTTCAATGGAGCATTGCATTGTTTTGCTTCAATTATTTAAATTGCCTAAATGGTACAAGTTGATTGTAGGTATGAGCGATCTGCTTTTCCCTTTTGTTGTTCTATACGAGGATGATGCTGATGCCTTTGGTGTTTTGAGATGCTACTGAGAAGGATGGTAATTTGTATCTATGTCAAACTATACTGGCATATGGTAGGTTGGTATTTTTGTATGACTTAATGCATGATATAAATTTTGTTGCATCTCAGCGTGAAAATGTCCAGCTTGAGGGACCGACAGGAGTTATGAACTAGTTCGAAGCAATGTGGAAGATCATGGAATTGACAGATACGGAAGTAATAAACTGGTAAGGATCAAACAGGCAAATGGAGTCCTAATTTTCTGTTGGAAATTCACATGATATGGTTCTATGTTTGAGGCTTCAACACACTGCGTATGCCCCAAGATTTGAAGTGTGAGTGTGAGACTTGATTTTCTGTGCTGTTACAGTTATTCGGTAATGGATAAATCAAATTTTGTTATGTAGATTGGTAGGACTAATTAAGTTAAACATTTCTTATTTATGGGTTATAAATTCTTACTCCAAAAGCAGATTTGTGTATGTTTAATAGATTTTCAGAGGGATATAAGACTGGAAGTGTGGATGTTTGTCAATTTTCAGAGGGAAATAAGCCAACAGAATCAAACACAATAAGCATCGCTACAAGGGCGCATGTTCATCGTATCCACGTTGGCAAAGTTATTGTGCAATGCTGGGTGAAAAAAAATCTTGTAAAACATGTAAACCTAGCCGACGCGCTTTCTCCCCACTCTGTCATTCCCCTCCCCCTCGCCCAGAGTTTGATTTTCGTTTGCGATTTTTTTTCGCCCCAGACCAACATTTTCAAAAAAATCGGTTGAAATTTGACCGAAATTTGATTAACATTTGACTGAAAATTAACCAAATTTTGCCAAATTTGACCAATTTCCGCCGAAAGATACTTTTCGCCCCAGGCCAAAATTTGTTTTTTCGGCCGAAAATCAAAACACAGCCCTCGCCTCATCCTCACCCGAGTCGCTCCGCCGCTTCTCCTACGCCTTCTCCTCCCCGTTCCTCACCTCACCCAGCCTGGGTTACCGCCGCCGCCATTGCCCCATCCCTGCTTCTCTTTCGTGAAGCCCACAACACCATCGAGCACGCAACTCTCATCTCCACTCTCTCTCGTCCGCTAGGGATGGAGGGGCTGCCGAAATCCACCTCTATGCAGAGGGGTAGGCAGAAGGACGGCGGTCGTTCCACTCGACGGCCAGCCATGGATGATGGCAATCTCGACGCAAAGTTCGGCGGCGGATTCTAAGGTTGTGGGAGGCCATACGACTTGAATCAGAGGTGTCGAGATCCGTCGGGACCGATGACGTCTTGGACGCCGGCGCGGCTCCGGCGCCTCTTGCGCTCCTCCTCGACGCCTCCTGCCCGCTCTCCTACGTCACCGAGGACGTCGAGCGCGAGGGCGTGCACTACTGGCCGCGGCGGTGCTTTCCAATTTGCGCCATCTTCAAGGGCGTGGAGCGACAGAGGTTATCTCTCTCCTTCCCCACGGTCGCAGCATCGGGAGAGGAGTCAGCCCGTGTGGTTCTGCACCAAGGTCAGCGAAGAGGGTGATTGGTAGTTCACGCTAACTATGGATGATTAGTGGAAGTATTTAGTAAACAAGTGCTTATAGTAGGAACATGAATAGGCTGGCTTGATGCAGTTATGCATTGTATCGGTTCTAAATTACCCCTACTTGTGCAGTTTCTGTCAAGAATGGAATCTACGAGTTCTGGAACTGGTTTGATGATAGGACATGGTAAGAGCCTCACAGACAGTTGAATAATTTAATAATGTGCGGGTTATTTGTAAAGCGGAACACACAGTTAGAATACATGGCTGAATTATCTTCTGCTGCTTCTATTTTAAGTATCCCCTTGGTCGTGTGATCGGTGGCACTATGTATCCTTGGTTGACTTTGACAGCTGGAAGCATTTGGTAGCATGTTACTGAAAATGTGCTTGAAATATTTGATCGGTCTACCAAGTTGGTAAACGCTCTGAACATCCCAGTGTTGGTGGAGACCGTTTGCGTGCTACTGCTCCAATTTTCTCAGCAAACGCTTCCTAGGCTACTTACCTCTTGACAAAGGTTGTTTTTTCACAGAAGCATGTATTCTCACAGTAGCCAGAGTGTATCTCTTTTTTATCTGGTAATTCTATTCTCATTAATGTTAATTTTTCTGTAGGAAGCAAAGGGCACTGGAGCTGGATTGATGCCAGCAGCCATTCTGGCAATGGTAAATTGCACGTGATATATAGATTTTTCATTTTCATATGCCATGGTCTAAGTGAAAATATAAATACTTTTCGATGAAGCTAGGGATGCCATTAAGTAGCTTTAGCTTTACCTATCTTTGGATGGGAATATTACACTGTTGAACAATGAAAGAGAGGGCGAGAGGTGATCCTTCTACTCTTTACTTGTCAATCTCTATTTCTTACTAGCTTGGGGAACTTGCTCCCAAAAAATTAATGGATGATCTTGCAAACCTCGTCAAGTATATTTGTAGTTAAACTGTGAATTTGAAAACAAAAAAATTGTACATTTGTTCATGTCAAATTTACCAATCCTTTTGTTTTGATAATCACATCATATAGATGTGTTCTTGGACAGTAATTGATGGTAGATAATACATGATGGGCGATGGCCTTAATTGCGACAATTACTTTTCCTATCCCTCCTTAGTTTCTTGGATGTATATTAGTTTCTGTTTACCCCTTTGTTTTTAGGGAAAGTTTTCTTACTGCCACAGCTTGGTTGTTCTAACATGACAAAATGTTGAATTTATTATCCTGCTAAATACTGGATACTAGCTCATTTTACTTCAGCTCATAAGGAAAGGGATCTGTATGCAAAGCGTGTCACGGGACGATATGCTGGAATAAACTCATATAGCCAGTTCATGTTTACCCTTTTCTTTACACATATGATTGGGACTAGCGAATTCACCTATACAAATATGTTTCTAGAGCAAGGATGAGAAGCACTCCATACACAACCACAATTGATGGGATGACGGGACTTGAGGTCAAACCACATTGGTTTCGCTTGTTGATATTTCTGGCATATACTTGATGAAATATACATAAATATGTGTTCTTTCTTATAGGTTTGCACCAGAATCAAGCATCAGTTCAATGGGAACTGGAATGATGAAAACACTTGTCGTGCCTCGGAGTGTGGCGCCGAAGAGACGGACGAGCAGTCAGTGGTGTCTTTGTCTTCGCCGGCCGCATTGGTGTGTTATTCCTTTCCCTGCTTCGCCACCTAGGATACTTGTGACGCCCCGAGACCGACGCTCCAGAAGACTTCCATATAATCCGGGTTTCGCCGTGTGTTTCATTTGTGTCTGCCCTTTTATTTTTGCATTGCATCATGTCATCATGCCATCATCTCATAAATCTTTTGCAACTCAACTAAATAAATGGCATGGATCTTTGATCCATTTAAATCGAGGGAATTCACATGGTGATTCTCTTTAAAACATATCCTCTCGATATTTAGAGAGCTATAGTAAATATTCCAATTATTTGGAATTCACCATAACACACTTGCAAAATATTCCAATGCCTTTGTTATCTTAATTCTTGGTCTCCAACCTTGCCCATAAATTATTTCGTCATTTTCCGGAGCTCCACCAAAAATCCGAACATTTTTGGACCTTCCCTACCCTCACTTCCTATTCAAATCATTTGAATTTTAAATCAAATGAGTTGAATTCAAATCTTTCAATCATGGCCTTTTCTATTTTCTCGGAACAAGCACATTTTTGTGAGTTTGGGAAAACTATCTGCGTGTCCAACTTCTTCCCCTAACCCTCTTTCTTTTCTTTCTTAATCTCTGTTTTTTTCTCTTCTTTTAGTAGTGAGAGAGAGCCCAGCAGCCTTGCAGCCCAGCCGGCCACTTAGGCCCGGCCATCCAGACCGGCCCATTTGCCCCTGGAGGCCCAGCCGCCCCCTCTAACCCTAGCCGCAGGGAGAGCATCGCTCGATCCCCATCCCTCTCGTTCCCTCGCCCGCCGCCACACGCACGCAGCGCACCAGGGAGAGGATCCCCACGCTCCTCCCTCCTCTCGCTTGCTCCCTCATCCCGCACCTACACCTCGTCCTCGTGGACCCGTGCCTCCCCGTCGCCCTTGCTCGAGCTTCGCAGCCATGGCGCCGCCACCACCATCTCCAGCCGCTCCCCTGCAGCCCCTCCTCCGCCTCGTCCTCACGTCCGGCCTCGTCCCCGACCCGTCGTCCGCCTCCTCCATCGACCGTCTCGGTCGCCAGAGCTATCGACGGCCGAAGCCCGGCCGCGTCACAGCCTCTACTGCTGGCGACCTCGACCTCCCCTGCGCCAAGCCCCGCCGGCGGCCTGCTACCTCGCCTCCCCAACCCGAGCTGGCCTCGCCATCCGGATCCGCGCCAAGCTCCAACGACCTCTGCACCCGGGCTCTCCTCCTTGTCTTCCCGACGTCCTCTGTGTCCCCTGGCTGCATCGAGCAGCAGCAACTCATCGCTCAAGCCTCGACGCTCCTGCAACCCAAGTCCATCGCCACCTCGCCAGAGAACCCCGTCCCCGCCCGGATCTTCGTCGCCAGCCCCAAGCCTCACCGTTGATGCCTCTGTTTTGCCTGAACCACGCCCCTGCTTTGCCTCGAACAGCAGCAGCAGCTCGCCCGCTTGTCCTCGTGGACTCGATTCAGTCAAATGCCAGGTCCACGGGTCGGCCTCTTGTTCATGTTGACCGGAAGATCGCAAGAGTCTTCTCTGCCTCCTGTACCCTGTTGGCCACCAGTTGATGCACCCCAAGCACCACAACTACGACCGATGCCCCGAGGACACAGAGTACGACTACACCCGGTGATGCGTCAAGTACCTCTACCGTCGACTCCGTGGGCGTCAAGTTCCTCTATGAAACGTGTACGACTACTTCCACGATGTCCGTGAACAACTACTTCCACTACGACCGCTGCGAGAACGACTACTTCCCCTACACCGCATCGAACCCGAACCGCTCCGAAATGCACGCTTCAAAGGTATAACCCCGAGACGACGTCCGTGGACTGAATGAATTTGTTGTATGAGATGCACCCTATGTTTGGACCGTGTCGGAATTGTTCCTTGCATGTTCGCCGTAAGCCATGCCACCGTTATGTGGGACACCCGGTATCCGGGATCACTCCCCGTCTCTTGCGTGTTCCACACATCCGCACACTTCTCGTTTGCATTGGTATCTCACTCAAGTTACCGGGATCGAAATGTTGCCGTAGCACCATTTTCGTTTCACTGCCGTGGCACCTTTTTCCTTCCGCCATGGCGACAAATGCCTCGTATCATGCTCATGTTAACGTTTTCATAAAATTGCATAAACCTTGATTATGTCATCCACATCATGTTAACAACATTTAAATGGTTAAAATTGTGTTTGCATTAAATTGCTAAATGACATATGGGGATTTTCCGGAATTGTTGTTTGTTGTTTCCGGCCTCATTTAAATTGCCTCTTGCCATGTTAACCAATATTTAATATTGTTGGGTACATAACCGAGAGAGAACTAAATAATTGATGTGGTGTTTCGTCAATATGCAACTCGTTGCATATTGGGCTCCATTTAACTTGTAGTTTTGTTTGTGCATATTGCCATGCCATGCTATTTAAACCGGACATGCATCATACTTGATTATGCATCATGCCATGTTTATGATTGTGTGTTTACTATGTTGTTTGCTTCTTTCCGGTTTGCTTCTCGCTTAGCTTCGGTTTCGTTCCGGAGTTGTGAGGATTCGTTCGTCTACGTCCGTTTGTCTTCTTCATGGACTCGTTCTTCTTCCTTGCGGGATTTCAGGCAAGATGACCATACCCTCGAAATCACTTCTATCTTTGCTTGCTAGATGCTCGCTCTTTTGCTATGCCTATGCTGCGTTATCTACCACTTGCTAAATCATGCCTCCCATATTGCCATGTCAAACCTCTAACCATCCTTTCCTAGCAAACCGTTGTTTGGCTATGTTACCGCTTTGCTCAGCCCCTCTTATAGCGTTGTTAGTTGCAGGTGAAGATGAAGTTTGTTCCTTGTTGGAACATGGAGATGTTGTTCCTTGTTGGAACATGTTTACTTTTTGGGATATCACAATATCTCTTATTTTAATTAATGCATCTATATACTTGGTAAAGGGTGGAAGGCTCAGCCTTATGCCTGGTGTTTTGTTCCACTCTTGCCGCCCTAGTTTCCGTCATATCGGTATTATGTTCCCGGATTTTGCGTCCCTAATGCGGTTGGGTGATTTATGGGACCCCCTTGACAGTTCGCTTTGAATAAGACTCCTCCAGCAAGGCCCAACCTTGGTTTTACCATTTGACTACCTACCACATATACCCCTTCCCTTGGGTTCTGCAGACTCAAGGGTCATCTTTATTTTAGCCCCCCCGGGCCAGTGCTCCTTCGAGTGTTGGTCCGAAACGGGCAGACTGCGGGGCCACCACGGGGCAACTCGAGGGCTGGTTTTACTCGTAGGCTGACCTATCAGGTGTGCCCTGAGAACGAGGTACGTGCGACTCCTATCGAGATTTGTCGGCACATCGGGCGGCTTTGCTGGTCTTGTTTTATTGCTGTCGAAATGTCTTGTAGCCGGGATTCCGAGACTGATCGGGTCTTCCCGGGGAGAAGGAATATCCTTCCTTGATCGAGAGAGCTTATCATGGGCTAAGTTGGGACACCCCTGCAGGGTATTATCTTTCGAAAGCCGTGCCCGCGGTTATGAGGCAGATGGGAATTTGTTAATGTCCGGTTGTAGAAAACCCGAAGTTGATCTTAATTAAAATACACCAACCGCGTGTGTAACCGTGATGGTCTCTTCTCGGCGGAGTCCGGGAAGTGAACACGGTGTTGGAGTTATGCTTGACGTAGGTTGTTCTAGGATCACTTCTTGATCATAGTTGTTCGACCGTGCTTTGCTTCTCTTCTCGCTCTCTTTTGCGTATGGTAGCCACCATATATGCTAGTCGCTTGCTGCAGCTCCACCTCATACCTTCCCCTTCCCATAAGCTTAAATAGTCTTGATCTCGCGGGTGTGAGATTGCTGAGTCCCGTGACTCATAGATACTTCAAAACCAGTTTGCGGTGCCGATGAAACCGTGCAGGTGGCCACCGAGCTCAAGGAGGAGCTCGATGAAGATCTTGTTCATTGTGTTGTTTCGCTTCAGTTGATCAAGAGTGGAGCCAGTTGGGACGATCGGGGATCTGTAGCATTTGGGGTAGTCTTCTTTTATTTTGGTTCCGTAGTCGGACCTTGATTGTATCTGTATGATGTAATGCTTTACTCATGTATTGTGTGAAGTGGCGATTGTAAGCCAACTATGTATCTCTTTCCCTTATATATTACATGGGTTGTGTGAAGATTACCTCACTTGCGACATTGCTATCAATGCGGTTATGCCTCTAAGTCGTGCTTCGACACGTGGGAGATATAGCCGCATCGAGGGCGTTACAAGTTGGTAATCAGAGCCATCCCCGACTTAGGAGCCCCCTGCTTGATTGAATCGCTGACTTTGTTGAGTCTAGACAAAAATGTTTTGAGTCTTAGGATTATATATATTGGAGAGTAGGATTCTTTTTACTCCCCAGCCCCTTCGTTGCTCTGGTGAGGTCTCCTGACGTAGAAGTTTTGACTCTCCTCTCCTCAAATTTCACTAAAACTTTTTTTAGGATCACGCGGGTATCTTGGAATCGTTCCGATGGTTTTGTGACGAGAACATTGTTCTTGGTGCCTCCTGACATTTAGGGGTTGTGGCAGTGTCCCGGGGAGTTGAGCTCCGAGGTGTTGTCGTCACAATTTTATCGTTGCAGTTCTCGAATACCTGAGCTTTGCCGACATCGAAAATCTCTTTTGTACAGTTGTTGGTGAGATAACCCCGATAACCCAGTACTGGGGCGAGCTCGAGAGTATTGCCATGACTCGTATAACGGATGCTTTTCGAAGGTCGAGGTAAACGATTTCCGAAGGTTTCTTGGTTATGTGTTGAAGGATGGATACAGCTGGATCTAGGTATTGTTAGTTTGGGTGATATATTTTGTGTCCCCTGTATCCCCAACACCAGATTGCATAACCAGAAAGTTTCGGGAGTTTATAAGTGGGAATTCAAGTAGCTCCTAGATTATCTTTCCAACAGACACATGATACGATATGGGATCTATCATATGTTTGTTTCCGGCTTATTCTGCAAGCCAAATCCTTTGTTTTTGTTCCGTTTTGTGGTATTCAAGTTGCTTCAATGCCAAGTGTTGATTCCATACCTTATTCTAAACGGTGTTCTCATATTTCTATGTGGATGCTAATCCTTCTTGTTCATCAAGGTCGTCTTTTCAATCCTTTCCAACCGTGTGCTTCTCTCCAAGTAAATCCGATCATTGCAACATTTGCGAGATCAATTCTCAGTTCTTTGCAACGGTGCTTGCTTCATCCGTCCCAGGTTGTCTTTGTTTTCCCCGCCCTCCCACCCTTTTCGTCAAGGACTCATATATCCCTAACCAAGTACTCATTTTATTTGAGTGGAGTTTCTTCATTCTTTTCCTTTAATGTTTTATCCGGTGATTTCTCATGAAGATGCTAAGGAAGTTTCAACCTTATCATTGTTCCATTCTAATTTTCTTCTCCGGTGGATTTGATTCAAGATTTCGGTGTTGATCTTATTCCTTTTCCTCTTGTCACAATGATTTCTCATGCCGGTGTATCTCCTAATCATTCACTTCTCGCTATTCATTTGGTTGGGAGTGATGAAGATATCTCAGAAGATTCGTGTTTCCATTCTTAATCCATTCAAGTTATTTCGAGATTGTTATCTCATTCAAGCCATTTAATTCAACCGGTGCAATCTCTCTTTTCAAGCAATCGTTCAACAGTGGTTCTTTTGAGTGGGCCCTAACCCACAGGTCTTTTCCCAGGATCTTACCTGACTCTTCTATTTTCACGGAGCTTCTAAAATTCTTTTCAAAGTTTGACGTAAGTATGAATTTCATCAGTCATATGCCTTTGTCCAAGATCTTCCAAATTCTTTTCATTGTTAGCTCAACCTTTCTAATTTTCATCCCGGTGTATCTCAACAATTCATGGTGGTGTTTCTCGTCGTCATTCTCGGATTTTGAAGACCGAAGAGGAGTTCCTCTTAAATCCTTACCCGTTCTTCCAAAGATGCCTAGTTCAAGCTTGACGCCATCCTCTCATAATTGTTTTCGATTGTGAGAATTCTTTTCAACCATCCGGAGCAATTCAGGAGTCTTTTCAGTTTGATTCTTCTGAGCCCATCATCTCAGAATTATTCATTCCAGCTTTCAGCTCTTGTTCTCCAAATCTTACCGGTGCATCATTCAAGTATTCACTAATCAGTTCATGATCTCTCCGTTCTCATGTATCTAAATCCCCTCAAGTATCTTCGTTCATTTTCTAATTCTTCCCAAGGTTTCGCTATCTTTTCTTTGTTCGTTTTTTTAGTTCTTACGGTGGTTCGTTCAAGAGTTCTCTTCCTTCGTTATTATATAGATTCATTCGTTCTTCCCAAATCCTACCGGCGGATCGTTGAAGACCTTCCCAAGTTGAGCAATATCTCTCTTCAATCCTTTTTCAACGAGAATAAGTAGTATGCCTAATCCGTTGCTTGTCATCAATTTATATTGGTGAAGGATACACATAACATAATTCTTATTCTTGTTTCATCCAAGTGATTAATTCCTTCTTTCGGAGTTTGTTCATGATGAATAAATTCTCGGTTTCAATTGTTTCATCTTTTCTTTTCCTGGAGTTCCAAGCTCTCATCATCACGAAGATCCATCTAAATCATTGCAAGGCTTCACCTTGTGTTTTCAACTTCTCTTTATTTCTATCGTCCTTTCATTACCGGAGTTCTTCATGGAGGCTCTACATGGTGGTTCGTCAAGGATTCATTTCTTTCTCGAATTGTCCTTCAAGTTTCTCTCGGAGTTAAGATCCGCCAGGCTATACTCTAAAATAAACATGGTGTTCAACACATGTTTTGTTTTGAGGAGTTCAAGTATTCTTCTTCTTGCATTTCGAAGTGCAATTCATTCTACCTTATCATTTGAGGTGGTGTTATGTCATTCTTGACAATTGGAGTTCGTGTTTCATGATTCACATGTTGTCAAGAATGAGGTATTTTAAATCCATCAATCCCTTTGTTGGAGTTATCTTGGACTATATTTCACCTAAAGCTTTCCCTAAGGATTGTTGCTAATTATGGTGCTTATAAATGACCCAAGTTCTTCATTTGTCCTCTCGGTGAAATAAATTTCTCGTCTCCTTGTTGATATCAATCCAATCAACTGTTTCCGTTAGTGGCGAGTTGTCACCTCATAATTTTGAGATGTGTTCTATAAGCCCACAACAAGCTTGTTCCTTTCGTTGTTGGTTTTCCAACAACTCCGTTCTATCCTTCTTTTTAAGGGTGCTTTCCAAACTCATTTGTGGTAGAAGTTGTCATTTTCTTCTCCATTCCTTTATTCCAATGATCTATCTTCAATTTTTCTTCCGGAGGCATTGTGATGTTGCTCTCTTCGACCCATCATCTTGTTTTGTCAAGACCATGTCCTTTTCCTTGCTTATCGATTTAACCGGAGTGTTGTGTCTATCGTTCCTCTTTTAACCGAAGTCTCATCCAGGTGCTTTCATTTTGCCAAGTTCATGGTTCTAATTCCTTCCATTTTCAGTCGGAGTGTTGCCAAAATTATATAATTCTTATTCATTCTTATCTCGTTTCAACCAGAGTGGTTCCAATTCCTTCTTGTCCATTGTACTCGTCATTCATAGCTTTGCAACCCCCAAGGTTCACATGGTGTTCCTTGTTTCTATTTTCTACTGGAATGCTCTCAATTTCGTTCAACTCTATTGTGTTATTCTTTCAAGTTTTCAACCTCTCGAGGTTCATTGGTTTCACTCGTTTGTCAAAGAAGCAACTTTGTCTTACCTCTTTCTCTTCCGTTTCTCTCCGGCGCCATCCTAGATCTCGGGACGAGATCCTCTCGTAGTGGTGGAGTGTTGTGACGCCCCGAGACCGACGCTCCAGAAGACTTCCATATATTCCGGGTTTCGCCGTGTGTTTCATTTGTGCCTGCCCTTTTATTTTTGCATTGCATCATGTCATCATGCCATCATCTCATAAATCTTTTGCAACTCAACTAAATAAATGGCATGGATCTTTGATCCATTTAAATCGAGGGAATTCACATGGTGATTCTCTTTAAAACATATACTCTCGATATTTAGAGAGCTATAGTAAATATTCCAATTATTTGGAATTCACCATAACACACTTGCAAAATATTCCAATGCCTTTGTTATCTTAATTCTTGGTCTCCAACCTTGCCCATAAATTATTTCGTCATTTTCCGGAGCTCCACCAAAAATCCGAACATTTTTGGACCTTCCCTACCCTCACTTCCTATTCAAATCATTTGAATTTTAAATCAAATGAGTTGAATTCAAATCTTTCAATCATGGCCTTTTCTATTTTCTCGGAACAAGCACATTTTTGTGAGTTCGGGAAAACTATCTGCGTGTCCAACTTCTTCCCCTAACCCCTCTTTCTTTTCTTTCTTAATCTCTGTTTTTTTCTCTTCTTTTAGTAGTGAGAGAGAGCCCAGCAGCCTTGCAGCCCAGCCGGCCACTTAGGCCCGGCCATCCAGACCGGCCCATTTGCCCCTGGAGGCCCAGCCGCCCCCTCTAACCCTAGCCGCAGGGAGAGCATCGCTCGATCCCCATCCCTCTCGTTCCTCGCCCACGCCACACACACGCACGCAGCGCACTGTGGAGAGGATCCCCACGCTCCTCCCTCCTCTCGCTTGCTCCCTCATCCCGCACCTACACCTCGTCCTCGTGGACCCGTGCCTCCCCGTCGCCCTTGCTCGAGCTTCGCAGCCATGGCGCCGCCACCACCATCTCCAGCCGCTCCCCTGCAGCTCCTCCTCCGCCTCGTCCTCACGTCCGGCCTCGTCCCCGACCCGTCGTCCGCCTCCTCCATCGACCATCTCGGTCGCCAGAGCTATCGACGGCCGAAGCCCGGCCGCGTCACAGCCTCTACTGCTGGCGACCTCGACCTCCCTGCGCCATGCCCGCGGCGGCCTGCTACCTCGCCTCCCCAACCCGAGCTGGCCTCGCCATCCGGATCCGCGCCAAGCTCCAACGACCTCTGCACCCGGGCTCTCCTCCCTGTCTTCCCGGCGTCCTCTGCGTCCCCTGGCTGCATCGAGCAGCAGCAACTCATCGCTCAAGCCTCGACGCTCCTGCAACCCAAGTCCATCGCCACCTCGCCAGAGAACCCCGTCCCCGCCCGGATCTTCGTCGCCAGCCCCAAGCCTCACCGTTGCTGCCTCTGTTTTGCCTGAACCGTGCCCCTGCTTTGCCTCGAACAACAGCAGCAGCTCGCCCGCTTGTCCTCGTGGACTCGATTCAGTCAAATGCCAGGTCCACGGGTCGGCCTCTTGTTCATGTTGACCGGAAGATCGCAAGAGTCTTCTCTGCCTCCT
This sequence comes from Aegilops longissima, assembly GCA_021605205.1. Taxonomy (NCBI): domain Eukaryota; kingdom Viridiplantae; phylum Streptophyta; class Magnoliopsida; order Poales; family Poaceae; genus Aegilops; species Aegilops longissima. The sequence continues at coordinate 637,820,511 of CM038679.1, forward strand.
GTACCCTGTTGGCCACCAGTTGATGCACCCCAAGTACCACAACTACGACCGATGCCCCGAGGACACCGAGTACGACTACACCCGGTGATGCGTCAAGTACCTCTACCGTCGACCCCGTGGGCGTCAAGTTCCTCTATGAAACGTGTACTACTACTTCCACGATGTCCATGAACAACTACTTCCACTACGACCGCTGCGATGACGACTACTTCCCCTACACCGCATCGAACCCGAACCGCTCCGAAATGCACGCTTCAAAGGTATAACCCCGAGACAACGTCCGTGGACCGAATGCATTTGTTGTATGAGATGCACCCTATGTTTGGACCGTGTCCGAATTGTTCCTTGCATGTTCGCCGTAAGCCATGCCACCGTTATGTGGGACACCCGGTATCCGGGATCACTCCCCGTCTCTTGCGTGTTCCACACATCCGCTCACTTCTCGTTTGCATTGGTATCTCACTCAAGTTACCGGGATCGAAATGTTGCCGTGGCACCATTTTCGTTTCACTGTTGTGGCACCTTTTTCCTTCCGCCATGGCGACAAATGCCTCGTATCATGCTCATGTTAACGTTTTCATAAAATTGCATAAACCTTGATTATGTCATCCACATCATGTTAACAACATTTAAATGGTTAAAATTGTGTTTGCATTAAATTGCTAAATGATATATGGGGATTTTCCGGAATTGTTGTTTGTTGTTTCCGGCCTCATTTAAATTGCCTAAAATGTGTAGTTTACTTATGCTTCACCTCTTGCCATGTTAACCAATATTTAATATTGTTGGGTACATAACCGAGAGAGAACTAAATAATTGATGTGGTGTTTCATCAATATGCAACTCGTTGCATATTGGGCTCCATTTAACTTGTAGTTTTGTTTGTGCATATTGCCATGCCATGCTATTTAAACCGGACATGCATCATACTTGATTGTGCATCATGCCATGTTTATGATTGTGTGTTTACTATGTTGTTTGCTTCTTTCCGGTTTGCTTCTCGCTTAGCTTCGGTTTCGTTCCGGAGTTGTGAGGATTCGTTCGTCTACGTCCGTTTGTCTTCTTCATGGACTCGTTCTTCTTCCTTGCGGGATTTCAGGCAAGATGACCATACCCTCGAAATCACTTCTATCTTTGCTTGCTAGATGCTCGCTCTTTTGCTATGCCTATGTTGCGTTACCTACCACTTGCTAAACCATGCCTCCCATATTGCCATGTCAAACCTCTAACCATCCTTTCCTAGCAAACCGTTGTTTGGCTATGTTACCGCTTTGCTCAGCCCCTCTTATAGCGTTGTTAGTTGCAGGTGAAGATGAAGTTTGTTCCTTGTTGGAACATGTTTACTTTTTGGGATATCACAATATCTCTTATTTTAATTAATGCATATATATACTTGGTACAGGGTGGAAGGCTCGGCCTTATGCCTGGTGTTTTGTTCCACTCTTGCCGCCCTAGTTTCCATCATATCGGTATTATGTTCCCGGATTTTGCGTCCCTAACGCGGTTGGGTGATTTATGGGACCCCCTTGACAGTTCGCTTTGAATAAGACTCCTCCAGCAAGGCCCAACCTTGGTTTTACCATTTGACTACCTACCACATATACCCCTTCCCTTGGTTTCTGCAGACTCAAGGGTCATCTTTATTTTAGCCCCCGGGCGGTGCTCCTTCGAGTGTTGGTCGAAACAGGCAGATCAGGGGCCACCACGGGGCAACTCGAGGGCTGGCTTTACTCGTAGGCTGACCTATCCGGTGTGCCCTGAGAACGAGGTACGTGCGACTCCTATCGGGATTTGTCGGCACATCGGGCGGCTTTGCTGGTCTTGTTTTATTGCTGTCGAAATGTCTTGTAGCCGGGATTCCGAGACTGATCGGGTCTTCCCGGGGAGAAGGAATATCCTTCGTTGATCGCGAGAGCTTATCATGGGCTAAGTTGGGACACCCCTGCAGGGTATTATCTTTCGAAAGCCGTGCCCGCGAGATGGGAATTTGTTAATGTCCGGTTGTAGAAAACCCGAAGTTGATCTTAATTAAAATACACCAACCGCGTGTGTAACCGTGATGGTCTCTTCTCATGGAGTCCGGGAAGTGAACACGGTGTTGGAGTTATGCTTGACGTAGGTTGTTCTAGGATCACTTCTTGATCATAGTTGTTCGACCGTGCTTTGCTTCTCTTCTCGCTCTCTTTTGCGTATGGTAGCCACCATATATGCTAGTCGCTTGCTGCAGCTCCACCTCATACCTTCCCCTTCCCATAAGCTTAAATAGTCTTGATCTCGCGGGTGTGAGATTGCTGAGTCCCCGTGACTCACAGATACTTCTAAAACCAGTTTGCAGGTGCCGATGAAACCGTGCAGGTGACGCACCCGAGCTCAAGGAGGAGCTCGATGAAGATCTTGTTCATTGTGTTGTTTCGTTTCAGTTGATCAGTAGTGGAGCCCAGTTGGGACGATCGGGGATCTGTGTAGCATTTGGGGTAGTCTTCTTTTATTTTGGTTTCGTAGTCGGACCTTGATTGTATCTGTATGATGTAATGCTTTACTCATGTATAGTGTGAAGTGGCGATTGTAAGCCAACTATGTATCTCTTTCCCTTATGTATTACATGGGTTGTGTGAAGATTACCTCACTTGCGACATTGCTATCAATGCGGTTATGCCTCTAAGTCATGCTTCGACACGTGGGAGATATAGCCGCATCGAGGGCGTTACAATACTCCACCACGACGGGACTCGAGTATGGCCTTGCCTTGGATGGGTTGAGAATGATCAGTACGTCTGGATTTTGCCATCCTTCTTGGCCGTGATTTTCATTCGTTTTTCCTGCTCATTTAGCTTCTCTTCTATGCATGGTGTATATGCCCTTCCGAGGATTGTGTTAATGCATCAAATAGGATGTGGGCACCTATTTTATCATGGATCTTTGATCCACAATCTTACAATTTTTTTTGTTCTGATGGCCGCAATTTTGCGAAACAGAAGGTGCTCCTTGATTGTTTGTTCAAATGACTAAAAGAAAATACCCCCTGCTTTTTATGGTAAACATTCCCTTGACATACATCCAAAAAATTTAAGCACATACATTTTAATTTATTTTGGCAAGGCCAGGGCTGGGGGAATCCCCACATTATATATCCGCTTATATTTCAGTTTAACACTTTTGAGCAAGTTGTTCTTTATTTTGCCAGTGCGTAGATGCGGAAGACCGACAACCGATGGCAATATGTTGATGTGGCTCCAAGCATGGTTGATTCATGGAGGTACATAGTTTGAATTCACTTTTGTATTATTCATAGGAGAATGGAGTAAAGAATATGTGATGCCTTGTTCTGTCAATACCATTGTAAAGTTTCAGTGCTTAATTTTCTTGGTGATCTCTCATAGGTTTATATATGTTCTCGGTTTCTAGAATTGTTCTGTATCATCTGCAAATATGCCACAATTGCCACTGGAGGCCATTATGAATTGTGGTGGGATGGCACAAACAAGAAGAGATGGTATCAGGTGGCTTAGTGATAGTTTTGCTTTGGGAGTATTAAGAAGAGTGACATGTATTGTGGTTAGAGTCCGCAAAGATATGTTAGCTTTTATTTTCAATGATGGTTGTGCTCTGGCATCCACCTTGTAACACTGTGACCTGCGTGTTAATATAGACCTTCTGGTTTACTTTGTCTGCTATGCTATATTCCTGAACACACTATAGTGATGTATTTCTGAAGTGGAGTGCCTTCTTTTTTAACATCTGCCGCTCATCTGGGCTGCATATGCACGTTCAAAAGTACATCGGCAAGATTTGTGCGCTCATGATGGCATAGGAGGCGCGCCCCTGCCACTGATACACATAAAAACATGGCTGCTTTGGGAAGTTTTGGATGTTACCCATGCTCATGCATGATGGTAGTTGTTGCGAAGCTCATCTTATCAACCCATCATGAATCATCCCAGCACCACAAATTGTCTATTTAGTTCATCACAAACACCAGTATCATAGGGATAATGGAGGTAAATCAAAGCTCAATGCTGAACCCTTGGTACCTCCTCCATGTTATGTTAGGACAAGAAAACAACCCAAGGGACACCAAACCATTTATGCTCAGGTAGCTTCAGATTTTTGTTTTTGCATATTTAAGATGACAAGATTGCAGACATACGATACTAGCTAGCTAATTTTAATCCCATTACAATGCTATAGATAGCTTCCTGGGCATACATGCGTCATTGCTCCATGATTTTACACCAGCTAGTGGCACATATTGAACTAACCTGGCAGCTTTCGCCGGGCTGACAAAGTTGAGTAGTTTTTTCCATTTTTGCTGAGGAGTCTGCATATGCTGCGTGTGCGCTGGTCCTCTGCTCAGACACCGTCGAGGCTCTCGACCTCAGCCAACTACTCCCTCCGTTCGGAAATACTTGTCATAGAAATGAATACAAATTGATGTATTAGAACTAAAATACGTTTAGATACATTCATTTCTTGGACAAGTATTTTCCGGACGGAGGGAGTATGCGCTGAAGATAACGTGGCAGCCACCAGCTTGTGGTCGCTCAGCGTGCGCTCCTTCCGGTTACACAGCAACCACGACAAGATGATCGTGGTGGTCTTGGCTTTTAGGATGGAGGCCTTCTGCAGCATTTTCTCATGGACGAACCGACCAACGCAGCATTCCTAGCTGCAATTTCTTTGTTGTAGAAGCTGAAAGTATATGGCCTGAATTTATATTATAGAGTATATGTATGAGAACTGATTCAGAGTATGTTGGTCATTTGCGTTCTGAAGCTCTTTGCTCTATGATTTCTATGGGAGAGAATAATACATGAGCCAGTAATAATACAACTGAAGTTTGTGAACATATCATTACAAAATGGTTGGCTAGATAATGTATGCATTCTACTATGGTCATTTTTCTTTGTAGCTATACACTTATTTAGAATACTGTACAATTTTATATATAGCTCATTTTGTTAGGAATGATAGTAAAGCGAGGAATATTTTTCTACTTGTCGATCTTCTATCCCCTATCCACCCTCTTTCGCTCATGTTCCCACTTTCAAAGAACGGATATGGACCTGTGGGGTCTTGAACATGTTTATTGGGGGCATTTGAAATATTTTTCTCCCGTTGCAACGCACGGACATGAGTGCTAGTATAACATAAAGCCAGTACCCAGGCTAAACAAGAGAGTGACTCATCACACCAACTGCTGATCCCAGCGCAGCTTGAGTATATATGCATGTAATACTGACAAAGTAACAAACATACAGCTTTATAACACGCAAGTCTTTCACTTTGATTTTAGAAAAAAACGCATCCAAAAGATACATTGGTACCTGACGATCGTCATGATAATCAAAATCACGAACATACTATTTCTCATATAGGTTGCTCATCTATTAAAATCATCATACCCCAAAAGGAGAAAGAAAATTTGTGTACCAGATCATCTTGAGATGCAAAGAATATATGTGAACGCCTGTCAGAGACACCTTCCTATCCATTTCCCCGGTAACGCTACTTCGCTCATTTCTATCCGATGCCGATATTCACAGAACAGTTTCTTCCTGTAGTTAAGTGCTTAAACAAACAAGAAAATAAGCAAGATCGTTCTGTCTCATCAGTTGCAGCTTATTAACGACTCCCTGTATGAGAAACCAAATATCAAGCTGGGCAGGGAAGGTGGTTAATATCATCAGTGGTATAGAGGTAACTCTACTCCATGCCCCAGAAGCCCAAATGGCATTTGTTTTTTCTTTTGCAATCAATACAAAAAACTATCACATGGTATGTTAATCAAGCGATATTATTTTGTGCTCAAGTGTTCAATCCAACATACAAAAAGGAGTAAAGGACAAGTTAGTTCTCACCGCCCAGTCTACATCTACAGTTCTGAATTACTGTGGATAGCGAATAGGTCATGAGACATGAACCGGTGCCCTAATTAGCTCTGGATTATTATGAAACATCACACAGAGACCATGGGTCAACCAAAAAGAACAGTCACATAGCATTAACTGATGCTAATGCAAGCATGACTGCAGCCTATAACATAAATCAATGATCCTTGAGTAAATATGCATATGCAAGCTATCCAAGATCATCTCGAGATGCAAGAATATATGCTCTCATCTGTCAGAGATACTTGCCTATCTTGTGATGCAATAATATATGGTAACATCTGTCAGGGACCCCTGTCTATCCATTTTTCCAGTTATGCTACTTCGCTCCTTTTGATTCGATATAGGAAGCAGTTCCTTTTATGGTTAAGTACTAAACAAACAAGAAAATAGGCGCGCGTTCCATCGCATCAGTTGCAGCTTATTAACAGCTCCCTGTATATTTTGGCAAAAAAGAAAACAGCTCCCTGTATGAGAAACCAAATGTCAAACTGGGCAGGGAAGGTAGATAATACCATCAGTGACATATAGGTAACCACTAGAGTCCAGAAGCTCAAATGCGGTTAGGTTTTTCTTTGGCAATCAATACAAAAAATGCCTTTCCCAAGCTAGTTGAAATCTCCCAAATGAACTAAATTTTACCTTTATGTAGAAGCCAGGAAGATCACTGATAATTGTAAAGCAGAAAAAACAGATTTAGTACATGTTCATTTCTACTACATTGCTAGCAAGGCAAAAGAAATAATTTATGTGTCAAAACAAATTTAGAACATGTTCCCAACACAAGGAATGAATCGGGTGGGATCAAAGGTGCCGCGAGTATCAAAGCCTTAACAGCGGACACACCCAGTCAGAGAACAGCACAAATTCTAATTTCAACGAACAAATAATCTAAGAAACTACTCCTGTGCTGCTGTGCTTTACCATATGAAAGGGCATGTATTCTTAGGTTGCAGTCATTACCAGTTTGGTTGATACCATCCAGTGCTTTATGATTTACGTATCGTTTTTCTTCTAGAAATGCACAGACAAAGCACTTTAAATAGATAAATAGACGTGCACAGTATCTATTTTCAAAGCTCTTCATGGAAGTGCAAGCATTGCAGCAGTTAATGATTGAACAACTTCATGGCTTATTAGACATCCAGGAAGATAACTATATGGCTCAACCCTCTAGCACTATGCTCCCTAATTTTTAAGGCCTCACATTCAATTGAGGTCTCCAATTAAAATTGGGTCACTCGATTTTGACTGACAACAATTTCTCAAGGAGTTCTCTAATGCAATTCTTTTAATTTACTATGCTCCTTAATTTTGAAGCTCTCCTGTTCGACTAAGATATTCAATTTTAGAATTGGTTCACATTTTGACTAGATCAACGATCTCTCAAATCAAACGGCAGCAACCGGAATATAAAAACGTATCAATCGCGTGCGACCTCTCATAACCTAGAAAAAAATAAGCCCCAACATGTGATACTATAGCACCAATATAGTACATGCAGCAACCGATGTAGAAAATTTCCCCATACAATTATGGGTTGATTAGCAGATAACACAGAAACACACCGCGAAAGGCCCACCAAAACACCACATTTATAAGTAAAAAAGAAAACACACTCAATCATCTCGCCCACTCACCAAACCAAATATTGCCTCAGTTCCAAAATATAAGCTGTATTCATTTTGTCAAAAGTCAAATTTCTTTAGCTTTGACCAAGTTCAGAGCCAAAATTATCGACTCCCACAATACTAATTATATAAAATATGATATAATGATTTCATGATGAATCTAATGATACCGATTTGATATTATGGATATCGATATATTTCTCTACAAATTTGGTCAAATCTTAAAGAGGTTTGACTTTTCAAAAAACTAATCACCGTAAATTTTAAAACAGAGGGAGTACAAAAATATGAAAACCCAACAACACCAATGGCGCAGCAAAGCGCGCCCAACCTTGAATAACTAAGCAAAATAAACAGGCCATCTTGTATTTTGCAGCAAATGTTCAAGCATGCAAATCTGTAAATGCATAGGCATTGGAGTAGTATCCTGAAACAGAATAAAAACTTCTTATTTACAACTCTCGGATTTGATATATCACCCCTGTGAAGAACAGACATCACCACTGTAAGAAACAAACACTGCGGATCTTATCAAACAGCTTTTGGAAATGTACACCGATGTTCGAGAAAAGCATAGTTAAAGCTTCTAAACTAAAGATTGTGACATTTTTTCTTCAATAAAGAAACAACAATCCCGCTGTAAGTTGTCAGAACTCAGAACAATTGGGCCAAGGAACTTCCAACAAATAATAAAACCATCTACAGTGGCAAGCATGGACTTTACTCCTATCCTAACTCTGCAATGTTGAGCAAGATTTTACCTCTGCGGTTTGCACCTCATCCTATGCCGGGTAAAGTCTGAAACATACTTATATATCTTGCTACACCCAGGCGTCCTGCATTTATAGGGCTTTTCCCCTGTATGAGCTTGGAAATGATCAGCCAGAGCCCATGTCCACTTGAAAGCCATACTGCAACCTTCCCACGGACACTTGTAAGGTGCCTCCTCGTTGTGAATGCTCTGGTGGCGTCTCAGATACTTGTGGGATCTAAAATGTTTGCTGCATGACTTGATCGTGCACATGTTCTTCTTGTGGATAGAAAGTTCGGCTCTTTTCTTGAATGTCATGTGGCAGTAGTCAATGTCACATTCAAATCGTCCCTTCCTCTTTTTACCCTTGCTTGAGGCTGAATTGTCCACAAGACCTCTCTTTATGTCGGCGAGTTTAATGTCTGCAGATTCAGCGGTTGACATCGCACTCTCACAAGGAACAGTTATGTCAAATGTCGCCTTTTCCTCACACTGACCATAGATGTCACCATCACCCATTTCAAGTTGGTCTGTCTTTGTTTCTTCCATATCCAGCTTTCTTTTACCTCTGCGCCTAGCATAACATATGACATCAGTTCTCCCTGATTTACCAACACTTCTAACAACTACGCCTGATGCACATGAAACACTGGGTGCGTCATCCTGTGGTATTACTTCATCAAAAGCTAGACTCTTGTCTGTAACAGGAGAAGTGCTCATGGCATTCACAGAACCAACATCTCCCCTGTCGTCTCTAGAAGGTTGCGCTTCGGTGGCAACAGACTCTCCTGCATTTTCAATCTGCACATTGGCACTATCCAAATCGCAGTCAAGAGTTTCTGCCTCCTTTAAAGCAGCATCACTATCTCCACTACGAGCGGAAGCTTGGCCAGTAACTTCTGGTTCTGAAGCAGCATCGGTAGCAATAGAAACCCCCCGTGTAATTTCCAATTCGGTAGATTCATTTATAAGAGAAGGTCGACCTGTATCTTCTGGTTCTATGGAAACTTCAGTGTCGAGGTTAGCACCTCCTGTAACTCCTGTCTCAGTGACAAGAGAAACTCTTCCTATAAGTCCAGGATGAGTTGTAGCTTCAGTAACAAGTGAACCTAACAGTACTGAATCCATTTCAGCAGTAGATTCATTCGCAAAAGAAGGTCCAATTTTAATTTCCGGTTCTGCAGTGCCTTCATTGTCAATGGGAGCTCCAGTTGTAACTTCCAACGCGGTGACTACATCTGCTGTCTCAGCTGCAGGTTCACTCACAAGTGAACCTGCCTCTGAAGCCTCTCGCTCAGTAGCAGCTCCATTAGCAAGAGAAACTCTTTCAGGTAGTCCTGGATGAGTTGCAGCTTCAGTAACAAGGGAGGCTGAGTGTACAAAATCCATTTCAGCAGCAGATTCATTAGCAGGAGAAGTTTCCATTTTAATATCTGGCTCTGCAACACCTTTGTTGTCGAAGGAAGCTACAGTTGTAACTCTCAGACCGGCGACTACATCTGCAGCCTCAGTTGCAGTTTTAGCAGCACATTCATTGACAGGAGAAGCTCCCATTTTAATATCTGGCTCTGCAACACCTTGGTTGTCGAGGGGAGCTCCTGGTGTGGTGACTAAATCTGCTGCCTCAGTTGCAGCCTCAGAAGCAGATTCGTCGACAGGAGAAGCGCCCATTTTAATATCTTGCTCTGCGACACCTTTGTTGTCAAGGGGAGCTCCAGTTGTAACTTCCGACGCGATGGCTACATCTGCTGCCTCAGTTGCAGCTTCAGAAGCAGATTCATGGATGGTAGGAGCTCCCATTTCAGTATCTGGATCTGCAACACCTTTGTTGTCAAGGGGAGCCCCGGTTGTAATTCCCGATGAGGTGGCTATATCTGCTGCCTCAGTTGCAGCTTCACTCACAAGACAAAGTCCCCCTGAAACTTCTGTCTCAGCAACAGCTTCATCGGCGAGAGAAGCTCCACTTATAACTTCTGGCTCGGCGATCGATCCACTCACAAGAGAAACTCCCATTGAAACTTCTCGCCCCCCAACAGCTTCATTAGCGAGAGAAACTCCACTCATAACTTCTGTCTCAGTGATCGATCCACTCACAATCACAAGAGAAGCTCCCCCAGTAACCTCCGGGTCAGTGACAGAGCCATTCACAAGAGGAGTTGCCACTCCAACCTCCTGCTCAGCAGTAGCTTCATCAACAACATGGGCTCCTTCCATGACTACCGGCTCAGTAGCAGCTTCGCTGACAAGAGTAGTCTCCTCCATAGCTTCCGGCCTCACAGAACCTTTAATCACAGAGTGCTCATGGCCTACCTCACATTCTTGAGCTGGAATCATTTGTCAAACACCAAAAGAAAAAATATTTCAGACATTAGCAGCAAGCCAATCATTTTTTTGAATAAAAAGCCAAGCATTCTTGTTTCGAGAATAGAAGCAAGCTACACGTTTTAAGCAGTGAAGTGACCCCCTAGGCAGTTGGGTGTGGCAGCGTAGAACGCACGCACCTTCAAGGACAGGAGGTCGCTGAGGTAGGCGGGCGCGGTGGTCCTCATCGCTCTTGAGCAGCTCGCCCTCCGGCTCCAGGCCGGCAATGTGCCCCTTGTGCTTAATCCCGTCCGGAGCAACCTGCGATACAGCGGAACACACAACCGACCGTGAGGACCCCCGTTCCAGCCGAGTCAAAATCGCCACTTTCCCCATAGGCCAGGGCGATGTAATGCGGATGGGGGAGAGGGAGGGGTGGGGAGTAGGTACCTGCGGGTCGGAGCCGCGGGTGAGCTCGCAGATGGCGCAGTCGTCGGCGGCGGCGTGGAGCCAGGGCGCGGGCTGGGGCGGGGCCGCGGAGGCGGCGGCGGGGGCCGAGTTGGCGAGCAGGCGCGCGGCGTAGCGCCGGATGCGCATGGCGGTGGCCGGGGGGCGGGGTGGAGACGGCGGGGCGGAGGGGTGGGGAATTTTGGGGGGAGCAGCACCGCGTGGGGAGGGAGAGGGGAAGGGGGAGGGAATTTTCTGGTGGCGTGGCGTGGTGTGGTGCGGTGGCTCCTCTCGGGCCCGAGCTCCTGCTTGCTGTGGGGGGTGGGGGCTCGGCTCGCTCTCACCGCGGCGTCAGCTAGGGTTGCTGCCGTGACCCGACCAAATTGACGGGGCGCCGTCTGCCTCCTCCAGTGGTGTGGTGCGGGTGTGGGTGGCCTTCGCGGAGAACGAAGTGCTCTTCTCCTTCTTTCTCTTGGGAAACCCAACCGCCGTCGAAACCGGATGCCACTGAAATTACTCGTAGTATTTTTTTTTTACGTGGAAAGGCGGAAGCCTGGTTACGAAAATGCTAAAAATCTGATGTCAGATTTTTAAGGATGACAAATCAAATATTTTTCATGGCAAATACCATGTTGCGAGCATGGCAATTCCATTCAGTAAACATGGCAAGTCCCGGCAAAAAAAACTAAACATGCCTTGGCAAAAAAAAACTGAACATCTCCACCAAAAAAAATTGAATATGTCAGGATTTGTCATGCTTGCTGAAGAGAATTGATAGGCTCGCAACACGTAATTTGCCACTAAGAACTTTCAATTTTGCCATGTTTAAAAATTTAACAATCAGATTTGTAGCACGGGAGACAAGTCTGGCAACCCTAGCCACCCTCCCCCGGTCGTCCCCCCGCGGGGCGACACAGGTGGCGGCGCCGCCTCTCCCTCCCCCACCCCCCCTCCTCGTCGCCGGCCGGAGCTGCCGGGGCAAAGCCCCTCGTGGTGGCTGGCGGTGGGGCATCTCCCCCCTCGTGCGCGGACGGCCGGGGTGGGGCAGCTGGTGATACTTCTCCAATGTATCTACTTTTTAAACATTTTTGCTCTTATTTTGGACTCTAGTTTAAATTTTGAATGGAGCTAACCAGGACTAATGTTGTTTTCAGCAGAACTACCTTAATGTTATTTATTTTGCAGAAATAAAAGTTCTCGAAATTGGACAAAACTTGGCGGAGATTTTTTTATTGAATATATTAAAAAATACTAGAGCAAACACCTGCTAGAGGGGGGCCTCCAGCTGCCCACAAGGTAGGGGCGTGCCCTGCTGCCTTGTGGGGCCCACGTGCGGCCATCTGACCTAATTCACGTCCTATAAATTTCGTCCTCCCAAGAAAAAAATAAGAGAAGAAGTTTCATCGCGTTTTACGATATGAAGTCGCCGCCACCTCATGTTCTTTATCAGGAGGCCTGGTCTGGAGTCTGTTCGGGGCTCTGGAGGGGGCAATTCGCCGCTGTCGTCATCAATAATCCTTCTTCATCAACAACCTTATGATGCACACCACCAGGAGTGAGTAATTTCATCATAGGCATACTGGAGGTAGATGGAGATGGATGAGATTGATCATGTAATCAACTCAATTTATTAGGGCTTGATCCCTAGTATCCACTATGTTCTGAGATTGATATTGCTATAACTTCGCTATGCTTAATGCTTGTCACTATGGTCCGAGTGCAATAATTTCAGATCTGAACCTATTATATTTTCATGAATATATTTGAGTTCTTGATCCTATCTGCAAGTTATATGCACATGTTATTGTTCTGATCCGTAGATCCCAAGGTGACAATAATTGGGATACACTTTGAAAGGATCGATATAGTTGACTAGAGGGAGGGTGAATAGGCAACTAATAATTTTTAGCTCTTCTTTACCAAATTAAACTTTGCATCAAAGTAGGTTGTCTAGATATGCAACTAGGTGAGCAACCTATATGATGCGACAACAACAAGCAACCAAGCAAGCAAGGGATATAACACAAAAGCTTGCACAAGTAATGGCACGAGATAACCAAGAGTGGAGCCGGTGAAGACGAGGATGTGTTACTGAAGTTCCATCCTTTTAAGGGGAAGTACGTCTCCGTTGGAGCGGTGTGGAGGCACAATGCTCCCCAAGAGGCCACTAGGGCCACCGTATTCTCCTCACGCCCTCACACAATGCGAGATTTCGTGATTCCACTATTGGTGCCCTTGGAGGCGGCAACCAGACCTTCACAAACAAGGTTGGGGCAATCTCCACAACTTAATTAGAGGCTCCCAACGACACCACGAAGCTTCACCACAATGGACTATGGCTCTGCGGTGACCTCAACCGTCTAGGGTGCTCAAACACCCAAGAGTAACAAGATCCGCAAGGGATTAGTGGGGGGAATCAAATTTCTCTTGGTGAAAGTGTAGATCGGAGCCTTCTCAACCAATCCCTAGAAAATCAACAAGTTTGATTGGCTAGGGAGAGAGATCGGGCGAAAATGGAGCTTGGAGCAACAATGGAGCTTAGGGCTGGAAGAGGTGGTCAACTCGGAGAAGAAGACACCCCTTATATAGTGATGGGACAAATCCAACCGTTATCCACCAACCCAGCTGCAAGAACACGGTACTACTGCACTGGGGCATGCAGTACTATCAAGAGGGCATGCGGTACTACCGCAGAGCCCCGCGGTACTACCGCCCGAGCAGCACAAACCTGGACAGCCCAAACACACTGAAGCGGAGGGCGGTAGAACCGTTGGCGCGGTACTACCGCTCCCCCTTGCGATACTACCGCAAGGCAGGGAAGTTCTAGATTTCGGGAAGGCACGGACATATAAAAATACATCCGTGGCAACTTCCGCTGAGTTGGGGTCGATGCAAAAATCCAACACGGTACTACCGCTCATGGCATACGGTACTACCATGCAGGGAGCGGATGTAAAAATTTACATCCGCCCCTACTTCCGCTCATGTTGCTGTGCCAGGCCAGGACTCACGGTACTATCACACAGATGGGCGGTATTACAGCGAGGGCACGGACGTAAAAATTACATCCACCCCTACAAACCAAGACGAAAGCGGTGAGCTCGGCAGAGGCCACGGTAGTACAACTCCTAAGGAGCGGTACTACCATGGGCACCTGCGGTACTACCGCAAGGACCTGCAGTACTACCGCAGGGGCCTGCGGTACCACCGCTCCGAAGAGCAGTACTAGCGCATGCCCTAGAACAGCAACACTAGGAATTCTTCTTTTTGCATAAACATGAAGAAACAGAGGATGCTCCAAAGAGCTAAGGGAAAGGCGGTGCAAAGGAGTAAACGTGTACGTGAAGATTCCACCCAAGCCTTTCCAAAGCGGACCCCTCTTAATAGTATGGCCTTCCTACGACTCAAATCCACCGAAAAGGAACGTAGAAAAACGCCGTCTTCAAAAGTCTTTAAGGGGCACCAAACCGTCTTGTGCCTAGTGATGAAAAGTCTGAAATACTCAAGGCACACGATTAGTCCGCAAAAGCATTGTCATCAATCACCAAAACACCTTAGGGATAAATATGCCCTTACAATCTCCCCCTTTTTGGTGGATTGATGACAATACGAGATTTGCACAAGGAAGAAAATATAGAACATGAGCAAACCCCACATCTCTAAAATATAGACGGGCTCCCCCTAGATGTGTGCAATCTAGATAAGTGCTTTGGACTGCACGGCACACAAACTAGGATCAACACTCCCCCTATATTTTATAGACAAGGCATATCTTGCAACAATAAGGCTAACACTAAGCAAGATAGTAAACAAGAGCATAATATAAGTAGCACAAGATAGCACAAGCTCAATAAGGTACGATAGAGTGCATATGTCTTACACCATATGAAAGATAACTCTCACAAGCGCAAACCAAACCAAAGCAAATGATGTTCAACGGAACAAACGCAAACGACACACACGGAAAAAAGACTCACAAATCCTACACTCTCTCCCCTTTGGCATTGAGACGCCAAAAAGGCAAAGAGGACACCTACAACGCAAGTGGTGGCTCAAGCGGAGTAATCACTCGCACGCTCCTCGTCAGACTCGGCAGCAGGGATGGGCTCCTCCTCAGAATCAGTCCACTTGTAGCCTTGTTTTGCCATCCACTCAGCCTCTGGAGTGATGTGCTCCTCGGAACCGCCAGAAACTTCCTCTCCCTCATAATCTTCTTGTCGCGGTGGCGACTCTCCTTGGAGGCAACGTGAGTCCTGTACTGCCCCTTTGCCTGCATGCAGAACAAGGCCTTCATCTTGGCCTTCAGCTTCTTAGCCCATGAGGGCTCAGTAGAGGGAGGGGCATACCCAGCAGAGCGGTCCTCATCTACATCCTCCGCCTCACTCTCCTCCCCATCAACAGCCATCTTAGCAGTTGCCGCCTCAGCACGAGTAGTAGTGTTAGCCCACTAGGGCTTGATGCGGAGTCTGATGGGGTCATGACGGATCCATCTAGGGGCCAAAAACTCATCCTGAGGGAATAGCTTCTCCCACGTCTTTGAGATCAAAAGAAACAGGTAAGGTCAATATATGAGGACCTTACGGTTGAACACCGCAAACCGAAGCTCGCACCACATGATGTGGGAGACGTCCAATGGCTGAGACTGAGAGAGACGCGCCTCCTCACAGAGAAGCAGCATGTCCACAAGATAAGCATGCACCTTGTCCTTGTCCCCAATGCGTGGGAAAAGAGAGTTGCGGAAGATCCGGTGCATGACGTCAAGGAAAGGGTTCAGAACCCACGCCTTCTTGCCACTTGGAAGGAGCTTCTCAACATAGTATTGCATGATCTTGTTCTTGTTGGCAGACTCGGGGTTGGCATGAGAGCGAACTCCAACAGGCGAGTTGAGCCCCTCATCAGGTATACTGAGCAAATCCATGAACTCCTTCCATGTAGCAATCAGCTGACGTCCATTGGTCATCCAGGTCATCCTCTGTTCCTCCCCAGTGTGAAAGTGTACCGAAGCAAAGAACTGGGCCACAAGCTCGGGATCAAAGCCCAGGTGAAAGGAGATCACATCCTCAATGGCAAACTACTCTACGAGATCCAAGGCATCACCAAAGTAGGCACAGTGCTTCTCCTCCCTCATGTGATTCATATCAATCTAGTGCACGTCCACATAGGTGTTCTGCTTGCCCTTGATCACATCCAAATAGATGAGATTCTGCTGCTTGGTCCGGAACAGATCATTGCCTCTGATGTTGGCATGAGGATTCACATAAGGGTTGATCCTCCTTCGAGAGATAAACTCTGCCAGTGGGATCTCATCCATGCTCATGGAGGGCTCCTTCTGCTTGGTGGCGGTGGTCTTGGTCCTGTGTTGGGGGGCATTGGACCCCTCTGGGGCTTCATCTTGGTTGCGCAGATGCTTGGAACCCGTGTCACGGCTGGGATTGGAACGACGAGCAGGAGCACCGGAGCCACCACCTAAGTCACAAAAACACAAAACACGCACGAGAAGCGAGAAGGATCAATGCAAAGACCACAACAAAACAGGTGAAACAAGTAGAATGTGCACTTGGTAATTGCCACGAAGAAGATTTGACAGCAACGGTAGTATTGCTTGTTCGCGCGGTACTAAAATTTTAGTGTCGCTCCTAGTCGCGGAAGTACCGCGCGGCGGCACGGTAGTACCGGGGCTCGGAGCGGCAGTAGGATTTTAGTACCGTGGCTCGCGCGGTAGTTCCGCGCCTGAGGAGCGGTAGTACCGGACGAGCGGTAGTACCGCACCTGAGATGCGGTAGTACCGCACGGCATCAGATCCGAACCAACTGAATCTGAGAACAACCGCGACAACGAGGCGGTACTACGGTTGATCAAATCTACCACGGGACAACATATCAAGTACAATTTCTATGCATCACTACTCTCCTACATCCTACTCTTGCAAAGATTTGGCCTAAAATCTCACGAACAACATGCATCTCCCCAAAAGCCTAGAAGCGAAAGAACGAACAAGAGAGAGAGGGATTTGGGGAGAAACCTTGTTCCATGGCAAGAGGAAGTGGTGGGGAACGATCCCACCGGTCGGAATCCGAGGAGAGCGGCCGGAGACGAAGATCAGGCGAGGGTCTTCGGCGCCGGTCTTGAGCGAGAGAGAGAGAGGCGGCAGGGAGAGAAACAGACAAATGGGTATGGGGGAGTTGGAACTCCCCCTGCCCGCTCTTAACCCCCACGCGCCCTCGGCGACGCGGTAGTACCGCACATCATCACGGTAGTACCGCCCGGGCGGAAGTACCTCACCGTAGCGGTAGTACCGCTCCCCCAGGCGGCAGTAAAAAATTACTGCCGCACTGGGTGCGGAAGTACCGTGGCAGGCCGCGGTAGTACCGTGAGCTCAAGAAGGTGCAAGTTTCAGGAAAGGGAAAAACGAAGTCTTTGCAAGGCAACCTTCAAGCGAACGGAAACACCAAAATGCTGACACACGGGACAACTCAAACAAGAAGGACACGACGAAAGGAAGACAAGAGACAACAAGGACTAAGACACTCAACACAACCTATCTAAAGAGAGGGCGGTGGCCGGAGCCACCTATGTTTGAGTCAATTGGTATGGCACCGCGAAGAATTATCCTTGGGCCCATGACCAAAGCTCGTCTTTGAAGCACAAGTACCATAAAAAATGGCTAATGTGAAAGAGTTGATCAATTTATGCATAATGGGGGAGGGAGAGATCATTGAGAGAACAACACCCCCCTATGTCCATGCCTACACCTAAACAAGATAACATGATGAGTATGGAGGGATGTGCAAGGGTTCAAGCAACATTGCTCAAATCAATGATATTTAGCTCATGCCTTAACTCGCGAAATCTTGCTTCATCCAAGGGCTTCATGAAAATATCTGCAAGGTTATCATGAGTGTTGACGTAGTTGAGCTTGATCTCCCCTCATCTAATGTGATCCCGGATGAAGTGATACCGAATCTCAATATGCTTTGTCTTGAAGTGTTGCATTGGGTGGAGAGAAATCTTGATGGCACTTTCATTGTCACACCAAAGAGGCACTTTGTCACAAATGACACCGTAATCCTTTAAAGTTTGCCTCATCCATAGGAGTTGTGCACAACAACTACCGGCTGCCACATACTCCGCTTCGGTGGACGAGAGAGACACACAACTTTGCTTCTTAGAAGACCAACTTACCAAAGAGCAACCAAGGAATTGGCACCCTCCGGAAGTCGACTTCCTATCCACTTTGTCTCTCGCCCAATTCTAGTCCGAATAACCTACAAGCTTGAAGTTCGCTCCTCTTGGGTACCATAAGCCAAAGTTTGGGGTATGAGCCAAATATCAAAAGATTCGCTTGACCCCACAAAGTGACTTTCCTTAGGTGCGGCTTGAAACCGTGCACAAATTCCCACACTCAACATGATATCCAGTCTAGATGCACAAAGGTAAAGCAAGGAGCCAATCATGGAGCGATATACCTTTTGATCCACCGCTTTACCATTGGGATCAATGTCAAGTTGGCACATGGTGGGCATTGGAGTGGAAGCCGGCTTGACATCACTTAGCTTGAATCTCTTTAGCATGTCTTGAGTGTATTTGGCTTGGTTGATGAAGGTTCCTTCTCTTCTTTGTTTGACTTCGAAACCGAGGAAGAACTTCAACTCTCCCATCGACGACATCTTGAACTTAGAGATCATGAGAGCGGCAAATTCTTCATTGAAAGCTTTCACTAGTAGAAAAAGGGTCAAATGTGCGACACATTAGTCCCGGTTTGTAACAGAACCGGCACTAATGTGTCCATTAGTGTCGGTTCCAACGACTAGGTGGGAGGAGGTCTTTAGTACCGGTTCGTGGCGAACCTTTAGCACCGGTTCGTGCCACGAACCGGTACTAAAGAAAGTGGTGGCAGGATGTTGTCAGAGTGGGGCCCTTCCAGCACCTTTAGTACCGGTTCATGGCACGAACCGGTACTAAAGGTCGTCCTATATAAACCCTTCGTCCACCCGCACTCTGTTCTTCCCCCTTTCCCCTCTCCCTCTCCTCTGTTCTTCCCTTCTTCCTCTCGAGTTCATCACAAATTTTGCCCAAAATTTGTTAAGATTTGCAGGCCCCCATTCCATTCAAATGATCACAAAGGTTAGCAACTTTGTCCTTTCATCTCTCATTGCTAGATTAGCTCTTGCATTGGTTTATATAGTGATTAATTGTGGGTTTTAGTAATTTGGGAGGAATTATATGTGGTAGTATTTAATTTATATGCAATTTGAGGTCAAAATAACACTTAGTTTGCATATGTAGGTGTGGTTTACTTAGTGCCTTCTAAATCTCCGTCGTAACCACCGTCGATCACACGCACCGTCCCGTAGCCGGCACCACCTTGTGGTGAGCCTCTTGTTCATGAAATTTTATATAAAAAATTGATGTTTGTGTGATTTGGATATATAGTTACTCGTGTAATTATCTTACCCGTACATTGTTTGTTATACATAGTGTCATGGTTTTGATATCCCTCCCCGTAGGCCCTCGTCCTTGTTATGATTCGGATGTGGTATATTCTATTTTAAAACTATTTGTTGCATTTCGTGTTTATGAAAAATTATGCCCATCAAGTTGACATAGATATTTTTATCTAGGAGGTATTGAACCGGAAATTCCAACCGACCCTATTGTCGAGAGGTTAAATTTAGTTGAAAGAGAAAACGAGTATTTGAAAGAAAAATTGAAAAGAATTGAGGGGGAGAAGATGGAATTGGAGTTGCATGTTGCCGATGTCGTCGATGATCACAAGATCAAGATGGAGAAAATGCGCTTGAAGATTAGAAAGATTAGAAAATATGCCATTGATAGTGAGGCTTGGTATCATTATGCTATTGGATCAATTGTTACCTTAGTTGCGATCTTCATCGCATTTGTTGTTGCATTTAAATGCTTTAGCTAGAGAGTTATTTGTTTGTTGCATTTAAGTGTTATATGAACTTTATGTATGAACTTTATGTATTGTATTAATTTGGTGTTTTCGGTGCTGTGTATTGAAGATGAGCCGGCAATGGATGTAACGATGATCGATGCTCTCGAGTTCATTAATGGCGTGCAAACTTTTCTCGCTATGGCCGAGGGAAACAAGCGGGCGGATGGTTTTATGCCTTGTCCATGTGCTGGCTGTAAGAATGAATTAAATTACTCTAAGTCAAGAACCGTTCACGTCCACCTGTTTAAGTCCGGTTTCGTGCCCCACTATAATGTTTGGACCGAGTACGGAGGAAGAGGGGTTATGATGGAAGACAATGAAGAAGAAGAGGAGGACGACAGCTATCCTGGCCATGGGTTCCTTGAATACGATGATACAACAATGGGGGAAGAAGCTGAGCCGGTAATGCGGGAAGAAGCGAGCGGCAATGAGGGAAGAAGTGAAGAAGAGGCATCGATGAGCCCGTTGATGATCTAGGTCGGGCCATTGCCGATGCAAAGAGAAACTGCACAAGTGATTTGGAGAAGAAGAAGTTGCAGCGCATGTTAGAGGATCACAAGAAATTGTTGTACCCAATTGCGTAGGTGACAAGAAAAGCTGGGCACCACATGGAATTGCTGCAATGGAAGGCGAGAATGGTGTATCCGACAAGGGATTTGGAAAGTTCTTCGGTAATGATAAAGAATATGCTTCCAAAGGACAACGAATTGCCCGAGAGTACGTCTGAAGTTAAAGAAGGTTGTCGCCCTCTAGGGTTAGAGGTGCGTAAGATACATGCATGCCCTAATGATTGCATCCTCTACCGCGGTGAGTACGAGGATTTGAACGCTTGCCGGTATGCGGTGCATTGCGCTATAAGATCAGCCGCGATGACCTCGGTGATGTCGAGGGCGAGCGCCCAGAAGAAGATTCCTGCCATGGTGATGTGGTATGCTCCTATAATACCACGGTTGAAACGTTTGTTCCGAAACAAAGAGCATGTCAAGGCGATGCGATGGCACAGAGAAGGCCGTAAGAAAGACGGAAAGTTGAGAGTACCACGACGGGTCGCAGTGGAGAAAAATCGAAAGAAAGTACGGGAAGGAGTTTGCAGATGACGCAAGGAACATATGGTTTGGTCTAAGCGCAGATGGCATTAATCCTTTTGGGGAGCAGAGCAGCAACCATAGCACCTGGCATGTGACTCTATGTTTGTATAACCTTCCTCCTTGGTTGTGCATGAAGTGGAAGTTCATTATGATGCCAGTGCTCATCCAAGGCCCTAAGCAACCCGGCAACGACATTGATGTGTACCTAAGGCCATTAGTTGAAGAACTTTTACAACTGTGGAATGGAACAGGTGTACGTGCGTGGGATGAGCACATGGGGGAAGAATTTAACCAAAAGGCGTTGCTGTTCGTGACCATCAATGATTGGCCTGCTCTTAGTAACCTTTCAGGACAGACAAACATGGGATACCGTGCATGCACGCACTGTTTGGATGATACCAACAGTATATATTTGGCTAATTGTAAGAAG
The DNA here is from genome assembly GCA_021605205.1 of Aegilops longissima. Lineage (NCBI taxonomy): Eukaryota > Viridiplantae > Streptophyta > Magnoliopsida > Poales > Poaceae > Aegilops > Aegilops longissima. The sequence continues at coordinate 637,842,003 of CM038679.1, forward strand.
AATGTGTACCTGGAACATCGTCGATTTCTTCCGAGCAGGCATCCCGTAAGAAAGAAAGGCAAGCATTTCAAAGGTGAGGCGGATCACCGGACGAAGCCTCGCCACCGTACTGGTGCTGATGTACATGATATGGTCAAAGATTTGAAGGTGGTCTTTTGAAAGGGTCCCGTGGACAACCTGTTCAATGACCGACGACGGACGCGCACCCATGTGGAAGAAGAAATCTATATTTTGGGACCTGCCCTATTGAAAAGACCTAGAGGTCCGCTCCGCAATCGACATGATGCACGTGACGAAGAATCTTTGTGTGACCCTTCTTGGCTTCTTGGGCGTGTATGGGAAGATAAAAGATACACCTGAGGCACGGGAGGACCAGCAACGTATGCACGGAAAAGACGGCATACATCAGGGTCATGCAATCTACGCTCTTACCAAAGAAGAGAAGGAAATCTTCTTTGAATGCCTTTCGATAGATAAGGTACTTGTCGGCTTCGTCGAATATAAAGGGAATAATAAACATGGCAGAGAAAAGTTCCGAACCTAAAGTCTCATGACTGCCACGTGATTATGACGCAAGCGCTTCGGTTGCATTGAGGGGCTTCTACCGAAAACATTCGATTAGCCATTGTGAAGCTATGTGCATTCCTCAATGCAATCTCTCGAAGGTAATCGATCCAGAAATCATACCAAGGTTAGAGAATGATTTGGTGCAATGTCTTGTCGGTTTCGAGTTGGTGTTCCCACCATCCTTCTTCAACATCATGACGCACGCCCTAGTTCACCTATGCGAAGAGATTAACGTTTTGGGTCCTGTATTTCTACACAATATGTTCCCTTTGAGAGGTTCATGGAGTCTTAAAGAAATATGTTCATAACCGTGCTAGGCCGAAGGAAGCATCTCCAAGGGCCATGAAAATGAGGAGGTCATTGAGTTTCAGATGACTTTATTCGACCTTAAGCCGATTGGTGTTCTGAATCGCGGCATAAGGGCGATCGATGGAAAAGGCACGCTAGAGGGGATCAAATAATATGTATGGACGGACATTCTCTCACCAAGCACACTACAGTTATACAAAATTCCGCCTTGGTGGCTCCGTATATGGACGAACACAAGAATTTGCTACGCCCAAACACCGGAGCGGTCGATGACTGGATTACACGTGAACAAACCAGGAGTTTTGCCACTGGTTGCGTATATCGCACCATGCATGACGCCTATTGAAGATGACCTGTACTTGTTGTCCCGATTACCATCTTCGAATATAATGACTTTCAAAGGGTATGAGATAAATGGTAATACATTTACACGATCGCCCAAGATAAGAAGAGCACCAACCAAAACAGTGGTGTCCGCTTTGATGCAGAAACCAAGATGGGAAAGGAAACATATTATGGTTATATACAAGACATATGGGAACTTGACTATAGACGTGGTTTGAAGGTCCCTTTGTTTCGGTGCAAATGGGTCAATATGACACGAGGCGGGGTAATGGAAGACCCACAGTACGGAATGACAACAGTGGATCTCAACAATCTTGCGTATGCAGACGAACCATTCGTCCTAGCCAATGATGTGGCACATGTTTTCTATGTGAAGGACATGTCTACCAAGCCGAGAAAAAGAAAAGATAAGGAAGCGAATGCATCATACGATGAGCCAAAGCGGCACATAGTTCTTTCTGGGAAGAGAAACATCGTGGGAATGGATGACAAGACAGACATGTCAGGAGATTATGAAAAGTTTGATGAAATTGCTCCATTCACAGTGAATATTGACCCGAGCATCCCGTTAAATGATGAAGATTTTCCATGGTTACGGCGCAAAGGGACACACGCGAAGAAAAAGTTTCACACCCAAAGATCTGGGATGTGATCGGCTTCACTATCATCACTTTCTTCTGTGTTTCACACCAATCTCTGTAATAGTTAGGGTAGCTAGTTATGTGTTTTGGCATTTGAAACACGAAGAAATTTTATGTGCAAACAAATTCTTTCATGCATTTACTGATTTTTTCAGCTAAATGACCCTGAAATTGAAAAGCATTTCAAATGAACTCAGAAAAGGTTGAAAGTTGGCATGGTATCATAATTTCACCCACATAGCATGTGCAAAAAATAGAGAGGGTTACATAAAAACTGGATGCACTTCGTACAAAATGGACAATCTCTTTCAAGTATCGGGGTTTCGCATTTAAAACTCATCCGTTACAAAGGGATTTCATTTTTAAATAACCTAAGCATTACCAAATTGAATATAATGATAAAACACACTAATATTAAACATAAGAAAAAGAATCACTGAAAATCTATTTTCAAAGTTAAGTTATTCACAAACTAGTGATTCACACAAATTTCAAATAATTCAAAATGTAAACTATTCAAATTTGTAAACTACCGCACTAATAGAAAGTTTGTAATTTTTGTACCTAAAGAAAACATATTCACAAAGAAACTCTAAATACAGCAAAAAACAACTCAAAATAAATAAAACAAAAATAAATAAAGCAAAAAAAATAAGAAAATTAAAAAGCCCGCCATCTGCGCCACAAATGCCCTGCATACGACTAGAAACCCAACCTGTAGTTGGGCCGGGATGCAGGCCCGCAAGCCCAGAGGCCCCAGCACAGTAGGAGAGGTAGGCCTGGAAGGCCTGCTATTGAGAGGAGCTCAATGCAAAGGCTGCCAGCCGGGCTTATAAAGCGATCTGGCGCTCCTAAACTAGCGAGGTGGGACTAAACTGTGCCCCTCGCTGGCAGAAGACACCCTTTAGTACCGGTCGTGGCTCCAACCGGTACTAAAGGGGTTTTAGTACCGGTTGGTGCTACCACCGGTACTAAAGGTGGCGCTTCCGCCGCTTCTTTGGTTAAAACAGACCTTTAGTACCGTTGGTGGCTCCAACCGGTACTAAAGGGTTGTTCTATATAAGAAAACCCTTCAAAAAATCGCCGCTTGTTCTCCTCTCGCTTCTTCTCCTCTGCCCGTCACATGCCGCCTCTCGCCGCCGCTTGCGTCGCCTGTCCCGTCGCCTCGTCGCCGCCGTCCCCATCCCGTCGCCGCGCCCGCCCTCGCCGCCGCCTTCGCCTGCCTCCCGTCGCCCCCCCTGGCCGTCCCGTCCCCATCGCCGCCGCCCGTCCCCATCGCTGTCGCCACCGCCTGTCTCCGCCCCTCGCCGCCCCGTCGCCGTGCCTCGCCGGTGAGCTCACGTGTGCTTGACCGCCATGTCACACACACACACACATTGTTATAGAAATGTTAGCAATTTTTCTGTTTTTAGTTATAGAAATATTAGAAATGTTTTTAGTTATAGAAATATTAGAAATGTTTTTAGTTATAGAAATATTAGAAATGTTTTTAGTTATAGAAATATTAGAAATGTTAGTTATATAGAAATGTTACAAATTTTTCTGTTTTTTAGTTATAGAAATATTTATAGAAATGTTAGCAATTTTTCTGTTTTTTAGTTATAGAAATATTAGAAATGTTAGTTATATATATAGAAATGTTAGAAATTTTAGAGTTAGTTTTAGCTATATGAATTAGATTAATGTCAAATTGTTAGAATTTGCATATAGAATTTTAGTTATCACAATCCAATCACATTTAAAAAATGTTACTTTTTACGGGCATATAGTATTTGTTGTCGGCGATGCCCGGCCCGCATCCTCGTCGTCGACCCGTTCGCCACGACGTCCTGCTTCAGAGGACCCATGTCCGGGACTGGGCTCCGCCGGGTTGGCACTGGGAGGTGCTACCTTCACGGGCGCGACGCTTGGTGAGGAACCCGGCCCCGGGTCCCGTCGTCGACCCTGATCTCCTTTGGTGGCGTTCGCGTGGGCCACTTTCGGTGCGGAGGGAGCCAGCCCCGCCGGAGGTGGTACGTCGTCGTGTCAGGGAGGAGGACGAGCACGTCCATCGCTACATGGCTGCTATGGACGCGGGTTCTCCAATACCGGCAGGTTCTTTGGGAGATCACCCGAGCTATGATCCAGTGATGGTTCCTTCACTTTGGTTGTCCACCGCCCGTGCCTCAGGAACCGCGAGTGGCCTAGATTACTCTTTAGTATTCGATCTTTATTAGCTAGCTAGCTAGTGATGTATTCGATATATAATATTCGAGATGATTTATTCGAGATTATATATATTATTCGAGACGATGTATTCGAGATTATATCTATTATTTGAGACGATGTATTCGAGATTATATTTGATGATGCCTATTATGTACTATGATTGATTCAGTTTTTCCTTATTAATTGATTGCATCCATGCATTGTAATTTGAATACTAAATTGTTTTATATTTCTTTTGGATTAGTTAAATAAAAGCTATGGCGGACAATATCGGCACAGAGGGAGAAGAAACCCTGTTCGATATCATACGCCATCCTCGCGGGCCAGATGATGATCAGAATGAAGAAGATTATGACGGCTCCGAATATCTAAACAACACCGAGGAGGGTGATATGATATTTGATCACGATGACCGAATTGATGAAGTCATGAACTATGATTATGATGATGACGAAGAAGATGTTGATCTTGAAACAACAAAGACCGGCGAGGTATATTTATATAAGCAGGCATCCGGTGATCATCACATGTTTTAAATGACTTGAAGATATATTAACGAATCGATCTTTCTTCTTTCAGCCATCCGGATCGAGCAAATCTTCAGGCAGCAGGAAACGAGGCCAGAACAAAAAGTTGAAGGAGGGCGTAAAGTACAATATCGAGGCCATCAAACCTAATGGCGAACCATTAGCGCCTAAGAAGATTGCAGACAAGTTCGTTCGTCAGTGCGGAATTCTCGTGAAGGACCAACTCCCGATCTCCCTTCATGAATGGAGAGAGCCAGCAAAGCCACGTCCAGATCTTACTTTTGTCGACGACAGACAAAAAGTTCTGCTTTGGGAAACTCTCATGGAACATTTCACCCTACTAGATCATTTCACAGATGCAGATGTGGAGAAAGTCAAGGATGCTGCTCTTAGGAAGATGGCGGTTGCATTCAACAACCACAAGAATCGTGTATGGGACAAGTATGCCAAGGGAGGAAGGAAGACTCCAGTATTCGAGGGAACACTAGAGAAGCAAAGTGCTCATTGGGATGATTTCGTGAAATTCAGGGATTCGGAATTAGCTAAGGAACGGTCGAGAATAAACAAGGCCAATGCCGAAAAAAGGATAAGTTCCATAAGTGGGGCCGGTGGCTCTGCGGTGGCAATGCCTAAGTGGGATAAGTCCGAGAAAGAGATGGAGGATGCGGTGTCACTCCGGTTACTAGAGCTGGCCCCCAGTGCAGGACTTGGTTCTATGCGCATGGGGGAGTTGGACCCAAGGCAGCAAAGTTTCAAGAAGGCATGTCCGAACGGAGCCAAGATAAGCTACTTGTTGCAATAGAAGAGGCTCGATCGGGGTGTTCTGTTGGGGAACGTAGTAATTTCAAAAAATTTCCTACGCACACGCAAGACCATGGTGATGGCATAGCAACGAGAGGGGAGAGTATCTGTCTACGACCCTCGTAGACCGAAAGCGGAAGCGTTATAACAACACGGTTGATGTAGTCGTGACGTCTTCACGATCCGACCGATCCAAGCACCGAACGACGGCACCTCCGAGTTACGCACACGCTCAGCTCGATGACGATCCCGGGCTCCGATCCAGAAAGCGTCGGGGATGAGTTCCGTCAAGACAACAGCGTGGGACGATGATGATGCTCCACCGACGCAGGGCTTCGCCTAAGCTCGCGACGATATGACTTCTCCGGCGCAGGCTTCGCCTAAGCTCCGCGACGATATGACCAAGTGGAATATGGTGGAGGGGGCACCGACACGGCTAAGGAACGATCCGTAGATCAACTTGTGTGTTCTAGGGTGCCCCCCCCCGTATATATAAAGGAGCCAAGGGGAGGGGGCGACCGGCCAAGAGGAGGGCGCCAGGAGTCCTACTCCTCGGGAGTAGGATTCCTCCAATCCTAGTTGGAATAGGATTCACCGGAGGGGAAAGAGAGAGGGGCGGCCCACCTTTCCTAGTCCTAGTAGGACTAGGGAAGGGGGGCGCGCCACCTAGGGCTGGCCCTTTCTCCTTTCCACCAAGGCCCACTATGGCCCATATAGTTCCCGGAGGGTTCCAGTAACCTCCGGTACTCAGTAAATTCGATTTCACTCGGAACATTTCCGATGTCCAAATGTAGGCTTCCAATATATCAATCTTTATGTCTCGACCATTTCAAGACTCCTCGTCATGTCCGTGATCACATCCGGACTCGAACAACCTTGATACATCAAAACTTATAAACTCATAATGAACTGTCATCGAAGCGTTAAGCGTGCGGACCCTACGGGTTCGAGAACTATGTAGACATGACCTAGAACCATTCTCGGTCAATAACCAATAGCGGAACCTGGATGCCCATATTGGTTCCTACATATTCTACGAAGATCTTTATCGGTCAAACCGCATAACGATATCGTTGTTCCTTTTGTCATCGGTATGTTACTTACCCGAGATTCGATCGTCGGTATCCAATACCTAGTTCAATCTCGTTCATCGTAAGTCTCTTTACTCGTTCAGTAATACATCATCTTACAACTAACTCATTAGTTGTAATGCTTGCAAGGCTTATGTGATGTGTATCACCGAGAAGGCCCAGAGATACCTCTCCGACAATCGGAGTGACAAAACCTAATCTCAAATACGCCAACCCAACAAGTACCTTTGGAGACACCTGTAGTACTCCTTTATAATCACTCGCCACGTTGTGACGTTTGGTAGTACCAAAGTGTTCCTCCGTAAACGGAGTTGCATAATCTCATAGTTACAGGAACATGTATAGGTCATGAAGAAAGCAATAGCAATATACTAAACGATCAAGTGCTAAGCTAACGGAATGGGTCATGTCAATCACATCATTCTTCTAATGATGTGATCCCATTAATCAAATGACAACACATGTCTATGGTTAGGAAACATAACCATCTTTGATTAATGAGCTAGTCTAGTAGAGGCATACTAGTGATTATCTGCTTGTCTATGTATTCACACATGTATTATGTTTCCGGTTAATACAATTCTAGCATGAATAATAAACATTTATCATGATATAAGGAAATAAATAATAACTTTATTATTGCCTCTAGGGCATATTTCCTTGAGCCTCCCACTTGCACTAGAGTCAATAATCTAGATTACACAAGAATGATTCTAACACCCATGGAGTCTTGGTGCTGATCATGTTTTGCTCGTGGAAGAGGCTCACCAAGCGGTGCGCAACATTCAGATCCGTATGTATTTTGCAAATCTCTATGTCTCCCACTTGGACTTGGTCCCGAATGGAATTGAAGCGTCTTTTGATATGCTTGGTCCTCTTGTGAAATCTGGATTCCTTTGCCAATGCAATTGCACCAAGATTATCACGAGAAGATCTTCATTGGTCCCGATGCACGGTATGACACCTAGATCGGAAATGAACTCTTTCATCCAGACTCCTTCATTTGCTGCTCCGAAGCAGCTATGTACTCCGCTTCACATGTAGATCCCGCCACGACGCTTTGTTTAGAACTGCACCAACTGACAGCTCCACCGTTTAATAAAAATACGTATCCGGTTTGCGATTTAGAATCGTCCGGATCAGTGTCAAAGCTTGCATCGACGTAACCATTTACGACTAGCTCTTTGTCACCTCCATATCGAGAAACATATCCTTGGTCCTTTTCGGGTATTTGGGATGTTCTTGACCGCTGTCCGATGATCCACTCTGGATTACTTTGGTACCTTCTGCCAAGCTTATTGCTAAGCATCGTCAGTCTGGTACACAGCATTGCATACATGATAGAGCCTATGGCTGAAGCATAGGAACATCTTTCATTTCTCTCTATCTTCTGTTGTGGTCGGGCATTGAGTCCGACTCAATCTTACACCTTGTAATACAGTAAAAACCTTTCTTTGCTCGATCCATTTTGAACTTCTTCAAAACTTTATCAAGGTATGTGCTTTGTGAAAGTCCAATTAAGCGTCTTGATCTATCTCTATAGATCTTGATGCCCAATATGTAAGCAGCTTCACCGAGGTCTTTCATTGAAAACTTTTATTCAAGTATCCTTTATGCTATCCAGAAATTCATATCATTTCCAATCAACAATATGTCGTCCACATACAATATCGAAATGCTACTGAGCTCCCACTCACTTTCTTGTAAATCAGACTTCTCCAAAAGTCTCAGATAAAACCATATGCTTTGATCACACTATCAAAGCGTTTATTCCAACTCCGAGAGGCTTGCACTGCACCATAAATTGATAGTTGGAGCTTGTACACTTTGTTAGCACCCTTTGGATCAACAAAACCTTCGGTTGCATCACATACAACTCTTCTTCTAGAAATCCATTCAAGAATGCAGTTTTACATCCATTTGCCAAATTTCATAATCATAAAATCGGCAATTGCTAACATGATTCGGACAGACTTAAGCATCGCCTGGTGAGAAAGTCTCATCGTAGTCAACCCCTTGAACTTGTCGAAAACCTTTTGCAACAAGTCGAGCTTTGTAGACAGTTACATTACCATCGGCGCGGTCTTCTTCTTAAAGATCCATTTGTTCTCAATGGCTTGCCGATCATCGGGCAAGTCAACCAAAGTCCATACTTTGTTTTCATACATGGATCCCATCTCAGATTTCATGGCTTCCAGCCATTTCGCGAATCTGGGCTCACCATCGCTTCTTCATAGTTTGTAGGTTCGCCATGGTCAAGTAACATGACTTCGAATAGGATTACCGTACCACTCTGGTGCGATTTTACTCTGGTTGACCCACGAAGTTCAGTAGTAACTTGATCCAAGCTTCATGATCATCATCATTAGTTTCCTCACTAATTGGTGTAGTTGTCACAGAACCGTTTCTTGTGATGAACTACCTTCCAATAAGGGAGCAGATCTGATTATCTCATCAAGTTCTACTTTCCTCCCACTCACTTCTTTTGAGAGAAACTCTTTCTCTAGAAAGGATCCGAATTTAGCAATGAAAACTTTGCCTTCAGATCTGTGATAGAAGGTGTACCCAACAGTCTCCTTTGGGTATCCTATGAAGACACATTTCTCGATTTGGGTTCGAGCTTATCTGGTTGAAGTTTCTTCACATAAGCATCGCAGCCCCAAACTTTAAGAAACGACAACTTTGGTTTCTTGCCAAACCACAGTTCATACGGTGTCGTCTCAACGGACTTAGATGGTGCCCTATTTAACGTGAATGCGGCCGTCTCTAAAGCATATCCCCAAACGATAGCGGTAAATCAGTAAGAGACATCATAGATCGCACCATATCAAGTAAAGTACGATTCGACGTTCGACACACCATTTCTCCGTGGTGTTCGGGTGGCGTGAGTTGTGAAACTATTCCACATTGTTTCAAATGTAAACCAAACTCGTAACTCAAATATTCTCCTCCACGATCCGATCGTAGAAATTTTATTTTCTTGTTACGATGATTTTCCACTTCACTCTGAAATTCTTTGAACTTTTCAAATGTTTCAGATTTGTGTTTCATTAAGTAGATATACCCATATCTGCTCAAATCATCTGTGAAGGTGAGAAAATAACGATACCCCGCCAAGTGCCTCAACATTCATTGGACCACAAACATCGGTATGTATGATTTCCAACAAATCAGTTGCTCGCCCATAGTTAGGAGAACGGCGTTTTAGTCATCTTGCCCATGAGGCACGGTTCGCAAGTACCAAGTGATTCATAATCAAGTGATTCCGAAGCCCATCAAGATGGAGTTTCTTCATGCGTTTTACAATCGATATGACCCAAACGGCAAGTGCCACAAATAAGTTGCATTATCATTATCAACTCTGCATCTTTTGGTTTCAACACTATGAATATGTGTACTACTATCGAGATTCAATAAAAATAGACCACTCCTCAAGGGTGCATGACCATAAAAGATATTATTCATATAAATAGAACAACCATTATTCTTTGTCTTAAATGAATAACCGTCTCGCATCAAACAAGATCCAGATATAATGTTCTTGCTTAACGCTGGCACCAAATAACAATTATTTAGGTCTAAAACTAATCCCGATGGTAGATGTAGAGGTAGTGTGCCGACCGCGATCACATCGACTTTGGAACCATTTCCACGCGATCGTCACCTCGTCCTTAGCCAATCTTCGCTAATCCGTAGTTCCTGCTTTGAGTTGCAAATATTAGCAATGTAACCAGTATCAAATACCTGTGTACTCTGCGAGTATTAGTAAGGTACACATCAATAACATGTATATCACATATACCTTTGATCACCTTGCCATCCTTCTTATCCGCCAAATACTTGGGGCAGTTCCGCTTCCAAAGGTCCAGGTTTGCTTGCAGAAAACACTCGGTTTGGGCTTAGGTCCAGACTTGGGTTTCTTCTCTTGAGCAGCAACTTGCTTGCTGTTCTTTTGAAGTTCCTTCTTCTTTCCTTTGCCCTTTTCTTGAAACTAGTGGTCTTGTTGACCATCAACACTTGATGCTCTTTCTTGATTTCTACCTCCATGCTTTTAGCATTGCGAAGAGCTCGGAATTGTTTTGGTCATCCCTTGCATATTATAGTTCATCACGAAGCTCTTGTAGCTTGGTGGCGTGATTGGAGAATTCATCAATGACACTATCATCCGGAAGAGTAACTCCCGCTTGAATCAAGTGATTATTATACCCGGACATTTTGAGTATATGTTCACCTTGTGTAACTATTCTCCTCCATCTTGCAGCTATAGAACTTATTGGAGACTTCATATCTCTCAATCCGGGCATTTGCTTGAAATATTAACTTCAACTCTGGAACATCTCATATGCTCCATGACGCTCAAAACGTCGTTGAAGACCCGGTTCTAAGCCGTAAAGCATGGCACATCGAACTATCGAGTAGTCATCACTTTGCTCGCCAGACGTTCACAACTTCGGCGTTGCTCTCGCAGAGGCTGGCACCCAGCGGTGCTGTCCGGACGTAATTCTTACGTGCAGCAATGAGGATAATCCTCGTTACGGACACAGTCGTGTAATTGCTACCATCATCTTTCAACTTTGCTTTCTCAAGGAACGCATTAAAATTCAACGGAACAACAAAGACGAGCCATCTATCTACGATAAACATAGACAAGCAAAAATACTATCGGTACTAAGTTCATGATAAATTTAAGTTTAATTAATCATATTAAAACCTCCCACTTAGACAGACATCTCTCTAGTCATCTAAGTGATTACGTGATCCAAATCAACTAAACCATGTCCGATCATCACGTGAGATGGAGTAGTTTCAATGGTGAACATCACTATGTTGATCATATCTACTATATGATTCACGCTCGACCTTTCGGTCTCCGTGTTCCGAGGCCATATCTGTTATATGCTAGGCTCGTCAAGTTTAACTGAGTATTCGCGTGCGCAACTGTTTTGCACCGTTGTATTTGAACGTAGAGCCTATCACACCCGATCATCACGTGGTGTCTCAAGACGAAGAACTTTCGCAACGGTGCATACTCGTGGAGAACACTTCTTGATAATTTTAGTGAGAGATCATCTTATAATGCTACCGTCAATCAAAGCAAGATAAGATGCATAAAGGATAAACATCACATGCAATCAATATAAGTGATATGATATGGTCATCATCATCTTGTGCTTGTGATCTCCATCGCCAAGCAAATCATGATCACCATCGTCACCGCGCGACACCTTGATCTCCATCGTAGCATCGTTGTCGTCTCGCCAACTATTGCTTCTACGACTATCGCTACTACTTAGTGATAAAGTAAAGCAATTACATGGCTTTTGCATTTCATACAATAAAGCGACAACCATATGGCTCCTGCCATTGCCGATAACTCGGTTACAAAACATGATCATCTCATACAAAATATAGCATCACGTCTTGACCACATCACATCACAACATGCCTGCAAAAACAAGTTAGACGTCCTCTACTTTGTTGTTGCAAGTTTTACGTGGCTGCTACGGGCTGAGCAAGAACCGTTCTTACCTAAGCATCAAAACCACAACGATAGTTTGTCAAGTTGGTGCTGTTTTAACCTTCGCAAGGACCGGGCGAGCTACACTCGGTTCAACTAAAGTGAGAGAGCAGACACCCGCCGGTCACCTTTAAGCAACGAGTGCTCGCAGCGGTGAAACCAGTCGCGTAAGCGTCTGCGTAATGTCGGTCCGGCCGCTTCATCTCACAATACCGCCGAACCAAAGTATGACATGCTGGTAAGCAGTATGACTTATATCGCCCACAACTCACTTGTGTTCTACTCGTGCATATGACATCAACGCATAAAACCAGGCTCGGATGCCATTGTTGGGGAACGAGTAATTTCAGAAAATTTCCACGCACACGCAAGACCATGGTGATGGCATAGCAACGAGAGGGGAGAGTATCCGCTCACGTACCCTCGTGAGACCGAAAGCGAAGCGTTATAACAACGCGGTTGATGTAGTCGACGTCTTCATGATCCGACCGATCCAAGCACCGAACGACGGCACCTCCGAGTTACGCACACGTTCAGCTCGATGACGATCCCGGGCTCCGATCCAGAAAGCGTCGGGATGAGTTCCACAAGACGACGGCATGGTGACGATGATGATGCTCCACCGATGCAGGGCTTCGCCTAAGCTCCGCGACGATATGACTTCTCCGTAGCGAGGCTTCGCTTAAGCTCATGACGATATGACGAAGTGGAATATGGTGGAGGGGGCACCGACACGGCTAAGGAATGATCCGTAGATCAACTTGTGTGTTCTAGGGTGCCCCGCCCGTGATATAAAGGAGCCAAGGGGAGGGGGCGGCCGGCCAAGAGGAGGCGCCGTGGAGTCCTACTCCTCCGGGAGTAGGATTCCCTCCAATCCTAGTTGGAATAGGATTCACCGGAGGGAAAGAGAGAGAGGGGCGGCCCACCTTTCCTAGTCCTAGTAGGACTAGGGGAAGGGGGGCTTGGCCACCTAGGGCTGGCCCTTTCTCCTTTCCACCAAGGCCCACTATGGCCCATATAGTTCCGGGGGTTCGGTAACCTCCGGTATCCGTAAATTTCGATTTCACTCGGAACATTTCCGATGTCCAAATGTAGGCTTCAATATATCAATCTTTATGTCTCGACCATTTCGAGACTCCTCGTCATGTCCGTGATCACATCGGGACTCAACAACCTTCAATACATCAAAACTTATAAACTCATAATGAACTGTCATCGAAGCGTTAAGCGTGCGGACCCTACGGGTTCGAGAACTATGTAGACATGACCTAGAACCATTCTCGGTCAATAACCAATAGCGGAACCTGGATGCCCATATTGGTTCCTACATATTCTACGAAGATCTTTATCGGTCAAACCGCATAACGATATCGTTGTTCCTTTTGTCATCGGTATGTTACTTACCCGAGATTCGATCGTCGGTATCCAATACCTAGTTCAATCTCGTTCTTGGTAAGTCTCTTTACTCGTTCAGTAATACATCATCTTACAACTAACTCATTAGTTGTAATGCTTGCAAGGCTTATGTGATGTGTATCACCGAGAAGGCCAGAGATACCTCTCCGACAATCGGAGTGACAAAACCTAATCTCAAATACGCCAACCCAACAAGTACCTTTGGAGACACCTGTAGTACTCCTTTATAATCACCCGATTACGTTGTGACGTTTGGTAGTACCAAAGTGTTCCTCCGTAAACGGAGTTGCATAATCTCATAGTTACAGGAACATGTATAGGTCATGAAGAAAGCAATAGCAATATACTAAACGATCAAGTGCTAAGCTAACGGAATGGGTCATGTCAATCACATCATTCTTCTAATGATGTGATCCCATTAATCAAATGACAACACATGTCTATGGTTAGGAAACATAACCATCTTTGATTAATGAGCTAGTCTAGTAGAGGCATACTAGTGACTATCTGTTTGTCTATGTATTCACACATGTATTATGTTTCCGGTTAATACAATTCTAGCATGAATAATAAACATTTATCATGATATAAGGAGATAAATAATAACTTTATTATTGCCTCTAGGGCATATTTCCTTCAGTTCCAGCCCAACAGAGAGAACGACGAGCTTATGCGTGCCCTGGGAAATCCTGAACACCCAGGAAGAACACGAGGCAAGGGCGCTATTCCGTGGTATGAGGGGTTTTCGGACTGGAACGCCGACTACAGAACCCGTGTGAGAAAGAAGATTGCGGAGGAGAAGAAGAGGAAGATGGAGGAGGAGCAGAGGAAGCTGGACTATGAATGCCTTCAAGGCCTAGAATCAGCGCCTGACGCGACTTGGCGATCAAATTCAGTGGCAAAGCAGGAGTAGATCGACTCACTTAGCCAAGCAAAGGGCGCCTCAAGAACAAGCAGCGATTAGCGGGTGATCCAGCATTGGATAGCACCGTCCCATCCATGTCGAGAAGCGGCGTGGGTTCCGCCCCGAGTGACGCAATGCTGGATAGATACCCCGTGGATGACATCATAGAGAACACTAACTATGAGCTACACTCCAAAATGAAGAACATATCCATGAAGGTGGCGGACGGTGTTGCTTTTACAATTACCCCCGAAGCAACCTTCCATTGCACCCCGATTCCAGAGGGCTATGCTCGTGTCTTGGTTGATGAAGTGGTGGACCCATATTCGGGCTACAGACTTGACATTCCTAGAGGTGCGACGAGCGACACCGGAGAGGCCATACATCGATCATCCTATGGAGAAAGGATTGCATCATCTTTGAAGTCCACCGACACGCGTCGTCTGGACTCCTCCTTGAAGTCTACCACCGAGTCAGCAGACTCCGCTCCTCCAAGTCCACGAACGCATGAGTCGACCTCCTCAAGTCCGCCACCTCCTCCAAGTCCCCGAACGCTGAGCTGACTCCTCCGGTTTCAAGTCCGACAACGTTAGGCCACTTCTCCGGTTTCAAGTCCGCACCGTGTCGAGCCACACCTCCCGCTTCAAGTCCGCACGGCGTCAGCCACTCTTCCGATCCAACTCAGCCACGCCACCGCCTCCGCCGCCTCAAGAATCACGGAAGAGAGCCGCCGCAGCTATGGTGCGTAGCGGTACAAGTCGAGGTAGTACAGGAGGTACAGGCGGAGGCAAGCGATTTCAATATGGTCCAAGCCTCACGCCTCTTCCGCAGAGGCCTTACGAAAAGTCCGAGGAGGAAAACACAGCCATAGCGAAGGCCCAGTTGGAAGCCCATTTTGCACCGAAACCGCCACCGCCGCCAATGGAGAAAGTGCCTGAGGAAAAGATTGACCACTTCATTCGTATGGCTAGAGCACCAACTCCCAAGCCTATTGACACAGACTATGAGCGCCATCTCAGGAAGTTAAATCGAGCACGTCTACAGAAAGAGGTGAGCTCGATCTCGAGCAAATCAGCTGGCAAAAAATGCGGTAAAACCGTTCCCCGACAGGGAGAACAGGCGGCGCAATCAATCCCCCTGCTTGTTGTGCCAACAACACATGAGAGTACGCGCGCCCAATATTATTGTGGGCAAACCGTTAACGTTCCCCAGCTGGGAGATGTGGTAATAACCGAGGAGTATATAACGCAAGCTGAAATCCTCAAGATCACTGTTGGACAACTCCTGGAGATCGAGCCCATGTCTCCGCTTAGAGAGGAGGAAATAAAGCGGAATATGTAGGGGCCAACCTTTGGTTGAGCGACGAGGTCAAGAAGCTCCCAACGAGAATGCATGAATTGCATCAATGGTACATGAACATTACCAAGATTTCCAATCGAGAGTCCCTCATGGTGAATGTCAAGAAGGATCATTACTTCCATGAGAAAGGTGTGTCCGCTGAGTATTTAGAACTATTTCAGTTATATAATCAAGACGCACTCGACAAATCTATCGTCGATTGCTATTGTACGTAAGTGATTTCTTTCGTAATTTAAGTCTCAAGCTAGTCAGAGTGATCATTTTGATCAATCATTACTGTAATTATCCTCACTATATTATTTTCTCGTGGTATTATGCGGGATGAAGATGTATGAAATGAAAAAGGTGCACGCTGTGGCATTGGGTTCATTGACCCAAATACCATTAATCAATAAACATGGGAATTAGATGCATATCATCAAGCAAGTGTAGAGGAAAGCATGCTAGAGTTCTTCAAGCGCCTCAATACCAATGAAGATATACTACTTCCTTACAACTTCGGTGAGTCACAATGCCTTGTACTACAAATTCTGTTTTTGCTTACTAGCTAGCTACATGTTTTGCTTACATATGCCCGCTTAATTAAGACATGCAAACGTGTGTGCATGCAGTTTTCACTGGATCTTGTTAATCATTAAAGTTGATGAAGGAACAATTGAAGTACTGGACTCACTACTTAAGAAAGAAAGTGACTACACCATCGTGAAGGGGATAGTCACCAGGTAATTTCAATTATTATTAACTATATCTCGGCCTATTTAATTAGTTCGTCATTTCCTGATAACAACTATTTAATAACCCCTTTATTCATTTTCTTTGTCGTTGAGGCGGGGCTTGGGCAAAGTTCATCAACGCTACCTGTGCCAATGGAAACAAAAGCTGAAATGGTATCGACCCAAGGTAAGTAATTAAGTAGTACTAGCTAGCTAGCTACCATCTCTTTAATTATCATGCTTGATTAATTATTATCTGATCAAATTCCATTCTCGTAAAGGCCCTGAAGTAGGTGCCGGGGACTAATCTGTGTGCATACTACGTTTGCAAGAACATTCGCATGATGGCGTCTGAAAGGAGCAGATCTCAAAGACAGGACTGGGTACGCGTTTGTCGTAACACTATTCACAATTTTACACCATCATCGATATCTAGTCACACAACTAATACACATGCATATTGATCTCCTTCTTAACAGATTCGTAGAGGTGCGGAGAAGCTCCTACCAACGGAGCGCATACAAGCAATTCAAGAGGAAATAGCGGGATTTTTACTCGACCAGGTCATAGATACGAATGGAGAATACTATTACCCGCTACCGCCCCATGAACCACTTCCAATTGTCATCGTGTTCAAGGCACCAATTAGGCTAATGCCACTAGTTGTATACATGTGTGTATGTGTGAATTAATGGTGGTTGTGAGACACTCAATGATATATATATATATATATATATATATATATATATATATATATATATATATATATATATATATATATATATATACATAAACACTATTCGATCACAACCTCGAATCGCCTCGAGTAACGCTTTGAACTTCTCTCAGATGAACCCGACCTTGGGCTATCTTTCGCAACTGTGCCTTCTCCGCGAAGTTTTTACGGTTAGTCGTGTTCCATGTGATGTAAGTGTAATCTTCAAACGATTTTTAGCAACTAAATACTGTTTTCGATAGGAATCTCGCTCATAGGCGGATTTTGCACTCGGGTCGTGAAGAACTCGTGTTTTTTACGATTTTACTACCTGAGTTGTTCGACCTGAACTTCGCCCTGTGCTAGGTTGAACTTCCCGCAACATGACCCAAGTTATAGGGCTTGCTATATACCGTTGGAAAGCTATGGACACGAGTATCATGACCCAAGTTAAATTTTTCGCAAAATGTAAGCGGTTTAAGAGCAGTTTTGAAAACCGTTTTTTCTTCAAACAAAAAACGTGAATCGTAATTTCGATCGCATTTCTAAACCGTTTATCGGAATGAGGCAAGTAATATGGCTTTTGGAAATATGTTGCAAAACCGCTCCTTCCACATGTTGAAAGTTTTCTCTAGTTCCCTACGGTTAAAGAGTAATTTAGAAAATCATAAAATTTTACAAACCGAACAGCCGAGTTCGTATTTTCGATGTCATTTCTAAACGGCTAAACCAATTGAGGCACATGGTATGGCGTTGGAAAGCTTATGAAAATGCGCTACTTTTCCATGTAGAAAGTTTTTTTTCTAATTTTGAACGGTTTAAAAGTGATTTAGAAAACGGTACAAGTCCTACCGACTTCGTATTTTCAAGCTAATTTTTAACCCTATGTCCGAATGCAGCAAATGATACGGCGTTGGAAAGCTTAGACAAATGCAAAACTTGTTGGTATATATTATTTCTCCCAATTCCTTACTGTTTTATGTCAGTTTTTAAAATGGCTAAAAACGTATTTTCGCTGTAATTTCCACAAACTTTATCAGAATGGGGCAAATAATATACCGTTGAAAAGCTAAGGAAAATTCAAAACTTTTTCATGTTGATGGTTTTCTGTGATTCCCTGCCGTTTTCAAGTAATTTGGAAAATGGCGAGATCATTCGATTCGCCTTTATCTGAAAAATGTATTCGTGAAAACTGCATCGCGTGGAGTACCTGAACTTCTCGGTATGAAACCTTGAACTTCACTCTGTTTTTCACATGCTTTTTTTACCCGTCGCTCCCCATCCACGCACCGAAACACTCACCGGAATTGAGCAATTAATATACCGGTGGAAAGCTGATGTAAACACGCAACTTTCTCGTGTTGATCGTTTTTTCATACTAACGACGATTTTAAAAGTTTTTCATCTCAAATTCATTCACTATAGTAGTCGAACTTCCTGCTGTTTTCACGTTGAACTTTCGTGACGTATTTTTGTTTGTAATTTTCCCATTCATTTCGTCCGTGTTATACAAATGGTATTCCTTTTGTACAAACCTCTCTCACAATAATTTTTTCAACTTTATCCGATGGAAGACTTGAACTTATAACAACAAAACTTTTAGCATTTCCTTTTTCATTCTTTTTTTAATACAGAATGCACACCGTGTAGTACGTGAACTTCTCACAGTTATCTATCTAAACTTCTCTCGGTTACGTGAATATATCTGAGTTTTTTTAATGATTTTCTTAAGCTTTTTTTATGAATTTTTGAAGCGCTCTATTTTTGAAAGTTGAACTTCTTATTATTTTATTTTTGAACTTCTTGTTTCCATTCTTTAATAACGAGGAAAATGTGAGTTTTCTATAATCGAACTTCTCTATATTTTTAATATGGACTTCCTGGTTTATTTCTTAATACTTTTAATGAAATTTTGAAGCGCTCTATTTTTGAAAGTTGAACTACTTGATTTTTTTATTTTTGAACCTCTTGTTTCCATTTCTTTAATAATGTGGAAAATATGAGTTTTCTAAAATCATCGAATTTCTCCATCTTTTTAATGTGGACTTCCTAGTTTATTTCTTTTAATCCTTTTTATGAAATTTTGAAGCGCTCTATTTTTAAAAGTTGAACTTCTTGTTATTTTATTTTTTATCTTATTTTTTCCATTTCTTTCATAACGAGGAAATATCCGAGTTTTCTATAATCATCGAACTTCCCGTTGTTTTCACTTTGAACTTCTACCACGTATTTTTGTTCATAATTTCTCACTCGTTACTCGGAGTTCCACAAATGATAAACCATTAGAAACATGTTGAAAAGACGCAACTTTTTTTAATACGATCAAACTTCTTTTTGGGAAAATATACACCAATTTGTTGTTAACCGTTTATGTTTGAATAAGAATATGATATACCCTTGGAAATTTGTTGAATAGAAGAACATTTCTGTGCCGAGCATTATGTTTCAAATTTATGATGGATTGAGAAAAACTGTTTTAAAACATTAGAAACAACTGCTTTGTGTGTTTTTACACAACTAAATACAAAGTGAACCTCCTTTACAAGAATTTTTGAACTTCGTGGGCCAAAACACGTGAATTCTAGCTAAATTCCTTTTAGACTTTGTCTTTTTATTCTTTTTTTCTTATATGAAACACACTCCATGTAGTAGTTGAACCGCTGGTTGTGTCCAATTTGAACTTCTCTTTTGCTTTTTTACCCATAATGTCTAAAACATTAATAGTTTTATTCTCCGAAGAAAAAAGATGGTTTTAGAATCATACAATTTTATTAAAATTGAACTTTTGACTTTCCTTTTTCCTACAAACAGAAAGAATTTCAGTTTTCCATATACATCAAAGTACTCCTTTATTCCTTAGTAACAAGGAAACCTAAGATCTTATAAATATCGAACTTCGCTATTTTCGTAATTTGGACTTCTTGGTTTATTCCTTTGTAGTAACGGAAAAATCCTAGTTTTCTAATAAATATTGAACCGGCCCGTTATTTAAATATGAACTTCTAGGGTTTTTTTTTGTAAGAAACGGTGAAAATTCTTTTTTTATGAATTTCATACTGCTTTATTTTTAAAAGTTGAACTTCTTGTTTTCATTCTTTAATAAAGAGTAAAATCTGAGTTTTCTATAACCATCGAGCTGCTCCGTTTTTTAATTTGAACTTCTTGGGTATTTTAACGGATAAAATCTTTTTTTATATAAATTTGTGTTGAGATGCTTTGTTTTTTTCGTTTGACCTTCTTGGGGTTTGTAATAAGCATTGGACTTCTTTGTCTTTTAAATTTGAAACTCTAGGTTTTTCTAGAAACAGGGAAATCCATGTTTTCTTTATAATTTTTGAAATGATCAATTTTTTAAATTTGAACTTCTTGGTTATTTTAGAAATTAAGAAACTCCATTTTCCAAAGATGGGAAATCCATGAGCTTTATTTTGTACAAATTTATGTGTCTCTGTTTTGTTTTCTCATTTTTGTTGAACTCTTCAATTTTATTAAATATGGACTTCGAGAGTTAACTTTATTCTAGGTGAGCGTTTTTTCGTTCTTCCTATAAAAGTATCGTGGTGCTTTGGTTTTTTAATTTGAACTTCTTGGTTATATTTCTAGAAACAAAAAAAATCCAATTTTTTATTAAGATCGAACTACTCTATTAGTTTAATTTAAACTTCTCGGTTCAACAACAAAAATGAAATGCTCTGTTATTCTAATTTGAGCTTCTAGGTTGTTATTTATTTCTAAAAATGATTTTTTAATATCAATTTTTTATGAACGTTAAATTACTTTGTTTTTTATAAAAATGAACTTCTTTCTTTTCTTAAACTTCGAGAGTAAACAATTTCTGGGTGAGGCTTTTTTTTATTTTTCTTGTTTTTCATGTCGTGTATGTTGTGTGTTCTTTTTCTCCTTTTTGGGACTTCCTTTTCTTCTAGTATTTGAACTTACTTGGTGTTTTGTAGTTTTTGAATTGAAACTAACATATCAAAAATACATTTTTTTTGCATCCATACATACCGTTGAACTTCAGGAAATAATACGGAACAAGAAACTGTACAACATGATGTTTTAGACCAATGTTTTTCTGTTGTGTGTGGGTCAACTAAGTCCTCTCTTTTTTGTACACCACATACTTTAAAATATAGAGAACGAAATCACCGAAAGCTTTTTGCTATTGCTTACGCACGTGGGTACTAGCTTGACAAATTCTATCAACTAACCGATGTATGTTCAGACCTCGGAGTGAGCTAGCTTTTGCTAGCTACTACGTGCTCGCCCTGCCTCGATCAGAAACAACCGATCAACGGGTCCATTTTGTTCAACGTGCGCGCCCAGCCTCAGACCTTGCAGTGAGCTAGCTAGCATTTTGTCTGAACTTTGACGATTGTACACATGTATCTGAAAATCTGTAAGATGTTTCAAACTCAGGTTTCTAAACTGTTACATATTCTTGAACATATTTTTTTTATTATATTTGAACTTCTTTCTTTTTATACATAAATATAAAATAAACCACCTATTTTTTCCATGAACACACACGGAACACAAGCACACATGAACGCATGTGATTTATTATCTTTGAACTTATTTGTTAAAGAGCATGGAAGCTCGACCTCCTCACGCCGTTGTGGTCGGCGACGAGCAGTGGGGTGGGCGGCCGCCGACGAGAGCACCTGAGCTCGCCAATGCAAGGGGCGGCCAGCTTTTCTGAGCTTGCCACGTGCTCCCAAAGTGCTCTCTGTACTGCCGTTGAAGTCCAAATCCACCTCGCCCTGAAGAAGGTGCGGCCTCGCGCTGAATGAGGTGGGGGCGATAATGCGCAAGGAGGAAGCGGAGGCGGCCTCGCGCCGGAAGTTGGCAAGGGTGGCGGCGTGCCCGGAGGTTGCGGGGGCGGCGGCAAGCCGGAAGGAGGCATTGGGGCACACAGGCATCTCTGCGGCAGGGAGCTGGGCATCGGGGGTAGGTCTGTGTACATGAACTTCTCCAGTGTAAAATCTTCAAATATTTTTTACTTTTTTTTCTTTTGTTTGAGGCACAAACACAAAGTAATAAGAGCCAGAGAGCAAGCGAGCTTCATAAGTTACTACTCCCTCCGTCCGAAAATACTTGTCATCAAAATGGACAAAAAGGAATGCATGTAGAACTAAAATACATCTAGATACATCTCCTTTTTCCGAAAGGAGGGAGTACGTAATTAATAAACTACACTTTTTGATTGACCTTTCCTCCACACGTACAGCACACCGCTGCAAAGTAGGGATCATCTATTGACCCATCTTTTGCCTTCTAAACTCCTTGTACAACTGGTAGCGCTCAGGTAGTCCTTCCCTTCACCTGCACAAAACAACATACTGGACTAAGAGGGTGTTTGGATACTCTCTAGTCATGTGACTAGTAGTAGTCAGACTAGAAGTTTTTAGTCAGACCCTGTTTGGAAGGTGACTACTACTAGTCAAAGATTAAACGTCTCAAAGATTAAATGTCCTTGTGCAACACCAATTAGAGGAGAGAGAGAGAGGGACTTTAGTCAGTAAAAGTCAGGGGTGTTTGGAGGTTTACTGACTAAAGGTGACTACTACTAGTCTCTAGTCACTAAAAGTTGGGGGTGAGGTGACTAGGGACTAAACTAGTTTTAGTCACCCACTAGTCAAGGGTGTTTGGAGGTTTACTGACTAAAGGTGACTACTACTAGTGTCTAGTCTCTAGTCTCTAGTGATCCAAACACCCTCTAAACAAACTACATACCGAGAGGAAGTATGGCTGATCCATTACCAATCTCCATCAGTTCTATAATGGCTCAAATTAAACTATAAAGCAGAAGTAGACAGACAACAACAGCAAAACAGAGGACGGCTTGCAACTGAACCAGACGCAGCATTCACCCAAGGCAACTTACTGAATTTCAGAAGGGAAAAGCTCTGAACCTGAAGCTCTACAGAATCTGAAGCACAACGGGGTGGGAAGTAGCCACACAGCCTAGGTTGTAGCTGATGGTGCACAAGGGAATCTTGGCGCTGGAAGCTCCATGCGGTGGCAGCGCACTGGTGATGGAGGGCGGAGGCTTGCGGCAAGTCAGGTACAGCGCGGGAGTGGAGTGGCGGCAGCGGCCGCTCCATGGATGAACCTTCCCCGGGAAGGTCAAGGTAGCCCTCTTGTGAAGGTCGATGTGGCCGGAGATGCAGGGGCTCCATGGATGAACCTTCCCCGGGAAGGTCAAGGTAGCCCTCTTGTGAAGGTCGATGTGGCCGGAGATGCAGGGGCTCCATGGATGAACCTTCCCCGGGAAGGTCAAGGTAGACCTCTTGTGAAGGTCGATGTGGCCGGAGATGCAGGGGCTGCGGTGCTTGTCTGGTGGTCAGGGACGGCGACGGCCAGTGGCGGCGTGTGGGGATGGACCACCATGGTTGAGGCTATCAACCATGGACGAATGCCTGCGCGCGGGTTCCATGGTGACCGGTTGCGCGTTGCCGGTGCACGGTTGACTGCGTCGGTCCAGGCGTTGGAGAGCAGCAGGCCTCTGGCTAGGTGTAGCCTCGTTGGGGAGGGAAGGTCCTGGCGATGGCGGCCATGGGTGCCAGGAGGTGGGCGCGGGTGGCGAGGCAGCAACTGCGACTGGGCACAGGGGCGCGCCGGCGGTGGTACGCAGGCGGAGCCGCCGGGAAGGTAGTGGGTAGAGGGGTGCTGGCGGTGTGCGTCGCCGGCGGGCGGATCTGGATGTGTTGGATGCTTCGGACGAAGGTCCGGGATGGTGTCGGGGATGAAGGCAGGGGAGACGGGGCGGGGCGGGGCCGGGGGATGGCGCACGGTGGCAGGGAGGTCCGGGGAGTGGGCGCGGCCGCGGTTGCGGGATGGAGATGCAGGGAGTGGGGAGGTTGGGGAAGAGAGTCGGGGCCGGGATCGGTTTTCCTTTTTTTTATCGGCTGCTCGTTTCAGGTTTTCAGATCTCGGGAGAACCTCCGTCGCCCCATATAGGCTGCTGTGATCCAAATAACTATTCTAACTAGAAGAATGCCCGTGCGTTGCAACGGAGTCACGTTAACTTAAAGAGTTTAATATTACGACATTGGCGATCTTTTTTACCATCAAATCCTCTCTCACACACACTCCCTCCCTCTTCCTCACTCTCTCTCCCCCTCTCTCTCTCTAACACACACACATATCCATCTTATTGGGTACGGGACCATAATCCATCTATTTCACACACACACGCTAGTGCATAACAATATGGATTATGTGTATTATATTTGCCACAAGAACTGAGAGAATTAATTTCATGTAAATCAGCCAGCCACAACTCCAAGAATACGCGGAGGAGGTGGCCGGTCAACGTCGGCTGCCGTCCAAGCAGCCTGAGCCCGCTTCAAGTGCACGTGCAATGCACGTCTTCACAAATATTACAACCAGATGTGAGAAATCACATACTAACACGATGTTGCAATCAATTTGTAATTAAAGAAGCCAAAAGTCTTTTTTCTTAAACCAGAATTCCTTATGCTAGAGTTTAAACAAACCCCACAATAGCCCTACTTATCACCTAATTAAGCAGATGCATGACTTATGAAGCGGATAAGAAATCATGTTAACTTGGAACTAAAATTCCAAGAAAAGAGTGAGGTATAAACCTTTTTATCATTGCTCTGAAGTCTGAACCTCCCCCTATTTGTTAGTGAAATGTGAGTATGCTTGGAAGATAATAATTTCTTATGCAACATATGCTTTAACATTCGAAAGAGCTGCAAAATATGTTGACCTACCTATGTGCACTTCCTTAATCGAGCGGATAAAATTATTTCTATATGCAATATAAAATATTAAACATTAGAAAGAAAGGGACAATGTCCACTAACCATGCAAATATTACGACCATGGGATATTTAGGCTGGCGATATGGAAATCAAAGCTAAAATGACTCGATGAGTTAGGGATACATCAATAAATATTGTAAAAAGTGATGAAAACAAATCTGCAGCAACTCGCGACCCACTAACTCAGATTCGCAATGAGCAAGTTAGTGAGGCCACCACGGTAGGCTAGCACCAAGGGACAAGGGCAACAACCGCCTTCCCATCCAACCCATCGATTCTCCTGGCGCTACTTTCATCCTAAGCCCATGAGTACCGTTAGTGTGTTGCCACGCACGGAGAAACTATGAACTGAAATTTTCATCCAAATCATGAAAAATGTTAATGTTCCTCTCCTCTCCCATCCTCGTGTGAACATACCCAATTAAGTGGTTGGCTCGCTACATTCAGCGTAGCTCGATGTGCATCGCCTCGCTTGATTAGTTGCCGCGATTGCACGCATCTACGCCAACAAGCTGGGGAAACAAATGCAAATGTTACACCGAGTCAAAATAAACCATCCCACAATCGTAATAATAGAAAAGATAATAACCAAAATTTACTTGAAACTCATCGCTTGGCTCCCAGATCCATCTCGATAGCCCTTGATCCGGCTGCTGAGCTTCTCCTAGCCGCCTCAACATCACGCCATTACCAAACATGTAGTGGATGCCTAGTGGGACAAGGATTAAGAAATAACATGAGGTAAAAATGCGATGGCTGTCAATTCCATAAGACGATCCAAGTAATTTGACAAAACAGATCGGGAGCATCTTGTATAATCTCAAAAAGCAACTAAAAATATGAGAAATGAAGTGATGAAAATCAGCCCCGACTCTCATTTATGCTCGCTTTTGTAATGGGAGGCAAGGAATGGGGATACCGGGAGAAGAAAGGATCACATGGACGGCAAGCCTCCACCACCGCAAGTGGGGTTGCTTCACATCCAATCTCCACGGCCGCCGCCCCATGGGGACGAACTCCCATGTTCACAACCGGCTCCCAATCGGCCGCTGCCTCGCCGACCTTGACGATGAAGTAGTCCTCCTTCGATCCCATTCGCAACGGAGGCAACACCCATCCCAGCCGGACGGGTCCGCGGTGAGATCCTCTTGGATTGTGGTCGCGCCTCCCAAACCTCTTGTGGGACACATGAGAGGCGCCGTTGCCATGGTCGCTTGGATGGGGAAAGGAGGCGACATAGCAAGAACGGCGCTTTCGCCGGGATTGGTGGCGACGGCGGGGCGCAGCGGGAGGACAACGGCGGCGTAGAGAGTAGGAGGTGGTGGCGGCAGTCCATCGGTCGCCGTGGACGTGAGAGGAGGATGGGGATGGGGCGCGATCCGGACGTATGGAGCGGTCGAGAGGAGGGAAGCAGCAGCTGGGTTTTTCCATCTTGCGGGGTTTGGGGAGGTCGACGAGAGGGTTTTTTTCATGCGGGAGGCGAGCAACGAGGGCGGATGTAGGGAGGCGGACGCGGTCGGTTGGCGGAAAAGGAAAGCTACATAAAATCACATCAATATAAGAAAATATCCCATCAATACTTGATTGATTGGGATTTATTTTTATATGGTAACTAATCTGATCATCAATACTTGATTGATTGCGATTTATTTTTATATGGTAACTAATCTGATGGGTTTATGTGGGTGGTGAAACGAAAAGGAAAGCTACGCATTTTTTAGGCGGTAGAGATGATTGATGATAAGAAAGGAAAATCACATCAATATAAGGAAATATCCCATCAATACTTGATTGATTGCGATTTATTTTTATCGGTAACTAATCTGATCATCAATACTTGATTGATTGCGATTTATTTTTTATATGGTAACTAATCTGATGGGTTTATGTGGGTGGTGAAGCGAAAAGGAAAGCTACGCATTTTTTAGGCAGTAGAGACGATTGATGATAAAAAAGGGGAAATCACATCAATATAAGGAAAGATCCCATCAATACTTGATTGATTGCGATTTATTTTTTATATGGTAACTAATCTGATCATCAATACTTGATTGATTGTGATTTTTTTTATGGTAACTAATCTGATGGATTTATGTGGGTGGTGAAGCGAAAAGACAGGTGGGAGGGAGACGAAATAAAACTAGCGAAATAAAACCAACGAAAGTGGTGAGGCGAAATAAAAACCAACGAAAAATAACCGGCGGACTATTCGTAGATTTTTTTGGTTCGTCTGTCTTGGTGCGACGAGATGTTAGGGCCTGGAGTGCGTGGGGGCGGGCGGGGGACTCGGCTTGAGGTTTTTTTTGGTTCTATGCGGCTTAGCGTGAGACGGGAGGTTGGGCGTGTCGCGGGACTCGATCGCGGGTTTTCCTTGGTTTTTCGGCTGAGAGGGAGGTGGGAGGAAGTACCAAAGAAGTACCAAAAAAGACCGGGTGAGGTGGGACGAAAATAAAACCCGGAACGCGACCTACCAACTGAGACATTAGGAGTAGAGATATATACGGTAACTAATCTGATCATCAATACTTGATTGATTGCGATTTTTTTTATATGGTAACTAATCTGATGGGTTTATGTGGGTGGTGAAGCGAAAAGGAAAACTACGCATTTTTTAGGCAGTAGAGACGATTGATGATAAAAAAGGGGAAATCACATCAATATAAGGAAATATCCCATCAATACTTGATTGATTGCGATTTATTTTTATATGGTAACTAATCTGATCATCAATACTTGATTGATTGTGATTTTTTATGGTAACTAATCTGATGGGTTTATGTGGGTGGTGAAGCGAAAAGGCGGTGGGAGGAGACGAAATAAAACTAGCGAAATAAAACCAACGGAAGTGGTGAGGCGAAATAAAACCAGCGAAAAATAACCGCGGACTATTCAGAGATTTTTGGGTTCGTCTGTCTTGGTGCGACGGGATGTTAGGGCCTGGAGTGCGTGGGGGCGGGCGGGGGACTCGGCTTGAGGTTTTTTTGGTTCTATGCGGCTTAGCATGAGACGGGAGGTTGGGCGTGTGCAGGACTCGATCGCGGGGTTTTCCTTGGTTTTTCGCGGCTGAGAGGGAGGTGGGAGGAAGTACCAAAGAAGTACCAAAAAAGACCGGGTGAGGTGGGACGAAAATAAAACCCGAAACGCGACCTACCAACTGAGACATTAGGAGTAGAGATCCTGTGATTAGAATAGTGTTACTCTCTCTCTCTCTCTCTCTCTCTCTATATATATATATATATATATATATATATATATATATATATATATATATATATATATATATATATATATGATCGGTTCTACTAGAAATTCTATTTATATATATGCATAACGTGTACAATATGTAGTATCGTAAAATACCAAAGAAGCGAAAAAGAATTAAATGGAAAACACAAAATTAAATGAAAAAAAAAATCATAAACCCAAAACCCCCCAACCTTTTAATACCGGTTGGTGTCACCAACCGGTACTAAAGGGCTCCCTGCCCCCGGAGCTGGCTCGTGCCACGTGGTTGCCCTTTAGCACCGGTTCGTGCGGAACCGGTACTAAAGGGGGGAGGGACCTTTAGTCCCCACACTTTAGTGCCGGTTACCGAACCGACACTAAAGGGCCTTATGAACCGGTGCTATAGCCCGGTTCTGCACTAGTGTTTGTTAGGGGAACCAAATATAATATCATCAACATATAGTTGGCACACAAACAACTCCCCTTTGACCTTCTTAGTAAAAAGAGTGGGATCGATTTGCCCAACTTCAAATCCACAATCTTGCAACAACTCGGTAAGGTGGCCATACCACGCACGTGGGGCTTGCTTAAGGCCATAGAGTTCCTTATCGAGTTGATACACATGATCGGAGAAGTAGGGATCCTCGAACCCGGGGGGTTGCTTGATATAAACCAACTCATTAATAGGACCATTAAGAAAAGCACTCTTCACATCCATTTGTTGTAACTTAAAATTATGATGGGAAGCATAAGCAATCAACAAACGAATGGATTCAAGGCGAGCAACGGGAGCAAAGGTTTCACCGTAGTCGATACCCTCGACTTGGGAGTAGCCTTCTGCTACCAATCGTGCCTTGTTGCGAACTATGGTCCCATGAGCATCTTGCTTGTTCTTGAATATCCACTTGGTTCCAATGACATTGTGGTTCCTCGTTGGCCTTGGCACCAATCCCCACACCTTGTTGTACTCGAAGTTGTTGAGTTCTTCATGCATGGCATTGAGCCAATCCGGATCTTTGAGCGCCTCATAGACCTTTTGGGGTTCAACACAGGAGACAAACGCGTGATGTTCACAATAGTTTGCCAATTATCTACGAGTGCTTACCCCCTTTTGAATGCTTCCAAGCATATTCTTCATGAGATGACCCTTGGTGGAGAGCTTGGATGCAATCTTGGCGGCACGACGCTCCAATTCCTCCTCGGGGGTGAGTTGAGGAGCGGTCACTTGATCATCTTGAGCGCCGTCTTGAGCTTGTTCTTGATCTCGAGGAAGCTCTTTATCTCGAACTTGCTCGGAGGAGAGAACTTGACCTTGGGCATCACTTGATGTTTCAACACCATCTTGAGATTGGTCTTGCCCTTAGTCTTGTTCATGAGGTTGAGGGCCTTCACTTTGTTCTTCGGAAGCGTGTGGGCCTTGGGTTGGTGATGGCTCCACTTGAGTGGAGCATTGTCCTTCTCCTTCGGCCACAAGGGGTTCCTCAATGGGTAGGATAAAACCAACTCCCATTCTTCTTATGGCTTGAGGAGGAATTTCATCACCTACATCACAAGTGCCACTTTGCTCCACTCGGGAGCCGTTATTCTTATCAAACTCCATGTTACACGTCTCATCAATAAGTCCCGTGGACTTATTGAGGACACGGTAAGCATGAGAGTTTGTAGCATAACCAACAAATATGCCCTCATAAGCTCTAGCCTCAAATTTAGACAAACGAACACCTTTCTTGAGAATGAAACACTTACACCCGAACACCCAAAAGTACTTGAGGTTGGGCTTGTTACCAGTGAGTATCTCATAAGGAGTCTTGTTCAAGTTCTTGCGGAGGTAGAGCCGATTGGATGCATGACAAGCGGTGTTGATGGCTTCGGCCAAAAGTTGTATGGAGACTTGAACTCCGCCATCATGGTCCTTGCGGCATCCATCAACGTCCAGTTCTTCCTCTCCGCTACACCATTTTTTTGAGGGGTGTATGGTGCGGAATATTGATGCTTGATCCCCTCATCACTAAGAAACTCATCCAAGGTGTAGTTCTTGAACTCGGTGCCGTTGTCACTTCTTATTGTCAAGATCTTTGCATTGTGTTGACGTTGGGCTTCATTTGCAAAGTCAATGACGGTTTGTTGGGTCTCACTCTTCCTCTTGAAGAAATATACCCAAGTATATCTTGAATAGTCATCCACAATCACCAAGCAATAGTTTCTACCCCCCAGACTATCAAAGGATGGAGGCCCAAAGAGATCCAAGTGAAGGAGCTCCAAAGGCTTCTTCGAGTAGATGATAATCGTGGGAGGGTGAGCCTTTTCATGAAGCTTTCCTTTGATATAAGCACTGCAAGCACGATCTTTAGCAAAACTAACATTCGTTAGTCCACGGACATGGTCCCCCTTGAGAAGACTTTGCAAAGATCTCATATTGACATGGGCTAAACGGCGATGCCAAAGCCATCCCATGTCAACTTTAGCCATTAGGCATGTCGCGGTCTTAGTGGGTCGCTCCGAAAAGTTAATCACATAGAGACCGTTCTCGACATGCCCAACAAAGGCTACTTTAAGAGTCTTGCTCCACAAGAGGGCCACGGTATCAATATCAAAGAAAGTGGCAAAGCCCATGAGTGCAAGTTGACGAACAGAAAGTAAATTGTATGCGAGGGACTCAACAAGCATGACATTCTCGATCGTGAGATCATGAGAAATGACAACCTTGCCAAGCCCCAATACCTTAGAGGACGAGGCATCACCCCACTCGAACTTGGTGGGCATAGATGGAATCTTGTGAACGTCCACCACCAAGTCCTTGCTTCCGGTCATATGATTAGTGGCTCCACTATCGAGCAACCATGATCCCCCACTGGAAGCAAACACCTACAAGCGATCAATGCTTGGTTTTAGGTACCCATTTTGTAATGGGTCCTTTGATGTTAGTGACAAGGGTATTAGGAACCCAATAGACCATTCAATGTACTCATAAGGAGAACCAACAAATTTGGCATAAACATGCCCATCACTAGCACGGCACAACACATAAGAAGGGTTAAAGTCGTCGGCTTTGTTGGAAGGGGTGGCATTGACTTTCTTGACACCACCACCCTTCACATTGTTCTTCTTCTCCTTGGAAGCACCCTCTCCCTCCTTCACAAAGGTTTGCTTGAGAGGGGGAGGTCGTTTGGTCTTGTCATTCTTCTTCTTGTTCTTGGGCATGGGTGCGAACCCAGTCCCTTCCTTGGCCACAACTTCCTTTTGATTGCTCAAAAGGTCGTTGAGGTTCTTCTCACCTTGTATGAACGAAACACGTCCTTTCTCAAGTTTCTCCTTCAACTTAGCATTCTCCTCAACAAGATGCACATGCTCACAACAAGGGTTAGTAGCATTTGCATTACCAATTAACACCATATGAGGAAAGGTGGCTTTCTCCTTGGTTAGCTTCATTTGGAGTTGCTCATGAGACTCCTTGAGGCTAGCATGAACACCTTTCAAGGCCTTGTGAGCCTTGTCAAGTATATCAAACTCCTCCTTGAGTCTAGCAAGATCAACCCCAAGTTTGGCCTTCTCGGAATTTAGCGCATGAGATACAACAAGAGCATGATCAAGATCTTTCTTTAATTTAGCATGATCATTGTTGTGTGACTCCTCAAGAGCCAAACGAAGACCACACTCTTCCTTAAGAGCATTGGAAAGATCCGAAATCTCATCGGCATAGTCACGACTATGCCCCTCCATCTTAGAGATGGTATCTTCGTGAGCCTCGATCATGTCATTGGCTTCACCAAGTTGTTCCAAGAGAGCAACGAAGTGATTCTTGGATTTACCCTTGAGTTTACTCATAAAAGACTCAAACTCATTCCTCTCCACATTGGAACCCTCATGTTCATTAATGCAATCCGTCAAGGAAGGATTATTAATGATGGTAGTTTTGATGTTGGGGGTTACCTTGTTGGTGGCTTTAGCCATGAGGCACTTGGCAGTGATGCTCTCATTGGGTGAGTCGAAGAGAGACACCCATGGAGTTGTCGCAATGGCAACAGAGGCCATGGCAACCGAGTCACCATCTTCATCATCATCATCATCCTCATTATATTCTTCTTGGACCACCAACGCCTTGGGAGGAGTCTTCTTGGTGAAGTTGCTCTTGTTGGGGAAAGACTTGGCCTTGTATTTTTGGATGGGCTTGCCACCATTGTCCTCCCTCTTCTCGTAAGGACATTCCGCAACAAAATGGCTCACATTGCCACAATTATAGCAAGTCCTCACTCGTTGCTTGACCTTCGTGCCACTTGAGTTGCTCTTGTTGAAGTTGGGCCTTGTGTTCTTCTTGCTCCAAAATTGCCTTGAAGCAAGAGCCATGTGTTCATGATAGGCATACTTTGTATCTTCGGGGTTGCTTTCCTCTTCTTCCTCCTCCTCTTCTTCTTCAACACTAACCTTGGCCTTCAATGCAAGGTTGGGCTTCTTTGCCCTTTGAGAGCGTAGCACCGCATTGTCGGTGGTCTTGTCCAAGATGCTCATAGACACAAACTCATCCAACACTTCACTTGAGGACAAGGTGTGGCAGTTCGGCCTTTGACGAATGACGGAGGACATGGCCTTGTGGTAAGGCATCATTGCCTTGAGAAATTTGCGCTTGATCCAATTGTCATATGTGTCCTTGCTCCCATGATCTCGGAGTGAGACCGCGAGTTTGATTACTCACCGATAAAGCTCACGAGGTTCTCATCTTCTTTCATTGCAAACTCATCGGCTTCATCTTGCACCACTTCATAGTTGGAGTGTTGAATGCTTGCGCTTCCCCGGTAGAGGGAGACAACACAATGCCATGCATCTTTGGCCATGGTGAAGTGCCGAAGATGAGGGAGATCTTTGGGTGAAATTGCATCTTGGATGATGAAGAGAGCATTCTCATTGAATTGATTATCCGCGGCTTCCCTAGGGGTGAAGTTGCTTCGGTCATGCGGATAGAAACCTTCTTCAATGATTCTCCAAAGATTAGTATTCACATGATTTAAATGACGCTTAAAGCGATGAACCCAAGAATCAAAGTCCTCATTTTTCACAATCTTAGGGGGAGGACTGGCATGATTCAAATGAGTAGAAGGAATCGGTCCACCATAAACAAGTGGAGGTTCCACATGGGCAAAGATGTCGGTGCCATTCTTACCACTAGAAGAAGGAGCTTTTTCACTAGTAGCTTCCCCCTTGTCGGAGTTAGCATCCGTCACCTTGTTAGTGGGATCACCCACTTTCAACGGTGCGGTGGATAGTTTAAGCCCTTCAATGAATTTATTAAACATGCTTTCAACCTCGGTCATCATGGAGGTTTTCAATGTGTCCAAAGCCACATTGAATTCCTCACGAGAGACCGTGGTTCCCCCATCGCCCGTAGACGAGACCAGATTCGCACCGGAGTGCACCTCCACACCGTCTATGGTGTCAACCATACTCTTCAGACGACAAAGTCCTTAATAAAGAGACGAAGCTTGCTACCTCTTGAGCATTGCGTTGGATTTCCCCGAAGAGGAGAGGATGATGCAGTAAAGTAGCGTAAGTATTTCCCTCAGTTTTTGAGAACCAAGGTATCAATCCAGTAGGAGACCACGCACAAGTCCCTCATACCTGCACAAAACGATAGCTACTCGCAACCAACGCGATTAGGGGTTGTCAATCCTTCACGGTCACTTACTTAGAGTGAGATCGATAGAGATGATAAATAATATTTTGGTATTTTTGGTTTAGAGATGCAAAGTAAAAATAAAAGGCAAATTAAAACAAAGCAAGTATTAAAAGTGATGGAGATTGATATGATGAGAATAGACCCGGGGGCCATAGGTTTCACTAGTGGCTTCTCTCAAGAGCATAGAAATTCTACGGTGGGTGAACAAATTACTGTTGAGCAATTGACAGAATTGAGCATAATTATGAGTATATCTAGGTATGATCATGTATATAGGCATCACGTCCATGACAAGTAGACCGAAACGATTCTGCATCTACTACTATTACTCCACTCATCGACCGCTATCCAGCATGCATCTAGAGTATTAAGTTAAAAACAGAGTAACACCTTAAGCAAGATGACATGACTTAGAGGGATAAATTCATGCAATATGATAAAAATCAATACAAGACGTGCCTTGCTGCCCCTTCTCTCGCTGGGAAAGGACACCGCAAGATTGAACCCAAAGCTAAGCACTTCTCCCATTGCAAGAACTACCAATCTAGTTGGCCAAACCAAACAGATAATTCGAAGAGACTTGCAAAGATAACTCAATCATACATAAAAGAATTCAGAGAAGATTCAAATATTATTCATAGATAAGTTGGATCATAAACCCACAACTCATCGGTCTCAACAAACACACCGCAAAAAGAAGATTACATCGAATAGATCTCCATGAGAGAGGGGGAGAACATTGTATTGAGACCCAAAAAGAGAGAAAAGGCCATCTAGCTACTAACTATGGACCCGTAGGTCTGAGGTAAACTACTCACACTTCATCGGAGAGGCTTTGATGATGATGTATAAGCCCTCTGTGATGGATGCCCCCTCCGGTGGAGCTCCGAAACAGGCCCCAAGATGGGATCTCGTGGATACAGGAAGTTGCGGCGGTGGAATTAGGTTTTTGGCTCCTGTTCTGATCGTTTGGGGGTACGTAGGTATATACAGGAGGAAGGAGTACGTCGGTGGAGCAACAGGGGGCCCACGAGGCAGGGGGCGCGCCCTAGGGGGGGCCCACCCTCGTGATCGCCTCCGTTGTTCCTTGGCGAGGGTCCAAGTCTCTGGATCACGCTCGGTGAGAAAATCACGTTTCGAAGGTTTCATTCCGTTTGGACTCCGTTTGATATTCATTTCTTCAAACACTCGAAAAAGACAAAAAAGAAATTTCGGGCTGGGCCTCCGGTTAATAGGTTAGTCCCAAAATAATATAAAAGTGGAAAATAAAGCCCAATATAGTCCAAAACAGTAGATAAAGTAGCATGGAGCAATCAAAATTACAGATACGTTGGAGACGATCGCACCCCAAGCTTAATTCCTGCTTTCGTCCTCGAGTAGGTAAATGATAAAAAAGAGAATTTTTGATGCGGAGTGATACTTTGGCATAATTTCAATGTAAATCTTCTTAATCATGGTATGAATATTCAGATCCGAAAGATTCAAGACAAAAGTTCATATCGACATAAAAATAATAATACTTCAAGCATACTAACTAAGCAATTATGTCTTCTCAAAATAACATGGCCAAAGAAAGTTATCCCTACAAAATCATATAGTCTGGCTATGCTCCATCTTCCCCACACAAAATATTTAAATCATGCACAACCCCGATGACAAGCCAAGCAATTGTTTCATACTTTAACATTTTCAAAACTTTTTCAATCTTCACGCAATACATGAGCGTGAGCCATGGATATAGCACTATATGTGGAATAGAATGGTGGTTGTGGAGAAGAAAAAAAGAGGGAAGATAGTCTCACATCAACTAGGCGTGTCAACGGGCTATGGAGATGCCCATCAATAGATATCAATGTGAGTAGTAGGGATTGCCATGCAATGGATGCACTAGAGATATAAGTATATGAAAGCTCAACAAAAGAAACTAAGTGGGTGTGCATCCAACTCGCTTGCTCACGAAGACCTAGGGCATTTGAGGAAGCCCATCATTGGAATATACAAGCCAAGTTCTATAATGAAAAATTCCCACTAGTATATGAAAGTGACAAAATGAGAGACTCTCTATCATGAAGATCAAGGTGCTACTTTGAATCACAAGTGTGGTAAAAGGATAGTAACATTGTCCCTTCTCTCTTTTTCTCTCATTTTTTTATTTGGGCCTTTTTTTGGGCCTCCTATATATATATATATATATATATATATATATATATATATATATATATATATATATATATATATATATATATATATATATTTTCATCCGAGTCTCATCCCGACTTGTGGGGAATCATAGTCTCCATCATCCTTTCCTCACTTGGGACAATGCTCTAATAATGATGATCATCACACTTTTATTTTTCTTACAACTCAACAATTACAACTCGATACTTAGAACAAAATATGACTCTATATGAATGCCTCCGGCGGTGTACCGGGATATGCAATGAAACATGAGTGACATGTATGAAAGAATTATGAATGGTGGCTTTGCCACAAATACGATGTCAACTACATGATCATGCTAGCAATATGACAATGATGGAGCGTGTCATAATAAACGGAATGGTGGAAAGTTGCATGGCAATATATCTCGGAATGGCTATGGAAATGCCATGTTAGGTAGGTATGGTGGCTGTTTTGAGGAAGATATATGGTGGGTGTATGATACCGGCGAAAGGTGCGCAGTATTGGAGAGGCTAGTAATGGTGGAAGGATGGGAAAAAGTGCGTATAATCCATGGACTCAACATTAGTCATAAAGAACTCATATACTTATTCCAAAAATCTAGAAGTTATCAAAGCAAAGTATTACGCGCATGCTCCTAGGGGGATAGATTGGTAGGAAAAGACCATCGCTCGTCCCCGACCGCCACTCATAAGGAAGACAATCAATAAATAAATCATGCTCCGAGTTCATCACATAACGGTTCACCATACGTGCATGCTACGGGAATCACAAACTTCAACACAAGTATTCTTTAAATTCACAACTACTCAACTAGCATGACTCTAATATCACTATCTTCATATCTCAAAACAATTATCAAGCATCAAGCTTATCTTAGTATTCAACGCACTCAAAAGAAAGTCACATATCTTGAATACCAAGTATATTAACATTAAGCAAATTACCATGCTATTAACGAATCTAAAAATA
Organism: Aegilops longissima; assembly: GCA_021605205.1. Taxonomy (NCBI): domain Eukaryota; kingdom Viridiplantae; phylum Streptophyta; class Magnoliopsida; order Poales; family Poaceae; genus Aegilops; species Aegilops longissima. The sequence goes on from CM038679.1 coordinate 637,878,962, forward strand.
ATCTAAGTGAAGCATGAGAGATCAAGTTTCTTTAAAACAAATCCACCACCATGCTCTAAAATATCTAAGTGAAGCACTAGAACAAAAAATTATCACGCTCAAAAGATATAAGTGAAGCACTATGAGCAAAACTATCAGGCTCAAAAGATATAAGTGAAGCACATAGAGTATTCTATCAAATTCCAATTCATGCATGGCTCTCTCAAAAGGTGTGTACAGCAAGGATGATTGTGGTAAACTAACAAGCAAAGACGCAAATAATACAAGACACTCCAAGCAAAACACTTATCATGTGGTGAATAAAAATATAGCTCCAAGTAAATTACCGATGGAAGTAGACGAAAGAGGGGATGCCTTCCGGGGCATCCCCAAGCTTTGACTTTTTGGTGTCCTTGGATTATCTTGGGGGTGCCATGGGCATACCCAATCTTAGGCTCTTGCCACTCCTTTTTCCATAATCCATCAAAAGAATTCACCCAAAACATGAAAACTTCACCAACACAAAACTCAATAGAAATCTCGTGAGCTCCGTTAGAGAAAGAAAACAAAAGACTACTTTAAGGTACTGTAATGAACTCATTCTTTATTTATATTGGTGTTGAACCCACTGTATTCCAACTTCTCTATGGATTATAAACTATTTGACTGGCCATAGATTCATCAAAATAAGCAAACAACACACACAAAACAGAATCTGTCAAAAACAGAACAGTCTATAGTAATCTGTAACTAACGCAAACTTCTGGAACTCAAAAAATTCTACCAAAATTAGAAGACCTAGAAAATTTGTTTATTGATCAGAAGCAATTGGAATAAGTATTTTATCACGTTCTGGTGATTTTTAACAATTCGGGCACTGAGCGCAAAGTTTCTGGAAATTACAGCAAGATCAAATAACTATCATCCAAGAAGATCCAATAGGTTTAACTTGGCACAAACACTAATTAAAAGATAAAACCACATCTAAACAGAGGTTAGATGGATTATTTAATCCTAAACAGGAGCAAAAACAAAAAACAAAAAATAAATTTGGGTTGCCTCCCAACAAGCGCTATCGTTTAACGCCCCTAGCTAGGCATAAAAGCAAGGATAGATCTAGGTATTGCCATATTTGGTAGGCAATCCATAAGTGGCTCTCATGATAGATTCATATGGTAATTTTATTTTCTTTCTAGGGAAGTGTTCCATGCCCTTCTTTAAGGGAAATTGGAATCTAATATTCCCTTCCTTCATATCAATAATTGCACCAATCGTTCTAAGGAAAGGTCTACCAAGAATAATAGGACATGAAGGATTGCAATCTATATCAAGAACGATAAAATCTACGGGCACATAATTCCTATTTGCAACAATAAGAACATCATTAATCTTCCCATAGGCTTTTTAATAGTGGAATCCGCAAGATGCAAGTTTAAAGAGCAATCATCAAAGTCACGAAAATCTAGCAAATCACAAAAAGTTTTGGGGATAGTAGAGACACTAGCACCCAAATCACACAAAGCATGAAACTCATAATTTTTAATTTTAATCTTAATGGTAGGTTACCACTCATCATAGAGTTTTCTAGGGATAGAAACTTTCAACTCAAGTTTTTCTTCATAAGATTGCATCAAGGCATCAACAATGTGTTCGGTAAAGGCCTTATTTTAGCTATAAGCATGAGGAGAATTTAGCACGGATTGCAACAAGGAAATACAATCAATTAAAGAGCAATTTTAATAATTAAATTCCTTGAGATCCAATATATTGGGTTTAGCAACATCTAGATTTTTATTTCTTTCAATCCCACTTTTATCAATTTCATCATCAAGATCTAAAAACTCCGAATTCTTAGAACGCCTTCTAGGTAAAGGAAGATCATATTCAGTTTCATCAAGATTCATGTTGCAAAACAAAGATTTAATGGGTGACACATCAATAACTTTTAGATCTTCATCTTGATTTTCATAGGAATTAGAAGAACACGCTTTAATAAAGGCATCTTTGGAAGCACGCATCCTAGCGGTTCTTTCCTTGCACTCATCAATGGAAATTCTCATGGCTTTGAGAGACTCATTGATATCATGCTTAGGAGGAATAGATCTAAGCTTTAAAGAATCAACCTCAAGAGGAATTCTATCAACGTTCCTAGCCAAATCATCAACTTTAAGCACTTTCTCTTCAAGCAAAGCGTTAAAATTCTTTTGTGAATTCATAAACTCTTTAACATTGTTCTCAAATTCAGAGGTCATCTTATTAAAATTTCCATAAGAGTTGTTGTAGGAATTTCCATAATTATTAGGAGAATTACTAGGATAAGGCCTAGGATTAAAATTCCCTCTATACGCGTTGTTACCAAAATTATTCCTACAAACAAAATTCACATCCATAGATTCATTATTATTCTCAATCAAAGTAGACAAAGGCATATCATTAGGATCAGAAGAAACACTCTTGGTAGCAAATAATTTCATAAGTTCATCCATCTTCCCACTCAAAACATTGATTTCTTCTATCGCATGCACTTTTTTATTAGTAGATCTTTCGGTATGCCATTGAGAATAATTAACCATAATATTATCTAGGAGTTTAGTAGCATCTCCTAAAGTGATTTCCATAAAAGTGCCTCCCATGTCGAATCTAAAAGATTTCTAGAAGCAAAATTCAATCCGCATAAAAATTTGTATAATCATCCGAAGTTCAAACCATGAGTAGGACAATTACGTATCATTAATTTCATTCTCTCCCAAGCTTGTGCAACATGTTCATGATCAAGTTGCTTAAAATTCATAATATCGCTCCTAAGAGAGATAATCTTAGCGGAGGAAAATACTTAGAGATAAAAGCATCTTTGCACTTGTTCCAAGAATCAATACTATTTTTAGGCAGAGATGAAAACCACGCTTTAGCATGATCTCTAAGCTTAAAAAGGAAATAGCTTCAACTTAACGACATCATTATCGACATCTTTTTATTTTGCATATCACATAAATCAACGAAGCTATTCAGATGAGTAGCGGCATCTTCACTAGGAAGGTCGGCAAATTGATCTTTCATAACAAGATTCAACAAAGCAGTATTGATTTCACAAGATTCAGTATTGGCAAGAGGAGCAATCGGAGTGCTAAGGAAATCATTATCATCGGTATTGGTGAAGTCACACAATTTGGTAGCATCTTGAGCCATCGCGACAACAAGCAATCCAACACACGAGCAAACAAACGGACGAGGAAAAGGCAACGGAAAAAGAGGAGGAGATTGGGAAAGAGAGGGCGAATAAAACGGCATGGGTGAAGTGGGGGAGAGGAAAACGAGAGGCAAATGGCAAATAATGTAATGCGAGAGATAGGGATTGTGATGGGTACTTGGTATGGTTGACTTGCTCTTGCGTGAGCCTCCCCGGCAACGGCGCCAGAAATTCTTCTTGCTACCTCTTGAGCACTGCGTTGGATTTCCCCGAAGAGGAGAGGATGATGCAGTAAAGTAGCGTAAGTATTTCCCTCAGTTTTTGAGAACCAAGGTATCAATCTAGTAGGAGACCACACACAAGTCCCTCGTACCTGCACAAAACGATAGCTACTCGCAACCAACGCGATTAGGGGTTGTCAATCCCTTCACGGTCACTTACGAGAGTGAGATCTGATAGAGATGATAAATAATATTTTTGGTATTTTTGGTTTAGAGATGCAAAGTAAAAATAAAAGGCAAATTAAAACAAAGCAAGTATTAAAAGTGATGGAGATTGATATGATGAGAATAGACCCGGGGGCCATAGGTTTCACTAGTGGCTTCTCTCAAGAGCATAGAAATTCTACGGTGGGTGAACAAATTACTATTGAGCAATTGACAGAATTGAGCATAATTATGAGTATATCTAGGTATGATCATGTATATAGGCATCACGTCCATGACAAGTAGACCGAAACGATTCTGCATTTACTACTATTACTCCACTCATCGACCGCTATCCAGCATGCATCTAGAGTATTAAGTTAAAAACAGAGTAACGCCTTAAGCAAGATGACATGATGTAGAGGGATAAATTCATGCAATATGATAAAAATCCCATCTTGTTATCCTTGATGGAAACAATACAATACGTGCCTTGCTGCCCCTTCTGTGACTGGGAAAGGACACCGCAAGATTGAACCCAAAGCTAAGCACTTCTCCCATTGCAAGAACTAGTTGGCCAAACCAAACAGATAATTCGAAGAGACTTGCAAAGATAACTCAATCATACATAAAAGAATTCAGAGAAGATTCAAATATTATTCATAGATAAGTTGGATCATAAACCCACAATTCATCGATCTCAACAAACACACCGCAAAAAGAAGATTACATCGAATAGATCTCCACGAGAGAGGGGGAGAACATTGTATTGAGATCCAAAAAGAGAGAAGAAGCCATCTAGCTACTAACTATGGACCCATAGGTCTGAGGTAAGCTACTCACACTTCATCGGAGAGGCTTTGATGATGATGTAGAAGCCCTCCGTGATGGATGCCCCCTCCGGCGGAGCTCCAGAACAGGCCCCAAGATGGGATCTCGTTGATACCGGAAGTTGTGGCGGTGGAATTAGGTTTTTGGCTCCTGTTCTGATCGTTTGGGGTGCGTGAGGTATATATAGGAGGAAGGATGCGTCGGTGGAGCAACAGGGGCCCACGAGGCAGGGGCGCGCCTAGGGGCGCCCCACCTCGTGACCGCCTCCGTTGTTCCTTGGCGAGGGTCCAAGTCTCTGGATCACGCTCGTGAGAAAATCACGTTTCAAGGTTTCATTCCGTTTGGACTCCGTTTGATATTATGTTTCTTCGAAACACTAAAAAAGGCAAAAAACAACAATTCTGGGCTGGGCCTCCGGTTAATAGGTTAGTCCCAAAAATAATATAAAAGTGGACAATAAAGCCCAATATAGTCCAAAACAGTAGATAAAGTAGCATGGAGCAATCAAAAATTATAGATACGTTGGAGACGTATCAAGGCTCTGATACCAATTGAAAGGATCGATATAGTTGAATAGAGGGGGGGGGGGGAGGAATAGGCAACTAACAACTTTTAGCTTTTATTTACCAAATTAAACTTTGCATCAAAGTAGGTTGTCTAGATATGCAACTAGGTGAGCAACCTATATGATGCGACAACAACAAGCACACAAGCAAGCAAGGGATATAACACAAAAGCTTGCACAAGTAAAGGAACGAGATAACCAAGAGTGGAGCCAGTGAAGACGAGGATGTGTTACCGAACTTCCTTCCTTTTGAGGGGAAGTACGTCTCCGTTGGAGCGGTGTGGAGGCACAATGCTCCCCAAGAAGCCACTAGGGCCACCGTATTCTCCTCACGCCCTCACACAATGCGAGATGCCGTGATTCCATTATTGGTGCCCTTGGATGCGACAACCGGACCTTCACAAACAAGGTTGGGGCAATCTCCACAACTTAATTGGAGGCTGCCAACGATACCACGAAGCTTCACCACAATGGACTATGGCTCCGCTGTGACCTCAACCATCTAGGGTGCTCAAACACCCAAAGGTAACAAGATCCGCAAGGGATTAGTGGGGGGAATCAAATTTCTCTTGGTGGAAGTGTAGATCGGAGCCTTCTCAACCAATCCCTAGAAATTCAACAAGTTTGATTGGCTAGGGAGAGAGATCGGGCGAAAATGGAGCTTGGAGCAACAATGGAGCTTAGGGTTGGAAGAGGTGGTCAACTCGGAGAAGAAGACACCCCTTATATAGTGGTGGGACAAATCCAACCGTTATCCACCAACCCAGCCTGCGCAGCACGGTACTACCGGGCCAGAGCCATGATACTACCGCAAGGGCCCCGCGGTACTACCGCCCAAGCAGCACAAACCTGGACAACCCAAACGCACTGAAGCGGAGGGCGGTAGAACCGCTGGCGCGGTACTACCGCTCCCCCTTGTAGTACTACCACAAGGTAGGGAAGTTCCAGATTTCGGGAAGGCACGGACATATAAAAATACATCTATGGCAACTTCCGCTGAATTGGGGTCGTTGCAAAAATCCGACACGATAGTACCGCTCATGGCATACGGTACTACTGTGCAGGGAGCAGATGTAAAAAATTACATCCGCCCCTACTTCCGCTCATGTTGCTGTGCCAGGCCAGGACTCATGGTACTACCGCGCGCATGGGGCGGTACTACCGCGTAGGGTGCGGATGTAAAAAATTACATCTTCCCCTACAACCGCACAAGAAGCTGAGCCTGGCCAGAGGCCACGGTAGTACAGCTCCTAAGGAGCGGTATTATCATAAGGACTCATGGTACTATCGTTAGAGGGCTCATGGGTACTACCGCTCCGAAGAGCAGTACTACCGCATGCCCTAGAACAACAACACTAGGAATTCTTCTTTTTGCATAAACATGAAGAAACGGAGGATGCTCCAAAGAGCTAAGGGAAAGGCGGTGCAAAGGAGTAAACGTGTACGTGAAGATTCCACCCAAGCCTTTCCAAAGCGGACCCCCTCTTAATAGTACGGCCTTCCTACGACTCAAATCCACCGAAAAGAAACGTAGAAAAACGCCGTCTTCAAAAGTCTTCAAGGGGCACCAAACCGTCTTGTGCCTAGTGATGAAAAGTCTGAAATACTCAAGGCACACGATTAGTCCGCAAAAGCATTGTCATCAATCACCAAAACACCTTAAGGATAATGCCCTTACACACTTCGGGGATGACTGAACTTGAGGAGTTCATGTATTCACTAAGTGTTAATTTGAGGAGTTCTCTTCTAAAAGGAGCGACATAATTACCCTTAGATGTACATTAGGACCCCGCTGCCACAGGAGGGTAGGACAAAAGATATTATACAAGTTATTATTATAAGCACGTATGACTATATATGAAATACACGCCTACGTATGATTGATGAATTGGTCTATTGTGTATCGCTCTAGGTTGTGACTGTTACATGATGAATTTCATCCAAATATCCATTGCTACTCCATGCCTACGCTTTGGTGAGATTGTCTTTGCTAAGTTACTACTACTATTGCTACTGTTCCAACTACTAGAAAACTGTTACTGCTATACTGCTATTGTTGACGCTGCTATCAAAACTATCATACTACTGTGCTACTAAAATTTTGCTGCACAGGAACAACCTCTCAGGTGTGGTTGAATTGATAACTCGGCTGCTAAGGCTCATAAATATTCTTTGGTTCCCCTTGTGTCGAATTAATAAATTGGGTGAAATACTACCCTCAAAGACTGTTGTGATCCCCTATACTTGTGGGTCATCAAGACATTTCTATGGCGCCGTTGCCAAGGAGCATAGCTCTATTTATTAAGTTCACTTGGGAGTTAAATATTTGTTGCAATTTATATTCACTATGAAGAATTTGAGAGACCCTAAGACCAAGATCATGCCAACTAAGACGATGGGAGGTAAGGAACTACCAACTCGATCTACACTTGATTCATCTTCTATTCTAAGTCAACTTGCAACACCACCACCTGTTATTCAATCTAATATGTCGCAAGTAATAGACACTGCTTCCGCTAGTGATGATACTCGTGATGATGCTTCTACTTTGCTTAATGAATCTGTGCCACTTGGTGAATTACTTGATGCTCATATTGCTAAAGCTAAAGAATATGAAATTGATGAAAACTATGAATCACCTATTACACCTAGCACACCTACTAGAACTAAAATGTTAAATGCTCCTGAAGGTTACACTCTTGATGTGGAGATTGCTAAAGAACTGCTTGCTTGTGAAAATAGGGAGGATCTTAAGGATTTAATGGATAGGCTAAAAGAAAAAGCTATGAACCAAATGATGAAATATGATCCTAAGTTTGCAACTTCTCCTATTTTTGTTACGGATAAGGATTATGAATTCTCTGTTGATCCTAAACTTATTAATTTGGTAGAATCTAATCCTTTTCATGGCTATGAGTCTGAAATTGTTGCGGCGCATCTTACTAAACTAAATGAGATTGCCACCCTAATTTCCCAAGAGGAAAAGATTCGCTATTACTATAGTCTTAAACTGTTTTCTTTCTCATTAAAGGGTGATGCTAAATTATGGTTTAACGAACTTTCTCATGGTTGTGTGCATAGTCCCCAGGATATGATTTACTACTTCACTGAAAAATATTTTTCTGCTCATAAGGAACAAGTTGCCTTACATGGAATTTATAACTTTGTGCTACTTGAGGAAGAGCATCTCCCTCAAGCTTGGGGGGAGGCTTATGCAATTATTAAGAAAAATGAAATACTTGATATCTTTTATAATGGACTAACCAATGCTTTTAGGGACTACCAAGATAGTTGTGTTGGTTATGTTTTCAGGGAAAAGAACGGTTGAACAAGCTCAGGAATTATTGAATAGTTTATTAGAAAATGCCGATGATTGGACACTTCCCGAACCACCACACAAGCCAACTCTAAAGAAAAGAGGTATTTTATTCCTTGGTTCAGAGGATATGCAAGAAGCCAAGAAATCTATGAAAGAGAAAGGTATTAAATCTGAAGATGTTAAGAATCTACCACCTATTGAAGAAATACATGGACTTGATATCCCAACACAATTAGTAGAGCTAAATTCTCTTTATAGGTTTGATTGGGGTGACATTCCTTATAGCAAATCTCCAAGTCAGTGCCTAGATGAATTTGATAACTTCACTGCTAAACAAGGATATTTTAATATGCAAATAAGTGATCAATTGAATTGTGATTCTATTGTAATCGAACGCTTGAGTGATGTACTTATTATAATTTCTAATATTATTAAAGGTTTATGTAAACATTGCTCTATGGTTCACACTCAATTGGAACAAGTTTCTAAATCACAAAACGATTTGACGAAGGAAATTCCCAGTAAAACTAATGATCATGCTATTAGAGTAATGACTAGAGGTGCTAGAATGACTCGGGAACCTTTGTACCCTGAGGGTCATCCTAAAAGAATTGAACAAGATTCTCAAAGAGTTAATGATAGTGCACCCAATTCTCCATGGCTCGGGCGGGGGCACCGAGTTCGTGCGGGGCTTGGTGGCGCGGAGACTCTCGTTCGTGTTGGTGGTGGTGCGGTAGCAGGGAAGGCTGATGGTGGCGCGGCGACTACGCAGGCATGTGTCATGGATCTAGTGTAGGCGGCGGTCCATGGTGGTTGGTGGCGCCCCGGCGCGCATGAAGGCGTACGGTCGCAGGGCTGGGCGTGGCAACCGGTGGCCTCTGCCATGGCTGCCTCGGCTAGTGGAGGTGGCGGAGCAGTGGCGGGGGTCTGGTCTCTCCCCATTCTTCTCCTTTGGGGCTTTGCTGCGGCTAGTGGTGTATCCGGCGGTGTGGATTGGCTCCTCGTCGCTTGAGGTGCGTGTGGTGGGCTGGAGGTGGCAGAGGGACTCTAAGGAGGGAGGCATGGGCCTCTAGGCCTTGCCATTACCATGATGTGAAGGTGGTAGATCGAGCGCAATGGCAGCCCCAGTCCCCGATTTGGGTGGCTGGTGGCCACCAATGACTTCCCTCTGCCCAGATCTGGTCGGCTGGGCTCCGGTCCTACAAAAGGGTGCGTTCTGGGACTGAAGGAGCATACTTTTGCTCCTTTGCCAGTCAGCAGTGTCGGGAGTCAAGGCGAGGGTAGTGGGATGGTTGAGGATGCCGTGGTGGTGACCCTAGAAGTGGGAGTCACGGTGCTTATAGGCAGAGCCCGTGGCTGGGATGTTGGCTGACTACCATGGTTGTGAGGACGAGTGGTGGCTGGCTTTCGGCGGTTGATGGTCGTGCGACAATCTGCCCATACCAACTTTTGGACGTGAATTGCGTGAGCTGGGGTGAAACTGTTAGGAAACATAGTAGAAAACAAAAAAAATCGTCATACGATCGAACTAGGAACACTATGAAGATGCATTAGAGGTTTAGATCGGATTGTACCAATTTTGAGTTGCAGCAGAAGAAGAGTTGGTGTACATTGTACTTGAAGTTCCTCGAACCATTCATGAATGATCCCTCGAAACAAAGACCGAAAGCACGACCTCTCTACAGTTTACAAGCGTACATGCTTCATGATCCGATAGCGCTTCGCCGTCCAGAGCTAATCGTCGTCAGAGAATGAGAAAGAGTAGAAGAAAATTGCACAGGGCTTGTCTATTATGAGGATTTGAGAGATCTAGGTCTAGCTCTAATTAGATCAACTCCAAATTAGAACTAGAACTAGAGAACTAGAGGAGGCTCAAAAACTTATATCTCTCCAAGGGTAAAAAACTCTAGTATATATAGGTTGGAGGGAGGAGGGGGCACCGCAAGGGGGGAGGAGGACTCCTCCCCTTGCACTGACCCCAGGGGGAGGATTCCTCCCCCCACTCCAATTCGCCCCGTATAGCTTGTCTTACAAGTTAGTGGGGCGCCTCTTTATGTTATAGGGCCCTAGGGCCTAATTACTCTCCACCACTTGGCCCTTTTATATTTTCTATGGCCCATTGATATTAAATAAATTCCAAAAGGCTCCTAATCAATACTAGAACCTTTTATGATTAATTTAACATCTCCAAAAACATTTTCCACCTATATATTAATTTTCGGTATTACCCGGTAAAACCCGAAACTCTTCCGGTAACTCTGAAACACTTGCATTTTCTCTCAAAACTATTTCCAATATTCATGAAACAATTTCATAACTATTTTCTCATAACTCTTACACCACTAACACTAAACAAATCATCATTCCCTTAAAGTTATGACCATGTAGGTTCGGTAACACATGGTCATGAACAAAACTCCTTTCGTTTAATAACCAATAGCGGAACCGTGGACATTCATACTGATCCCTATGAATACACGAATGACATTCGAGTGAACCTTTGGTTATCATATGCTATTCCATTTACTTTCACCATACATTACAAAACCCAAGGTGATATATATATATATATATATATATATATATATATATATATATATATATATATATATATATAGGTATCCTCTTGACTCATTCTCATGCTCACTATACCGGTCCCCTCGTTAAGAGTTTTGTACTTCTTTCTTATTGACATGTTCTGGCATCCCTGTGACCTAGTCACCTATGTCTGGCCAGATGATACGTCTCCGTCTTATCTCTAATTTTTGATTGTTTCAGTCCAATATTCTACAACTTTCATATACTCTTGGCAACTTTTTATACTACTTTTAGGGCTAACATATTGATCCAGTGCCTAGTGCTAGTTCCTGTTTGTTGCATGTTTTTTGTTTCGCAGAATATCCATATCAAACGGAGTCTAAACGCGATAAAAACTTACCGAGATTTTTTTGGAATACATGTGATTTTTGGGAAAAAGGATCAAAGTGAGACGATGCCCGAGGGGCCCACAAGCCCTAGGGACACGCCTGGGAGGCTTGTGGCCGCCCCGTAAGGCGGTTGGTGCCCTTCTTTCGCCGCAATAAAGATAAGATCTGGATAAAAATTGTTCTAAAATTTCAGCCCAATCAGAGTTACGGATCTCCGGGAATTTAAGAAACGGTGAAAGGCCAGAAAACAGGAACACGAAACAAAAAGGAAACAGAGAGAGAGAGAGAGAGAGAGAGAGAGAGAGAGAGAGAGAGAGAGAGAGAGAGAGAGATCCAATCTCGGAGGGGGTCCCTCCCCTCCGCCGCCATGGAGGCCATGGACCAGAGGGGAAACCCTCCTCCCATCTAGGGGGGAGGCCAAGGAAGAAGAAAGGAGGGGGCTCTCTCCCCCTTTCTCCCGGTGGCGCCGAAACGCCGCCGGGGCCATCATCGTGACGGCGATCTACACCAACAACTTCGCCACCGTCATCACCAACTCTCCCCCCTCTATGCAGTGGTGTAACACCTCTTCTCCCCGCTGTAATCTCTACTTAAACATGGTGCTGGACACTATATATTATTTCCCAATGTTGTATGGCTATCCTATGATGTTTGAGTAGATCCATTTTGTCCTATGGGTTGATTGATGATCATGATTGGTCGTTTATGTTTTATTATTGGTGATGTCCTATGGTGCTCTCTGTGCCGCGCAAGTGTGAGGGATCCCCGCTGTAGGGTTTGTAATATGTTCATGATTTGCTTATGGTGGGTAGCATGAGTGACAGAAGCACAGACCTGAGTAAGTAGGTTGTTTGCGTATGGGAGTAAAGAGGAATTGATACCTTATAATGCTATGGCCAGGTTTTACCTTAATGATCTTTAGTAGTTCCGGATGCTTGCTAGAGTTCCAATCATAAGTCCATATGATCCAAGTAGAGAAAGTATGTTAGTTTATGCCTCTCCCTCATATAAAATTGCAATAATGATTACCGGTCTAGTTATCAATTGCCTAGGGACAAATAACTTTCTTGTGACAAAAAGCTCCCTACTAAAACTAACGTAATTGTTTCTTTATCTAAACAGCCCCTAGCTTTTATTTATGTGTTCTTTATTATCTTGCAAACCTATGCTATCACACTTACAAAGTACTTCTAGTTTCATACTTATTCTAGGTAAAGCGAACATTAAGTGCGCCTAGTGTTGTATCGGTGGTCGATAGAACTTGAGGGAATACTTGTTCTACCTTTAGCTCCTCGTTGGGTTCGACACTCTTACTTATCGAGAAAGGCTACAATTGATCCCCTATACTTGTGGGTTATCACCAGACGATGATGGATGTTGTCACACCGAGAGTCCTCTAAGAATATTTCTCCACCGTCAGGTGAGAAAAATCCCACTCTTGAGCTATCTAGCCCCTTGTCAAACATTTTGATGAACCTATAAGTTGTCATTATGATCACCGTGTTACAGACGATGTTTGAGCAACCCCAAAGTCCATCGTATGGTAAGAAGTGACTAGAATACACTTATGGTCTTAGGAACTAAAGCAAACGTTAACTCTGTGTGTTATACCAATTGACTTGTGACGATAGTATCTCAAAGTATAACAAACAAGTTAGGTCAATTCAATATGATTGTGCTTCTAACATCATACTCTCAAAGTTGTTTTGGGACTATCATTACACTTAACAACATCTCAAGATCTCGAAAACATGATCACAAACAACACTTGAGCTAGTACTAGAGGTGAGACTAGGAATCATATTTTACTGTTTATCATTCTAGACGTGCTTATGCTTTTTCCACTGAATCAGATATTCCAGAATCATAACAGTTATAACATAGAATACAAACTCTTAATTATAAACATGGAAATAAATAATAAAATACTATTTACTCTAGGGCATATTTCCAATGAAAACCTTGTCTGACTCTAGGTAGGCCGATGGTGGCGGCGCCAGTGGTCATCGTTCTCTTCTTGAAGGGGTCGTCATGGCTGTTCCTTTCCACCCAAGACACTTTGGGGAAATCCCAGATCTTTTTGATTGGGTGGTGCCGGCGCTCCGGCATCACGCCCTTCCTGAATACACTGCCTTAGAGGCCTCAGCTCGTCGATGTTCACCTTGTCCCCGCCTACCTCAAGTGATTTCTTATCTTTCATTTGCTTAGTGGTGTATAGGGTGTAGCTGATCAGCATCTTAGTATCCAGCTTTCCGTGTGTGTGGGCTGGTGTTTGTATGCGGATGGTTGTTTTATATATAAAGCGGGGCACGAGCCTGTTTCGAGAGATTTGTACGTAGCGCGGTCCTTTTGTTAATAATTTTTCCACATAGTGTGGATTTATTGGCTCAAAAAGAGAATCAATAGGATACAAACCGAAAGAGCACACACCTATCCTTTGCATGGTTAGGATACACATAGCCAATACCAACACATGCACACAAAAAACATGCGGGCAAATAGCAAAGTTTTATAAGACCAAAGTTATGCACGGGCGAGGAAAACTAAAAAATCCAAGTGATCAGATATGTAATCGGAAAACTACAATAATGATCATATTCGCACCAACCATCTCATGACAGCATATAGACAACGAGATTCTTCAATAGCAACGCCTTCAAGAAGGGACCGACACTCAAGCATCGCCATTAGTGGATCCAAACCAAGGCCAGAATCTAGGTTTTCACCATGAAGTACTAGTTCGAGCATATTTGATCATTGTCTTTGATATGTCTCCAACGTATCTATAATTTTTTATTGTTCCATGCTATTATAGTATCAATCTTGGATGTTTTATATGCAATTATATGCTATTTTATATCATTTTCTGGGACTAACCTATTAACCCAGTGCCTAGTGCCAATTGCCATTTTTGCCTGTTTTTTGGTTTTCTAGGAAATCAGTACCAAACGGAGTCCAAAAGCTGCGAAACTTTTGATGATATTTTTTCTGTACAAGAGAGACCCTAGAAGCTTCAGGAAGAGACCAGACGAGAAGCAAGGTGATGACAATGCAATAGGACGCGCCCAGGGCGGAGGCGTGCCCTGATGCCTTGTGGGCCTCTCGTGGCTCCATCTGACCTAATTCCACCTCTATAAATTCTCTAAAATCGAGAAACCAACAGATAGCTACCCAAAACACTTTTTCTGCCGCCGCAAGTTTCTGTTCTTCCGCAATCCCATCTGGAGGCCTTTTTTGGTACTCTTATGGAGGGGGAATCGATCACAGATGGCTTCTACATTGCCTTCCTATGATGCGTGAGTAGTTCACCACAGACCTAGCTAAGGGTCCAAGTAGCTAGATGGCTTCTTCTCTCTTTTTGATCTTCAATACAATGTTCTCCTCGATGTTCTTGGAGTTCTATCTAATGTAATCTTCTTTTGCGGTGTGTTTGTCGGGATCCGATGAATTGTGGGTTTATGATCAGATTATTCATGAATATTAATTGAGTCTTTTTTTAACTTTATTATGCATGATTGTTACAACTTTGTATTTCTCTTCGATCTACCTGTTGGGTTTGGCCAACTAGATTGATTTATCTTCAGTGGGACAGGTGTTTTGTAATGTGTTCAATCTTGCGGTGCTCTATATCCCAATGACAAAAAGGGACAAAACATGTATTTCTATTGTTGCCTTTAAGGGTAAAACGACAGGGTTTATTCATATTGATCGGGTTTACTTTGTCTACACCATGTCATCTTGCTTAAGGCGTTACTCTGTATTATACTCAATAACAGAGATGCATGCTGGATAGTGGTCGATTGGTGGAGTAATAGTAGTATATGCATGAAGGAGTCGGTCTAGTTGTTTCGAACGTGATGCCTATATACATGACCATTGTCTTGAATATCGTCACAATTATGCGCTTTTCTATCAATTGCCCAACAGTAATTTGTTCACCCACCGTATGCTATGCGTTCGAGAGAGAAGCCCCTAGTGAATACTATGGCCCCCGGGTCTACTTTTATCTTATATAAAAACACAAAAATGCCTTACTACAATTTTATTTCTTTTATTTTATTTTGCAATTTACTTTATTGCCTAGCACTACAAGATTTAATCCTCGCAAGTGACCACTGAGGGGATTGACAACCCCCTTGTTTGTGTTGGGTGAAAGTATTTGCTTTTGTGTGTGCAGGTGTTGTTCATGAGGCTTTGTGTGATTCTCCTACTAGATTGATAATCTTAGTTCTTAAGTGAGGGAAATACTTATCTCTATTGCACTGCATCTTCCTCTCCTCTTTGGAGAAATCCCAACGTAGCTCACAAGTAGCTGGAAGTATTTCTGGCGCGCCGTTGCCAGGGAGACATCATCAAAACCTATCAAGTACCTTCGCACAAACTATCATGAACTTGCTCTTATTTTTATTTGCCTTTGCCTCTCGTTTTCATCTCCCCCACTTCTAATTTTTTTTACAAAAACACAAAAATATTTTTATTTGCTCGTTTGCTTGCTTTGTCACTATGTCTCAAGAAAACACTAAGTTGTGTGATTTTTAAAATACTAACAATTATGATTTTATTAGTACTCCAATTGCTCCTCCGGCAACTAGTGTGGAGTCATGTGATATTAATGTTGCCTTACTAAATCTTGTTATGAAAGAACAATTTTTTGGTAGTCCTGTTGAAGATGTTGCATTCCATCTTAATACTTTTGTTGAATTATTCGATATGCAAAAGAAAAAAGATATGGATAATGATATTGTCAAATTGAAATTATTTTCGTTCTCACTACGAGATCGAGCTAAAACTTGGTTTTCATCCTTGCCTAGAAATAGTATTGATTCTTGGGATGAATGTAAGGATGCTTTTATAGCCAAGTATGTTCCTCCCGCGAAAATTATTTCTCTTAGAAATCAAATTATGAATTTTAAGCAACTTGAGCATGAACATGTTTCACAATCTTGGGAGAGAATGAAATTAATTATAAGAAAGTGTCCCACTAATGGTTTAAGTTTATGGATGATTATACAAAATTTCTATGCGGGACTAATCTTTGTTTCTAGAAATCTTCTAGACTCTGTTGCAGGTGGTACTTTTATGGAAATCACATTGGGAGAAGCTACAAAACTCCTTCATAACATAATGGAAAATTAATCTCAGTGGCATACTGAAAGAGCTCCAACTGGTAAGAAGGTAAATTCTGTCGAAGAAATTACTACATTGAGTGATAAAATGGATGCTCTTATGGAAATGGTTCCTAGTAAGACTGCTCATGTTGATCCTAGTGATGTGCCATTGTCTACTTTGATTGAGCAAAATAATGATGTCGTCAATGTGAATTTTGTCTAGAAATAATTTCAATAACAATGCTTATAGAGGCATTTTAATCATAGATCGTATCCTAGAAATTCCTCCAATAATTATGGTAATTCCAATGGAAATTCTTATAATAATAATAGGACACCTACTGATACGTCTCTATCGTATCTACTTTTCCTAATGCTTTTCCTCTTGTTTTGGTCTCTAATTTGCATGATTTGAATGAAACTAACCCGGACTGACGATTTTTTAGCAGAACTACCATGGTGTTGTTTTTGTGCAGAAATAAAAGTTCTTGGATTGGAACAAAACTTTGCAAGGATTTTTTATACAATAAAAGAGAATTACTGGAGCCAAGAACCACCAGAGGGGGCACCTGGGCGGGCATAAACCACCAGGGCGTGCCCCCTCCTGGCGTGCCCAGGTGGGTTGTCCCCACCTGGTGGCCCTGCAGACCTCAACCGTGATGCTATAAAATCACATTTTTTGAGAGAAAAATCAGGGAGAAAGAATTATCATGTTTCACCAGACAGAGCCGCCGCTGCCTCTTGTTCTTCACCGGGAGGCCAGATCTCGAGTCCGTTTCGGGCTCCGGAGAAGGGAATCTTCGATCTTCGTCATCACCAACCCTTCTCCATCGCCAATTCCATTATGCTCCCCATCGGGAGTGAGTAATTCCGTAGTAGGCTCGCTGGTCGGTGAGGAGTTGGATGAGATTCATCATGTAATCGAGTTAGTTTTGTTAGGGCTTGATCCCTAATATCCATTATGTTCTGAGATTGATGTTGCTATGAATTTGCCATGCTTAATATGCTTGTCACTTTGGGCCCGGGTGCCATGATTTCAGATATGAACCATTTATGTTATCACCATTATATCTATGTTCTAGATCCGATCTTGAAAGTTATAGCCACCTACTATGTGTTATGATCCGGCAACCCCGGACTGACAGAAGTCGGGACACACTACTAGTGAAAACCATATACACAGAACTTTAGCAGTAGCGCGTGTTAAAAAAGCACGCTGGTGCTAAGTAGCAGTAGCGCGCTGATGTAAACGGCGCACAGATATACAAGTAGCGATAGCGCTCAAGATAAAAGCGCTACTACTAAAATTTCCACGGTTTAGCCAATAGGCTACACATAGTAGTAGCGATCTACTACGAACGACGCTACTGCTAGTTGGTTTGTAGTAGCGCTTTTACGTAGAAAGGTGCTACTGCTAAAGGAAATAAAATTAAACGGAAAGCGAATAGAAAAGTAAATGAAAATGAAAGAAATAGAAAAAT
Organism: Aegilops longissima; assembly: GCA_021605205.1. NCBI lineage: Eukaryota > Viridiplantae > Streptophyta > Magnoliopsida > Poales > Poaceae > Aegilops > Aegilops longissima. The sequence goes on from CM038679.1 coordinate 637,896,784, forward strand.
AAGAAAGGAAAAGAATAAAATGTAAATAAAAATAAATGAAAAAAGGGGAAAAAAGAGAAAGGAATAGCAGTAGCACATACTCGGAAGCGCGCTATAGCTAACTTAGCAGTAGCGCACTTCCTGAAACGCGCTACTGCTACTTTTGACTTAACTGCGCGGTTCGTTCCCCCCGGCCACTTCCCCCAAATCCAATTCCTCCGCTGTCGCCACCGCCGTCACCCGTCGGCCACCGCACGCTCTCCCTTCGCTCTCCGCACACCCTCGACGCCGCCCCCGACCCCGGATTCGACGCCACCCCCGACCCCGACCTCGACGCCGCCCCGACCCCGACCTCGACGCCGCCCTCCGCCGCGCGCCCGAGCCCTGACCCCAACCTCGACGCCACCTGCCCCTCCCTCGCCGCAGGTGTAATGCCCCGAGACCGATGCTCTAGATGCCTTCTATTTATTTTAGTTGTTGCCGTGTGTTTATTATGTTTGTTGCACTATCATAATTGTTTTGCATATTTCATTCCTATATGTTTATGCCATGATCATGTTGAGTGCCTTGTCATATATTTGCTTCTTGCACCATGCTCATCTCACTTGTTATGTTGCATTGTAGCCTTGTCATTTTACATTTCATCATGCTCATCATGTGGGTTGCATTCTTCATGTTGTGTGTGCATCAGCCCTTGATATCTCTCTCTCAAGCCATGCCCTTGTATCATCACCTCTCCCTTCCTTCTTCCTTCATGTTTTTGCAAGTGACATTTTCCCTCTTCCTTTAATGTTCATTTATTTCCTGGTGATCTTACTCCATGCATTATACCTCTCTGTCAAATATCATACTTTTTGGAGTTGTTTTGGTTGGATTGAAAAATGGCTCAAGTTTGAATTTAATTCAAACTTGAATTATTTTTCTATCTATAAAATTGCCAAGACAATTTATTAAAATGGTGCATAATTCCAGAATTCCTGAGATATTTGCACTCCAGCCTACTCCCCCTCCAATCCCTCTGTGCTTTTTGCCCTTTTATTTCTGTTTGAAGAAATAGAAAAGAGGCAGAAGCAGCACCCCCAGCGTAGCCAAGTCCAGCCGAGCCGCGGCCCATCTAGCCCAGCCCCGCAGCCCACCGATCACCTCCTTGGTAAAATTTTCCCCATGGCCAGCCGATCACCCCGCCGACCCCACCTGGCAGCGACCCGTCTCCCTCCTTTTCTTCTTCCTCCCTCTCTGTCCCTCACGGTAAAAGCCGAGGGCATGGCGCCCACATGGCCACCATGGCCGAGCCAGCCGTGCCCGCACGCCCCTATAAGACCCCCCTCGGCGTCCGCACCTAACCCCTTAGGGTTTCCCCGTCTCCGCCGCCACCCAACAGGGCCTCTTCCCTGCCCCGCTTCTCCTTCCCCGAGTGAGACCGAGTACTTCCGGAAGCGCATCCGCGACGCCGGTGACCCTCCGATCGAGTGCAGCCACCTCCGGCGCGTTCATCTGCTTCCTCGCCGTCCTCTACCACACCTTCTTCCACTCCGTCGCCGAGGGACGCCAAGCCAGCGCCATCGTCGCCGTCTTCTTCCCTGCTTCCTCTTCTTCATGGAGCCGAGCACCGCCTCGATCAGCGCAGCCCCACGCCGGCTCCTCTGCTTCCCCGACGAGTCCGCCGAATCCAGCATCACCCCCATGGTGAGCCGCTGCTCCTTCCCATCTCCTTCCCCGTCATACTCCGTTGCCATCGTTGCCGTTTTCCGCGCGCACCCGCTGGACCTCAACGCCGGCGAGGTTCCCGTCCGTGTTTTGATGCATCCGTAGCACCTTTAGGATAGCCTTGTAGCGCAGCATCTTTTGGTGCCCTCCTCTGCGAGTTTTGGTCGCCGGAGTTCCTCCGACGAGCTCGCCCGCTGTTCTGCCTGCCCGCCTTGTTCTTCTCTGCTTCTTGTGTGCGCTCGCGACCACTTGCTTCCATGTTCAGTCCGTTTCTCTGCTTGTTGTTCCACGCACACGCACACACCCAACACCCGAGCCCCTCACGCTCCACCGCACCGCGCTCACTCTCGCCGCCGCACCTGGCAGCTTCGCCGATTGCCTCGCGTCGCCGTTGCCCGAGCCGAGCCATGCTCGTGCTCGAGCAGGTTCCTGCTGCTGCTTGCCCTGCTCCGTCTTTCCGCCGCCATGGCCAAGGCGACCTCGAGTCTTCCCGCGCACCTGAGCCTTTTGCATGATATCACCTCACAGCGCACCCTGGCACGTTTCCGCACCCCCGGCGGTCCTCTGCAACCACAACAAGGGTTGCTGCTGGCTCCCGTCGCCGGCGAGTCCCCGTGTGCATGCTTTAGTTTTGGTCCTGGTCGCGATGCACACATGTGTTATGTTCTGTCGATCTCTATTTGCATCACGAACACATATCTTGCCCAGTGTCTAGCGCAGGCAGTATCCATCCAAGGGGTATGGGGTTCGATTCCCAAACGCCCCAATTTTTGCCCTGTTTTCCTTTACTGTTGCACACCCACATCCGCTTCGGGCCCGTGCATATCTTTTTTCCAGTCTGTGTATTTTAGCATTTTTCAATGCATTCTTATTTACTGAAATGCCATCATCTTGCATTGCTCATATTTAAATAACCATGCTTTGGATTTAAACAAACTATATATGTAAAATGCTTAGAATTTCATCTAGTTTCTCATTATGCAACTTTCATCCCTGTTAAAAATGTTTAAAATTGTTGTTTGTAATAATTTGCACAAATGCCATCTTAAAATGATTTATTTCATAACTAAATAACCGTAGCTCGGTTTTAAATAAACTTTATATGTAAATGGGGTGGAAAATGCCTAGTTTAACATGGTGCACTTTATTTTCCTATTTAACAACAATAAGATATGTTTTGGAGCAGAACAGTACCAAATTCGAAATATGCATATGGGGATTTTCCGGAATTATTGTTTGTTGTTCCGGCCTCATTTAAACTTGCCTAGATAGGTAGTTTAATTATGCTTCACCTCTTGCCATGATTAACAACATTTAACATTGTTTGGTAGCTTAAACAAGATTAAACTAAATATGTCAATGTGGTGTTTTGTCAATATGCAACTCGTTGCATATTGAGCTCCACTTAACTTGTAGCATTGTTTGTTGCACTTTGCCATGCCATGCCTCATTAAACCGGACATGCATCATACTTGATTGTGCATCATGCCATGTTTATGCTTGTGCATTTACCATGTTGTTTGTTTCTTTCCGGTGTTGCTTCTTAGTTCCGGTAATGTTGCGATTGTGAGGATTTGTTCGACTACTCCCGTTCGTCTTCTTCATGGACTCGTTCTTCTTCCTAGAGGGATTTCAGGCAAGATGACCGTCACCTTGGATCTCATTACTATCATTGCTATGCTAGTTGCTTCGTTCTATCGCTATGCTGTGTTACCTACCATTTGCTTATCAAGCCTCCCAAATTGCCATGAACCTCTAACCTTTGTTACCCCTCCTAGCAAACCGTTGTTTGGCTATGTTACCGCTTTTGCTCAACCCCTCTTATAGCGTTGCTAGTTGCAGGTGAAGATGAAGATTTCTCCATGTTGGATTATGCTTATGTTGGGATATCACAATATCTCTTATATTATTAATGCATCTATATACTTGGTAAAGGGTGGAAGGCTCGGCCTTATGCCTGGTGTTTTGTTCCACTCTTGTCGCCCTAGTTTCCGTCATATCGGTATTATGTTCCCGGATTTTGCGTCCCTAACGCGGTTGGGTGATTTATGGGACCCCCTTGACAGTTTGCTTTGAATAAAACTCCTCCAGCAAGGCCCAACCTTGGTTTTACCATTTGCCTCACCACCACCTATACCCTTCCCTTGGGTCAGCCAACCCGAGGGTCATCTTTATTTTAGCCCCCTCGGGCCAGTGCTTCTCTAAGTGCTGGTCCGAACCAGAGCCCTTTGCAGCGCCCCCTCAGGGAAACTTGAGGTCTGGTTTTAGTTGTACGGATTGCTCATCCGGTGTTGCCCTGAGAACGAGATATGTGCAGCTCCTATCGGGATTGTCGGCACATTGGGCGGCTTTGCTGGTCTTGTTTTACCATTGTCGAAATGTCTTGTAACCGGGATTCCGAGACTAACCGGGTCTTCCCGGAAGAAGGAATATCCTCCGTTGATCGCGAGAGCTTATCATGGGCTAAGTTGGGACACCCATGCAGGGTTTTAAACTTTCGAGAGCCGTGCCCGCGGTTATGTGGCATATGGGAATTTGTTAATATCCGGTTGTAGTAAACTTGAAGTAAACTCTTCTAAAATACACCAACCGTGTGCGTAACCGTGATCATCTCTTTTCGGGGTTGTTTGAGAGGATAACACGGTTTCTGGGTTATGTTTGACGTAAGTAGGAGTTTAGGATCACTTCTTGATCATTACTAGTTGACGACCGCTTGCTTTGCTTCTCTTCTCACTCTTATTTGCGTAAGTTAGCCACCGTACATGCTTAGTCGCTGCTGCAACCTCACCACCTTACCCCTTCCTTTACCCATTAAGCTTTGCTAGTCTTGATACCCATGGTAATGGGATTGCTGAGTCCTCGTGGCTCATAGATTACTACAACACCAGTTGCAGGTACAGGTTTGCGATGATCATGACGTGAGAGCGGTGTTCACTTGTTTTGGAGTTCTTCTTCTTCTTTGTCGATCTTGGGTTAGGTTCCTGGTCGGCAGCCTGGGCTAGCAGGGTGGATGTCGTTTGAGTTTTTGTTTATGTTTCATCCGTATTCGGATGTTGTTCTCATGTATATTGATGTATTCTTGCGGCATTTGTATGTCTTGGATGTATCCCCACTATTATGTAATGTTCTTGTAATGATATCCACCTTGCAAAAGCGTCTTCAAGATGTGCTTCTATCCTTGGTGGGACCTTCGAGTTCCTTTAGTATAGGGCCGCATCTTGGGCGTGACAGCAGGCACCCGAGGTGAGCACGCCTGCTCCTCCCCCTCCCCTACCTCTGCCTAGGGTTCTTCACATTTTAGTTGCATCAAATTAGTTAGGGTTCATCTATGGGTGGAAACAAATCGGGCGCGGATGTTATCGGATACAGATGCGGCTCGGATGTTTTCTTAGATGATGTTATCTTAGATGATGAATAAACACTATTGTAATGCATAATAAAACGAGTAAAATTTGACCACTTATTTCACTTTTAAGTTGGATAATTGGAATATTTGCTACCACTTTCCACCCCTAGGTTCATCAAATTAGATGTTAATTAGGACAGTAGTTCCTAGGTACTAATTAGTTAGTAAGAACTATGTACTAATTAGGTACTAGTTTATTTTTATTTATAATAAGTTTATTTTTAGTAATAACTAGTTGAATTAATAGAACTAGTTGAACATGTCACATTTGTTGTTTTTTTAGTTAAAGCAATTATTCCCGCATCGACGTCGACGATGCCTATCCCGCATCCTCGTTGTCGTCGACTCGGCGAAGGACACCTGCTTGACCAGATGGGCCATGTCCGGGACTGGGCTCCATCAGGCTGGTACTGGCAGGCGCTACCTACCGGGGGGCGCATCTTGGTGAGGAGTCAGCCCGTCGTTGACCCAAACCTTCTTTGGTGGCGGTCGCGTGGGCCAGTGACGGTCCAGAGGCTCGAGGACCCCGTGGAGGTGGTACTTCACCCTGTCAGGGAGGAGAACGCGCACGTCCGTCGCTACTTGTTTGCGTTGAAGCACAAGTTCTCCAATACCTGGCAGGTTCTCCGGGGATCTCACTAGAGCTATGATCCTGTGATGGTTCCTTCTCTTTGGGTGTCCACCGCACGCGCCGATACCCGTCGTGCGCTAGGGTTTTAGTTGTATTAGTGATGTTATATGTATGATACTATTCGGGATGTATTAGTGATAATATTCGAAGATGTACGGATGCATGAGATGATTTACTTTTGCTTATTGAATGCATGCTAATTTGAATACTTATTTATTTTACGATTTGGTTTTGCTTATTGAATGCTTATGTCAATATGAGTCCTATGAGATATTTTGACATGTATATCTTGTGTTACTCAAATAGGATATGTGCTTGCCCAAGTGGCCGGTCATGTTTGCAGGTTATACCTCCGAGTGGCCTATGTTTTGCCGGAGTGTTGATTCATTTCCATTCCGGCAAATTTCAGGCGCTCGATATGTCCTATTTTAGCAAAGGTCATGCCGGATTTTTCCGTGCATTATGGCATGACTTGTGCCAGAATATGTAGGAAATATCGAGTGCCCCGGATTTGTGTGTTGAGTATCCTGGTAGTTGCCTTCGATCGATTTTCAATTAATGTTTCAACTATGAACATAGGAAATATCTGACGACGAAAAGGATTTCGGTATTTGCGAATACTGCAAAGACGAAAAGGATTTCGATATGTGCGACAGAATCTTCCTAGATGATGATAGGCGCTTCAGCATCAAGCTGGACGAGAACTTCAAAGTGGATACAGTAAGTCACAACGACAAGTCTTTTTTCGTAATTAAGCATGACATCTGCTTCATTTGCTTCAACTTATAATTTATATCTTTTACTATTCTACTAGCGTATCCCCTGCCATGCAAGAGTTTTTGTCTTGGATAAGATAGGTTACAGTCCTATGAAAACTACTATGGAGGTAAAGAGAGTTAACTTGAAGACCGAGCATGGTTATACTTTCCACGCAAAATTATACAATGCAGACACCTACACCTATTTTGAATGCAAAACTTGGCAAGCACTATGCAAGGCTTATGCATTTGAGCCTGATATGTTTATCACCTTTGATATTCGTCCTGAAGATGATATTGAAGGTAATAGAGACATCTGGGTCGATGTGCGAGGCGCCCAGTTATACCATTATGTGAGTTTCTCAACCATATTTATGTCTTCGATATTGTTTATTCAAAAATAGTTGACAACTAATTTCTATTGACAGCTTATTTCCATTCAAGCAAACATGTCCGGTGCTTGGTAGACATGACCGTCCACTGTCCCGGGGCTGAACTAAACTACGAGGAGATAGGTCATTATGTTTCATGGCTTGAGGATCTTCATACTGTCAAGACAAATTATTTTCCTGGACTTAAAAATCTTAGTACTCAAAACGTGCGACCAATAGTGTTCGTACTGAACTACGGTAACATCTTATTAGGAAAGATGGTAAGATTTTTACTATTTGTCCTCGGTGCATCTTTTGCATACATTATTTTTAAGCTAAACTTCATTGCTAAGTATGTTACTATACGATGTTCTTCAACAGGGACTCCTGATGAATGTTGTGCCTCATTGGATCGAGACTAAAGGTCCCATGAGAATTGTTAGCTTACGGCCAAGATATCCTACAATGCACTTTAGTGCATTCAGGATTTCTAATAGCGAGGAGTGCTTAATAGTGAAAGACTGGAGCAAAATTATGAACGATCGCAGAGAAGTACTAGGGGGCAGCAATCAGAAGCGCAGCCCACGATTAGGATACAGGTTCATCTGCATGCTCCAACTTGATGAAGAAGGAGTGCTACACATGTTTTATGTTATTTTACCTGGGAGAGAGCAGCAGGAGTGATTAGCTAGCTAGAAATGAGTTATGATGATTAAATAGCTAGTGTTGGTGGTAATGACTATGATGATTATTATTAGCTAGTGTTGGTGGTGATTAGATAGCTACCGCATCTAGTGTTGGTGGTGATTAGCTAGCTAGAATGAGTTTGAAGATGATGATGTGTGCTACACTATGACTATGATGATTAAATAGCTACTGTTGGTGGTAATGACTATGATGATGATTAAATAGCTTTGTTGGCGGATTAGATTCAATTGGAGGCAACATGTGGTGCACACCGAAAGTACTACTAGTCCAAACTAGATCAAGTTTGGATTAGTAGTATACTTTTGACATGCACCACATGTTGCCTCCACTTGAACCTAATCCATCTTCATTTGACACACTGTTATGGACATATTGATATAACAACCTCATAATTGGTATTGTACCAAAATTTGTATAACGGCGTATAAATACACTAAAAATTAAAAAAATGAGAAAAAGAATACTAGTAGCGATGGAGAGCAAACACGCTGCTACTAGCTATATTAGCAGTAGCGCGGGAGTGAACAAAAGCTGCGGCTATACGTCTTAGCAGCAGTGCGTGTCGCACACGCTACTGCTAAGGAATAGTTGTAGCGCCTTACTAGTAGCACGGTGTCCCGCGCTACTAGTGGGCATTAAACCCGCGCTACTACTAGGGTTTTCCCTAGTAGTGACACTTCCCGGTGATGACCGTAGTTTGAGGAGTTCATGTATTCACTATGTGTTAATGCTTTGTTCCGGTTCTCTATTAAAAGGAGGCCTTAATATCCCTTTGTTTCCAATAGGACCCCACTGCCACGGGAGGGTATGACAAAAGATGTCATGCAAGTTCTTTGCATAAGCACGTATGACTATTTATGGAATACATGCCTACATTATATTTATGAACTGGAGCTAGTGCCATATCGCCCTAGGTTATAACTGTTATATGATGAATATCATCCAACGAATTCACCGACCCAATACCTACGAATTTCTCTCATATTGTTCTTGCTAAGTTACTACTACTATTGTTACTATTGCACTTGCTATAAAATCATTGCTATCACTGTTACCATTACTATTGCTGTTGCTACTACTATCGAAACTATCATACTACTTTGCTACTGATCACTTTGCTGCAGATAATCAATCTCCAGGTGTGGTTGAATTGACAACTCAACTGATAATACTTGCAATTGGCTCCCCTTGTGCCGAATCAATAAATTTGGGTTGAATACTCTACCCTCGAAAACTGTTGCAACCCCCTATACTTGTGGGTTATCAAGACCTTTTTCTGGCACCGTTGCTAGGGAGCATAGCTATATTTGTTGAGTCACTTGGGATTATTATCAAATTATCATTATGAAGAATCTGAAGGATGCTAAGACTAAGATTTTTCCCTCTAAGACGAGGGGAGGTAAGGAACTGCCATCTAGCTCTGCACTTGATTCACCTTCTATTATGAGTAGACTTGCAACACCACCACATGCTATTAATCCTGATATGTTGCAAGTTATTGATGATGCTACTTATGCTATGGATAATGCTTATGATGATGCTAGTACCTTGCTTGATGATAATGTGCCACTAGGTGAATTTCTTGATGAACGAATTGCTAGAACTAAAGCTTTTGAGAATGTTGATACTGATGAAGAGCTTGAAACACCTGATAGACCTAGATCTCCTAGATATGAATTGCCTAAGGTTCCTGAGGGTTATCTTATTGATGGAGAGGTAACTAGAGACATTCTTGCTTGTAAGAGATGATCTGAAAAAATTATTATGCAAGTATAAAGAAAAGACTTTGAACGCTAAAATGGAATGTGATCCTCAGTTTGCAACTTTACCTATCTTTGTTGATGATAAGGATTATGAATTCTCTGTCGACCCAGAGTTAATTACTTTGGTTGAATCTGATCCTTTCTATGGTTATGAAACTGAAACTGTTGTGGCACATCTTACTAAGTTGAATGACATAGCCACCCTTTTTTCTCATGATGAGAAGATTTACTATTATTATATTCTCAAATTATTTCCGTTCTCATTAAAGGGTGATGCTAAGACTTGGTATAATACGCTTGCTCCTGGTTGTGTGCCTAGTCCCCAGGATATGATTTATTACTTCCCTGAAAAATATTTTCCTTCTCATAAGAAACAAGCTGCCTTACAGGAAATATTGAATGTTGTGCAAATTAAAGAAGAGAGTCTCCCACAAGCTTGGGGGAGTCTTCTCCAATTGCTTAACGCTTTGCCTAATCATCCTCTTAAGAAAATGAAATACTTGATATCTTCTATAATGTACTAACCGATGCTTCTAGGGATTTCCTAGATAGTTGTGCTGGTTGTGTTTTCAGTGAACAAACTGTTGAAAAGCTGAGGAACTATTGAATAACATGTTGAAAAATTATGATGATTGGACTCTTCCTGAACCACCACTTAAACCTACTCCGAAGAAGAGGGCTGTCTTATATCTCAGTCCTGAAGATATACAAGAGGCAAAGAAATCTATGAAAGAAAATGTATTAAAGCTGAGGATGTCAAAAAATTTACCTCCTATTGAAGAAATACATGGGCTTGAAATACTACCACCACCTAAGGTGGTAGAGGTAAATTCCTTAGATTCAATGACAATGACAATCGTTATAATATGCATCCTAGCCAATACCTTTATCAGTTTGATAATTACATTAGAAAACAAGATCACTTCATTGCAAATGTTATGAAACAATTGAAACACAATTATGATATGATTGCTCGCTTGAGTGACTTGTTATTTAGAATTAGCAATGATGTTAGAGGTGTAGGAAAGCATGCCTCTATGGTTCAAGCGCAACTAGAACAAGTTGCTAAATCTCAAAGAGAATTGCTTGATGAAATGAACAATAATATAAATGATTTTGCTGTTAGAGTAGCAACTAGAGGAGGTAAAATGACTCAGGAACCACTTTATCCTGAGGGACACCCAAAGAGAATTGAACAAGACTCTAAAATAATTAACACTGAAGCACCTAGTCCTTCCGAAAAGAAAAAGAAGAAGAAAAATAATAGGACTTTGCATGCCTCTAGTGAACTTGAAGTAGAAAAACCTCCTGATGCTACTGATGATGTTTCTATTTCTGATGCTGAAACCCAATCTGGTAATGAACACTCACCTTCTGTAAGGAAAAAGATAATGATGAGGTTCATGAAGATACTCAAATAAATAATAAAGAACTAGACAATGATGTTGAAATAGAACCAGCTGTTGATCTTGATAACCCACAACCCAAGAATAAAAGATATGATAAAAGACACTTCGTTGCTAGAAAACATGGTAAGGAAAGAGAACCGTGGGTTCAAAAACCTATGCCCTTTCCACCTAAGTCAACTAAGAAGAAAGATGATGAAGAATTTGAACGCTTTGCTGAAATGATTAGGTCAGTCTTTTTGCGTACCCGCTTGACTGATATCTGAAAAATGGCCCCTTATGCAAAGTACATGAAATACATCATCACCAACAAGAGAAAAATACCGAAAGCTGAAATCTCCACCATGCTTGCTAATTACTCTTATAAGGATGCGGCATATGGGGTTTAATGATCGTTGGATCGCATGGATCAACTGCCTTTTTTCTTCTGGTCGATCTTCAGTTCTTCTCAATGGAGTACCGAGCCGTCAATTCCTCTGTAAATGTGGGGTTCGGCAAGGAGACCCGCTCTCCCCCCTCATCTTTGTCCTCGCGGCTGAGTTACTCCAGGCTGCAGTTAATGAGGTGTTCAGACAAGGCAGAATCCATCTCCCCTTCCCTGGTAGAGGACAAACTGATTACCCTGTCCTTCAATATGCAGATGATACACTCATATTCCTCCTTGCATGCATTCAGCAAGCCACATTGATCAAGCAGATCCTTTCTGATTATGCCTACTCTGTTGGGCTCAAGATCAACTTCCACAAATCCACGTTAATACCGATCAACCTGGACATGGAAGCTACGAACAATCTGGCCAGAGTTTTTGGATGTGCAATTGGAACTATGCCCTTCACCTACCTTGGCCTCCCACTAGGCACGACAAAACCCTCGGTTCAAGGGCTCATGCCTCTGGTTTGCAGATTAGAGAGACAACTCATGTCCACAATCGCGATGATGTCGTATGGAGGAAAACTTTCTTGGCTAAATGCATCGGTCACGTCGCTCATTGTGTTTGCCATGTGCACGCTTAAGTTTCCACCCAAACTTATTGAGATCCTTGACAAAATCAGACATAGGTGCCTTTGGACTAAGAAAACAGAGCAAGGTGACAAATGCAATTATTTGGCCGCATGGGATTTGGTCTGCAGACCCAAGAAAAAGGGGGGGGGGGGGCTAGGAGTGATCAACTTAAAAATTCACAATGAGGCCCTGTTGCTAAAATTCCTGCACAAATTCTTCAACAAACAGGATATTCCTTGGGTGAATCTTATCTGGGACAACCATTACATGGACAAAATACCTCATGCGGTGGACACAGTTGGCTCATTTTGGTGGAAGGACATCTTAAAACTCACCCCCATTTTCCGTGGAATCACGTGCATTCAGGTGGTTGACGGTAAAACGAGGAAAGACCTTTGGAAGGAGGAAATCCTCCAAACATCCCACCCTCAAGCTTTTTCATTTGCCATTCATGGGGACCTTTCTGTGGCTGAGGCGATGACCAATACGGATCTGCATGAAACCTTTCACCTACCAGTCTCGCCACAAGCGCTTGAAGAAATACAAGATGTGCACTCCCCTCCACATTGGATATCCCCGTCGACCTCGTTGCACGATGTATGGCATCACTCTTGGGGATCGGCGTACTACAAGCCAAAGGACTATTACAACAACTACTTCAGGGACGGGGAGGCGCACCCTGCATTCACAGATCTGTGGAAATCGCGGTGTACTATGAAAATCAAAGTGTTCGGCTGGTTACTCTTCCTTGACAGACTCAACACACGCAACATGCTCAAAAGGAGGCATTATAACATTGGCGATAACTTTGATTGCATCCTCTGTGGGCAACACGTCGAGGAGACCGTTGACCATATGATCTTCACTTGCCCCTTTAGTCAAAGCTGCTGGGCTAAAATCCACATCGTTTGGGCACCTTTTGACAGCCGCCTCGAACTTCTACAAACTGCAAGAGACTCTTGGCCGAACCCTTTCTTCTTTGAAACATTCCTAACCTCGGCTTGGAGCATTTGGAAAGAGCGAAATAACAAACATTTCAGAGGGGTGGCTCCTAGTGTGGAGACCTGGCTGACACGATTTAAAGAGGACCTTGAACTTCTTCAACATAGAGTTAAAGCAGCACGTAGAGCTGCCTTTGTCACTTTTTGTAACTCTATTGTATAGCCAAAACTTACACTATTTAAAAGCATCCTGGCTGCACACTAGGTGCAAGGTGCACCTTGTACCATGAGTGGCTGACATGTCTATGTAAACACCCCATTTATATAGATATATGAAAAAACAGTAGGGGTTTTCCCCCTACTGTCAAGTTTCTCAAAAAAAAGGATGGATCACCTAAAAAACTAGGAGATCCAGGAATACCAACTATACCTTGTTCCATTAAAAGAAATTATGTGAAAACTGCTTTGTGTGATTTAGGAGCTGGTGTTAGTGTTATGCCTTTCTCTTTATATAAAATACTTGATTTGAATAAACTCACACCTACTGAAATATCTTTGCAAATGGCTGACAAATCAACTGCCATACCTATCGGTATTTGTGAGGATGTGCCCTTTATTGTTGCAAACGTTACTATTTTAACTGACTTTGTTATACTTGAGATGCCCGAGGAAGACAACATGTCGATTATCCTTGCTAGACCCTTCTCGAATACTGCAGGGGTTGTTATTGATTCCAATAAAAGCAAGGCCACTTTTCATATCAATGGTAATGAACATACGGTGCACTTTCCGAAGAAACAATTCCAAGTGAATGGTATTAATGTTACTGAAAAATCTCCGACAATCACTATTGGAAGTTTTCAACTACCTTTACCTACTGCCAAAAAGAAATATGAAATGCTTATTGTTCGAGACATACATATCCCCGTTGAGGTAACTGAGTGTTTTACGAAAGTTCTTCGGTTTCGTCTAATCGAAAGTGGTTGTTAATAAGACTTGATCAACCTTATTAATGAATCATTTTTGAAAGGTATGATGTTGATGAATTTAGTAAGCACTACCTTCTGTCCCTACCTTTTGTTTTCTGTTTTTATTAGTTAAATAAAATAAAATGCCATGTTTTGTCTATTTTCTGAATTTCCCGTGCAATAAAAAATGACCCAAAAATAAAAGTTCTCAGAATGCTCTAAAAAATTTAATATGATTTTTTCTGAATATTTCTGAATTTTTGATGCAAATTATATCAAAGGGGGGTGCACCACGTGGGCACAACCCACCTGGGCGCGCCAGCACCCCCATGCGCGCCCTGGTGAGTTGTGGTCCCCACGTGGGCCCCTCACTTATCTCTTCATCCCATGTCATCACCTACCTCCAGAAAAAATTCACCATTGCTCTCTCTCTCTCTCTCTCTTTCTCTCTCTCGTGTTCTTGCTCTCAAACCCGTGGATTTTGCCTCTTTGCTCGAAGCTCCATTTCCGAAACTGTTTCGGGGGATTGTTGCTTGGTATGTGACTCCTCTGTTGGTCCAATTAGTTTTTGCTTTAGTGGTTTATACTTTTAATAATTAGCTACTCTTGGTGCTACTGTAGATGAGCTTGCATGTTGAATTCTTAGAGTTCTAAGTAGTTTGAATGCTTGATATGGCCTCTATGCATCCCTATGAGTAGTTGCTATCAATCTTGTGAAGTTTTGTTGATAAAAATTTTGTGACCCAAATTTTTTCAGAAAATTGTACGTAAATATGATGAACCTCTTTGGGAGGAGTTCTTCGAGGAGGAGGTCCTCGGAGGCATCTTCTGGTAGCAGCTTCGTTCGTTGGTCTTATGTCGAACCAAGTGAAAATTCCATACGAGATGCCGCCACCAAATCATGTTTATGGCCATGCAACGATTTTATAGTGTGTGTGGGAATTAAACAAGAATTTGAGCAATATGTTCACAATGCCGAGCTCGGTCCCTACATTGCAGATAAATGCAACCAACACCTCAGCCTCACTGAATCATTTACTAAAGAATTTAAATTTCATCCTCGTGAGTCTAGAGTGTCATTTAAAGTGTACGACTACCCTTTCACTCTACCCTTAGAGGATTTTTGTAACTACTGCAAAATTCCATTTTGGGGTTCGTTAGACAAACCACCAAGATCTGACTTTGAGATATTCTTGACTAGTCTTTGTTATGGTGAGACTAGAGGAGTGACGCAAGGTAGAATAAAGAGCATTCATTTTCCCTCAATCCAATACTTTGCACTATTTAATTGAAAATGCATTGTAGGCAAACAAGATTGTAGTACACTTTTGTGCTCCAGATTTGAGCCTCATACACACCGCTCTCACCGGTGACAAAAGTTATAACCTTGGAGCGATTGTTGCACGCAGGTTGCGACACAACGCTGGTAGTGGGTAATTTATGGTGGAATCTATGCCACACGCTTAGTAAGAGAGCCGGGTGTTTCACCTTGGCCTTATGACCCCATCCTACCCATACAATACTTGGACTTTGATGTTATGAAACGTCATAAGATCCTTAGTGGTGAAGCCCATAATTTTACTTATAACCTATTGTTTAATAAAAGGTCCGGTGTGGACACCTTTTTGCCTGCGCCTGCTCTCTTTGATGTTCACAGCAAGGGAAGATATTATGTTCTTGAGAGCGAGGCCCGAGCACATAACGCAGTGGTTGTGGCTGTGCGGCGAGCTGAGGCGTCTGCACCTAGAGCCTCCGTGAGCTATCACTCCGACCACTACGCAGGCTACTGACGGTGATTACCAAGTTAGGCCAAAAGCCTAAGCTTGGGGGAGTACGTATTTCCACCGACATTATATTCATGTTCACACTTTTCATTCCAGTTGTCGGTGTTCATACTTGTTCACTGTATTATCCATGCGAGATTTATTTTCTCGCCTTCTTCTTGTGTATTTGAAAAACTTCGAGAAAATTCAAAAATATTTCCTACTTCTTTTTGATTGTTCTTTCTAGTGTAGTTAGTTGTAGTACTTAAAAAGAAAACCCAAAAAGATTTCCTTGTTCTTCTTTTGCTTGTTGGGAGCTCTCCCATGTAAATGTTTTTCTCTTTTTTGTTTTTCTTTCTTTAATTTGCTTTCTTCCAGAAAACCCAAAAAATCCAAAAAATATTTCAGTGTGTTTCCCTGAATTTCTTTTCTTTTCATTGAGTTGTACCGAGGAGAAGACCACGATGAAAATGTTGAGTGGCTCTCATATGCATTATTGTTGATATAACAAAGAGCCCTTATTGCTTTCTTTTCTCCTTTGAATAAAATGTTTGCAAATTCTAGCTTAGTCCACGACACTCTTGCAATGTTATCATTTTCATATCATTTGGTCGTGCAAGTGAAAGGCAATTATGACGATATTTGATGACCTGGCCGTGGAAGAGAGAAACGGGTATGAACTCAACTTGTTCTGTTTTTGTAAATAAGTTTAACCTAGTATCCATGATTCAACCTATTATGATTAAACATGTTTGCAATGACCCTTAGAGATTATAGTTTCTCATGCCATGCTTAAGTAGCTAGGAGTGGATAATGATTTATCTTTGGTTTCAACATTGCATTAAAATGATTGTGATGTAGTATGATGATATGGTATCCTCCTCTGAATGTTCGAGTGGATTGACTTGGCACATGTTCATGC
Source organism: Aegilops longissima (assembly GCA_021605205.1). Taxonomy (NCBI): domain Eukaryota; kingdom Viridiplantae; phylum Streptophyta; class Magnoliopsida; order Poales; family Poaceae; genus Aegilops; species Aegilops longissima. The sequence goes on from CM038679.1 coordinate 637,913,109, forward strand.
ATGTAGTTGAATCAAAACCAACGTATCCTGTATGATATCTATGCTCATGGTGTTCATATCCGACTCGTGCTAGTATCCAATGTTAGTTATGCATAATGCCGCCATGCAGGTCATGAACATGCATTATGGTGACCATGTTCTATGATATATATGCTCATCGTGGCCGCTCCTCAACCTGTTTGCTAGCCTTCGCCTGTACTAAGCGGGAATTTTGCTTGTGCATCAAAAATCCTGAAACCCCAGTTATCCCAGATGAGTCCACCAAACCTACCTATATGCGGTATTACCCTGTTGTCCTAAGTAAATTTGCATGTGCCACCTCTAAATTTCAAATAAATATCCTTTTTTTGTGTGCCTGGATTGTTCATAGAGCGACAGGAGGTAGTCAGTATCTTCCATGCTAAGCGGCTTATTCTCATGATGAGTGTCTATTCACTCGTCCTTGCACGAGAGGGCGGTAATAGGGATTCCCAGTCCCGAACTCACAAAACTCCCCTAGGACTGTTGTTGGTATGGACGGTACCCGTTGTTTCGGACCAGCCGTGGAGTGTGATTGTTGGTGAAGGGGGAGTAAAACTTTACTTGTCGGTGGGAGACGACACCTATGGGATCACTGGAATCCCTTCTACGGTTGCGGGGCGCGGGGATCGTGAGAAGAGCGGGACCAGCAGACAAAACAAAGGGATTTTACCCAGGTTCGGGCCGCGAGGATGCGTAAAACCCTAGTCCTGCTTTGGTGGATGTATTTAGTGTTCTTGAGCTCTCGAGCTAGCTCTAGGTGCTGCCAGGTTCCAAAGAGCCGAATCCTTTCTATGTGGGCCGTGGCCTCCTTTTATAGGCGAAAGGGGCTGCCACAGTGGCACACAGGAGGTGGAAAGTGCTACAGTGTCGCGAGTCTATCGCTGGTATTATAGGACAAGACGCATTTAATGCGAGGCTTAGGTGTCCCTTCGCTTTATTGGGGACGGGGGCGAGGCCCGTCCCGTCCGTCGCCGCTCCTCCTCGCTTCGACGCATGCCCTGGCCAGCGACGCATGCGGTGCCATGTAGGCAGGCAGGCAGCTGAGGTGGCGCGGTGGTGGAGCCTCCACGAAGGATTGCATGCCGCCACACAGGTGCCTGCCCAGCTGGTTGGGTTGGCAGCCGCATGCGAACGGCGGCAAAGACTTATCTGGTGCGGGCCTGGCAGTGGCCCAGCTGGTGCGCTTTGGCGAGGGCCTTGTTGGGTGGACCGGCAAGGGTCTTGCCTGGTGGCCCGGCAAGGGTCTTGCTGTGGCACGCTGGCCTCCCCGACAAGGGTCTTGCCGGGTGGCCCGGCAAGGGTCTTGCCGTGGCGCGCTGGCCTCCCCAGCAAGGGTCTTGCCAGGGGTCTTGTGGGTTCCTTCGGTGAGGATGGTTGCCTTCTTATCCTCATTTGATCTTGAGCATTCTATGTCTTCACAAAGATCTGCATGCCACCACGGAGGTGCCTCCCGAGCCCTGTCCCAACGCATTTGTCTGAGCGTTGGTGGGCTCAAGGGTGGCTCGCTCGGCTGGTGTGGGTGGGCTGCCCTGCAAGGGTCTTGCTTGGGGGGCCGAGGCCGCCTGCAAGGATCTTCTGGGGAACCTGCTTCGTCCCTCTGATCTTTGTGGTCTTGGCCTTGGTGTTGTTTTGACCGTCTTGGGCTTTGGTCTTACCTCGGCTCACCTTCCTCGTCCTGCTTGGTGTGGCCGTGGGCGTGGCTCTGACTGCCCGTGCACAGGTAAAGGGGTACAAAAATGTGCCCCTATTTTTGTACACCGACAGGAGCCCCCGGGCCTGGGCCACACATAAGCGCGACACGTTGTTGGGCCAGGCCCAAAACGGTGCGCGGGCAGGTGGGACGGTTTTCACCATGGTAAGATTCTTCGCGCGCTCCGCCTCCCACGACCCGCGCGCGTGGCGCGGCGCGGAGGGGTGTGCGTGACGTGGGCAACATGCGTGGGGTGGTTCCCGCACGCATGCGTCACGTCGCAGTAAATGGGCAGCACGACCCGCGACTTCCCCATAAAAAGGGATAACCGCGGGTGCACTGTTCCTTTTACCCTTCGCGCAACCCCAATCTGAGAAACCTCTGCCCAGCTTCCTCTTCTTCTCCGAGCTTCGTTTCTGCTCGCCGCCGTTGCACTTCCGCCGCCCTCTGTCCCGCCCTCCTCCTCCAGCCACCATGGCTCCAAAATCCGCCAAGGGCAAGGGGGTGGCCAAGGACGCTGGAGCTGTGGAGCCACCGGAGAGCGCACTGGCGGGGCAGCGGACGCAGTCCGCCTCTTCTTCATCCAAGTGTGCCCAGACGCTGCCTCCTTCCCCTCCTCCGGTGGGTGTTGACACGGAGGTCACCTTCGATTATGGATCCCTCAGCCCGAGGAGGAAGAGGAAGACGGCAGAGGAGGAGGCGGATGACGAGTAAGCATCTGGTTCCTTTTTCGTTATCTCTGTCTCCTCACTCTGTGTTGCTTGTCTTGACTTGTCGTAATCCTTGCAGGGACGTGGAGACTCTGGCCCAGAGAGTGAAGAGGGCCAAGGTCTCGGTGGGTGGCCAGCCCCCGGCTGGTGCTTCGAGGGTGCCCCTGGTGGTGTTGAGCAGCCCAGACAGCAGCCCCCGACATAGCCCCCAGCGTAAGTTCATCATTCTCCCCTCTTTGACACGTGTCAGGGGCACGACACTTTGGTGCTGACCTCGCCAGGTATGCAGGAGGAGAGCAGCAGCAGGAGGAGCCACAGAGGGCTACTCCCAACATGCCGCCCCCATCGACCACGCCGCCCCGAGGGACGTCCCCGGCAAGGGTGCCAAGCACCGAGCCCACACACATGGAGGAGGAGGAAGAGAACTTGGGCGCCGGTGGCTTTGCCTTGACGCCAAATGTGGGCAGGGAGGGGACTTCCGTTTCCCAGCCGGGCGTTGGCACTGGTAAGTCATTCGCTGTTCATCTCTGCTTCTTTTTCTTTCCGGCTCTTGGTCCTGGCCTTGCCTCACCCCCTTCTTCGGCGCCCAGATTCCTCCTCGGTGAACCCAGAGGACGTGGACACCGTCATCGAGAGCGTCGCCAAGGCCGCCAAGGCGGACGCCGAGAAGATCGCCGCCGAGGAGGCCGCCAAGGACGTTGCCGAGGACGCCACCGAGGGGCCCACCGGGGAGGCCGACAAGGCTGCCGCCGAGGAGGCCGGCAAGGGGCCTGCCGGGGAGGCCGGCGGGGCCGTTGCCGAGGAGGAGGAGGAGGCTAGCGACCGGCCTTCCTCCTCTGCTGCTTCCGGCTCCGGCAGGTACCTGAGGGTGAGTGACGAATTGTTCGTCCACCTTCCAGGCGCGTCGAGCACCAGGACACCCATCGAGGGAGAGGTGTTCGACGACGAAGTGCTTGCCACTGCCGGGCTTGAAGTCGTCGACGAGCCAATCGTTGGTGGTGACGGCTCGCAGGAGGAGCGTCTCCTACATGCCATGGGCGCTAGCTTCTGGAAGCTCCAGGCGCTCCACCGCGCCCGCCTGGACAAAGTTAAGTCCAGGACGGCAGTGGTGGAGAAGGCGGAGGCGGACCTCCAGGAGCGCGTTGCAGAGACGCAGAACTGGTTCCACGAGGCCCACGAGGAGCTCAAGGCCGCCCAAGGCGAGCTGGCCAAGCGCGACGTGGAGCTCACCATGAAGCTCGCCGACGTCGAGAAAGCTCAAGAGACGGCGAGGAACTTGGCTGCGGCTGCGAAGCCGCTGGACCCAAAGATGAGGCGCATGTTGCACTCCCGGAGGAGGACCTCGCTGCACGCGAGGAGAAGCTTGCCGCCACGCTTCGCGGCAAGGATGCAGGGGTGGAGAAGCTTGTCCTGCAACGGACCAGTGAGCTGGAGCAGAGGCACAAAGAGGCACTCAATGCCTAGGCCGAGGCTCACGCCGGCAAGGTGGAGGAGCTGGAGGCAGAGCGCGACAAGCTGAAGGAGCAGGTGATACGTCTCCAACGTATCTATAATTTTTGATTGCTCCATGCTACTTTATCTACTGTTTTAGGCTTTATTGGGCTTTATTTTCCACTTTTATATCATTTTTGGGACTAACCTATTAACTGCAGGCCCAACCCATATTGCTGTTTTTTTGCCTATTTCAGTATTTCGAAGGAAAGGAATATCAAACGGAGTCCAAACGGAATGAAACCTTCGGGAACGTGATTTTCTCACCGAACTTGATCCAGAGAACTTGGAGTGCAAGTCAAGAAGCAACCGGAGCCTCCACGAGATAGGAGGGCGCCCCCTATAGGCGCGCCCCTGTCTCGTGGGCCCTCATGCCACCGACGTATTTCTTCTTCCTATATATACCACGCACTCGAAAACATCCAGGGCACCACGAAACACAATTTCCACCACCGCAACCTTCTGTATCCGTGAGATCCCATCTTGGAGCCTTCGCCGGCACTCTGCCGGAGGGGGAATCAAGCACGGAGGGCCTCTACATCAACATCCTCGCCCCTCCGATGAGTTGTGAGTAGTTTACCACAGACCTACGGGTCCATAGTTATTAGCTAGATGGCTTCTTCTCTCTTTTTGGATCTCAATACAGTGTTCTCCCCCTCTCTTGTGGAGATCTATTCGATGTAATCTCTTTTTGCGGTGTGTTTGTCGAGATCCGATGAATTGTGGGTTTATGATCAAGTTTATCTATGAATAATATTTGAATCTTCTCTGAATTCTTTTATGTATGATTAAGTTATCTTTGCAAGTCTCTTTGAATTATCAGTTTGGTTTGGCCTACTAGATTGATCTTTCTTGCCATGGGAGAAGTGCTTAGCTTTGGGTTCAATCTTGCGGTGTCCTTACGTGATGATGTAAAGGGTTGCAAGGCACGTATTGTATTGTTGCCATCGAGGATAACAAGACGGGGTTTATATCATATTGCATGAGTTTAACCCTCTACATCATGTCATCTTGCTTAATGCGTTAATCTGTTGTTATGAACTTAATACTCTAGATGCATGCTGGATAGCGGTCGATGTGTGGAGTAATAGTAGTAGATGCAGGCAGGAGTCGGTCTACTTGTTATGGACATGATGCCTATATACATGATCATGCCTAGATAATCTCATAACTATGCGCTTTTCTATCAATTGCTCGACAGTAATTTGTTCACCCACCGTAATACTTATGCTATCTCGAGAGAAGCCACTAGTGAAACCTATGGCCCCCGGGTCTATCACTTATCATATTTATTTCCAATCTACTTTTATTTGCATCTTTACTTTTTGCATCTATATTATAAAATACCAAAAATATATTTATCTTATCATACTATCTTTATGAGATCTCACTTTCATGAAGTGGCCGTGAAGGGATTGACAACCCCTTTATTGCGTTGGTTGCGAGTTCTCGCTTGTTTGTGTAGGTGCGTGGGACTTTTGAGGAGCCTCCTACTGGATTGATACATTGGTTCTCAAAACTGAGGGAAATACTTACGCTACACTTTGCTGCATCACCCTCTCCTCTTTGAGGAAAACCAACGCAAGCTCAAGACGTAGCAAGAAGGATTTCTGGCGCCGTTGCCGGGGAGGTCTTTGCTCAAGTCAAGACATACCAAGTACCCATCACAAACCTATCTCCCTCGCATTTACATTATTTGCCATTTGCCTCTCGTTTTCCTCTTCCCCACTTCACGCTTGCCGTTTTATTTTCTCTATCTTTCCCAGTCTCTTCTCTCTTTTCCGTTTGCCTTCCTGTTGCCATGGCCGAATCAAAAAGAACTACGGGTTTTCTCCCTAGTTCTAGTACCTTGGATAACCCCTCTATCCTATCTAAGCTCATAAATAATGATGCTATAGAAAGACCCACCGGGGTCTCCAATGAGAGCTTGAATAATTTTGATGAGGATGACTCTGGAATTTTTCGCTATTTACTTGATGAGTCTTTAAAGGATGCTTGGGATAGGTTACTTAGGATTCGGGCTAGCTATGTGCCACAATATCAAATTGAAATTTACTTAAAAAGTTTTTATGTTAGCTTGCCCGCTTCCTTCAAATAAGTTTTAGACTCTATCTTTGAAGAAGGTTTTCTTGAAGGAGATGCCATAGAAAGGAGATCCTCCTCTCCGAGTGCCAAAAACGGCACTCGTTAGATCTATCCTCGCTTTTATGCCTAGCTAGGGGCATTAAACGATAGCGCTAGTTGGCAGGCAACCCAATTTTCTTTATGTTTTTTGTTTTTGTTTCTGTTTAGGAATAAATAATCCATCTACCTTCTGTTTAGATGTGGTTTTATCTTTTAATTAGTGTTTGTGCCAAGTTAAACCTATTGGATCTTCTTGGATGATAGTTATTTGATCTTGCTGTAATTTCCAGAAACTTTGCGCTCAGTGCCCGAATTGTTAAAAATCACCAGAACGTGATAAAATAGTGATTCCAATTGCTGCTGATCAATAAACAAATTGTCTAGGTTGTCTAGTTTTGGTAGAATTTTGGAGTTCCAGAAGTTTGCGTTAGTTACAGATTACTACAGACTGTTCTGTTTTTGACAGATTCTGTTTTTCGTGTGTTGTTTGCTTATTTTAATGAATCTATGGCTAGTAAAATAGTTTATAATCCATAGAGAAGTTGGAATACAGTAGGCTTAACGCCAATATAAATAAAGAATGAGTTCATTACAGTACCTTAAAGTAGTCTTTTGTTTTCTTTCTCTAACAGAGCTCACGAGATTTCTAGTGAGTTTTGTGTTGTGAAGTTTTCAAGTTTTGGGTAAAGCTTTAATGGACTATGGAATAAAGGGTGGCAAGAGCCTAAGCTTGGGGATGCCCATGGAACCCCAAGATATTCAAGAATAGCCAAAGTTTAAGCTTGGGGATGCCCGGAAGGCATCCCTCTTTAAATCTTCGCTCATTGGTAACTTTACTTGGGGCTATATTTTTATTCACCACATGATAAGTGTTTTGCTTGGAGCGTCGTGTGTTATATTAGTTTTTGCTTTTTAGTTTACCACAATCATCCTTGCTGTACACACCTTTTGAGAGAGCCATACATAAATTGGAATTTGATAGAATACTCTATGTGCTTCACTTATATCTTTTGAGCTTGATAGTTCTGCTCATAGTGCTTCACTTATATCTTTTGAGCGTGATAATTTTTGCTCTAGTGCTTCACTTAGATCTTTTAGAGCACGGTGGTATATTTGTTTTAAAGAAACTATTGATCTCTCATGCTTCACTTAGATAATTTTAAGAGTCGTTAATAGCATGGTAATTTGCTTAAATATTAATGTACTTGGTATTCAAGATATGTGAAACTTTCTTTTGAGTGCGTTGAATACTAAGAAAAGTTTGATGCTTGATAATTGTTTTGAGATATGAAGATGGTGATATTAGACTCATGCTAGTTGAGTAGTTGTGAATTTAAAGAATACTTGTGTTGAAGTTTGTGATTCCCGTAGCATGCACGTATGGTGAACCATTATGTGATGAACTCGGAGCATGATTTATTTATTGATTGTCTTCCTTATGAGTGGCGGTCGGGGACGAGCGATGGTCTTTTCCTACCAATCTATCCCCCTAGGAGCATGCGCGTAATACTTTGCTTTGATAACTTGTAGATTTTTGCAATAAGTATATGAGTTCTTTATGACTAATGTTGAGTCCATGGATTATACACACTTTTTCCCATCCTTCCACCATTGCTAGCCTCTCTAATACCGCGCACTTTTCACCGGTATCATACACCCACCATATATCTTCCTCAAAACAGCCACCATACCTACCTATCATGGCATTTCCATAGCCATTCCGAGATATATTGCCATGCAACTTTCCACCGTTCCATTTATTATGACACGCTCCATCATTGTCATCTTTCTTTGCATGATCATGTAGTTGGCATCGTATTTGTGGCAAAGCCACCGTTCATAATTCTTTCATACATGTCACTCATGAGTCATTGCACATCCCGGTACACCGCCGGAGGCATTCATATAGAGTCATATTTTGTTCTAAGTATCGAGTTGTAATTCTTGAGTTGTAAGTAAATAAAAGTGTGATGATCATCATTATTAGAGCATTGTCCCAGTGAGGAAAGGATGATGGAGACTATGATACCCCCACAAGTCGGGATGAGACTCCAGACGAAAAATAAAAAAAAGAGAAAAAAAGAGGCCAAAAAAAGGAGAAACGGAACAAAAAAAGAAAAAAAGAAAAAAAGGAGAGAATAAGAGAGAAGGGGCAATGTTACTATCCTTTTACCACACTTGTGCTTCAAAGTAGCACCGTGATCTTCATGATAGAGAGTCTCTCATTTTGTCACTTTCATATACTAGTGGGAATTTTTCATTATAGAACTTGGCTTGTATATTCCAATGATGGGCTTCCTCAAATGCCCTAGGTCTTCGTGAGCAAGCGAGTTGGATGCACACCCACTTAGTTTCTTTTGTTGAGCTTTCATATACTTATAGCTCTAGTGCATCCGTTGCATGGCAATCCCTACTCACTCACATTGATATCTATTGATGGGCATCTCCATAGCCCATTGATACGCCTAGTTGATGTGAGATTATCTTCTCCCTTTTTTTCTTCTCCACAACCACCATTCTATTCCACATATAGTGCTATATCCATGGCTCACGCTCATGTATTGCGTGAAGATTGAAAAAGTTTTGAAAATGTTAAAGTATGAAACAATTGCTTGGCTTGTCATTGGGGTTGTGCATGATTTAAATATTTTGTGTGGGGAAGATGGAGCATAGCCAGACTATATGATTTTGTAGGATAACTTTCTTTGGCCATGTTATTTTGAGAAGACATAATTGCTTAGTTAGTATACTTGAAGTATTATTATTTTTATGTCAATATGAACTTTTGTCTTGAATCTTTCGGATCTGAATATTCATACCACAATTAAGAAGATTTACATTGAAATTATGCCAAAGTATCACTCCGCATCAAAAATTCTCTTTTTATCATTTACCTACTCGAGGACGAGCAGGAATTAAGCTTGGGGATGCCTGATACTTCTCCAACGTATCTATAATTTTTGATTGCTCCATGCTACTTTATCTACTGTTTTAGGCTTTATTGGGCTTTATTTTCCACTTTTATATCATTTTTGGGACTAACGTATTAACCGCAGGCCCAACCCATATTGCTGTTTTTTTGCCTATTTCAGTATTTCGAAGGAAAGGAATATCAAACGGAGTCCAAACGGAATGAAACCTTCGGGAACGTGATTTTCTCACCGAACGTGATCCAGAGAACTTGGAGTGCAAGTCAAGAAGCAACCGGAGCCTCCACGAGATAGGAGGGCGCGCCCCTGTCTCGTGGGCCCCTCAATGCCACCGACGCACTTCTTCTTCCTATATATACCCACGCACTCGAAAACATCCAGGGCACCACGAAACACAATTTCCACCACCGTAACCTTCTGTATCCGCGAGATCCCATCTTGGAGCCTTCACGGCACTCTGCCAGAGGGGAATCAAGCATGGAGGGCCTCTACATCAACATCCTTGCCCCTCCGATGAGTTGTGAGTAGTTTACCACAGACCTCACGGGTCCATAGTTATTAGCTAGATGGCTTCTTCTCTCTTTTGGATCTCAATACAATGTTCTCCCCTCTCTTGTGGAGATCTATTCGATGTAATCTCTTTTTTGCGGTGTGTTTGTCGAGATCCGATGAATTGTGGGTTTATGATCAAGTTTATCTATGAATAATATTTGAATCTTCTTTGAATTCTTTTATGTATGATTAAGTTATCTTTGCAGGTCTCTTTGAATTATCAGTTTGGTTTGGCCTACTAGATTGATCTTTCTTGCCATGGGAGAAGTGCTTAGCTTTGGGTTCAATCTTGCGGTGTCCTTACTGTGATGATGTAAAGGGTTGCAAGGCACGATTGTATTGTTGCCATCGAGGATAACAAGATGGGGTTTATATCATATTGCATGAGTTTATCCTCTACATCATGTCATCTTGCTTAATGCGTTACTCTGTTCTTATGAACTTAATACTCTAGATGCATGTTGGATAGCGGTCGATGTGTGGAGTAATAGTAGTAGATGCAGGCAGGAGTCGGTCTACTTGTTATGGACGTGATGCCTATATACATGATCATGCCTAGATAATCTCATAACTATGCGCTTTTCTATCAATTGCTCGACAGTAATTTGTTCACCCACCGTAATACTTATGCTATCTCGAGAGAATCCACTAGTGAAACCTATGGCCCCTGGGTCTATCTCTTATCATATTTATTTCCAATCTACTTTTATTTGCATCTTTACTTTTTGCATCTATATTATAAAATACCAAAAGTATATTTATCTTATCATACTATCTTTATTAGATCTCACTTTCGCAAGTGGCCGTGAAGGGATTGACAACCCCTTTATTGCGTTGATTGCGAGTTCTCAGTTTGTTTTTGTAGGTGCATGGGACTATTGAGGAGCCTCCTACTGTATTGATACCTTGGTTCTCAAAACTGAGGGAAATACTTACGCTATACTTTGCTGCATCACCCTTTCCTCTTCGAGGAAAACCAACGCAAGCTCAAGACATAGCAGCAGGCTTTGGAGCTGTCCCAGGAGAAGGACACGCTCAACAGTGCCCTGATGGAGGCGCAGGGCGCGGTCGTCAGCAAGGCCGGGGAGCTCTCCGAGGCCAACAACTCCATCAAAGACCTCAAGCTAAAGCTGGAGAGTCTCGAGAAGGTGCTGTCGGAGGCCAACGCCCGGGAGGGGACCCTGGCCAAGGAGCTGGAGGCCGAGAAGCTGTTGCAGAAGAACGAGGGCCTCAACTTCACGGATCACGTGGAGGGCGAGAACCGTTGGCTCAATCGCCTCGCCACTGTCGCCAGTCAGGCCGCCGCGCAGCTGGCCATCATGGGGATGCCGGACATGAGGTACGTCCCGGAATGGAGTGTGAGCGCCAATTGCAGTCTGACCATGTTCTTTGAGAAGGTCGTCGATGCTCTGGAGCGGCTCCACGCCAACCGGGCGGCCTCACTAGCCGACGAGTGCAGGAAGCTTTGCCAGGGTGCCATGACCAAGGTTCTCACCAAGGTGGCGCACTGGTACCCCGACCTCGACTTCAACGCCGCGCTGGAGAGCTTGCCGGAGGCTCAGGGAGCGTATCAAACCCATCGTCAGCCGTGTCGGCGGAATTCTGAGGGTGGAGGGCCAGCGTCGGGATTAGGCATCCCGTTCTCTTATCGCCGCTGCAGGTTCACAACCAAGACAATTGCTATCTCTAGTTAGAACCGCAGCAACAATTTGATGTAACATAACTCTGCAGCACTTCTTAGTATCATGCATGTTATTTTCCTGTTCGGCTTTTCCTTGTATGTCCACCCTACGTCACTGGGTAGGCTTGCGGTAGCCAAACCAGGCGGCGTCGTGGGGACGGATCCCCACTGGCCTGCCGGGTGTGCTTGCTGCCGGGCAAACCACCTTACCGCCCTGAGCGCGGCCGCCCGAACAGTCGAATTTGACTAGAGTCAGTGTCAGGAGCATTGCCAGGTGCGGAAGGCTACCCCGCCACTCTTGACGCGGCCGCTTTCAGCTGTTGAGCAAACTCGAAATAGAACAAGGGCATTGCCAATTGCGGGGGGCCCCTTTGCATGCAGGTTTCCCATACATAGGCAAGATCCTTGAGGACGATAACCTTAAGTATAAAAGGAAATAACCCAAAGCTCTGAATGACTTAGCTTTTCTGTTGCGGAGCCGGCGTTGTTTCTCCAGCCGCCTCCTTCTCAGAAACCGAAAGCGACGAAGGACTGCCAGGCCAACTACCAGACCTGATTCTCACAATCGCGTGCCCCCTACCTGGCGCGCCAAAGATGTCGGCGGGAGAGAACACCTATGGGATCACTGGAATCCCTTCTACGGTTGCGGGGCACGGGGATCGTGAGAAGAGCAGGACCAGCAGACAAAACAAAGGGATTTTACCCAGGTTCGGGCCGCGAGGATGCGTAAAACCCTAGTCCTGCTTTGGTGGATGTATTTAGTGTTCTTGAGCTCTCGAACTAGCTCTAGGTGCTGCCAGGTTCCAAAGAGCCGAATCCTTTCTCTGTCCGCCGTGGGCCTCCTTTTATAGGCGAAAGGGGCTGCCACAGTGGCACACAGGAGGTGGAAAGTGCTACAGTGTCGTGAGTCTATCGCTGGTATTACAGGACAAGACGCATTTAATGCGAGGCTTAGGTGTCCCTTCGCTTTATTGGGGACGGGGGCGAGGCCCGTCCCGTCCGTCGCTGCTCCTCCTTGCTTCGACACGTGCCCTGGCCAGCGACGCATGCGGTGCCATGTAGGCAGGCAGGCAGCTGAGGTGGCGCGGTGGTGGAGCCTCCACGAAGGATTGCATGCCGCCACGCAGGTGCCTGCCCAGCTAGTTCGGTCAGCAGCCACATGTGAACGGCGGCGAAGACTTATCTGGTGCGGGCCTAGCAGTGGCCCAGCTGGTGCGCTTTGGCGAGGGCCTTGTCGGGTGGCCCGGCAAGGGTCTTGCTGTGGCACGCTGGCCTCCCCGACAAGGGTCTTGCCGGGTGGCCCAGCAAGGGTCTTGCCGTGGCGCGCTGGCCTCCCCGGCAAGGGTCTTGCTGGGGGTCTTGTGGGTTCCTTCGGTGAGGATGGTTGCCTTCTTATTCTCATTTGATCTTGAGCATTATATGTCTTCACAAAGATCTGCATGCCACCACGGAGGTGCCTCCCGAGCCCTGTCCCAACGCATTTGTCTGAGCGTTGGTGGGATCAAGGGTGGCTCGCTCAGCTGGTGTGGGCGGGCTGCCCCGGCAAGGGTCTTGCCGGGGCCGCTGAGGCCGCCCGGCAAGGATCTTGCCGGGGGAACCTGCTTCGTCCCTCTGCTCTTTGTGGTCATGGCCTTGGCGTTGTTTTGACCGTCTTGGGCTTTGGTCTTACCTCGGCTCACCTTCCTCGTCCTTCTTGGTGTCGCTGTATGCTGGCTCGACTCGCCTGCAGACTTGGTAAAGGGTACAAAATGTGCCCCTATTTTTGTACACCAATGCACTACTAGGAAAAGGGCTATAGATAATATGGACATTAATGGTACACCACACATGTGGTGCGCCACGACTATATACTAATGGCGCACCAACACATTAGTGTCCAAATACTAATGGCGCACCACATCCACAGTGCGCCATTACTAACAAATTTTTTTATTTTTATTTTCAAAACTAGTAATGGCGCACCAGGGGATAGTGCGCCATTACTAGTTAAACTAGTAATGGCACACCACACCCTCGGTGCGCCACTACTAATTTTTTTTCAAAACTAGTAATGGCGCACCACACCCACGGTGCACCATTACTAACTTTGACCAAAAATTCCACCGAATGCACCCCCCTGGACCGCCTTTTCAGTTTTAAAAAACTAAAAGAAAATGATGGAAATGTCAAAAAAATAAAAGAAAATAAGTTTCCCATGTGATATGTGGTCTAGTTGTTGGGAAAATTTACAAATATGAATTTCGACTTTATTTGCAAAATCTCTCTGGAATTTGTAAAATGGGCATAACTTTTGCATACGAACTCGGATTAAAAAGTTTTTTATATGAAAAATCATCTACCCGAAAAGTTACATCCGAATTTAATGGGGGGAACCCAGTTATTTTTTTTCAAAATCCTCAAAAACCTAATAGAAAAAAATTTACGAAGTTTTTAAGATCTAGAGGGGAAAAAATGGAAAAAATTTCAAACTTTTTCAAAATATGATATGTAATATGAACGGTAGTTTGAAATATTTTTTCAAAATTTCATCACACTCATGAACATGAACAAAGTCCTAAACATCAACAAGGTTTAATAGGATTGATATGATAGATATATCAACAAGTGCCTGTTAAGTGAGCTGGTGCTGGGGTTGGATAGAACTGCAAAGTTAAGCGTGCTCGGGCTGGAGTAGTGTAGAGCATTACTAGTAGAGCCCTCAAACCCTCAAACCCCTAAAAATAACTGCTTTTTTACAGTTTTCGTCGAAAAAAAGCCGTGGACTAGAACCTCTTAACCCTCAAACCCTCAATTTTTTTTAAAGGTCCAACCCTCAAACCCTCTCCCAATCCTCAAAAGTAAGGGTTGGGGAGCAAAACCTACCCCAACCCTCATTTGGCGGTTATCCTCGCGTGGGAGGAAAAAATCCTCCCAACTCCCGCGCCCACGTCCGCGACCGCCGCTGCTAGTCGCCCCCGTCACCGGCGGCCACCCCGTCGACCTCCAGCAGAACGACAACGCTGCTCATGGGGAATATTCCGTTATAAGGGTTGGGTTTGAGGGTTCTAATCTTTGCCCCTGTTTTTCAACCCGTAAAAGTGCACAAAAAGATCATTTTTGGACCCTTAAAACGCTAGTGAGGGTTTGAGGGTTTGAGGGTTCTACTAGTAATGCTCTGAGGATGGGTGACCTTCCGGGAAGTTTGACCACTTAGTGTGATTTGACTTGAGATTAAGCATATTGACCCGAGATTAAGCCATAGTGACCCGATATTAAAAAAAAACAACTTTTTTTTGAAAAAACATTTGAAAAAAAAATTAGAAAAAAAAATCTGAAAAAAAATTGGAAAAAAATTGTTAGTAATGGCGCACTTCTATGTGGTGCGCCATTACTAAGTCAGATAGTAATGGCGCACCGTGTGATATACTAATGGCGGACTCCCTGGTGCGCCATTAGTATTAAATTCTAATGGCGTGATGCTAGTGGCGCACCTGTAGTGCGCCATTAGTAGCCAAAACAAGTGCGCCACTAGCAGGCCTTTTCCTAGTAGTGATGTGTTTAGCATCGAAGATACCGATAACTAATGGTCGCGAAGTAAACAAGAAGGGTGCATTTTTTAAAATTTCATTTACCTCTGTTTTAAAAACTTGAGCTCTGGCACTGCTGCAAATTACTGCTTCCCTCTGTGAAGGGACTATCTATTTACTTTTATGTTCTGTCATCACCTTCTCAAATAAGCACCAGATCCTGAGAGAACTATTGTGGTCCTCATGCATTGTGTGTAGCTAATGTTGGGTGCATCATGACTGGATCTTTTCTACAATGAATTGCAATGTTTAGTCGTTGCTTGAACTGTGCTTTGCATTTTTGTTTTGTGGTCTCAGAAAGGGCTAGCGAGATACCACTATTGTGTTGGGGAACGTAGCATGCAATTTCAAAAAAATTCCTACGATCACGCATGATCTATCTAGGAGATGCATATCAACGAGAGGGTGAGTGTATCTTCATACCCTTGAAGATCGCAAAGTGGAAGCGTTTATCAACGCGGTTGATGTAGTTGTACACCTTCACGATCCGTCCCGATCAAGTACCGAACATACGAAACCTCCACGTTCAGCACATGTTCAGCTCGATGACGTCCTCGCCTTCTTGATCCAGCAAGATGAGCAAAGTAGTAGATGAGTTCCAGCAGCACGACGGCGTGGTGACGGTGTTGGTGAAGAACAATCTCCGCAGGGCTTCGCCTAAGCACTACGGAAACTATGACGGAGGATAAACTAGAGGGGACGGGGTTGCCGGCACACGGCTTGGTGTTTCTTGATGTGTCTCTGGTGCTATCCCCGCCCATCTATTTATATGTTGAGCCCTGGGGGTCGAAACTTGGAGTAAAAGCCTCCTCAAAGTCGGTTTTGCCTGAAAGGCAAGAGTCCTTCTCAGACTCTAGGGCTAGACGCCAGGGTTCACAGCATCTACCCCCTAGATGCCAGGGTTCCTAGCATCTAGCCTCTGGTCTCCGGAAAACTCCCTTTTGCACTTTCCAAGAGCCTCGTGGGCTTTCCCCTTTGGCCCAGATAAAGTGTTCTCGTGCCCAAACATTTCGGGAAACATCCGGAACCCTTCCGGAGATCAAACACTACTATCCCATATATCAATCTTTACCTCTGGACCATTCCGGAGCTCCTTGTTATGTCCATGATCTCATCAGGAAATCCGAACAACATTCAGTTACCAACATACATAACTCATATAATACTATATCGTCAGCAAACGTTAAGAGTGCGGACCCTACGGGTTCGAGAACTATGTAGACATGACCGAGACACCTCTCTGGTCAATAACCAATAGCGGAACCTGGATGCCCATATTGGCTCCTACATATTCTATGAAGATCTTTATCGGTCGAACCGTTATGACAAGATACG
This sequence comes from Aegilops longissima, assembly GCA_021605205.1. Classification (NCBI taxonomy): domain Eukaryota; kingdom Viridiplantae; phylum Streptophyta; class Magnoliopsida; order Poales; family Poaceae; genus Aegilops; species Aegilops longissima. The sequence goes on from CM038679.1 coordinate 637,929,209, forward strand.
TTGTTCCCTTTGTCATCGGTATGTTACTTGCCCGAGATTTGATCTTCGGTATCATCATACCTAGTTCAATCTCGTTACCGGCAAGTCTCTTTACTCATTCCATAATACTTCATCCCGCAACTAACTCATTAGTCACATTGCTTGCAAGGCTTATAGTGATGAGCATTACCGAGAGCGCCCAGAGATCTCTCCGAAACACAGAGTGACAAATCCTAATCTCGATCTATGCCAACCCAACAAACACCTCCGGAGACACCTGTAGAGCATCTTTATAATCACCTAGTTACGTTGTGACGTCTGATAGCACACAAGGTGTTCCTCTGGTATTCGAGAGTTGCATAATCTCATAGTCAGAGGAACATGTATAAGTCATGAAGAAAGCAGTAGCAATGAAACTGTAAGGATCATAATGCTAAGCTAACGAATGGGTCTTGTCCATCACATCATTCTCCTAACGATGTGATCTCGTTCATCAAATGACAACACATGTCTATGGTTAGGAAACATAACCATCTTTGATAAACAAGCTAGTCAAGTAGAGGCATACTAGGGACACTCTGTTTTGTCTATGTATTCACACATGTACTAAGTTTCCGGTTAGTACAATTCTAGCATGAATAATAAACATTTATCATGATATAAGGAAATATAAATAACAACTTTATTATTGCCTCTAGGGCATATATCCTTCAGTCTCCCACTTGCACTAGAGTCAATAATCTAGTTCACATCGTCATGTGATTTAATACCAATAGTTCACATCTTTATGTGATTAGTTCACATCGCCATGTGACTAACACCCAAAGTGTCGTGGTTTTGTCATGACAGATGTCCTAGTGTGAGGACTTAGTCGTGAGGCCAACGCATCTATACGGTAGCTTGAAGGGGTTGAGAGGAATCGAGAGACGCGTGGCGGACCAACACACAAGACAAGGGTTTAGACAGCTTCGGGCCCCGGGAAACATCATCCGGTAACAACCCTACATGCTGTTTGTGTCTAGGTCTCATTATCATCACGAGGGAGTCGTCGTAAACCGACTCTTTGTGTCTAGCCCTAGAGATTGTTTCTTCTTGCCTGTCCCTCTTTGGGGAGCCCTGCCCCTCCTTATATATGTTGAAGGGGCGATTTACATGACTAGTCCTAGTTGGATTAGGACTACTCTATTACAAGTGGAGTCCTAGTCTTGCTTCTTTGTAGGAGAATATTCCTTATGTCTTCCTCTTAAACCGGCCCACCATAACATGAGCTGGCCTTTCATGAACCGCCCATTGGGCCAACGGGTCTTGTGCTCCTCTGACCCGTCTGCCGGATTACCAATGAATCATAAACTGCCCGGTCCGAGCGGGTCGCCAGTGAATCGCTAAGCTCTAGCCGGGTCATACATCCGGCGGTTTATACCGCGGGGTATATCCCCGACATTAGCCCCTAGTTTAATTTGGATTAATCCATGTTAAACTGATCCTGCAACATAAAGACAAGAACGAATTTGACAGGTTGTGCTCTGGGTTAAATATTCTTGTAAGCCGGCATCTGATCATCCTTAAGTCCTTGTTATTTCTTCCTTCTAAAAAATCCGAGTCAATAGACCAGCTTCATAATCAATTTGCTTGCAGAAGATATTTTTTAAATAAAGAATTCATTTGAATCGGACTTTAATGCTCTGATTTGACAAAAATATTGGTCTTCAAATATTCAACTAATATCCGCCGGTTTGAAAATGTAGAACTTGTCGGTTTATCATTGCCAAAATTGTTGGGTTATAAAAACTGATGATCCCGGGTCATGACCGTTTATATAAACGCCGGGTTATGGTTGTTGCCAACGCTAGGTCACACAATTAATCTTCCTGATTTGCCCAAAACTGAGAATTTGAAGATGTTCCTCCTTTATATGCATATTACCTGTAGCCCCCAAGTCTTGAACAAAACAAAGTGATGATTTGAGACTTGTTTCCATATAATTACTACCACTTTGAAGAAATCCATGTTGTTCATCTCAGTCACTAGTAAAAACTGAATACTCCATATATGTAGCCCCCAAGTGCCGGGTTGTCATGCTGGCAGCAACCTGGGACTTGTAATTGCCTGATGCTCAAAAAACTTCAACTAGTGTAGCCCCCAAGGGCCGGGTCATTATGCAATAATGAGCAGGGACTTTATAAATATGATCATGCTTCATTAAAAATAACATCATATGATGTAACTCCACCATGGGGCTTGAACCCACATCCACAAGGTTAAGAGCTTTGTGCTTTACCAACTGAGCAGTGGACCCTTGAATATAATGGATTAAGACTTGTGTACCTTGAATCGTTGATAGGACCAATTGCTAGCCCCCAAGGGCCGATTCATTATGATGTGATGAGCTGGGTCTTCAATAAGGCCAATAAAAATGACTTTGCATTAGCCCCCAAGTGTCATGGTGCATGCTTGCAGCGACATGAGACTTGCATATTTGATATAATCTCAACTTGAATAATGTAGCCCCCAAGTGCCGGGTCGTAAGCCTGCAGCGACTCGGGACTATTCCCTCCATTGTAGAATAAATCATATCCATTGATAAAATAATAGCCATTGCGCTAAAGCGACTTTTGAAAACCTCAATCATAATACTGGTTATTGATAACCATAAAAATCCAGCCATGTTGTCTAGATTTGAATAATATAACCCGGTTTGAAAACCGGTTCCTGCAATATAAACCAGTATATCCATGCAGATATGATGTATGCTATGATGATGTAATTATGATGCAACGTATGATGCAATATATGATGATGTATGTGTATGATAACAGAATACTTCAATGAAACTAGCATGATAGCCACTGGAGTATCCTCACTTTCTGTAAGCCGGCTCCCACATGACCCCATCGATGTTTTAACCTGGATAAGTTCAGGGTCTTGTTTAAAGATCGACATATCGAGAGTACACGAGGTCGAAGTAGCATCATGCAAACAGGCAGGTTTAACCAAGTTTCAATGAAGGCGGCTTAGTAGCCTGGGTTCACCCTCGCTATCATGCAAACAGGCAGGTTTAACCAAGTTTCAATGATGACAAACCGATGTTTTAACCTTAACGAGCTCAGGGTCTTGTTTTAAAGATTGACTGTTAAGAGTTCGTCGGGCCAATCAGGATTACCTGATGAAGAAGCAGCTGGCATACATGCAGTATGAACCCGGAAGGGTTATGTTCTCTTTGGTGAATACACCTATGTTTGAACAAGATAACCCATTCAAAAGGGTAGTAACGCTATGTTCTCTTTGGTGAATACGCCTATGTTTGAACAGGAAGCCCCAAGTGACATATTCATGAGCTGTGCTCGCCGGGTACCTATGTTTGAGTTGTGTTGTGCATCCAACTCTCTTTGGTCCCTGTAATTTTTCTGAGAACTCGAACTTGTGAGCGATCATTCTTCTGAAACGGAAATTGTTAAACCGGATATTGAGAGCTTCAAAGCTTTGTGGGAGACATCTTTCCCTTGAACCGGATTTTAAATCGGAATCTTCATTTTCAGCTGGAAATTTTCTGACGGCCTTTAAACCCGAACTTGCGAGAAGTTAATTCCTTTTTGAACCGGACATTTTTAAACTGGATGTGAGAGCTTCAGAGCTTTGTGGGAGAAACAAATTTCCCTTGAACCGGATTGTAAACCGGATATTTGGGAGCTTCAGTGACACTGACTTCCCTTGAGCCGGATTTTAAACTGGAATCCTTTTTGATGACCCGGAACTTCTTCTTGAGCCAGGATTTTGTAACTGTCATATACTTTCTAAGCCGGAAATTTTATGACGGCCTTTAAATTTTCATCAATATAACAGTAGCCTCTAGGACCGGGTTATCTTTCCCTCCATCATCCTGGGGTTCTTAAATTTGCTGAAACTGGTAAGATTTGCTGAATCATGTCATCGTAGCTCCCGAGTCTTAAGATGACTCAAGGAGTTGTCTTGATATTCTCCGTACTTGACCATAGCAGAAGGTATATATCATTGGTGTTAATAACGCGATGTAAATCCACAGAAGGTTGAGGTGACTGCGGTGGGTTATAGATGATCCCGTATGAGCCATGTCAGCAACTCGGCCAATAGTTCCTTCCAACTCGCTGTTTGAAGTTGACCAAACTGTAGTGGCAGCAATTTTTGCGCATGTCCATTGAACCATCCAGCGCAGACGGCGGCTGATGATAATTTGCCTCCAATTGGTTGGAAGAAAACTGGGCTACCCAAGTAGTGACTTGCTCATACTCAATAGACAGCTCATGCAGACATGTATTGATGTAGACCAGACTGCAAGGGCGGTAGCGTAAGCACTTCCGTTGAGCACGGCAGCACGGATAAATGTTAGTGCAAAATGACGATGCTATGCACTGCATATCCGCGATATAACTCCACTTCGACAGTGAATAATTGTCCTGATGTATTTGGATGACAGATGATCTTGTCATCTCTGCCATGATCATGGAACAAAAAATATTAAAGGAGAGGATAATTGTTCTCAGAGGAATTTAAAGTACATTGAATAAATAAATAAAGTGGATAGCACCTGAACTTTTTTCGGAGGTAGTAACTGTTGACTGAGTGAAGGCCTTCACGTCCAATCAACTAACCACCTATCCATCAAATTTTGAAATGGGCCGTTCCCATCAACCAGTAGCATACTTAGTTCAGACCGTGAGCCCTTTAGCTTGTTTCTGTGTGAGAGCTTGCTCCCTTTTCCTTTTGTCATGATTTGCTTTTTGATATGGCACATACACACACATCTTGCTAGTGGCCTCCCCAGCTCCAGCCTCGTACTTGAATCACCAGGCCCTGCCACTTGCACCGGTTACCTCCACGAAATAGTACCATAGCTCAACACAGAGCGGTGAAGCGGCGCTCAGTGCGCTGCTTAACATGGAAACCTGCACTGTTAGAAATCCACTGTTTCTCATTACCTCCACTTATTTGACACCATTGATAACTCCTTATACTGTCTCCAATTTTAGCATGTATCACTTCAACGATAGCAACAGTAGCCAGCATCTTCGTCTTCTGCTCATTTCTAGTGAAGGTCTCGACAGCCGGTTCAACAACAGCGGCAGTGGCAACTTATGGCTCGGTGACAACAATCTGAAAAGACCACTCTCCGGCCTCGGCATGGCTACAGCGGTTCAGACACAGCACCGGAGAGATGACGGCTTGTGGCAGAGGCGCTGGCGAGGGCGTGGATGCATAAGGTGACCCGGCAACGTGGCGGTTTACAAGTGTAATGGCGGCGACGGGGGCAACAAATCGGCTCAACCCACGAATAATCTTCCGAGTCAATATGAACAAAACTGATACGCTTGAGGCCGTTCCACGATGGCGCATGCGGAGGCGGCCGGGTTGCAGCAGCTCGGGTCGACGACATCTTGCAGAGGAGGTGGTGTGACGAAGCCGAGTCAAGGCCGCTCGAAAGGAGGCGGCGGCGGCTCTGACCAGCAATAACTCGCGGCGAGGGCAGGCCGGCCCAGAGCAGTGAAACAGGGGCGAACAGAGGCCGCGGGTTGTAAGGAACGGCCGCGGATCGCAGGTAAACCGGCTCGCAGCAGCTAAAAACAAGGCCGCACTGGGATGGAGCAAGGCCGGCTTGGATGCTTGTGTAGGCGAACTCGCCTTACGGCGATTCAAAGGTGAAACTGCTCAGGGGCTGACTTGGAGCAGAAAAAATAGAGGTAAAGACCCGCGTAGGTGGAAGCAGCCGGCGCAGCGCACCCGCAGCAGACACGATAACGCAGGGCCGCGATCACGGCTCGGCGGCGGCAACTCGAGATGAAAGCGTCGAAACGGGCTGCGGTAGTAGCACAGGACCGCCGTGAGTCAGCGGTGGAGTCCGCGGCGGCGGCTCAAATCGCACGACGGAATTGAAGGTCAATGGTTCAACAAACAGCCGGTTCGAAGATGACGGACAACAATCGCAGTCGTGACCCAACGATGCAGCAGAGGTGGATGTCGAGGCCGTGGCCGGCTTGAGGATGCGGTCCATGCAGCGGAGGTGGAAATACGGCTGTGGCGGGTTAACAGCAGATGGCCAGGCGGCGATTTAAGGCTGTGGAGTTGAATGGAGACGCAGCGGGTTGTATGTCGACTCGCGTCGGGAGTAAACCGGCGAGGCATTGGCGAGGCCGGTTTGGCTGTGGTGGCTTGATGCGAAGCAGAACCGGGCCAAGCAGCGGAGGCGGCAACTGGAACTTCGCAACGGCAACTCACGGGCAGGGCCTTGGCGGGTCGACGTGCGGCGGCAGCCCACGGCACGGCGAAGTGGAGGGACGAGCCGGCGGCAGCCGGAGCCGGTTCAAGGCAAGGCCAGCTTGGCGCGAGGTCGGCGGCGGATTGAAGACGGGGCCGCGAAGGCAGAGGAGCGCCAGCGGCTTCATTGCAGAGGTGACAGCAAAAGCGGCAGGACAGAGGTTAAACCGGCCCTCCAGCGACCGGTCGGTTTGACCAGGGCCGCCGGCGGTTTAGAGGAACGCCAGCTCGGCGGGCTGCGGCTGAGCAACCGGAGTAAGGGCGCAGGTGACTCGGGGCGAAAGCAGAGTCCACGCCCATGTCCCAGTTCTTCTCCGAGTCATAATTGCCTTGACTGATTTTTTTTAGATTCTGTCCATCTCACGTGGCGTGTGAACCTCAGATTGTTTGATGCCCAAACGTGACCTCAAAAGTGTCTCTGGATCCCATCTGTCTCGGCGACCCGCACTGAACGCAACGGAAACTTTAACCATGCTGGTTTCGGCAAGTTACTATCCGGATTGGACGCGCCGGCAAAATAGGCAACAACTGAAAATCAGTGGTTCCGACGGATTGACTTGTTACGGCAGCCGTACACTAAGCAACCCTAATTTCACTTGTCTTCAAGGCGCGTGCCGCTAGCTCCAAAATTAACCTTGATTCTTGATCATAAAACGATGAATTTGATAGCTTTGTCCAAGGTTGTTCCCCACCGGGTTGTCCTCTGCGGTCGCTCCACGCCGGTTTTTTTATCCGATCAATCGCGAGCTCTTCGATCCCTGAAGAAAGATTCCTTAAGCCCTCCAAGAACTCAACACCACCGTGCACGGGCCCCATGGTGGGCGTCAACTGTCATGGTTTTGTCACGGCATATGTCCTAGTGTGAGGACTTAGTCGTGAGGCCAACGCATCTATGCGGTAGCTTGAAGGGGTTGAGAGGAATCAAGAGACGCGTGGCGGATCATGTGACAGGCTGATTTTTGGCCCTTTCTTTTTCTTTTGTTTTTCTGAGGTTTTTGCTTGAGTTTTCTTTTTACCATGGCTTTGTGGTCTGGAAACTGAAGAAGATGCCCTCTTCTTTGTTTCCAGAGTGGCTTGTCATTCCCAAACCCTTCTGTATGAAGGTAATATGCCCTAGAGGCAATAATAAAGTTATTATTTATTTCCTCATATCATGATAAATGTTTATTATTCATGCTAGAATTGTATTAACCGGAAACATAATACATGTGTGAATACATAGACAAACATACAGTCACTAGTATGCCTATACTTGACTAGCTCATTAATCAAAGATGGTTATGTTTCCTAACCATAGACATGTGTTGTTATTTGATTAATGGGATCACATCATTAGGAGAATGATGTGATTGACATGACCCATTCCGTTAGCTTAGCACTTGATCGTTTAGTATATTGCTATTGCTTTCTTCATGACCTATACATGTTCCTGTAACTATGAGATTATGCAACTCCGTTTACGGAGGAACACTTTGGTGCTACCAAACGTCACAACGAATCGGGTGATTATAAAGGAGTACTACAGGTGTCTCCAAAGGTACATGTTGGGTTGGCGTATTTCGAGATTAGGTTTTGTCACTCCGATTGTCGGAGAGGTATCTCTAGGCCTTCTCGGTAATACACATCACATAAGCCTTGCAAGCATTACAACTAATAAGTTAGTTGTAAGATGATGTATTACGGAACGAGTAAAGAGACTTGCCGGTAACGAGATTGAACTAGGTATTGGATACCGACGATCGAATCTCGGGTAAGTAACATACCGATGACAAAGGGAACAACGATGTCGTTATGCGGTTTGACCGATAAAGATCTTGAAGAATATGTAGGAACCAATATGGGCATCCAGGTTCCGCTATTGGTTATTGACCGAGAATAGTTCTAGGTCATGTCTACATAGTTCTCGAACCCGTAGGGTCCGCACGCTTAACGTTACGATGATAGTTTATTATGAGTTTATAAGTTTTGATGTACGAAGTTTGTTCGAGTCCGGATGTGATCACGGACATGACGAGGAGTCTCGAAATGGTCGAGACATAAAGATTGATATATTGGAAGCCTATGTTTGGACTTCGGAATAGTTCCGGGTGAAATCGGATTTTACCGAACACCGGGGTTACCGGAACCCTCCCGGGGGTTAATGGGCCTTAATGGGCCATGAGGGAGAAGAGGAGGGCCGGCCAGGGCAGGCCACGCGCCCCCCTCCCCCCCCTAGTCCGAATAGGACAAGGAAGGGGGGGGGCGCCCCCTTCTCTTTCCCTCCCCCCAAGTCCTAATCCAACTAGGAAAAGGGGAGGGGTGGGAGTAGGACTCCTCCGGCGCGCCTCCTCCTAGGGCTGGCCGCACCCCCTTGCTCCTTTATATACGGGGCAGGGGGCACCCATGACACACAAGTTGATCTACGGATCGTTCCTTAGCCGTGTGCGGTGCCCCCTCCACCATATTCCACTTCGGTCATATCGTCGCGGAGCTTAGGCGAAGCCTGCGCCGGTGAAGCATCATCATCGTCCACCACGCCGTCGTCTTGTGGAACTCATCCCCGACGCTTTGCTGGATCGGAGCCGGGGATCGTCATCGAGCTGAACGTGTGCTGAACTCGGAGGTGCCGTATGCTCGGTACTTGGATCGGTCGGATCGTGAAGACGACGACTACATCAACCACGTTGTTATAACGCTTCCGCCACGGTCTCACGAGGGTGCGTGGACATACACTCTCCCTCTCGTTGCTATGCCATCACCATGATCTTGCGTGTGCGTAGGAAATTTTTGAAATTACTACGTTCCCCAACAAATGACATCCGAGCCTGGTTTTATGCGTTGATGTCATATGCACGAGTAGAACACAAGTGAGTTGTGGGCGATATAAGTCATCTGCTTACCAGCATGTCATACTTTGGTTCAGCGGTATTGTGAGATGAAGCGGCCGGACCGACATTACGCAGACGCTTACGCGAGACTGGTTTCACCGCTTTGAGCACTCGTTGCTTAAAGGTGACCGCGGGTGTCTGTCTCTCTCACTTTAGTTGAACCGAGTGTGGCTACGCCCGGTCCTTGCGAAGGTTAAAACAGCACCAACTTGACAAACTATCGCTGTGGTTTTGATGCGTAGGTAAGAACGGTTCTTGCTCAGCCCGTAGCAGCCACGTAAAACTTGCAACAACAAAGTAGAGGACGCCTAACTTGTTTTGCAGGGCATGTTGTGATGTGATATGGTCAAGACGTGATGCTATATTTTATTGTATGAGATGATCATGTTTTGTAACCGAGTTATCGGCAATGGCAGGAGCCATATGGTTGTCGCTTATTGTATGAAATGCAAACGCCATGTAATTGCTTTACTTTATCACTAAGCAGTAGCGATAGTCGAGAAGCAATAGTTGGCGAGACGACAACGATGCTACGATGGAGATCAAGGTGTCGCGCCGGTGGCGATGGTGATCATGACGGTGCTTCGAGATGGAGATCACAAGCACAAGATGATGATGGCCATATCATATCACTTATATTGATTGCATGTGATGTTTATCCTTTATGCATCTTATATTGCTTTGATTGACGGTAGCATTATAAGATGATCTCTCACTAAAATTATCAAGAAGTGTTCTCCTTGAGTATGCACCGTTGCGAATGTTCTTCGTCTTTGAGACACCACGTGATGATCGGTGTGATAGGTTCTACGCTCAAATACAACGGGTGCAAAACAGTTGCGCACGCGAATACTCAGGTTAAACTTGACGAGCCTAGCATATAACAGATATGGCCTCGGAACACGGAGACCGAAGGTCGGCGTGAATCATATAGTAGATATGATCAACATATTGATGTTCACCATTGAAACTACTCCATCTCACGTGACGATCGGACATGGTGTAGTTAATATGGATCACGTAATCACTTAGAAGATTAGAGGATGTCTATCTAAGTGGGAGTTCTAAAGTAATATGATTAATTGAACTTAAATTTATCATGAACTTAGTACCGATAGTATTTTGCTTGTCTATGTTTCTTTGTAGATAGATGGCTCGTGCTGTTGTTCCATTGAATTTTAATGCGTTCCTTGAAAAAGCAAAGTTGAAAGATGATGATAGCAATTACACGGACTGTGTCCGAATCGAGGATTATCCTCATTGCTGCACGGAAGAATTACGTCCCCGAAGCACCGCTGGGTGCCAGCCTGCCGCTGATGCTGGCCGACGATGTTAAGAACGTCTGGCAGAGCAAAGCTGATGACTACTCGATAGTTCAGTGTGCCATGCTTTACGGCTTAGAACCGGGTCTTCAACGACGTTTTGAACGTCATGGAGCATATGAGATGTTCCAAGAGCTGAAGTTAATATTTCAAGCAAATGCCTGGATTGAGAGATATGAAGTCTCCAATAAGTTCTATAGCTTCAAGATGGAGGAAAATAGTTCTGTCAGTGAACACATACTCAAAATGTCTGGGTATAATAATCACTTGATTCAACGGGAGTTAATCTTCCGATGATAGTGTCATTGATGTAATTCTTCAATCACGCCACCAAGCTACAAGAGCTTCGTGATGAACTATAATATGCAAGGGATGGACAAGTCTATTCCCGAGCTCTTCGCAATGCTAAAAAGCATGGAGGTAGAAATCAAAAAGGAGCATCAAGTGTTGATGGTCAACAAGACCACCAGTTTCAAGAAAAGGGCAAAGGGAAGAAGAAGGGAACTTCAAGAAGAACAGTAAACAAGTTGCTGCTCAAGAGAAGAAACCCAAGTCCGGACCTAAGCACGAGATCGAGTGCTTCTACCGCAAGCGGATCGACCTCGAAGCGGAACTGCCCCAAGTATTTGGCGGATAAGAAGGATGGCAAAGTGAACAAAGGTATATGTGATATACATGTTATTGATGTGTACCTTACTAATGCTCGCAGTAGTACCAGGTATTTGATACTGGTTACATTGGTAATATTTGCAACTCAAAGCAGGAACTACGGATTGCGAAGATTGGCTAAGGACGAGGTGACGATGCGCGTGGGAAATGGTTCCAAAGTCGATGTGATCGCGGTCGGCACGCTACCTCTACATCTACCATCGGGATTAGTTTTAGACCTAAATAATTGTTATTTGGTGCCGCGTTAAGCATGAACATTATATCTGGATCTTGTTTGATGCGAGACGGTTATTCATTTAAGTCGAGAATAATGGTTGTTCTATTTATATGAATAATATCTTTTATGGTCATGCACCCTTGAAGAGTGGTCTATTTTATTGAATCTCGATAGTAGTAATACACATATTCATAGTGTTGAAACCAAAAGATGCAGAGTTGATAATGATAGTGCAACTTATTTGTGGCATCGCCGTTTGGGTCATATCGAGTAAAACGCATGAAGAAACTCCATCTTGATGGGCTTTTGGAATCACTTGATTATGAATCACTTGGTACTTGCGAACCGTGCCTCATGGGCAAGATGACTAAAACGCCGTTCTCCGGAACTATGGAGCGAGCAACTGATTTGTTGGAAATCATACATACTGATGTTTGTGGTCCAATGAATGTTGAGGCATGCGGCGGGTATCGTTATTTTCTCACCTTTACAGATGATTTGAGCAGATATGGGTATATCTACTTAATGAAACACAAATCTGAAACATTTGAAAAGTTTAAAGAATTTCAGAGTGAAGTGGAAAATCATCGTAACAAGAAAATAAAAGTTCTACGATCTGATCGTGGAGGAGAATATTTGAGTTACGAGTTTGGTTTACATTTGAAATAATGCGGAATAGTTTCGCAACTCACGCCACCCGGAACACCACAACGAAATGGTGTGTCCGAACGTCATAATCGTGCTTTACTAGATATGGTGCGATCTATGATGTCTCTTACTGATTTACCGCTATCATTTTGGGGTTATGCTTTAGAGACGGCCGCATTCACGTTAAATAGGGCACCATCAAAATCCGTTGAGACGACACCTCATGAACTGTGGTTTGGCAAGAAACCAAAGTTGCCGTTTCTTAAAGTTTGGGGCTGCGATGCTTATGTGAAGAAACTTCAACCAGATAAGCTCGAACCCAAATCGGAGAAATGTGTCTTCATAGGATACCCAAAGGAGACTGTTGGGTACACCTTCTATCACAGATCTGAAGGCAAGATTTTCGTTGCTAAATTCGGATCCTTTCTAGAAAAAGAGTTTCGCTCGAAAGAATTGAGTGGGAGGAAAGTAGAACTTAATGAGATAATCAGATTCGCTCCCTTATTGGAAAGTAGTTCATCACAAGAAAGCGGTTCTGTGACAACTACATCAATTAGTGAGGAAACTAATGATATTGATCATGAAACTTCAGATCAAGTTTCTCTGCGACCGTGAGGTCAACCGAGTAAGATCGCACGAGTGGTACGGTAATCCTATTCGGAAGTCATGTTACTTGACCATGGCGAACCTACAAACTATGAAGAAGCGATGGTGAGCCCAGATTCGCAAAATGGCTGGAAGCCATGAAATCTGAGATGGGATCCATGTATGAGAACAAAGTATGGACTTTGGTTGACTTGCCCGATGATCGGCAAGCCTTTGAGAATAAATGGATCTTTAAGAAGAAGACTGACATCGATGGTAATGTAGCTGTCTATAAAGCTCGACTTGTTGCGAAAGGTTTTCGACAAGTTCAAGGGTTGACTACGATGAGACTTTCTCACCCGTAGCGATGCTTAAGTCTGTCCGAATAATGTTAGCAATTGCTGCATTTTATGATTATGAAATTTGGCAAATGGATGTAAAACTGCATTCTTGAATGGATTTCTAGAAGAAGAGTTGTATATGATGCAACAGAAGGTTTTGTTGATCCAAAAGGTGCTAACAAAGTGTGCAAGCTCCAGCGATCAATTTATGGTCAGTGCAAGCCTCTCGGAGTTGGAATAAGCGCTTTGATAGTGTGATCAAAGCATATGGTTTTATCTGAGACTTTTGGAGAAGCTTTGTATTTACAAGAAAGTGAGTGGGAGCTCAGAGCATTTTCGATATTATATGTGGATGACATATTATTGATTGGAAATGATATAGAATTTCTGGATAGCATAAAAGGATACTTGAATAAAAGTTTTTCAATGAAAGACCTCGGTGAAGCTGCTTACATATTGGGCATCAAGATCTATAGAGATAGATCAAAACGCTTGATTGGACTTTCAAAAGCACATACCTTGATAAAGTTTTGAAAAAGTTCAAAATGGATCGAGCAAAGAAAGGATTTTTGCACGTGTTACAAGGTGTGAAATTGAGTCGGACTCAATGCCCGACCACAGCAGAAGATAGAGAGAAAATGAAAGATGTTCCTATGCTTCAGCTATAGGCTCTATCATGTATGCAATCTTGTGTACCAGACCGACGTATGTTTAGCAATAAGCTTGGCGGGAAGGTACCAAAGTAATCCATCTGTGTACCGGACCGGCGTATGTTTAGCAATAAGCTTGGCAGGAAGGTACCAAAGTAATCCAGAGTGGATCATGGACATGCCAAGAACATCTGAATATACGAAAAGGACTAAGGATATGTTTCTCGATATGGAGGTGACAAAGAGCTAGTCGTAAATGGTTACGTCGATGCAAGCTTTGACACCGATCCGGACGATTCTAAATCGTAAACCGGATCGTGTTTTTATTAAACGGTGGAGCTGTCGGTTGGTGCAGTTCTAAACAAAGCGTCGTGGCGGGATCTACATGTGAAGCGGAGTACATAGCTGCTTCGGAAGCAGCAAATGAAGGAGTCGGATGAAAGAGTTCATTTCGATCTAGGTGTCATACCTAGTGCATCGGGACCAATGAAGATCTTCGTGACAATCTTGGTGCAATTGCCTTGGCAAAGGAATCCAGATTTCACAAGAGGACCAAGCATATCAAGAGACGCTTCAATTCCATTCGGGACCAAGTCCAAGTGGGAGACATAGAGATTTGCAAGATACATACGGATCTGAATGTTGCAGACCGTTGACTAAGCCTCTTCCACGAGCAAAACATGATCAGCACCAAGACTCCATGGGTGTTAGAATCATTCTTGTGTAATCTAGATTATTGACTCTAGTGCAAGTGGGAGGCTGAAGGTAATATGCCCTAGAGGCAATAATAAAGTTATTATTTATTTCCTCATATCATGATAAATGTTTATTATTCATGCTAGAATTGTATTAACCGGAAACATAATACATGTGTGAATACATAGACAAACATACAGTCACTAGTATGCCTATACTTGACTAGCTCATTAATCAAAGATGGTTATGTTTCCTAACCATAGACATGTGTTGTTATTTGATTAATGGGATCACATCATTAGGAGAATGATGTGATTGACATGACCCATTCCGTTAGCTTAGCACTTGATCGTTTAGTATATTGCTATTGCTTTCTTCATGACCTATACATGTTCCTGTAACTATGAGATTATGCAACTCCGTTTACGGAGGAACACTTTGGTGCTACCAAACGTCACAACGAATCGGGTGATTATAAAGGAGTACTACAGGTGTCTCCAAAGGTACATGTTGGGTTGGCGTATTTCGAGATTAGGTTTTGTCACTCCGATTGTCGGAGAGGTATCTCTAGGCCTTCTCGGTAATACACATCACATAAGCCTTGCAAGCATTACAACTAATAAGTTAGTTGTAAGATGATGTATTACTGAACGAGTAAAGAGACTTGCGTAACGAGATTGAACTAGGTATTGGATACCGACGATCGAATCTCGGGTAAGTAACATACCGATGACAAAGGGAACAACGATGTCGTTATGCGGTTTGACCGATAAAGATCTTGAAGAATATGTAGGAACCAATATGGGCATCCAGGTTCCGCTATTGGTTATTGACCGAGAATAGTTCTAGGTCATGTCTACATAGTTCTCGAACCCGTAGGGTCCGCACGCTTAACGTTACGATGATAGTTTATTATGAGTTTATAAGTTTTGATGTACGAAGTTTGTTCGAGTCCCGGATGTGATCACGGACATGACGAGGAGTCTCGAAATGGTTGAGACATAAAGATTGATATATTGGAAGCCTATGTTTGACTTGAATAGTTCGGGTGAAATCGGATTTTACTGGAACACCGGGTTACGGAACCTCCCGGGGTTAATGGGCCTTAGTGGGCCATGAGGGAGAAGAGGAGGGCCGGCCAGGGCAGGCCACGCGCCCCCCCCCTAGTCCGAATAGGACAAGGAAGGGGGGGGCGCCCCCCTTCTCTTTCCCTCCCCCCAAGTCCTAATCCAACTAGGAAGGGGGAGTCCTACTCCGGTGGGAGTAGGACTCCTCGCGCCTCCTCCTAGGGCTGGCCGCACCCCCCCTTGCTCCTTTATATACGGGGGCAGGGGGGCACCCCATGACACACAAGTTGATCTACGGATCGTTCCTTAGCCGTGTGCGGTGCCCCCCTCCACCATATTCCACTTCGGTCATATCGTCGCGGAGCTTAGGCGAAGCCCTGCGCCGGTGAAGCATCATCACCGTCACCACGCCGTCGTGCTGACGGAACTCATCCCCGACGCTTTGCTGGATCGGAGCCCGGGGATCGTCATCGAGCTGAACGTGTGCTGAACTCGGAGGTGCCGTGCGTTCGGTACTTGGATCGGTCGAATCGTGAAGACGTACGACTACATCAACCGCGTTGTTATAACGCTTCGCTTACGGTCTACGAGGGTACGTGGACATACACTCTCCCCTCTCGTTGCTATGCCATCACCATGATCTTGCGTGTGCATAGGAAATTTTTTGAAATTACTACGTTCCCCAACACTGTAGACCCTGTCATTTTCATCCTAGCCCAAATCCCAATATTCCTTTTCTATTAAAGGAATAACTCAAATTGCCCTAGGTTGTGAAGCAACCTGTATTTCCATCACTCCTAAAATTCCCAAATAATTCTCATAATTTTTTTGGGTAATATATTTCTCAAATATGGCAAAATATTTCATTTGTCATGTTTATCATCATGCTCAAATAATTCATTTCCTATTCCGCCCTTAATGGCACATTGTGAAGCAAGTGCTATTTTACTTTTCCCAATTGACCTCAAACTCCTTTGACACCTTTTCCTGTCCATATCATTGCCACATGCCAAAATGCAACCTCACTTGCCTAGTAATTATTTAATTATGATTTTCCAAAGTTTCTATCCAGAAAGAAACTTTGTGAAGGAGGTGCAAGCTAGGCATATCCAAATGAGTTGCCATTTTGCATGATCCCTCATATCATCATATCATAGCTCTCCACAAAAGTAGAGCTCATGTCATGCCTCCATGTGAGCTCATCTTCAATTCTTTGATTCTGTCCAAAATTTCAGTTTGTGAAACAAGTATATTTTATCTTGCTCAAATATGGCTGCCAATTTTTCTAGGCCTTCTATTATCCATATAACCTACCTCCACCCATTTTGGGCATGGTTCATCAAGCCATTATTCCTCTAGAAGTTTTCCAAGTTTCTATCTAGGATGAAGCTTTGTGAAGCAAGTGCCACTTTGGTATTTCCAAATGGCATGAAATCTTTACAGCAGCTTCATACCATCATATAACCCCTCTCTGCCAGACTTCAGCTCATGAAAATCAAGTATGTGAGTGTATCATCCAAACCCCTAATTGTAGCCAGTTTTGCACTTTCTACAGCAACCCTCATCTAAACTCCTCCTCTTAGTCTGATTTTTGGTGATAAAAAATCAATTTAGTGTGTGATCATCGCCAGACAAACTCTTTACCACGTTACCAAGCTGGTTTAACCACAACAAGTTACAAACACCTTCTTACTGATTTACTTTTGGAGCTAAGTGCAAATCTCTTCTTTGCCCCTGGACCAATTTATTTCCTCACTTTGACTAAGGGCACGAAGGTCAATCCACTGGACATGGTTGGCCACGCCAAAGAGCGCCGCTTGCGCCAGTGCACGTGGTGATCATGCTTGCGTCATGGCTGAACGCGTGCTCTGGCTTGTTCCAGCCACTGTGCTCGTCTCCTCCTCCTCGTCTCGACCTCCATTCATGTCCTGGAGCTCGCCGTGCTCGATGCAAGGCATCTGCATCGGTGCCTCGTCGTGGTTCGCCATTAATGCGCCGCTAGAGCAGTGCCGTGCCATGCCCAGCCTCGACCTCCATTAGAAACCTTGCTCAAGCTCGCTTGTGAGCTCGAGCCTTCCCTCGACTATATAAGCGTTCCCTGAAGCCTCCCGCAGCTCATCCACTCCTCACTTTCCTCCCTAGCCCACCGGAGTCCTCGGCCCCCTCCTCTTTTCACCGGAGTTTGCCTCGGCCGCCTCGGTTCCTCCTTGGTTCCGGTGTGCCTAGCCCCTCTCCTCTCCTCCTGAGTTGTCCACCGTGTTCCCCTCCTCCTAGAGAGCCTCCCCACCCCACCAGTTCGTCGCCGGAGTCCCTCTGGCCGCGCCTCCCGGCGCTTGGCCGTCGCTGTTGCTCTCGGCCACTACCCCGACCGAGTCCATCCGAGCCTCCTCTCTCCCTTCCGTCGCCACCTACGCCTCCTCCTCACTCCGGCGGTTTGCCCCCAACCCTCAACCCTCGCCGGAGCTGCCCACATCGCCGACCACCAACACCACAGCCGCCTCTCTGCCCGCCTCCGTCGCTGTGGCCTCCTCCTCCACGCGCCTCCCCGGAGCCGTTTCTCCTCCGAACGGAGGCGCTACATCCTTGCGAGCCTGTCGGTGCGCTCGGTTTGGCCAGAGGCCACCAGAGCCGGCCGGCCCCTTCGCTGGAGCCCGCCTCTGCCTCGCCTCTGTCTCGGTCGGTGCCCAAGCGAGGTAGAAGACGAGCAACGCCTGGCCCCTCCCCTGACCGCGTGGGACCCACCTGTAAGTGGCCCAAGGCCCAGGTCCACGTGGATAAGTGGAAGTGCCTTCTGGTGAGTGCGCTTTCCATTCTCTGAAGGCGTATTTCTTCCAGTACACTTTCATTTGCTCGAAAGCGTATTATCTTCCTTCTTTTATCCAAAATGCGTTTTCCCTTCAGGAAATCGTATTCCCTTCTTCTGCGGCTGAAAATACGTTTTCCTTTTCAGAAAATGTATTCGGCCCGAAGGCATGTTCAGTTTTTCCACCAGGGGCCTGTTTGGTGAAAAAGTTTCACCGATAGGTCCCTGATCTTCAACACCTCATAACTCCGCAACCGTAACTCCGTTTGAGGTGATTCCAAAGCCCACTTCTTCGTTTCGTCGAGCTTGTTCTGTTGATTTCATTTTCACTATGGTTTTACACAATGAAAATGACCTTTTTGCCCTTGCATGCAAACAACCCCTTCGAGAGAGAATTGTTTCCGGCAAATCTTTCGCGGCTTCACCACACTTCTTCCCGGTGCCTTCTTCATCCCCAGGCAAGCCACAATACCCACTTGCATGATAGTCATGCAGTAGCCATGGTTTTCAACTTGAATAGTTATTAAATGTTTGCTTGTTTAAAACATGGTTATCGTTGTTTCCGTAATGATTCTTGATTAGTGCTTACTTTCTTGCTATGTTGTTATGCACCTCGTTGTCATGCCCTGCTAGTTGTTAGTATTACTTTCATATGCTTATGCTTGGTAGTAGTACATGTTGATGTTGGTGATGGTCTTCGGTGCATGACTGCCGTCTGTCCCGAGTACCGTTGTCATGCATGTTCCATTGCATCCAGTTGATTAAATGCTTGCATGATGGCATTGTTGATATGTTCTTGCATGATGTTTATTCTTGATGCTAGTGGTCATGTTATGCTATGAGTAGTGTTGTACTGGTAATATTCTTGCTCTTCATTATGCCATGTTCAGTTGGAGATGATTCGTTGTTGATATGGTGAATAGTTATGTTGCACCTGTGCTTATGTTGATAGCATGCTCATGCTTTGTAACTGCATCATGTATTTTATCATGGCTCAGCATATTTGCATTCAAGTTTAACCGGATTAAATTGAACATGAACAACTATTGGCTGAGTCATTGTGCCACCATATCGAACTGACCAGTGCAACCACGCTTATCTTTATGGGAAGGTCCTTACTGGGTCTATTGTCGTGCCTCTCGCCGGTGCCTCCAACTAGGTAAGGTTATGGGCGTGCGGTACCCTAACCCGATAAGCAGACATAACCTTGTGTGCCCGTTGTTGTTATTATGGATCCGGTCCCCATGAGGGACGTTTTGGCCACGACGGTGGTCGTTGTGTCTTTGGTAGACACGGGGCCACCCAAGACTAGCCCAGTTGGGAGTGGGTCGGAGTGGCCGGGAGAGTGTCATGGCAGTAGATCGGTTTTGTTGGAACGCCGTTGGTCCACCCGAATGGGAGTGCGAGGCCATGGGTTCTGTAGTGTGGGTACAGTGTACTAACCTCTGCAAAGTGTATATTAAATCTATCGATAGCCGCGCCCGTGGATAAGGGCCCAGTTCATGTCGGTCACACTATGAGTCAACAGTATTAATAATAATGTGCGTAATAACAACCTCGGTTCGATGAGGAGATAAGTTGGTTGTGATCACCGGAAGGATCACGGTTTGAGACCAAGTGTTGGTCATGGTTGTGATCGCCGGAATGATCATCGTGGTATCGAGGATACCGAGCTGTGGGATATTCGTGATGTTGTGCGAGAATCGTGGGTAAGGATCAACTCCTTGTGGTCACTTGATGATTACTATGGTATTGTTTATACCAAGCTTGATTTGATCCTGAGATGATCGTGTAATGTCCGAAGTTGGTAAGTGATGCATGTGATGGTTAAGAGGTAACTCGAGCAGAATAAATGATGCATGTAGTGTCATCATGTGGCATGCTAGTATCATCAGATTTATATGTTCTTGCCATGATTATATTGTTCTAGCAGTATTATGTTCATGTTGTTCATGTTATGTTATCTTGATGATCTCATAATAATTCCTGCTTAACCTGTAATTGCCATGCTGTTGTTTATCTTGAATGCTTCTGGTTATTGTGAGCTTGCAACTACATTCAATGTACTGACCTGGCGTGTCATGCAGTTTGCAGGTCGTGCCCGGATTGCTTGCTTGTTTGGTGTGGTTCCTGTGTGCACGATCTAGGTAAGTGTTCCAGCCAGAGTCCCTGCGGATTGGAGTCCATCATCACTGTTCGTTGTTCCGCTGAGTTGTTCCGCTGCTTCAAGTTGTTATGCTGCTTGTATAGAGCAACCGTGGTTGGCGTAGTGTCGCCGTACCAATGTTATTCATTGTAATATCGAAACCCTTGTTTTCATATTCGTGTTGTAATAGAGAGCTGGTTTGTTCTATACTAAGCAGTGCTGTATTCCAGAATACTTCACCTCGATCTCTGGGCTTGAATACGGGGCGTTCCGGTTTTCTCTGAGCCGGGGTGCCACAGGCTTGGTATCAGAGCAGGTCTGGCTGTAGGATGCCCTAGCCCACGCGAACGTTAGAAAGCGATAGTATAGACCCCTGTTGGTTTGTTGCACTTGATTGTTGCATTTGTTTGTCGCATAGCATGCATATAGATTATTATTTTGTCACTAATGGTTAATCTTGTGAGTGTAGGTGGCATCGTTTTCGGTCCACCGCCCGCACCCTCCCTCTTAGCATGTCCGCTCTTTGGTGTTCAACATCATCTCTGTCCCAGCAGAGTGATGCCCTGGTACCCAGAGTTCCAGACACCATTTGCAGGAGTTATGCTCAGGTATCGCGTAGATTTTTCCGCCACCCACACATATTATTTCGGTGATAGACTTGTTTCTATCCCGAATCATGCCATCCATCTCGTCCCTCTAGCAACCCTTACTGATCTTGGTTATCAGAAAAGGGCAATGCCAGCGAGCCTTGTTCTTCTACCGCTACCCCACCCAGTCATTCTATTCTTTGGACGTGTACGAATCCCTTTCGTACACTTGATGATGATGTGGTTGTGACTTTTGTGTCTTGCTACTTGATCATCAAGTTCGTCCTCACCTGTGTATCCATCCAGATCCAGCCACTGTTCAGCCGATTGCTTCTTTGTAGCCGATTCGCCTAACTCCTTCCACACATGGATATAATTTTCGTGCACCCCGCCACAGCATATTAGACCGTAATACCGGAGTTCCCACGCGATTTGTGTGCTTAGGTGTGCATGCATATTATGGTGTGAGTAGCAGTAATATGTGATGATTGCTTGATTAATTATATTAGTAGTATGCTTGTGTGCTTTAGTTTTAGTCATTTCTTTTGTTTCTTTCTTTGGGCCTTCGGTGTTACAAAATTTTCCCCTATTAAAGTTGCTCGTCAGCTGACACCGGACCCGAAGAATCAGCAAGAAATGCATATATTTGGAAACACAGCTAAACAGAATGGAATTGACAATGATCGCAGGAAATTGGAAATAGCTAAATCGAATACAAAAGAAATCCTGGATGGAATGTCAATTATAAAGTTTGCATTAACGTGCATTCCTCACAACAATATGGAATTCTCGATCATTGCATTTAGATTGGGGGATATCTGATCATGTTACTGAGTGTCAAGTCTCCCTCAGCGTGCACTCCTCATAGCAGAAATGATCAAATCAGCAAGAAGATAAATTGTGTGCAAGGTTGACATAATATTATCAAAGGTATGGCTCAGATACAAGCTTAATTTTTCGTTGAGGATGGTTTTGGAACCTGATGTACCTGGAAGCAAGCAAAAATATGGCATGTACTCAGAAAGGAGGATAGTCCTGCAAAACCCCGTTTCATACAAGAAATCAGTAACAAAAATATTAAGATGGTTATATATGTGGAAATCGGTCCGCATATCACAATAAGAAGCTTCTGGTGTAAGCAACCCAATCTTCCCTCACAAGATACCCGAGAAGCTTCCAAGGCAAGATTCATCTATCTTCCTCAGTACGATACATGGATGATTTCCCGTACAAGGTACTTTGCCTTCTTCTGTAAGCAACCGCAAAAACTTTCGAAATAAGGTACCAAGTCTTTCCCCAGCAAAATTTTTAAGGGGGTTAGCTTCTGAAGCACGATACCCATTCTTCTTCAGCAAGTTGTCCGATGAAAGTTTCGGGCACAAGCCATCCAATCTTCCTCAGTAAGACATTGGTACAAGGTAGTACGCTGCAAATTGACAGCATATGGTAGTGAATCCCAAGAATCAGATCTGCAACATTTTGGTTAGAAGCAAGAATCAGTCAGAATACACGTCCGTCTCGGGAATCAGAATCTCATATATATGCGGTGAGCATACCACCAAGATCTTACAAGTCACTCGGATGAGGATCTGACAACCACGTGAGGATGGTTAAGAGAAGAAAGCCGGTATACACCGCAGTGTGACAAAGGATTATGAGGAGTGACGACATCAATGAGCTCAATCAAGTACCTGTGAACCTGGTAAATGATCCTGATGAGCCCTTGTCTTCTTTTTCTCCAATGAAGGCACCACTCCTGTGATCTAAGCTGTTTTTAGCTATCTGGGTGGATGCCAATTTTTATTTCTCTCTTCAACGACTGTCACGAGTTCTGAGCTACTTTTCGACCGTCTCGTACAGCTGTTGATTTTCTTTTTTTGTCAGTAGCCCTATAGATGCTTTTTGGCTATTTTAGGGAGCTGCCACCTTCTTCTTATCAACCCGGTCTCGTGTTTTGAGCTGCTTTTCGGCCGTCCTGAGCCGTGGTTGAGTTATTTCAGTAATGTCCCAGCTCTGAGTTGTAAACACCGTTCTGGTGGCTACTGATTTATTTGCCGATTTCTTGCAAAGGTTCGGATGATCATTTTCCTGTGGTCAGAACTTGAGGAGTGTTGAACCTGCCATTTAATGGGGCACCCTGTCAAAAAAATGAGGATAAGCTATGATTGCCGAAAAATTGTACCAACAGTACCTATGGTGATACGAAGAAGCAATATGACCCGGCTCTTTCAGCCAAGGATCCAGACCAAGAAAACAATAATGAAGGAGCAAGACCAGTGATGCGGTATGAAAATTGTTGCAAGACCCGTGGTGCGAGAACCACCGTCGATCAAGTCTGCGAGATATTATCATACTGGTCAAACTCTTATGCTAGCCATGACAGGCGACAATCAAATATTTGGTACGGATCCGATACTCAAGACAGTGGAACCAATTAAGATGACTCAGAAACTTCCGCGATAAGCCAGAATCTGTCACGAAAGCGGTTATGACCCAACTCACTATTTGGAACCCGAAGGACCGACATTTAGTGGATAAACCCAATGCAAGGGGTTAGAGCTTGGGTGTCCACTAGAAAAATCTGATCACCACTTCATGAAAGATTGTCAGTGCCGGATGACACACCTAGCGGAAATCTCTCTTGGATTTGTGAGACCGACATATATTTCAGTCGTGAGAATCAATCACAGTCAGCTAAGTCAGCAGATCTAAAAAGAAATTGGAGCCTGTATAAGCATGAACAAGCAAGGTAAGATCTGTCGAATATGGATATATTAAAGCAAACCACCCTGTAGGTAGTCGGATAAAAATTTAGTGGGAACAAAAATAAGAAAAAGGATACCCGAGTTGGAAACGTTTTCCTTAAGTTAGTATCTTCATACTTGTTCCCTGAGCAACCAAATCTCGAGGGCGAGATTTCTTTAAGGGGTAAGGTTTGTGTGACTGATTTTGGCCCTTTCTTTTCTTTTGTTTTTCTGAGGTTTTTGCTTGAGTTTTCCTTTTTCCGTGGCTTTGTGGTCTGGAAACTAAAGAAGATGGCCTCTTCTTTGTTTCCAGAGTGGCTTGTCATTCCCAAACCCTTCCCTAGACCCTGTCATTTTCATCCAAGCCCAAATCCCAATATTCTTTTTTATTGGGAATATTCCTTTTCTATTAACCCTAGGTTGTGAAGCAACCTTTATTTCCATCACTCCTAAAATTCCCGAATAATTCTCATAATTTTTTTGGGTAATACATTTCTCAAATATGGAAAAATATTTCATTTGTCATGTTTATCATCATGCTCAAATAATTCATTTCCTATTCGGCCCTTAATGGCACATTGTGAAGCAAGTGCTATTTTACTTTTCCCAATTGAACTCAAACTCCTTGGACACCGTTTCCTGTCCATATCATTGCCACATGCCAAAATGCAACCTCACTTACCTAGTAATTATTTAATTATGATTTTCCAAAGTTTCTCCCCAGAAAGAAGCTTTGTGAAGGAGGTGCAAGGTAGGAATATCCAAATGAGTTGAAATTTTGCATGATCCCTCATATCATCCTATCATAGCTCTCCACCAAAGTAGAGATCATTTCATGCCTCCATGTGAGCTCATCTTCAATTCTTTTATTATGTCTAAACTTTCAGTTTGTGAAGCAAGTATATTTTATCTTGCTAAATTATGGATGCCAATTTTTCTAGGCCTTCTATTATCCATATAAACTATCTCCACCCATTTTGGGCATGGTTCATAAAGCCATTATTCCTCTAGAATTTTTCCAAGTTTCTCTCCAGAATGAAGCTTTGTGAAGCAAGTGCCACTTTGGTATTTCCAAATGGCATTAAATCTTTACAGCAACTTCATACCATCATATAACCCCTCTCTGCCAGACTTCAGCTCATGAAAATCAAGTATGTGAGTGTATCATCCAAATCCCTAATTCTGGCCAGTTTTGCACTTTCTACAGCAATCCTCATCTAAACTCCTCCTCTTAGTCTGATTTTTGGTGATCAAAATAACCTTAGTGTTTGATCATCTTATACAAACTTTTTACCACGTTACCAAGCTGGTTTAACCACAACAAGTTACAAACACCTTCTTACTGATTTACTTTTGGAGCTAAGTGCAAATCTCTTCTTTGCCCCTGGACCGATTTATTTCCTCACTTTGACTAAGGGCACGAAGGTCAATCCACTGGACATTGCTGGCCACGCCAAAGAGCGCCTCTTGCGCTAGTGCGCATGGTGATCACGCTTGCGTCATGGCTGAACGCATGCTCTGGCTTGTTCCGGCCACTGTGCTCGTCTCCTCCCTCCTCTTCTCCACCTACATTCATGTCCTGGAGCTCGCCCGTGCTCGACTGCGTCGCCCTGCATCGCTGCCTCGTCGTGGTTCGCCATTAATGCGCCGCTAGAGCAGTGCCCGTGCCATGCCCAGCCTCTGACCTCCATTAGAGCACTGCTCAAGCTCGCTTGTGAGCTCCAGAGCCTTCGCCTCGGCTATATAAGCGTTCCCCGAGCCCTCCCGCAGCTCATCCACTCCTCACTTGCCTCCCTAGCCCACCGGAGTCCTGGGCCCCCTCCTCTTTTTGCCGGAGTTTGCCTCGGCCGCCTCGGTTCCTCCTTGGTTCCGGTGTGCCTAGCCCCTCTCCTCTCCTCCTTAGCTGTCCATCGTGTTCCCCTCCTCCCATAGAGCATCCCCACCCCACCAGTTCATCGCCGGAGTCCCTCTGGCCGCGCCTCCCGGCGCTTGGCCGTCGCCGTTGCTCCCGGCCACCACCCCGACCGAGTCCATCCGAGCCTCCTCTCTCCCTTTCGTCGCCACCTACGCCTCCTCCTCAATCCGGCGGTTCGCCCCCACCCCTCAACCCTCGTCGGAGCTGCCCACATCACCGACCACCAACACCACTGCCGCCTCTCTGCCCGCCTCCGTCGCTGCGGCCTCCCCTCCTCCACGCGCCTCCCCGGGAGCCGTTTCTCCTCCGAACGGAGGCGCTGCATCCTTGCGAGCCTGCCGGTGCGCTCGGTTTGGCCAGAGGCCACCAGAGCCGGCCGGCCCCTTGGCTGGAGCCCGCCTCTGCTTCGCCTCTGCCTCGCCTCTGTCTCGGTCGGGGCCCGAGCGAGGTAGAAGACGAGCAACGCCTGGACCCTCCCCTGACCGCGTGGGACCCGCCTGTAAGTGGCCCAAGGCCCAGGTCCACATGGATAAGTGGAAGCGCCTTCTGGTGAGTGCGCTTTCTGTTCTCTGAAGGCGAGTTCCTTGGGTACGCTTTCAATTGCTCGAAAACGTAGTCCCTCCCTTCTATTACCCAAAATGCTTTTCCCCCAAGGAAAGCGTATTCCCTTCTTCTGCGGCTGATAATATGTTTTCCTTTTCAGAAAACGTATTCAGCCCGAAGGCACGTTCAGTTTTTCCACCAGGGGCCTGTTTGCTGAAAAAGTTTCACCGATAGGTCCCTTATCTTCAACACCTCATAACTCCGCAACCGTAATTCCGTTTGAGGTGATTCCAAAGCCCACTTCTTCGTTTCGTCGATCCCGTTCTGTTGGTTTCATTTTCACTATGGTTTGACACTGTGAAATTGACCTTTTTGCCCTTGCACGTAAACAACCCCTCCGAGAGAGAACTGTTTCCGCAAATCTTTTCGCGGCTTCACCGCACTTCTTCCCGGTGCCTTCTTCATCCCCAGGCAAGCCATAATCCCACTTGCATGATAGTCATGCACTAGCCATGGTTTTCAACTTGAATAATTATTAAATGTTTGCTTGTTTAAAACATGGTTATCGTTGTTTTGGTAATGATTCTTGATTAGTGCTTACTTTCTTGCTATGTTGTTATGCACCTGGTTGTCATGCCCTGCTAGTTGTTAGTATTCCTTTCATATGCTTATGCTTGGTAGTAATACATGTTGATGTTGGTGATGGTCTTCGGTGCATGATTGCCGTCTGTCCCGAGTACCGTTGTCATGCATGTTCCATTGCATCCAGTTGGTTAAATGCTTGCATGATGGCATTGTTGATATGTTCTTGCATGATGTTTATTTTTGATGCTAGTGGTCATGTTATGCTATGAGTAGTGTTGTACTGGTAATATTCATGCTCTTCATTATGCCATGCTCAGTTGGAGATGATTCATTGTTGATATGGTGGATAGTTATGTTGCACCCGTGCTTATGTTGATAGCATGCTCATGCATTGTAATTGCATCATGTATTTTATCATGGCTCAGCATATTTGCATTCAAGTTTAACCGGATTAAATTGAACTTGAACAACTGTTGGGTGAGTCATGGTGCCACCATATCGAACTGACCAGTGCAACCACGCTTATCTTTATGGGAAGGTCCTAACTGGGTCTATTGTCGTGCCTCTCGCCAGTGCCTCCAACTAGGAAAGGTTATGGGCATGCGGTACCCTGGCCCGGTAAGCAGACATAACCTTGTGTGCCCGTTGTTGTTATTGTGGATCCGGTCCCCATGAGGGACGTTTTGGCCATGACGGTGGTCGTTGTGTCTTTGGTAGACGGGGCCACCGAGACTAGCCCGATTGGGAGTGGGTCGGAGTGGCGGGAGAGTGTCATGGCAATAGATCGGTTTTGTCGAACGCCGTTGGTCCACCGAATGGGAGTGCGAGGCCATGGGTTCCGTGGTGTGGAGTACAGTGTACTAACCTCTCTGAGTGTATATTAAATCTATCGATAGCGCTACCATGATAAGAGCCAGCCAGTGTCGGTCTGCTTGTGAGTCAACAGTAATAATAATAATGTGCGTAATAACAACCTCGGTTCGATGAGGAGATAAGTTGGTTGTGATGACCGGAAGGATCACGGTTTGAGACCAAGTGTTGGTCATGGTTGTGATCGCCGGAATGGTCACCGTGGTATCGAGGATACCGAGCTGTTGGATATTCGTGATGTTGTGCGAGAATCATGGGTAAGGATCAAGATCCTTGTGGTCACTTGATGATTACAACGGTATTGTTTATACCAAGCTTGATTTGATCCTGAGATGATCGTGTAATGTCCGAAGTTGGTAAGTGATGCATGTGATAGTTACGAGGTAACTCGAGCAGAATAAATGATGCATGTAGTGTCATCATGTTGCATGCTAGTATCATCAGATTTATATGTTCTTGCCATGATTATATTGTTCTAGCAGTATTATGTTCATGTTGTTCATGTTATGTTATCCTGATGATCTCATAATAATTCCTGCTTAACCTGTAATTGCCATGCTGTTGTTTGTCTTGAATGCTTCTGGTTATTGTGAGCTTGCAACTACATTCAATGTACTGACCTGGCGTGTCATGCCAGTTTGCAGGTCATGC
This sequence comes from Aegilops longissima, assembly GCA_021605205.1. NCBI lineage: Eukaryota > Viridiplantae > Streptophyta > Magnoliopsida > Poales > Poaceae > Aegilops > Aegilops longissima. The sequence continues at coordinate 637,957,379 of CM038679.1, forward strand.
CCGGATTGCTTGCTTGTTTGGTGTGGTTCCTGTGTGCGCGATCTAGGATAAGCATTCCAGCCAGAGTCCCTGCGGATTGGAGTCCATCATCGCCGTTCGTTGTTCCGCTGCCAGTAGTTGTTCTGCTGCTTCGAGTTGTTATGCTGCTTGTATATAGCAACCGTGGTTGGCGTAGTGTCGCCGTACCGATGTTATTGATCGTAATATCGGAACCCTTGTGTTCATATTCGTGTTGTAATAGAGAGCTGGTTTGTTCTATACTAAGCAGTGTCGTATTCCAGAAGACTTCACCTCGATCTCTGGGCTGGAATACGGGGCGTTCCGGTTTTCTCTGAGCCGGGGTGCCACTGATCAACACACGAGACAAGGGTTTATACAGCTTCGGGCCCCGAGAAACATCATCCGGTAACAACCCTACATGCCGTTTGTGGCTAGGTCTCATTATCATCACGAGGGAGTCGTCGTAAACCGGCTCTTTGTGTCTAGCCCTAGAGATTGTTTCTTCTTGCCTGTCCCTCTTTGGGGAGCTCTGCCCCTCCTTATATATGTTGAAGGGGCGGTTTACATGACTAGTTGGATGTCATCACGTCTAATTTTACAAAATATGATCATCTCATACAACAAATTATATATCATCACGTCTTGACCATATCACATCACAACAAGCCCTGCAAAAACAAGTTAGATGTCCTCTACTTTGTTGTTGCAAGTTTTACGTGGCTGCTATGGGTTTATAGCAAGAACCGTTCTTACCTACACATCAAAACCACAACGATTTTTCGTCAAGTGTGTTGTTTTAACCTTCAACAAGGACCGGGCGTAGTCAAACTCGATTCAACTAAAGTTAGAGAAACAGACACCCGCCAGCCACCTGTGTGCGAAGCACGTCAGTAGAACCAGTCTCATGAACGCGGTCATGTAATGTCGGTCCAGGCCGCTTCATCCAACAATACCGCCAAATCAAAGTAAGACGTTGATGGTAAGCAGTATGACTATTATCGTCCACAACTCATTGTGTTCTACTCGTGCATATAGAATCTACGCATAGACCTGTCTCTAATACCACTGTTGGGGAACGTAGCATGCAATTTCAAAAAAATTCCTACGATCACGCAAGATTTATCTAGAAGATGCATAGCAACGAGAGGCGGAGTGTATCTTCATACCCTTGAAGATCGCAAAGCGGAAGCGTTTATCAACGCGGTTGATGTAGTTGTACACCCTCACGATCCATCCCAATCAAGTACCGAACATACGACACCTCCGCGTTCAACACACGTTCAAATCGATGACGTCCTCGCCTTCTTGATCCAGCAAGATGGGCGAAGTAGTACATGAGTTCCAGCAGCACGACGGCGTGGTGACGGTGTTGGTGAAGAACAATATCCGCAGGGCTTCGTCTAAGCACTGCGGAAACTATGACGGAGGATAAACTAGAGGGGACGGGGTTGCTGGCACACGGCTTGGTGTTTCTTGATGTGTCTCTAGTGCTAGCCCTTCCCCTCTATTTATATGTTGAGCTCTGGGGTCGAAACTTGGAGTAAAAGCCTCCTCAAAGTCGGTTTTGCCCGAAAGGCAAGAGTCCTTCTCGGACCCCGGGGCTAGACGCCAGGGTTCCTGGCGTCTAGCCTATGGTCTCTGAAAAACTCCCTTTTGCACTTTCCAAAAGCCTCGTGGGCTTTCCCCTTTGGCTGAGATAAAGTGTTCTCGTGCCCAAACATTTCGGGAAACATCCGGAACCCCTTCCGGTAAATTCTGGAACCCTTCCGGAGATCAAACACTACTATCCCATATATTAATCTTTACCTTCGGACCATTCCGAAGCTCCTCATTATGTCCATGATCTCATCAGGAACTCCGAACAACATTCGGTTACCAACATACATAACTCATATAATACTATATCGTCAACGAATGTTAAGCGTGCGGACCCTACAGGTTCGAGAACTATGTAGACACGACCGAGACACCTCTCTGGTCAATAAGCAATAGCGGAACCTGGATGCCCAAATTGGCTCCTACATATTCTACGAAGATCTTTATCGGTCGAATCGTTATGACAACATACGTTGTTCCCTTTGTCATCGGTATGTTACTTGCCCGATATTTGATCGTCGGTATCATCATACCTAGTTCAATCTCGTTACCGGCAAGTCTCTTTACTCGTTCTGTAATACTTCATCCCGCAACTAACTCATTAGTCACATTGCTAGCATGATTGCACATCCTGGTACACTGCCAAAGGCATTCATATAGAGTCATATGTTTCAGTTTATCGAGTTGCAAGTAAATAAAAGTGTGATGATCATCATTATTACAACATTGTCCCAGTGAGGATATGAATAAATAAAATGAAAAAATAGGCTAAAAAGAGCCCAACAAAAAATGAAAGAAAAAGAGAGAAGGGGCAAAGTTCCTATCCTTTTCCACATTTTTGCTTCAAAGTAGCACCATGTTTTTCTATGTTGAGAGTCTCCTATGTTGTCACTTTCATATACTAGTGGGATTTTTTTATTATTATGGAACTTGGCCTGTATATTTTGATGATGGGCTTCCTCAAATGCTAGAGGTCTTCACGAGCAAGCAAGTTGGATGCACACCCACTTAGTTTTCAGTGGAGCTTTCATACACTTATAGCTGTTAGTGCATCCGTTGCATGGCAATCCCTACTCCTCTCATTGACATCAATTGATGGGCATTTCTATAGCCCGTTGATTAGCCGCGTTGATGTGAGACTATCTTCCTTTTTTGTCTTCCCCTTATTAATCTCTACCACCGCATTCTATTCCGCCCATAGTGCGTTGTCCATGGCTTACGCTCATGTACTACGTGCGGGTCAAAAAGCTAAAGAACATTAGAAAGTGTGAACCAATTTCTTGGTTGACATCGGGATTGTACATGATTTATATTTTGTGTTAAGAAGATGGAGCATGAAAATGCTATATGATTTTGTAGGGATACTTTCCTGAGTATTGATGTCTTTATGTCACATTATAGACTATTGCTTTGAATCATTCAGATATTAATATTCATACCATAAAATAAAGATTACATGATAAACATGTTAGGTAGCATTCCACATAAAAAAAATTCTATTTTCATCATTTACCTACTCAAGGACAAGCATGAATTAAGCTTGGGGATGCTTGATACATCTCCAACATATCTATAATTTTTGATTGTGCCATCCTATTATAGTATCAATCTTGGATGTTTTATATGCAATTATATGCTATTTTATATCATTTTCTTGGACTAACCTATTAACCCAGTGCCTAGTGCCAGTTGCTGTTTTTTTCCTGTTTTTGGTTTTCCAGGAAATCAATACCAAACGTAGTCCAAACGCTATGAAACTTTTTGACGATTTTTTCTGGACAAGAGACACCCTAGATGCTTCAGGAGGAGACCAGACGAGAAGGAGGAGATGGCAAGGCAACAGGGCGCGCCCAGGGGGTAGGTGCGCCCTGATGCCTTGTGGGCCCGTTGTGGCTCAGTCTGACCTAATTCCACCTCTATAAATTCTCTAAAATTGGGAAACTAACAAAGAGCCACTCAAAACAATTTTTTCGCCACAGCAAGTTTCTATTCTTCCGCGATCCCATCGGAAGGCCTTTTCCGGTACTCTGCCAGAGGGATCACCGAGGGCTTCTACATCATCCTTCCTGCCTTCTGATGATAGGAGAGTAGTTCACCACAGACCTATGGGTCCATAGCTAGTAGCTAGATGGCTTCTTCTCTCTCTTTGATCTTCAATACAATGTTCTCCTCGATGTTCTTGGAGTTCTATCCGATGTAATCTTCTTTTGCGGTGTGTTTGTTGGGTTCCGGTGAATTGTGGGTTTATAATCAGATTATTCATGAATATTAATTGAGTCTTTTCTGAACTTTATTATGCATGGTTGTTATAGCTTTGTATTTCTCTCCGATCTATCCGTTTGGTTTGGCCAACTAGATTGATTTTTCTTCACTGGGAGAGGTGCTTTGTAATGGGTTCAATCTTGCGGTGCTCGATCTATATCCCAGTGACAGAAAGGGACAAGACACATATTTGTATTGTTGCAATTAACGGTAAAACGACAGGGTTTATTCATATTGATTGGGTTTACTTTATGTACATCATGTCATCTTGCTTAAGACGTTCCTCTGTTTTACACTTAATAACATAGATGCATGCTGGACAGCGGTCGATTGGTGGAGTAATAGTAGTAGATGCAGGCACAAGTCGGTCTACTTGTCTCGGACGTTATGCCTATATACATGATCATTGCCTTGACTATTGTCATAACTATGCACTTTTATATCAATTGCCCAAGAGTAATTTGTTCACCCACGGTATGCTATGTGTTCGAGAGAGAAGCCTATAGTGAAAACTATGGGCCTGGGGTCTACTTTTATCATATATAAAAACACAAAATATCTTCCTACAATTTTATTTCTTTTATTTTATTTTGCAATTTACTTTATTACCTACCACTACGAGATTTAATCCTTGCAAGTAACTGCAGAGGGGATTGACAACCCCCTTGTTTGCGTTGGGTGCAAGTATTTGGTTTTGTGTGTGCAGGTGCTGTTCACAAGGTTTTGTGTGATTATCCTACTAGATTGATAACCTTTGTTCTTAACTGAGGGAAATACTTATCTCTACTGAACTGCATCATCCTCTCCTCTTCGGGGAAATCCTAACGCACCTCACAAGTAGCAGTCTTCAACAAGTTAACAACGTAAAAAGCATCACCATTGCTAGGTACAATCAGCTCAGGTTAGACCTAGGCTTTCACCTCGAAGCATGCGACCGGGTGCTTGATTAGTACCACCATCAAAGTCACTCAACTGTTGTCGCCACCAATTTTCTATGATCCCAGCATCTACATGTGATGCGACCGCCGTCGCTGCACAACCATCCCTGTGTGTCAAGTCGTTGTCCATTATTTGCATCTCACCGCTGATGTCAACCACTCGATCTTCAAAGATGAACACTCCTAAAGATATTTCGGTGACCATCACTGTTGTGGAGCCGTAGTCCTTTGGTAATGACACAAAAAATTAAAAGAGATAATGCAACAAACATTTGCAATAAAAATAGAAGAAACAACACCGATGTCGACCCGACCACCATCTGCTAACATGGTCAAAACCCAACCATTGTCGTCGAAGCTCAACCGTCCAACACCACTCCAACTCCTATCAGACATGGCCCAATGTTAAGGAAGTACGCTTCAAAATGCCTCCAAGGAGGAGGAGGACACCCACGAGCACCATCATCGTCGGAATTATGTTGGTATGAGTTATTCTATGGCAAAACTGTTGGGAATCATTGCATGGAAAAAAATCTACGCACACGCAATGATCTATCCATGGAGATGCATAGCGACGAGGGAGAGAGTGTGTCTACGTACCCTCGTAGACCGTAAGCGGAAGCGTTTTGCAACGCGGTTGATGAAGTCGAACTTCTTCGCGCTTCAACCGATCAAGTACCGAACGCACATCACCTCCGTGTTCTGCACACGTTCAGCTCGGTGACGTCCCTCGCCTTCTTGATCCAGCAAAACGTCAAGGTAGTAGATGAGCTCCGTCAGCATGACGGCGTGGTGACGGTGATGGTGAAGTGATCTCGCAGGGCTTCACCTAAGCACTACGAAAATATGACCGGGGGTGTAAACGGTGGAGGGGGGCGCCGCACACGGCTAACAATTGATCCAGGTGTGCTAGGCGCCCCCTCCCACATATATATATAGGTGGTAGGGAGGGAGGAGCAGCCATAGAAGGCACCCAAGTAGGATGAATCCTACTTGGAGTCCCTCCCAAGCCGTGCCCCCTCCGTATATAACCGAGGGCGAAGGAAAGAGTGGAATAGGGGAATCCTATTCCACTCTTTCCTTTCCACTCTTTCCTTTCCCTTCCCCTCTTTCCTTCTCCTCCTACACCAAACCATATGGGGGGCGCACCAGCCCCTTGTGGCTGGTGCGTTTCCCCTCTTGGCCCATAAGGCCCATATCTTTTGCCGAGGTTGCCCGGAACCCCTTCCGGTGACCCGATAAGTAACTGGTACCCCCCGAAACACTTCCGCTGCCCGAATACCGTCGCCCTATATATCAATCTTTACCTCTAAACCATTTTGAGACTCCTCGTCATGTCTGTGATCTCATCCAGGACTCCGAACAACATTCGGTCACCAAAACATATAACTCATATAACACTATATCGTGAACGAACGTTAACCGTGCGGACCCTACGGGTTCGGGAACTATGTAGACATCACCGAGACACCTCCCCGGTCAATAACCAATAGCGGAACCTAGATGCCCATATTGGCTCCTACATATTCTACGAAGATCTTTATCGGTTGAACCGTTATGACAACATACGTAATTCCCTTTGTCCATGGGTATGTTACTTGCCCGAGATTCGATCGTCGGTATCTTCATACCTAGTTCAATCTCGTTAGCGGAAAGTATCTTTACTTGTTGCATAATACGTCATCTTGTGACTAACTCCTTAGTCATTTGCTTGCAAGCTAATGATGTGTATTACTGAGAGGGCCCAGAGATACCTCTCCGATACTCGGAGTGACAAATCCTAATCTCGATCTATGCCAACTCAACAAACACCTTCGGAGATACCTATATAGCATCTTTATGATCACGTAGTTACATTGTGAAGTTTGATAGCACACAAGGCATTCGGTATCCGGGAGTTGCATAATCTCATAGTCGGAGCAATATGTATTTGACATGAAGAAAGCAATAGCAATAAACTGAACGATCATTATGCTAAGCTAACGGGTGGGTCTTGTCCATCACATCATTCTCCTAATAATTTGATCCCGTCATCAAATTACAACTCATGTCTATGGTTAGGAAACCATAACCATCTTTGATCAACGAGCTAGTCTAGTAGAGGCTCACTGGGGACACGGTATTTGTTTATGTATCCACACATGTATTTAAGTTTCCGGTCAATACAATTCTAGCATGAATAATAAACCTTTATCATGATTTAGGAAATATAATAATAACCATTTTATTATTGCATCTAGGGCATATTTCCATCAGAAACTGGGTGGATGAAGTAGCTAATGTATGGTATTATTTTGGTAATGTCCGAGACAACTTATATCTTGCAATTTTTTGGACTTGGTTATAATTTCATTAAAGCAAGTAAGTCATAGGTAGTGGGATAGATTGCTCTACTTTATTAATACTGTGTAAATTTTGGATTCTATTTCAGTTTCTAAAAGTTTAGATACACTTTTCATCCATGTGTTCGCATTAAATTTCTTCTTTGTGTACACTTGAATAAAAAGGTTTTGATATCCCACATATGCAAGGGGCCATAGCAGTCTTTGCTGAGAAGGATTACAACCCTAATTTATATTCGACACGATGAAAGCAAAATAATATTGATAAGACCGTAGTAACTATGTTATTAATTCAACCATGCCAAAAATAGTGTTTGTTCGAAAGATTTTATAGTAGCAATGAAAATGATATGATTTGGTTGTCGTAGGTGAAAATGAAATAAATGAGAGAAGCAAATACCCAACAATTGTCAAGTATGAATGTCGGTGTACTAAAGTAGGGGTACCTTAGTACCCCGAACCCGTCTGGGCGATCATAGCGTCCCGTGGCAAGCCTTGCGGGCCCGCTAAAGACCCTCTATGACCCTTCGGAGCCATTCAAAACGAAATGATCAAGGCCCGGCAAGAGGAGCTTGCGGAAGGCCACTCGGTATGAAGGAAACAAGGCCCCGACAAGAGGAGCTTGCGGGAAGGCTTGGTGGGCGCCGAGCCCCAAAGCGACAAGGTTCCTGCAGCGGCAAGGCGCTTGCGGGCGGGCAACCTCTCTTCATCTCCGCTCCAGCTCACCCGCCAAGCGTGTCACCACGGGCTCTCCCAAGCTGCGCGTGTCGACGGGCTGTGCAGCCAGTGAGGAGCAGCGATAAGCGGCCGACAAGCTACCATCGTGGAAAACGGAGGCGCACTTGACGGTCCCTGTTACCTTTGTTCGGGCGATCGAGACGGGCATTGATGACTCTTGTCCCTTGCCGTCGAGTTAGGTATAGATTATTGTACCTTTGTATAAAGCGGTGTACCAGCCTATGTTTTTACCATCATACCCTTGTCTACTTGCCACATGTGGTGACCCCTTGTGCCTATAAAAGGAGGCCCAAGGGCAACATAGAAATGGTTCGGCTCAGTTGGATCCAGCTCCGGCTTAGTTCATCCTACTCATACGAGGCCGCACTCAGGCTAGGTCTTGTAGCTTCCATTGCTCCCTAGCAAGAACACAAGATAATCCACAAAGCAGTAGTAGGAGTATTATCTCTCCGGAGAGCTCCGAAGCCGGGTAAATCCGCTCGTGTGCGCCGCCTCGATCCGCTCTTTGTGCAATCTCCGCCCCCCTCCGAACCACAAGGGACCCAGGTCCCGTAGGTGCTCGTGGGACACGATCAGATTCTCCCCTGACATCTTTGGCGCGCCAGGTAGGGGGCGTCGAGGCTGTGTGAACCCGATCCGGCGGTCACACGAGCAACTTCATCGACATCTTCGTCGACATGGCGCCGAAGAAGAAGTCTTCGGCAGTAGCAGAGCCGTCTGCGTCGAACCCACCACCACCGGAGCTGTCAGGAGGTGGGGGAAACGCGGGCGGAGGAACCGACGTCGTCGAGAGAACCCACAATGCCGCCAGGTCCAAGGACAAGGCAGCCAAAGCGTCGGCGTCCGACTCGCACGCGTCCCTCGCAGGAGGCGCGGGACCGACAGCGTCATGATGCTCGCGGCACCATCGCTCGTTGGATCAAGGCCAAGCTGGAGGATCCCAAGGCCCTCGAGACCGCATGCGCCTCGGCATGCGGTGCGAGTGGAGTACGGTCGCTTAGGCGGGATGCTGCTCCTCTAACTTGCTTAGGAGTCCGAGCACATCCGTTCTTCGCCTCCGTCGTCGTTGCCGCCAACCACACCAGCGGAAGCCTTGGCAAGAGCTCGATTACTTCTAGATTACCCTCCAACGGCCGATAAGGTCGGCGAATGGAGGGCCACAATTCAGAGTCTCATCGGCCGCCAACGGCGACGCCCCATGACAACCGAGTGCCGCGGCGGCGGCGGCGACAAGCGCGAGCCGATGGCGGCAGATTTGCGGGGTGCACCCACCATACACTCCCCTTCGAAGGCCAAGATCGCCGACTCGCGGATCCACCTCGGCAGCGACTCCACGGCGTCGCCGGATCCGCGAGCTCGTCGCGACCAACGCCAAGTTCTTGAGAGCGGCAAGAAGAAGACGCTTCGAACCCGTATTGGCGCGAAGAGAAGCGCGTCGTCAATCGACCAACGCGGGCCCACTGTCGATATGCATGCGCCCGGGAACCAGGCGACTTGCCGTCTGCTGTAGGTTGCCCTGCGTTCACTCGTGAGCTGCGGCAAGTCCGGTGGCCCGACAAGAAAAACTTCAAACCAGGCGTGCGGAGAAGTATGGCGGCAGGACACACCCATCGGAGTTCCTCGGCATCTACACCATCGCGGTGCAAGCTGCGGGGGCGAGACGACCTGATCCTCGCCAACTACTTTCCCTTGGTGCTCAAGCCAAACGTCAGATCTTGGCTCATGCACTTGCCGGATGGCTTTATTTCTTCTTGGGCAGATTTGTGCCACCAGTTTGTTGGCGCCTTCCCGGTGACCACAAGCCTCATGGCCAGAGAGTGATCTCCACCTGCTTGCCCGAAGGAGGGGAGTCTGCGCAAATTCATCCGGAGATTGATCGAGTGCACTACAACATCGAGCGTCCAACCTGCTGCAGTGATCGGTGCATTCCATCGAATGTCTGAAATCGCAGGATGAGGAGGAGATGGCGATGTGCAAAGTGAAAGACGTCGGCGAGCTTTACGCCTGGCCGACAAGTGTGCACGCTACTGAAGAAGGAAGAAGACTCGAGGAGAGAATGTGGGAGCAGAGTCGGCGGTGAGGGATCGCCCGGCAAGAAATAGCCGGTGGCGGAACAACAGAGGAAGAAAAACCAAGAAGTACTAGTTGTCGAGCAGTCCGGCAAGGATGGTGCCGCCAACAAAGCCAAGGCTGGTGGCTCCGGCAAGGAGGATGCCGTTGACGCCGACCGCCAAGCTATGGCGGCCGCCGACAAGCCTGACAGCTCCAACAAGAAGTACTGTAAAATCCACTGCACCAAGGGCCACGATCTCCAGAGCTGCAAGAAAGTCGAGCAGCTTGTTGAGCTACAGAGAGCTGAGTACGAGCGGCGAGACAAGGAGAAGGCCCAAGAAGGTGCAGGTGCAGCAAGTAAGAAAAGACCCGGTCGGGGAGGACGCCGTGGCAAGGCCAAGCAGCGGCAAGGAGACAGACCTCCCCGTGGCCGCGACAAGGAAGAATATGAAGATGAAGATGACGAGGACGATGAAGACGATGAAGCTGATGAGCAGGAGTTTCAAAAGGCAACGGAGGTCCTTTGCGTCGACGGTGGTGCGTCTCTGCATACCTCTCACCGCCAACTCAAGCAATGGATGCGTGAGGTCAATGCAGCAGAACCATCCATAGAATCACGCAAACCTCTGAAGTGGTCCAGCACACCCATCATCTTTGACATTGAGGATCACCCTGATCGCATCACTGCGGTCGGGTGCTTGCCGATGTTGGTCTCGCCAACCATCCGCAACCTCAAGGTCACAAAGATGTTGGTTGACGGCGGGGCCGGCCTGAATTTGATCTCCTCGCAGTGCTCCGAAACTTCAAATCCTCGACGGCGAGCTCAAGAAACTGGTACTTTCAAGGAATCAACCCGGAAGGAGCAAGCCCAAAGGGAAGATCACGTTGCGGTAACATTGGCGTGAGCTCAACTTCAGGCGAGAGGGTCACGTTTGGCGTCGCCGATTTCCCATTGCCCTACAATGGCATACTTGGCCGTCCAGCACTCGCCAAGTTCATGGCCGCCTCTCATTATGCTTACAACTTACTCAAGATGCCCGGCCCGGTAAGCGTCATTTCTGTCCATGGCGACAAGAAGGATGCACTTATCTGCGCCGACAAGATTTACCGGGATGCAGCAGCCGCGACAGATAGCAAACCACTTGCCGCTGAAGCTCCCGAGGGGAAGAAGAAGACCATCAGGTCCGGCAAGAGCTCTGTTGCCCACTCCGGCAAGCGCACCTCTTCGGAGTGCTGCGCTACCGTCGAGGACGCACCATCGAGCTCCACCGGCAAGTTCAACGAGACAATGGCAGCTCCGCCAAAGACCAAGAAGGCGCCCGCCAAGGAGGACGGCACTGGTGGTACCTTCACCATCAGTGCCACGCTTGATCCTAAATAGGAAGGCGAGCTCGTTGCTTTCTTGCGGGCGAATGTCGATGTGTTTGCATGGCAACCATCTGACATCCCCGGTGTTCCCAGGAAAGTAATTGAGCACCACCTAGCTGTCTGTCCTCACGCGCGGCCCGTCAAGCAAAGAGTTAGGAAACAAAAGTGGGCGCCAAGAGTTCATAGCGAAGAAATCAAGAAATTAGAAGCAGCGGGGCTTGTCGAGGAGTCCTCCACCCCACGTGGTTGGCCAATCCGGTGGTTGTACGCAAGGCTAATGGGAAATGGAGACTTTGTATTGACTTCACTGATGTTAATAAAGCTTGTCCCAATGACCCATTTCCCTTGCCGCTTATCGACCAGATTGTTGACTCCACGGCTGGATGCGATCTGCTTCGTTTCTTGATGCATATTCAGGATATCATCGATCTTCATGGCGTAAGAGGATGAAGAAAACTGCATTCATTACACCATGTGGCACGTCTTTGCTTTACACGGATGCCTTTCGGTTTGAAGAATGCTGGTTCAACTTTTGCAAGAGTGGTCCATGATTCTTTTGAGCCACGAGATACGTAAATGTAGAAGCCTACATGGATGATATAGTGGTCAAGAGCAAGGACAGCGACGACTCGTTCAGGATTTGGATGAAACATTTGCAAATCTGCGCAGGATCAACGTCAAGCTCAACCCGAGAAGTGCGTGTTTGGAGTTCCTTCCGGCAAGCTTCTCGGGTTCTTTGTGTCTCGCGGGAATTGAAGCCAATCCCGACAAGATCAAGGCCATTGAGCAGATCGAAGCACCAAAGCGCGTCAAGGATGTCGGGAGGCTTGCGGTTGCGTGGCTGCTCTCGGAGGTTCATCTCTAAGTCTGCTGAGCAGCCTGCCGCTTTTTCAAGATTTTGAAAAAGGCAGGTCCAATGAAATGGATTCGAAGCGGAGGCTGAGCTGCAGGACTTGAAGAGATACCTGTCCTCCGCTCCAATACTTGTCGCACCTAGGCCACAAGAGAAGTTGCTGCTGTATATAGCGGCAACCAATCAAGTGGTTAGTGTGCGTTAGTAGCGGAGAGGGAGGCAGATGATGAGCCGGCAACCGAGGCAGGCGCATCCAGCGACAAGCAAGGGGCTTCGCCGTCAAGCTCTGGTCCCGACAAGAACAGATCAGCGCAGGATTGCGACAAGATACAGAAAAAGATGGTGCAACGCCCAGTCTACTTTGTCAGTTCCCTTCTGCAGGGGGCTAGATCAAGGTACTCTAGTGTGCAAAAGCTGCTTTTCGGCCTCCTCATGGCCTCAAGAAAGCTGCGCCATTACTTCCAAGCACACGAGATAACAATTGTCACTCGCTTTCCGCTGAAGAGGATATTGCAAAATCCAGAAGCAACAGGCAGGATTGTCGAGTGGGCACTGGAACTGTCAAGCTTTGGTCTCAAGTTCGAAAGCACTTCAACTATCCAGAGCAGGACATTGGCAGAATTCATAGCGGAGTGGGCGCCAGCATAAGATGAAGAGATTCGGAGGCGAGCATCCCGTCAAGGAGGCAAATAAAGAATGGCTGATGTACTTTGGCGGTGCCTTCTCGCTGCAAAGGCGCTGGTGCGGCGTGCTGCTCATCGCACCCACCGGAGAGCACCTCAAGTACATAGTCGGATGCACTTTCCCAAGGAACAAGCAACAAATAATACTGCTGAGTATGAAGGCTTGCTTGCCGGTCTCAGGATTGCGGTGGACCTTGGGATCAAGAAGCTCATTGTCAGGGGGGACTCGCAACTTGTCGTCCGCCAAGTAAATAAAGATTATCAGAGTCCGTTGATGGAAGCTTACGTCGATGAAGTGAGGAAGCTAGAAGAGCACTTTGAAGGCCTGCAAATGGAACACGTTCCAAGAGCACAGAATGATATAGCTGACGGCCTCTCCAAATGTGCCGCACTTAAGTTACCTGTGGAACCAGGGATTTTTGTGCTCAAGCTAACTCAGCCAACCGTAACACCATCATCAGGACAGAGCAAGAAAAGAAAATTGGTTTCCGGAGACTACTTTCCGGCAGAGCTCTCTGAAGCCGCCGCCAAGAAGGTCCCTAAAACCAACGCAAATATCACTGAGGAGCAGTCTGCTCCGACAAACCATGCAGTTTGTATCGTTGAAGAAAACGCTCCCGACAAGTTTCGCTCTGGCAAGCTTGTCGGGGATCATCAAGCTCCGGCGGACCCACAGGTTCTTGCCGTAGAAGTTGATGTTCCCGCAGTGATGGATGAACCTCTAGTCCTTGTTGTCGAGCCACAGGCTCCAACATGGGCACAACAAATCTTCCATTTCCTTCAGACAGGAGAACTTCCCGAAGAGCAAGAAGAAGCGGAAAAAGTAGCCCGGCAGTCAAGTATGTACCAGTTTGTTGACAACATCACATGCATGAAGAAGGCTCAACGGTGTGAAATTGAAGTGTATTTGCGGGAAGATGGATGAAGCTGTTGGCGAGAGATACATGGAGGCATATGTGGTCACCACATTGGCGAAAAACACTTGCCGCAAAGCTTTCCGGCAAGGTTTCTTCGGCGAAGCCCTCCAGATGCTGCTGCACAAGTAACCAAGTGTGAAGCGTGCGGTTCCATTCCAAACAGATACACCAACCAGCTCAAGCTCTCCAGACGATCCCTTTATCCCGGCCGTTTTGGTGCAGGGGCTCGACATCCTTGGCCCCTTCCCCGAGCTGTCGGGGCTTTGAATACTTGTTCGTCATGAATCGACAAGTTCACAAAGTGGCCGGAAGTGGAACCAGTGAGGAAGGTGACAGACGATCGGCCGTCAAGTTCTTCAGTCAATTGTTTGCCGCTTTGGGATTCCTAACGGATCATCACCGACAACGGCACACAGTTCACGAACCGCACCTTCATGCGACGCCCAAGATCTTGGCGCCAAGATCTGCTTTGCTTCATTGCTCATCCGAGAAGCAACGGTCAGCGAGAGAGCAAACGCTGAAGTGCTGCGAGGACTCAAGACCAGAACTTTCGACAGGCTGCACAAGTGCGGAAGGAACTGGATCGAGGCTGCGGTGGTTCTTTGGTCGATCAGGACGACGCCAAATCGAGCCACTGGCCAGACACCCTTTGCTCTAGTCTACGGAGCAGAGGCAGTTCTCCCCACGGAACTCGTGTACGGGTCACCTCGAGTGCTCGCTTATGATGAGCTTGAGCAAGAGCAGCTGCGACAAGATGACGCGCTGCTCCTCGAGGAAGATCGTCTTCGAGCTGTTTGACGAGCTGCTCGTTACCAGCAAGCTTTGCGTCGCTACCATAGCCGCAAAGTTAATGCCAGAAGCTTCGAGGAAGGCGACCTTGTTCTTCGGCGCGTTCAATCCGCCAAGAATTCCAACAAGTTGACGCCAAAGTGGGAAGGCCCTTATCGGGTGAAACGAGTCACTAGGCCCGGCGCTGTCCGCCTTGAGACCGAAGATGGTCTTCCGGTGAGCAATTCCTGGAATATAGAGAATCTTAGCAAGTTTTACCCATAAGGCGCGGTTGCTGGAACCCGTTCCGGCAACCACCCTTTAAACGACCAGTTTTAAATTTTTGAGTTATCTTCCTCGAACGACCGCGCTTTGTATGGAAAACCTGTGCGCGAAGGAACCAAATCGTGACTGGTCGCGCCCTTACTTTGTTTCGAGTCCGCTCAACAACTTAAGTGAGCTGCGGCTAGTCCGTGACAAGGTTGCTTGTCGGTAGCGACCCCGCCAGCAGGCTGCTGAAGTTCCTTTTCGGCGCTCATGGCAAGGGTGCCTGCACCGGCAAGTTTCCCTGAAAAGCGTAGGGCGGTAACACACAAAGCCAAGAGTCGAGTAAAGGAAGTAACATAGCAAATATTGCCCACAATAAAGTTATATTACAAAAATAACTTATTGCGGCACTAGCTAAATTGTTCTCAGAACTGAAATAACAGCAAAGAGGAGAAGAAAGGTGCGCCGGCATCCAAGCCCCGGCAAGCCAGAGTTGCCGGGGGCTGCGGCAAGCCAGAGTTGCCGGAGGATGCGGCAAGCCAGAGTTGCCGGGGGCTGCGGCAAGCCAGAGTTGCCGGGGGCTGCGGTATCAGATAAGCCTTTCGTCCCTTTTCAATCATCCCTTTTTCATTGAAAACATTCTACTCGGATACAGTCCGTGGAGAATGAAAAACATGAAAGAGAGGATTACAAGTTATAAATGCAGATAAGGCCCGAAGGCTTACAAATTAAAAAGATAAGACGCCCGTAATCCTTTTCCTGTCCCTCTCTTCAGGAGGTAGGTCAAGGAGGCGAGAAGGGCAAACGGAGGCGCCTAGGCGAGCTACAGTGCGAAGGCACCAAGGAACATCCGGGGGCCCGCCGAGGGCTTATCGGAGGCGGCGCGGGAGGCGGGCTCAAGGCAGGCGGCAGGACGTGAGCACGCTGTCGAGGGCACTACGCCCTCGTACTCCGACTTGACGGCCTTGTCGCCATCCCTCTTCCCCTTCCGCAGCCTCCCTACGCTAGTCGCCCAAGGAGACGACCCCGGGGAGTTCAAGGAGCCGCGACGCGGATGATGGGGTCGCCGGTGACGCGCGAGGCGGCGCCCGACAACTAGTTGGGCCCACTACCCTCGTCGTCGCTGTCGCTCTCCTCCTCGCCACTCTCGCTCGAGGAGGAATCTTCGCTGTCGGAGGAGCTATCCACGCAGCACCTCGCCCGAAAGTGCCGAGATCCCGAAGACCTTGGCGGAGAGGAGATCACCTCCATTAACTTAAAATGGAGGGTAAACCCCGCCAGCAGGTTGTGGATGCGGGCGAACGTCTTCCACCCACGATCAAGATACATCACATTAGGGCTGGGAATGCAGCGCGGACTCGCGTGTCGCTGATCCCACAGCCCCTCATGTGCAGATCTCAATGTCTCGGCGGATCCGACTCCATCGCGCTCATGAACGGAGCTGGAAGCCGAGGCGGCGACGAGGCGCCAGGCGCAGCTTGCGAAGAACTCGCAAGGGTCGTCCCTGTATGGACCCGCTATGGGAGGGGAACCGCCGGTGGCGGCGGCAGCGCGCCGCCCGCCCGCTTCTTCCCGGCGCCTTGACCTCGTCCACGACCTCGCCCCCGGAGGGGAACCGCCGGCAGAGGCGGAGACGGCGCGCCGCCTCGTCCGCCTCTTCCCCGAGCTCCTCGACCTCGTCCACGACCTCGCCCCCTCCCTCTTCCCCTTGTGGCTGGCTCTGCCACCCCGGGCGTGGGATTGGGAGGGGTGCGCTGTCTAGCTGCGACCCTCGCCGCCACCGATGAAGAACCAAGGTTCCCTTTCTCCATGACGAATAGGAGAAAGGGGAGCAGAAGCTGAGGAAAGGAAGAGATGGGAGAGTGCGGGCTTCTGCGCTCCCCTTCCGCCCTTCTTAAAAGAAGCAAGGTGGGGGCTCGGCCGCCCCGCTTAGCGAATCAAGGTATAGGAAGAGCAGGGAATCGGGGCAGACCTGCTGCCTCTGCTCGCAACGGCCCAGTTTCCCACTTCCACCGTCCGTGACCCCAAGAGCATGGGAACCACGTGGCGGAGATGCAGAACTGAGGCGGCAGATGAGGCGACCTCGACGCCGCCCACTTCCCCACGACACCGCAATTGACGCGTGCCGTTCTGAGAACGCGCGGCGGATCTGAGTGGATTTGGTTTGGACCCAGGCAGCGCGTGCCGTGCCCTGTTTTGGGCCTGGCCCAACAGCGCTTCGGCACCGTGTATGGCCAGACCGGGGCTCTGTCGGTGTACTAAAGTAGGGTACCTTAGTACCCGAACCCGTCTGCGGACGATCGCGGCGCCCCGTGGCAAGCCTTGTCGGGCGTCGCCAAAGACCCTCTGCGCCCTTTGAGCCATTCAAGAACGAAATGATCAAGGCCCCGGCAAGAGGAGCTTGCCGGGAAGGCCACTCAGGGCGCGAAGGAAACAAGGCCCCGGCAAGAGGAGCTTGCCGGGAAGGCTTGGTGGGCGCCAAGCCCCCAAGCGCGACAAGGCTCCTGCCGCGGCAAGGCGCTTGCCGGGGCGGGCAACCTCTCTTCATCTCCGCTCCAGCTCACCCGCCAACGTGTCACCACGGGCTCTCCCAAGCAGCGTGTCGACGGGCTGTGCAGCCAGCGGGAGCAGCGATAAGCGGCCGACAAGCTACCATCGTGGCAAGCAGAGGCGCTTGACGGTCCCTGTTAATTGTTCGGGCGATCGAGGCGGGCATTGATGACTCTTGTCCCTTGCCGTCAGAGTTAGGTATAGATTACTGTACACTGTACAAAGCGGTGTACCAGCCTATGTTTTTACCATCATACCCTTGTCTACTTGCCACATGTGGTGACCCCTTGTGCCTATAAAAGGAGGCCCAAGGGCAACATAGAAAGGGTTCGGCTCAGTTGGATCCAGCTCCGGCTTAGTTCATCCTACTCATACGAGGCCACACTCAGGCTAGGTCTTGTAGCTTCCATTGCTCCCTAGCAAGAACACAAGATAATCCACAAAGCAGCAGTAGGAGTATTATCTCTCCGGAGAGCTCCGAAGCTGGGTAAATCCGCTCGTGTGCGCCGCCTCGATCCGCTCTTTGTGCAATCTCCGCCCCCCTCCGAACCACAAGGGACCCAGGTCCCGTAGGTGCTCGTGGGACACGATCAGATTCTCCCCCGACAATGAAGTACTAGAGATAGCACATAATTACGGACAACTTATACATATGAATATTGGAATGTTGCATGGATAACATCGATCATAACATACTGCAAATAAGAAATCATAATCCCTAACTCATGTTTCATCGCTGTTGTAGGCATGTATTTCGTATTCACTGGAACATGCTAATTTGTAAAAACTTGCCCTACACTCCTGTATCACCGTGTAACGCCCCGAATACAGCCACCGGTTCCCGGTAGTTACGCATGACTGCCTGCTAGAATCTAGACTGGCCCCACATACCAACACTATTGTTTCATGCGCCCTTTTGTCCCCACTTGTGCGCACCCGTATATAACTTCCTGATCAGTTACCCATCGTAACATTATCCCAGGCCAAGCAAGCTTGACTTGGAGACTCTTTGGAGACGAGCTTTCAGGAAAAAAGGTGCATGTTGTTGTTATAAGTATTCTATCAATCCTCTTAATTAGGGTGTCACACATCGGGGTCACTATTAAAACTAAGGGTAATTAAGATGTCATTTTGACAGACAACTCGAATGACACATCAAAACTTTGTGAATATGTGGAATTATCAAATGAAGCACTATTGATTCATTTGCTCTCTCTAGTCTATAACGCAAAACTTAATTAAGATGTCATTTATGCCTTTCACCCTCGGGGCCATCAGTTGAGACTATAATAGGCGCATACAACTGGCAGGCATAACCCAAACACATAAACAAGATGGAACCATATATTATTAAGATTAGAGATCAAATTACTCGAGCCCTATTAATAGACATTAAACATAACAAAGTCATACAACAACAATTCAAGAGCAATCATTGTGCTAGGGATCAAAACCCTAAAGAACTTAGCACTATTACATGATTGTCACCATACAATATCCATCAATCTCATGTGACTATAGTGAATTACTCACACATGGATGTTGAAAACATGATGGTGATGAAGGAGAAGGGGTTTATGGAGTCGATGGTGAAGAAATCCCTTCTCCGGAGGCAGGATCAACCTCCACACAGCCCCTGAGGTAGATAACAATGATGTTCGCGTCTCTCTAGCCTGTGAAAAAACATGCAAAAATTTCTTGAGGTTTATTTTTGAAATGCATTTCTTGAGGGTTTTTAGGTCAAAGGAAATCTTAGGAAGGAGATGGTGGGCGGTGCCTATGGGCCCACTGCCCCATGGCTAGGGTGTGCCATGACCACCTTTTTCTTAGAGATATCAAGAGAGTCGGCATGATGAATGCCTTTTCTTTGAAAAGCCGGGAGAGTTTGGTTGCTAAACTTGTTGCTAAAGAAATGAGTGTTGTATTTTATTAGCACACTGAATCTGGTTTCCGTTTTATACAACAATGTGACGTATTTCATCTTGTTGCTACTGTGATATTTTGGTGTAACAAATCATTTTATTTTAGAAGAGTGCTTTTGTGTGGTTGCATTGAATTTTACCTTTGTGAAGTTGCTCGATTTTGGCTCCAGCGCAAAAAAACGGATGGCCGCAACTCTAGTTGGTAAATTGAAAGATATTAAAAAATACAGATAAGAAAACAAAAGCAATTCTTTTATTTCCGTAGCTCAGATTCTTTGCATTGGTTATTGACTCGAAAAGCTGAATAAAAGCAGGTGACATAAACATTCTGGCCATCTCTCTTGCATAGTGTTTTCTACCACAATAATGTATAATAGCTTCATTAAATATATTTATACCCATGTTTTTATTCATATTGAACAATATTGATATCGGGCTAGATCATGATGTGCACATGGCCTTATACTAGGTCCCAAACTAAGAGCTTACATGAAAAGGCGAGATGGATAGACTACTTCTGCTTGAAGGAAAGGATCGACGATGATCCAAAACTAAACATGAAGAGATGAGATAGATAGACATCAACTACTTTATGACGACAAGATTGTAAGTAGTCTATGAAGTACAATATGCAATGCATGTACATAAGTGATAAACGCATGTATATGATGATATGGAATAAATGTGTGTATGTGATGATATGCAATGTTGATAGCTTGTTTGTGATAATATGCAAGGTTTGATACATTATAGGCATCGTTTCATGTGTATATATCTGTGTATGAGGCGGTACAATCCCACTCGTCAGAGCCACCACCAGTTACCATCGGTGGGCCAAAGTGGGACAACCGGTAAGTAGTGACCAATTCGTAACAACCTAGTCAATAGTCACTGTTGAACCATTATCCTATCAGTGATGTGTGTCAACACTTATGGATCGATCAGACCGGTTGTGCTTGTGTAGTCATCACTAACGGGTCACCGGCCAGTTAGCGATGATGGTTTTTGGCTGGTAAGTGATAACTTGGTTTTTGGTTGGTTACATTAGAATTGGATATGTGCAACTATGGTTTTTGGAATGTGCAACCTCTCCATTTGAAGATAAGGATATAGACATAAAAAAATATTCCAACATTTTGGCGATAAAAAAATAGTGCAATTTTGTAAGAAAATTTCACATCGACCATCGTTTACAAACACAACATAATAGTTAAAAATATGAAACAAAAAAATTACACACTTGTATACAATGGAGTTGCATGACCTTCTGTTTGACACAGACCACAAAAAGCTCATCAACCAAAGAAGCTTATCACTCAATCAACAAACCATCTTGAGAAATGTTTGTAGTGTTGTATATGTGTCTATTGGGAAAGGAGAAAAAAAATTTCAAAAACTAGTTTTAAACCCCAAAACCAAATATCCCAAAAATAATTTTTCAAGATTGTTGTATCCAGGCCAAGTACTAGAAAATAAAGTCATACATACATAGAATATTTTTACAAGAATTGAGTGGAAATATACTTGAAAATTAATATTATCATTGTATCTGTTGCAAATTTCAGAGCTAGTGATACGTCTCCAACGTATCTATAATTTTTGATTGTTCGATGCTATTATATTATCTGTTTTGGATGTTCAATGGGCTTTATTATACACTTTTATATTATTTTTGGGATAAACCTATTAACCGGAGGCCCAACCCAAATTGCTGTTTTTTTTGCCTGTTTCAGTGTTTCGAAGGAAAGGAATATCAAACAGAGTCCAAACGAAACGAAACCTTCGGGAACGTGATTTTCTGAACAAACGCGATCCAGAGGACTTGGAGTGGACAACAAGCAATCAACGAGGAGGCTACGAGGCAGGGGGCGCGCCTACCCCCTGGGTGCGCCCTCCACCCTCATGGGCCCCTCGTAGCTCCACCAACCTACTTCTTCCTCCTGTATATACCTATGTACCCCGAAAACATCATAGAGAGGAGCCAAAACCCTACTTGCACCGCCGCAACCTTCTGTACCCGTGAGATCCCATCTTGGGGCATCTTCCGGTGCTCCGTCGGAGGGGGCATTGATCACGGAGGGCTTCTACATCAAAACCATAGCCTCTCCGATGATGTGTGAGTAGTTTACCTCAGACCTTCGGGGTCCATATTTATTAGCTAGATGGCTTCTTCTCTCTCTTTGGATCTCAATACAAAGTTCTCCTCGATTCTCTCGGAGATCTATTCGATGTAATCTTCTTTTGCGGTGTGTTTGTCGAGATCCGATGAATTGAGGGTTTATGATCAAGATTATCTATGAACAATATATGAATCTCCTCTGAACTCTTTTATGTATGATTGGTTATCTTTGCAAGTCTCTTCGAATTATCAGTTTGGTTTTTCCTACTAGATTGATCTTTCTTGCAATGGGAGAAGTGCTTAGCTTTGGGTTCAATCTTGCGGTGCTCGATCCCAGTGATAGTAGGGGAAACGACACGCATTGTATTGTTTCCATCGAGGATAAAAAGATGGGGTTTATATCATATTACATGAGTTTATCCCTCTACATCATGTCATCTTGCTTAAAGCGTTACTCCATTCTTATGAACTTAATACTCTAGATGCATGCTGGATAGCGGTCGATGTGTGGAGTAATAGTAGTAGATGCAGGCAGGAGTCGGTCTACTTGTCACAGACGTGATGCCTATATACATGATCATACCTAGATATTCTCATAACTATGCTCAATTCTATCAATTGCTCGACAGTAATTTGTTCACCCACCGTAATACTTATGCTCTTGAGAGAAGCCACTAGTGAAACCTATGGGCCCCGGTCTATTCTCTATCATATTAATCTCTCGTTATTTCCATTACCGCTTATTTTGCTTTCTTTACTTTTAGTCTTTATCATAAAAATACCAAAATATTATCTTATCATCTCTATCGATCTCACTTTTGCAAGTGGCTGTGAAGGGATTGACAACCCCTTTATCATGTTGGTTGCAAGGTTCTTATTTGTTTGTGTAGGTGCGTGGGACTTGAGTGTGGTCTCCTACTGGATTGATACCTTGGTTCTCAAAAACTGAGGGAAATACTTACGCTACTTTACTGCATCACCCTTTCCTCTTCAAGGGAAAACGAACGCAGTGCTCAAGAGGTAGCAAGAAGGATTTCTGGCGCCGTTGCCGGGGAGTCTACACACAAGTCAAGACATACCAAGTACTCATCACAAACTCTTATCCCTCGCATTACATTATTTGCCATTTGCCTCTCGTTTTCCTCTCCCCCACTTCACCCTTGCCATTTTATTTGCCTTCTTCCCGTATGCCCTTCTGTTTGTGTTCCCACGTGCCTTCTATTTGCTTGCATCTTTGCTTGCTAAAACTCTATTGATATGGATCCTCTTAAAGTGTTCTACTTGGATCATCTTCGATCCTTATGCGCTCATGCTGAAACCCCAACTAGCTTAGTTGATGGGAAATCTTTAGATGAGCATGCTCATTTTGTGCGTCATCGTTTGTCTGAAAAGGGGAGACTCTTATGGGATCAAATAAACATATTGATGTGTTATGCTTGGAATCTTTGTGAAATTTATGATTTTACTAGTTGCTCTGAAAACATCAAGAAACACCTTCCCTACTAATGTGAGTTTAGTGATAATGGAATCGTATCTTCGTATGCTAAGGGTGTTTATAATTACTATGATGTTCAACAAATTGAAGAAATTGTTGCTTTTAAGGGTGCTTCTGAAATTGCTTCTTTGATTGAAACGTATGATGCTACTCTTTACAAATCTGAAAATTTTGCCATACTTAAATATTGTTATGATAATTATGCTTCTGATACGTCTCCAACGTATATATAATTTTTGATTGTTCCGTGCTATTATATATTATGTTTTGGATGTTTAATGGGCTTATTTATACACTTTTATATTATTTTTAGGACTAACCTATTAACCGGAGGCCCAGCCCAAATTGCTGTTTTTTTGCGTATTTTAGTGTTTCGCAGAAAAAGGATATGAAACGGAGTCCAAACGGAATTAAAACTTTGGGAGCGTGATTTTTGGAACAAACGTGATCCAGAGGACTTGGAGTGGACGTCAAGCAACCAACAAGGAGGACACGAGGCAGGGGGCGCGCCTACCCCCCTGGGCGCGCCCTCCACCCTCGTGGGCCCCTCGTGGCTCCACCGACCTACTTCTTCCTCCTATATATACCTACGTACCCCAAACCATCGGGGAGCACCACAAAAACCTAATTCCACCGCCGCAACCTTCTATACCCATGAGATCCCATCTTAGGGCCTTTTCTAGCGTCCTGCCGGAGGGGGCATTGATTATGCAGGGCTTCTACATCAACACCATAGCCTCTCCGATGATGTGTGAGTAGTTTACCTCAGACCTTCGGGTCCATAGTTATTAGCTAGATGGCTTCTTCTTTCTCTTTGGATCTCAATACAAAGTTCTCCTCGACTCTCTTGGAGATCTATTCGATTTAATCTTCTTTTGCGGTGTGTTTGTCGAGATCCGTTGAATTGTGGGTTTATGATCAAGATTATCTATGAAAAATATTTGAATCTCCTCTGAATTCTTTTATGTATGATTGGTTATCTTTGCAAGTCTATTCGAATTATCAGTTTGGTTTGGCCTACTAGATTGATCTTTCTTGCAATGGGAGAAGTGCTTAGCTTTGGGTTCAATCTTGCGGTGCTCGATCCCAAAGGATGAGGGGAAACGACACGTATTGTATTGTTGCCATCGTGGATAAAAGATGGGGTTTATATCATATTGCATGAGTTTATCCTCTACATCATGTCATCTTGCTTAAAGCGTTACTCGTTCTTATGAACTTAATACTCTAGATGCATCTTTGGATAGCGGTCGATGTGTGGAGTAATAGTAGTAGATGCGGGCAGGAGTCGGTCTACTTGTCACGGACGTGATGCCTATATACATGATCATACCTAGATATTCTCATAACTATGCTCAATTCTATCAATTGCTCGACGGTAATTTGTTCACCCACCGTAATACTTATACTATCTTGAGAGAAGCCACTAGTGAAACCTATGGCCGCCGGGTATAGTTTCCATCTTATTAATCTTCCGTCAACAAGTTATTTATTTCGCCATTTATTTTTCTTTCTTTACTTTGGGTCTTTATCATAAAAATATCAAAAATATTATCTTATCATCTCTATCAGATCTCACTTTTGCAAGTGGCCGTGAAGGGATTGACAACCCCTTTATCGCGTTGGTTGCAAGGTCTTATTTGTTTGTGTAGGTGCAAGGGACTTGAGCGTGGTCTCCTACTGGATTGATACCTTGGTTCTCAAAAACTGAGGAAAATACTTACGCTACTTTGCTGGATCACCCTTTCCTCTTCAAGGGAAAACCAACGCAGTGCTCAAGAGGAAGCAAGAAGGATTTCTGGCTCCGTTGCCGGGGAGTCTACGCACAAGTCAACATACCAAGCACCGGTCACAAACTCTTATCCTTCACATTACATTATTTGCCATTTGCCTCTCGTTTTCCTCTCCCCCACTTCACCCTTGCCGTTTTATTCGCCCTCTTTTTTCCGTTCGCCTCTTTTTCGCTTGCTTCTTGTTTGCTCGTGTGTTGGATTGCTTGCTTGTCACGATGGCTCAAGATAATACTAAATTGTTTGACTTTGCCAATACCAACAACAATGATTTTCTTAGCACTCCTATTGCTCCTCTTACCGAAGCTGAATCTTGTGAAATTAATGCTGCCTTGCTGAATCTTCTTATGAAAGATCAATTCGCTGGCCTTCCTAGTGAAGATGCCGCTACCCATCTAAATAGCTTTGTTGATTTGTGTGATATGCAAAAGAATAAAGATTTAGATAATGATATTTTTAATTGAAGCTATTTCCGTTTTCCCTTAGAGATCGTGCTAAAACTTGGTTTTCGTCTTTGCCTAAAAATAGTATTGATTCTTGGAATAAGTGCAAAGATGCTTTTATCTCTAAGTATTTTCCTCCCGCTAAGATCATCTCTCTTAGAAACGATATTATGAATTTTAAGCAACTTGGTCGTGAACATGTTGCACAAGCTTGGGAGAGGATGAAATTAATGATACGTAATTGCCCTACTCATGGTTTGAATTTGTGGATGATTATACAAAAATTTTATGCCGGATTGAATTTTTCTTCTAGAAATCTTCTATGGAAATCACTTTAGGAGAAGCTACTACACTGCTAGATAATATTATGGTTAATTATTCTCAATGGCACACTGAAAGATCTACTAGTAAAAAGGTGCATGCAATTGAAGAAATCAATGTTTTGAGTGGAAAGATGGATGAACTTATGAAACTGTTTGCTAATAAGAGTGTTTCTCCTGATCCTAATGATATGCCTTTGTCTACTTTGATTGAGAATTAATGAATCTATGGATGTGAATTTTGTTTGTAGGAATAATTTTGGTAACAACGTGTATAGAGGAAACTTTAATCCTAGGCCATTCCCTAGTAATTCCTCTAATAATTTTGGTAATTCCTACAACAACTCTTATGGAAACTTTAATAAGACGCCCTCTAATTTTGAGACTAGTGTTAAAGAATTTATGATTTCCCAAAAGAATTTCAATGCTTTGCTTGAAGAAAAATTGCTTAAGATTGATGAATTGGCTAGGAACATGGATAGAATTTCTCTTGATGTTGATTCTTTGAAACTTAGATCTATTCCACCTAAGCATGATATCAATGAGTCTCTCAAAGCCATGAGAATTTCCATTTATGATTACAAGGAAAGAACCACTAGGATGCGTGCTAAGAAAGATTGCTTTGTGAAGGCGTGTTCTTCTATTTTTTATGAGAATAAAGATGAAGATCTAAAAGTTATTGATGTGTCCCCTGTTAAATCCTTGTTTTTCAATATGAATCTTGATGATGATGGGACTGGAGATGAGTCAACTTTAGTTAGAAGGCGTCCCAAAAATTCAGAGTTTTTAGATCTTCATGCTAAAATTGGTAAAATTGGGATTAAAGAGGTTAAAACTTTAGATAGCAATGAACCCACTATCTTGGATTTCAAGGAATTTAATTATGATAATTGCTCTTTGATAGATTGTATTTCCTTGTTGCAATCCGTGCTAAATTCTCCTCATGCTTATAGTCAAAATAAAGCTTTTACTAAACATATCGTTGATGCTTTGATGCAATCTTATGAAGAAAAACTTGAATTGGAAGTTTCTATCCCTAGAAAACTTTATGATGAATGGGAACCTACAATTAAAATTAAAATTAACGATCATGAATGCTATTCTTTGTGTGATTTGGGTGCTAGTGTTTCCACAATCCCAAAAACTTTGTTTGATTTGCTAGGTTTCCGTGAATTTGATGATTGTTCTTTAAACTTGCACCTTGCGGATTCCACCATTAAGAAACCTATGAGAAGAATTAATGATGTTCTTATTGTTGCAAATAGGAATTATGTGCCCGTAGATTTCATTGTTCTTGATATAGATTGTAATCCTTCATGTCCTATTATTCTTGGTAGACCTTTCCTTAGAATGATTGGTGCAATCATTGATATGAAGGAAGGGAATATTAGATTCCAATTTCCGTTAAGGAAAGGCATGGAACACTTCTCTAGAAAGAAATTAAATTACCATATGAATCTATTATGAGAGCCACCTATGGATTGCCTACCAAAGACGGCAATACCTAGATCTATCCTCGCTTTTATGCCTAGCTAAGGGCGTTAAACGATAGCGCTTGTTGGGAGGCAACCCTATTTAATTTTAGTTTTTTGCTTTTTGGTTATGTTTAGGAATAAATAATCCATCTAGCTTCTGTTTAGATGTGGTTTTGTGTTTTAATTAGTGTTTGTGCCAAGTTAAACCTATAGGATCTTCTTGGATGATAGTTATTTGATCTTGCTGAAAATTCCAGAAACTTTCTGTTCACGAAAACAATTTTTAAAAATCACCAGAACGTCATAAAATACTTATTCCAATTGCAGTAGATCAATAAATATATTACCTAGATCGTCCTATTTTGGTAGATTTTTCTGAGTTCCAGAAGTTTGCGTTAGTTACAGATTACTACAGACTGTTTTGTTTTTGACAGATTCTGTTTTTCGTGTGTTGCTTGCTTATTTTGATGAATCTATGGCTAGTAAAAGAGCTTATAAACCATAGAAAAGTTGGAATACAGTAGGTTTAACATCAACATAAATAAAGAATGAGTTCATTACAGTACCTTGAAGTGGTGTTTTGTTTTCTTTCGCTAACGGAGCTCGCGAGATTTTCTGTTAAGTTTTGTGTTGTGAAGATTTCAAGTTTGGGTAAAGATTTGATGGATTATGGAACACGGATTGGCAAGAGCCTAAGCTTGGGGATGCCAAGGCACCCCAAGGTAAAATTCAAGGACAACCAGCTTGGGGATGCCCCGGAAGGCATCCCCTCTTTCGTCTTCGTCTATCGGTAACTTTACTTGGAGCTATATTTTTATTCACCACATGATATGTGTTTTGCTTGGAGCGTCTTGTATAATTTGAGTCTTTGATTTTTATTTTGTCACAATTTTCCTCGCTGCACACACCTTTTGAGAGAGACACACATGATTCGGAATTTGTTAGAATACTCTATGTGCTTCAGTTATATCTTTTGAGCTATATAGTTTTTGCTCTAGTGCTTCACTTATATCTTTTAGAGCACGGTGGCGGTTTTATTTTATAGAAATTATTGATCTCTCATGCTTCACTTATATTATTTTGAGAGTCTTAAAAAGCATGGTAATTTGCTTTAATTGTGAAATTAATCTTCCATATTGAGTTCATGGAATATCATGATAAGTTTGATACTTGATAAGTGTTTTGAGATATAAAGGTGGTAATATTAGAGTGTGATAGTTGAGTAATTGTGAAATTGAGAAATACTAGTGTTAAAGTTGGCGAGCCCCGTAGCATGTACGTATGGTAAAAGTTGTGTGACAATTTTGACACATAAGGTGTTCTTTTATTGCTTTCCTTATGAGTGGCGGTCGGGGACGAGCGATGGTCTTTTCCTACCAATCTATCCCTCTAGGGGCATGCGTAGTAGTACTTTGCTTCGAGGGCTAATAAACTTTTGCAATAAGTATATGAGTTCTTTATGACTAATGTGAGTCCATGGATTATACGCACTCTCAACCTTCCACAATTTTCTAGCCTCTACGGTACCGCGCATTGCCCTTTCTCACCTTGAGAGTTGGTGCAAACTCCGTCGGTGCATCCAAACCCCGTGATATGATACGCTCTATCACACGTAAACCTCCTTATATCTTCCTCAAAACAGCCACCATACCTACCTATCATGGCATTTCCATAACCATTCCGAGATATATTGCCAACCAACTTTCCACCGTTCCGTTTATTATGACACACTCCATCGTTGTCATATTGCTTTGCATGATCATTCCGAGATATATTGCAAAGCCACCATTCATAATCTTTCATACATGTCACTCTTGATTCATTGCATATCCCGGTACACCGCCGGAGGCATTCACATAGAGACATATTTTGTTCTAAGTATTGAGTTGTAATTCTTGAGTTGTAAGTAATAAAAGTGTGATGATCATTATTAGAGCATTGTCCCATGTAAGGAAAGGATGATGGAGACTATGATTCCCCCACAAGTCGCGATGAGATTCCGGACTAAATAAAAAAAAGAAGAGGCCAAAGAAAAAAAAAGATAAGGCCCAAGAAAAAAAAGAAAAAAATGAGAGAAAGATAGAAGGGACAATGTTACTATCCTTTGTCCACACTTGTGCTTCAAAGTAGCACCATGATCTTCATGATAGAGAGTCTCCTATGTTGTCACTTTCATATACTAGTGGGAATTTTTCATTATAGAACTTGGCTTGTATATTCCAATGATGGGCTTCCTCAAAATGCCCGAGGTCTTCGTGAGCAAGCAAGTTGGATGCACAACCACTTAGTTTCTTTTGTTGAGCTTTCATATATTTATAGCTCTAGTGCATCCGTTGCATGGCAATCCCTACTCCTCTCATTGACATCAATTTATGGGCATCTCCATAGCCTATTGATTAGCCGTGCCAATATGAGACTTTCTACCTTTTTTTCTTCTCTCATAACCCCCATCATTATACTTTACTCCACCCATAGTGCTATATCCATGGCTTGCGCTCATGTATTGCGTAAGGGTTGAAAAAGCTGAATCGCATTAAAAAGTATGAACCAATTGCTCGGCTTGTCATCGGGGTTATGCACGATGAGAACGTTTGTGTGACGATATTGAAACATGGCCTAACTATATGATTTTGTAGGGATAAGCTTTCTTTGGCTATGTTATTTTGATAAGACATAATTGCTTGGTTAGCATGTTTGAAGTATTATTGTTTTTATGTCAACATTAAACTTTTATCTTGAATCTTTCGGATCTAAATATTCATGCCACAATAAAAAGAATTACATTGAAAATTATGCTAAGAAGCATTCCACATCAAAAATTCTGTTTTTATCATTTACCTACTCGAGGACGAGTAGGAATTAAGCTTGGGGATGCTTGATACGTCTCCAACGTATCTATAATTTTTGATTGTTCCATGCTATTATATATTCTATTTTGGATGTTTAATGGGCTTATTTATACACTTTTATTTTAGTTTTGTGACTAACCTATTAACTGGAGGCCTAGCCCAAATTGCTGTTTTTTTTCCTATTTTAGTGTTCCGCAGAAAAAGGATATCAAATGGAGTCCAAACGGAATGAAACCTTCGGGAGCGTGATTTTTGGAACAAACGTGATCCAGAGGACTTGGAGTGGACGTCAAGCAACCAACGAGGAGGCCACGAGGCAGGGGGCGCGCCCTCCACCCTCGTGGGCCCCTCGTGGCTCCACCGACCTACTTCTTCCTCCTATATATACCTACGTACCCCCAAACCATCGGGGAGCACCACGAAAACCTAATTCCACCGCCGCAACCTTCTGTATCCGTGAGATCCCATCTTGGGGCCTTTTCTAGCGTCCTGCCGGAGGGGGCATTGATCACGGAGGGCTTCTACATCAACACCATAGCCTCTCCGATGATTTGTGAGTAGTTTACCTCAGACCTTCAGGTCCATAGTTATTAGCTAGATGGCTTCTTCTCTCTGTTTGGATCTCAATACAAAGTTCTCCTCGATTCTCTTGGAGATCTATTCAATGTAATCTTCTTTTGTGGTGTGTTTGTCAAGATCCGTTGAATTGTGGGTTTATGATCAAGATTATCTATGAACAATATTTGAATCTCCTCTGAATTCTTTTATGTATGATTGATTATCTTTGCAAGTCTATTCGAATTATCAGTTTGGTTTGGCCTACTAGATTGATCTTTCTTGCAATGGGAGAAGTGCTTAGCTTTGGGTTCAATCTTATGTGCTCGATCCCAAAGGATGAGGGGAAATGACACGTATTGTATTGTTGCCATCGAGGATAAAAAGATGGGGTTTATAGCATATTGCATGAGTTTATCCCTCTACATCATGTCATCTTGCTTAAAGCGTTACTCCGTTCTTATGAACTTAATACTCTAGATGCATTCTGGATAGCGGTCGATGTGTGGAGTAATAGTAGTAGATGCAGGCAGGAGTCGGTCTACTTGTCATGGGCGTGATGCCTATATACATGATCATACCTAGATATTCTCATAACTATGCTCAATTCTATCAATTGCTCGACAGTAATTTGTTCACCCACCATAATACTTATGCTATCTTGAGAGAAGCCACTAGTGGAACCTATGGCCCCTGGGTCTATTTTCCATCTTATTAATCTTCCGTCAACAAGTTATTTCTTTCGCTGTTTATTTTGCTTTCTTTACTTTTCGTCTTTATCATAATAATACCAAAAATATTATCTTATCATCTCTATCAGATGTCACTTTTGCAAGTGGCCGTGAAGGGATTGACAACCCCTTTATTCCGTTGATTGCAAGGTTCTTATTTGTTTGTGTAGGTGCAAGGGACTTGTGCGTGGCCTCCTACTGGATTGATACCTTGGTTCTCAAAAACTGAGGGAAATACTTACGCTACTTTGTTGCATCGCCCTTTCCTCTTCAAGGGAAAACCAACGCAGTGCTCAAGAGGTAGCAGCTTACAATGCCTATGTTAAACCGTATATTGAGGACTCCTCCGCTGTCCAAGAAGATGCTGATATTTTGCAGGAGTCTATGGAGGAAGAAAATAATGATATGCATGAATCTATAGATAATTATGATTCTGATGATTTGATTGAAATATCCCTTGATGAACATGATGCTTGCTATTCTTGTGGCCACGATGCCAATATTTATAAAGATGAATTTGCTATAGTCCCATATGTTAAACATGAGATCGTTGCTATTGCACCCATACTTGATAGTTCCTTCGATGAAAGGATGATTGCAATGATATTATTATAAATTCTATTAATGTCAATTGTGTTAATCATATGCAAAACCCTAAGCTTGGGGGTGCTAAGTTTGCTATGTCTACTACTTGTTGTAATGATCATGATTTGGGTGATTCTTCTTATGATCTTGAAAATTTATAAGCCCCATGATGAATATGAGATTGATATTAGTGTCAGGGATAAACCCCACGGTATGACCCGGCCGGAGTCATAATCCGGCTAGGACTTGGTAAACCGGGGCGGTGTTAAACCGGCACACAGTTAAGACAGATGGCTAAGACAGACGGTAAACCGGCGAGTGTTAAACCGGAAGAGTTAAGGTAGATGGTAGCACCGGCAGGTGTTAAGACAATCATAACCCGGCAGACCATGTTAAACCGGCAGACAATGTTAAACCGGCAGACAATGTTAAACCGACAGACAATGTTAAACCGACAGACAATGTTAAACCGGCAGACGTTAAGAAGCCCAGGAAAGGAAGTCAAAATAGTTTAAGTCTTAGTCCGAGATGGACTCTACATGTAACCCGCCCCTTCAACTTATATAAGGAGGGGCAGGGCTCCCCAAAGAGGGACAAGCAACAAACAATCTCTAGGGCTAGACACAACTAGAGGAGAGCCGGTTTACGGCGACTCCCTCGTGATGATAATGAGAACTAGCCTCAAACAGCATGTAGGGTTGTTACCGGATGATGTTTCCCAGGGCCCGAAGCTGTCTAAACCCTTGTTTTGTGTTGCGTCCCTCGATTCCGCTCAACCCCTCTCAAGCTACCACATAGATGCGTTGGCCTCGCGACTAAGTCCTCACACTAAGGACATCTGACGTGTTAATTCCACGACAGTTGGCGCCCACCGTGGGGCCCGCGCACGGTGGTGTTGAGTTTTTGGAGGGTTCTTTCTTAAGGATCAAGGAGCTTGCAATTCTCTGGATGAAGAAAAGCTAGTTTGAAAGAATTTTCGTCAGCTGCAAGTTTATCGGACCAGTTTTATGATCGGTGAGGTTTAAAGGTTAAGCAAAAGTTAGGGCTACGCCACAAACCGTCGCCTTTGTGAATCGGATCCGAGGAGAGATTAAAAATTTATTGCTGCTGCTACACATCGCCAATACTAATAGGCATTAACAAGTCGGGTTATGCGCCAGATCGATCTTGGGGTGCCCTGCCACCGTGCTAAAACGCCAGGGACAAAGGCTAAAGCAAATGTTTATTCTGATAAATCGCCGAAACACCAGAAGTATCAAAGGAATTTTTTAAAAGGGGTACAGTGTTCAAATAGGAGACCATCGCGACCGGGACGTGGATGGTAAAAAGTCATTACAATCTGGAGGAAATGTTGGTCTTCAAACAACCATAACTCGCCGAATCCGAGTCAACACCTATACCTTCACCAGAAAGACGCCGTCCGCCTCGGACCGCCGCACGGACTGCAACCTGACGCCAATCCGAGTGATCACCTGGTCGTCTGCAGCTTTTGACTCAAACAATGGCTGTCTCGCCAAAGCTGCGGATTCACGCAGCCCAGCTAAACCGCCATCCGCAGTTGCAACCGCACCTCTCTAACTCGCCGCTGCCGCGAACGCACCTCGTCGACCCGCCGGATTGAACCGGCCCTGACGCTGTCGGGCGCAGATGCACGCCTGTGTAGATCCTTCGCATCCACTTTGGTCCATCATCTCTGCCTTTGCTGCAGCTGCGGCTGCGCCTTGAGTCGCTGTAACCCTTCGCCTTTGCTGCAGCTGCGTCCGTCGACCCGTCCCTGCGGCGCCCGCCTCGTCGAGCCTCCTTTCTGCCGATGCGCGGCACTGCCGAGTTGCCTGCGGAGGAGCCGCCTTCATCCGAGTCGTGCGCGTCGGCTCCTTCGGCGAGAGGATGACCATGGGTCTGGATCCGCGTCGTGGATGATCCGGGTCGCTGCTGTGCCTGCACGCCGTCGACGCGAATCGCCAGGCTACATCTTCCGCATCCAAATCGGTTTCTGTTTCAATGCGCCGAGAGTCGCCTCCGACGTGAATCGCCGCCCTCGTCGGTCTCGCGCCCGTTCTTGCACGGGTCAGGGAGTTGCCCAGTCCGGTTCGACCTCGCCTCGCCTCTCCAATGAGCCGCCCCGGTCGTTGAGTGGCTGCTGCTGCTGCTTCTGAATCAAACCGACCGATCCGACCTTGCCTGCAAACTGGACGAACCGAATATCTACAAACCGCCGCTACCGGCGCTGCTGCGGACGAACTGCCTCGACCCGCCACGGCCTCACGCTGTCGGGCAAGGGTGACCCGCCGTCATGGTCTGCAGCCCCGGTAGCCGGATACGAGCTGCCCTCCGCCTCATCGCCCCGTCAGCCGTTAGCTCGCCCCTCGGCGCCGAGCCGCCGCAGTCGGAGGGCCCCGTCCACCATTGTCATCTGAAAGCCGTCGCTGGAGTGCTCCCTGCATCAAATCGTTACAACGGATGACTATTTTCAGCTGCGTCGGCTCCGCGCCTCCACTTCATCGACCCGCTCGGCACCCACTTCTGCCGCAAGTTGCAGTAAACCGCCGTCGCCCCTTGCCGGGTCAATCGCTCGCTAGCGTGCCTCCGTCGACCGGCCTGAGCCGCCCCGACCTCAACTCGAACCTCAAGTCGCCTCCCCCACGACCCGGACTCCTCCATGAAGCCCGGCTAACTCGCCTCCGACTGCTTACAGCCAATTTCCATCGCCCTGAGCCGCCTGCGCCGGCAGAACACCGCCTCCGCGCTCAATCACCCATGGAAACTATTTCTGCTTTGGCCTCGTTGCCACCCTTGCAAGTTGCCGGCGTGGCCTCACATTCAAGTGGCCGGTGTGGCCTCGCCGCTGGCCCACAGGTGCAAGACCGCCCACGCCGCTCTAAACGGCCGTGGCCTGTGGCTCTACGCCGGCCCATGGCCGCGCTCCGATCGCCGTGAGCCGCCCACACACCGGTTCACCCCGCTTACCCGCCACTTGTCTTCGCTGTGACTGTCGCTTCTACCGCACTGCCGAGTCGCCATTGCGATCACCTCTGCCTCAAACCGCCTGCGCCGTAAAGCGTTGCCGGTTCAGCGCGCCTCATCGGCCCAACTCCTTCCGCGTCATCACTTCGCCCCCTACCGCGAGCCAACCCTACTCCGCTTCGTGGAAACAGCTTCGACGCACCTCCTCCGCTGCGTGGTCTCAAGTTGCCGCCCTTGCTATGGTTGTCCGTGAGCCACCGTCTTCCAAGCCGCCACTACCCCGGTTCACCTTTTGCCTCTCCAAGGCCGCTGCCTCAAACATAGCAGCGTCAAACTGCCGTCCACTTCCAGGCTGCCATGGTCTTGTGCCGCTCCTGCTTTTAAATCGCCGGCGCCGTGTGTCTCCGTCACCGTTTTACCGAGTCGCCACCCTTTGTTTCTTCTGGACCATCACCGCTTTACTGGCTGCTGAGCACCTTGGGCTGGCCTGCCGCCCCGCTTTGCTTCGCTTGAGCTTGCGTAATTACTTACAGACCTGCCGGTGCCTCAGCTCGCCTCTGCTACTTCCGCTGGAAGCTACACCCCCAGCCATTGAGTCAAGTTGGACCGGACGCTTCTACTTCTAAACCGCCCAACACCGTGAACCGCCAGGATGCTGCTTACGACCCGGCGCTTGACCCGCCGCGTTGCGCTCGACCCACCTCACCTGAAAGGATGACATCCAGACACATGTGGGTTGCGACAGTTTTTTGGTTTCAATTACTGCTGCATCGATGGTTTCAAGGTATGCAAGGCCCAAAGGGTAATCCTGGGGACCGCATGCATGCATGACGGTTCAAAAACCAATATGCTTAGGCTGGTCATAGTGGGAGTAACATAAGTAGTAACATAGATGCCACATAAGCAAAAGTGATGATGTGTCAAGTAGTTAATGAGGAGAGAGACAAATAGAGTAACATAATATGTTACCATCACCTAGCGGTTCCCAATGCTAAATGAGTCTATGAAGTAATAAATGAAGTGATGCGTGACACTACATATATGTTACTACCCACTATAAAGGTAGTAACGTAGCCTAGTAACATATACATGTTACTAGTCTAAGTTACTCCCCACTGACCAGCCTTACAATAATGGAACAGCGGTCCCAGCAAGCAAGTACCACTATTAAATTGCAGCAGATCAAAATCAAAGTCAGTTGAAGCAAGAAGAAATCTGGCAATCTGCTAGGAATTGTTTTTACTATATTAGTACTCACTGCTGCGTATGCCTGTCTGCCGTTGCATACTACTTCTACTACACTGCGCGCGGTCTATCGAGATACAGCTGCTGGATTACATCTCAAAAGACCAAAAGCATAATACTACTGACTTATCATTACGTCAAGACAAAAGGAAAAAAAAGAGCCAATGGACTGCGTGAGATATTTATGGCTGCTTGGTCCTCTCATCCATGTGCGCAGAGGAATTTCTATGCAAAAGGCATGCAGCAAGCCCCCGTCTTGGTATCCGGGTCTGTTCTTATGCACGGACATGTTTTGTCAGACACCTGGTGGACGTTGCACACAGATCATAAGTCGTCCAGACAAATCAGGTGCTATCTTTTCTGTCTGTTCTTTGTACGTATTATTTTTTCCAAGAGTAATTACTCTGGTCTGTCATATATTTTGAACAGGACACAGATTCATTATAGAGGTGGTGCCATGCTATGCTTATGGAGTTTGTGTTAGCATCATCATGCACCGGCGTCCGCGCCCGTTTGCTGTTAACGGGTGTGCGCAAGCAACCGCCCATA
Source organism: Aegilops longissima (assembly GCA_021605205.1). Lineage (NCBI taxonomy): Eukaryota > Viridiplantae > Streptophyta > Magnoliopsida > Poales > Poaceae > Aegilops > Aegilops longissima. The sequence goes on from CM038679.1 coordinate 637,993,755, forward strand.
CAGTTTGATCTACATTAACTCACTGGGACAGCGCCCATGGTTGACTCGTCGTCCGTGTGGCTTACCGCGTCTGCGATTGCCTCGCCCGTCCACGCTGGCTTATAATGTCACGGCTGACTCATCTGTCTGCTCCCACGGTCGACCCGCCTGTGATTGATTTCAGTTTCACCGTGGTGATGATCAACTCCGCATTGGATATTTTCTGGCCTAACATATCAGGTGAAATCCATCCAGTATATTTTTATATTTTGCTTTCTTTAAAAGAGCAATTACTCTGGCTTGCAAAGTTGTCTAATGCAGGACCCTAAACCGCCATATTGGTGCAAATTGAAAGGCCATCAGAAAATTTCCGGCTTAAAAAGAAGGATTTTGGTTTAATATCCGGCTTAAGGGAAGGCCATCTCCCACAAAGCTTTGAAGCTCTCGATAGCCGGTTCAAAATACCGGTTCAAGCATAACTTATCTCTTGTAAAAAGTTAAAGGTTGCCGAAGAGGACCTGCTGCCCTGACGCGCGGTTCAAACATGGGTATCCTGCCTTATGGACTCATATTCATATGATTACTTGGGGACTTCCTGTTCAAACATAGGTGTATTCACCAAAGAGAACATGGCGTTACTACCCTCTTGATGCGGCTATCAAGACAGTATTATCATCAGGGGCCAAAGAGAGTTTGTTGCACAACACAACTCAAACATAGGCACCCGGCGAGCACAACTCAGAAATATATCACATGGGGGCTTCTGCTTGCAAAGCGGAGTCCTGTCCATTAATCCGGCTATCACGCCACAACAAAGCTTGGGAGCTTCACACCCAAGGGGCCAAAGAGAGTCTTGTTGCTACGCACAACTCAAACATAGGCACCCATTGAGCACAGCTCACAAAGTTACTTGGGGGCTCTTTGTGTAAAGTAACAAAGAGTTTGAAAGGACCCTTGTAATTGGGTATCAGCCCACGGCTTGGAAGCCTGGTGTATTCACCTAAAACCCCGGGTTAACCTGCCTTCAACAAGTAAGCCACTCCTATCCAGGTAATCCTGGCACGACCCGCCGAACGTTTGACAAGTTACTCTCATTGAGACCCTGAACTTGTCAAAGTTAAAATGATGATTTGTTAGTTGGAGGCCCATCTTAAAAGGCTTTGTCAAATGGTTTAACTCAGCGGCCTGGCAGCCCATGAAAAGCCTCGAATTTGGGCCTGGTAGCCCTTGAAAAGCCTCGACTACACGATTTTATTTGCCTTTGTCAAGATTTTTCTCTTTTGATAAATTTTATGTTGAACCGGTGTCTATTGACCCGGCATGACAATCAGTCATCAAATTAACCCGGTGTTCATTAACCCGGCTTGACTTTCAACTACAAGTTGTCAGTACATAATCACTTATAATCCGGTGTTTATTGACCCGGCCTGGCTTTGGACTATAAGTCGCCAGTATATATTTGGATTGCGCCATTGGAATTATGCGCTTATAAATCATTGGGTATATTATTCAAATATACAACATGGATGGATTTTTATTATGGTTATCAATAACCAGTATTATGATTAAGGTTTTCAAAGTCGCTTTAGCGTAATGGCTATCATATTATCAATAGATATGATTTATTCTACAATTGAAGGAATAGTCCCGAGTTGCTGCAGGCTTACGACCCGACACTTGGGGGCTACATTATTTCAGTTGAAATTACATCAAATACACAAGTCTCATGTCGTTGCAAGCATGCACCATGGCACTTGGGGGCTAATGCAAAGTCATTTTTTGCCCACCTTATTGAAGACCCGACTCATCACATTGTAATGAGCCGGCCCTTGGGGGCTACCAATTGCCTCTGTCAACAATTTAAGGTACAAAGATTTTTATCCATTATATTTACAAAGTCCCTGCTCAGTTGGTAAAGCACAAGGCTCTTAACCTTGTGGACGTGAATTCAAGCCCCATGATGGGGGTTACATCATATGATGTTATTTTCATTGAAGTATATATCAAAGTCCCAGCTCAATATTATCTTACTGAGCCGACCCTTGGGGGGCTACACGTTGTTGTTCAAAGTTTACAAGATTATATTTACAAAGTCCCTGCTCATTATTGCATAATGACTCGACCCTTGGGGGCTACACTGGTTGAATTTTTTATGAGCATCAGGCAATTACAAGTCCCAGGTTGCTGCAAACATGACAACCCGGCACTTGGGGGCTACATATGTGGAGTACTCAATTCTGACTAGTGATTGAGATAAACAACCTGGATTTCTTCAAGATTGTGATATTTATATTGAAGCAAGTCTTAAGCTGTTGCTATGCTACCTTCTTAAGACTTGGGGGCTACAAGTGATAGGCATATAAGAGGTATATTTTCAAGCTGGATGTTAACTACAAGTATGACCCGGTGCTATCAATATTTATAAACCGGTGATCTTGGCAATGATAAACCGGCAAGTTCTACGTCCTTAAACTGGCTGAAGATCAGATGACTATTTCAAGGACCAATATTGTTTTTAAGCATTGGGAGCTGAATCAAAGGAGTTATTATTCATAATATATTTTCTATGAGAAACCAATGTCAGCAAATTGATTATGAAGCTGGCCTATTAAACCGGATTTTCTAGGAGAAGGAAGTGACAAGGATTTAAGGATGATCAGGATCAGTTTACCATGGATAAATCCAAATTAAACTGGGGGCTAATGTCAGGGATATACCCCGCGGTATGACCCGGCCGGAGTCATAATCCGGCTGGGACTTGGTAAACCGAGGCGGTGTTAAACGGCACACAGTGAAGACAGATGGCTAAGACAGACGGTAAACCGGCGAGTGTTAAACTGGCAGAGTTAAGACATATGGTAGCACCGGCAGGTGTTAAGACAATCATAACCCGGCAGACCATGTTAAACCGGCAGACAATGTTAAACCGGCAGACAATGTTAAACCGGCAGACGTTAAGATAGTTTAAGTCTTAGTCCGAGATGGACTCTACATGTAACCCGCCCCTTCAACTTATATAAGGAGGGGCAGGGCTCCCCAAAGAGGGACAAGCAAGAAACAATCTCTAGGGCTAGACACAACTAGAGGAGAGCCGGTTTACGGTGACTCCCTCGTGATGATAATGAGAACTAGCCTCAAACATCATGTAGGGTTGTTACCGGATGATGTTTCCCGGGGCCCGAAGCTGTCTAAACCCTTGTCTTGTGTTGCGTCCCTCGATTCCGCTCAACCCCTCTCAAGCTACCACATAGATGCGTTGGCCTCGCGACTAAGTCCTCACACTAAGGACATCTGATGTGTTAATTCCACGACAATTAGTGTTTGCAATAGTATTGAAAGTGGGTTTGGAAGAGTATCAACTTTAGATCCCACATATTTGGAGAATGTTCAATCTTATGAAATTTTTGATAAAAGTGGGTTTGGAGAGGTCATGACTTTAGTTAATGTTAATCCCACTATTTTGAAAGAGTGTCAACTTTGCATGCATGTGGATCGTGTTGAGAATATGTTATGTGATAGCTATATTGTTGAATTTGCTTATGATCCTACATGTAATTATTATGAGAGAGGAAAACATGGTTGTAGACATTTTCATGTTACTAAATTACCTCTCCTTATGTTGATATTTCTGAGGGAGTCCTAGATTAGGGGGTCTCCGGACAGCCGGACTATATCCTTTAGCTGGACTGTTGGACTATGAAGATACAAGATTGAAGACTTCGTCCCGTGTCCGCATGGGACTCTCCTTGGCGTGGAAGGCAAGCTTGGCAATACAGATATGTAGATCTCCTCCCTTGTAATTGACTCTGTGTAACCCTAGCCCCCTCCGGTGTCTATATAAACCAGAGGGTTTAGTCCGTAGGACAACAACAATCATACCATAGGCTAGTTTCTAGGGTTTAGCCTCTACGATCTCGTGGTAGATCAACTCTTGTAATACTCATATCATCAAGATCAATCAAGCAGGAAGTAGGGTATTACCTCCATCGAGAGGGCCCGAACCTGGGTAAACATCGTGTTCCCTGTCTCCTGTTACCATCCACCTTAGACGCACAGTTCGGGACCCCCTACCCGAGATCCGCCGGTTTTGACAGCGACATTGGTGCTTTCATTGAGAGTTCCACTGTGTCGTCACCATAAGACCTGATGGCTCCTTCGATCATCGGTAATGATGCGGTCCAGGGTGAGGTTTTCCTCCCCGGACAGATCTTCGTATTCGGCGGCTTCACTCTGCATGCTAACTCGCTTGGCCATCTGGAGCAGATCGAGAGGTACGCCCCTGGCCACCAGGTCAGGTTCGGGAACTTGAATTACACTGCAGACATCCGCGGAGACTTGATCTTCAACGGATTCGAGCCCTTACCAGGTGTGCCGCACGATCACGACGAGCATGATATAGCTCTGCCGCCGGACAGTGTTTGGGAGATCACACCGGCAACTACTCCGGCCTTCAATCCGGAGCAAATTGCGCCATCCAAGGGCGGGTGATAGACCCCGCCATGGAGGCCGTACTCTCAGCGGCGATAGAGCCGGATACTGACCTTACCCCTCACGAGAGCCGTGATGCCGAGCCACTGGATTCATCTCCGGCCACGGACTCCGAGCCGCCTGCGCCCGTGCCTATCGAATCCTATTGGGCGCCGATCATGGAGTTTACCTCCACGGATATCTTTCAGCACTCGCCCTTCGCCGACGTGCTAAATTCGTTAAGGTCTCTCTCCTTGTCAGGAGAACCTTGGCCAAACTATGTCCGTCTAGAATGGGATGTGGACGACGAAGAAATTCGCTTCCCACCCACCACCCACTTAGTAGCCACTGTCGACGATCTAACCGACATGCTCGACTTTGACTCCGAAGACATCGACGGTATGGACGACGATGCAGGAGATGAACAGGAACCACCGCCCACAGGGCGCTAGACCGCCACTCCGTCACATGACATATACATGGTGGATACACCCAAAGAAAACAATGATGAGGAACGGAAAGAAGCAGCGAAGAAAAACTCCATCGAGAAGCAAACAAAGCGTCGACGTAGTCGCCACTCTAAATCCCACCTTGGCAAAAGCAGCGATAACAGCGAAAGAGAAAATAACACCCCGGTCGACTCCAGAGGAAACGACGACCACACTGACCGAGCGGCAGAGCAAAATGAAGCCGCGAACGGTGAACATAGTACGGATCCGATGTCCGAACACGGTGACGCCGAGGATAAAGCTCATAAAACTCCCTCCGAGGAGGAAAATAGTCCGGACGAAGATGTGCACATCATCTTGGAAAGGCACTTGGACCAAGAGAACCTTCATAGAAGGCTTATTGCCACAGCGAGGAGTCTGAAGAAGCAAAAGCAAAGGCTTAAGGCCGCACAAAATACACTCAACAGCAGATGGAACGAAGTGCTCGACAACAAAGAAAAGTATGGTAGAAGTTAGCACACAAAGAGCTATCCAAAGCGCAAGCTATTGCCCGAATTTGACGACGAGGCCTTAGAGCCCACACAGCCGAAAAACAAAACGGCCAACCGGTCGGATCAACCACCTCGTGGCCGCGATAGAGCGGCTAACAAGGCCGCACATAAGTCAACACACGATCTACGTGAGGACTTGCGCCAAAAATCTAGTATGACCAGATCCATCTACGGATATAGAAAGTGCGCTACGTCACAATATCAAAACCGAATACCACAACCGTTTGAACGCCTTGATACATCTAAATACAGGGGTGCCGCACACCCCCTATGTTTCACCGATGAGGTGCTGGACCACGGATTTCCAGAAGGATTCAAACCAGTGAACATAGAGGCATACGATGGGACCACAGACCCTGGGGTCTGGATTGAGGACTTTATCCTCCATATACATATGGCTCGCGGAGACGATCTCCACGCCATCAAGTACTTGCCCCTCAAGCTTAAAGGACCAGCTCGGCACTGGATAAAAAGCCTCCCCGAAAACTCCATTGGAAGTTGGGTGGAGCTCGAGGATGCTTTTCGGGCTAATTTTCAAGGGATCTATGTCCGACCTCCGGATGCAGACGATTTGAGTGACATAATTCAACAGCCCGGGGAGTCAGCCCGAAAGCTTTGGAACAGGTTTCTCACTAAGAAGAACCAAATCGTCGACTGCCCGGATGCCGAAGCCTTAGCAGCTTTCAAGCATAGCGTCCGAGACGAATGGCTCGCTAGAAACCTCGGCCAAGAAAAACCAAGAACAATGGCAGCCCTAACAAGCCTCATGGCCCGCTTTTGCGCGGGCGAGGATAGCTGGTTAGCCCGCAGTAGCACCAGCGACCCAAGCACATCCGAAGTCAGGGATGGCAATGGAAAACCAAGACGCAGTAAAAGCAAGCATCAAAATACAGAAGACATCCCAGATAATACGGCAGTAAACGCCGGATTCAGGGGCTCTCAACCAGGTCAGCGGAAAAAGCCTGTCAAAGGCAGCAGAGATGGACCGTCCAGCCTAAACAAGATTCTAGACAAACTATGTCAGATTCATGGCACCCCCGATAAACCTACAAATCACACACACAGAGAATGATGGGTCTTCAAGCAGGCTGGTAAGCTAAACGTCGAATACAAGGGAAGGGAGACACCAAGTGAAGATGAGGACGAGCCAAGTCAGCAAAGCACTGGGGGACAGAAAAAATTCCCACCAGAGGTTAAAATAGTAAACGTGATCCATGTGACGAAGAGGAGAAGCAAACCTGCACTCCGAGACACACATGCCCTAGAGCCCGTCACCCCTAAGTTCAACCCCTGGTTGGCCTGCCCGATCACTTTTGATCGCAGGGATCACCCGACAAGTATCCGGCTCGAAGGATTGGCGGCCTTGGTGTTAGACCCAATAGTAAATGGATACCATCTCACAAGAGTCCTCATGGATGGCGACAGTAGTCTAAACCTGATATATCAGGACACAGTCCGTAAAATGGGGATAGACCCAACAAAAATCAACCACAATAATACTACCTTCAAGGGAGTAATACCAGGCCAGAGGCCCGTTGTACGGGCTCTCTATTACTAGAAGTTGTAGTCGGCTTTCCCAACAATTTCCGAAGCGAAAGGTTAACCTTCGACATCGCTCCATTCCGAAGTGGCTATCAAGCATTACTCGGAAGAGCGGCCTTCGCTCGTTTTAATGCAATACCGCATTATGGTTCTCTCAAGCTTTAGATGCCCGGCCCACGTGGCATCATCACCATTAGTGGAAATGTTGAACGTTCCTTACAAGCGGAAGAATGTGCGATGGCTTTACCGGCTGAACACTAAATGGCCCCCAGCCAGAATAAAGGATCGCCCGTCAAGACCGCGGACACGGTTAGACGAGTCCGGCGCATTACTAGCTATAACAGCTTGGGAAAACCCGAGGTTGGTTTGATGGTTATACCCCCATAGAAGGCACCAGGGGCTTCCCGCGTGTAATCGGGGCTAGTTTGGCTCAACTTAACTTATCTTGAATTTTAGTGGTTTATTGAGAATAACAAATCTTTACTGGCATGAAAACTTTTCACCTAAGTTCTTCCCTTTTTACAGATGACAATCGCGCCACACCTGTCTAGGATACGGCACAACGGAGACACAGGCGCAGACGTGCAGCAGGGACCCGCTCAAAGGTTTCTTTTTAGATTAAGACCCTGCGTAAACCTTTTTTACTATCTCTTGTTGTTCACATCCTCCGGATACTTAATATAACCGAGAAGGATGCTGACGTTATTGGCATTTTGCCACGTCAGAGCATTGCACGTACCTAGACACTAGGGGTTCATTATCAAGGGCACTGTTCAGCCCGGTATATGTTATAAAGACCGAATACCTTAGGGAATGTTCGGCGTCGCGAGTTTGGCCCTATATGCATCAACTTCGAATCATTGTCTTTGGTCAAATGTTGGGTTTCCCGGCTCCCGTGTTTTGCTACCTTACGTTCCACTCTATCGGCTAAGGTGGCACCGGGAGAACTACTACGATTGTGTCCTGGTTCATCCGGATGAGCACCTCAGTAGAGAAAGCCGAAAACTGACTGTCATGATAAAGCGCGAGACTGGTCAACCACTCGATGACTTACCGGAATCTTCGGGATTTCTCCGCATTAACGAAGGGCCATTTCCCGGTCGTGTGCGTACGCGCCCCGTATTCGGACGAGCGCGAAGGTACTAGGGGCTATCTAGTAGTCCCACCGTGAAACTCCTATGGCTAAGTGAAAGTGTTAAAGCAATAGAGTCTGATTGCCTTGTTCGCTGCGTTACCACCTCCTTAATGGACCAAGACGTTGGATCAAGTGTGAATACGTGCTTTTTGCGAACACCCCCGCATTATATGCGTGGGGGCTGAAGCCGACGACTGCAAACTTTCAGGTTATATACATATACACATAAACGGCCGCACAGGAGGCATCATAATACTTTCAGGCAAAAGTATAAACACATCCTTTATAATTCAATAAAACATTGTTTTTACAATGCGAATACATGTCACTAGAACATAATATTCTTCGAGCACTGAGCTTCTATTGAATGAGCGCCTTCAAGGACTTCTTCAAAGTAGTGTTCGACAGCTACTCGGCCCACGGCCGAACCCTGGGTTGCAATAGCGGTGGCCTCCATGTCTTCCCAGTATGTCTTGACATGGGCAAGTGCCATCCGCACACCCTTTATGCATGCCGACCTCTTCATAGCATCGATATGAAGCACAACACCAAGGAATCGTTGCACCAAACCAAAATAACTATTCGGCCGTGGCCCTCTCGGCCACAGGTGATCCTCAACATACACCATGGCAAGCCTGGACAACCTATGGAGCTCGGCCCACTCGATCATTCGCTCATTTAACAGCAGCGGACGCACTGGACCATCGAACCGTGACCAGAATAGCTTCTCCACTTCATGATCTTTTTGATCCTTGAAGTACTCGGCCGCATCAGCTGCACTGGCTGCCAGATCCGCATATGCGTCCGCAGAACTCCATAGTTGATCAAGAGGGGCATACTTCGGATCTCCGAACTTCATCCGCAACAAGAAGGGCTTCCCAGCCGCGATATCTCCAGCTTGACGCAGCTCCTCCTTCGACGCTCTGATCTTAGAGCGGGCTTCCTTGGCTGCTACCATGGCCTTCTCCAGCTCCGTCGCCTTCGCTAGGTTTTCTTTTTCAAGAAGCTGGTAACGGTTGGCGAAATCTTTCAACTCAACGGCCATCTTGGCCATTTTTTCCTTGCTTTGGCAATGGGTAACCTGTCGGTGTCAAAACCGGCGGATCTCGGGTAGGGGGTCCCGAACTGTGCGTCTAAGGCAGATGGTAACAGTAGGCAGGGGACACGATGTTTACCCAGGTTCGGGCCCTCTCGAGGGAGGTAATACCCTACTTCCTGCTTGATTGATCTTGATGATATGAGTATTACAAGAGTTGATCTACCACGAGATCGTAGAGGCTAAATCCTAGAAGCTAGCCTATGGTATGATTGTGTTGTCCTATGGACTAAACCCTCCGGTTTATATAGACATCGGAGGGGGCTAGGGTTACACAGAGTCGGTTACAAGGAAGGAGATCTACATATCCGTATTGCCAAGCTTGCCTTCCACGCCAAGGAGAGTCCCATCCGGATACGGGACGAACTCTTCAATCTTGTATCTTCATAGTCCAACAGTCCGGCCAAAGGATATAGTCCAGTTGTCCGGATACCCCCTAATCCAGGACTCCCTCAGTAGCCCCTGAACCAGGTTTCAATGACGATGAGTCCGGCGCGCAGTTTGTCTTCGGCATTGCAAGGCGGGTTCCTCCTCCGAATACTCCATAGAAGATTTTGAACACAAGGATAGTGTCCGGCTCTGCAAAACAAGTTCCACATACCACCGTGGAGAGAATAATATTTCCACAAATCTAATCTGCTGACGACCCTTCATAACGTGACATCACACCACAGCCTGTTCTTTACACGAACCGTTTTTTCCAATCAGCCTGCCACTGCACGCTTTGCGAGGCAATTTTATTGGCACGTCTTGTCAGAGTAGAGATCGTGTCCCCCTTATTACGGGATTCTCATCAACACGGACGTGGGTAACCCAATCATGCCCGTTGGTATGACTCCTCAATTGTAGGCAAGTCCCAAATGGTCACGAGGAGGACGCTTGGTATTCGCCCTCTTTATAAAGAGACCAAGGCCTACCCTTTTTTCTTCTCGAACTCAATCGAATCTCCCCCCGCCGAAGTTTCAACACTCGAGGCTTAGGTCAGGTGCTTCGAACCTTCTATCATGTCCGGATCCAACCTCCAAGGTCGGTGGATGCCTTCCTCTATCACAGAGGAAGACGTCAAGAAGCTAAGAGAGGCTAGGTTTCTGACCGGCGAGATCTCGCACAGGCTGCCTGCTCAATGGCAGGTCATTCCCACTCCCGAACCCGGCGAGAGCGTTGTATTCATCTCTCACTTCCTCCGAGGGCTAGGCCTCGCTTTAGATCCTTTTGTCAGGGGGCTCATGTACTATTACGGGCTGGATTTCCATGACCTGGCCCCGGATTCAGTCCTTCATATTTCGTTGTTCATCGTCATTTGTGAGGCCTTCCTCTGCATTACCCCTCACTTCGGCCTGTGGCTCAAGACTTTCAATGTGGATCCGAAGATGATCGAGGGGCGACACACAAAGTGCGGAGGTGCCGTAATAAGCAAAAGTGCCGATGCCCCATGGCCAGAGGGTTCCTTCCAGGAGGTGTCCAGCTTATGGCAACGGGAGTGGTTTTATATCACAGCTCCCCGGGGTACCAAGTGGGTGGCGCCCTGCTTTTGCTTCGCCCCGCCACGACTGACGTCATGGATCAACAAGGGGCTAGACTAGGGGCCAGTAAAGGATGTGCCAACATTGCAGAGCCGCATCCGAGATCTCCTCGAGATAGATGTCAGTCTGGCCACGGTAATGCATGTCATGTTAGTTCGTCGAGTCCTGCCCTGCAAACATCGACCCCTCCGCATGTGGGAGTTTAACCTGGAAGGACCGCGAGCTATTCAGCACTTCCTCGGCATGATGCTCGAAGAGATGTATCAATTGTTCTTTGGACCACAAATAATGTGTCCGGACACCACCGAAGATGCGGGTCTGAGTTGCAATCGTCCAGATACCCAAGTAGGTAGTCCCATAGCCGAACACGCTGTCTTTTTATTTATCACAACATCATTCTGAAAAGTCGCTCTTTGACCAGGACTGGGTAACAAAGGCGAAGATGATCAGGTGTCCGGCCCCCCTTCCTGAGGTCTCACCGGATCCTGTACTAGCCAGGATGCTGGAGCTTGCGCCTTATCAAGCGCCCTCAGGGGAAGATAAAGGAGGGAATAAAGAGGCTAAAAGCGGAACTCGCTCACTGTTCATCCAAACCGGGGGAGTTAGCGCCTCCACGAAGGAGGATAGCCGGGGAGAAGAATCTGAAATTCCCTCTCCCCAAGGAAGGAAGTGGACCACCTCTGAAGCCCCGGAACGAATGGTTTCCAAACGGGGGAAGAAGTCTTTGCGAGAGGGTTCTGCCCCAGGGGGTACCCGTGCCGCACAGTGCCCGCAAGGGGATCAGCCCTCCACCGAGCTGTAAGTAAAAAGGTACTTAATAGTAAAAATATCCTGCTTTACTTCTGAGGACAATAACCAAAGCATTTATCTTGTAGGTCGGATCGTAGCCCTTCTCGACAGAGTTCGTCTTCGGGGGATCTTCTTCCGGAGATGATGGAGAGAGAAACACCTCCCCATGCCACCCCGCCTCATGAGGCGGGCGACCCTGAAGTGTCATCGCGGAGGGTTTCTCCTGATCCGGCAAGGCCAGAGGGTAATCCTTCGGCCCCCCGAAGTCCTCAGTATTCGGCTCCTGAAGAGAGCAACCGAAAGAGTCCGGCACCATCCGGTGTGCGATCGGACGCACTGAAGGATCTGCTAGAGCAAGCGGCTATCTCAGAAGCGCATCGTACACTAATGGGTATGGTGATTGAGAGGATTTCATCCGCGGGTTGCATGAAGCTTTTATGAGTCTGCTGAAAGGCTTTGAGGTACGTGAAATCATGTATGTTTTTGGCGGTACCACACACGTTAGGTGTGCCCTGTGCAGATAGTAGCCCCTGAGACTCTGGTTGCTGTCGAGAACGGCGGAAAACAGATGATCATAGTCCCAGGTAATAATCAGGCCGCCTTCATATGCAGGTGGCGGGAGGTCCGGTGGCTAGCCGGACTGATGTGTTTGCCGAGCTAAAGCGGCAACTTGATGCGGCGGATTCCGACATCATGCTTGTGAACGAACAGCTCGACGAGGCACATGGTATGTGATTTCTCCTGTGATTAACACATAGTAACAGGAGCATGATGCTAGTATCTTTAATATGTTGTGACTGCACATGGGGCTGCCTCCGTGGAGACCCTTCAGGCGAAACTTGCCCGAGCCAAGGAACAAGCCAGGAAAAGTGATGCGGCCGCTCTAAAGACAGTCGAAGAGCTGAGAGCCGAACAGGCTGCGCATTGCCGAAGCAAGGATGAAATAGCCAAGATGGCTATGGAATTGAAGTATGCCGCCGGCCGTTACGAGCTTCTCGAAAATAAGAATCGAGCGAAGATGACAGACCTGGAGAAGGCCATGGTGGCGGCCAAGGACGCCCGCTCTACAATTAGAGCGATGAAGGAGGAGCTGCGTCAAGCCGGGGATATCGCGGCTGGGAAGCCCTTTATGCTGCGGATGAAGTTCGGAGATCCTAAGTACATTCCTCTTGATCGGCTGTGGAGTTCTGCAGACGCATATCTGGATTTGGCAGCAAGTGCCGCTGATGCGGCCGAATACTTCAAAGATCAAAAAGATTTGTGAAGTAGAAAAGCTGTTCTGGTCACGATTTAATGTTTCAGCGCATCCACTTCCGTTGAATGAGCGGATGGCCGAATGGGCCGAGCTCCATAGGTTGTCCGGGCTTGCCATGAGGTCGGTTGTGGATCATCTGTGGCCGGAAGGGCCAAGGCCGAACAGTTATTTTAATTTTGTGCAGCAGTTCCTTGGTGTTGTGTCGCGCATTAATGCTATGAAGAGGTCGGCGTGCATAGAGGGTGCGCGGATGGCGCTTGCTCGTGTCAAGACATACTGGGCGGAGATGGAGGCCACCGCAATTGCAACCCAGAGTTCGGCCGGGGGCTGAGTATCTGCCGAGCACTACTTTGAAGAAGTCCTTGAAGGCGCTTGTTCAATAGAGTCTCAGTGCTCGAAGAATATTATGTTCTAATGACATGTATTCCCATTGTAAAAACAATGTTTATTAAATTATAAAGGTCTCATACGTTTTGCCTGAAAGTACTATGATGCCTTCTGTGCGGCCGTTTGTGTATATATGTATATAACCTGAAAGTTTGCAGTCGTCGGCTTCAGCCCCCATGCATATAATGCGGGGGTGTTCGGCAAAGACGCGTGTTCACACTTGATCCAACGTCTTGGTCCATTAAGGAGGTGATAGCGCAGCGAACTAGGTAATCGGACTATATTGCTTTAACACTTTCACTTAGCCATAGGAGTTTGACGGTGGGGCTACTATATAGCCCCGGGTGACTCCGCGCTCGTCCGAATACGGGGCGCATACATGCCTGGCCGGGAAACGGCCCTTCGTTAATGCGGGGGAATCCCAAATATTCCGATAAGTCATCGAGTGGTTGACCAGTCTCGCACTTTATCATGATCGGCGGCCGCTTTCATCGAGGTGCTCGTCCGGATGAACCAGGGCAGAATCGCAGTAGTTCTCCTGGTGCCGCCTTAGCCGATAGAGTGGAACGTAAGGTAGCAAAACATGGGAGCCGGGCAAACCCAACATTTGACCAAAGACATGATTCGGAGCTGATGCATATAAGGCCAAACTCGCGACGCCGAACACTCCCTAAGGTATTCGGTCTTTATAACATATGCCGGGCTGAACAATGCCCTTGATAATGAACCCTGGGTGTCCATGTACGTGCAATATTCTAACGTGGCAAAATGCCAATAACGTCAGCATCCTTCTCGGTTGTACTGAGTATCCCGAGGATGTGAACAACAAGAGACAGTAAAAAAGGTTTACGCAGGGTCTTAATCTAAAAAGAAACCTTTGAGCGGGTCCCTGCTGCACGTCTGCGCCTGTGTCTCCGTTGTGCTGTATCCTGGACGAGTGTAGCACGATTGTCATCTGTGAAAGAGAGGAACTTAGTTGAAAGTTGTCGTGCAAAAAATTGGTTATTCTAAATAAACCATTTAAAATTCAAGATAAGTAAAGTTGAGCCGGACTAGCCATGTTTACACGCGGGAAGCCCCTGGTACCGTCTACAAGGGTATAACCATGAAACCAACCTCAAGTATATCTAATGATGCGCCGGACTCGTCTAACCGTGTCCGCGGTCTTAACGACCGGTCATTTGTTCTGGTTGGTGAAGTCGTCTAGTGTTCGGCTGTTAAAGCAGCCGCACGTTCTTCCGCGCATAAGGAATGCTCAATATTTCCATTAACTGTGATGGTGTCGCGCGGACCGGGCATCTTAAGCTTAAGAGAAGCGTAATGCGGTATAGCATTGAAACTAGCGAAAGCTGTTCGTCCGAGTAGTGCTTGATAGCCGCTTTGGAATGGAGCGATGTCGAAGCTTAACCTTTCACTTCGGAAATTGTCGGGTGAACTGAATACGACCTCCAGTATTAGAGAGCCCGTGGAGCGGGCCTCTGGGCCTGGTATTACTCCCTTGACGGTAGTATTACTGTGGCTGATCTTTGTCGGGTCTATCCCCATTTTGCGGACTGTGTCCTGATATATCAGATTTAGACTACTGCCGCCCTCCATAAGGACTCGTGTGAGATGGTATCCGTTTATTATTGGGTCTAACATCAAGGCAGCTAATCCTTCGTGTCGGATGTTTGTCAGGTGATCCCTGGGATCAAAAGTGATCGGGTGGGCCAACCAGGGGTTGGGCTTACGGGTGACGGGCACTATGGCTCGTGTGTCTCAGAGTGCATGCTTGCTTCTCCTCTTCGTCACATGGATCATGTTCACTGTTTTGACCTTTGGTGGGAATTTTTTCTGTCCCCCAGTGCTTTGCTAGTGAGGCTCATCCTCGTCTTTGCTTGGCGCCTCCCTCCCCTTGTGTTCGGCGTTTAGCTTACCGGCCTGCTTGAAGACCCAGCATTCTCTGTGGGTGTGATTTGCAGGTTTATCGGGGGTGCCATGAATCTGACATAGTTTGTCTTGAATCTTGTTTAGGCTGGACGGTCCATCTCTATTGCCTTTGAAAGGCTTTTTCCGCTGACCTGGTCGAGAGCCCCTGAATCCAGCGTTTACCGCCGTGTTATCTGGGCTCTCTTCTTTATTCCGGCGCTTGTTTTTACTGCGTCGTGGTTTTTCATTGCCATCCCTGACTTCGGATGTGCCTGGGTCGCTGGTGCTACTACGAGCTAGCCAGCTATCTTCGCCCGCGCAAAAGCGGGTCATGAGGCTTGTCAGGGCTGCCATTGTTCTCGGTTTTTCTTGGCCGAGGTGTCTGGCTAGCCATTCGTCTCGGACGCTGTGTTTGAAAGCTGCTAGGGCTTCGGCGTCCGAGCAGTCGATGATTTGGTTCTTCTTAGTGAGAAATCTGTTCCAAATCTTTCAGGCTGACTCTCCGGGCTGTTGAACTATATGACTTCAATCGTCGGCATCCGGAGGTCGGACATAAGTCCCTTGAAAAGTAGCCCGAAAAGCATCCTCAAGCTCCTCCCAACTTCCAATTGAGTTTTCGGGGAGGCTTTTCAGCCAGTGCCGAGCTGGTCCTTTCAGCTTGAGGGGCAAGTTCTTGATGGCGTGGAGATCGTCTCCGCGAGCCATATGAATATGGAGGATAAAGTCCTCAATCCAGACTCCAGGGTCTATGGTTCCGTTGTATGCCTCTATGTTCACTGGTTTGAATCCTTCTGGAAATTCGTGGTCCAGCACCTTATCGGTGAAGCATAGGGGGTGTGCGGCACCCCTGTATTTTGTTGTGTCTAGGCGTTCTGACGGTTGTAGTGTTCGGTTTTGGTTGTGCATTGGAGCGCGTTTCCTTGATCCGTAGATGGATCTGGTTGCGCCGGTCTTCTGATGCGAGTCTTCATGTGAGGCGTGTGCGGACTTATGGGCGGCCTTGTTAGCCGCTCTATCGCCGCCACAAGGTGGTTGATCCGACCAGTCGGCTGTTTTATTCTTCGGCTGTGTGGGGTCTAAGGCCTCGTCATCAAATTTAGGCAACAGCTTGCGCTTTGGATAGCTCTTCGTGTGGTAACTACCACCATGCTTTTCTTTGTTGTCGAGCACTTTGTTCCATCTACTATTGAGCGTATTCTGCACGGCTTTAAGCCTTTGCTTTTGCTTCTTCAAACTCCCCGCGGTGGCAATAAGCCTTCTGCGGAGGTTCTCTTGTTCCAAGTGCCTCTCCGGGATGATGTGTGCCTCTTCGTCCGGACAGTTTTCCTCTTCAGAGGGAGGTTTATGAGCTATATTCTCGGCGTCGCCGTGTCCGGACAGTGGATCCGTACTACATTCGCCGTTTGCTGGTTCACTGCTATTATCACTGTTTTTGCTGAGGCGGGGTTTGGAGCGGCGCCTACGCTGACGCTTTGGTAGCTTCTCGAGGGAGATACCCTTCGCTGCATCCTCCCGTTCCTCGTCATCGTTTTCTTTGGGTGTATCCACCATGTATATGTCGTGTGATGAAGTGGCGTACCAGCGCCTTGTGGGCGGTGGTTCCAATTCGTCTCCTGTATCGTCGTCCATGCCGTTGATGTCTTCGGAGTCAAAGTCGAGCATGTCGGTTAAATCGTCGACAGTGGCTACTAAGTCGGTGGTGGGTGGGGAACGAATTTCTTCGTCGTCCGCATCCCATCCTAGCCAGACATAGTTCGGCCAAGGTTCTCCTGACAAGGAGAGAGACTTTAATGAATTTAGCATGTCGCCGAAAGGCGAGTGCTGAAAAATATCCGCAGAGGTAAACTCCATGATTGGTGCCCAATCGAATTCGATAGGCACGGACACAGGCGGTTTGGAGCCTGTGGCCGAGGACGAATCCAATGGTTCGGCAGCACGACTCTCGCGAGGGGTAAAGTCAGTATTCGGCTCAATCGACACTGAGAGTGTGGCCTCCAAGGCGGGGTCTATCCACCCGTCCTCGGATGGCACAATTTGCTCCGGATCAAGGACCGGAGTGGTTGCAGGTGTGATCTCCCGAACACTGTCCGACGGCAGAGCTAAATCATGCTCGTCGTGATTGTGCGGCGCACCTGACATGGGCTCGAATCCGTCAAAGATCAAGTCTCCCTGGATGTCGGCAGTGTAGTTCAAGTTTCGAACCTGACACGGTGGCGGGCGAGCTCTCGATCTGCTCCAGATGGCCAAGCGAGTTGGCCCGCAGTGCGAAGCCGCCGAATACAAAGATCTGTCCGGGGAGGAAGATCTCACCCTGGACCGTATCGTTACCGATGATCGAAGGAGCCATCAAGCCTTACGGTGACAGCACAGTGGAACTCTCAATGAAAGCACCAATGTCGCTGTCAAAACCGGCGGATCTCGGGTAGGGGGTCCCAAACTGTGCGTCTAAGGCGGATGGTGACAGGAGGCAGGGGACATGATGTTTACCCAGGTTCGGGCCCTCTCGAGGGAGATAATACCCTACTTCCTGCTTGATTGATCTTGATGATATGAGTATTACAAGAGTTGATCTACCACGAGATCGTACAGGCTAAACCCTAGAAGCTAGCCTATGGTATGATTGTTGTTGTCCTACGGACTAAACCCTCCGGTTTATATAGACACCGGAGGGGGCTAGGGTTGCACAGAGTCGGTTACAAGGAAGGAGA
The DNA here is from genome assembly GCA_021605205.1 of Aegilops longissima. Lineage (NCBI taxonomy): Eukaryota > Viridiplantae > Streptophyta > Magnoliopsida > Poales > Poaceae > Aegilops > Aegilops longissima. The sequence continues at coordinate 638,011,544 of CM038679.1, forward strand.
TCTACATATCCGTATTGCCAGGCTTGCCTTCCACGCCAAGGAGAGTCCCATCCGGATACGGGATGAAGTCTTCAATCTTGTATCTTCATAGTCCAACAGTACGACCAAGGGATATAGTCCGGCTGTCCGGATACCCCCTAATCCAGGACTCCCTCACAGCCTGTTCGGCCCTCAGCTCTTCGGCTGCCTTTAGAGCGGTCGCATCACTATTCCTGGCTTGTTCTTTGGCTCGGGAAAGTTCCGCCCGAAGGGTCTCCACGGCCGCAACTCCATCTGCAGTCACAACATATTAAAGATACTGGCACTATGCTCCTCTTACTACGTGTTGATCACCGGAGAAATCACATACCCTGTGCCTCGTCAAGCTGCTTGTTGACAAGCACGATGTCGGCATCCGCCACATCAAGTTGCCGCTTCAGCTCGGCAAACTGACCAGTCTGGCTAGCCGCCGGACCTTCAGCCACCTACACATGAAGGCGGACTGATTATTACCTGGGACTATAATCCTCTATTTGCCGCCGTTCTCGACAGCAACCAGAGTCTCAGGGGCTACTATCTGCATAGGGCAGACCTAATGTGTGCGGTACTGCCAAAAATACACACTATTTCACATACCTCAAAGCCTTTCAGCAGATTCATAAATGCTTCATGCAACCCGCTTTCGGCGGATGAAATCCTCTCAATCACCATACCCATTAGTGTACGATGCGCCTCCGAGATAGCCGCTTGCTCCAAAAGATCCTTCAGCGCGTCCGAGTGCACACCAGACGGTTTCGGACTCTTTCTATTGCTCTCCTTAGGAGCCGAATACCGAGGACTTCAGGTGGCCAAGGGACTACCCTCTGGCCTCGGCGGATCAGGAGAAGCCCTTCGCGACGACACTTCAGCTTCGCCCGCCTCGTGAGGCGGGATGGCATGGGGAGGTGTTTCGCTCTCCATCATCTCCGGAAGAAGATCCCCTGAAGACGAACCCTGTCAAGAAGGGCTACGATCCGAACTGCAAGATTTATGTTTCGGTTATTGTCCTCAGAGGTAAAGCATGATATTTTTTACTATTAAGCACTTTTCGTTTACTTACAGCTCGGTGGGAGGCTGATCCCCTTGCGGACACTGTGCGGCAAGGATGCCCTCCGAGGCAGGACCCTCTGGTGAAGATTTCTTCCCCCGCGTGGAAACCTTGGTTTCCGGGTCTTCAGAGGTGGTCCTCTTCCTTCCCGGGGGAGAGGGGGTTTCGAATCCTTCTCCCTGGTTGTCTTCCTTCGCAGAGGCGCTAATTCCCCTGGTTTGCATAGATAACGAGTGAGGCCTGCTTTCAGCCTCTTTATTCCCCCCTTTATCTTCCCCTGAGGGCGCCTGATGAGGCACCGGCTCGAGCATTCTGGCTAGTACCAGATCTGCTGTGCCTTCGGGAAGGGGAGCCGGACACCTGATCATCTTCACCTTTGTTACCCGGTCCTGGTCAAAGAGCGACTTTTCAGAATGATGTTGAGATAAATAAAAGAAAACAACGTATTCGGCCATGGGATTACTTACTTGGGTGTCTGGGCGATTGCAGCTCAGACCCACATCCTCGGTGAGGTCCGGACTCCTTATTTGTGGTCCGAAGAACAATTTGTACATCTCTTCGAGCGTCATGCCGAAGAAGTGCTGAATAGCTCGGGGTCCTTCCGGGTTGAACTCCCACATTCGGAGGGGTCGACGTTTGCAAGGCAGGACCCGATGGACTAGCATGACTTGCATTACCGTAACCAAGCCGACATCTCTCTCGAGGAGGTCTCGGATGCGGCTCTGCAATATCGGCACATCATTTACTGGCCCCCAGTCTAGCCCCTTGGTGATCCACGATGTCATCTGTGGTGGGGGGCCCGAGAGAAAGGCAGGGGCAGCTACCCACTTGGTGCCCCGGGGAGCTGTGATATAGAACCACTCCCATTGGCATAAACTAGACACCTCCGAGAAGGAACCTTTTGGCCATGGAACTTCGACGCCCTTACTTATTACGACACCTCCGCACTCTGCGTGTCGCCCCTCAATCATCTTCAGCTCCACATTGAAAGTTTTGAGACACAGGCCGAAGTGTGGGGTAATGCGGAGGAAAGCTTCACACACGATGATGAACGACGAGATGTGAAGGATGGAATCCGGGGCCAGGTCATGGAAATCCAGCCCGTAATAGAACATGAGCCCTCTTACAAAGGGATCTAGAGCAAGGCCTAGCTCTCGGAGGAAGTGAGAGATGAATACAATGCTCTCGCCGGGTTCGGGAGTTGGAATAACCTGCCCTCGAGCAGGCAACCTACGCAAGATTTCGTCGGTCAAATACCTGGCCTCTCTTAGCTTCTTGATGTCTTCCTCTGTGACAGAGGAAGTCATCCACCGACCTTGAAGGTTGGGTCCGGACATGGTTGAAGATTCGGAGCGCCTGACCTGAGCCTTGGGTGTTGGAACTCGAGGTGGGGGAAGGATTCGATTGAGCGCAAGAAGAAAAAGGACATGCCTTGGCCCTCTTTATAAAGGGGATGAATATCAAGCGTCCTCCACGTGGCCGTTTGGGACTTGCCTAAAATTGAGGAGTCATACCAACGGGCACGATTGGATTACCCACATCCGTATTGATGAGAATCCCGTAATAAGGGGGACACGATCTCTGCTTCGATAAGACGTGCCAAATAAATCGCCTCACAAACGTGCAGCGGCAGGCTGGTCGAGGAAGATGGTTCTTCATAACTAGACCATGGCAATATGTCACATTATGAAAAACGGTCGGCAGATTAGATTTGTGGAAGTATTATTCTCTCTACGGTGGTACGTGGAATTTGTTTTGCAGAGCCGGACACTATCCTTGTGTTCAAAATCTTCTATGGAGTATTCGGAGGAGGAACCCGCCTTGCAATGCCGAAGACAATCTGCGCGCCGGACTCATCGTCATTGAAGCCTGGTTCAGGGTCTACTGAGGGAGTCTTGGATTAGGGGGTCTCCGGACAGCCGGATTATATCCTTTAGCCGGACTGTTGGACTATGAAGATACAAGATTGAAGACTTCGTCCCATGTCCGGATGGGACTCTCCTTGGCGTGGAAGGCAAGCTTGGCAATACGGATATGTAGATCTCCTCCCTTGTAACCGACTCTATGTAACCCTAGCCCCCTCCGGTGTCTATATAAACCGGAGGGTTTAGTCCGTAGGACAACAACAATCATACCATAGGCTAGCTTCTAGGGTTTAGCCTCTACGATCTCGTGGTAGATCAACTCTTGTAATACTCATATCATCAAGATCAATCAAGCAGGAAGTAGGGTATTACCTCCATCGAGAGGGCCCGAACCTGGGTAAACATCGTGTTCCCCGTCTCCTGTTACCATCCGCCTTAGACGCACAGTTCGGGACCCCCTACCCGAGATCCGCCGGTTTTGACACCGACAATTGCTATAGTTTTTTTCCGCTTCCTTGCATATGCTAGTTTTTGCTTGCCTTGATAATTTTTTTGCCTATAAGATGCCTATGCATAGGAAGTATGTTAGACTTAGATGTGTTTGTCACGTGTTTTCTGATGCTCTCTTTGTGCTTCAATTCTTGTCTTTCATGTGAGCATCGTTGAAATCTTATGCCTAGCTAAAAGGCTTTAAAGAAAAGCGATTGTTGGGTGACAACCCAATATTTCCTTGCTGTTATTCAATAAATGTTTTATCTAGCCTCTGGTTAGATTTGTTTTTATGTTTTAATTAGTGTTTGTGCCAAGTGAAACCTATAGGATCTTCTTGGATGATAGTTATTTGATCTTGCTGAAAATTCCAGAAACTTTCTGTTCACGAAAACAATTGTTCAAAATCATCAGAACGTGATAAAATACTGATTCAAATTTCAGTAGATCAATAAACGAATTATCTAGGTCTTCCTATTTTTGTAGATTTTTCTGAGTTCCAGAAGTTTGTGTTTGATACAGATTACTACAGACTGTTCTGTTTTTGACAGATTCTGTTTTTCGTGTGTTGTTTGCTTATTTTGATGAATCTATGGCTAGTAAAAGAGCTTATAAACCATAGAGAAGTTGGAATAAATTAGGTTTAATACCAATATAAATAAATAATGAGTTCATTACAGTACCTTGAAGTGGTGTTTTGTTTTCTTTCGCTAACGGAGCTCACGAGATTTTCTGTTAAGTTTTGTGTTGTGAAGTTTTCAAGTTTTGGGTAAAAGATTTGATGGATTATGGAACAAGGATTGGCAAGAGCCTAAGCTTTGGGATTCCCAAGGCACCCCAAGGTAAAATTCAAGGACAACAAAAAGCCTAAGCTTGGGGATGCCCCGGAAGGCATCCCCTCTTTCGTCTTCGTCTATCGATAACTTTACTTGGGGCTATATTTTTATTCACCACATGATATGTGTTTTGCTTGGAGCGTCTTGTATGATTTGAGTCTTTGTTTTTAGTTTACCACAATCATCCTTGCTGTACACAACTTTTGAGAGAGACACACATGATACGGAATTTGTTAGAATACTCTATGTGCTTCACATATATCTTTTGAGCTATATAGTTTTTGCTCTAGTGGTTCACTTATATCTTTTAGAGCACGGTGGTGGTTTTATTTTATAGAAATTATTGATCTCTCATGCTTCACTTATATTATTCTGAGAGTCTTAAACAACATGGTAATTTGCTTTAATTGTGAAATTAATCCGAATGTGATAGGCATCCAAGATGAGCATAATAAAAACTTCCGTATTGAGTTCATTGAATATCATGAGAAGTTTGATACTTGATAAGTGTTTTGAGATATAAATGTGGTAATATTAGAGTGTGCTAGTTGAGTAATTGTGAAATTGAGAAATACTTATGTTAAGGTTGGCAAGTCCCGTAGAATGCACGTATGGTAAAAGTTGTGTGACAATTTTGACACATAAGGTGTTCTTTTATTGCTTTCCTTATGAGTGGCTATCGGGGACGAGCGATGGTCTTTACCTACCAATCTATCCCTCTAGGGGCATGCGTAGTAGTAATTTGCTTCGAGGGCTAATAAACTTTTGCAATAAGTATATGAGTTCTTTATGACTAATGTGAGTCCATGGATTATACGCACTCTCAACCTTCCACAATTTTCTAGCCTCTATGGTACCGTGCATTGAACTTTCTCGCCTTAAGAGTTGGTCCAAACTTCGCCAGTACATCCAAACCCCGTGATATGATACGCTCTATCACACATAAACCTCCTTATGTCTTCCTCAAAACAGCCACCATACCTACCTATCATGGCATTTCCATAGCCAATCCGAGAGATATTGCCATGCAACTTACCACCGTTCCGTTTATTATGGCACGCTCCATCATTGTCATATTGCTTTGCATGATCGTGTAGTTGACATCATATTTGTGGAAAAGCCACCTTTCATAATTTTTCATACATGCCACTCTTGATTCATTGCATATCCCGGTACACTGTCGGAGGCATTCACATAGAGTCATATTTTGTTCTAAGTATTGAGTTGTAATTCTTGAGTTGTAAGTAATAAAAGTGTGATGATCATCATTATTAGAGCATTGTCCCATGTGAGGAAATGATGATGGAGACTATGATTCCCCCACAAGTCGGGATGAGATTCCGGACTAAAAAAAGAGGCCAAAGAAAAAAAGAGAAGGCCCAACAAAAAGAGAGAAAGAAAAAAATGATGAGAGAAAAAGAGAGAAGGGACAATGTTACTATCCTTTTTCCACACTTGTGCTTCAAAGTAGCACCGTGATCTTCATGATAGAGAGTCTCCTATGTTGTCACTTTCATATACTAGTGGGAATTTTTCATTACAGAACTTGGCTTGTATATTCCAATGATGGGATTCCTCAAAATGCCCTAGGTCTTCGTGAGCAAGCAAGTTGGATGCACACCCACTTAGTTTCTTTTGTTGAGCTTTCATATATTTATAGCTCTAGTGCATCCGTTGCATGGCAATCCCTACTCCTCTCATTGACATCAATTGATGGGCATCTCCATAGCCTATTGATTAGCCGCGTCAGTGTGAGACTATCTACCATTTTGTCTTCTTACATAACCCCCATCATTACACTTTATTCCACCCATAGTGCTATATCCATGGCTTGCGCTCATGTATTGCGTAAGGGTTGAAAAGGCTGAAACGCTTTAAAAAGTATGAACCAATTGCTCGGCCTGTCATCGGGGTTATGCATGATGAGAACGTTTTGTGTGACAAAATTGAAGCATGGCCTAACTATATGATTTTGTAGGGATGAGCTTTCTTTGGCTATGTTATTTTGATAAGACATAATTGCTTGGTTAGCATGTTTGAAGTATTATTGTTTTTATGTCAATATTAAACTTTTATCTTGTATCTTTCGGATCTAAATATTCATGGCACAATAAAAAGAATTACATTGAAAATTATGCTAAGAAGCATTCCACATCAGAAATTCTGTTTTTATCATTTACCTACTCGAGGACGAGCAGGAATTAAGCTTGGGGATGCTTGATACGTCTCCAACGTATCTATAATTTTTGATTGTTCCATGCTATTATATTATCTGTTTTGGATGTTCAATGGGCTTTATTATACACTTTTATATTATTTTTGGGACTAACCTATTAACCGGAGGCCTGATACGTCTCCAACGTATCTATAATTTATGAAGTATTCATGCTATTATATTATCCATCTTAGATGTTTTATATGCATTTATATGCTATTTTATACGATTTTTGGGACTAACCTATTAACCTAGAGCCCAGTGCCAGTTTTTGTTTTTTCCCCTTGTTTTTCAGTTTTACAGAAAAGGAATACCAAACGGAGTCCAATCGACGTGCCAATTTTTGGTGACTTTTTATGGACCAAAATAAGCCCCTGGAGTAAAAGAATTGGGCCAGAAGAGTCCCGAGCTGTCCACGAGGGTGGGGGGCGCGCCCACCCCCCTGGGCGTGGGCCCCTGCCTCGTGGACGACTCGGAGACCCCCCTGACGTGAAACCAACGCCAAAAATTCCTATAAATACAGAAACTCCCGGAAAATAACCTAGATCGGAAGTTCCGCCGCCGCAAGCCTCTGTAGCCACGAGAAATCAATCTAGGCCCTCTCCGGCACCCTGCCGGAGGGGGCCATCATCACCGGTGGCCATGGAGGAGTATCCCGGAGAGGCCACCATCGTCATGGAGGCCAAGGACCAGAGGGATAGCCTTTCCCCATCAAGGGGGGAGGCCATGGAGGAGGAATCACAAGGGGGAGAACCTCTCCTCCTCTCTTCCGGTGGCACCGGAGTGCCATCGGGAGGGGAATCATCGCCGCGGTGATCGTCTTCATCAACATCACCACCATCATCATCATCCTCATCTCTTTTACGTGGTCCACTCTCCCGCACCCCGCTGTAATCCCTACTTGAACATGGTGCTTTATGCCACATATTGTGATCCAATGATGTGTTGCCATCCTATGATGTTTTGAGTAGATATCTTTTGCCTTTGGGTTGATTGATGATCTAGATTGGTACGAGTTGTATGTTTTATTTCGGTGCTGCCTATGGTGCCCTCCGTGTCGCGCAAACGTGAGGGATTCCCGCTGTAGGGTGTTGCAATACGCTTATGATTCTCTTATAGTGGGTTGCTTGAGTGACAGAAGCATAAACCCGAGTAAGGGGGTTGTTGCGTATGGGATAAAGGGGACTTGATGCTTTAATGCTATGGTTGGGTTTTACCTTAATGATCTTTAGTAGTTGCGGATGCTTTCTAGAGTTCCAATCATAAGTGCATATGATCAAAGTAGAGAAAGTATGTTGGCTTATGCTTCTCCCTCATATGAAATTGCAATGACGACTATCGGTCTTGTTAACAATTGCCTAGGACAATTTCGCACACCGATCCACCATTATTCCACACTCGCTATTTATAATATTTAGTAATATATTCTAACTTTATGATAACAACACCTACTTTTATGTTTTAGCTCTCCGATATCATACAAAGTTATCCTCTTCATACCCACAACATAGTTTTATTTCTCGTTGCTAGTTGGAAGCAAACGTTCGGTGTACGTAGAGTCGTATCAGTGGCAGATAGGGCTTGAGAGAATATTGATCTTACCTTTAGCTCCTTGTGGGTTCGACACTCCATACTTATCACTTCCACCTTTGGAAATTGCTACGGTGATTCCTTGCACTTGGGGATTATCAAGCTCTTTTCTGGCGCCGTTGCCGGGGAGCAATAGCATGGGGTTGATATTCTCGTGTGTGCTTGTTTGCTTTCTTCACTAAGTAGATTTTGTTTTTCCTTTTTGTTTCTGTTTAGTTGTGGGTGAAACATAATTTTTTTTAAAAGAATGAAAATACAAAAAAAATTACTTGGCTCTCATGCCTAAAAGGTTTTTCAAAAAGAGACGTGATTGGAAAGTTATGCATTGAAGAAGTGAGGGTCGACCTTGAGCACTTGTGTTCATGCTCACGGAAACAATGTAGAATTTTTCATGGAAGTTTCTCTGTAAATAATTATCCCCTTGTGTATATCCATTGTATAATAAAAATAATGCCAAGCTGTGGTTTTAGGATGATTAGATTGCTTGTTTACTATGTGCAGAACAAAAACAGAAACTTTGGCTGTAGTGCGTGATTTTACATTTTTTACTGGAAGGTCAAATGGGTCTGAAACGTTTTTGCACATTACTTCTGTACAAAATTTTCAAATTGTCGAATTTATTTCATAATTTGTGAAGTTACAGAAGTATAATAAACTTCCAGATTACTACAGACTGTCCTGGTTTTGACAGATTCTGCTTTTCGCGTGTTGTTTGCTTATTTTGATGAATCTATGGCTAGTATCGGGGGATATGAACCATAGATAAGTTGGAATACAGTAGGTTTAACACCAATATAAATAAAGAATGAGTTCATTACAGTACCTTAAAGTGGTAGTTTGCTTTATTGCACTAACGGATCTCACAAAGTTTTTGTTAAAGTTTTGTGTGGATGAAGTGTTCAAAGATCGATGAGCTATCAATATGAGAAGAATAAAAAGAGGCAAGAGTTCAAGATTGGGGATGCCCAAGGTACCCCAAGTAAATATTTCAGAGGATACTCAAGCATCTAAGCTTGTGGATGCCCCGGTTGGCATCCCATCTTTCTTCTTCAACAAATATCGGTATACCTCGGTTTTTGTTTTGTTCACATGATTTGTGTCCTATGTGTTTTTCTTTTTCTTTAAGATCCAAGCTAGTATGAGATAGCCCTTCATTGATTTACAGAATACTTTATGTGCTTCACTTATATCTTTTAAGTATGATCTTATAGAATGCTTCGTGTGCTTCACTTATATATTTTGAGCTTGGATATTGGTTAGTCTATATTAATTAAAGAATGCTCCATGAACTTCACTTATATCTTTTGGAGTATGAATAATACTATCATCTAAAGAGGGGTTGGAAAAGTGTCAACTCTAGGAATTAGTGATCCCACTATTCCGAATGAGAAGAATTTTGCTTATGTGGAGAGTAGAAAAATTTCTATGCTTGTAGATCATGAAAAGAATACTTTTTGTCATGGTTATATTGTTGAATTCATTCATGATGCTACTGAAAATTATGATGAGGGAGGAATATATGCTTGTAGGAGTAGCAATAATACCAAGTTTCCTCTCTATGTGCTTAAAGTTTTGAAGTTATACTTGTTTTGCCTTCCTATGCTAGTTGATTCTTGTTCCTATAAATTATGTGCTCACAAAATCTCTAGGCATAGGAAGTGGGTTAGATTTAAATGTGCTAGCCATATTATTCATGATGCTCTCTTTATGTTTCAATTCTTTTCTTTTATGGGAGCATCATTGAAATCATCATGCCTAGCTTAAAGGCACTAAAGAAAGCGCTTGTTGGGAGACAACCCAATATTTACCCTTACTGTTTTTGTGTATCTACATGATTAAGCTACTGTAGTAATCATGTTTTTAGCTTTTGTTTCAATAAAGTGCCAAGTAAGACCCTTGATAAGACTTGGGTGAAAGTTAATGTGATCTTGCTGTAAAAAACAGAAACTTTGCGCTCACGGGATTAGCTTCCATTTTTTTTACAGAAGAGTGCTTTTGAGTTGATTCTTTTTGCAGAAGATTAATAGAAAAATTCCTCACGTCCACCAATTTATTTCATAATTTTTGGAGTAGCATAAGTATGGTTACTGTTCAGATCATTACAGACCGTTCTGTTTCTGACAGATTCTATTTTCATCACATAGTTTGCTTGTTTTCTAGTTTCTATGGCTTATATTTCTCAATATAAATTGTAGAAATGATATGTTACATTAGGCATTGTGTGAGAACAATTATGAACCTTGTCTTTGACAGTACCAAAGTGAATGGTTTGCTCTTTATCATACTAACCTATCTCACGAAGTTCCGTTAAGTTTTGTGTGATTGAAGTTTTCAAGCTTTGGGTGAGATATCGACATGAGGAGAATAAGGAGTGGAAAGACCCTAAGCTTGGGGATGCCCAAGGCACCCCAAGGTAATATTCAAGGAAAAATCAAGCACCTAAGGTTGGGGATGCCCCGGAAGGCATCCCCTCTTTCGTCTTCAAAACTATCGGTATACCTTACTCGGAGCTATATTTTTATTCGTCACATGATATGTGTTTTGCTTGGAGCGTATTTTCATTTTTTTTTACTTGCTGTTTGAATAAAATCATTGGATCTGAATTATTGAATGAAAAAGAATCCTCCCATGGCTAGTTAATTATTTGACTACTCAGTGTTCTTCACTTGTATCTTTTTGGAGTAGTTTGTCAATTACTCACGTGCTTCACGTATATCTTATGAGTAAATTGTTGAATGAATTAAATGCCATAAATATGAATTTATATATGTTTCATATTCTTATAACATGGGGAGTAATGACTTCACACATAATAAGTATAGGTAGTAAGCTCATTGAAATTTAGCAAACGTAGAATTGGTCACTTGAACAATTCATGAAATAATATTGAATGAAGAGAGATTTCACATATAAATATACTATCTTGGACATCTTTTGTAATTGTGAGCACTCACTAAAATATGACATGTTAAAAGGTTGATGTTGGACAAGGAAGACAACGTAATGGGTTATGTTTTCTTATATCCAAAATAAAGTATATTGTCATGGATCATCCAACATGCTGAGCTTGCCTTTCCCCCTTATGCTAGCCAAATTCTTTGCACCAAGTAGAGATACTACTTGTGCTTCCAAATATCCCTTAAACTAGTTTTGCCATGAGAGTCCACCATACCTACCTATGGATTGAGTAAGATCCTTCAAGTAAGTTGTCATCGGTGCATGCAATGAAAATTGCTCTCTAAATATGTATGATCTATTAGTGTGGAAAAAAAATAAGCTTTATACGATCTTGTGATATGGAAGCAATAAATGTGACAAACTGCATAATAAAGGTCCCTATCACAAGTGGCAATATAAAGTGACGTTCTTTCGCATTAAGATTTTGTGCATCCAACTATAAAAGCGCATGACAACATCTGCTTCCCTCTGTGAAGGGCCTATCTTTTACTTTTATCTTCTACCCTTATACAAGAGTCATGGTGATCATCACCTTTCCTTTTTACACTTTTTCCTTTGGCAAGCACTTTGTGTTGGAGCGATCCGGATATATATATCCACTTGGATGTAAGTTTTCATAAAGTATTATTGTTGACATTACCCTTGAGGTAAAAGGTTGGGAGGCAAAACTATAATCCCCTATCTTTCTCTGTGTCCGATTAAAACTTTGAACCCATAAATATCACGTGAGTGTTAGCAATTGTGAAAGATTAAATGATAGTTGAGTATGTGGAGTTTGCTAAATCAAAACTCTGACATAGACCCTTCCTGAAAATAAGATGAATTGCAATTGTTTGATGACTGAGAATATAATTTGTTAGTTTCAAGAAAGTTTATGATCTATACTTTAACATGTGAATAGCTTGTTACTTGATCATGAAAAGTTTTATGAGATGAGCTACTGATATGACATATAATGATGCTAGAAAAGGTGATTGAAATTATCATTAATCAAACTTGTGCACCTGCTAACATTCACATTTCATAAATTATTTCTTTTATCATTTACCTACTCGAGGACGAGCAGGAATTAAGCTTGGGGATGCTGATACGTCTCCAACGTATCTATAGTTTATGAAGTATTCATGCTATTATATTATCCATCTTAGATGTTTTATATGCATTTATATGCTATTTTATATGATTTTGGGACTAACCTATTAACCTAGAGCCCAGTGCGGTTTACTTTTTTCCTTGTTTTTGAGTTTTCTGAAAAGGAATACCAAACGGAGTCAATTGACGTGCCAATTTTGGTGATTTTTATGGACCAAAAAAGCCCTGGAGTAAAAGAATTGGGCCAGAAGAGTCCCGAGCTGTCCACGAGGGTGGGGGCGCCCACCCCAAGGCGTGGGCCCTGCCTCGTGGACGACTCAGAGACCCCCCTGACGTGAAACCAACGCCAAAAATTCCTATAAATACATAAACTCCCGGAAAATTACCTATATCGGAAGTTCCGCCGCCGCAAGCCTCTGTAGCCACGAGAAATCAATCTAGGCCCTCTCTGGCACCCTGCCGGAGGGGGCCATCATCACTGGTGGCCATGGAGGAGTATCCCGGAGAGGCCACCATCGTCATGGAGGCCAAGGACCAGAGGGAGAACCTTTCCCCATCAAGGGGGAGGCCATGGAGGAGGAAGCACAAGGGGGAGAACCTCTCCTCCTCTCTTCCGATGGCGCCGGAGTGCCATCGGGAGGGGAATCATCGCCGCGGTGATCGTCTTCATCAACATCACCACCACCATCATCGTCCTCATCTCTTTTATGCGGTCCACTCTCCCGCACCCTGCTGTAATCCCTACTTGAACATGGTGCTTTATGCCACATATTATGATCCAATGATGTGTTGCCATCCTATGATGTTTTGAGTAGATATCTTTTGCCTTTGGGTTGATTGATGATCTAGATTGGTACGAGTTGTATGTTTTATTTTGGTGCTGTCCTATGGTGCCCTCCATGTCGTGCAAACGTGAGGGATTCCCGCTGTAGGGTGTTGCAATACGTTTATGATTCGCTTATAGTGGGTTGCTTGAGTGACAGAAGCATAAACCCGAGTAAGGGGGTTGTTGCGTATGGGAGAAAGGGGACTTGATGCTTTAATGCTATGGTTGGGTTTTACCTTAATGATCTTTAGTAGTTGCGGATGCTTTCTAGAGTTCCAATAATAAGTGCATATGATCCAAGTAGAGAAAGTATGTTAGCTTATGCCTCTCCCTCATATGAAATTGCAATGACGACTATCGGTCTTGTTAACAATTGCCTAGGACAATTTCACACACCGATCCACCATTATTCCACACTCGCTATTTATAATATTTAGTAATATATTCTAACTTTATGATAACAGCACCTACTTTTATGTTTTAGCTCTCCGATATCATACAAAGTTATCCTCTTCATACCCACAACATAGTTTTATTTCTCGTTGCTAGTTGGAAGTAAACGTTCGGTGTACGTAGAGTCATATCAGTGGCAGATAGGGCTTGAGAGAATATTGATCTTACCTTTAGCTCCTTGTGGGTTCGACACTCCATACTTATCACTTCCACCTTTGGAAATTGCTACGATGATTCCTTGCACTTGGGGATTATCAAGGCCCATCCCAAATTGTTGTTTTTTTCCTGTTTCAGTGTTTCGAAGGAAAGGAATATCAAATGGAGTCCAAACGGAATGAAACCTTCGGGAACATGATTTTCTGAACAAACGTGATCCAGAGGACTTGGAGTGGATGTCAAGCAATCAACGAGGAGGCCACGAGGTAGGGGGCGCTCCCTCCACCCTCGTGGGCCCCTCGTAGCTCCACCGACCTACTTCTTCCTCCTATATATACCTACGTACGCCGAAAACATCATAGGAGGAGCCAAAACCCTATTTCCAACGAAGCAACCTTCTGTACCCGTGAGATCCCATCTTAGGGCCTTTTCCGGCGCTCCGCCGGAGGGGGCATTGATCATGGAGGGCTTCTACATCAACACCATAGCCTCCCCGATGATGTGTGAGTAGTTTACCTCAGACCTTCGGGTCCATAGTTATTAGCTAGATGGCTTCTTCTCTCTCTTTGGATCTCAATACAAAGTTCTCCTCGATTCTCTCAGAGATCTATTCGATGTAATCTTCTTTTGCTGTGTGTTTGTCGAGATCCGATGAAGTGTGGGTTTATGATCAAGATTATCTATGAACAAAATTTGAATCTCCTCTGAACTCTTTTATGTATGATTGGTTATCTTTGCAAGTCTCTTCGAATTATCAGTTTGGTTTGGCCTACTAGATTGATCTTTCTTGCAATGGGAGAAGTGCTTAGCTTTGGGTTCAATCTTGCGGTGCTCGATCCCAGCGACAGTAGGGGAAACGACACGTATTGTATTGTTGCCATCGAGGATAAAAAGATGGGGTTTATATCATATTATATGAGTTTATCCCTCTACATCATGTCATCTTGCTTAAAGCATTACTCCGTCCTTATGAACTCAATACTCTAGATGCCTGCTGGATGGCGGTCGATGTGTGGAGTAATAGTAGTAGATGCAGGCATGAGTCGGTCTACTTGTCACGGATGTGATGCCTATATACATGATCATACCTAGATATTCTCATAACTATGCTCAATTCTATCAATTGCTCGACAGTAATTTGTTCACCCACCGTAATACTTATGCTCTTGAGAGAAGCCACTAGTGAAACCTATGCCCCCCGGGTCTATTCTCTATCATATTAATCTACCGTTATTTCCATTACCGTTTATTTTGCTTTCTTTACTTTTAGTCTTTATCATAAAAATACCAAAAATATTATCTTATCATCTCTATCAGATCTCACTTTTGCAAGCGGCCGTGAAGGGATTGACAACCCCTTTATCGCGTTGGTTGCAAGGTTCTTATTTGTTTGTGTAGGTGTGTGGGACTTGAGCATGGTCTCCTACTGGATTGATACCTTGGTTCTCAAAAACTGAGGAAAATATTTACGCTACTTTACTGCATCACCCTTTCCTCTTCAAGGGAAAACCAACGCAATGCTCAAGAGGTAGCAGTTAGCAATGGACATATTTAAATAGAATAAATCATAAAAATGATGATAGTAGATAATGTAAATGGAAAGACAAAACATAAAAATGACTAACACTCTTGATCTAGACCCACTCAAGAACACACAAGCCCATTCCCTAGAAAACCACTAGCCCTCCTGCTGCAAAAATGCATATGAATAAAAAAAAGAAAACATGTTTACGTTAGAACCAACACTATAAAAAGGGAAATCTGATAACACATGCATTACCATAAGATGATATACAATCAATATTTTTGGTAAATTTAAAATGATAAATTTGTTCATTTTTCATAACCGAAAGGTACACAAAACAAAATGCGCAGCTATAGTATTTTGATTGTGCAACCGACATCCTAAAAATATGCAACAGCCAGGAAAATAAAATAAAAAAGAGCTGAAGAAAAAGAAATCTTAATCTAAAAAATGGCTAACTAACCCTAAGTGCACAGTACTAGCACCAGAGTTGCACATTATTATTTTTGCAATTGTAGTCTTTGAAATGTGGAACTGATAGAAACATGAAAATTAAAATAACAAAAAAAGTTATAACACAAAAATGTGCAATCTTATTTATAGGAATGTGCAAACTACCCCAGTTGCATATGGCCATCACTAGACTTGCACATGAATTATCTGTGTAGTTGTAGTCTTATTAAGGTGCAACAAACACGACCGATGATAAAAACATAAAAGATTATTTTGTGCAATTTAATTTTGGAAATGAGAAAATAGCACTTGTTGCCTATTGTTACCATTAGAGTTGCATATATACTGTTTGTGCAACAGTTGTATTCAAAATGTGCATATGAGATGCCACAATAAAATAAAAAGAAAGAGCATCAAAGAAAAATGTAATAAACAAATTGTGCATTCTTAATTTAAAATTTTGTAAAAATAGCGCGAGGTGTACATCCCAACCACGACCTAAACAATGTGGAACTCACATGAGAAAATGAAAGTAACAAACGAGAGGAAGTAGAAGAAAATTAAAATAAATTTTACGAAATCACAATCTTATAAATGACAACGTAGCCCAGTTTCACATTGCTAATACTAGGGTTGTACACAAATAATTGGTGCAACCATTGTCTTCAGAATGTGCTACCGACAAAAAAAATAAAACTAAAATAGCATAAAGTACAAAAATAGATTGCAAACTTATTTACTGGGTTTGTGCAAATTAATCCAATTATATGTCCTATCATTACATTTGCACACATGTAATTTTGCAAATGTAATCCAAAAGTGTGCAACTCATGCTGAAAAATAATAACGAGAGAGCATAAAATCATTTTGTGCATTTTAGAAACAGTAAAATAGCCTGTGTTGCACATATTGTTTGCGCAACTAAGACACAAAACTAAAATTAAAAGCATGATAGAAAAGTACAGCAAAAATTTGACTAATTTTAAATTTATGAATGAGAAACAATTCCAGTTGTACATTGCTATCAATAGAATTGCACATATATTCTTTGTGCAAGTATGACCTTAAATTGTGCAACTCACATAGAAAAAGTAGCAGCAAAAAATGCAAAAATATATTTTGTACAACCTTTATATGAAAAAGAAAAAACAACCCTAGTTGCATAGTCATGTCACCAGATTTGCACATATATTATTTGTGTATTTATGGTCCTTTAATTGCATACATATTAGTTGTCCAATTGTGGTTTTAAAAATGTGTTAGTCACTTGGTATTGCAAAACTATTGTATTCAAAATGTGCAATTGACATGATAAAAAAAGAAGCAAGAAAGAACACAAAAGGCTTTTCTGCAATCTTAATTTTACGAATATGCAAATTACCATTGTTGCACATTCGTATTACAAGAGTTGCACATATATAATTTGTGCAATTGTGGTATTCGAAAATGCAATTGTCACGGAAAAATAAAATAAAAAGAGCAATAAGGAAGGATTGCAAAAATAAATAAATCCCACACACTCTTTCTCTCTCTCCCCCTCTCCCCCATGTGTGTTCGGGCTAAAAACAAACCAAGAAGAAATGAAAACGTCAACAAACAAATGCATAACACGAGACACACGCAAAAACTTTGACATCACCAAACAACTATATGTCCCCAAAAAAATAAACCATAGAGAAAAGGCCCACGCGTGGTATTACAACATGGTTCTCAATGTCCAAACCAATGAGAACACATATAAATCTAGTTTCACAAAGAAAGAAAAATGCTGATAGCAACTATGTGTGAGCGCAAAAAAGAGAGAGAAAAAGCACACGTGAGAGATGACACACACTAACAAAATTATGACACCCAATCCGACGCCCCTTGGTGTTAGCAATTCTACTTTTTAGACCCAATCTACGCTTTAAGAGACTACAACTTGGTTAGTTTCACGGAGAAAGAGCATTTCTCAACGAAAAAAAAACATAATAAAGGAAAAATAAAGTACAAAAAGAAGGAAACAATGCTGGAAAAGACAAAACAAAAAAAATAGAAACAAAAAAAAGTAAAACTAGTGCCCCCCGAAAAAAAAGTAAAACTAGTGCCGGCATGCATGCCCGATAGAATATGCTCAATAATATTATCAGTTCGTTGGACAGTGCAGATGTATAAGTGGCCATGTATGTGAGAGTCGAGTTAATAACCGTGGTGTTTTCCATATTGATAACCAGGCTGCAAAACTTGACAAGCTGTGTCTAGTGATGTCTATGACTATGAGGGCCATGAATTCAGTTATTGATGCCCGAGTTGTTCCAGAAGAATATTGCACAAAGTACCCTAAGATTGATGCAAGTTCTGTTGTCTTATCCAGGAAGGTATTCATTGGGATTAGGGAATAAATGGTTAAGTTAATTTTAAGTATTCTGGTAGCTCTTTGAGCATTATTAGAATTATTGTACATTCTACAGTTTTGTTCTTGATGGGACGGGAGCTGTTATTATTTTTTTTAAGGGAAACAGCAGGACTCTGCTGCGTATTTTTATTAATTTTCAAATAAAATAATACAATTGGTGTATTGAATGATAGGAAATATTTCTTCCATGTCTGGCTGAGGGATGTGCAAACAAATCATTCCATCTTGGCAAGCTAAATTTAGGTGACAGTGAAGAAGATCTACTGTTGGCACAAAGAGCCTTATAGTGGATCACCTTGATGCACAACTCAGGTGCAGAGGAACAGATAGCTAGGGGCTCCATTGAGTAGGATTGAGGAGGACCCTGAACTATACGTATTAGAACCATATACAAGTTCCTTTTTAAAAAGGAGAATCATATTGTAAATACAACTATACGTTGGACACGGAAGATACACTTTATTGTGGCTGCAGTAGCAACAGTGCTCCATTTTGTATGCCTGGCATACCTATAGAAAGGGAAGAGTCATAAATTAAACTCTGAGCTTGATAATTCCCTATCGTTTTCAAGCAATCTAGTGAAATACGAAAGTTCGTGCACAAATTTGTTATGGGATTCTTACGTAAGTTGAAAAGTCATGATTTTCTACTTTGTATTCAGAAATGGCATGTTACACTCTCCATCTTTCCTAGCTTTCTGTTAGCAAATTCAAAATAATTCGAAATCAGGTTCCGCGTTAACAGCTCGGATTCCACATTGAGAGCGTGCTGAAGGAGCTAAACACCACACAGGTTCGTAAGTCAAGCTTCATGCATATGGAGCTAGAATAGCTTCCAACCTTTGTTATCTTTGACACGACGTCCTTTTTGGGTTGTAATCGTTAGGAAGTATTTGTATGCGGTAGTTTGTATTTGTAGAATTGGCATGTGATTTTTTCACGAAGAATTCATACGTAGTATTTAGTAGAAAATTATCCTTGACACAGATCTCTTGGAAAGATTGTTGTGTTTATCCTATATTATTATGTAACATGCTCTGCTTGGTTCAAATTCACGCGGTATTGGATCATATGCAAATCAAGATGACATAACACCGCAGTCCTACATTTTTATTCTTCCTATATTTTCCGTAATTATGCGAATCAAACAAGATACAAGTATATAATATATATGTGTCTATATATTTGATATACATCGAATCATCGGTTTACTCTTGTTGTTACGGTAAAATATATATACATTCAGTTATTAACAAGCAGCAGAAGATGAGAACAGCAATAATTAATGATATTAAGCAGTAAAAGAACTGAAACAATACTATAGATAGGAAGTCCACATCTATATCATCGATAAATCATGTATATAGATGAGTGCGTTGCTTATGCGTTTGTGTGTATGGGTTGCACTAGCGGTACCGTGCGAGTGATCAGTTCCTGGGACGAGGCCCTAGCCTGAGCTCCAAGTCCAGCTTCCTCTCCGGCAGCTCACCGTCCTGCCACCACTCTGACGGCCCTTCCAGCGCGCGCGACCGGTCGCCGCCATTCCCATGGCACCGAAGGCTCAGTTGCAAGTCACGATCATCAGTGCCGTCGTCCGCACCGAACAGGCTCAGCTCCCTCGGGATAGGGCTACCAGGGCTCACGGCCACGGCCTCCGCTTTCACTCCGGCGCCGGTGTGCCTGGTGTAGTACAACATGGAGAAGCCGCCGTTGCTCACCGGCGGCGCTGGGGGATACGCCAAGTTGCACTCTGTCGTGAGGCGGACGGGCTTGGCGCGGTCGCGGCGGTGGACGTTCATGTGCCCGCCCAGCGCCTGCGCCGTGGTGAACCCACGCTTGCAGAACACGCACCCGTAGTACGGCCGGGCGCTAGGGGGCGACACGGCTGCCGCGTCGACGTCGCCGTGCCGAGCTGCAGCCACCGCCGGACTGTGGGATCTCACGGCCGCCTCCTCGCTCGACGCCGCTTTGCTGTTGCCACTCTCCATGTTGCAAGCCAGCTACGACAATCTACCGAGTCTGCGATGACAAATCCGATCGATTGAAGGGTTTGACGATCGAAGATCTTCGAGGTTGTGTGCAAGACCGGGCCGGGCTATATCAGAGCTCGGGAGGACAGCGACAGAGAGACTGGGATTGGCGGGCAGCATTACTATTGTTTTTGACAGCAGCTTTGGGAATAAAAGATTGTGCCACGGCCGGCCGGCAGCTAAACCTCGCTATTCGTCGATGACTCTGCCCTAGCTGTACGTATGCTGTGCAACACGGATGGATGTGTGGAGCTGCTTCAGACCGAAGTATCCTCTTGCGCAAAATATAACTATAATAATAGTACGTACGTACATCATCACTGATGTGTCCTTTAGAAATTGTAGTTTGGACTGTTTGCATATATAACATGACCTGGTGTGTGTGGGTGTGCCAGGCCAGGCTGCACCTTGTGATTTTGACCAAGTATGCAGGCCTGGCCGGTGCCACTACCTGCTAGCATCTCTAGGCTCTCAATTTGAAAGCTACTAATTACAGTTGAAATTCCTTGACTTGATGATATTTCAAATTTTATGAATTTGAGCCATGGACTATTGAAGATCCTTATTTTATGGACCCCAATAGCCAGCGGACGTTCATTGTTTTCTCGAATACGCTACTGTGAGCGTATCATTGCATTGATAGAAGGGATTAGAACATACAGAGTGGCATCATGGTCACGTACACTACAAGGCGTGCACACGATACAAAGAGAGCATGAGATGGGTTGCTCAGCCCAGACAACCTAGGCTACATTACAGGGATAATGTTGTTGAGTCCTTTGACTCCCGCAAGGGCCCAGAAGCGGGCGTCGTCCTTGATCGACACCAGGAGAGAGGCGGAGGAGGGCGTGATTTTGTCGAAGATGGCCGCATTGCGGTGACGCCAGATGGACCAGGCCGTAAGGGCGGCAATAGTGGAAAGCCCACGTCGTTTCTCCATTGCAACAGCGTCGATAGCGGTGCTGAGCCAGTCAGGAAGTCAGTTGAGCCATACGGCACGGGGATCGCAGGGCAACACCAGGAGAGGATGCCATGCCAAATGATGCGGGAGAAAACACACCCAACCAAGAGGTGGTGAAGGGTCTCGTCATGCTGGGAGCATAGAACGCAAGCAGGCTCATGAGGAAGACCGCGTCTTGCGAGCCGATCCGCCGTCCAACATCGGTTTACCGAGGCACGGTAGAGGAAGAACTTGACGGAGAGAGGGGCCGCAGATTTCCAGATGAGACACCAGTGCTCGAAGAACGTGGAGCCGGTGAATAAGGCATTGTAGCAAGAGGAAGCGGAGTAGGCGCCGCTCTCCGTCCAGCACCAAGAGATGATATCGGGCTCCTGAGAAAGGACGATGGTCTGCAAATGGCGCCATAGGTCAAAGTACTCGAGAGAAGCAGCCGGACTGAGATGGCCGTGGATATCGCCGATCCACATGCGATCCTGAAGACCCGAGGCAACAGTTCGCGAGCGACGGCGCCGGCTCGGAACAAGGGCTGTGAGGCTTGGGGCGAGCTCAGAGATAGAGTGCCCCTGGAGCCACTTGTCTATCCAGAAGCGGCAAGTGGAGCCGTTGCCGAGGGAACATGTCGTCGAAGCGCGGAAGAACCGTAGGGCCTCAGGATCCGAGGGCGGCTGAAGATGAGACCATGGCCGAGAAGGGTCATAGGCATGTAGCCAAAGCCAGCGCACCCGAAGAGAAATGCTGGTGCGGTGTAGGTCGCGCATTCCGAGCCCACCTAGCTCGATCGGACGGCAAACACGTGCCCAGCTAACAAGGCAGGATCCAGAGCGGGCGTCTTTTCGTCCATGCCATAGAAAATCACGGATGATCCGGTTGGCTTTCTTGGGGATTGGGGGGACAAAGACATGGCCAGCAAGATATGGACTGGCATGGCCATGAGGACTTGCCGGACCAAGGCAAGTCGTTCGCCGCGCGAGAGGAGGACAGCTTCCAGGTGGCCAGCTTGCGCAGCAGTTTGTCAATGAGGGGTAGCAGGCTGGTGACTGGCACCTTGCGGAGGGAGAGGGGGAGGCCGAGGTACTGGATGGGGAAGGCCACAACCGGGCAGGACAGGGAGGAGCCCACAGCTTGGGAGACCTCCGAAGTGCACTGAATTGGAGCCGCCGCGCACTTGGTGAAGTTGGTGCGCAGTCCGGACACTGCCCCAAAGAAGTCGAGGAGTGAACTAACAACAGCAAGCTCGGAAGGATCCGAGTGGCAGAAAATGACCACATCATCCGCAAAGAGGGAGATACTCGAGGCAGCCATCCTGTCGGTGAGGCGTCAAATGATGCCCATGGTCACCGCATGCTGCAAGAGCGAATTGAGGGCGTCGATCACCAGGACGAAGAGCATAGGTGAAACAGGGTCGCCTTGCCGAAGGCCTTGACAATGGGCAATGGGGGGGCAGGCACACCATTGATCATCACACGAGTGGAGGCCGTGGATATGAGGATGGAAATCCACTCACACCATCGGGGCCCGAAGCCAAGATGCTGAAGGACCTGAAGAAGAAACGGCCATGAAACATAGTCGAAGGCGCGGGCGATATCCAGTTTGAGGAGAACTCGGGGGGAGCCGGAGTCGGTGGAGTTGCCACGCCGTTTGCTGGACAAGGATGAAGTTTTCGTGCACACTCCGGCCCGCGATGAAGGCGCTTTGGTTGGAGGAGACCATCTCGCCAAGTCTAGGAGCCAGCCGCAAGGAGAGAACCTTGGCAAATAACTTAGCCACGATGTGAATAAGACTAATAGGGCGGTAGTCGAACAACGTGGCAGCATCGGGCTTCTTAGGGATCAGAGTGATCAAGGCCTCATTCAATCTCTGGAACGCCTGACCATTGAGGGTGTAAAGCTTATCGAAGACAGCACACAGGTCGTGCTTGATGATGTCCCAGCAAGAGCGAAGAAATTCAGCGGTGAATCTGTCCAGGCCTGGCGCCTTGCCCGAAGGGAGCTTTTTGATCGCCTCCCAAATTTCATCGGAGGTGAACGGAGCCTCGAGCTCGCCCAGAAGGAAGGAAGGGTGGCCGATGATCTGAAGATTAAGCGTGGCGGTGCATCCATCCTGAGAGCCAAGGATAGCGGAGAAGTGTTCAAAAGCGGCGCGAGCAAGGTCGGCCTCCCCAGAAACCCGCATCCCATTGACGGCGAGGTCGAACGAACGAACGTTCATTGTGAGGGATGGCATTTGCAAACATTTTTGCTAGCAGTTTCTTTAGAGACGCATGACAATTTCTTCAGAGACACATGGTAGTTTCTCGATAGAAGAAAATTTTGCAGCAAAAACGGGCAGAATTGCCATCTGCTACCACCTAAAATGCCATCAAGAAAATGTTCGCTTGCCATCCCCCTCCCAGGGAATGTTCGCCAGTTCGTACTTCAGTTTTTTATAGCATGGGAGAGTATTGGTAAAACTCATCCCACTATATGATATTGCTCTCTAGTCGGGTCAAAGCACATTGTACTAGTTTGGTGTATATATATGGATGTATCTATTTACACACTCAGCTGGGTGCTTCTCGTGTTAAGTTGCTGTCATACCATTGAATCAGCTGCCTAGGATCGATGGAACTAATTAAACTATCATACATAAACCCTTGGTTAACTCTCCAGGTAAAATAATCTTTGATTGTTAAGCATGTATGGGAAGATGGATACAAGGTTAATACAGCTTGCCTTTGTAGTAAATTCACATGCCATGGCTCTTCTTTTAATATGTATACACGTTTCTTGAATAAAAGTCCCTGGGCTCCAATCACGTCTCGAGGGGCTTGTGAGTCTTTTTTCCGCCCCCATTGTTCTTTACGGAGGACGGTTTGGTTCTTTGTATTGTCCATCGGCATCGCACCATAAGCATCGTCTGCGACAACCTTGTCTTCTTCAACAACCCCTTCTTTCAAGCCTTTGTGAGTAAAGTCAGTTGGCTTGATCAGCCATACTGGTGTGACTGTCTGGCTAGACTGGGGTGGTTCCCCCGTCGATATGCTTGTCGTAATTGCCAATCTTCATCGTATGAGATGGTTTACTATTGCGGATCCAACAAAATTTCATTGTCCACATGTCTTTGCCGGTACTTTTGTGGCTGAATTGCTCGATGTTATGCATTGCTGACGAGAGCTATGCTGGCACAAGGATGACATGCTCGGTTGTGGCTTCATCAAGAATTTGGAGGCATATGGTCTTGGTTATAGTATCTCCTTTACTTTGGGTTATTTTTTACGTCCGTAGGTTTAGCTACCCATTATCTGGCTGTGTCTGATGTTCTCTTGATCTAATATAAACCGGATTTGATTTCAAAAAAGTTGTAAGACTTTTTTTTTTGCGGAGATACATCATGCTATATAATAAGTCAAGAACAAAATTTACATATTCTCTATGTGGTCATCTCAGAGGAAATGAACGACTTCATCAGGAGTTGTGCACTTTGTTATGTTTCATATGAAAGATTGCTTATCCAACTTCCTTTTATTGAAAATTGTAGTAAGAATACCATTCTCCGTGGGAGACGTAAGCGGTATATCATCGATTTCAGATTCATCTTGAGAAAAGCTATTGTCTTCTAGTGGCACAAAAAGGTTTTGTAATGTTAGTTAGTGTATTTTATAACCTCCAACTCATCTCTAGGTTATGATGCTTGCTATTGGTGATCATGTGCATATATATTGTGTTGTTATCACCCTCACACAAATGTCAGACCTTGAACCATTGCTGCCAATCGATTTCCTCCTCTCCCACGAGTTTGGACAGTGATCCACTCCACTCTCTTTTAAGGGAATTTTACTATCATCTGATCCAGATGTTTGTGATTTCTTATCAATATCATCAATAATATCAAGTAAGCTTTTCTTCCCCTTTTTTATTTATCTTACTATTCCATCTGTAAAGAACTATAAGAGGGTTTAGATCACTAAAGTAGTGATCTAAACACTCTTATATTTCTTTATGGAGGGAGTAGTATTTTTCTCCTACCCCTGCAACAATTTATGAAGTTTATGAATTTTATTTTGCCATCTTTGCATGGTTATGGAACCCGCTGCCCATCTCTCCAAAGCTTGGACATCGTATCAACAAAGTCGTCAGTTGCAACCACCTCGCTCAAGTTTGAATAAAAAGTTTGATTGTCATGGTGAAACACGATACCCAAATTCAATACTAGAGTGTCCTCATTGAAGCATTCTGGAGCATCGATGACAAGTAAACCCCTATAAACATAAAAAGGATAAGATATGATTCAAGAAGAACCAAGATACAAGCGCTAATAACAAGCATGAGTCACGGGAGGGGATATGATGACAGTCAACTTGTTAACATCTCACACGATTCTACCGAACTCTTAGTTTTTTTTGAACAAACCAAACTCTTAGTTACACCCAAGCTTAAGACTTTTGTACTCTAGGAAAGCTCCACCACAAGATACTTGCCAGACATGTATGTTCTAAAACACTCCTGCAATATATTTACATATTTTCAGAAATATGGATATGAACACACACATAAACAAGATAATATATATTACCTAGCCAAAAGTATTACTAACGGGAGGCATGTTTTTTCACTTTGCTTGAATTTGGGTTGAAACTAAATGCAACAAAAATATATCTTCAACACTTCAAACTCAATTCAAAAAGGCTAAAACAATATCCACGAGAAAATATAGATCTAACTATCATACGGAATTATATTTATAATGTTAAATTAGAACTTATAACAACTAATATTGACATCTTAACATTTACCAGCATACGTGCATCGTTAGTTAGGCTAGTTATACTTCAAAATCTAAGCAAATATAGAAGAATATATATGAATATAAGACATGTAAATGTGGGATAGAATGAGTTCTGGAAAATATGCACAAGTTCAGTAAACTATTGAGAACCGAAGTCGTGGGATTAACCAAATGCATAAGAGAAAAGACATGTACAATCTAAACCAAAAAAGTGAACTTTTAGAGCCTAGCGTCTTTGGTCCTGTCCAACCCCTTACTTTGTCTACTATGGGCTCGCTCTAAATACTTGTGCACCAAGAACAAATTAGCGTACATCTTGACTAAGTCCCTCGCTAGGATGCAATATTTCGATGTGAGAGAAAGGGCTAGATTTAGTGGAGTGAAGATGATTGCACAAGCTTACTAAGCCAATTGTTGTAGTTAACATTTTGATTTTAGTATCTTAAAACCTTACATTTGGATTTACAGTCATAGTTAGTGGTCAGTTTGGATGTCATTTAGATGTCAAGAAGTTATAGTTTATTTCAGAGCCTAAGTTAAATTCATTTTTGTAAACCGAGTTCCTTTGGGATAAATAATGCTAAGTGATCTATATGTGGGGTATGAATTTAGTTACAGATGGTCGATTTGTGGTATTGAAGGAATGTATTGCCCAGGGCAACCTAAGATGGGTGCAAATGCTATTGTCTGGTCCAGGAAGGTATTGATCGGGACTGGTGAAGTTTATTTTTCAAAATGGAAGGTTATACTCTCGACCTCTACATCCTAGGATTCACATGACCATCATTTTGTTAAATAAGGGCAAGACCACGAGGCCAAAACACCTTATAAACATAGTACACGATATGGTATGCAAATGTCAACCCATTATAGGATGAGTAAAAGAAAAACTACAACTAAGTCGTTATGTTCCGCAAGAAAACGCCTTAAAAAATGGAGTACATAATCGCATCAATATTTTCGAGTCCAGCCCGAAAGGCTAGAGCAAGGATTTTCACTTTGGGTGCAAGGTCCAACCAATCAAGATCGGGGCATCAACATGAAGACAACACCTTCAGCAAGGAGACGGTGCATGTTTGTTGTTGCCGGGTCCAAGACGGTAAGAGTGGATCATAGGTTTTACTCTGGATATGGAGTAGCATTCCAGTCACCGTCTTGATGGTAAATCTTCCAACGGTTGCTCCACTGATTGCTCTGGGTGCAATGTGGAAATCATGTCTCATGGACGCTCCTTTAAGTATTAATTGAGAAGTACCACATATTTTGGAGATGTTCTTGACAGACTAGGAGCACCACAATGGTGTCAGCGGTGTATTGAATGACAGCAAAGTCTTCCCGTCGGGATGAGGGGATGAGCAAATGGAGTATCCGGTTCCCATCTTGACAGGCTAATTTTACATAAGATTGAAGAAGATCTGCCGCTAGCACAAAGACAAGTGGTGATATTGGATCACCTTGACGCACAACTCAACTATGGAGAAAGGGATAGCGAGAAGAGGCTCATTGAGGATTGAGGTTGGAAATGGAGGTGTCATAAACTAAACTTGATACCTATGATCTATCAAATGACGGAATTTCATAAGTTGAAAAGGTATGGTTTTTCTCCTTGTAGTTCCTTGAGAAGTAACTTGTTACACCCTCCATCTTTCCTACCTTCCATTAGCAAACCAAAATGAGATGAACTAGTGTTCCGCATTAAGAGCATGCAGAAGGAACTAAACACCACAGGTTCGTAGCTCAAGCTCCATGCAAGGAGCTTGAATAGCTTCTTAATTACCATTGTCATCTTTGATTCAAAGTCCTTTTTCGGTTGTAATTACCAGGTCCATGTGTTTGTTCACATAGAGTTCATTTGCAGTACTATTAGGTATTAGCTAGGCAAATTTCTTTGTCACTGCGTTTATCCTATTATGTGATATCATAGGCTGTTTAGTGCAAGTTCACGTGCTATTGGATCATTTAAAATTCAAGAAGACATCACATAACATTGCAATCCTACACTTTTGTTCTTCCTAGATATGTTCTCCGAATTATGCGAACCAAAACAAGAGCCAAGTATATATAGCTCTCCATGTACATTCAATACATCAGAGCATCTGCTCTTGTTGTTATGGCGAAATATAAATACATTTAGTCATATAAACAAGCAGCAGTATATGAGAATAGCAATAATGATATTAAGCAACAAAAGAACTGAAGTAACACTAGCTAGGAAGCCCATGCATGTATATAGATGAGTGCGTTCCTGTGTGAGTTGCACCAAGGTACCGTGCGAGTGATCAGTGCCTCAGACGAGGCCCGGGCCCGAGCCTGAGCTCCAAGTCCAGCTTCCTCTCCGGCAGCTCGCCGTCCGGCCGCCGCTCGAACCCGTCGCCGCTGCTGCTTCCATGGCACCGGAGGCCCAGTTCCAAGCAGTCGTCACGGTCGTCGTGACAGTCGTCGTCCGCGCCGAACAGGCTCAGCTCCCTCGGGATCGGGCTACCAGGGCTCACGGCCTCGGTATCCACTCCGGCTCCGGTGTGCCGGCCGTAGTACAACATGGCGAAGTCGCCGCTGCTCATCAGGGACGTGGCCGGCGGCGCTGGGGGGTACGCCAAGTTGCACTCTGTGTTCCGGGAAGCGGACGTCGTGAGGCGGGCGGGCTTGGCGCGGTCCCGGCGGTGGATGTTCATGTGCCCGCCCAGCGCCTGCGCCGTGGTGAACCCGCGCTTGCAGAACACGCACTCGTAGTACGGCCGGGCGGCCGCCACCGCCGTCGTCCCGCCGGGCGATCTCAAGGCCTCGTCGCTCGACGCCGCCGTGCTGCCGCTCTCCATGTTGCCGCAACCTAGCTAGCTGCGATGATCAATCGATGTGAATGAGGATCTGTGGTGATTAAGCGAAGGTTTGACGAAGTGCGTGTGTGAGGGGTGGCCGGGGGCTAATATATTTGGAGAGCTGGGGGGACAGTGACAGGGACTGAGATTGGCAGGCAGAATTGCTGTTGTCATCGCCAGCAGCTGTGTGAATAAAAGATTGTGCACGGCCGGCCGGCACTGGTGCCTAGCAGCTGCCCTCGCTATCCGTCATGACTCTGCCCTAGCTGTAGATATGGTGTGTAATACGGATGGGTATGTAGAAAAGCTGGCCTTCGGCTTTTTCTCGAAAAAAAAAATACACATGGATATGGAGCTGCTTCACTCTGAAATCTAAAGTACTTTCTCCATCCTTCAAAAAGTGTATTTCCAATTTTGTTGGAGGTCAAACTATCTTAAAGTTTAACTGAGTTTGTGTAAAAATATATCAATGTTCGTGAAACTAAATAGGTATACGATGAAAATATATATTATCATCATGAATCTAATGCTACTAATTTGATGACATAAATATTGATGTATAATTATATAAATACGGTCAAATATAAAACAAATTAACTTTTAAATAAATTTGAAAGTACATTCTTTTGAGGACGGAGGGGATATCCTCTTGTGCAAAATATAATATTAGTACCGGTATCATCACCACACTGATCGATTCTCACTCCAGTTATGTTGCTTGCTCTGTTTTACACTGATCGATCCTTGCTCCAGTTATGTTTAGCGCTTCTGGTGTTGCTGTCATAGTAGTACCATTGGGCCGGCCCTGCATGCGTAGGATCGACGGAATTAATTGCACTATCACACATAAACCCTTGCTTAATTTCCAAAGTAAAATAACCATTCCTTGTTAGGCGTGTATGGGAGGATGGGCACAGGGCTCAGACAGGTCGCGTCCCACGTCCAGCGTGCCAATAAATTTACCTGCGACGTTTCTTATTTGATTGATATCTTTTCCTTCTTATTTTGTCTCCCTGCGTTTGGACCCTGGGTTAATCGCCTGCAAGTGGTAATTTTTTTATGAACAGGTGACTGGAAAGTCGAGTCGACCTCAGGGTTCTTCGATCGCGATGCATGCACCTGTGAACCAGGAACGTCCTTGTCCCTGTCCTTGTAGATTGAGCTCTTCTCTACTTCTTTACTTGCATCGGTAATTTGCACGATGCAGTGTGCTAAAATGTCATGCATGACTGAAATCTTACGAGATGCATGACGGCATAAAAAAAAATCAGCTAGCCACTCACTCACTCACCCCTTAACTCGTGAATCAAGATGATATACAGCTGTGGACAAGAATATACTCTGTCACTGTCAGCACATTATATGCCCAATTATCAGCAGTTCAGATGAGATGAAAAGGGACGTAGCTGCTCACAGCTCAGTGCATTAGTAGCATCCACATTCCGGACGGGAACTTACCAATTGTCAACGCATGCTCGTCCCATGCCCATGCCAACATAATGTGTTCGGCATTCCGGCCCATCCGCCCATGCCTGGCGCTAGCTACGTAACATACCTACAGACCAGCCACAGTTCATTGTAACCAAACCAACTGACGACCATTTCAATATGCTGCCGACCAATGACCCGGTGGCGCCAGCCAGAGAGATGAATCCAGCGTGCAGGACATCGCTCCGCCTCCGGCCGGTGGCTCTGCGAGGAGTGGAAGGAACCACAGACGGCCTGGGTGGAGCCCGGAAAACTCTCTGAATCTCAACATTCGCAACGGCCACACCCCCAACCCCAACGGTGCACTACACCCATGATTATAACCAAATGTTTTAGGTGCTTGCAAAATTTGGTGGCCAAATAACATCTGATGAGCTTCATACAAAAAAAAAAAAAAGGCTCGACGGTGCACAAAAGTTTGAGCATCAATTTTATTACTTTTTGTACCGAGCTCCTCGGATGTCATTTGACAACTAAATTTTGCAAGCAGCTACAATATTTTGTCATAATCGAAGCCACACAGTTTTACTTTTCTATTTGGTTTTCTATTTCTTCAATGTTCATCATGGGGCAATGCACCCGTGTGTGTGTGTGAAAAAACCATACTCTACCACCAAGTTCTCCGGGTCATACACCTGGGTGTTGTGGGACATTGCCCCAACCTCCCTATGGCAACAAAAAAGAAGCAACTTAGGGTTTGCAATGCTCTCCTAAACCGACTTTGGCTTAAGATCTTCAACTTCAAATTTCACAATGTCTTATCGAATCAAAATTTGAGTCATCACACCATGGGGGAAATCCAGGAGGTTGGGCTGAGGAAAACTCAAATACTATCTCCCCAAGACTTTCTTCGAGTGAGGAATATCGTTAAGCTCTACCTACAATGCTCAATTCATCGGAGCCTCGGCCACACATGTCCACTCTTTGACTCTTTAGTATGGACCTTCAACCGACTTGAATTCAAAGTTGTCCTCACCAACCAATGTTTGATTTTTTTTTATAGGTGAACCTAGAAAATGTGGCACATCTTCTCAAATGTCATTCTCTAGCGAATATGGAATACCACACTAGTCATCAACCTGACTAGGCTTATAGGTCGACCACTCTGCTGCAAACTACTGCATATCCCTTTCTTCTTCTCCAAGGCCCGACAAAGGTGTCAGGTAGTTGTTTCTCCTCCTCAGTTGGTAGATCCGGAAGAAAATAAACGCGAGAATTCTTTAGATCAAAGCTTCAACGTAAATACATTACCATAAGGTCGATCATTGCACATAAATTTCAAGATGGTTAGGGAGCCCGCCAAGACGCTAAAGGGAAGAAGATGTAAAATCCTATTGCTGAAACATGACATTGATAAGGTTTTGGACACTTTCATGTAACAATGTTTGCTTGAATTGCTTAAGAAACTTGGTTTTGGGTCTAACTAGTGTGCTTGGATTTGCCATGCTTCCTAGAGCGACATCTACCAAGATCCTCTTAAATGGCATTCCTGGTCCTAGCTTCTCTCATGGTTGTGGTATAAGATAAGAGATGCCCTTTCCCCATGTTGTTTACCACAATTATGGATGGGATTTGTAAATTATTTGACAAGGCCGAAGAATGTGAAGTTCTGGAATCCATTAGCAATAGGAATTCCATCCCTCAGCGTATGTCCATTTATGTGATGATGTCATGCTCTTTCTCAAGGCTAATCGTGAGGATGTTGTTGCTACTAAGTTACTGGTGGATATGTTTGTTTGTTCGTCTGGTCTTGGTTGTAACATCAGCAAGGAGCTTGTTATCTTAATTTTTTTGCGAGGAAGATCAAATGAATATATCTGATAATAACCTTGATTGTTAGGTGGTTAATCTGCCATTTAGCTATCTTGGGTTGCCTCTGAGTCTCAAGAAACTCCACAAAGAAGACTTTCGTGTTTGATCGACAAGCTGTGGGAGTTTGGGACCTTGGCACATTGGATTCCTTCATCAGAGTGGTCGCTTTATACTTGCCCAAGCTGTGCTTTCAGTTGCCCCTATCTTCCACATGACCCCCCCCCACCGGTCATGGGTATTTGAACCGATCAGTAAAATATGTAGAGACTTTTTCTGAAGAGGTGCTAATGTAATTTATGGCGGACATTGTTTGGTTAGCTGGAAACAAATATGTCATCATAAGTTCAGCAGGGGTTTAGGTGTGTTGTATCTTGACATTACACTACAAAAAAATGCTTCCGTAATGATACGTGTTTGTCACAGTAGGTCACATTTTCTGTCATGCATGTACATTCATGACGATTTTATTACAGAATGAAGATAGTCATACCTGTGTTGTCGTAGAAGTGTTACATGACAATACTCAAATTATCATCACGAAAGTTGGGCCATATACAGTTCGACCTGACTTTTGGCCTCTTAGCGGCCCATGCTCTTGATAGTCCAATACCAGCCCGGTGTCCCTTTCGGCCTACTAAAGGACCACAACACAGTTGGGCCATATACAGCTCGGCCTTTCTGTCGGCCTGTTAACGGCCCGTGTTGTTAATCGACCCACTTATTGCCAGCTTTGATTTCGGCCTGTTAATGACCTGATAGGGAACTGGGCCAAGCATTAATTGTTGGCTCGTTTCAATTAAAGCGGCCCAATAGAGCTTTCGGCCTGGTTACGGACTGTCGGTGTACTAAAGTAGGGGTACCTTAGTACCCCGAACCTGTGCACGGGCAGTCGCAGCGTCCCCGTGGCAAGCCTTGCCGGGCGTCTGTCAAAACCCTCCGCGGCCCTTCGGAAAACTAGACCCCGGGGCTCTCCCAAGCACGCGTGTCGACGGGCTGTGCAGCCAGCGGGGAGTAGCGATAAGCGGCGCTGACAAGCTACCATCGTGGCAAACGGAGGCGCACTCGGCGGTCCTGTTACATTGTTCAGGCGACTAAGGCGGGCATTGATGACTCTTGTCCCTTGCCGTCGAGTTAGGTATAGATTTCTGTACACTTTGTATAAAGCGGTGTACCAACCTATGTTTTTACTATCTTACCCTTGTCTACTTGCCACATGTGGTGACCCCTTGTGCCTATAAAAGGAGGCCCAAGTGCAATGTAGAAAGGGTTCGGTCCAGCTCCGGCTTAGTTCATCATACTCATACGAAACCACACTCAGGCTAGGTCTTGTAGCTCCCATTGCTCCCTAGCAAGAACACAAGATAATCCACAAAGCAGCAGTAGGAGTATTATCTCTCCGGAGAGCTCCGAAGTTGGGTAAATCTGCTCGTGTGCATCGCCTCAATCCGCTCTTCGTGCAATCTCCGCCCCCCTCCGAACCACAAGGGACCCAGGTCCCGTAGGTGCTCGTGGGACACGATCAGTTCTCCCCGACATCTTTGGCGCACCCAGTCTACTTTGTCAGTTCCCTTCTGCAGGGGGCTAGATCAAGGTACTCTGGTGTGCAAAAGCTGCTTTTTGGCCTCCTCATGGCCTCAAGAAAGCTGCGCCATTACTTCCAAGCACACGAGATAACAGTTGTCACTCGCTTTCCGCTGAAGAGGATATTGCAAAATCCGAAGCAACAGGCAGGATTGTCAGTGGGCCTTTGGAACTATCAAGCTTTGGTCTCAAGTTGAAAGCACTTCAACTATCGAGCAGGG
Organism: Aegilops longissima; assembly: GCA_021605205.1. NCBI lineage: Eukaryota > Viridiplantae > Streptophyta > Magnoliopsida > Poales > Poaceae > Aegilops > Aegilops longissima. The sequence goes on from CM038679.1 coordinate 638,045,135, forward strand.
CATTGGCAGAATTCATAGTAGAGTGGGCGCCAACGCAAGATGAAGAGATTCGGAGACGAGCATCCCGTCAAGGAGGCAAATAAAGAGTGGCTGATGTACTTGACGGTGCCTTCTCGCTGCAAGGCGCCGGTGCGGCGTCTGCTTATCGCACCCACCGGAGAGCACCTCAAGTACATAGTCCAGATGCACTTTCCCAAGGAACAAGCAACAAATAATACTGCAGAGTATGAAGGTTTGCTTGCGGTCTCGTGGATTGCGGTAGACCTTGGGATCAAGAAGCTCATTGTCAGGGGGGACTCACAACTTGTCGTCCGACAAGTAAATAAAGATTATCAAAGTCCGTTGATGGAAGCCTACGTCGATGAAGTGAGAAAGCTAGAAGAGCACTTTGAAGGCCTGCAGATGGAACACGTTCCAAGAGCTCAGAATGATATAGCTGATGGCCTCTCCAAATGTGCCGCACTTAAGTTACCTGTGGAACCAGGAATTTTTGTGCTCAAGCTGACTCAGCCAACCGTAACACCATCAACAGGACAGAGCAAGAAGAGAAAACTGGTTTCCGGTGACTACTTTCCGGCAGAGCTCCCTGAAGCCGCCGCCAAGAAGGTCCCTAAAATCAACGCAAATATCACTGAGGAGCAGTCTGCTCCGACCAACCATGCAGTTTGTATCGTTGAAGCAAACGCTCCCGACAAGTTTCGCTCCGGCAAGCTTGCCGGGGATCATCAAGCTCCGGCGGACCCACAGGTTCTCGCCGTAGAAGCTGATGTTCCCGCAGTGATAGAAGAGCCTTTAGTCCTTGTTGTCGAGCCTCAAGCTCCAGCATGGGCACAACAAATCGTCCATTTCCTTCAGACAGGAGAACTTCCCGAAGAGCAAGAAGAAGCGGAAAAAGTAGCCCGGCAGTCAAGTATGTACCAGTTTGTTGACAACATCCTGCATGAAGAAGGCTCAACGGTGTGAAATTGAAGTGTATTTGCGGGAAGATGGATGAAGCTGTTGGCGAGATACATGGAGGCATATGTGGTCACCACATCGGCAAGAAGAGCACTTGCCGCAAGGCTTTCCGGCAAGGTTTCTTCGGCCGAAGCCCTCCGAGGATGCAAGCGCACAAGTAACCAAGTGTGAAGCGTGCGGTTCCATTCCAAGCAGATACACCAACCAGCTCAAGCTCTCCGACGATCCCTTTATCCTGGCCCTTTTCGGTCCGGGGCTCGACATCCTCGGCCCCTTCCCGAGCTGTCGGGGCTTTGAATACTTATGCGTCGCAATCGACAAGTTCACAAAGTGGTCGGAGGTGGAACCAGTGAGGAAGGTGACAACACAGATCAGCCGTCAAGTTCTTCAGTCAATTGTTTGCCGCTTTGGGATTCCTAACGGATCATCACCGACAACGGCACAGTTCACGAGCCGCACCTTCATGCGAGACGCCCAAGATCTTGGCGCCAAGATCTGCTTTGCTTCGTTGCTCATCCGAGAAGCAACGGTCAAGCAGAGAGAGCAAACGCTGAAGTGCTGCGAGGACTCAAGACCAAAACTTTCGACAGGCTGCGCAAGTGCGGAAGGAACTGGATCGAGGAGCTGCCGGTGGTTCTTTGGTCGATCAGGACGACGCCAAATCGAGCCACTGGCCAGACACCTTTTGCTCTAGTCTACGGATCAGAGGAAGTTCTCCCCACGGAACTCGTGTACGGGTCACCTCGAGTGCTCGCTTATGATGAGCTTGAGCAAGAGCAGCTGCGACAAGATGACGCGCTGCTCCTCGAGGAAGATCGTCTTCAGGCTGCTGTATGAGCTGCTCGTTACCAGCAAGCTTTGCGTCGCTACCATAGCCGCAAAGTTAATGCCAGAAGCTTCGAGGAAGGCAACCTTGTTCTTCGGCGCGTTCAATCCGCCAAGAATTCCAACAAGTTGACACCGAAGTGGGAAGGCCCTTATCGGGTAAAACGAGTCACTAGGCCCGGCGCTGTCCGCCTTGAGACCGAAGATGGCCTTCCGGTGAGCAATTCCTGGAATATAGAGCATCTTCGCAAGTTTTACCCATGAGGCGCGGTTGCCGGAACCCGTTCCGGCAACCACCCTTTTGTACAAGTCTTGCCGCTGTTGCATGTAATCCTTTGTACAAAGCCGGGCGCAGACCCCGTGCATCAGTAAAGCCTATGTGTTGCGCACATTTTGTCAATACATGCCCTCATAATCATATATGCATGTGTTTACTAACATTTTGTGCAGCATCCGCACCCGGTAAGCGATGACGAGCCATTAGGCTCCATAACTTTTTTTTCTTCTTTCTTCTCAAACAAGAAGAAGGTTCATCCACCCACAAGTTCACCGGGGGGAAGGAGAAGATAATGGTGTGGGCAAGCGTCGCTCGAGGAACTGTCGCCTTGCCGGAAAATGGACAACAGAAAAGCTAAGTTGCTAAGTTTAAACGACCAGTTTTAAAATTTTAAGTTATCTTCCTCGAACGATAGTACTTTGTATGGAAAACCTGTGCGCGGAGGAACCGACTCGCGACTAGCTTGCGCCCTTACTTTGTTTCGAGTCCGCTCAACAACTTAAGTGTGCTGCAACTAGTTGCGACAAGGTTGCTTGTCGGTAGCGACCCCGCTTGACAGGCTGCTGAAGTTCCGCACTCGGCGCTCGCGGCAAGGGTGCCTGCACCGGCAAGTTTCCCTGAAAAAACGTAAAACATACAAGGGAAGAGTCGAGTAAAGGAAGTAACGTAGCAAATATTGCCCAGAATAAAGTTATATTACAAAAATAACTTATTGCGGCACTGGCTAAATTGTTCTCAGAACTGAAATAACAACGAAGAGGAGAAGAAGGGCGCGCCGGCACCCAAGCCCCGGCAAGCCGGAGTTGCCGGGGGCTGCGGCAAGCCAGAGTTGCCGGGGGCTGCGATATCAGATAAGCCTTTCGTCCCTTTTCAAGCATCCCTTTTTCATTAAAAACATTCTACTCGGATACAGTCCGTGGAGAATGAAAAACATGAAAGAGAGGATTACAAGTTTTAAATGCGGATAAGGCCCGAAGGCTTACAAATTAAAAAGATAAGATGCCCGTAATCCTTTTCCTGTCCCTCTCTTCAGGAGGTAGGTCAAGGAGGCGAGAAGGGCAAAAGGAGCGCCTAGGCGAGCTACAGGTGCCAGAAGGCACCAAGGGAACATCCCGGGGGCTCTCCGAGGGCTTGACGGAGATGGCGGCGCCGGAAGCGGGGCTCGAAGACGGGGCGGCAGGACGTCAGCACGCTGTCGAGGGCACTACACCCTCGTACTCCGACTTGACGGCCTTGTCGCCATCCTCTTCCCTTCCGCAGCCTCCCCACGCCCGATCGCCCAAGGAGGCGACCCGGGAGTTCAAGGAGCCGGCGACGCGGATGATGGGGTCGCCGGTGACGCACGAAGCGGCGCCCGACAACTAATCGGGCCCGCTACCCTCGTCGTCGCTGTCGCTCTCCTCCTCGTCACTCTCGCTCGAGGGGGAATCTTCGCTGTCGGAGGAGCTATCCACGCAGCACTTCGCCCGAGTACCGAGATCCCCGAAGACCTTGACGGAGAGGAGATCACCCTCCATTAACTTAAAATGGAGGGTAAACCCCGCCCTTAGGCTGTGGATGCGAGTGAACGTCTTCCACCCACGATCAAGATACATCACATTAGGGGCTGGGAATACAACACAGACTCGCGTGCCGCTGATCCCACAGCCCCTCATGTGCAGTCTCAGTGTCTCGTGCGGATCCGACTCCATCGCGTTCGCGAACGGAGCTGGAAGCCGGAGGCGACGACGAGGCGCCAGCGCAGCCTCGACGAAGAACTCGAAGGGTCATCCCTGTATGGATCGCCCGGGGGGGAACCGCCCGGCGGAGGCGGAGACGGCGCGCCCGCCCGTCCGCTTCTTCACCGGCGCCTCGACCTCGCCCACGACCTCGCCCCCTCCCTCTTCCCTTGTGGCTGGCTCTGCCACCCGGGCATGGGGTTGGGAGGGGTGCGCTGTCTAGCGGCGACCCTCGCCGTCACCGATGAAGAACCAAGGTTCCCTTTCTCCATGGCGAATGAGAGAAAGGGGAGCAGAAGCTGAGGAAAGGAAGAGATGGGAGAGTGCGGGCTTCTACGCTCCCCTTCCGCTCTTCTTAAAAGAAGCAAGGTGGGGCTCGGCCGCCCTTTCAGTGAATCAAGGCATAGGAAGAGCAGGGAATGGGGCCGACCTGCTGCCTCTGCCGCAACGCCCGCTTCCCACTTCCACCGTCCATGACCCCAAGAGCATGGGAACCACGTGGCGGGGATGCAGAACCGAGGCGACGGATGAGGCGACCTCGCACGCCGCCCACTTCCCCCACGACACCGCAATTGACGCGTGCCATTGCGGGGGAACGCGGCGGATACGGAGTGGATTTGGTTGTCGCGGCCACGGGGAGGTCTGTCTCCTTGCCGCTGCTTGGCTTTGCCGCGGCGCCCTCCCCGACCGGGTCTCTTATTACTTGCTGCACCTGCACCTTCTTGGGCCTTCTCCTTGTCTCACCGCTCGTACTCAGCTCTTTGTAGCTCAACAAGCTGCTAGACTTTCTTGCAGCTCTGGAGATCATGGCCCTTGGTGCGGTGGATTTTACAGTACTGCTTGTTGGAGCTGTCAGGCTTGTCGGCGGCCGCCACAGCTTGGCGGTCGGCGTCAACGGCAACCTCCTTGCCGGAGCCACCAGCCTTGGCTTTGTTGGCGGCACCATCCTTGCCGGACTGCTCGACAACTAGTACTTCTTGGTTTTTCTTCCTCCTGTTGTTTCGCCACGGCTCTTTCTTGCCGGGCGATCTCCTCCTTGCCGACTCTGCTCCCACATTCTCTCCAGGAGTCTTCTTCCTTCTTCAGTAGCGTGCACACTTGTCGGCCAGGCGTAGAGCTTGCTGGCGTCTTTCACTTTGCACATCGCCATCTCCTCCCTCATCCTGCGGTTTCTTACATTCTGATGGAATGCACTGATCACCGCGGCAGGGTGGACGTCGGGGATGTTGTAGTGCACTCGACTGAATCTCTGGATGAACTTGCGCAGGGACTCTCCCTCCTTCTGGGCAAGCAGGTGGAGATCACTCTCCTGGCCATGAGGCTTGTGGCCGCCTGTGAAGGCGCCAACAAACTGGTGGCACAAATCTGCCCAAGAAGAAATAGAGCCATCCGGCAAGTGCATGAGCCAAGATCGGCGTTTGGCTTGAGCACCGGGGAAAGTAGTTGGCGAGGATCTTGTCGTCTCGTCCCCGAAGCTTGCACCGCGATGGTGTAGATCTTTGAGGAACTCCGATGGTGTGTCCTGCCATCATACTTTTCTCGCACATCTGGTTTGAAGTTTTTCTTGTCGGGCCACCAGACTTGCCGCAGCTCTCGAGTGAACGCAGGACAACCTACCGCGTACGGCAAGTCGCCTGGTTCTCTGGCGCATGCATATCGACGATGGGCGGCGCGTTGGTCTGATTGACGGCGCTTCTCTTGGCGCTTCGATACGGGTTCGAGCGTCTTCTTCTTGCCGTTCTCAGAGAACTTGGCGCTGGTCGCGGCGAGCTCGCGGATCCGACGACGCTGTGGATTCGCTGTCGAGGTGGATCCGGCGAGTCGGCGATCTTGGTCTTCGGGAGGGGAGTGCACGGTGGCTGCACCCCGCAAGTCTCGTCGCCATCAGCTCGCGCTTGTCGCCTTGCCGCCGCGCTGCGAGGCACTCGGTTGCCGCGGGACACGCCGTTAAGCGCGGCCGATGAGACTCTAAATTGTGGCCCTCCATTCGTCGACCTTATCGGCCGTTGGAGGGTAATCTAGAAGTAATCGAGCTCTAGCCAAGGCTTCCGCTGGTGTGGTTGGCGGCAACGGCGCACGGGCGAAGAACAGGATGTGCTCGGACTCTAACCAAGTTAGGAGGAGCAGCATCCATAAGCGACCGTACTCGCTTGTACCAAACATCTTTGGGGTGCATGCGGTCTCGAGGGCCTCGGGATCCTCCAGCTTGGCCTTGATCCAACGAGCGTATGGTGCGCGAGCATCATGGCGCTGTCGGTCCCGCGCCTCCTGCGAAGGACGCGGTGCGGACTCGGACGCCCGGCGCTGTGCTGCCTTGTCCTTGGATCTGGCGGCATTGTGGGCTCTCTCGACGACGCCGGTTCCTCCGCCAGCGTTTCCCCCACCACCTGACAGCTGCGGTGGTGGTGGGTTCGACGCGGACGGCTCTGCTGCTGCCGAAGACTTCTTCTTCGGCGCCATGTTGACGAAGATGTTGATGAGGAGGACGAAGACATGGAAGACGATGAAGCAGACGAGCAAGAGTTTCAAAAGGCAACAGAGGTCCTTTGCGTTGACGGTGGTGCTTCTCTGCATACCTCGCACCGCCAACTCAAACAATGGATGCGTGAGGTTAATGCAGCAGAACCCTCCATAGAGTCGCGCAAACCTCTGAAGTGGTCCAGCACGCCCATCATTTTTGACATTGAGGACCACCCTGATCGCATCACAGCGGTCGGGTGCTTGCCGATGTTGGTCTCACCAACCATCCGCAACCTCAAGGTCACAAAGATGTTGGTTGACGGCGGGCCGGCCTGAATTTAATCTCCTCTGCAGTGCTCCAAAAGCTTCAAATCCTCGATAGCGAGCTCAAGAAACCGGTACTTTCAAGGAATCAACCCGGAAGGAGCAAGCCCAAAGGGAAGATCACGTTGCGGTAACATTGGCAGCGAGCTCAACTTCAGGCGAGAGGGTCACATTTGGCGTTGCCGACTTCCCATTGCCCTACAATGGCATACTTGGCCGCCCAGCACTCGCCAAGTTCATGGCGCATCTCATCATGCCTACAACTTACTCAAGATGCCCGCCCGATAAGCGTCATTTCTGTCCATGGCGACAAGAAGGACGCGCTTATCTCTTACCGACAAGATTTACGGGATGCAGCTGCCGCAGCAGTTAGCAAACCACTTGCCGCTGAAGCTCCGGGGAAGAAGAAGACCACCAAGACCGGCAAGAGCTCGATGCCCACTCCGCAAGCGCACCTCCTCGAGTGCTGCGCTACCGTCGAGGACGCACCATCGAGCTCCACCGCAAGTGCAAGAAGACGATGGAAGCTCCGCCAAGACCAAGAAGGTGCCCGCCAAGGAGGACGGCACGGTGGTACCTTCACCATCGATTGCCACGCTGATCCTAAATAGGAAGGCGAGCTCGTTGCTTTCTGCGGGCGAATGTCGATGTGTTTGCATGGCAACCATCGACATCCCGGTGTTCCTGTGAAAGTAATTGAGCACCACCTAGCTGTCTGTCCTCACGCGCGCCCGTCAAGCAAAAAGTTAGGAAACAGCGGTGGGCGCCAAGAGTTCATAGCAGAAGAAATCAAGAAGTTGGAAGCAGCAGGGCTTGTCAGAGGAGTCCTCCATACCACGTGGTTGGCCAATCCGGTAGTTGTACGCAAGGCTAATGGGAAATGGAGACTCTGTATTGACTTCACTGATGTTAATAAAGCTTGTCCCAAAGACCCATTTCCCTTGCCGCGTATCGACCAGATTGTTGACTCCACGGCTGGATGTGATCTGCTTTCATTTCTTGATGCATATTCAGGATATCATCAGATCTTCATGGCAGAAGAAGATGAAGAGAAAACCGCATTCGTTACACCATGTGGCACGTACTGCTTTATACGGATGCCTTTCGGTTTGAAGAATGCTGGTTTAACCTTTGCAAGGGTAGTCCATGATGCCTTTGAACCACAGATACACATAAATGTAGAAGCCTACATGGATGACATAGTGGTCAAGAGCAAGGACAGGGCGACTCTGGTTCAGGATTTGGATGAAACATTTGCAAATCTGCGCAAGATCAACCTCAAGCTCAACCCCGAGAAGTGCGTGTTTGGAGTCCCTTCCGGCAAGCTTCTCGGGTTCTTTGTGTCTCAGCGGGGAATTGAAGCCAATCCCGACAAGATCAAAGCCATTGAGCAGATTGAAGCACCAAAGCGCGTCAAGGATGTCAGAAGGCTTGCCGGTTGCGTGGCTGCTCTCAGCAGGTTCATCTCTAAGTCTGCTGAACGTGCCCTGCCGTTTTTCAAGATTTTGAAAATGTCAGGTCCAATGAAATGGACTCCCGAAGCGGAGGTTGCGCTGCAGGACTTGAAGAGATACCTGTCCTCCGCTCCAATACTTGTCGCACCTAGGCCACAAGAGAAGTTGCTGCTGTATATAGCAGCGACCAATCAAGTGGTTAGTGCTGCGTTAGTAGCGGAGAGGGAGGCGGATAATGAGCCGGCAACCGAGGCAGTTGCATCCAGCGACGAGCAGGGGGCTTCACCGTCAAGCTCTGGTCCCGACAAGAACAGATCAGCGCAGGGTTGCGACAAGATACAGAAAAAGATGGTGCAGCGCCCAGTCTACTTTGTCAGTTCCCTTCTGCAGGGGGCTAGATCAAGGTACTCTGGTGTGCAAAAGCTGCTTTTCGGCCTCCTCATGGCCTCAAGAAAGCTGCGCCATTACTTCCAAGCACGCGAGATAACAGTTGTCACTCGCTTTCCGCTGAAGAGGATATTGCAAAATCCAGAAGCAACAGGCAGGATTGTCGAGTGGGCACTGGAACTGTCAAGCTTTGGTCTCAAGTTGAAAGCACTTCAACTATCCGAGCAGGGCATCGGCAGAATTCATAGCAGAGTGGGCGCCAACACAAGATGAAGAGATTCGAGACGAGCATCCCGTCAAGGAGGCAAATAAAGAGTGGTTGATGTACTTGACGGTGCCTTCTCGCTGCAAGGCGCCGGTGCGGTGTCTTGCTTATCGCACCCACGGAGAGCACCTCAAGTACATAGTCCAGATGCACTTTCCCAAGGAACAAGCAACAAATAATACTGCAGAGTATGAAGGCTTGCTTGCCGGTCTCAGGATTGCGGTGGACCTTGGGATCAAGAAGCTCATTGTCAGGGGGGACTCGCAACTTGTCATCCGCCAAGTAAATAAAGATTATCAGAGTCCGTTGATGGAAGCCTACGTCGATGAAGTGAGGAAGCTGGAAGAGCGCTTTGAAGGCCTGCAAATGGAACACATTCCAAGAGCACAAAATGATATAACTGATGGCCTCTCCAAATGTGCCGCACTTAAGTTACCTGTGGAACCATGGATTTTTGTGCTCAAGCTAACTCAGCCAACCGTAACACCATCAACAGGACAGAGCAAGAAAAGAAAATTGGTTTCCGGCGACTACTTTCCGGCAGAGCTCTCTGAAGCCGCCGCCAAGAAGGTCCCTAAAACCAACGCAAGTATCACTGAGGAGTAGTATGCTCCGACAAACCACGCAGTTTGTATCGTTGAAGCAAACGCCCCGACAAGTTTCGCTCCGGCAAGCTTGCCGGGATCATCAAGCTCCGGCGGACCCACGTGTTCTTGCCGCAGGTTGATGTTCCGCGATGATGGATGAGCCTTTAGTTCTTGTTGTCGAGCCACGAGCTACAGCATGGGCACAACAAATCGTCCATTTCCTTCAGACAGGAGAACTTCCCGAAGAGCAAGAAGAAGCGGAAAAAGTAGCACGGCAGTCAAGTATGTACCAGTTTGTTGACAACACACTGTACATAAGAAGACTCAACTGTGTGAAATTGAAGTGTATTTGCCGGGAAGATGGACAGAAGCTGTTGGCAGAGATACATGGAGGCATATGTGGTCACCACATTGGCGCAAGAGCACTTGCCGGCAAAGCTTTCCGGCAAGGTTTCTTCTGGCCAGAAGCCCGCCAGGATGCAACTGCACAAGTAACAAAGTGTGAAGCGTGCCAGTTCCATTCCAAACAGATATACCAACCAGCTCAAGCTCTCCAGACGATCCCTTTATCCTCAGCCCTTTCCCTCGCGCTGTCGGGGGCTTTGAGTACTGGTGCATAGCAGTGACCTAGTTTCGCCTTGCCGGGAAGCGAATGTCAGAAAAGCTAAGTTGCCAGAGTTTGAGCAGTTTTTTAAAGTTATTTTCCTTGAATGATCGCGCTTTGTATGGAAAACCCGTGCGCGAAGGAACCAAATCGTGACTGGTCGCGCCCTTACTTTGTTTCGAGTCCGCTCAACAACTTAAGTGAGCTGCGGCTAGTCCACGACAAGGTTGCTTGTCGGTAGCGACCCCACCAGCAGGCTGCTGAAGTTCCGCACTCGGCGCTCGCGGCAAGGGTGCCTGCACCGGCAAGTTTCCCTGAAAAGCGTAGGGCAGTAACATACAAAGCCAAGAGTCGAGTAAAGGAAGTAACATAGCAAATATTGCCCAGAATAAAGTTATATTACAAAAATAACTTATTGCGGCACTGGCTAAATTGTTCTCAGAACTGAAATAACAGCGAAGAGGAGAAGAAGGCGGCGCATTCCAAGCCCCGCAAGCCGAGTTGCCGGGCTGCGGCAAGCCGAGTTGCCGGGCTGCGATGTCAGATAAGCCTTCGTCCCTTTTCAAGCATCCCTTTTCATTAAAACATCCTACTCGGATACAGTCCGTGGAGAATGAAAGACATGAAAGAGAGGATTACAAGTTTTAAATGCGGATAAGGCCGAAGGCTTACAAATTAAAAAGATAAGATGCCGTAATCCTTTTCCTGTCCCTCTCTTGAAGGTAGGTCAAGGAGGCGAGAAGGGAAAAAGGGCGCCTAGGCGAGCTACAGTGCGAAGGCACCAAGGAACATCCTGGGCTCTCCGAGGGCTTGACGGAGATGGCGGCGCCGAAGCGGGCTCAAGACGGGCGGCGGGGCGTCGGCAAGACGCTGTCGAGGCACTACGCCTCGTACTCCGACTTGACGGCCTTGTCGCCATCCCTCTTCCCTTCCGCAGCCTCCCTCGCCCGGTCGCCCAAGGAGGCGACCCCGGGAGTTCAAGGAGCCGGCGACGCGGATGATGGGGTCGCCGGTGACGCACGAAGCGGCGCCCGACAACTAATCGGGCCCGCTACCCTCGTCGTTGCTGTCGCTCTCCTCCTCGTCACTCTTGCTCGAGGGGGAATCTTCGCTGTCGGAGGAGCCATCCATGCAGCACTTCGCCCGAGTACCGAGATCCCCGAAGACCTTGACGGAGAGGAGATCACCCTCCATTAACTTAAAATGGAGGGTAAACCCCGCCCTTAGGCTGTGGATGCGCGTGAACGTCTTCCACCCACGATCAAGATACATCACATTAGGGGCTGGGAATACAACACGGACTCGCGTGCCGCTGATCCCACAGCCCCTCATGTGCAGTCTCAGTGTCTCGGGCGGATCCGAGTCCATCGCGCTCGCGAACGGAGCTGGAAGCCGGAGGCGACGACGAGGCGCCCGGCGCAGCCTGACGAAGAACTCGCAAGGGTCGTCCCCTGTATGGATCGCCGCGGGGAGGGGAACCGCCGGCGGAGGCGGAGACGGCACGCCGCCCCGTCCGCTTCTTCGGCGGATCAGTCCTCCGCTCCAATACTTGTCGCACCTAGGCCACAAGAGAAGTTGCTGCTGTATATAGCGGCAACCAATCAAGTGGTTAGTGCTGCGTTAGTGGAGGAGAAGGAAGCAGATGATGAGCCGGCAACCGAGGCAGGCGCATCCAGCGACAAGCAAGGGGCTTCGTCGTCAAGCTCTGGTCCCGACAAGGACGGATCAGCGCAGGGTTGCGACAAGATACAGAAGAAGATGGTGCAGCGCCCAGTCTATTTTGTCAGTTCCCTTCTGCAGGGGGCTAGGTCAAGGTACTCTGGTGTGCAGAAGTTGCTTTTCGGCCTCCTCATGGCCTCAAGAAAGCTGCGCCATTACTTCCAAGCACATGAGATAACAGTTGTCACTCGCTTTCCGTTGAAAAGGATATTGCAAAATCCAGAAGCAACAGGCAGGATTGTCGAGTGGGCACTGGAACTGTCGAGCTTTGGCCTCAAGTTTGAAAGCACTTCAACTATCCAGAGCAGAGCATTGGCGGAATTCATAGCTGAGTGGACGCCAACGCAAGATGAAGAAATTCCAGAGACGAGCATCCCTGTCAAAGAGGCAAATAAAGAGTGGCTGATGTACTTTGATGGTGCTTTCTCGCTGCAAGGCGCCGGTGCGGCGTGTCTGCTTATCGCACCCACCGGAGAGCATCTCAAGTACATAGTCCAGATGCACTTTCCCAAGGAACAAGCAACAAACAATACTGCAGAGTATGAAGGTTTGCTTGCCGGTCTCAGGATTGCGGTAGACCTTGGGACCAAGAAGCTCATTGTGCAGGGGACTCACAACTTGTCGTCCGACAAGTAAATAAAGATTATCGAGTCCATTGATGGAAGCCTACGTCGATGAAGTGAGAAAGCTAGAAGAGCACTTTGAAGGCCTCGCAGATGGAACACGTTCCAAGAGCTCGTAATGATATAGCTGATGGCCTCTCCAAATGTGCCGCACTTAAGTTACTGTGGAACCAGGAATTTTTGTGCTCAAGCTGACTCAGCCAACCGTAACACCATCAACAGATGAGCAAGAAGAGAAAACTGGTTTCGGCGACTACTTTCCGGCAGAGCTCCCTGAAGCCGCCGCCAAGAAGGTCCCTAAAATCAATGCAAATATCACTGAGGAGCAGTCTGAGCCGACAAACCATGCAGTTTGTATCGTTGAAGCAAACGCTCCCGACAAGTTTCGCTCCGGCAAGCTTGCCGGGATCATCAACTCGGCGGACCCACGTGTTCTCGCCAGAGAAGCTGATGTTCCGCAGTGATAGAAGAGCCTTTAGTCCTTGTTGTCGAGCCTCAAGCTCCGGCATGGGCACGACAAATCGTCCATTTCCTTGAGACAGGAGAACTTCCGAAGAGCAAGAAGAAGCGGAAAAATTAGCCCGGCAATCAAGTATGTACCAGTTTGTTGACAACATCCTGCATGAAGAAGGCTCAACGGTGTGAAATTGAAGTGTATTTGCCGGGAAGATGGACAGAAGCTGTTGGCAGAGATACATGGAGGCATATGTGGTCACCACATTGGCGCAAGAGCACTTGCCGGCAAGGCTTTCAGGCTAGGTTTCTTTTGGCCAGAAGCCCTCCAGGATGCAACTGCACAAGTAACCAAGGTTGAAGCGTGCCAATTCCATTCCAAACAGATACACCAACCAGCTCAAGCTCTCCAAACGATCCCTTTATCCTGGCCCTTTTGATGCAGGGGCTCGACATCCTCGGCCCTTCCCCGAGCTGTCGGGGCTTTGAATACTTGTACGTCGCAATCGACAAGTTCACAAAGTGGCGGAAGTGGAACCAGTGAGGAAGGTGACAGCCTGATCAGCCGTCAAGTTCTTCAGTCAATTGTTTGCCGCTTTGGGATTCCTAACCGGATCATCACCGACAACGGCACACAGTTCCACGAGCCGCACCTTCATGCAAGACGCCCAAGATCTTGGCGCCAAGATCTGCTTTGCTTCATTGCTCATCCGAGAAGCAACGGTCAGCGAGAGAGCAAACGCTGAAGTGCTGCGAGGACTCAAGACCAAAACTTTCGACGGGCTGCGCATGTGCGGAAGGAACTGGATCGAGGAGCTGTCGGTGGTTCTTTGGTCGATCAGACGACGCCAAATCGAGCCACCGCCGACACCTTTTGCTCTAGTCTACGGAGCAGAGGCAGTTCTCCCCACGGAACTCGCGTGTACGGGTCACCTCGAGTGCTCGCTATGATGAGCTTGAGCAAGAGCAGCTGCGACAAGATGACGCGCTGCTCCTCGAGGAAGATCGTCTTCGAGCTGTTTGACGAGCTGCTCGTTACCAGCAAGCTTTGCGTCGCTACCATAGCCGCAGTTAATGCCGAAGCTTCGAGGAAGGCGACCTTGTTCTTGGTAGCGCTCAATCCGCCAAGAATTCCAACAAGTTGACGCCGAAGTGGGAAGGCCCTTATCGGGTAAAACGAGTCACTAGGCCCGGAGCTGTCCGCCTTGAGACCGAAGATGGCCTTCCGGTGAGCAATTCCTGGAATATAGAGCATCTTCGCAAGTTTTACCCATGAGGCGCGGTTGCCGGAACCCGTTCCGGCAACCACCCTTTTGTACAAGTCTTGCCGCTGTTGCATGTAATCCTTTGTACAAAGCCGGGCGCAGACCCTGTGCATCAGTAAAGCCTATGTGTTGCGCACATTTTGTCAATACATGCCCTCATAATCATATATGCATGTGTTTACTAACATTTTGTGCAGCATCCGCACCCGGTAAGCGATGACGAGCCATTAGGCTCCATAACTTTATTTTCTCTTCTTTCTTCTCAAACAAGAAGAAGGTTCATCCACCCACAAGTTCACCGGGGGGGAAGGAGAAGATAATGGTGTGGGCCGCCAAGCGTCGCTCGAGGAACTGTCGCCTTGCCGGAAAATGGACAACAGAAAAGCTAAGTTGCTAAGTTTAAACGACCAGTTTTAAATTTTTAAGTTATCTTCCTCGAACGATAGTACTTTGTATGGAAAACCTGTGCGCGGAGGAACCGACTCGCGACTAGCTTGCGCCCTTACTTTGTTTCGAGTCCGCTCAACAACTTAAGTGTGCTGCAACTAGTTGCGACAAGGTTGCTTGTCGGTAGCGACCCCGCCAGCAGGCTGCTGAAGTTCCGCACTCGGCGCTCGCGGCAAGGGTGCCTGCACCGGCAAGTTTCCCTGAAAAACGTAGGGTATAAACATACAAGGGAAGAGTCGAGTAAAGGAAGTAACGTAGCAAATATTGCCCAGAATAAAGTTATATTACAAAAATAACTTATTGCGGCATCAAGCTAAATTGTTCTCTTTAACTGAAATAACAGCTAAGAGGAGAAGAAGAAGGCGCTGGCACTCCAAGCCCGGCAAGCCGGAGTTGCCGGGGCTGCGGCAAGCGAGTTGCCGGGCTGCGATATCGATAAGCCTTCGTCCCTTTTCAAGCATCCCTTTTTCATTAAAAACATTCTACTCGGATACAGTTCGTGGAGAATGAAAAACATGAAAGAGAGGATTACAAGTTTTAAATGCGGATAAGGCCCGAAGGCTTACAAATTGAAAAGATAAGATGCCCGTAATCCTTTTCCTGTCCCTCTCTTCAGGAGGTAGGTCAAGGAGGCGAGAAGGGAAAAAGGAGTGCCTAGGCGAGCTACAGGTGCCAGAAGGCACCAAGGGAACATCCGGGGCTCCGAGGGCTTGACGGAGATGGCGGCGCCGAAGCGGGCTCAAGACGGGCGGCAGGACGTCAGCACGCTGTCGAGGGCACTACGCCCTCGTACTCCGACTTGACGGCCTTGTCGCCATCCCTCTTCCCCTTCCGCAGCCTCCCTACGCCAGTCGCCCAAGGAGACGACCCCGGGGAGTTCAAGGAGCCGGCGACGCGGATGATGGGGTCGCCGGTGACGCACGAAGCGGCACCCGACAACTAATCGGGCCCGCTACCCTCGCTGTCGCTGTCGCTCTCCTCCTCCTCACTCTCGCTCGGGAATCTTCGCTGTCGGAGGAGCTATCCACGCAGCACTTCGCCCGAGTACCGAGATCCCCGAAGACCTTGACGGAGAGGAGATCACCCTCCATTAACTTAAAATGGAGGGTAAACCCCGCCCTTAGGCTGTGGATGCGAGTGAACGTCTTCCACCCACGATCAAGATACATCACATTAGGGGCTGGGAATACAACACAGACTCGCGTGCCGCTGATCCCACAGCCCCTCATGTGCAGTCTCAGTGTCTCGTGCGGATCCGACTCCATCGCGCTCGCGAACGGAGCTGGAAGCCGGAGGCGACGACGAGGCGCCCGGCGCAGCCTGACGAAGAACTCGAAAGGGTCATCCCCTGTATGGATCGCCGGGAGGGGAACCGCCCCGGAGGCGGAGACGGGCGCGCCGCCCGTCCGCTTCTTCACCGAGCGCCGACCTGCCCACGACCTCGCCCCTCCCTCTTCCCTTGTGGCTGGCTCTGCCACCCCGGCGTGGGGTTGGGAGGGTGCGCTGTCTAGCGGCGACCCTCGCCGTCACCGATGAAGAACCAAGGTTCCCTTTCTCCATGGCGAATGAGAGAAAGGGGAGCAGAAGCTGAGGAAAGGAAGAGATGGGAGAGTGCGGGCTTCTGCGCTCCCCTTCCGCCAAATATGTCGGGGAGAACTGATCGTGTCCCACGAACACCTATGGGACCTGGGTCCCTTGTGGTTCGGAGGGGGGCGGAGATTGCACGAAGAGCGGATCGACGCGATGCACACGAGCAGATTTACCCAGCTTCGGAGCTCTCCGGAGAGATAATACTCCTACTATTGCTTTGTGGATTATCTTGTGTTCTTGCTAGGGAGCAATGGGAGCTACAAGACCTAGCCCGAGTGTGGTTTCAGATGAGTATGATGAACTAAGCGGAGTTGGACCGAACCCTTTCTACATTGCACTTGGGCCTCCTTTTATAGGCACAAGGGGTCACCACATGTGGCAAGTAGACAAGGGTAAGATAGTAAAAACATAGGTTGGTACACCGCTTTGTACAGTGTACAGTAATCTATACCTAACTCTGACGGCAAGGGACAAGAGTCATCAATGCCCGTCTTAGTCGCCCGAACAGGTAACAGCACCGCCGAAAGCGCCCCGCTTGCCACGATGGTAGCTTGTCGTGCCAAGATATCGCTACTCCCCGCTGGCTGCACTGCCCGTCGACACGCTGTGCTTGGGAGAGCCCGTGGTGACACGTTGGCGGGTGAGCTGGAGCGGAGATGAAGAGAGGTTGCCCGCCCCGGCAAGCGCCTTGCCGCGGCAGGAACCTTGTCGCGCTTGGGGGATCGGCGCCCACCAAGCCTTGCCGGCAAGATCCCCTTGCCGGGGTCTTGTTTTCCAAAGGGCCGCGGAGGGTTTTGGCAGACGCCCGGCAAGGCTTGCCACGGGACGCTGCGACTGCCGTGCAGACAGGTTCGGGGTACTAAGGTACCCTACTTTAGTACACCGACAGAGCCCCGGTATGGGCCATACACGGTGCCGAAGCTGTTGGGCAGGCCCAAAACAGGCACGGGCACGCTGCCTGGGTCCAAACCAAATCCACTCAGATCCGCGCGTTCCCCTCAGAACGGCACGCACAAAGATGTCGGGAGAACTGATCGTGTCCCATTTAACACCCATGGGACCTGGGTCCCTTGTGGTTCGGAGGGGGCGGAGATTGCACGAAGAGCGGATCGAGGCGATGCACACGAGCAGATTTACCCAGGTTCGAGCTCTCGGAGAGATAATACTCCTACCGCTGCTTTGTGGATTATCTTGTGTTCTTGCTAGGGAGCAATGGGAGCTACAAGACCTAGCCTGAGTGTGGTTTCAGATGAGTATGATGAACTAAGCCGAGCTGGACCGAACCCTTTCTACGCTGCACTTGGGCCTCCTTTTATAGGCACAAGGGGTCACCACATGTGCCAAGTAGACAAGGGCAAAACAGTAAAACATAGGTTGGTACACCGCTCATGCAAAGGTACGAGAATCTATACCTAACTCGACGGCAAGGGACAAGAGTCATCAATGCATGTCTCGATCGCTCGAACAAAGGTAACAGGACCGTCAAGGCGCCTCCGCTTGCCAAGATGGTAGCCTGTGAGCGCCGCTTATCGCTGCTCCCGCTGGCTGCACAGCCCGTCGACACGCGCGTGCTTGGGAGAGCCCGTGGTGACACGCTACGGGTGAGCTGGAGCGGAGATGAAGAGAGGTTACTTGCCACGGTGAGTACCTTGCAGCGGCAAGGTTCTTGTCGCGCTCGGGAGCTTATCGCTCACCAAGCCTTCCCGGCAAGCTCCTCTTGCCGGGGCCTTGTTTCCTTCATACCGAGTGGCCTTCGGCAAGCTCCTCTTGCCGGGCCTTGTTTCCTTGGCGCCCTGAGTGGCCTTCCGGCAAGCTCCTCTTGCCGGGTCCCGGGCTGCGATATCGATAAGCCTTCGTCCTTTTCAAGCATCCCTTTTCATTAAAAACATTCTACTCGGATACGATCCGTGGAGAATGAAAAACATGAAAGAGAGGATTACAAGTTTTAAATGCGGATAAGGCCCGAAGGCTTACAAATTAAAAAGATAAGATGCCCGTAATCCTTTTCCTATCCCTCTCTTCAGGAGGTAGGTCAAGGAGGCGAGAAGGGCAAAAGGAACGCCTAGGCGAGCTACAGGTGCCAGAAGGCACCAAGGGAACATCCCAGGGGCTCTTTGAGGGCCTAACGGAAATGGCGGTGCCGGAAGCGGGGGAACGCGGCGGATACGGAGTGGATTTGGTTTGGACCCAGGCCGCGCGTGCCCGTGCCCTGTTTTGGGCCTGGCCCAACAGCGCTCGGCACCGTGTATGGCCTGCACCGGGGCTCTGTCGGTGTACTAAAGTAGGGGTACCTTAGTACCCCGAACCTGTGCACGGGCAGTCGCAGCGTCCCCGTGGCAAGCCTTGCCGGGCGTCTGCCAAAACCCTCCGCGGCCCTTCGGAAAACAAGACCCCGGCAAGGGGATCTTGCCGGGAAGGCTTGGTGGGCGCCGAGCCCCTGCGCGACAAGGTTCTGCAGCGGCAAGGCGCTTGCCGGGCGGGCAACCTCTTCATCTCCGCTCCAGCTCACCCGCCAACGTGTCACCACGGGGCTCTCCCAAGCACGCGTGTCGACGGGCTGTGCAGCCAGCGGGGAGTAGCGATAAGCGGCGCTGACAAGCTACCATCGTGGCAAACGGAGGCGCACTCGACGGTCCCTGTTACACTGTTCGGGCGACTAAGACGGGCATTGATGACTCTTGTCCCTTGCCGTCAGAGTTAGGTATAGATTACTGTATACTGTACAAAGCGGTGTACCAACCTATGTTTTTACTATCTTACCCTTGTCTTGCCACATGTGGTGACCCCTTGTGCCTATAAAAGGAGGCCCAAGTGCAATGTAGAAAGGGTTCGCCAAAGATGTCGGGGAGAACTGATCGTGTCCCACGAACACCCATGGGACCTGGGTCCCTTGTGGTTCGGAGGGGGGCGGAGATTGCACGAAGAGCGGATCGAGGCGATGCACATGAGCAGATTTACCCAGGTTCGGAGCTCTCCGGAGAGATAATACTCCTACTGCTGCTTTGTGGATTATCTTGTGTTCTTGCTAGGTAGCAATGGGAGCTACAAGACCTAGCCTGAGTGTGGTTTCGTATGAGTATGATGAACTAAGCCTGAGCTGGACCGAACCCTTTCTATGTTGCACTTGGGCCTCCTTTTATAGGCACAAGGGGTCACCACATGTGCCAAGTAGACAAGGGCAAAACAGTGAAAACATAGGTTGGTACACCGCTCTGTACAGTGTACAGTAATCTATACCTAACTCTGACGGCAAGGGACAAGAGTCATCAATGCATGTCTCATCGCTCGAACAAAGGTAACAGGACCGCAAGGCGCCTCCGCTTGCCACGATGGTAGCCTGTCAGCGCCGCTTATCGCTGCTCCCCGCTGGCTGCACAGCCCGTCGACACGCGTGCTTGGGAGAGCCCCGTGGTGACACGTTGGCGGGTGAGCTGGAGCGGAGATGAAGAGAGGTCACTTGCCGCGGTGAGTACCTTGCCGCGGCAAGGTTCTTGTCGCGCTCGGGAGCTTATCGCTCACCAAGCCTTCCCGGCAAGCTCCTCTTGCCGGGGCCTTGTTTCCTTCGCGCCCTGAGTGGCCTTCCCGGCAAGCTCCTCTTGCCGGGTCTTGATTACTTTGTTCTTGAATGGCTCCAAGGAGCCGCCGAGATCTTAGCGGTCATCAGGCCAGCCCTGCCATGGGCGCTGAATCGTCCGGCACGAAGTTCGGGATACTAGGGTACCCCTACTCTAGTACACCGACAGGAGCCCCCGGGCCTGGGCCACACACGGCGCCAAGCTCTGTTGGGCCAGGCCCAAAACAGTGCACGGGCACGCATGGTCATCATTACGCCGTTATTTGCCTTGGACCCACCACGTCTCCCACGAACGGCACGCACCGGACGTGGCGTCGTGGGGGAGATCGTGGGGCTTTCTTTAATGGGAAAAAAATCGGAACGCCCGTCCCCTCTTCCCTTTATAAGCGGGGGAACAGAGGCAGGACGCCCACTTGCCCTTGCTGTCACATCAGAAACCCCCGTCGCTTTCCCCTTTCTTCTCGAGCCCAAAGAGAGCGATGCTCCGCTCCCTCCATTGCCACCGGTGCCACCAACGCCGTCGGCTTCCTCCACCACCACTCCCTATGGCTCCGAAGGCCGACAAGGGAAAAGGCGTGAAATCGGCCGAGGCGCAGCGGCTCGCGGCGCTGCGGAAGGAGCGGGTTCTCTTCGATCCCCTGCTCAACAGGAAGGAGCTGCGAGAGCTGTACTACCTCTTCTGGTCGACGGCGACCCGGCGCACCAGCAAGACGAGGGTCATCTCCGCCGCCACATCGCTAAGGTCTCCATCGGGTACCCCTTCTTCGCGATTTTCTTCTGGTGCAGGCTCTGCCCGCCCCTTTCTGAATTCTTCTGCGATGTCATGAACACATATGGCCTCCGCCTCCTTGACTTCACCCCAACGCCATCCTCACCATGGCGTTTCGCACATCTCTGCGAGAACTTTGTCGGGTCCACCCAAAGCGTCACACTCTTCCGCCACTACTTCTCACCCAGCGCCAGAGAGAGGAGAGCCGCTTCGGAGGAATTGCATGGACCTCTAGGATCGGCAAGAAGGAAGCGTATCTTGACGGAGAGTTGCGTAGTAAGTGGGAGGAGTGGAGGGCTGACTGGTGCTGGATCTTAGAGGAGGACCCACAGCCTTTTACTGCCCTGCGCAAAACCCCCATAGTTCGTGGCAACGATTGGAGCAACTTGGCGCGGGAGGACGACCAGTTGAAGATTGCCACGACTAGGATTTTGCGTCTCCGGCAAGCAGGGCTTACCGTAGGAGCAGTTGGCGCGGACTTCCTTCGCCGCCGCATTGCGCTCTTGCAGGAGAGAGGGAGGCCTTCTTGGGAATTCCAGAACGCGTTCGGAGCGGAGAACAGCAGCAAGTAAGAAAAGACCCGGTCGGGGAGGACGCCACGGCAAGGCCAAGCAGCGGCAAGGAGACAGACCTCCCCGCGGTCGTGACAAGGAAGAAGACGAAGATGAAGATGACGAGGACATGGAAGACGATGAAGCTGATGAGCAGGAGTTCCAAAAGGCAACGGAGGTCCTCTGCGTTGACGGTGGTGCGTCTCTGCATACCTCGCACCGCCAACTCAAGCAATGGATGCGTGAGGTCAATGCAGCAGAACCATCCATAGAGTCACGCAGAACCTCTGAAGTGGTCCAGCACACCCATCATCTTTGACATTGGGGATCACCCTGATCGCATCACTGCGGTCGGGTGCTTGCCGATGTTGGTCTCACCAACCATCCGCAACCTCAAGGTCACAAAGATGCTGGTTGACGGCGGGGCCGGCCTGAATTTGATCTCCTCTGCAGTGCTCCAGAAACTTCAAATCCTCGACAGCGAGCTCAAGAAAGCGGTACTTTCAAGGAATCAACTCGGGAAGGAGCAAGCCCAAAGGGAAGATCACGTTGCGGTAACATTCGCAGCTAGCTCAACTTCGTAACGAGAGGGTCACGTTTGGCGTCGCCGATTTCCCATTGCCCTACAATGGCATACTTGGCCGTCAAAGCACTCGCCAAGTTCATGGCCGCCTCTCATTATGCTTACAACCTACTCAAGATGCCCGGCCCGATAAGCGTCATTTCTGTCCACGGTGACAAGAAAGATGCACTTATCTGCGCCGACAAGATTTACCGGGATGCAGCAGCCGCGACAGATAGCAAACCACTTACCGCTGAAGCTCCCGGGGGGAAGAAGAAGACCACCAGGCCCGGCAAGAGCTCTGTTGCCCACTCCGGCAAGCGCACCTTTTCGGAGTGCTGCGCTACCGTCGAGGACGCACCATCGAGCTCCACCGGCAAGTGCAACAAGACGATGGCAGCTCCGCCGAAAACCAAGAAGGTGCCCGCCAAGGAGGACGGCACTGGTGGTACCTTCACCATCAGTGCCACGCTTGATCCTAAATAGGAAGGCGAGCTCGTTGCTTTCCTGCGGTCGAATGTCGATGTGTTTGCATGGCAACCATCTGACATCCCCGGTGTTCCTAGGAAAGTAATTGAGCACCACCTAGCTGTCTGTCCTCACCTTGTGACCCGTCGGGCAAAAGTTAGGAAACAGCGGTGGGCGCCAAGATTTCATAGCGAAGAAATCAAGAAGTTGGAAGCAGCGGGGCTTGTCGAGGAGTCCTCCATCCCACGTGGTTGGCCAATCCGGTAGTTGTGCATAAGGCTAATGGGAAATGGAGACTCTGTATTGACTTCACTGATGTTAATAAAGCTTGTCCCAAAGACCCATTTCCCTTGCCGCGTATCGACCAGATTGTTGACTCCACGGCTGGATGTGATCTGCTTTCATTTCTTGATGCATATTCAGGATATCATCAGATCTTCATGGCAGAAGAAGATGAAGAGAAAACCGCATTCGTTACACCATGTGGCACATACTGCTTTATACGGATGCCTTTCGGTTTGAAGAATGCTGGTTCAACCTTTGCAAGGGTAGTCCATGATGCCTTTGAACCACAGATACACAGAAATGTAGAAGCCTACATGGATGACATAGTGGTCAAGAGCAAGGACAGGGCGACTCTGGTTCAGGATTTGGATGAAACATTTGCAAATCTGCACGAGATCAACCTCAAGCTCAACCCCGAGAAGTGCGTGTTTGGAGTCCCTTCTGGCAAGCTTCTCGGGTTCTTTGTGTCTCAGCGGGGAATTGAAGCCAATCCCGACAAGATCAAAGCCATTGAGCAGATTGAAGCACCAAAGCCCGTCAAGGATGTCAGAAGGCTTGCCGGTTGCATGGCTGCTCTCAGCAGGTTCATCTCTAAGTCTGCTGAACGCGCCCTGCCGTTTTTCAAGATTTTGAAAAAGGCAGGTCAATGAAATGGACTCCCGAAGCGGAGGCTGCGCTGCAGGACTTGAAGAGATACCTGTCCTCCGCTCCAATACTTTTCGCACCTAGGCCACAAGAGAAGTTGCTGCTATATATAGCAGCGACCAATCAAGTGGTTAGTGCTGCGTTAATAGCGGAGAGGGAGGCGGATAATGAGCCGGCAACCGAGGCAGTTGCATCCAGCGACGAGCAGGGGGCTTCACCATCAAGCTCTGGTCCCGACAAGAACAGATCAGCGCAGGGTTGCGACAAGATACAGAAAAAGATCGTGCAGCGCCCAGTCTACTTTGTCAGTTCCCTTCTGCAGGGGGCTAGATCAAGGTACTCTGGTGCGCAAAAGCTGCTTTTCGGCCTCCTCATGGCCTCAAGAAAGCTGCGCCATTACTTCCAAGCACACGAGATAACAGTTGTCACTCGCTTTCCGCTGAAGAGGATATTGCAAAATCCGAAGCAGCAGGCAGGATTGTCGAGTGGGCCTTTGGGAACTGTCAAGCTTTGGTCTCAAGTTCGAAAGCACTTCAACTATCGAGCAGGGCATTGGAAGAATTCATAGCAGAGTGGGCGTAGCATAAGATGAAGAGATTCCGGAGACGAGCATCCCGTCAAGGAGGCAAATAAAGAGTGGCGGGGCGACCCTTGTCGCCATCCTCTTCCCTTCCGCAGCCTCCCCACGATCGCCCAAGGAGACGACCCGGGGAGTTCAAGGAGCGGCGACGCGGATGATGGGGTCGCCCGGTGGCCTGAAGCGGCGCCCGACAACTAATCGGGCCCGCTACCCTCGTCGTCGCTGTCGCTCTCCTCCTCGTCACTCTCGCTCGAGGAATCTTATTTGTCGGAGGAGCTATCCACGCAGCACTTCGCCCGAGTACCGAGATCCCGAAGACCTTGGCGGAGAGGAGATCACCCTCCATTAACTTAAAATGGAGGTAAACCCCGCCTTAGGCTGTGGATGCAGTGAGCGTCTTCCACCCACGATCAAGATACATCACATTAGGGGCTGGAAATACAATGCGGACTCGCGTGCCGCAGATCCCACACCCCTCATGTGCAGTCTCGATGTCTCGGCGGATCCGACTCCATCAAGCTCATGAACGGAGCTGGAAGCGGAGGCGACGACGAGGCGCCAGCGCAGCTGACGAAGAACTCGCAAGGGTCGTCCCTGTATGGACCGCCGCGAGGAGGGGAACCGCCGGCGGAGGCGGAGACGGCGCGCCGCCCCGTCCGCTTCTTCCCCGGCGCCTCGACCTCGTCCACGACCTCGCCCCCTCCCTCTTCCCCTTGTGGCTGGCTTTGCCACCCAGGCGTGGGGTTGGGAGGTGCGCTGTCTATGGCGACCCTCGCCGCCACCGATGAAGACCAAGGTTCCCTTTCTCCATGGCGAATGAGAGAAAGGGAGCAGAAGCGAGAAAGGAAGAGATGGGAGAGTGCGGGCCTTCGCTCCCCTTCCGCTCTTCTTAAAGAAGCAAGGTGGGGCTCGGCCGCCCGCTTCGATGAATCAAGGCATAGGAAGAGCAGGGAATCGGGCCGACCTGCTGCCTCTCGCCGCAACGCCCAGTTCCCACTTCCACCGTCCATGACCCCAAGAGCATGGGAACCACGTGGCGGGGATGCGTAACCGAGGCTGACGGATGAGGCGACCTCGACGCCGCCCACTTCCCCACGACACCGCAATTGACGCGTGCCGTTCTACGCTGAACGCGGGCGGATCTGAGTGGATTTGGTTTGGACCCAGGCAGCGTGCTGCGTGCCCTGTTTTGGGCCTGGCCCAACAGCGCTTCGGCACCGTGTATGGCCAGACCGGGGGCTCTGTCGGTGTACTAAAGTAGGGTACCTTAGTACCCGAACCTGTCTGCACGGGCAGTCGCAGCGTCCCGTGGCAAGCCTTTCCGGGCGTCTGCCAAAACCCTCCACGGCCCTTCGAAAACAAGACCCGGCAAGGGATCTTGCAGGGAAGGCTTGGTGGGCGCCGAGCCCCAAGCGCGACAAGGTTCCTGCCAGCGGCAAGGCGCTTGCAGGCGGGCAACCTCTCTTCATCTCCGCTCCAGCTCACCCGCCAGCGTGTCACCACGGGCTCTCCCAAGCATCGCGTGTCGACGGGCTGTGCAGCCAGCGGGAGTAGCGATAAGCGGCGCTGACAAGCTACCATCGTGGCAAACGGAGGCGCACTCGACGGTCCTTGTTACACTGTTCGGGCGACTAAGACGGGCATTGATGACTCTTGTCCCTTGCCGTCAGAGTTAGGTATAGATTACTGTGACACCTTTGCATAAAGCGGTGTACCAACCTATGTTTTTACTATCTTACCCTTGTCTACTTGCCACATGTGGTGACCCCTTGTGCCTATAAAAGGAGGCCCAAGTGCAATGTAGAAAGGGTTCGGTCCAGCTCCGCCTTAGTTCATCATACTCATACGAAACCACACTCAGGCTAGGTCTTGTAGCTCCCTTTGCTCCCTAGCAAGAACACAAGATAATCCACAAAGCAGCAGTAGGAGTATTATCTCTCCGGAGAGCTCCGAAGCTGGGTAAATCTGCTCGTGTGCATCGCCTCGATCCGCTCTTCGTGCAATCTCCGCCCCCCTCCGAACCACAAGGGACCCAGGTCCATAGGTGTTCGTGGGACACGATCAGTTCTCCCCGACACGGACCGTCCACTAATTGGGCACGCTAAAGTTTAAACATGGTTGTAGGCCCAATTGGCCAACGTTGATTTCGGCCCAACTATTACATTGAGCCCATTACGAGGACAATTTATGGATAGGACCAAATCTGGTCAATCAAAGGCCCAAGAGAATTTTGTCCCCTGCCAGCCCATTAGGAGGGCCCATTAAGGGCAGTGGGCCGCTATCCTTGATAAAGGGCCCACAACGCTTCGTGCTAGTTATTAATTTCACCGCTTTTTTGGCTTATTAGCGACTAGTTGAGCTTTCGAGCCAGAAAGCTGGATTGCGAGCCACGCTAATAAAATGTACGTCATACAAGGAAAAACGTAGCATATCAAGCATATATTACAGGAAATTACATCCAATGGACAATCAAAGATTGATGCCAGTGCAAATAAATGAACAAAACTTAACGATCTACAACCTCACAATCTGCAACCTCAGCACGGATGATGCCCATAAGCACATGAGCAAGTTCTTCCTTCTTTGGTACACTTTCTCTGAAAGCATCGATCAGTTGTTGTTGCGCAAGAATGTGCACCTCTGATTTCTTCACAATTCCCATCATTGCTTCAGCCAGTAATTGGTTCACAAACAGATTCAGATGGTGATTTTGGCAGGCTTGTATCATTGATACTGGAGAGTGTCTCTACAACTACATCATAACATAAATTAGGAGGGGAATCGAACATATTAATCAAGAGTTATTGCCTTATCACCTTCCCTAGATTTATTGGAGAGAAACAATGAGGTTGCCTTGCTGTTTTCAGAGTTTGTCTTCTTTTCTTCAGCAGCCTGCACCAAATTAACAGACTAGCATTGCTATTATTGGCCAGGTCAGATAACAGGAAAACAACATTGACAAAATGAACGTTTGGGCAACAAGACCACACCAGCCTACACCAAATTAACACAATATGGCACTGCTACCATCAGCCAGGTAAGGTAATAGGAAAGAAACATTGGCACAATGGATGATTGGGCAACCAGACCATAGCACTACTCCCTCCCTTCCTAAATACTAGATCGGGATCGCGCCTTGGTGCGAGGGTGCCGGTCCGAATGTTTTGGTCTAAGATAAGATTGGAAGCACGCCTTGCGGGTGTTGCCTCACAGTGAACCAACGACTAAAACTTCAATATCACAAAGCGTTTAGAACATCCAAAAGAAATTCAAATAACCCCCCAGAATAATGTGTTCAGTATATATCACAAACACTACAAAGATGCATCAAGAGCAAGGTATAGTTGTTGCCCAGGATAACTGAGTTTAATGTAGGGCATATAGATTAAATATATACCAAAAGCAAAGTGTTGTTGATGCCCAGCAAAGTGTAGTTATTGCCCAGGATAAACACAAAACTACAGATCATGGAGGCAAAATTTCTACCAAAAGCAAGCCACAATGTTTGCCGAGGACAACTGATTTGTATCGAGTAGTACAAACATAAAGACATACATTCTATAAATATTGCCAAGTAGTTTATATCAGCAAGTGTAAGACTAAGTGTCACAAGAGATGTATATGCTCATAAACACAATGAGATAACAGACAATTGGAAACGATGCTCCGGAAATATCAATATCTACAGTAGTATTGATAACTCTACTTCCTCTTTCCACGTTCTGAGGTGAAGCTAATGCAATCAGTAGTGGAAAATACTTGACAGGCTCCATCATACTAATGATAATATGAAAGCTCTATAAATAATATTAGAATTGGCTCATGATATTAGGCACTATGCAAGCGATACAAAATCCGGATAGATGGCATACTGAGATTGAAAACAGATCAGTAACACTGCCTGCAGAGTGCAAGTAGAAAACATGGCACTTCCAAACTGAAAGATCCAAATAAATATTTTTGTAAGTTTATCTGCCCTAACCCTTGACTGTAAGATGATTAGAACATCTTCCATCATAGGAGAATCCTAGAAAAGGAAACAATTCGGTTATTAGCTAAAAGTTAAACTCAACAAGATGAGCATATACCAAACATCTTGACCTAAAGCACCATGAAGCAAGCATATAATTATACTCTGATTACAATCAATGATGTAATACAGGGCAATGAAAATTACTAATGCAATAGCAGAGTGGAAGTCTCATGAAAATGGGAAAAAATGTGTACACATATTTTGCATCCTTTTGACACTACCAATCCGAAGTGATTATTTCTATGGGAAAAATATTTTCACAAGCTTTAGTTAAATTAAGTGTTGGATGGATAACAATGGCTGTGAACTGCACATGAACATAAGAAATGCATACATAGTTTATTTTCCTTGATAATATGATATACAAAAGCTCTTGATAAATAATGTGTATTCATATCAGTAGTATAACAAACTACCTGGATGGATTAGGCCTCGACAGAACCTCCTAGAGTATTGATCCATTCATGGCGCAAGTGCACCACCACCGACCAACTCGAACACCGTGCTGACAGATCACCTTGTTGACGCCCACCCGCCAACACTTGGTCCTCTTGCTCGAGACACTCATAGCAAGCAACACATAAACTTGATCACAAAAAGCTTCGATCAAGTTTCTTCTTGCAAAACAAAAGGCCATATTCCTAACACACACAATCAACACTACAAAGAGCATATCAGGTTGAGCATAGGACAGGGTCTACCACACAATATTTGGATGTTCGATGTGGTGTATGACTGAAAATAACATATATAAGCCTATGATGGAGTAATAAGAACGATAAAATACCAAGTAATGTTATAAGTCATCAAGCTCTTTATGGTATTTTCTATTTCATATCCCAAGTGGCATTAAATGAGTGTGCAAAACAGAATATAAAAATAAAAAGGCTCAAGGTACTTCTGACAGAATTCCTCTCGATGTTATTTTGGTATATAGCTTAAGCCCTGGATCAACTAAGCTAGCATGGTAGATTTTTCTTCTTAATGAAAGCACATATGTGTAAGAGCATGCAGAAAGGGTTAAAGAGCTGGAATCCTATACAATGCAGAATCTATGTTTCGACACAGGGAACAATTATATTTGATACAGAACATGCACTTGTGAATTGGCAAGTAATATGAAGGTGCTGTATTGGAGCTAGAAGCTGAACGTGTGGAAAAGCAGATTCAAGATGCATCAAATGGAACATACAGAACACAATAGAATGGGTGTAACTCTGTTTCCCAAGGATCAATGCCAGCTCAGCAACATTTTTTTGTGGCAGCTCTACTGTGAGCTGCAACAAGTTTCATGAACTGTAGAGATTCACAAGCAGTAACACATGTACATGAGAAGCAAACTTAAAGAAGAAATTTTTCTTTATATATATTTAATTCACCAAGTTTTTCAACTAACATGTGAACCTATCATGTGTATGTGTGACCCTTAAAAAAACTGCAGTTTCAAATAGCAAAAGAGATTTGAAGCTATTATTGTGGAAATGTACAAATCAAAGAGGCGCTAAATACAAATACAAAACGGAAAAAACATAGCACACTGTGCTTGAGACCAGAACTGCATTTGAATGGGCTCAGATTCGCCTTTGCTCGATCATGACCCTTCCCCTAGTGTCTCCATCACCAGATCAATATGTTCTTACAAGGGTGAAACTGCCCTGGTTATCACTCATCAGGAATGACCATCCAAGGACAGAGCCACTAAAATAAGCACATGATCAAAACGGCTCAAAGAAACGAGGGGGGGGGTCCAACTTAATACCCCACAAGTGCCTCAATTTCTTGAGAGCATGCTTATATCATCCATAATCGATCATCATAGCCCGCGCAAGCTAAGAGCAACTCTAGCGGACTCGCCAAAACGGAAAGTCCATCCAGCACAGAACAATTCAACAACCACAAATTGGTTAATCACAAAGCCATGCATCATTCGGTGCGCCCGGGGTGCATGCTGTTCACTGCAACGGCCTCAGTTTTGATCCGACAGACGAGTTGAACCGAGGGCGAGATCCAACGGCCCAAATCGCATCAGGAAAAAGATCCGACGATCGAGAGTGCCTGAGCTCTGAGAGAGCTCAAACATGGATCCACAACTACAGAGCATCAACCAGACAAGCACTATATCAACATAGCCACGGCCATGTTCCGTATAGTAGCCCAAGAAGAGGATGATGGAGCTCACCAAGGGAGGTTGTAGCTGAGGCAGTACTCAGTGGGCGCCGGGGTTGCGCCTGAACGCCATCCAACCGGCGAGGAACCACGTCGGAGTTGCGCCTTGCACCGTCCCGCCGACGAGCACGAACGCCACTGGCACCGAAGCGGCCAAGGAGACGAGTAGGCGATGTGTAGCACGTCTAGGAGCACCATCAGAGGCGGAGATGACCGGGCCCTAGTCAGTTCTCTTTTAGCTGCAATCAAGGATAAGATTTGTTAGAACATTCTTGTGGTCAAAACTTATCATCATGCAAGCAATGGGCCTATCTATTAGCTGCTTGTAGTGCTGAAGGTAAAATCAAAAGGCCTTTTACTGCCACCTTACATCGAGGCGGTACAACTACAGTGGTTATAGTCTCAGGTCAAAGCATTAGTAAGTACATGACCATAAGTACGTGACAGCTAACAAAATTTTAAATGTAAGGGAAAAAACAGAGATTATGTCAGTTGTGCCATTGTACCTCATTGGCCGCTGGATGGCAAGGGGTACTACCACCAGAGACACAAAGAGGACCAGCAGGGCATCGATTAGTTGGAACACGCCAAACTGTTATAGAAAGTTAAACTTTGCAAATCAGGTTCCTACAAAAGTTAACTTTACAAAGCAACGAACAATATGTGCTAGTATATTCATATATTCAAAGTATTAAAAGGTGAAAGAAATAGATAACATATAAATAAAAAAACTGGCAGAACTATTTGCCAACTAAAATATAAATATCCTAGATATGCTTAAATATCCTGCTGGCACAATCAGTTTCTGATCAATGGTGTTTTTCAAAGAAAAAAAAAGGCAGGGAAATGCTATAACAGAATTACGGCTCCAGAAAAAAATGGCCAACTAATAGAAATCAAAGGATAACTACAAGTGATGCATCTAAAGAAAATATGACATCAAATATTGGCCAATTAATAGATCGAAGCATGGCTCAACACAATAACAACAATCCACTCATAGACTTCCATGCCAACCTAAAAGGATTAAGATGTCAAACGGTTGAAAGAAAAGCGTACAGTTTTGCAATGCATTTTTTTGCTGACTCACGATATAATGATATGTGAAGCTCTGATGTAAGTTCAGAACATACACAATTTAGTGCCTCAAAGCTAGAGTATATATGTGCTTGTCGCTGCCTCCATTGTCATAGAAGCCTCTAGTTATTGACGCCACTCTTGAAAGACGCAGCCAGACCCCCATTGCACTATTGCCAAAGTGTCTTTGTATGTTGTGCTAACCACACTTGAAGCCTTGAAGACAAAATACATATATCTCAGGCAATGTAACAATCTGTCCCAAGAGATTGTGGTTAGCCAAGATCAATTGAAGGCACATATCACAGAAAAAATAATCCTACAGTACTTCATGATCTCTTAGGCCATTTCCATATTATTTAAAATCAACAAATGATATAGGATTGTGACCTTAGGTAGTTCCACATATATATACCATCGACACGCAGTGATCCGACTAAAGCTCATACGGGCTATAGAGGAAGCGTGACGAGCAAACCTTCAACATGTACTCATTATGTTCAAAAGTAAACAAGACTGATGTCTCATTGTGGTCATGAAGAACCTTCACATTTTCTATCAGAGCACCAACAAAGATACAAATCATGGAACCTGTCTTGAGAACATAGTCACCGTCAACCACTACAACCATAAACATCACAAATAAATGATGTAACCAGCTCCTACAAATTCGTGGCTTTTCTACTCTATGGAGCTTATACTAATATTCCTACATGCTAACAACACAACATAACATAATAATCAAATGTGCATTTGCTAATCTAGCGAACATCCCTATCTCAAAACAGAAAACTGTAGCTATTTTCACGAAGCACCTAAAAACATCACCTGGATTCAAACAACTGCATGATTATATGGCTAAGCAAGGACCAAACTTACTAATTACTTCAAGTATCTCTAGTTACTTACCAGAGAAGTGGTTCCGACAGCCGAAAGTGCCTGAGTTCCGAGGAGCCAAGTGAGGTGCTTGTTTCTTCTTTGCCTCGGCGTGGGGCGAGGGAGGAGACGAAGAGGAGCCGGAGTCCACCAGAGCCGCGCCGACGACGAAGGCAATGCCCAGCCCGAAACCCTAGCCACGGCTGAGGGTCACAAGCGAGCGCGAGAGGCCCTCATCTTCTCTCTCTCTCTCTCTCCCCCCTACGGGGACTCGCCCATTGCCGGACGGACGCGGGAGTGGAAGAGGAGCGGCGCGGCTGCGCTGGGGGGAGAGGAGAGAGGCGTAGGGGAGGAGGAGGCCGACCCCCTGGGCCACGCCGCCCGCGCCGCGTCCCAAATGCCGCCGCCTTTGCCTCGCCTCGCCATTCCTCCTTCCCTCCCGTGGGAGCCGAGCACGGGGCCGGGGTGGGGCGTTAGGGTTAGGCGGCGCCAGATCGGAGGGGTGGAAGGAGGAGAGGGAGGCGCGGGTGGGAGGAGCCCGGGTGGCGGCGGGGAAGGAGGAGAGGGAGGCGCGGGTGGGGAGGAGGCCGGGCGGCGGCGGGTGGGGAGGAGGCCGGGCGGTGGCGAGGAAGGAAGAGAGGGAGGCGCGGGTGGGAAGGAGGAGGCGGAGCTAGCGGGAGATGAGCCGGCCAGGGTTGTCTCCACGGGAGCAGCCCTTTTATCCTCCTGTGAGTGAAATGACGAAATTGCCCTTTGCGAGGCACTGGAATCACACGCGGTGGCACAGAATTTTGACACTGTTTCGATCTACAGTTTCACGGTTTGATCCGACAGCCCATATCCCTCCATCTCGTGATTGAACGGCCGAGAACGCATCAAGGACCAGATCCGACGACCGGGAATCGCTAAAATCCAAGGAGGCTGGGTTCCTCCCACTATGTATCTTAGGTGATAAGTCCTTGTAGAGATTCCACTATGGACTACTATGGAGCAAAATGAGTGAATCTACACTCTAAAATGCATCTATATACATCCGTATGTGGTCCATAGTGGAATCTCTACAAATACTTATATTTAGGAACGGATGGAGTACAATTTAGTAATGTGCAAAATATGAGATAGTACAATCATGCAGCTCAGTATGCAGAACTGCCAGGCAGTTTTCCTAACAAAACCTACATTATCGCCTTCAATTATACATTTTTCTACAAGTAAATTTAGATCAGATAATTGGTGTAGGGTACATAAGGTTGGATTCACGCCGATTAACAAAAAAACATGTATACAGCAGGTACTTACAACAGCATTGGAGCACAGAGAATTCCCGCAAGATATTTTCCTCGAACACGATCACAGTATATTAGGTCTTCTATCATTCAAGCTTATTTCCTAAAAGAGAGATGCGTAAGAAACATGTAGAAAATATGATCCGTGTTACAATATATGTGGATTGTTGTAGCCCGTTCCATCAGTTCGGACTTTTCGTTGCATTGTCCAGTGCATGAAGCTTGGTATCAGAGCTAAGGTCTTGAGTTGAAATCCTGACTTTTAAGCTTCATGCACTAGCCAATGCAACCAAAAGTCTGAACTGATGGAAAGGGCTAGTGCAATCCACATATACTGTAACAATCTGAATGCTATAAAATTTCATGATGCGAGGATATGCATACACTTCTTAGAAAGATTTGACATATTGTTGCTGGATTAGAGCAGATTAGTCTTTGGCCACTGGAATCTGGTTATTATCTGGTGGAGTTGGGTTTCTCTGTGCTAGAGCAGTATCTATGAACACTGGAGTTGGATTACTATCTCCTGGCGGTTGGGTCTTTTGCAAAGACCTTGTTTGTAGCCCTTAATATTCTAACATAGCCGTCTTCCCCTTGCATGCCTTATATAGAAGAATGGTGCTTCAATTATAAAACATGCTGCGGCAGAGAGATGGAATAGGTACTGAAGAATAGAAAGGCATGACTGAAAGTGGTAGTTATCGACTAGAGGGGGGGTGAATAGGCGATTTTAAGGAAGTCTTCAAAACACGGAAGTTTCGAAGACAAACAATATAAATGACCTAATTGATATGCAGCGGAAGATGAACTATAACAAGCAAACTATAGTCTAGTATGTAATAACGTGAAAGTACAAGACTAATAGCAGATTGGTAGTAGGATCAAGATGGAAGATAGTGAGAAGCCAGTCAACAAAAGTAGTCAAGCAATGAAGTCAAACAGGTATGACAAATAGGCAATGACTTCACGAAGACAAACTCTAAGTAAAGGTGAGGGAGAAGATAGAACCAGTCACTTGTTGAAGACACAGGATTTGTTGGACCAGTTCCAGTTGCTGTGACAACTGTACATCTGGTTAGGGAGGCTGAGATTCAACTCAGAAGACCGCGTCTTCACCTTATTCCCCTTGAGCTAAGGACACACAGTCCTCGCCCAATCACTCTGGTAAGTCTTCAAGGTAGACTTCCGAACCTTCACAGACTTCGTTCACCGGCAATCCACAATGACTCTTGGATGCTCGAGCGCGACGCCTAACAATTTGGAGGATTCACAGTCCTCAAGTGTAATAAGTCTTGTGTCACATGCATGTAAAGACTTGGTGATGCCTAACACTCTTTGGCTCTGGGTGTTTGGGCTTTGTCCTCGCAAGGATTTCTCTCTCTCAAAGGCTTCGAGGTGGGTTGCTCTTAAACGAAAAAAGCCGTGCACTAACTCTGAGCAGCCACCAATTTATGGTGTAGGGGGTGGGCTATTTATAGCCACTAGGCAACCCGACCTGATATGTCCGAAATGACCCTGGGTCACTAAGAAACTGACACGTGTTCCAACGGTCAGATTTCAAACACACATGGCAACTTTACTTGGGCGACAAGCAAAGCTGGCTCATCTAGCTCTGGATAAGTTTTGCTCTCATTGTCTTCGCTCGAAGACATAGGATTTGGGTTGAGCATCACTTCAGTCATTCTGACTATGATCACTTGGAACCCACTTAACAGTACAGTGGTTCCTACGACTCAACAAAGAAGAAAAGGAAGCAACGAGACGACACAGTCTTCGCGCTCCATAGTCTTCACTCAATGTCTTCTCATGTCATAGTCTTCAACGTGAATATCTTCACATACCACCATTGTCGTCAATGTCTTCATACATTTTTAGGGGTCGTCTCCGGTAGATAAACCGAATCAATGAGGGACACTACCTGTGTTATCCTGCAGTTCTCACAAACGCATTAGTCCCTCAACCACATTTGTTGTCAATACTCCAAAACCAACTAGGGATGGCACTAGATGCACTTACAATCTCCCCCTTTTTGGTGATTGATGACAAACTAGTTCAAGTTTTCAACGGGGATAAAATATGTGAAATTGTAAAGGATAGGGAATTGTCTTCATAAGTGGCAAAGGCGCCCCCCTGAAGATGTGCATATAAGTAGTTTGCTTTTGGAATGCAAATGCACATGGCAAGTTGTACTTGTGGAGATCCTCTTCAACTTATGAAGATAATTCATCATGCATGAAATGATATAGCTAAGAGAATGCCATGCATAATGAAAAATGGACGTCTACAGAATGATCTAAGTGCGGAAGTTATCATCCCACATGTGGAATTTATCATCGCACCAGAGTAAAGCAAATAAGTAGCAGACGACCATCGAGTTTAAGTGTTACAACTCAAAGAACCAAATGTATCAAAAGCGAGAGTTGTAAACACTAGGCAAACTATTATGCAACCGCCCTTATGAACCCGCTTGAAGACTATCAAAGTCATATGCTTCTCCCCCTTTTGTCAGTAAGGACCAAAAAGGTTTGAAGACATAGAGCATCTACTTGTCCTCTTCAGAAGTAGATGATGCAGCAGGGTTGTCGTTGTTGGTTGGCGGTGCGAGCGAGCTTAGTGCAGATGTCGATCGCTGCGAAGTAGGGGCGGTGAAGTAGCATCATCTTCATCATTGATCACTCTGGCATTGACAGTTGTCGCGGAGGAAGAATAATCAGAGTCTTCAAGTGATGGAGTTCGTCGTAGGACTGCATTCCGTGGAGGAGTGGAGTCAAACTTGAAGCGTTCAGTGAAGCCATCATCTTGAAGATCTGCTCAAAGACCGAGCAGGTCAAACTCTTCCATGATCGCCGACAGGTCTCGTGAGTGACAAAGGCATTCTTGGTGGCAAGGTTTCGAATGCGATTGACGTCCACCAAGAGGCTTTGCATTTGTCGCTTGAGCCAGGAGTGATGCTTATCTTGTTTCTGATGCAGTGCCACAAGAAGTTCTCGATCATTGAGGACTCGAGAGCGCTTCCGAGGCCTTTGGCCAATTGTGCTCTCAGTGGCTTCAGTTTGTGCACGACGTGGCAGACGTGTGTTCCCAGCCAGAGGATAGACACGAGATACTGCTGGGACACCTTCCATGGTTTGAGAGAAGCTATGGTGATCTGCATTCTGAAGACAAAGTGGCGTTTTGGCAGGCTCAGGGTATATGGCTTCAACAGACATATCAACCTCTGGTAGAAAGATCAGATGATTGCGAGCAGAGGGCTGATAGTTGATAGCAGAGTGCATCTTGATGAGGCGCATGACCCATGGAGCATAAAATTTCAGACCAAACAGATCAGATCCGACGCAGCCAATTGTCGGATGAAGAATTCTTGCGTATTGAAGCTGATGCCATTGAGGATGTAAAGACCAATGTCTTCATTGCTCCTTCAAGTTTTGCGGTGATGAATGCCCTTTGATTGGCCATAGAGTTTACTTTGATGATGTGATATATTGTACGAGGCAGCTACTCAAGGTCATCAACAAAGAAGTGCTGTGGGTATTCAGCGTCATGTGGCAGTGGCTTCATCATGCTCAACATCTGACTCATGTCGGGTTCGGGCTTATGAAATATGCTCTCCAGTGCATCGCGGTGGAGTTGACATCCAGGTTCAAACAGCTCTCCAGGAGTGGGTAGGCCTGTGAGCTCAATGACGTCAAGAGCTTTGGCTTCATGATGAACATTTCCTGTCATCCACTCGAGAACCCATGTCTTCATATCTCTGTTGTAGCCGCGGATGTGGAGGGTAGCATAGAATTGAAGCACAAGTTCTTCATTCCAGTGTTCTTTGTCTGTAACGAAGCCGAGCAGACCTGCATCACGAAAGCAATCAAGTGCTTCTTCTAAGCACGACAGTCCAGCAATGGCTTCAGTGTCGAGGCGCATATGAGGGAAAATGTGCCCTTGATCATACATAACACATGAGTAATAGCTTCGTTGCTGATAGCTCCAGAAACGGTCAGATGATATCCTTGGCCTTGTGTAGGGGTTCTTTGCTCTGTCAAAGAAAGTGTTGTGGGCTTTGAAGCCATTTGCATTGAAAGAGCCTGTAGATGTGGCAGTGCCTGGAAACCTTGGCAGTCTTGGCTTCGGCTTCTAGACCTGAGGCCTATGCGCAATATGATAGTCGAACTGAGGACCAGAGGCATGAGGCGGAGGGACCAGAACGGGCCATCTTACTGTGACTAGCTCTCCATAGTTGTATGCTTGCTCGATAGTGTAGGGCCTTGGTGGCGGAGCTGGGCGATGGCAACAATCGAGGCTTGAGCTGCTTAGCAGATGCTTCGGGAGCAGTTGCCTCATTGGCTTCAGGCACATTTCCTTCATTGGCTCCAGGAGCTGTTGGTGCAGGCTCCACATTTGCTTCAGCCATGACCACGTCATTGGCTTCATTGGTGTTGGAGGTGGCAGCCTCAATGTTTTCAACCTCCACTTGAGGAGCTGGAGGGTCGGGCA
Organism: Aegilops longissima; assembly: GCA_021605205.1. Classification (NCBI taxonomy): domain Eukaryota; kingdom Viridiplantae; phylum Streptophyta; class Magnoliopsida; order Poales; family Poaceae; genus Aegilops; species Aegilops longissima. The sequence continues at coordinate 638,082,447 of CM038679.1, forward strand.
CTGGCACGTTGATATCTGGAATAACTTCTTCAATTACAGGGGGTGTTGGGACACGTTCTTCTTCTTCTTGGGTGTCTGCAGCTGATGCAGCCGGATTGTCTTCAGCAGCTTTGGCTTCAGACTCGGAGACATTCACAGTTGGAGTGGCTTCTGAAAACACTTGACGTGCAACAAGTTGGTGGTGCATTTCTCCTTCTGGAACGCTCGAGAGAGGTACTTGAGGCCTTTGTCCTTTGCGAAGCCTGCGAAATGCTGGCGACGCCTTTGGAGATGGGGTTGTCTGGGCCTCAAAGTCTTCCTCTTCTTCTTGCTGTTGTTGTTGGGGAGTGACTTGGTGTTGGGGAGTACTAGGGGAGTCTTGTTGTTGCGGGCGATCAGCCCATGAAGCATCCTGAGCAATTGGCGTCAGAGGACGACCAATGCTGATGAGTTCGTTGTTCGCATTTAACAAAGCGATGATACCACATTGTATTCAATTTGAGGAAGAACTTCATCATCTTCAACATTGTCATGGTGACCAATATCTTCAGCAGTGATGGGATCAGCTGCTGGAATCTCTTCAGCTTCAGGAGCCTCTGTGGAAGCAGGCTCATGAACAGTCATGCGAATTTCTTGGGTTGTAGACGCGGGACGAACCACTGAAATGGGTTCAACAACCAAGGGCTCTGTGGGATCAGCCTGATTCTTCTTGGTCTTAAGCTTCTTCTTGGAGGGAGCAGCATCAGAGGCGTCAGGATTTTTCCTTTTTCTGGCTTCAGCCTCGGCAGCCCTCATCTTCTTCTGTTTAGAAGCGGTTGAGCGGACCTTTGGCTTCGAGCCAGTCATGCTGCTTGGGAAGACTATGCGGGGTTCTTCCTGCCTTGAAGGTGCAGCTTGGTCAGTTGAAGACTTCTTCCTCTTTGCAGCCATTCTGGGGTCAATGCCAGGACGGCCAAGAGCTTTGCGCTTCTCGGCCTCATTGTAGGCAAGCACACACTTGTCGGCCGAGACTCTTCATGCGCCACGAGCCTCCGCTTCTTCTCGCTTCTTGAGAAAGGCTTCTTTGAGCTCCTGCAGCATGACCTTGAAGTTTTTGACATCTTGCACGCTGAGTGCAGCCATATGCTTCTTGAACTGAGCCTTCTCATAGTCAATCTTGTGCTTCAGTTCAACAATACGCTGAGCAAGAGGTAGCTCAGAAGCAATGGCGCCATTGAAGGAGACGCTGAGGCCAATTGGAAGTTGCAGATCTTCAAAGCTGATGTTTGGGGTGTCAAACCACTCATCAATGAAGTGATGGATGATTGCCACATCAAAGAGAGGCAAATTGTTGAAGATTTCTGCTTCTTCTTTGATCTTGATAAGTTGCTCAAGGGCATCACCTGCAAGATCTTCATCACTGGACAGATCAATGTGCTCTTCACGCAGAATGGCAGCAGGAGTCAGTGTCAGTTCAGTATTCTTGATAATTTTCTTTCTCTTCTCCGTCTTCTTGGAGATACGGGATTGATCTTCAGACTGCACACTGGCTTCAGGAGGTGTAGTAGCCAGTGGCTTCACACGTGAAGCTTTTGGAGGAGCAGCTGACTTTGAAGCCTTGAGTTTCTTTTGCTTCTGCGGCTTTGGAGCAGGAGCAGGAGCTGGAGCTGGGGCTTCATCAGACTCAGCATCGTCATCAGAGTGATCCACTTTGGCACCTTGGACCAAGATGTAGGTGATGAGGCCATCAAGGTTTGAAAAGGGACCGATGACATTGGGTTCAGCGTCACGTGAGCCGTCAGCACGGGGAGCAGAGGGACCAGGGTTGAAGTCTAATCCCAATGACTTCTTGTTTTCCTTTGCAGAATCCTTTGTGTGCTGGAAGTTGCGCTTGAAGAGATTATCATCACGACACCAGAGCAAAGACGTTGGGTCGGCATTCTCCGGCTGAGGTCCACGGACCATACAAGGAAAGAAACCTTGTGCAATAGCTTCAGCCATGTTCTTGGGTGGAAGGCCTCGAAAGAGAATATCACCCCAAGGGCATCTGATAGCATTCTTCTCGGTGTATTCCTGGGTGACGAAATTGTACTTGAACCATTGTTCAGCCCAATATCGACGAATCCATTGGATTCGCGTCTTGCGCTGATTGTAGTTCTCTTCGGGATCTGTCTTGTACAGCTCTGCGAGGTCATCAGGTAGATCTTTGGAGGTTCCCTCACGCCGCTGTCTGCCGCCCTTCCTGACTGATTTCTCTGTAGCCATGAGCTTCAAACTGAATGGCTTCATGTTCAAAGGCTTCAAAGGCTTGCGTTCTTTGGATGAGCGAGGCGGCTTCGGAGAGTTAGTTTGATGCTGTAAGAATTCTGCAAACGAATGCAGTCTATGAGAACCAAGGGATTCTCCCACGGACATGTACCTGTGATAGCACTAGAGATGCGAGGGAAGGGGAAGAGGTCATATGCATTCTCAGAAGATTCTGAAGATAAATCAGTTTGAAGACATTGACCTCATGATGCGAAGACATTCACTTATACGCTGAGAGTTGGTTCCAGATTTGTACGAATCCGTGAATAAGTACAAGTGAGGAATCTAACTAGTTGTGAAGCTTAAGTGAATATACTAGGCAGTATGAGATGCAAACAGAATAGATCTAACCTTGAATGGGCAGAAACCTATTTTGGTAAGTAGGATGAATCTTGAAGATCAAACAGATGGTAAAAATAGAGTTATATTTACCACTCGAAGAACTGCTAGACGGAAAGAAGAGGAGGCCGAGCAGTTCAATCCACCGTGCCCTAACTTGGCGAAGGAGGACACCTACGGCGGCGGCGGAGATGAAGATGTTCGCAGCGGGCGTGAGGACGGCGTCGGAGAAGTCGCGGCAGCTAAGCGCTTCGTCGCCGGCGTCGTCGAGAGCTAGCGGTGGCGCTGGGGTTTTGACGAGGTGGAGAGGTGGAAGAAGATTTTCTTTGCCGCAAGGGACATGTATTTATAACGAGGTGTGCGGCGCAGCGCAATTACGCAGGTGCCCCTGACGGTTCACATCTGAGGGGCACGTGGCAAGCATGCAACATACTCTGAGATGTCCCACATTCCCACGCCCGCCAGGTTTGTCGGATGGTCGTTCCGGCTTCTCCGGATTTCAACAGTAAGGATGAATCATTTAAAACAGACTTAAAATTTGTCTCTGTGTCTTCTGCTGACAAGGACGCAGAGAAGACATTCGACAGTTTCAATAGAATGCATATGATTTGGACAGATAGAGTTTGAGATAGAAAGCATAGAGAGATTGGGGTCCGATCACATTCATTTAGTTTAAAAGATTCAACTTGAAGACATAGCTATAAGTGAATGTGTAGAGACAGAACAATATATATATATATATATATATATATATATATATATATATATATATATATATATATATATATATATATATATATATATATATATCTTCGCATTTTATTTGTCTTCAACTTCAACCTATCTTCATGTTTTTCTTCACTATGTCGATAGTTGCAGAAATAACGCCATGAGTGAAACACTTCAAAAAAAGAAATTTGGTGGTGGCGTTAGACACCGTATAGGAAGTATTAGACCCAGACACGGCGCACAACTATCGTGGCGCTCCGAAGTCAAATTCCACGTTAATGTATTCACACTCAGAATGTAAGTCTTCATTGATTGAAGATATACGTTACTTCGTGTGTTGCACATCTAAGTCATCAACATGCAGGACATTTGAGGATTCCAAGATATTTAGCTCACACCGTAACTTGCAAGAACTTTTCTCATCCAAGGGCTTTGTGAAGATATCGCGATTGCTCTTGGTGTTGACGTGAATGATGTCAATATCTTTCTTCATGACATGATCCCGAGAAAATGATGGCGAATTTCAATGTGCTTTGTCTTCGAGTATTGGACTGGATTGTTGGCAATCTTGATGGCGCTTTCGTTGTCGCAGAAGAGAGGTACTTGTGTCAGATTGATGCGATAGTCCTTGAGAGTTTGCTTCATCCATAGAAGCTGAGCACAACAAGATCCAGCAGGAATGTATTCAGATTCAGCAGTTGAGAGTGATACACAGTTCTGCTTCTTTGAAGACCAACAGATGAGTGATCGTCCCAGAAAGTGACATGTGCCTGATGTAGACTTGCGATCCACCTTGTCACCAGCATAATCAGCATCCGAAAATCCAACCAAATCAAATTTTGAGCCCTTTGGATACCATAATCCGAGTGTTGGGGTGTGAGCCAAATATCGAAGAATTCGCTTCACAGCTAAGTGATGCGATTCCTTTGGTGCCGCTTGGAATCGAGCACACATGCAAACACTAAGCATAATATCTGGCCTAGATGCACATAGGTAAAGTAAGGAACCAATCATGGAGCGGTATACCTTTTGATCGAACTCTTTACCATTGTCGTCGGGACCCAGATGGTGTTTGGCTGGCATTGGCGTCGTGTATCCTTTGCACTCTTGCATTCCAAACTTCTTCAGACAATCTTGGAGGTATTTTTCTTGAGATATAAAGATGACATTCCTTTGCTGACGAATTTGAAGACCAAGGAAGAACTTGAGCTCTCCCATCATGGACATCTGATATTGTTCTTGCATCATGTATCCAAATTCATCACTATACTTCGGTTGGTGCGGCCAAGATAATGTCATCCACATATATTTGGCATACAAACAGTTCACCATCATATGTCTTCATGAAGAGTGTGGGATCAAGGGATCCAGGTTTGAAGCCTTTGCTCTTCGTGAAGTCTTTGATTGTATCATACCGGTAGCGAGGAGCTTGTTTGAGGCCATCTGATTGCTTTATTTAGCTTGTACACCATATCGGGATGTTTTGGATCTTCAAAGTCAGGTGGTTGAGCGACATATACTTCTTCTTCAATCTTGCCGTTGAGAAATGCACTCTTCACATCCATTTGATAGAGCAAGATGTTGTGGTGATTAGCATAGGCTAGTAGTATGCGAAGAGCTTCAAGCCTAGCTACAGGAGCAAATGTTTCATCGAAGTCAATTCCTTCAACTTGAGTATATCCTTGAGCCACGAGCTGTGCTTTGTTTCTGACGACTTGACCATGCTCATCTTGCTTGTTTCGATATATCCATTTGGTGCCAATAATGTTATGCTTGCGAGGATCAGGACGCTTGACAAGTTCCCAAACATTGTTCAGCTTGAACTGTTAAAGTTCTTCTTGCATAGCTTGTATCCATTCTGTTTCCATAAAGGCTTCAGCAACTTTCTTGGGTTCTGATATTGACACAAAAGAAAAGTGCCCACAGAAATTTGCTAGCTGTGTTGCTCTTGAGCGAGTAAGCGGACCAGGTGCATTGATGCTATCGATTATCTTCTCAATCTGTACTTCATTTGCAACTCGAGGATGAACTGGACGAAAACTTTGCTCATGCTGATCATTGTCATCATTGGAAGGATTGTCTTCAGGCTGAGCATTGTTTTCTGGTTGGTTAGGTGCAGAAATGATAAGTTCCTCTTGAGCTGTGCTTGAAGGCATGATTTCACCGGTTCCCATTAGCTTGATAGATTATTTGGGTGGAGCTTCGTCTAGTGTACTGGCGGGAACTCTCTTTGTGAACCATTGGTTTCATCAAATCGCACGTCTGATTTCGACGATTTTGTAGAGATAAAGGTTGAAGACTCGTAGGAGTGTGAGTCCTTTCCGAATCGAGCATGAAGCCTTCGTGAGCTTTGGGTTCAAATTTTGACTTGTGATGGGGATCCTTGATCCAGACTTAGCCCCAAATACTCTGAAGAGTCGACATTTGGCTTCTTGCGAAGAAGGAGCTCATAGGATGTTTTGTTGAAGCTTATGGATATAAACACGGTTGATGACGTGACAAGCTGTATCAATGGCTTCGGGCCGAACTTTCTTGGTGTCTTGTACTGTCGAGCATTGTTCGAGCCATCTCAATGAGGGTTCTGTTCTTGCGCTCCACGATGCCATTTTGCTGAGGTGTGTATGGAGCGAGAGAACTCATGAGTGATTCCCATGGTATCAGATAAAGATCAAGTCCGGTGTTCTTGAATTGAGTGTCGTTATCACTTCGATATGCTTGATCTTGACACCATAATTGTTCATTGCTCGATTGGCGAAGTGTCTCAAGACATCTTGCACTTCAGATCTTGTAGAGAATTATGTGCACCCATGTGTATCTTGAGTAGTCATCAACAATGACGGGCCATAGAGACAAGCAGTTGTTGTGAGGGTAGAGTAATGAGTAGGGCCAAACAAATCCATGTGTAACAGCTCGAAGGGTTGAGATGATGTCATGATTGTCTTCGAGGGTGCTTTGCCTAGTCATCTTTCCACTTCGCAGCACCACACAAATGATCCTTCTTGAACTTGACACCTTCGATGCCTATGACATGCTTCTTCTTGGCGAGTGTGTGTAAGTTCCTCATGCCAAGATGCCCGAGCCTCCGATGCGAGCCAAGATTCAAGCTTTTGCAAGAAGACATACGACAAGTTGTGGACCTGCTGAGAAATCTACCATGTATAGATCATCTTTCCTATACCCTTCAAAGACTAAAGACATGTCGATTCCATTAGTACAAGGCAGCGATATTTTCCGAATATCACAATCATGTTCAAGTCACAAAGCATTGAGGCGGACATCAAGTTGAAACCAAGGGATTCAACAAGCATCACTTTATCCATGTGTTGATCCTTTGAGATTGCAACTCTACCTAGACCCAATACCTTGCTTTTACCAAAGGTCAAGAAATGTGATGTGACTCTTGTCCGATGGACGAAGGTTGAGTCCATGAGAAGACTTCGATCACCAGTCATATGATTAGTGCATCCACTGTCCATAATCCATTCTGAAGCATGAGGTGTCATACCCTACAGAGGGATAGGCTTCACCAAGAGCATTGTGAAGCATAAACATTTGACGGGCAAGTGGATTATTGAAGCTTAAATCAAGATTAGGACTGATAGGATGAATGACAAACGATTCAGGAACAAAATACATAGTGAGACCATTTGGGCATTTGATCTTGTGCCCTACAAGATGTTTTAGGTCCCCAGCAATATCATCAGACTCCTTTGATTTTCGGCTCGAGACCCTTTCCTGCAAAAGAGAGTTAATTCTTCTTAACCACCCACATCTTCAGGGGTGGCTTAGAAGCAATGAGTCTAAGTGCAGCATCTGAGAACTTCGGCTTTGGAGCCCTAGCAAATAGCCTTGCAGGAGATGAATGATACTCATATGAATAAGCAGAAAAGTTCTTAGTTCTATGAACATAGCGGTTTGAAGACACACGCTCATATTCATGAATTTGAGTACGGTTTCCCTGCAAAACATTGGCGTTAGGGTGACTCAGGTGAGTCCTCTGTCCGTATGAAGCCTTTGGACCATATGTCGCCTTAAGTCTGGGGTTTGTCTTCTTCCCAGGTGGTGTCATGATGACATTCACTGGAAGATTCTCAAGACAGCTTTTGGGAACCTAGATCTTCTTCATAGGCGGTCCATTCCTGCAGTTAGTACCAATATACCTGGCAAACACTTCACCATTCTGATTCTTGAACAGCTTATAGTTTGCATCAAAGGATTCATCAATGATAATAGGGTTAGCACAGGTAAAGCGGATAAGGTGGATGGATCCATCAAGGTCCCTTTGCAGCAACACATGTGGTTTTGGGATCTTGCTCGGGCTTCCAAAGAGGAACCATCAACATTCATTTTCCTCTCGAACCCAACACCCTCTTTCCTAGGGTTTGGTTCAGAATCGCTTTTGAGGACATCGCAGTGTCTCGATGCCCTTTCGCACTTTTGTACATCCTGTTTCAAGCAATGTCTTCAACCTAGCATTTTCATCGCAATAGCGTGGTATCCTCCATGAGAGGGGTTAGTTACCACATCAATAGTTGAAGACAATGCAACAAAGTAGCAGCAGTTGAACATTCAACAACAGAGGTAGCGATATCACGCCAAGACATTTTAGACATGGTGGTTCAAATTCATCCTGAAGCGGAACTGATCATTGAGCCTTGAAGTGACTCATTCTCTTTTGAAGATCTTCATGAGCCGCTCTCAATTTCTCAAGCTCTTGCTTCCTTTGAAGATAATCATAGGAGAGCTTTTCATGAGTAGTTGAGAGCGTTTCATGACGACTTTCAAGTTCTTGGTACTTAGCATGAAGATTTTAATGTCTTCAACTAAGGACTATGAACGTGTCATTTCGCTGGCCCAACGTGTCATCGCTTTTGTCTAACAGTTTTTGAGTATGTTCCATAGCTCTTTGTTGTTCGGTTGCAATTTTAGCAAGTGTTTTGTAGCTGGGTTTGATTCACAATCAGAGTCATCTTCACTTGATGTTTGAAAGTAAGCATCACGTGATTTTACCTTGGCACCGCGTGCCATGAAGCAAGAGGTGGGAGCAGGGTCGTCCTTGTCATCGGCTTGATGTTGGTGTAGAAGTCATTGTCTTGATGTTGAAGATGGACTTGGCAACATAGGCTGTGGCTAAAGCCAGACTTGCAACGCCAGGTTGGACTCCTCTTCGCACTCCACCTCCACCTCCTCGTATGCACTCCTCCCTGAATCCATTTCCTTGCCAACAAAAGCACGAGCCTTGCGGATGAGCTCTTCTTATGAGATGAAGACTTTGATGAGGACTTGGAAGAAGACTTTGAAGATTTCTTCTTCTTCTTGTCATCAGAATCATATTCCTTGCTCTTCTTCTTCTTCTTCTTCTTCTTCTCATTGTCCCACTGTGGACACTCAGAGATATAGTGTCCAGTTTTCTTGCACTTGTGACAGGTTCTCTTCTTGTAGTCATGAGTGGATGCTTCATCACTTCTTGAGCTGGATCGTGAAGACTTTCTGAAGCCTTTCTTCCTAGTGAACTTCTGGAACTTCTTCACAAGCATAGCAAGTTCCTTTCCAATGTCTTCGTGGATCATCGTAACCGCATCAGATTCTTCTTCCGATGAGGAAACAACTTTTGCCTTCAAAGCGCGAGTTCGGCCATAGTTAGGACCATAGATATCTCTTTTCTCAGAAAGCTGGAACTCATGTGTGTTGAGCCTCTCAAGTATATCAGACGGATTGAGTGTCTTGAAGTAAGGACATTCTTGTATCATGAGGGCAAGGGTGTCAAAAGAGCTGTCAAGTGATCTCAGTAGTGTCTTGACGATTTCATGCTTGGTGATCTCAGTGGCGCCGAGAGCATGAAGCTCATTTGTGATGTTAGTGAGGCGATCAAACGTGAGCTGGACATTTTCATTGTCGTTTCTCTTGAAGCGGTTGAAGAGGTTGCGAAGAACACTGATCCTTTGATCTCTCTGGGTTGAGACGCCTTCGTTGACCTTGGATAGCCAGTCCCAGACTAGCTTCGACGTTTCCAGAGCACTCACACGGCCATACTGTCCTTTGGTCAGATGACCACAGATGATGTTCTTTGCAGTAGAGTCCAGTTGAATGAACTTCTTGACATCAGCAGGGGTGACACCTTCACCAGATTTGGGAACGCCGTTCTTGACGACATACCAGAGGTCGACATCAATGGCTTCAAGATGCATGCACATCTTATTCTTCCAAAGAGGGATAGTCGGCCCATTGAACACGGGCAAGCAACGGAGACCTTGATTATCCCTGCAATGATATAGCTAAAACTCTAGGTGGTTAAATCAATCACACGTAACAAGGAGTACCTTGCTCGATACCAATTGAAAGTGCTAGTTATCGACTAGAGGGGGGGTGAATAGGAAATTTTAAGAAAGTCTTCAAAACAAGGAAGTTTCAAAGACAAACAATAGAAATGACCTAATTGATATGCAGCGGAAGATGAACTACAACAAGCAAACCATAGTCTAGTATGCAATAACGTGAAAGTACAAGACTAATAGCAGATTGGTAGTAGGATCAAGATGGAAGATAGTGAGAAGCCAGTCAACAAAAGTAGTCAAGCAATGAAGTCAAACAGGTATGACAAATAGGCAATGACTTCACGAAGACAAACTCTAAGTAAAGGTGAGGGAGAAGATAGAACCAGTCACTTGTTGAAGACACAGGATTTGTTGGACCAGTTCCAGTTGCTATGACAACTGTACATCTGGTTAGGGAGGCTGAGATTCAACTCAGAAGACCGCATCTTCACCTTATTCCCCTTGAGCTAAGGACACACAGTCCTCGCCCAATCACTCTGGTAAGTCTTCAAGGTAGACTTCCGAACCTTCACATACTTCGTTCACCGGCAATCCACAATGACTCTTGGATGCTCAGAACGCGACGCCTAACCGGCTGGAGGATTCACAGTCCTCAAGTGTAATAAGTCTTCAGTCACACCGATGTAAAGACTTGATGATGCCTAACACTCTTTGGCTCTGGGTGTTTGGGCTTTGTCCTCGCAAGGATTTCTCTCTCTCAAAGGCTTCGAGGTGGGTTGCTCTTAAACGACAAAAGCCGTGCACTAACTCTGAGCAACCACCAATTTATGGTGTAGGGGGTGGGCTATTTATAGCCACTAGTCAACCCGACCTGATATGTCTGAAATGACCCTGGGTCACTAAGTAACTGACACGTGTTCCAACGGTCAGATTTCAAACACACACGGCAACTTTACTTGGGCTACAAGCAAAGCTGACTCATCCACTCTGGATAAGTTTTGTTTCATTGTCTTCGTCAAGACATAGGATTTGGGTTGAGCATCACTTGATCATTCTAACTATGATCACTTGGACCCCACTTAACAGTACGGTGGTTCCTACGACTCAACAAAGAAGAAAAGGAAGCAACGAAACTGTCGGGGTTAAAAGCGACATATGCCAAAGGATGGCTTATCATGGAGGGGCGAGTAGAACGTCGCCGGTGCTCGAAACGGATGAGGCGAAGGCATGCACGCCGCGAATCTTACCCAGCTCGGGCTCTCAGGAGATAACACCTCATCGCTGCTCTCATGGGTCTCCGCATGATCACTATGGCAAAGTGAATACAAGGTTGCTCCTTGAGCTGTTCGGGGTGAGGAAGGAGAAGGGCACGGCTAGCTCCTCTCTTCCCTCTAAGTGTGTGTCAAACTACTAGGTTTCAACCCTTTTGCATGGGTGCCCCGGGGGGTTTATATAGGCCTACCCCCCGGGGGTACAATGGTAATCCGGCTGGGTGCGGGTCCTAGCCGTCAGTGTCTTAAGTCGCCGTCTTCTCCGCCGACTTCTGGGGCCAGCCGACTAGTGGGACCCGCCGACGGTCCAGCATGGGGCCGACAGCCCTTGTCCGCCGCGGGTGGGTCTTGCCGGCTGCGGGTTACTATAGCCGCACTTCTAATGACGCGAGCTTGGTCGTAGGGTCATGGCAACAGTGCCGCCGCCTGGCGGGCGATCACTGTTGCCATTCCCTGTCTTGTTTGGTTAATGGCGCTTGGAGCCCGTGGGAGAGGCCGGCCGACTATTGGAGGCCGACTCCCAGCGGGCCGTCTTGGGAAGCTCTCGCCGTCTTCGGTACTCCCGCCGACAGCGCCCTCGCCGCCTTGGTCGCATGAGACATGCCAACGGGTACAGGATCTGCCCATGGGCTGACGCCGGCCGGGCGCGGGCAACAATGTTGCGCGCGGATGGAGATCTCCGTCAGTACGGCGCTCTGTGGCCATGCCTGCCCTTTATGAGCGGGGCAGGGATGGGCCGCGAGGCAGCTTTATCCCATCCCGCTCGTAGTCGCACAGGTAGGAGGTGGTTGGAGTCGCGGGCCGACTCCCCATGGCCGGCTTCACCGGAAGTCGCCGGCTGGGAGTCGGCTTATCTTGAGGCCGTCTTTGGGACTCGGCTTGGGCTATGCCAAAGGATGGCTTATCATGGAGGGGGCGAGTAGAACGTCGCCGGTGCCTGGAAACGGGATGAGGCGAAGGCATGCACGCCGGCGAATCTTACCCAGCTTCGGGGCTCTCCGGGGAGATAACACCCCTACTGCTGCTCTGCGGGGTCTCCGCATGATCATATGGCAAAGTGAATACAAGGTTGCTCCTTGAGCTGTTCGGGGTGAGGAAGGAGAAGGGCACGGCTAGCTCCTCTCTTCCCTCTAAGTGTGTGTCAAACTACTAGGTTTCAACCCTTTGCATGGGTGCCCCGGGGGGTTTATATAGGCCTACCCCCCGGGGGTACAATGGTAATCCGGCTGGGTGCGGGTCCCAGCCGTCAGTCTCTTAAGTCGTCATCTTCTCCGCCGACTTCTGGGGCCCGCCGACTAGTGGGACCCGCCGATGATCCAGCATGGGGCCGACAGCCCTTGTCCGCCGCGGGCGGGTCTTGCCGGCTGCGGGTTACTATAGCCGCGCTTCTAATGACGTGAGCTTGGTCGTGGGGTCATGGCAACAGTGCCGCCACCTGGCGGGCGATCACTGTTGCCATTCCCTGTCTTGTCTGGTTAATGGCGCTTGGAGCCCGTGGGAGAGGTCGGCCGACTCTTGGAGGCCGACTCCCAGCGGGCCGTCTTGGGATGCTCTCGCCGTCTTCGGTACTCCCGCCGACAGGCGGGCCCTGCCGTCTTCGGGTCGTATAGACAGGCCATCGTGGGTACAGGGATCTGCCCATGGGGCTGACGTTAGGGCCGGCGTGGCAACAGTGCCGCGCCAGACAGAGATCTCCGTCAGTACGGTGCTCTGTGGCCATGCCTGCCCTTTATGAGCGGGGCAGGGATGGGCCGCGAGGCGGCTTTATCCCATCCCGCTCGTAGTCGCACAGGTAGGAGGTGGTTGGAGTCGCGGGCCGACTCCCCGTGGCCGGCTTCACCGGAAGTCGCCGGCTGGGAGTCGGCTTATCTTGAGGCCGTCTTTGGGACTCGGCTTGAGAGGCAATGGCGGCTCTGGCCACGACTCTCGTATAAGTGCTCTTCGCCTTGGGGTCTTGAGGGCGCATCTGCCCCGATGTTTTGAAAGGTCCAGGGGCTCGGGTTTGCCTACCCGTGGCCCATTACTCCGACAGAAACGACACATTCTTCGCGCTCCATAGTCTTCACTCAATGTCTTCTCATGTCATAGTCTTCAATGTGAATATCTTCACATACCACCATTGTCGTCAATGTCTTCATACATTTTTAGGGTCGTCTCCGTAGATAAACCAATCAATGAGGGACACTACCTACGTTATCCTGCAATTCTCACAAACGCATTAGTCCCTCAACCACATTTGTCGTCAATACTCCAAAACCAACTAGGGGTGGCACTAGATGCACTTACAATGACATATTGACATGTATTCTCTCCAGCCGGAAATAAGTTGATGTGTCTAGGTGTATTTTAGTTCTAGATACATTCATTTTTATCCATTTTGGCGACATGTAATCCGGACGGAGGGAGTATGATGTAAGAGCTAGGGATACGATAGGACAACAAAGTAAAAGAAACACTAGTTGAATGTAAAACTGTATGATTGCTATAATAGGTACAGAAAAACAGGAATGCAACATATGCATGTATGATGGGAAAACTAAGATGGCATTGCAATAGACCAGTGGAACATCATTTAATGTAAAAAAAACATGGTATGATAGACGGATGGAGTACATACTGATGAATAACAATGCATGAGATATTCCTAAGCATGATGATCAAACTAAGCAGATGGCATTGTGACAGAGTAGAATGATAGTACTTGGATTTGAAAACATGTTATTATGAATGGAATAGGTACTGGAAAATAGGAAAGCATGACATACTTACATGTATGATCAGCAGGCTAAGCACATGGCATTGCAATAGAGTAGATGCACTCCATGACATTATATGCATGATGTACCCATATCACGGGACAAGTTAGAGCAAGGACCTTGTGGGGTGAATAGGATTCACCATCTTTCTGCAACTGTTCTGAAGAACTGCATTTAACTGTTCCATCATCATTGACGTCAAGTTTGTTGGATGTTACATTGCTCCGCGAGGTTCTTGTGGATTTGTTTCGAGGTTTAATATCAGTGTGTGCAATTATATCTGATATGCATGGAAGACAAATAGTAGTGAGATTATGTAATGAGTGCCTGTAGGAGACGACTTAAATAGTAGGACTGGACTTGACTAGCAGCAATATGCACTACTGCAGGATGCTGCTAACGCGACACTACGATCAGAGACCCTTCGAGAAACTGTGTGCGATGCAATAATCGCAAACTGTGGTGTATGAAAACCATCAAAAATGTATAAAACGTTTGCGATGACGGATGCATCAAACACGGTTCAGATTTTAGTTGCGTGGGCGATGAAGGGCATACCGTTTAGTTCAATTAACTGTTTGCGATGAGGAGGAACAAAAGAAATGGGCAGCCAGATGAAGGCGCGTGCGATACACAGCATACGGTTCACTCGGATGAACTGTTTGTGACTAGGCAACACAAAAGAAACGGTCAGCCAAATCAAGGTGTGTGCGGTATACGGCATGCGGTTCACTCGGATGAACTGTTTGCGTTGAGACAAGAGAATAGAAATGGTTCAACTTAACAAGATGTGTGTGATACGCGGCAAACAGGTCTGTAATCAGAAATGTGTGTGAAGACCGATAATAACACAGACGGTTGCTGCTAATAAGATGTGTGTGTTGTGCGATGGGATTGCATATAGAACAAACACACACACACACACACACACACACACACACACACACACACACACACACACACACACACACTTATAAGGACATGCTTGCATAACCAAATTAAACATCCACTTACATAGGTGGCTACTACAACAATGGCATTTACACACACCAAAGTAAACTATTACATGCATAATTACATAGATGGCTACTACACACATGGCATTTCCACACACCAATAAAGTAAACTATATATTACATGCATGATTAACTAGCATAAACGATCATCTGATCATCATCTACTTCTTGTGATGCTTGCTCTGCTTGTGGTTCGATCCGGGCTCGTCGATTTGGGTAACGAGGCACTTCCTCATGTCAACGATCCACCTGTGCATCTCGTAGCATGTGTACACGCTCTTGGCTGCGAACCTGAGGTGAGATTCATCCAGTTGCCGCATCCAGGCCCCGTGCCAGTATAGGGGACTTGTTCTATGGGCATCCTGCTTCATATTTTCATAGTAGGGGTCGATGATGGCCGAGGCGGGTTCGACCAGGGAGTCCTCCTTTGTGCTGCTCTAGACCCTATAGTGGTCACGGATTTCAACAAGGTTCTTGCAGGCCAAGCCCGTAACACTGAGCGCTTTTACATCGTCTTTGGTTTCCACCGTGGCAAACTTGTAGTTGGTGCTATTGACAAACCTGTTGAAACGGTCGCAAGGCTCTGTGGCCATGCAGTAGTGGTAGATGAGGACATGATGGCGCACGCACAACTGGGTGATGGCAACCTTCTGATCTATGCCGGAATGACCGGTGGTGTACTGGAGGTCGATGCCGACCACCTTGTACTTGTCTCGAGCAAGCAACTGCTCAAGGTTGTTGATGTAGTCGTCCACCACGGCCGAGTCGATGGTGTACACCACCGAGAGATCCGTCTCCCTCGCCTGGGTCTCCACTCTATGCTCGCCAAACTCCATTGGAGCGCCGCTGGACATCTCCTCTCTATGTGTCATCGTGGGTGTGCTTGTTGTGTTGTGGGGCGCGATCGAAAGGTTAAGGAGACTAAGGTTATCATGGCCGCGGGAATTAAAGGGGAAGCCGGACGGCCAGGAATATCGGCAGGCCTTGATGGCAGTTCTAATTTGCAGAGCGTAACTCCATCATGCCGCACGTAATTGCATCGCGTGGAAACGCGCGCGGTGCAACCGCATGCATATGGGGGCCCCGACGTGATCGTGCGCGACGCCCAACCGCTGGCAGAGCGACGGAGGACGCGAGCAGAGCGCCCTCTGTTGCCTCAACGGCGAAGCAACTATATATATATATATATATATATATATATATATATATATATATATATATATATATATATATATATATATATATATATATATATATATATATATATATATATATATATATATATATATATAGGGATTGACTATTCGTCACCTCGGTGAGGAATAGTTATTCTTCACCCCTTAATTTTACCACCAATGCGTTGTAATTTTACGTTCCGTAAGTTTTGTCTTATTTCTGACGTAAAAGAGACCGTAAGAAAATATATAATCGCCAGAAAAATATTTTATTTTATGTAAAATTACGAACGTAAAAACATAGTGTAAAATATACATAAACTCCAATTTTTCTTGTCTTATGACCTTTATTTTATTTTCTTATATCAAATTTTACGTAGTGAATCAATAGGAATGTAACTATTTGAATTCCAAATGCAATTTAATTATGAAGTGATCATAAGATTACCCCGGTGAAGAATAACTTATTCTGCACCCCGGTGATGAATAGCATCACTATATATATATATATATATATATATATATATATATATATATATATATATATATATATATAGGGTGGGTCTATTATGATAACACCCTTAAGAGTCTTATTCTAATAAACCAGCCTTATTCTCGCACATCCCCACCGGATCGTCACGCCCTCCCGTCTCTAACCTTCTCATGGCAAGGCGGCCAGGAGCGCCGCCGCCCCTCCCCTCCCGGCCTTCTTCCACGGCAGCGGCCTTGAAGCGCCGTCGCCCCTCCCCTCCCGGCCTTCTTCCGTGGCAGCGGCCTGGAAGCGATGTCGCCCCTCCCCTCCCGGCCTTCTTCCGCGGCGGTGGCCTGGCAGCGATGCCGCCCCTTTCCTCCCCGCTTTCTCCCGCAGTGGCGGCCTGGGAGCGCCACCGGCCCTCCCCTCTCGGCCTTCTTCCGCGACAGCGGCTGGCAACGATGCCGCCCCTTCCCTCGAGGCCTTCTTCCGCGGCAGCAGCCAAGCAGCGCCGCCGCCCATCGCCTCTCGGCCTTCTTCCGCGGCAGCAACCGAGCAACACCTCCCCCACCAGCATATCGCCCTTCTTCCACAGCAGTAGCTCGGTAGCGCCACCACCGAACTCCTTCGGGCCTGCAATTACCTGTACTTCATCAGATGTGGATTGGTGCTGCCTCGACATCAAACCAATTCGAGCGAGGAGGACCATGCGCAAGGTTCTTTCATCCACGAAAGCTCCTTGGATTAAGTCTGCAACAACCTTCAGAGCAAATCCTCCGTTTCCGTTCACCTTGAGCAACGTCCAGACTGCTCATGAACTTCTGAAGGGCAAGTAGACTGCACGGGCGAACGCGAAGTTGTGCAGACAGACGAGAAGGGAACTTCCTCTTGCAAACGCAAGAAATCACTGCAACACGAGGTAAGCAGTACACTTCCTCAACCATATCAGTTTAGTTATTCCAAAAAAGTAGTACGCGTAGTCCAGTACGCCTACAAAAATGATGCAGTGTTGTTGCTTCGGTTCATTGTGGGGGAAAATGCAGTGAACTTGCTCGGTTATGCAGTACGCTTGTGTAGGTTCATTACGGACAACGATGCAGTGCGGTTACTTCAGTTCACCTTGCAGGGTGATGCAGTCAGTGTGCATTAGTTTTGCAGTACCATTTGCAACACATTGAAGTTCGCATGATTCAGTTCATTTTTCCTGACAATGCAGCTCGGTCATTTTGTGTGCAGGAAATGAAGTTCAGCAGATACAAAATGTCGCGCATAATTGACAACCCAGGGAACAACAACTTTTAGAAGAGTAAAACTTCTTTTGAAAGAGATACTGGCTGGGTTACCCCTGAGATTCCTCGAGGATTCTTCACGACAACAAACAGTGTGCACTACTCCCCGAAAGAGGATTTTTTTTCCAGGGAGAAGAGGTAGTCGAGGATGACGACGATGTCACCTTCATCTGGGAGGGCACTCACCGACAGGAGGATGAAGATGACGACGATGAAGATGAGCCAATAACAGTTCTCAACCCAGAGTATAAGCATGAGTTCACTACGTTTGGATAGCATGTCCGAATAGACAATGATGATGCAGTTGAACACGATGTTGCAGCAGATGATGAATATGATTATGACTATGACGATGTGCCACCGCTCCAAAATTTTCAAACCAATCCACTGAGACATCGTCACAACACTGGATTACCACCACGTCCACCTGCTCCATCCCAAAACAGAGCTTAGCATCCAAATGCTACACCGAAAAACAGAGCTCCAACCAGAGCTGCTGCATTAACTTCGACACTGCGACCACCAACGGTGCCTCGGTCAGAAGTCAACAACAGGTACAAATCCTCCTCACTATTGCCGCCGTGAGATCCTCAACTACACATATCTGCTATAACCCCGCCATGTCCAATACAACCCGGCGAGCTGCAAACACCATCAGGTGAACGACTCTACACACATGTAAGTTTATGTTCTGAAAAATAATAATAATAGTTGCAGTCCATTCAGATAACATTGCAGTGCACACTGATATTTCTTGTGAGGTTTGACCTAGCATCTAATACATTGGATTCTTCTGAAAACTTAGGAACATTGCAATGCTTTATTAAACTCAGATGCACCTCGTATTTAAAAAATGTAATGTAACAAATTATCTCATAGAGCATTGCACTTAATGCAGGATAAAAACATGTCGCTGAACCTCATACCTGCCGCTGGAATGAAGTTCACCACGTACGACAAGGCATGGCACTTTTACAACAATTATGCAAGATGTGCAGGGTTTGGCATACGCAAGAGGGCAAAACACAGGACAAATGCCTACATTGTCTGCTCAAGAGAAGGGACGCACAAGCAGACCGTGTCACATTATCACCGGAAACGTCAAAAGACATCAAAAAGAATTGACTGCAAGGCAAAGATTAGAGTCAAAAAGAGGAAGGATGGCAAATTTGTGATAGAAATGGTTGAACTCAACCACAATCACAAGATGCTAGAAAGCCCTGGGATGCTTTTGCACATGCGATCGCACAAAAAATACGATCCTTTGAGAGACCAGTTAGTGAAAGACATGCAACTAGACAACCACACACACGCTCAGACGATGTCAACGCTGTCGCGTATGTCTGGTGGTGTGCAGTACATGGGACATACTAGCCGCGACTGGGTAAACAAGTAAGCACATCACAACCATATCGCTTGAGCATCCTGTCGGTAATTATTTCCTGTTTGATGAGATGAGTTTGCATTGTGTTTGAAAATGCAGGAAACAAAAGTTTGCCAGAGAAGAGTCCCAAGATGACGTCAAGAGACTTCTGGATTTCTTCGAGAATATGCAGAAGATAAACCCAGAGTTTTTCTATGATTATGACGTTGATGCAGATAACCGTGTAAGAAACGTCTTTTGGGCCAATGCAAGATGCAAATGATCGTATGAAGATTTCGGAGACTGTGTTACATTTGACACGATGTATAAAACTAACAAATTCCACATGCCGCCGGGAGTCTTCGTGGGAGTGAACCATCATCTATAGAGCACCATATTTGCTGTTGCCCTCGTGCGAGATGAAACAATACCATCGTTCGAGTGGATTTTCAAAACATTTCTGAGGTGTATGAACAACAAGCCGCCAATCTGCATGCTCACAGGTACAAAAAAAACACCTGCATACTTACGTTTGTTTGGTGCACTTATATTTCTTCCATCTATCTCACACACACACAGAAACAACTTAATAAAAACACTATTTGTGCCTTCTCAGACCAGTGTTGTTCGATGAAGGCAGCATTAAAAACTATCCTCCCAAGTACTCTGCATAAGTTGTGTCGGTGGCATATCATGAAGAAGTACAAATACCACCTCACCTTGCTATATAAGGCGCACGAGAAACTCAAGGATGACCTCAATGCGGTGCTGAACCACCCACTAATGTCGTCAGAATTTGAACGAGCATAGAAGGACCTCATTCAGAGATACAACTTGCAAGATGATGAAGTGATGAATTGCTAGGGATGACAGCACGAGTGGATCTCGGCTATTATAAGGAAATTCTCTGTGCTCGGATGACTTCCACACAGAGAAGCGAGAGCATGAACCGCATACTTAAGAAAAACTTTGTCAAAGAGAAGCATGATCTCCATTTGTTTGCTCAGCAGGTGGACAAGTGCATTCAGACCAGGAAGGCCGTCGAGCACGCAGAGACAGTAGCAAATGAGGTGAACAAAATGTCAATCAAAAATTGCTAAAAAATATAACTACAAAAACAAACATTTTTTTCATTTCTCTTGTTTGTAACAGTGCATTTCTGATCATGCAGTCAGAGGTAAAGATAACAATCTAGTTTGGGTTCGAAGTTCAACTATCAAAAGTGTATACAAGGGCATTGTTTGCAGATTTCAAAGAAACACTCTACCGTAGCACTGCATTCAGAGCAGAACGGTGCCCTGAGAACCCGACAAAGTATCTTGTACACCACTACAAAAGATCGGATGCATTTGACCGGGAAAGGCATAATTTCCAAGTGGTCGCTAATGAACAGAAAGGTGTGTACGAATGTGAGTGAAAACTCTGGACACACACAGGTGAGACTCCTATCACAAAAAATTCTAGTTTCTGATAGTCATCCATGAAAGCTCACTTACTGGACTTTAAAAGTCCACATGCATGACTAATTCACAAAATCAAATGAAGTTCACTTCTTTAAAATGAACAAATAACGAAAAAATATGTGTTTATTAATTTCATGGAGTTCACTTACAAAACGAAGAAAACATGTGTTGTCTGCAGGGCTCTTTTGCGTCCATGTGTTATGCATACTTTCTCACTTGAGAGTACTCAAGACTCCTGAGGTGTACATCATGAAAAGATACACCCGTAATGCAAGATCAGATGCGACGTTTGACAGAAGAGACTATGAAAAAACAGCACCAGATGGAACCTCACTTTTTTGCCATAGAAAATTGGTGACAGAAACAGCAATGGACCTTGCAAACAGAGCGACAAGGTTCGACGCTGGGTGCCACAGAGCGTTGTCTGTTATGAGGGCACTGATCAAGGAAGTTGATGTGCTCAACGAATAAGAAGAAGAAGAAGCAAAACTAAAGCAAGCAGAGAAATCCCAGCATGACAATAATGCCGAGCAAGTAGAAAATACCGAACACAGTGGAACTGGTGCTATCAAAAAAGAAACAATTCTTCCACCTCCTGTTTCAAACACAAGAGGAAGGAAGAAAGGGGCCGACACAACCCAGAAAAAGGTTGCATGCAAGGAGAAAAATGATGACAAAAACAGTAAGCCACAGCCTGAGCTGGACAGTGATGGTCACCCACTAGGAATAAGAAAGTGCAAGACATGTAATGAAATCAGCGGTCACAATTCCAGGACCTGTACAAAAAGACATGAACAAGAAAACCGAGGACACGGCGATGCACAACCAAACAGAAATTCCACTCACAACACTAAGAATGGACGAAACCGAGACGCTATAGCATCTGCAAAAAGAGGAAGAGACACAATTTAAGAACCTGCCCCAAAAGAACAAGATCAGAAAATGAGGAAGACGAAGAAGATGAAATCAAAGAAGAAGATGGTGACACAACTGAATTAGAAATAGCTTATGAAGAAGCAGATGAAGAAGAGGAGAAGAAGAGAGTGAAGAGGACGAAGAACATGAAGAAACTGAAGAAACACTGGCTTATGAAGAAACAGATGATGAAGATGAGGAAGAGCAAGAAGAGGAGGAAGAAGAGAGTAAAGAGGACGAAGAACATGAAGAAACAATGCCAACAAGACCACCACAAGGGAATGCTGCTGTACAGAAACAACCGAGAACGACACCACTTTCAAAAAACAAGGTAGGAGCACGAAAGGATGCAGTTCACAGCACTAAAAAACAAAAGCAGCCATCAACCAGCATGCGGGGAGCAATGAAGGATGCAGTTCACAGCACTGGAAAACGAAAGCAGCCACCAACCAGCACGCGGGGAGCAAAGAAGGATGAAGTTCACAACACTCAAAAACAAAAGCAGCCATCAACCAGCACACGCGGGCAAAGAAGGATGCAGTTCACATCACTGGAAAATGAAAGCAACCATCAAAAAGCACGCGGGGAACAAGGAAGGATGCAGTTCACGGCACTCAAAAACAAAAGCCACCATCAACCAGCACGCGAGGGACTACAAACACAACGGTGCAGAGACAAGAACCAGCAACACCGCCACGGAAAACAAAAGAAAGTGCGACATTAGACACACTCCAGTCACCGCGGAGAAGCAGCAGGTTAACGACCAAATAGATGAACTTCAATAAATTAATCATATGCATAGCAGCTTGCTTATCTGTATGACTTATGTATCAGTTTAAATTTTGTGTAAACACAAATTTCCCACTGACTATGACTTATTCAACTAAACCATCTAAAGGTAAATGGTGTATAGAGTATACCATATATATAGCAGTCTAGAGTAAAACTTTGACACATATTAATCCAAAAATGATGTAAAAAATGCACTTAGCTCACTGGCATCACGAAGTTTAGAATAATAATTGAAGCGGTTCAGATCACAAAAGTGCTTATTACAAAACACATCAAAAAGATGAAGCGTTCGACACGTAAAAGTACTTATTACAAATCAACCTCATAACCTTAACCAATCCGTCGAACGTGATTCTAATCGTATGGTCCTCGAGTTCAAAGAAGTTGAGGACAACAACTTGCTCAGACTTCAGGCCACTATCAATGACAAATTCCTTCCACCCTTTCTGCAGACACAGCCGGCCGTCAACGCCTACACGGTACTTGGCTGGTTTAAGATGTCCATTACCAAGAACAACTTGGGGAATTCCCTTCTTCTTGAGCCGGAGATACCTAACAGCTCGTTGGGGAATTTTCTGCAAAAAATCAGTACAGATTAAACGCAATCTAATGTGCAGTGCGGAACTTGCAAACAAGAAGTACGCTTACAACTTTTATGAAGTTCTTGAGACTACCTGCATGTAGTACAAAACTAACAAGCGGGGAAAATTGTGGAAACTATTACTTCTCATCTAGTATCTATGCAGTTCACATATTGTAACCATGCAAAATAAAACACGAGCTCCATGCACACAAGCAAAAAAATAAAAACAAGATATAAGTACAAAGTGCGGTACACTTCAATAAAACAAAATAAGTGCATTCCTAAAAAAACTAGAAGTTCAGACTAGTATGGAATTATACAAAAAAAATAGAAAACACAAAGAAAAAATTAGATCAAGCAAAATACCATCTTGTAGTGAGTCTCCACATCTGTTGGTGTAAGCTGATGGACAAAAGGAGTTGTGCGGCCAAGGCCACGGCGAAGCAGGGTGGAATAGAACGCAGAAACATTGATGTGGCCCATATCCAATCCTTCTGTGAATACTGTGCCATATGCAAGCTGCTCCGCTCGCCTAGCTCGGCACAATACCTTCCCCCCACGACGAGCACGACGGGCCTGCAAGCAAGCTGAGCAATCGCAGTGCATCGGCACACCACAACCATGGCCGCAGCAGGAGAGATTCACGCAGGGGCCTGGAGCCATCGCAACAAAAACCTAGAAAAGGAAAAAAATAAAGAGAGGCTAGAGAAAGGAGAGAAGTTGCGGCTAGAGGAGAAATGAACTGCAAAGGAAGGGTAGAAATTGGCCTACATTTATAGAAGAGGAATGCAAAAAGGTCAAAACTGAAAATTAAAGGGGAGTTAATGAAAATTATGTTACCAAGAATGAAGGACAATCAATAAAGGTTTATGTTATCAAAGAAAAAATTCTTACCAGGAAGTTTTACAAAGACTT
The DNA here is from genome assembly GCA_021605205.1 of Aegilops longissima. Taxonomy (NCBI): domain Eukaryota; kingdom Viridiplantae; phylum Streptophyta; class Magnoliopsida; order Poales; family Poaceae; genus Aegilops; species Aegilops longissima. The sequence goes on from CM038679.1 coordinate 638,106,065, forward strand.
TGACTACAGAAATTCCCATGAACTAACCACAGATCATTAAATAATAATTTTCTAAAAAATTATAATCCACAGACCATTTTACGTGTGCAGTTCTCCAAAGTCTTACCAGGAAGTTCACTATATGTGTGCATGAAGTGTAGTACATGCTCAAAATGAATCACAAGGAAAAGCACTTTCGCGCAGTGCACAAAGGCAGAATTAGTGCACCTGATGTAGTCCTTAAATGTAAGCCATGCAGTCCGCAGCATTGGCATAACCAGTCACAACTTTAGCACAAAGAAGCATGCACGCAGTGCAAAATGTGTACACCTGCAGCACAGGACCATGATGAATGCGATGCACATAGAGGCAACAAAGCAGTGCACACCCGTACACTAGAAAAAATGCTACGTAAGAGGGAAAAACAGTAAAGATAAATGCTACCAATGCAGTGCACTAAAATGTAGCGCAAACATGTGTAGTACGGAATGCGTGCACATGCAATACAGAACCCTGATCAATCCAGTGCACGGATGCTTTGCTAAGCAGTGCACACCCCTACATTGAAAAAAATACTTAAGATAGAAAATACAAAGAAGAAAAAAAAATTGACCACCACAGGTGCATCCGGCCCCAGCCAGTCTTGTAGTAGGAATGCGCCCACCGTAGGCGAGTGTCGGTGTGGAACGACACCTATGGGATCACAAGAATCCCTTCTACGGTTGCCGGGGTGTAGGGTTGCGAGGAGAGCAGGGCTAGTAGACAGCACAAGGATCGCTTACCTGTGTTCGGGCCATGAGGATGCGTGAAACCCTAGTCCTCGCTTTGGTGGGTGTATTTCGAGAGTTCTTGAGCTCTCGAACTAGCTGTGGTCAGTGTGGTTCAAAGAGTCGAATCCTTCTCCAAGATGCCATGGGCCTCCTTTTTATAATCGGAAGGCTGCCAAAAGGCACACAGGAGGTGGAAAGGCGATACAGGCCGTGAGCTTATCGTCAGATTACAGTGACAAGACGATTAATGTGCGCATAGGTGTCCCTTGCTTTATCGGGACGGGCGAGGCCCGCCCCGCCCGCCGCCGCCTCCTCGCTCGACACGCGCCCGCCATGCGATGCGGGTGCCATGTAGGCAAAGTGCAGCAGCTGAGGTGGCGCGGTGGTGGAGCCTTCACGAAGATCTGCATGCCACCACGCACGCACTTGATGAGTTGGCCTGGGAACTGCATGCTGCCATGTAGGTGCCCGCCCAGCTGGTTGGGCTAGCAGCTGTATGGGAACGGTGGTGGAATCATGGCTGTCGCGGGCCTGGCGGTGGTCCCGTCGGCGTCCTTGGTGAGGGCCTTGCCGGGTGGCCCGGCAAGGGTCTTGCTGCAGGTTGCTGCCCTGCAAGGGTCTTGCCGGGGTTCAGTAGCCTTCCTCGGCAAGGATCTTGCCGAGGATCGTCGTCTTCTAATCCTTATCTAATCTTGAATATGTCTTCACAAAGATCTGCATGCCACCATAGAGGTGCCTTCCCGAGACCTGGCCCCACGTTGTTGACGGTGTTGGCGGCCGAGGGCTCAAGGGTGGCTCGCGCTGTTGGTGTGGGGCGAGCTGTCCCAGCAAGGATCTTGCCGGAGCCGCTGAGGTTGCCCTGGAAAGGGTCTTGCCGGGGGAACCTACTTCGTCCCTCTGCTCTTTGTGGTTTTGGCCTTAGCGTTGCTCTGATTATCTTGGGCTTCGGTCTTACCTTGGCTCACCTCCCCGCTTCTGCTTGGGTGGGAGTGGGCGCGCCCCGACCGCCTGCGGCAGGTAAAGGGGTACAAAAGCGCGCCCTTTTTGTACACCGACAGAGCCCCGGCCCGGCCACATAAGCGCGGCACGTTGTTGGGTCAGGCCCAAAACGGTGCGCGGGTAGGCAGGGCGGTTTTTACCGCGGTAAGACTTTTCGCGCGCTCAGCTTCCCACGACCCACGCGCACGATGTGGCGTGGGGGGGGGGGGTCGTGCGTGACATGGGCGGCATGCGTGTGGCGGTTTTCACACGCATGTGTCATATCGCAGTAAAGACGCGTCTCGCGCCTTCCCCGTAAAAAGAGGGAGGCGTGGAGGCGCGGCTCATGTAATGAACGGGGCCGGGGCGCGGTCTTCAAGGCGTCCACTGCCCACGATCACGGGGTGGGGAGAGGTCGCTTCGCCTGTCCCCTCGGTTCTGCGTGTCCGCCACGCGTCCCCCATGCACTTGGGGTAGCAAGCGGCAGGGCGGAAACCGGGCCGTTGCTGGTTGGGGCAGCGGGTCGGTCCCGATTCCGGGCACCTCTGGTGGCTGGATTGGCCGAACGGGGCGGCCGAGGCCCGACCCCGCTCCTTTATAAGGAGGGGGAAGGTGGATGGCGTCTCACACTCTTCTGTCATCTATCTCCGCTTGCTTCTGCTTCTCCTCTTTACTCGCCATGGAGAAAGAGAATCCTGGTCCTTCGGTGGTGGCGGCGAGGGTCGCTGCTCGACAACGCGTCCCTCCTCCTCCTGAGCCTGCGGTGGTGGAGCCAGCCGCGAGGGGAAGGGGGAAGGGCGAGGTCGTGGGCAGGCCGGGCAGAGGTTGCAAAGCTTTCGGGAAGAGGAGGACGGGCAGCAGCGCCGCTTCTCCCCGCTAATGATGCCTTTCCCGATGGAAGGCCATGTCGAGACCAGCCCCGCGAAGTTCTTTCATCAGCTGCGCCAGCCTCCGCCGCCGTTTTTGTCTTCCCGCCTGCTTGCTCGGGAGATGGAGCGGATCACCCCAATCCTCGGATTGCACATGAGGGGTTGCGGAATGGGGCACGCTGGTCAACGCCGACTTCCGGCCTCGAGTCATGTACCTCCATCAGGTGGAAGACGTCGCCGCGATCCACAACCCGACGGCGGGCTCGCCTCTACTTCAAATTAATGGAGGACGCCTATCTCGCCAAGGTCTTCGAGAGTTCGACTCATCAAGTGCTGCGTGAGAGCTCCTCCGATGGAGATTCTCGACGATGTAAGCTCTTCCTCGAGCGAAAGTGACGAGGAGGATAGCAGGCAGATAGCGGGGACGAGTCCGACTAGGCGCCGGATGCCCAAGCGCTCGGGCGGGTGCTGCAAGTAGCAGCATCTCAGACTCTGGCCGCTTCCTCCCAGCAGAGGTTTGTCGGGCGGGCCAACTCCTTGAACTTCGGGCCATCTCCTTGGGCGGGTCAAGGCCGGAGGTTGCGAAGAGGAAGAGGGCGGGCGGCAAGGCCCAACTCAGAGTACGCGGGCACCGATGCCTTCATCGCAGATGCCGGTCCTGCCGCCTCGCCTTTCCAGCTCCTTTCCCAAGCACTGGCCATCACCGCCCAACTGTGGGCGGTCACCGAGGTGTTCTCTTGGTGCTTTCTGCTGCTCGTAGCTTGCCTAGGCGCCCCTTTTGCCCTTTCTCCTCCTTGACCAGCATCCTGAGGAGAGGGACAAGAAAGGGATTACAGGCATCTTGTCTCTTTTTTAGTTTGTAAGCCTGCGGCCCTTTGTTGATTTTAAAACTTGTAATCCCCTTGCCCATGTTTTTCATCTCGCATGAACTGTACCTGTATGGGATGTTTTTAATGAAAAAGGGATGTTTGCCGGGTTTTTCGTTCGCAGGTAAATCCCGCGACAAGGAGCGAATCCTTGTTATTGTTTAAGATAAACATTTTTCGCCCAGCAACAGGCCTTGCCGCCCCCCACTCCACTCGACCGCTCTCGCCTTGGCGGAGGCAGGGATGAAGTGGGCTTCAGTGCCCTCGTCCCCCGCCCTGCTCGCCACAAGCACGACTCAAATCCGACCTAGGAAATAATCCTTAGGTATAGGGAAAAGAGCACTTTATGCCTAGAGATAAAAACAAGGTTCCACATACCCTAGTCCGGATCTGAAATGCATGATGAGGATAAAGACTTATCTCGATCTGCAGCCCCGCAATCTCATCTTGCCCGGTTGATCCTTGAAGTTATGCCCCGCAACTCTGGTTTGTCGGGTTAGCGCCGGTCCGCTTCTTCTTTCCGAGTAGCTCAGCAGACGTGTTTCATATTCCATGCGAACCAAAGGAGGACAGTAAAAGGAATAGATAGACGCGACCGCCTCTAGGCTAGGGGTTAGTGGTCGCTAAGCACTATCAACCCTAACCAAGGAAGAGACTCGACCTAGCATGCATGCTATAACTTAGGGCGCCGCTCATTTATTTATGCTCGTGGTTTGCTACCGGGCTTTGTACAAAGGGTCACATGCCTTGTCGGCAAAGCTTGTACAAAGGTGGTTGTCGGGAGGCTCCGGCAAGCCGCCTTTGTGGGTAAACTTGCGAAGATGCTCGATGTTTCAGGAGTTGCTCACTGGACGGCATCTTCGGTCTCCAGCGAGAATGCGCGCCGTGCCTAGTGACTCAGACACCCGATAAGGGCCTTCCCACTTTGGTGTCCACTTGTTGGAATTCTTGGCCGACTGAACGCGCCAAAGAACAAGGTCACCTTCCTCAAAGCCGGCATGAACCTTGCGGCTATGATAGCATCGCAAGGCTTGTGGTAGCATGCCGCTCTCACACCGCTCAAGGCGATATTCTCAAGGAGCGCCGATCATCTTGGCGCGAACGGTTTGCTCAAGCTCATCATAAGCGAGAGCACTTGAGGTGACCCATATATGAGTTCCGTGGGGAGAACTGCTTTATCCCGATACCAGGGAAAAAGGTGTCCGGCGGTGGATCGATTTGGCGCCGCCCCGATTGACCAAAGAACCGCCGCAACTCATCAACCCAGCGCTTCCGCCTGCGTGCAGCTTGTCAAAGGTCTCGCTCTCGTGCCTCGCAACACTTTTAGATTGTTCTCTCCGCTGGCCGCTGTTCGCGGATGTGCCACTTAAAGCAAAACAGGCCTTGTGCCGAGGTCTTGATGTACCTGCATGAAGGTGTGGCTTGTGAACTGCGCGGTCGTCGGGTGATGACTCTGCTGGCACACCAAAACGCGTACCAGTCCTTTGAAGAACTTGACGGGCCGATCGGGCCACCTTCGCCACTTTGTGAACTTGTTGATTGCAACGCATAAGATTTCAAAGCCCCCGGCTAATGCGGGGAAAGGGCCCAAGATATCAATCCCCTGCATCGAGAATGGCCAGGAGAGAGGGATTGTTTGAAGGGCTTGGGCTGGTTGATGAAGCTTCTTTGAATGGAACTGGCACGCTTCACACTTGGTTACTAGTGCTGTCGCATCCTGGAGGGCGGTGGGCCAGAAGAAACCTTGTCGAAATGCCTTCCCGGCAAGGGCCCTCGACCCTATGTGGGAGCCACATATGCCTCCATGTATCTCCGCCAACGGCTCCAGTCCTTCCTCCCGGGGGATGCACTTGAGTTTCACACCGCTCGCCTTCTCCGAGACAGACGAATCGATGAACTGCATGCAGGCGGACCGACGGGCTACCTTCTCCACTTCTTCCTTCTCCTTAGGAAGCTCCCCTATTTAGGGGAATTGGACGGTATGCTGTGCCCATGCCGGAGCCTGGGGCTCGACGACAAGGACCAAAGGCATCTCTTCCGCCATGGGAGCGGCTGTCTCTACGGCCAGGGCTTGACGCCCTGCCGGAGCTAGTTGCTCTTGGGCAGGCTCAAGCATGTAACACCCCAAAATTTTAACCTTGTTTTGTCAATTAAAGTTTTGCCAGGAAATTAAAACTTTTATTTTCTGGGCTCCCTTTTTATTTTTATGAAACATTTCCTTCCTTTTTTATCATGAAGTTATTTCCTTCAGTGAAAACTTTTCAAATATGTTATTGGACTTGTTTATCCTCTCAAGAAAAATCTTTTCTTTTCATGAGAGGAATTAATTATATAATAATCTCCATAATCTTTATTTTCTTGAAAAATGGTTTCCCATGGTATTATGGTCCTTTTTGAACTGCAACCATTTGATAAAATCATTCAATGTTCCAACCAAAATTTGGAGATGTCATGTGATGTTTTAAGCCACTTTTATGCAAAAAATACCTTCTCATCCTTTGGTAATTTTGATCTCTACACCATTTTTTTAAATCTGGTCCATTGGGCAGATTTGCCTTTGCCAGCCTATTTAAATATTTCTTTAAAGCTTCCACCAAAATTATGGGATGTCAAGAGGAGCATAATATTCAACTTTATGCAAAAACCCAGCTTTGTTCTTTGAAAAATTTGAGTGGATCAACCTCTTTTCCATTCTGATCCAACTTGAGGATTTGTACTGAGAACCACCTTTTAGTTGCTCCTCTATCCATGATTCCTTTTCCTACTTGTAGCCCTTCCTGCTAGAACCTTAAGTCCGTGGAGTTTGGACTCATTGGAGCAATTCTAGTACATGCAATCATGCCACTGTTCTTTTCTGCCCAGAATCGAAGTTTTGCAAAACTTGCACTAGCAAGTTTCTCCTTTTGGCAAACTAACCTCACCACCCTCTCTTTCATCTAAAGAGACCCCACCAGGAGATTTGACCACTCCAAGAAATGCCTCGGTGCATGTGGCATTCTATCGAACACTTTATGGGCATGACCAGTTTTGATATGAGTTTTAGTTTGCACTATGAACTTGCTTCCCTTGCATAACCACCTTGTCCAATAGACTTCTAGCTACTCCTAACCTAGGTGCATTAAACCCCAACCTCACCCGAGACCTCTAGCACGCCCTGGCATTTTGTCGAGCACGTCCCGTTGCGTGCTTCGGGCGCGAGCAGAAAGCACACGTTTTGCACGTGTACACGCCTGAAGTCGCCACGCCGCGCCCTCGTTTTGCCCGCACCACGAGCCGCCACGCCTCTCACTCTCCTCACAGCCACACGCCAAGCAGCCACTGTGCCCCGCAGCACCGCCGACAGAGCCCCTTGGTGGCACACCGGCGTCCAGCAAGCATCTCTGCCAGGTCGGTGCCGCCCAAGCCTCGCCTGCTCGCCACACCGCCTCGAACAGCTCGGCCTCATCCTCTCGCGTCCTCTAGCTCAAATCGTCGCCACGACGCCTCGCCCACTGGGGAGGCGGTTCACGGCGAACTTATCCACGTGCGCCATAAACCGACCTCGTCAAGACTATAAGAAGAGGCCCCCGAGCACGTTCCGTTCCCTAGGCAGCCTCAAAGCATGCTCCCTAGTTCTTCCAGTGGCAGCCAATCGACAGGGAGGTCTTCTTCCCCCACCTCCGCAATCGCAGCCGCCGCCCTCGCCCGGCCATTCCGCGCCACCGAGCCTCCCCTCTCCACTCTCTTCACCAGAACTCCCTATCCCTAGTGAATCCATCCCCCTGCTCGATTTTGATCGGGACTCGCCGTGGGAGAAAAAATCACTTTGCCTGACAGCCACCGTCCGCTGCGAAGCTCGCCGCCGGCAGCTCCGTCCTCCCCAGAGATTGTAGCGACTACCGGAGTGACCGCCTTGATCCCCTGAGCCCGCGGGTGACCTCCGTTTCCCGAATGGTGCCGCTGTCACGGCCGAAGCATCGCTGAGTCCGCCTCCACTCGAGGCAGAGGAAGAGGAGGAGGTCGACTAGTCAAACCTGACCCAGTGGGTCCCCGAGCCCCACTGTCATGACTCATGCCGGCGCCCACACTGGAGTAAGTGGAAGCGTAGATTCCAAAGTACGTCTTCGACGTGTACCGTTTCTTTTTTCTTTTTGTTTTATTTAAAAACCAGATTGGACCACAACTTTGACTGCCTATAACATTTTAATGATAACTCCAAATGAATTTATTCCTTTTCCTACCTCTCTCAAATTTGATCTAGTTTGTTTTAAGATTTATTTGAAAAAATTTCAAGACAACTTTTTGTGTTGTTTTAAATTTGTGTATTAATTCAAATTTACTTAAAATAGGACTTTGGAGAGAGAGAAGCAAACTTTCAAAAGTTTTGGAGTGCACCCTGCCTTTCCACACCTTGAAGGCAAGCATTCTGAACCCTGGCATAATATTTTGCATGCATTGTTTGACACGATTATGGCACCATCTCAATGCGTGGAACTCGTTATTTTATGTGGTGATGTGATCGTTTGCATAAATGCTTATTTGAAATTTCCTTGCTGTTGGAAATGGACATGCTTGTGATAATGATCATCCTCGTATGCCTTTCATGCCTACCGGAAGGAAGCAGGAAAGTCTCTACATCTTGGGTAGACCCAAGCTTGTCCCTAGTTCTCGTCAAGGCAGTGTGTCCGGCATGGCATGAGGGGTATGATGAGTGGTGATTCTATCTTTTGGATGAAGTATATTAGTTATGCTAATCATGCAGGGAATACATAAACCTCTGAGTGGACCATAGATCGAGTCTTGTTCGATAACCCCCATACTTGTTTAGGTACTACCACTTGGCTCTACAACAAGTAGGGTATGGTTCGATGAAGTCATCAGCCCTTTCTAGCACACACCGCATGCGAGAGGCCATGGTGGAAGATACGGTTGTAGCTGGTGGCGAGCCACCTCGTCCAGGGGCATGGGTGTTTCGGTTGAGACCGAGAGGGGAGGCCACCCCTTAGAGCGCGCGATATAAATTTGATCCCATGCTAAGCGATGTTGTAGCCTCCCCACTTAGAGTTTTGCTCAACAAGTGTCGTGGGTGATTCCAGACACTGGCAAGTTAAGCTGGTGTGTGCAAGTTAGGTGTGTTTTCAACTAAAAGGCCGTAGACAGAGTTAGTCCCGATGGACTAACGGAATCCGTTACTCGTGGGTAAAGAGTACACCCTCTTCAGAGTTTAAACCTATTCGAATAGCCGTGTCCATGGTTAAGGATTACAGTCTGGGATGGGTCAAGTGTTCGTCTTAGTGTCGGCCTTCGGAGGAGAAACTGTTGAACCAGAACTAGGATCATGACTGGTGACTTGTGAGGACCATGATTATTATTTTGTTATGGACTAACCCGTTATATTTTTTTATCGAGTATCCTGGATGGTTCTACCTCCGGATATTCACTATGTTTGTTTATCGCCCTTTATGCGGTGTCGTTGAGGCAGCCTTGGCTATGACATGCTTGTTATTTAATTTACTTATAAGCCCTTTATGTGGTGTCATTTGAGGCCTCCGATTATGACATGCTTGTTATTCATTTACTTTAAAAGCCATTTATGTGGTGTCGCTGAGGCCTTGACTATGACATGCTTGTTATTTAATTTACTTATAAGCCCTTTATGTTGTGTAAGCTAAGGCGCTTTGGCGTGGCATGCTTGATATATTTTTCTTTATAAGCCATTTATGTGGTGTGGCTCGGGGCCTTGCCGAGGCATGCTTGTTATTACCATCAATTGAGGCGCGCTTGAAATCCGAATGGTGCATTTTATTCCTACTCTATCTTTACATATTCATTGTTACATATTAATAACCTGCCTGCATGCATCAAGGATTTTTTTTTATGACTGACGTTGTGATCATTGAATACTTTCAAAGCATGATTATCGGCTGTTATATTATACCTGTGTTCATAATGTTTGCGAGTACATTCAAAGTACTCCACTGGCTTGTCCTGGCTATTGTCTTGGCCAGATTTCTTGCGTGGAGAGGGCGTTGCGATGACAGCCCGGAAACCCACGCAAGGGTGATAGCAGCCTCGCGAAGATAGGAGTTAACCTGGTCAGACTGTTCTCTGTGGGAAATGGAGTCCCATAGGCGATGATCCACAAACGCTTCCGCCATCAACCACTAGAAACCATTTGTTGTACTCACAGACCGAATGGTCTTGTACCACATATTTTGTACTTTGCTTGGAATTTATGTATCAAGTTGGTGCCTCATCAGCTACGGTAATCACGGGGCTGGTGAGCACAACTTTCCATTCTGGAATTTATTACCGGAGAAACGGAGTCGTCACAAAGCACGCGTGGTAGCACCCTTGCCCGCAGCCCTAGGGGCTCGGTAGGAAAGTACTTGCGGGACCTGATTTTCTCGCTTGCTCGCCTGCTGATGGTTCGACGGATGGTTGAGTTAACCGAGCAAAAGGTACCTGGTTCCCAGGTAGTTTGAATGCGCGCTTTGGACGAGTGTCAGCGATGTCGTTGTCCGCTCGGGGGCGTGCTCCGCTGGATACCGTCAGCGTTCCTCCAGCTTCCTCACCTCATCTCGTAAGCTTCCATTAATGGGCTACGATAATCCTTGTTGACCTGCGACAACGAGCTGCGAGTCACCCTGACGATGAGCTTCTTAACCCGAGTCGCGCGATCACGAGACGGCAAGCAATCCCTCGTACTCAGCGGTGTTGTTGGTGGACATCTCCACGGGAAGTGCATCGTATCACGTATTTGAGGTGTTCTCTACGGTGGGTGCGACGAGTAGCACACCGGCACCGGCGCCTTGCAGCGAGAAAGCCCCATCAAAGTACATGATCCAGTCGCGGTCTGCTTCCTTGCCGGGGAGAGTAGTCTCCTGGATTTCTTCGTCAGGCATCGAGGTCCATTCTGCGATGAATTCCGCCAAGACTCTGCTCTGAATTGTTGAGGTACTTTCAAACTTTAAACCGAAGCTTGACAGCTCCAAGGCCCATTCCACAATCCTTCGGTTCGCGTCAGGGTTGTGCGATATCCGTTACAGCGGGAGGCGGGTGATGACAGTGATCTCGTGGGCACGGAAGTAGTGACTGACTTCCTCGGCGATAAGGAGGCGAAGAGCAATTTTGCAGGCGAATACCTCGACCTAGCCCCTGGAGGAGGAGTTGACAAAGTAAACCGGTGCTGCATCATCTTCTTCTTTGGCACCACTTCACTTTCATTGCTTGAGCATTGCCTTGGTGGCACCAGACTACTACCGGGGCTGCGCCTTGTCGGCACCAGGCCCTGCCGAGGAATCTTTGGCTTGCCATCCTTCGGTTCTGCCGCCATTGCTGCCTCCTCATCGACCTCCTCTGTGCCACCGGTCTGGGATCGACCAATTGATTCGTCGCTGCCATATACTGGCGATGCGGCTCTTGTGGTTTAGGCACAACCAGTATTGGCGTGGAGGAAAGGTATTTATTCAGATCTGCGGTGCTGCCTCGGCCAGGGGTCCACTCTATTGGGCCTGCCTTCTTCAAGATTTTGAAGAAGGAAGAAGGCGCCTTCGGCGGACTTGGAGATGAATCGGCTCATGGCGGCAATGCAGGCGGTGAGCGATGCACATCCTTGATCCGGCTTGGGCGCCTCAATCTGCTTTCGATAGCCTTGATCTTGTGCACGGGTTTGCCTCGATCCCTTTGTGACACAAAGAACCCGAAGCTTCTTGGACCGATGCGCGAAGGCGCACTTGATGGTTCAGCTTGAGGTTGATCTTGCAAAGGTTAGCAAATGTCTCTTCCAGATCTTGAACAAGAGTTGGCCCGTCCTTGGTTTTGACCACTATGTCATCCATGTAGGCCTCCATATTTCTATGGAGCTGAGGTTCAAAACCAATTTGGACTGCCCTTGCAAACATTGAGCCAGCACTCTTCAACCCGAAAGGCATCCATAAAAAGCAATACATACCACATGGGTTGATGAATGCTGTCTTCTCTTCATCCTCTCTTGTCATTAAGATTTGGTGGTTGCCTGAGTAGGCATCGAGGAATGATAACAGATCACACCCGGCTATGGAGTCAACAACTGGTCGATGCGCGACGGAAGGGGTCCTTAGGACAAGCCTTATTAATATCTGTGTAATCAATACACAACCTCCATTTCCCATTCGCCTTGCGCACCACTACCGGATTGGCCAACAACGTCGGGTGGAGCACCCCTCTCACCAAACCTACTGCTTCCAACTTCCTGATCTCCTCTGTGATGAACACCTTCCTTTCGAGACACCTTTCTCACCTTACGCCCTTGCCGGGCGCGTGAGGGCAGACAGCTAGGTGGTGCTCAATCACCTCCACAGGAACACGGGGATGTCGGACGCTGCCATGCAAACACATCGACATTTGCCGCGAGGAAGGTGGCGAGCACGCCTTCCTATTGCTATCGAGGTGGAACCTATGGCGAAGGCCCCTCCGCGCCATCCTCCCCGGCAGGCACCTTCTTGGTCTGCTGGCGGCTCAGCTCTGGATCTCTTGCTCTTGTCGGTAGAGCTCTACGCACGTCCTCAGCGGTAGCACAACACTCGAGGAGGTGCGCTTGCGGAGTGGGTGCGAGAGGTCTTGCGGGCTCCTTCTTCCCTCCGGGCCTTGAGTGGCGGGGGCAGATGCCTTGATGGCAGCTCTGCAAGCTGCTTCTGATAGAGTTGCTCGGCGTGGATCGGCAGCGTCCTTCTTGTCGGAGGGGCGGAGATGATGGTCAGCGGCACAGGCATCTTTAGCATGTTGTAGGCGTGGTGTGATGCTGCCATGAACTTGGCTGGTGTCGGGCGGCGAGGATCCGTTGTAGGGCAAGGGGATCTCGGCCACGTCGAAAACGATCCTCTCCGAATCCTGTAGTTCAACTCTCCTCCAAATGTCACGGGCAGTGTGACCTTTCCCTTCGGCTGGCTCCTCCCCGGATGGACCCCTTGAAACGTGCCCATTTCCTCGAGGTCTCCATCAGGGATTTGCAACCTTTTGATGACGACAGGCGAGATCAGGTTCAGGCCGGCCCCGCCCTCAACCAACATCTTGTTCACCCTGAGGTTGCGTATCGTTCGCGAGACCAACAATGGCAAACACCCGACCGTGATAGTGCGGTCAGGGTGGTCCTCGGCGTCAAAGATGATGGGCGTGCTGGACCATTTTAGCGGCTTCTGAGCGTCGAACGACGGCTCTGCGGCTGTAATCTCACGCAACCACTGCTTGAGCTGGCGGTGAGAGGTATGCAGCGAGGCGCCTCCATTGGCCTTATGGCCTCCGTAGTATACGGAACCCTTGCTCACGGACTCGTCGTCCTCGTCGTGATCTTCGTCTTCTTGTTTCTTTTCGCGGCCCCAGGCGGACCTCTCTCTTGCTGGTTGTCCTTGCGGGGCGGCCTCCTTGGCCGCCATGCTTCTTCTTGGATCCTCGGCACCATCTGGTCCTTCTCCTTGTCTGCGCCTTCGTACTCAGCCTTTTGCTTCTCAGCAAGCAGCTCGACTTGTCGGCAGTTCTGGAGGTCGTGGCCCTTGGTGCGGTGGATCTTGCAGTATTGCTTGCCGGAGCTTCCTGGCTTGTCGGTAGCCGCCAAGGCCCGGCAGGCGGTGCACCCGGCAATCTCCTTGCCGGGGGCGTCTGCCTTGACCTTCTTGCCGTGCCGGTATCATCAGATCCCTCAACGGCAAGCACGACCTTGCCCTTGGGTTTCCTGTTGCGATGTCGGCTCTTCTTCGTCGGGGTGGCGACGTCTTCATCGGTAGAGTCGATTTCCGCGCCGGCGTCTTCGCCGGGGTACTTCCTTCCCTCTTCAGCCCAGGCGCACCTATTGGCGAGCGTGAAACTCGGCCACATCATAACAGTGGTCGCCAGACTCCTCGGCGCATCTTGCGATTGCTCACGTTACGGTGGAACACGCTAATCCGCGGCGGCGGGATGAGCGTGGGGATGTTGTACTACACGGCTGAATCTCTGGATGTACTTGCGGGGTCTCCCCTTCCTACGGGGAATGATATGCGAGATCAGCGGCACGGCCATGAGCTTGGTGGCCTCCCGTGAAAGCGTAGCGAACTCATGGCACAGATTTGACCAAGAAGAATGGAATCCATCGGCAAGTGCATCAGCAAGACATCACATTGGGCTTGGCGCCCGGTAGTGATAGTTAGCAAGCACCTTGTCGCTGCGAGCCCCGGCTTACATCGCGATGGTGTAGATCTTGAGAACTTCGGACGGATGGGTCTTGCGGTGTACTTCTCGGTGGCGTCGGGCTTGAGCGTCTTGATGGGGCGGCCCTTTGGAACTGCCTCGGCTCACGGTAAAGCCGGGCAGCCCACCTCATAAGGTAGGCGCGCGGGGCCCACGGTGTCGGGTGGTCCATAGCGGGTCTCGCCGCTTGTCCATTGTGGCCAGCGTTTAGCGTCGGCGCTCGGCAGTGGTTCGGCGTCTTCGTGGCTTCGCTCGAAGGACTGGCGCTAGTTGTGGAGGTCCATGGGTGAGACGATGCTATGGAGATGTTATCACAAGCTCGTCGCGACGGGCCAACGCCCGCGGCGGCTGGCGAGGAGGAGGAGAGTGCACCGTTGTCGGTGTCAAAACCGGCGGATCTCGGGTAGGGGGTCCCGATCTGTGCGTCAAGGCTGATGGTAATAGGAAGCAAGGAACATAGATGTTTGCCGAGGTTCGGGCACTCTCGATGGAGGTAAAACCCTACTTCCTGCTTGATTAATATTGATGATATGGGTAGTACAAGAGTAGATCTACCATGCGATCGTAGAGGCTAAACCCTAAGAGCTAGCCTATGATGGTATGATTGTAATTGTGATCGGCCTTTTAAGGACCAACCTCTCCGGTTTATATAGACACGGAGAGGCTAGGAGTTACATGGAGTTGGTTACAAGGAAGGAAATATAATATCAGATCACCAAGCTTGCCTTCCATGCCAAGAAAGTCCCATCCGGGACACGGGCGAAGTCTTGAGTCTTGTATCTTCATGCTTCAATAGTCGGACGTTGTACGATCCGCCGATCCGAATACCCTAATCCGGGACTCCCTTAGTAGCCCTTGAACCAGGCTTCAATGACAGCGAGTCGGTAGCATGATCTTGTCTTCATCATTGCAGGGCGGGTTCCTTCTCCGAATACTCCAAAGTGCATGTTCTGACGAATAGTGTCCGACCTCCAATCAATGTTGTGCTCCTCGGCTTGGTGCCTCGTAATGACCATCTCCACGTGTCAGCGAATCACGAGGAGTCGAGCATTTTGCATTGCCACCCTTGATCCTTGGGCTAAGCTGTCTATTTGAAGGGCCGGATTCTTAGATCAAACCTCACTCTCCCTCCCGAGCCGACATCCAGCAGGCGCTCATGAAAAGCCATTCCAACATGGCCGGCCGTCGCAGCTCTTGTGTTTGCCCTTCTCGTTCCAAGTCGGGGGATTGGGGAGAGTGTTCAGTTCCTCATAGTCATTTGATAAAGTTACAAACCCAAGGGTTTCTCCCACCGGCGTTCATGGTCCCCGTCTGAGCTGGAATAGCCACTTATGTGGAAGAGACCAAGTGAGGATCTCTAACCCATCTCGGGAGGAAGCGTATATGTCGATCCCTCATTTGCTGAGGGGCGTCGGGTTCCCTATCCACCCGTTTCTTCGCGGGCTCCTGGAGTTCTACGGCCTCTAGTTATACGATCTTACCCCTGCCTCTCTTCTGCACATAGCGGGGTATGTTGCCCTTTGTGAGCTGTTTTAGGCTGCGAACCACACTTGATTATGGAGGAGTTGTTACGCCTCGTCCCCGCACCGAGGAGTCCCTATATCAAGTAAGGCGGGGCCAAAGTATAGATGCATTCTTGAGACCCGGATACCTGTCCGGCACTCACGAAAGCACCGAGAAAGCGCCTTGAGTGGTTCTATATAAGCGATGTCGCCCTTCGGATCGATCGGCCAGGTCTCCATAAGTTCAGCGCCCACCGAAACACGCCCTAAGTTGGCGCCCACAGGGCCCTCAAGAAGAAGGACACAGGAAATATTCCTCTGATGGACAGAATAAAATTCTTGGCCAAATCCGGATGACGATAGTTGAGGTTATGGCGATATGCATAAGGCGAAGTGCAGCGCTCCAATATCGGGAAGCCCATGTGGCATTTCAGCGGGGAAGATGGCGCCACCTGCTTTGCGGCCGTAAGGGTTCGGACTCTGCTGCCGCTCTGCAAGGATATTGTCGATTTGTACAAAGGGAAGAGGAAGAATTCGCGCATAAAAGCAGGGACGGATTCTCCATGTACAACCCCCAGCGTGGGTAAGTTGCCATTCTTTTTCCTGCTTTACTTACTCTAGCATTCTTACGCTAAGATTACTTGCATCAATGTACGGCGAGGAACTAAGAAGGGCCGTGAAGGAATCTTAGCCCCCCCGCAACAGAGGACCACTGGAAGGGCTCTAGATCCGGGACTTAAAGTGGATCTGGATATCACCGTGGAGCTTGTCAGCGGGGTATTCTATCGAGCGAGCTAGGATGGCGCCCTAGTGGCCATTACTGACCCGACTACTGGGCTGCTCCCGCTTGGCGTGTAAGCCGAGATAAAAAACCCTATCCTTTGAAGGGACTCTTCCGGGCATTACAATTTACCTTTCGGGTGTCCTTCTATTTGCGAGCAGCGGCGGAGCAAGGGGCGAGCCCCTAGGGACTCGTCAACCCCGGCGTCAGATCGGGCAGGCTCAAGAGGAAGGCGGTGAGGTTGACACACCTTCAGAGGTAACACAATGACCTGTCCTGTAATTATAAATTTAAAATATGACAGCGCCCTTTGTATGCAGCGGGAAGAGAATAACGGACTATATCCAGCGACCCTACCAATGGCGCCTCCACCAGCCGAGTTCTAGAACCCGGCTTGAAGCGAGGCGGACCTGCAGGGCCAGCACCGCATAGCTCTCCAACGAGAGTGCGGATATGCTCTCAACCGAATTCTGAAGTAGAGGCGCCATGAATCACAGGTAATGGCCCGGGCCGTGCCGGGACAACATCTTTTCGAAGAGGCATTTAATGCCTTCAATTCGGGAAAGCATACATCCAGGCTGCTCAAAGGCGGGCTTGCTCGGCGACGGACCAGTATACCAAAGATATCTGAGTAAGAAAATTTGATAAGCATGTGTAGCGATAGCCCGAGACTTGAAATGGGTGAAACAACAATTTTAAGGATCATTGTATATACATGTCCTTGTGAGAAGAACGAGCAATTGTCTCGGGAGCTGGAGGATGCAAGGCGAGGCGAGGCGCATGATTGCCAAATTAGAGGAACCCCAAAGCCCTCATCTGGTAACAATTGTCACTGGCTGCGAAGATGCACCAGTTAGTAAATGGATGATGTGACAAGTCTAACGAAGATTCTGGAGACAATCCGGGGTGAATCGGAGGCGTGAGAAGGGCATCACATCTCAAAAAGCAGCTAGAGGCTGGCGGCGCATTCTTCTGCAGAGTTAGGCGGGAGAAAACGATCTTCAAGATGCAAAGTTCGTTGGAGTTAAAAGATCTCCAGCTCGGTGGCGGACTCAGTTAAAGAGAACAAGAGGCTTCGGCGGCATTTATGGTAAGTGCTTAGGCGAACTATTGTACAGTTCGGCGAGAAGTATATTGAAAGAATTTTGCTTGCAGGGAATGTTAACAGGTGCATACGAGGAGGAGATGCCCTCATCTGCAAATGATTTACTGCAGGACCTTTACATGTGCTGGCGAGCTCGGCAAGTGATCTGAGGTGTTGCTCGAGGCTTTGTGGCCATCAAGCCCTCTGCCGAATGGCGTGGGGAACTTGCGGACCTGCTTCAAGGAGCTCGGTGTAAGCTTCCGTCTATGGAAGATATCGAGCATCTTGGCTAGGAGCAAAGAAGCACAGGAAATGGTGAAGGCAGCGCTACACCAAGCTGGACTGAACCATATGGCGAAGTGGGACCGGCGGGGCCTGATGGGGAAGAAATTCCCGCCCGTTAGTCTGGTGTATGACTAGGTAGCGTTAGCCGCTAAGTATTTTCAATAGGATTGTAAGCTAGATAGCCTGTCGGATGGTATAGAAGAGGAATGTAATCAGTCCAAGTGACTGTGTAATTTAGTGGGCATGATGAGCCACTAGCGGATTAGAATCATTTGTCATGGCAGACCTTTTAAACCGGCGCGGATCCTATAGTCCGGGGTGTGCCCGAATACCCGCTCAGCTATATAAAAGCTGGGTTATGCGTGGAAACAAAGGCGTGGGGTCATAAGTGCTTGAGCAGACAAGTACCCAACTAGTTATGTTATATTACATGGATAGTAAAGAACATCTTCGGAGAGAATAGTTCCGTTAGGGGTTCCTTTCACTGGTATGCATCGACGATGCACATGTCGGGACTGCGAGCGATGGCGCGAGGATACAAGACTTACGAGGATTTCGTTATAATAAGCGAACACATCTTTTGTTCACCAGCAGAATATTCTCTTAAGGAAGCTAGCTTTTGGCTTCACCTAGTCGAGTACACATCCGGCTGAACAGCGGTAACAATCATGAGGTGCTCCCTTATGCCCTAGCAGATTAGCAGGAGCGTGGGGCATAAACACAAAACCGAGCAACCCAGCTTGGCAACATCTTAAGTCATATCGATGCATATAATGGTGAAGAAAAGGCACATATGGAAAAGAATGCATATGTGATGGGCGAGAAAGCCATGTGAGTAATTATTTTTAGCTTCCGTATAGGAAGCCCCGAGGTATTAGTTACACACATAGTGCGGCGGAAGGATCGAGTCCGTCTTGTATTGAATACTTTGTGTGAAGAGGAAAAAGGTCGAGAAAGGAAAAGGGATGGAGCATAATTAAAAAGGAGGGGTTGGGAGGCGAACGAGTTCGGTGCTGAGCATAGAATCTCCGGAGTCGGCGCGTTCCATGGGTTCGGCTCGAGTTTGTTATCGGATGCATTACGTGGCGATGCGCTCCTCCGGTGAGAACTTTGTCAATTCTGAAGGACCCTCCACTTGGGTTTGAGTTTGTCTTTCTTCTTCTCCGGTGAGTCGTAGAGCAGGCTTCGCCAATATTGTAAGTTTTGGCCGCACTTCTACTGCTTTGGTATCGTCGAGCCTCTGCTGATAGAATGTGGAGCGGGCTTTTGCGACATCAGCGCTCCTCCTCGGGGCATCAAATTATCCTGCCGATCTAACTTCGGCTTCCTTCTCTTCGTACATGCGTGCAGCGTGGCGAATCATGTATTATATCGCAAGGTAAGAGCTGCTTCGCGCCCGTACACCATAAAATGGTGTATATCCGGTGGTGCCATTTGGCATGGTCTGTAGCCCCAGTGCGGTCGAGCTCCTCCACCCGGTGCGTATCCGACTACTGTCAAGGATCGCCTTGAGTGCGGGTTTGATGCCACTCATGATGAGACCATTTGCCCGCTCTACTTGGCCGTTTGTTTGGGGATGGTAGACGGAAGCGTAATCGAGCTTGATGCCCATTTTTGCGCAACAAGTTTTCACTTCAATGGCTGTGAAATTTGAGCCATTATCAGTGATGATGCTATGGGGGACACCGTATCGGTGTACGACCCCGGATATGAAGTTTATTACTGGTCCGGATTCAGCCGTTTTGACTGGTTTAGCTTCTATCCATTTGGTGAATTTGTCCACCGTGACCAATGAGTATTTCTTCTTATGGCTTCCCCCTTTAAGAGGTCCGACCATATCCAGCCCCCAGACCGCAAAGGGCCAAGTTATGGGGATTGTTTGGAAGCGGTAGGGGCATATGACTCTGATTGGCAAAAGAGCTGGCAACCGGCCGGTGTTGGACAAGGTCTTGTCGTCTGCTTTCATTTGTCGGCCAATAGAAGCTTTGTCTGGAAGGCCTTGTGACTAATGCTGAGCAGCGGTGTTGTGCCCTTGAGCGGCATGGATTTCAGCCAAGGGCTGCCGCCCTTCCTCTTCGGAGATGCATGTTTGTAGTACTCCGGTAGCGCTTTTCTTGTAGAGTTCCCCTTCGTAGACATTGTAAGCTTTAGAACGCCGGACAATGCAGCGTGCTTCATTTTGGTCTTTGGGGAGCTCCTGCCTATTTAGTTAGGCCAAGAAGGGCTCGGTCCACGGGGTGATTACAGCCATGATTTCATGTGCCGAGGACGTTATTTCGTGGGGTAGAACCTCCGACATTGTCTGATGGTTCGGAATCTAGGGATGTATTCAGATTCGTGCTAGTATTGCCGGACTCCCCTTCCCATACTATGTATGGCTTGAATAACCGTTCAAGAATATGTTGGGTGGGGCGAAGGGTGGCGTTTAAGCGCCCGATGCGGCGAGACATCCGCCGCTTGATTGTTTTCTCGAGCCACATGGTGGAATTGAGCCCCTCGAACCGAGCTGATATTTTGAGGGCGGCATTACGGTAGGCCGCCATTTTGGTCCTTGGCATCAAAATCTCTGTTTATCGTGATATTGCGAGGTTTGAGTCCCAGCGCACTTCTAGGCGTTGAATGCCCATAGAGGCTGCCATTGAAGACCGTGCTGTGAGCCTCGTATTCGGCTGCATTGTTGGAGTCTGTGTATAATATTTGGAGGGCGTCTTGGACCGTGTCTCCGGTGGGAGGCGTCGGGACTACACTGCTCCCAATCCGGCCAGCATTTTAGAGCCGTCGAAGTGCATGATCCGGTTTGAGTATCGCCCGTACTCTTTAGGGAGTTAAACTTACGTCCATTCGGCGGACGAAGTCCACCAACACTGCGACTTGATGGCCCGCGAGGTTTATGCGTTATGTCGAGCGGGAGGAGCTCAATGGCCCATTTGGCAATCCGGCCCGTAACGCCAGCGGTTATTTATTATGTCATTGAGTGGTACTTGGAGGCCACGATGTCGAACACTCTTGAAAGTAGTGTCGTAGCTTCCGGGATGCTATGAACACGCGTATGCTATTTCGGATAGTGTGGGTATCAGGATTTGCATGGGGTTAGGGCGTGGACACGTAGTAGGCGGCTTTTGGGCGGGTATTTGTATCCGTCGCCTCTCGTTCAACGGCGAGAAGCTGCGCTTCGACTTGATGCATTGCAGCTATGTACAACAACATAGGTTCATCGACATTGGTATTTGTTAGTCTTGGATTCTGGCCAATAAGGTCTTTATTTCATCCAGTCGGCGCGGCTGCGTCGATCCATCTGAAGTGTTGATTGTGCGAAGAAAGGCGATGCTTAGCGGTAGTGCCTTTTCTCCTAACACGGAGATAAAGCGGTGAGAGCAGCCATGCATCCGGCTAGTTTTGGATGTGCTTGAGGTGCATTGGTATGGCCAAGCTGTGAGAACTCAGATCTTTGCGGATTCGCTTCAAATCCTCTGTTGGAAGCGATGAAGCGATAGCTTCCCGAGGGCGCCAAAAACACATTTTCCGTATTCAGCTTGATGTCGTATGTGGGAGATTGTCGAATGTAAGCCTCAAGTCATCTATTAGGGTTTCAACGTGTCTTGTTTTTATGACCACGTCGTCACATATGCCTCCTTTGTTTTGCGATTTTCTTTTCGGGCATGTTTGAATCATGCGTTGGTAGGTTGCACCGGCGTTCTTGAGCACGAAAGGTATAGTGTTGAAGCGAAAGGGCCATATGGCATTATGAAAGCTGTTGCAGCAGTAGGACTCTGCCATCTTTATTTGATGGTATCCAGTATCGTCGAAACATAGCGAGTCGTGTCCAGCTGTGGCATCGATGATTTGATCGATCACGAGGGAGGAAAGGATCCTTAGGGCAAGCCTTGTTGAGGTCTTTGAAGTCGGCCATAAGCGCCGAGATTTGTCCTTCTTTGGTACCATCACCAAATTTGCCAGCCAATCCGGATGTTTGATATCTCTGATAAATCCGGCCTGTCGTTTGGGCTCTGAGAATCGCCTTAGGATCTGCTTGACTGGTTTATATCCGTTTAGAATATTGAGGCCGTGTTCGGCCAGTCTGCGTGGGATGCCTGGCATGTCCTATGGGGCCAGGCGAAAATGTCCCAATTCTCACGTAAGAAATCTCGTAGTGCGGCGTCAATCACGGGGCTCGATTGTCCCGATGGAAGCTGTCTTCGTGGGGTCCATTGGGTGGACCTGGAATTTGACTATCTCTAAATGCGAGGTTTGAATGAGGTGGACTTGGGTCGTTTTTCTAGTATCGCGTCGTCCCTGTCCATAGTGGCCCTTGATGTTGTTAACTCTTGGTGCTAGGGCTTGAGATAATGCTTCCAAGGCTAGAATGCGGTTTATTTTTGTTGTGGCCTAGCGTCCGAGATCACTGGCTAGGTGATGATTCCATTGGGTCGGGCATTTTAAGCTTCATGTACCCATAATGGGGTACAACTTGAAAGCTTATAAGCGCGTCCGCCCTAGAAGGCGTGGTATCCGCTGCTAAAAGGCCACACGGAATGTGATTTCCTCGGACCTATAATTCTCCGGGTGCGAATACCACATCGAGTGTGATTTTCCCTTTTACCAGCGCTTCCGAGTAGGGATAATTCCCTGAAGGTCTTGCCGCTTTGTTCAATCTGGATTTTATCAATCTCCATCTTGCTGAGTGTTTCTTCATAAATCAGATTTAATCCGCTTCCTCCATCCATGAGTACTTTAGTGAGCCAAAAATCTCTGATCGGACTAAGGACGAGGCGGCTGGTGCCCGAACAGCCGGAATCGAGGTTCACCGGTGGCATTAAAAGTTATAGCGATTGTCGTTCAAGGGTTTATTTTTTGCCACGGTGAATTTCAGCGAACTTGGCGAGCTTCGCTTGCGCCTATTGTTTTAGAGCAAAAGTCTCGAAGGCTATTAGTACCGTATTGTGTTATTTGGCGGGATATTGTTCCGCTTTATGGCCTAAGAAGGTCCTCGCCACTTTACCACTGCCGGGTATCAACATGCCTTAAGGCTATGAGTAGGTGTTGTATCCGAATCTTGTGGAGCTTACATGGTCCGTCGAGCCATTCTTCAATCGGATCTCCATACAGGTGGGCTTTGGTTTCTTGGGGGTTGGGTCGGACGACTTACGAGTTTGTCCGTTTAGTTCGGACAAAGGTTTTGGTCGAAGCAGTACTATCCCAAAATTCTATTTGGGTCTTCAAGCGCTCTCCATCGCTTGATGCTTCTGTACTATGGTTGCCAAGTCTACGAAGCATACTATGTAATGGTGGCTTATAGCATTGAGAGTCATTCGTCAAATGCAGTTTTTGCGAAAAGTGAGACCATGTCCTCTTAGCGGCAGTCCCTGATCTTGTTAAGCGCAAGGAGAATCTGGCCCGATAGTGATGTCTGCGGTTTCATGGGGCTCTTGCACGATCGGGAGAGGCGGTTTAGGTCCAGTTTAGAGTCGGATTTTGATCCAATCTGCATGCCCAAGCGCAGGCGGTCCCAAGCTAAAAAGCTTCGAATCCGTGGTGCCCAATTTCTTGACCCGATGCCGATTTTAAGTCCGGGACCTGGGTCAAGTTTTCCTTTGAGCAGGTCTTTGGCTCAAGGTTCGGTGATCCGAACACAACTTGTCCTCAAAGTTGAGGGCAATCCATGGTGGTTCCTCCACTATCGCTATCTCATGGGTGGCTGGTGGGGACATGATGTCCCTTTGGTCGGGTTTAAGCGAATCCGGTCGTGGTCTGTGGCGACTCCCGGTGGCGATCACGATCAAAGAGTTAGTTAAGGAGAGCTCCGTTGGATCCATCTGTTGGCAAGTTCGAACGACATGAAAGGTTATGATCGATGACGAGAAGTCATCATCGGCGCCCTTGCCGATGGGGTAGCCATGATAAAGCCGCCCGGTAGGGCGTCTGGCCTGACCCGCGAGCCCCCTCGAGTAATGTCGTCCTTGACAATGAGGCGAGCCATCGAGGCGACAGCTGACGACCACGGAGGGACTCTCAATGAAAGCACCAATGTCGGTGTCAAAACCGGCGGATCTCGTGAAGGAAATATGCCCTAGAGGCAATAATAAAGTTATTATTTATTTCCTCATATCATGATAAATGTTTATTATTCATGCTAGAATTGTATTAACGGAAACATAATACATGTGTGAATACATAGACAAACATATAGTCACTAGTATGCCTCTACTTGACTAGCTCATTAATCAAAGATGGTTATGTTTCCTAACCATAGACATGTGTTGTTATTTGATTAATGGGATCACATCATTAGGAGAATGATGTGATTGACATGACCCATTCCGTTAGCTTAGCACTTGATCGTTTAGTATATTGCTATTGCTTTCTTCATGACCTATACATGTTCTGTAACTATGAGATTATGCAACTCCGTTTACGGAGGAACACTTTGGGTGCTACCAAGCGTCTAGCGTAAGCTGGGTGATTATAAAAAGTACTACAGGTGTCTCCAAAGGTACATGTTGGGTTGGCGTATTTGAGATTAGGTTTTGTCACTCCGATTGTGGGAGAGGTATCTCTAGGCCTTCTCGGTAATACACATCACATAAGCCTTGCAAGCATTGCAACTAATAAGTTAGTTGTGAGATGATGTATTCGGAGCGAGTAAAGAGACTTGCGATAGCGAGATTGAACTAGGTATTGGATACCGGCGATCGAATCTCGGGTAAGTAACATACCGATGACAAAGGGAACAACGTATGTCGTTATGCGGTTTGACCGATAAAGATCTTGAAGAATATGTAGGAACCAATATGGGCATCAGGTTCCGCTATTGGTTATTGACCGAGAATAGTTCTAGGTCATGTCTACATAGTTCTCGAACCCGTAGGGTCCTTACGCAACAACGTTCGATGACAGTTTATTATGAGTTTATAAGTTTTGATGTACGAAGTTTGTTGGTCCGGATGTGATCACGGACATGGCGAGGAGTCTCGAAATGGTCGAGACATAAAGATTGATATATTGGAAGCCTATGTTTGGACTTGAATAGTTCGGGTGAAATCGGGATTTCTACGGAACAGGAGATTCGGAACCCTCCGGGGTTAATGGGCCTTAGTGGGCCATGAGGGAGAAGAGGAGGGCGGCCAGGGCAGCGCGCCCCTCCCCTAGTCCGAATAGGACAAGGAGAGGCGGCGCCCCCTTCTCTTTCCCTCCCCAAGTCCTAATCCAACTAGGAAGGGGAGTCCTACTCGGTGGGAGTAGGACTCCTCGCGCGCCTCCTCCTAGGGCTGGCCGCACCCCCTTGCTCCTTTATATCTGGGGCAGGGGCACCCCATGACACACAAGTTGATCTCGGATCGTTCCTTAGCCGTGTCGGTGCCCCCTCCACCATATTCCACCCGGTCATATCGTCGCGGAGCTTAAGCGAAGCCCTGCGCCGATGGAGCATCATCATCGTCACCATGCCGTCGTCTTGTGGAACTCATCCCGGCAGCTTTGCTGGATCGGGCCGGGGATCGTCATCGAGCTGAGCGTGTGCTGAACTTCGGAGGTGCGTGCGTTCGGTACTTGGATCGGTCGGATCGTGAAGGCGTCGACTACATCAACAGCGTTGTTATAGCGCTTCCGCTTACGGTCTCACAGTGCGTGGACATACACTCTCCCTCTCGTTGCTATGCCATCACCATGATCTTGCGTGTGCGTAGGAAATTTTTGAAATTACTCGTTCCCCAGCGGTGGCATCGAGCCTGGTTTTATCGTTGATGTCATATGCGAGTAGAACACAAGTGAGTTGTGGGCGATATAAGTCATCTGCTTACCAGCATGTCATACTTTGGTTCGGCGGTATTGTGAGATGAAGCGGCCGGACCGACATTACAGCGTCGCTTACGAGACTGGTTTCACCGCTTGAGCACTCGTTGCTTAAAGGTGACGGCGGGTGTCTGTCTCTCTCACTTTAGTTGAACCGAGTGTGGCTCGCCCGGTCCTTGCGAAGGTTAAAACAGCACCAACTTGACAAACTATCGTTGTGGTTTTGATGCGTAGGTAAACGGTTCTTGCTCAGCCCGTAGCAGCCACGTAAAACTTGCAACAACAAAGTAGAGGGCGTCTAACTTGTTTTTGCAGGGCATGTTGTGATGTGATATGGTCAAGGCGTGATGCTATATTTTATTGTATGAGATGATCATGTTTTGTAACAAGTTATCGACAGCTGGCAGGAGCCATATGGTTGTCGCTTTATTGTATGAAATGCAAAAGCCATGTAATTGCTTTACTTTATCACTAAGCGGTAGCGATAGTCGTAGAAGCAATAGTTGGCGAGGCGACAACGATGCTACGATGGAGATCAAGGTGTCGCGCGGTGGCGATGGTGATCATGGCGGTGCTTGGAGATGGAATCACAAGCACAAGATGATGATGGCCATATCATATCACTTATATTGATTGCATGTGATGTTTATCCTTTATGCATCTTATCTTGCTTTGATTGCGGTAGCATTATAAGATGATCTCTCACTAAAATTATCAAGAAGTGTTCTCCACAGTATGCACCGTTGCGAAAGTTCTTCGTCTTTGAGACACCACGTGATGATCGGGTGTGATAGGCTCTCGTTCAAATACAGCGGGTGCAAAACAGTTGCCGCGGAATACTCAGGTTAAACTTGGCGAGCCTAGCATATAACAGATATGGCCTCGGAACACGGAGACCGAAAGGTCGGCGTGAATCATATAGTAGATATGATCAACATATTGATGTTCACCATTGAAACTACTCCATCTCACGTGATGATCGGACATGGTTGTAGTTGATTTGGATCACGTAATCACTTAGAAGATTAGAGGATGTCTATCTAAGTGGGAGTTCTAAAGTAATATGATTAATTGAACTTAAATTTATCATGAACTTAGTACTGATAGTATTTTGCTTGTCTATGTTTCTTGTAGATAGATGGCTCGTCTTTGTTGTTCCGTTGAATTTTAATGCGTTCCTTGAGAAAGCAAAGTTGAAAGATGATGGTAGCAATTACGGACTGGGTCCGTAACTTGAGATTATCCTCATTGCTGCCTGGAAGAATTACGTCTGGAAGCACCGCTGGGTGCCAACCTCTTCTGATGCTGGCCGGCGGCGTTAGAGCGTCTGGCGAGCAAAGCTGATGACTACTCGATAGTTCGATGTGCCATGCTTTACGGCTTAGAACCGGGTCTTCAACGGCGTTTTGAGCGTCATGGAGCATATGAGATGTTCAGGAGTTGAAGTTAATATTTCAAGCAAATGCCGGATTGAGAGATATGAAGTCTCAATAAGTTCTATAGCTGCAAGATGGAGGAAAATAGTTACGTCGGTGAACACATACTCAAAATGTGCGGGTATAATAATCACTTGATTCAAGCTGGGAGTTAATCTTCCGATGATAGTGTCATTGACAGAATTCTTCAATCACGCCACCAAGCTACAAGAGCTTCGTGATGAACTATAATATGCAAGGGATGGACAAGTCTATTCGAGCTCTTACATAATGCTAAAAGCAGCGGAGGTAGAAATCAAAAAGGAGCATCAAGTGTTGATGGTTAACAAGACCACCAGTTTCAAGAAAAGGGCAAAGGGAAGAAGAAGGGAACTTCAAGAAGAACAGCAAACAAGTTGCTGCTCAAGAGAAGAAACCCAAGTCTGGACCTAAGCACTGAGGCGAGTGCTTCTCTGCAAGCAGGCTGGACCTTTGGAAGCGGAACTGCCCCAAGTATTTGGCGGATAAGAAGGATGGCAAGGTGAACAAAGGTATATGTGATATACATGTTATTGATGTGTACCTTACTAATACTCATGATAGTACACAGGTATTTGATCTGGTTACATTGCTAATATTTGCAACTCGAAGCAGGAACTACGGATTAGCGAAGATTGGCTAAGGGCGAGGTGACGATCTGGCGTGGGAAATGGTTCCAAAGTCGATGTGATCGCGGTCGTGACGCTACCTCTACATCTACCATCGGGATTAGTTTTAGACCTAAATAATTGTTATTTGGTGCGGCGTTAAGCATGAACATTATATCTGGATCTTGTTTGATGCGAGGCGGTTATTCATTTAAGTCGAGAGAATAATGGTTGTTCTATTTATATGAATAATATCTTTTATGGTCATGCACCCTTGAAGAGTGGTCTATTTTATTGAATCTCGATAGTAGTAATACACATATTCATAGTGTTGAAACCAAAAGATGCAGAGTTGATAATGATAGTGCAACTTATTTGTGGCACTTGCCGTTTGGGTCATATCGGAGTAAAAGCGCATGAAGAAACTCCATCTTGATGGGCTTTTGGAATCACTTGATTATGAATCACTTGGTACTTGCGAACCGTGCCTCATGGGCAAGATGACTAAAACGCCGTTCTCGGAACTATGGGCGAGCAACTGATTTGTTGGAAATCATACATCTGATGTTTGTGGTCCAATGAATGTTGAGGCCTTGGCGGGTATCGTTATTTTCTCACCTTCACAGATGATTTGAGCAGATATGGGTATATCTACTTAATGAAACACAAATCTGAAACATTTGAAAAGTTCAAAGAATTTCAGAGTGAAGTGGAAAATCATCGTAACAAGAAAATAAAATTTCTACGATCTGATCGTGGAGGAGAATATTTGAGTTCTGAGTTTGGTTTACATTTGAAACAATGCGGAATAGTTTAGCAACTCCGCCACCGGAACACCACAGCGAAATGGTGTGTCGAGCGTCGTGTCGTACTTTACTAGATATGGTGCGATCTATGATGTCTCTTACTGATTTACCGCTATCGTTTTGGGGTTATGCTTTAGAGGCGGCGCATTCACGTTAAATAGGGCACCATCAAAATCCGTTGAGGCGACACCTCATGAACTGTGGTTTGGCAAGAAACCAAAGTTGTCGTTTCTTAAAGTTTGGGGCTGCGATGCTTATGTGAAGAAACTTCAACCGGATAAGCTCGAACCCAAATCGAATGTGTCTTCATAGGATACCCAAAGGAGACTGTTGGGTACACCTTCTATCACAGATCTGAAGGCAAGATTTTCGTTGCTAAATTCGGATCCTTTCTAGAAAAGGAGTTTCTCTCGAAAGAAGTGAGTGGGAGGAAAGTAGAACTTGATGAGATAACTGTATCTGCTCCCTTATTGGAAAGTAGTTCATCACAAAGCGGTTCTGTGACAACTACACCAATTAGTGAGAAACTAATGATATTGATCATGAAACTTCAGATCAAGTTTCTCTTGAACCGTAGGTCAACGAGTAAGATCCGCACAGAGTGATGCGGTAATCCTATTACGGAAGTCATGTTACTTGACCATGGCGAACCTACAAACTATGAAGAAGCGATGGTGAGCCAGATTCCATAAAATGGCTGGAAGCCATGAAATCTGAGATGGGATCCATGTATGAGAACAAAGTATGGACTTTGGTTGACTTGCCGATGATCGGCAAGCCATTGAGAATAAATGGATCTTTAAGAAGAAGAAGGCGCTGATGGTAATGTAGCTGTCTATAAAGCTCGACTTGTTGCGAAAGGTTTTCGACAAGTTCAAGGGGTTGACTACGATGAGACTTTCTCACCCGTGGCGATGCTTAAGTCTGTCCGAATCATGTTAGCAATTGCTGCATTTTATGATTATGAAATTTGGCAAATGGATGTAAAACTGCATTCTTGAATGGATTTCTAGAAGAAGAGTTGTATATGATGCAACCAGAAGGTTTTGTTGATCCAAAGGTGCTAACAAAGTGTGCAAGCTCAGCGATCAATTTATGGTGCAGTGCAAGCCTCTCGGAGTTGGAATAAGCGCTTTGATAGTGTGATCAAAGCATATGGTTTTATCTGAGACTTTTGGAGAAGCATGTATTTACAAGAAAGTGAGTGGGAGCTCTGTAGCATTTCGATATTATATGTGGATGACATATTATTGATTGGAAATGATATAGAATTTCTGGATAGCATAAAGGATACTTGAATAAAAGTTTTTCAATGAAAGACCTCGGTGAAGCTGCTTACATATTGGGCATCAAGATCTATAGAGATAGATCAAGGCGGCAATTGGACTTTCACAAAGCACATACCTTGATAAAGTTTTGAAAAAGTTCAAAATGGATCAGGCAAAGAAAGGATTTTTGCACTGTGTTACAAGGTGTGAAATTGAGTCGGACTCAATGCCCGACCACAGCGAGAAGATAGAGAAAATGAAAGATGTTCCTATGCTTCAGCCATAGGCTCTATCATGTATGCAATGCTGTGTACCAGACTGACGTATGTTTAGCAATAAGCTTGGCAGGAAGGTACCAAAGTAATCGAGTGGATCCTTTGGACAGCGGTCAAGAACATCTGAAATACGAAAAGGACTAAGGATATGTTTCTCGTATATGGAGGTGACAAAGAGCTAGTCGTAAATGGTTACGTCGATGCAAGCTTTGACACTGATCGAGACGATTCTAAATGCAAACCGGATCGTGTTTTATTAAGCGGTGGAGCTGTCGGTTGGTGCAGTTCTAAACAAAGCGTCGTGGCGGGATCTACATGTGAAGCGGAGTACATAGCTGCTTGGAAGCAGCAAATGAAGAGTCGGATGAAAGAGTTCATTTCCGATCTAGGTGTCATACCTAGTGCATCGGGACCAATGAAGATCTTCTGTGACAATCTTGGTGCAATTGCCTTGGCAAAGGAATCCAGATTTCACAAGAGGACCAAGCATATCAAGAGCGCTTCAATTCCATTGGGACCAAGTCCAAGTGGGAGACATAGAGATTTGCAAGATACATACGGATCTGAATGTTGCAGACCGTTGACTAAGCCTCTTCCACGAGCAAAACATGATCAGCACCAAGACTCCATGGGTGTTAGAATCATTCTTGTGTAATCTAGATTATTGACTCTAGTGCAAGTGGGAGGCTGAAGGAAATATGCCCTAGAGGCAATAATAAAGTTATTATTTATTTCCTCATATCATGATAAATGTTTATTATTCATGCTAGAATTGTATTAACGGAAACATAATACATGTGTGAATACATAGACAAACATATAGTCACTAGTATGCCTCTACTTGACTAGCTCATTAATCAAAGATGGTTATGTTTCCTAACCATAGACATGTGTTGTTATTTGATTAATGGGATCACATCATTAGGAGAATGATGTGATTGACATGACCCATTCCGTTAGCTTAGCACTTGATCGTTTAGTATATTGCTATTGCTTTCTTCATGACCTATACATGTTCTGTAACTATGAGATTATGCAACTCCGTTTACGGAGGAACACTTTGGGTGCTACCAAGCGTCTGGCATAGCTGGGTGATTATAAAGGAGTACTACAGGTGTCTCCAAAGGTACATGTTGGGTTGGCGTATTTGAGATTAGGTTTTGTCACTCCGATTGTCGGAGAGGTATCTCTAGGCCTTCTCGGTAATACACATCACATAAGCCTTGCAAGCATTGCAACTAATAAGTTAGTTGTGAGATGATGTATTCTGGAGCGAGTAAAGAGACTTGCGTAGCGAGATTGAACTAGGTATTGGATACCGGCGATCGAATCTCGGGTAAGTAACATACCGATGACAAAGGGAACAACGTATGTCGTTATGCGGTTTGACCGATAAAGATCTTGAAGAATATGTAGGAACCAATATGGGCATCAGGTTCCGCTATTGGTTATTGACCGAGAATAGTTCTAGGTCATGTCTACATAGTTCTCGAACCCGTAGGGTCCATGCGCAACAACGTTACGATGACAGTTTATTATGAGTTTATAAGTTTTGATGTACGAAGTTTGTTGAGTCCGGATGTGATCACGGACATGGCGAGGAGTCTCGAAATGGTCGAGACATAAAGATTGATATATTGGAAGCCTATGTTTGGACTTGAATAGTTCGGGTGAAATCGAGTTTTTACGGAACAGGAGGTTACGGAACCCTCCGGGGTTAATGGGCCTTAATGGGCCATGAGGGAGAAGAGGAGGGCGGCCGGGGCAGGCCGCGCCCCCTCCCCTAGTCCGAATAGGACAAGGAGGAGGCGGCGCCCCTCTCTTTCCCTCCCCAAGTCCTAATCCAACTAGGAAGGGGAGTCCTACTCGGTGGGAGTAGGACTCCTCGGCGCGCCTCCTCCTAGGGCTGGCCGCACCCCCTTGCTCCTTTATATCTGAGGGGCAGGGGCACCCCATGACACACAAGTTGATCTCTGGATCGTTCCTTAGCCGTGTCGGTGCCCCCTCCACCATATTCCACCCGGTCATATCGTCGCGGAGCTTAAGCGAAGCCCTGCGCCGATGGAGCATCATCATCGTCCTGCCCGTCGTCTTGTGGAACTCATCCCGGCGCTTTCTGGATCGGGCCGGGGATCGTCATCGAGCTGAGCGTGTGCTGAACTTCGGAGGTGCCGTGCGTTCGGTACTTGGATCGGTCGGATCGTGAAGGCGTCGACTACATCAACAGCGTTGTTATAGCGCTTCGCTTACGGTCTCACAGTGCGTGGACATACACTCTCCCCTCTCGTTGCTATGCCATCACCATGATCTTGCGTGTGCGTAGGAAATTTTTGAAATTACTCGTTCCCCAGCGGTGGCATCGAGCCTGGGCGTTGATGTCATATGCGTAGAACACAAGTGAGTTGTGGGCGATATAAGTCATCTTGCTTGCATGTCATACTTTGGTTGGCGGTATTGTGAGATGAAGCGGCCGGACCGACATTACAGCGTGCGCTTACGTGAGACTGGTTTCACCGCTTGAGCACTTTCGTTGCTTAAAGGTGACGGCGGGTGTCTGTTTCTCTCACTTTAGTTGAACCGAGTGTGGCTCGCCCGGTCCTTGCGAAGGTTAAAACAGCACCAACTTGACAAACTATCGTTGTGGTTTTGATGCGTAGGTAAACGGTTCTTGCTCAGCCCGTAGCAGCCACGTAAAACTTGCAACAACAAAGTAGAGGGCGTCTAACTTGTTTTGCAGGGCATGTTGTGATGTGATATGGTCAAGGCGTGATGCTATATTTTATTGTATGAGATGATCATGTTTTGTAACGAAGTTATCGACAAGCTGGCAGGAGCCATATGGTTGTCGCTTTATTGTATGAAATGCAAAAGCCATGTAATTGCTTTACTTTATCACTAAGCGGTAGCGATAGTCGTAGAAGCAATAGTTGGCGAGGCGACAACGATGCTACGATGGAGATCAAGGTGTCGCGCGGTGGCGATGGTGATCATGGCGGTGCCGGAGATGGAATCACAAGCACAAGATGATGATGGCCATATCATATCACTTATATTGATTGCATGTGATGTTTATCCTTTATGCATCTTATCTTGCTTTGATTGGCGGTAGCATTATAAGATGATCTCTCACTAAAATTATCAAGAAGTGTTCTCCAGTATGCACCGTTGCGAAAGTTCTTCGTCTTTGAGACACCGCGTGATGATCGGGTGTGATAGGCTCTACGTTCAAATACAGCGGGTGCAAAACAGTTGCGCCTTGCGGAATACTCAGGTTAAACTTGGCGAGCCTAGCATATAACAGATATGGCCTCGGAACACGGAGACCGAAAGGTCGGCGTGAATCATATAGTAGATATGATCAACATATTGATGTTCACCGTTGAAACTACTCCATCTCACGTGATGATCGGACATGGTGTAGTTAATATGGATCACGTAATCACTTAGAAGATTAGAGGATGTCTATCTAAGTGGGAGTTCTAAAGTAATATGATTAATTGAACTTAAATTTATCATGAACTTAGTACTGATAGTATTTTGCTTGTCTATGTTTCTTTGTAGATAGATGGCTCGTCTGTTGTTCCGTTGAATTTTAATCGTTCCTTGAGAAAGCAAAGTTGAAAGATGATGGTAGCAATTACGGACTGGGTCCGTAACTTGAGATTATCCTCATTGCTGCCTGAGAAGAATTACGTCCTGGAAGCACCGCTGGGTGCCGAACCCTTCTGATGCTGGCCGGCGGCGTTAAACGTCTGGCGAGCAAAGCGATGACTACTCGATAGTTCGATGTGCCATGCTTACGGCTTAGAACCGGGTCTTCAACGGCGTTTTGAGCGTCATGGAGCATATGAGATGTTCCAGGAGTTGAAGTTAATATTTCAAGCAAATGCCGGATTGAGAGATATGAAGTCTCAATAAGTTCTATAGCTGCAAGATGGAGGAAAATAGTTACGTCGGTGAACACATACTCAAAATGTGCGGGTATAATAATCACTTGATTCAAGCTGGGAGTTAATCTTCACGATGATAGTGTCATTGACAGAATTCTTCAATCACTGCCACCAAGCTACAAGAGCTTCGTGATGAACTATAATATGCAAGGGATGGACAAGTCTATTCGAGCTCTTATAATGCTAAAAGCAGCGGAGGTAGAAATCAAAAAGGAGCATCAAGTGTTGATGGTTAACAAGACCACTAGTTTCAAGAAAAGGGCAAAGGGAAGAAGAAGGGAACTTCAAGAAGAACAACAAACAAGTTGCTGCTCAAGAGAAGAAACCCAAGTCTGGACCTAAGCACTGGCTGAGTGCTTCTCTGCAAGCAGGTGGACCTTTGAGCGGAACTGCCCCAAGTATTTGGCGGATAAGAAGGATGGCAAGGTGAACAAAGGTATATGTGATATACATGTTATTGATGTGTACCTTACTAATACTCATGATAGTACACAGGTATTTGATCTTGGTTACATTGCTAATATTTGCAACTTCGAAGCAGGAACTACGGATTAGCGAAGATTGGCTAAGGGCGAGGTGACGATCTGGCGTGGGAAATGGTTCCAAAGTCGATGTGATCGCGATCGACACGCTACCTCTACATCTACCATCGGGATTAGTTTTAGACCTAAATAATTGTTATTTGGTGCAGCGTTAAGCATGAACATTATATCTGGATCTTGTTTGATGCGAGGCGGTTATTCATTTAAGTCAGAGAATAATGGTTGTTCTATTTATATGAATAATATCTTTTATGGTCATGCACCCTTGAAGAGTGGTCTATTTTATTGAATCTCGATAGTAGTAATACACATATTCATAGTGTTGAAACCAAAAGATGCAGAGTTGATAATGATAGTGCAACTTATTTGTGGCACTTGCCGTTTGGGTCATATCGAATAAAAGCGCATGAAGAAACTCCATCTTGATGGGCTTTTGGAATCACTTGATTATGAATCACTTGGTACTTGCGAACCGTGCCTCATGGGCAAGATGACTAAAACGCCGTTCTCGGAACTATGGGCGAGCAACTGATTTGTTGGAAATCATACATCTTGATGTTTGTGGTCCAATGAATGTTGAGGCCTTGGCGGGTATCGTTATTTTCTCACCTTCACAGATGATTTGAGCAGATATGGGTATATCTACTTAATGAAACACAAATCTGAAACATTTGAAAAGTTCAAAGAATTTCAGAGTGAAGTGGAAAATCATCGTAACAAGAAAATAAAATTTTCTGATCTGATCGTGGAGGAGAATATTTGAGTTCTGAGTTTGGTTTACATTTGAAACAATGCGGAATAGTTTAGCAACTCCGCCACCGGAACACCACAGCGAAATGGTGTGTCGAGCGTCGTGTCGTACTTTACTAGATATGGTGCGATCTATGATGTCTCTTACTGATTTACCGCTATCGTTTTGGGGTTATGCTTTAGAGGCGGCGCATTCACGTTAAATAGGGCACCATCAAAATCCGTTGAGGCGACACCTCATGAACTGTGGTTTGGCAAGAAACCAAAGTTGTCGTTTCTTAAAGTTTGGGGCTGCGATGCTTATGTGAAGAAACTTCAACCAGATAAGCTCGAACCCAAATCGAATGTGTCTTCATAGGATACCCAAAGGAGACTGTTGGGTACACCTTCTATCACAGATCTGAAGGCAAGATTTTCGTTGCTAAATTCGGATCCTTTCTAGAAAAAGAGTTTCTCTCGAAAGAAGTGAGTGGGAGGAAAGTAGAACTTGATGAGATAACTGTATCTGCTCCCTTATTGGAAAGTAGTTCATCACAAGAAAGCGGTTCTGTGACAACTACACCAATTAGTGAGAAACTAATGATATTGATCATGAAACTTCAGATCAAGTTTCTCTTGAACCGTGGGTCAACGAGTAAGATCCGCACGAGTGATGCGGTAATCCTATTACGGAAGTCATGTTACTTGACCATGGCGAACCTACAAACTATGAAGAAGCGATGGTGAGCCCAGATTCCATAAAATGGCTGGAAGCCATGAAATCTGAGATGGGATCCATGTATGAGAACAAAGTATGGACTTTGGTTGACTTGCCGATGATCGGCAAGCCATTGAGAATAAATGGATCTTTAAGAAGAAAGGCGCTGATGGTAATGTAGCTGTCTATAAAGCTCGACTTGTTGCGAAAGGTTTTCGACAAGTTCAAGGGTTGACTATGATGAGACTTTCTCACCCGTGGCGATGCTTAAGTCTGTCGAATCATGTTAGCAATTGCTGCATTTTATGATTATGAAATTTGGCAAATGGATGTAAAAACTGCATTCTTGAATGGATTTCTAGAAGAAGAGTTGTATATGATGCAACAGAAGGTTTTGTTGATCAAAGGTGCTAACAAAGTGTGCAAGCTCCAGCGATCAATTTATGTGCAGTGCAAGCCTCTCGGAGTTGGAATAAGCGCTTTGATAGTGTGATCAAAGCATATGGTTTTATCTGAGACTTTTGGAGAAGCTTTGTATTTACAAGAAAGTGAGTGGGAGCTCTGTAGCATTTCGATATTATATGTGGATGACATATTATTGATTGGAAATGATATAGAATTTCTGGATAGCATAAAGGATACTTGAATAAAAGTTTTTCAATGAAAGACCTCGGTGAAGCTGCTTACATATTGGGCATCAAGATCTATAGAGATAGATCAAGGCGGCAATTGGACTTTCACAAAGCACATACCTTGATAAAGTTTTGAAAAAGTTCAAAATGGATCGAGGCAAAGAAAGGATTTTTACCTGTGTTACAAGGTGTGAAATTGAGTCGGACTCAATGCCCGACCACAGCAGAAGATAGAGAAAATGAAAGATGTTCCTATGCTTCAGCCATAGGCTCTATCATGTATGCAATGCTGTGTACCAGACTGACGTATGTTTAGCAATAAGCTTGGCAGGAAGGTACCAAAGTAATCGAGTGGATCCTTTGGACAGCGGTCAAGAACATCTGAAATACGAAAAGGACTAAGGATATGTTTCTCGTATATGGAGGTGACAAAGAGCTAGTCGTAAATGGTTACGTCGATGCAAGCTTTGACACTGATCGGACGATTCTAAATCGCAAACCGGATCGTGTTTTATTAAGCGGTGGAGCTGTCGGTTGGTGCAGTTCTAAACAAAGCGTCGTGGCGGGATCTACATGTGAAGCGGAGTACATAGCTGCTTGGAAGCAGCAAATGAAGAGTCTGGATGAAAGAGTTCATTTCGATCTAGGTGTCATACCTAGTGCATCGGGACCAATGAAGATCTTCTGTGACAATCTTGGTGCAATTGCCTTGGCAAAGGAATCCAGATTTCACAAGAGGACCAAGCATATCAAGAGGCGCTTCAATTCCATTGGGACCAAGTCCAAGTGGGAGACATAGAGATTTGCAAGATACATACGGATCTGAATGTTGCAGACCGTTGACTAAGCCTCTTCCACGAGCAAAACATGATCAGCACCAAGACTCCATGGGTGTTAGAATCATTCTTGTGTAATCTAGATTATTGACTCTAGTGCAAGTGGGAGGCGGAAGGAAATATGCCCTAGAGGCAATAATAAAGTTATTATTTATTTCCTCATATCATGATAAATGTTTATTATTCATGCTAGAATTGTATTAACGGAAACATAATACATGTGTGAATACATAGACAAACATACAGTCACTAGTATGCCTCTACTTGACTAGCTCATTAATCAAAGATGGTTATGTTTCCTAACCATAGACATGTGTTGTTATTTGATTAATGGGATCACATCATTAGGAGAATGATGTGATTGACATGACCCATTCCGTTAGCTTAGCACTTGATCGTTTAGTATATTGCTATTGCTTTCTTCATGACCTATACATGTTCACTGTAACTATGAGATTATGCAACTCCGTTTACGGAGGAACACTTTGGGTGCTACCAAGCGTCACTGGCATAAGCTGGGTGATTATAAAGGAGTACTACAGGTGTCTCCAAAGGTACATGTTGGGTTGGCGTATTTGAGATTAGGTTTTGTCACTCCGATTGTCGGAGAGGTATCTCTAGGCCTTCTCGGTAATACACATCACATAAGCCTTGCAAGCATTGCAACTAATAAGTTAGTTGTGAGATGATGTATTCTGGAGCGAGTAAAGAGACTTGCGATGCGAGATTGAACTAGGTATTGGATACGAGCGATCGAATCTCGGGTAAGTAACATACCGATGACAAAGGAACAACGTATGTCGTTATGCGGTTTGACCGATAAAGATCTTGAAGAATATGTAGGAACCAATATGGGCATCCAGGTTCCGCTATTGGTTATTGACCGAGAATAGTTCTAGGTCATGTCTACATAGTTCTCGAACCGTAGGGTCCATGCAACAACGTTACGATGACAGTTTATTATGAGTTTATAAGTTTTGATGTACGAAGTTTGTTGGTCCGGATGTGATCACGGACATGGCGAGAGTCTCGAAATGGTCGAGACATAAAGATTGATATATTGGAAGCCTATGTTTGGACTTGAATAGTTCGGGTGAAATCGGGATTTTCTAGGAACAGGAGTTACGGAACCCTCCGGGGTTAATGGGCCTTAATGGGCCATGAGGGAGAAAGAGGAGGGCGGCCGGGGCAGGCGCGCCCCTCCCCTAGTCCGAATAGGACAAGGAGAGGAGGCGCCCCCTTCTCTCCCTCCCCAAGTCCTAATCCAACTAGGAAGGGGAGTCCTACTCGGTGGGAGTAGGACTCCTCGGCGCGCCTCCTCCTAGGGCTGGGCGCCCCTTGCTCCTTTATATCTGAGGCAGGGGCACCCCATGACACACAAGTTGATCTCTGGATCGTTCCTTAGCCGTGTCGGTGCCCCCCTCCACCATATTCCACCCGGTCATATCGTCGCGGAGCTTAGGCGAAGCCCTGCGCGGTGTGGAGCATCATCATCGTCCTGCGCCGTCGTCTTGTGGAACTCATCCGGCGCTTTGCTGGATCGGGCCGGGGATCGTCATCGAGCTGAGCGTGTGCTGAACTTCGGAGGTGCCGTGCGTTCGGTACTTGGATCGGTCGGATCGTGAAGGCGTCGACTACATCAACGCGTTGTTATAGCGCTTCGCTTACGGTCTCACGAGTGCGTGGACATACACTCTCCCCTCTCGTTGCTATGCCATCACCATGATCTTGCGTGTGCGTAGGAAATTTTTGAAATTACTCGTTCCCCAACACCCCGATAGGCCCGCGCCCGCTTTGCCCGGGGCAGCTCCGTCTTTGGATCGATAGCGCGTGTAGCGGTGCGTGCGGCCGCGCGTGACGGCGCTGCTCTCTAGAGCTCGGATGCAGGCAATCTTTGGTGCTCGCGGGAGCGCGGCAAAAGGTCTGTCATGACGATCGCTGCTCGTCACTTCCGGCATGGACGTTCGGCTCCTAACGAGCGATCGCCGTGGCCGTCTTCTTCTTGAGGCCATGGCGATGAGAACTCCTAGGCCTAACTACCGGACCAGATTCTCACAA